>CAJGYO010000012.1:45327339-46739800 GCA_904845875.1 Miscanthus lutarioriparius
AATTATGAATTTACAATGTGCGACTTAGTTAGCTTTGATTGTAGTGTAGTAGTTTTGGCATTTGTTATTTACTAGTTAATGTGATGACTCGAATAGTTGATTTAGTTAGTGATCTAGTGAGATAGATATGTAGATAGATAGAAATATAGATACAAAGGTACATAGATATAGTTAGATAGCTACTTGAATAGGTAGTTACATATTTAGTTAACTAAATAGGATCTAGCTATTTAGTTAGTACACCTAGTATCTATATCTATAGTTATTATCTTATTTACATAGTTTGTAGTTAGAAAAGTACTTGTTAGGGTACTATCTATCGTCCAATTTGGATTAAAGGACATGTGTTTAGATTATGTGTTTGAACTAGATGGACAACCTAGTGACCATATATCATGGAGGCACCGTTGAATACGATCGCTATGGATATGTTGAGTTTGTTGACATGCAAAGTGTGCTGTGCTATTCAATGATAGGCCTTCATTTAGTGAGATGGTTGCAAAGGCTCGGGAGGAGCTGCATTGCCTTGGAGATGATGGCATTGCGATTGAGGGTGTCATGCACCTAGGTTCTCCTCCCAACATCCTTAAGCGAATGATCATAATTGGTTAATGGGATCAATGGGAGAACTATGTGAGATCGGCTATGAAGAGCCAACTGTAATGTTTGGACATGGTTGTGCGTCGGTGTTAGTTGATCCCATCCCTCATAGGTTTTCCCCACCAATGGGTCAAAGAGGCACATCGACCCTCCCGTCCCGAGAACCTGATATGGATGTGGAGGTTGCACCTCGATTCCCGATGCTCAATCTGCCCCCAATGTAGTAGTTGGAGATGCTTGTCGACTCATCTTTGTTGTGGCATCCTCCTCATGAGATCCCTTTGACATAAAATCATCCGAGTAAGTGTCTTAACTGTATGGTTATTGGGGAGCTTACCCCTTCCTTACATCCATTTCTTTCATTCTTTCCTCATTTCTCTACTTATATTGCGGAGACATTCCTAAGAATGTGGATGTGCCCTGCTTCTTCAAGCAAGTGAACTTTGGAGATGGGTTCCAGTGGCTCCAATAATGTTGAAATTATGCATGATTGAGGAGCCATATGAGATGGCAAGGGCTCTTGATTCTCGATGATGATCGCCCTATTGGAGAGTTGATGAGAGTGATGTTGAGATCTTTGGCGTATCTTTCTCGGCACGCCGTGATCCAAGAGTTCACGAGTTCAACCGATCTTGCTTATTCCGATCAAAAGTGTATGCGTAGGACGTGATGATGAGCTCCTAGAAGCTCCTAAGGCCAGCCCTAACATGGTAATTGAGAATGGGAGGGTGTTCAATGACCTCCATGCATTGAAGAGGTGGTTACAGGCGTTTGCAGTGATACGAAAGAGACCTTATAAGGTCTTGCATTCATATGAGGCGTCGTTACTGCAGTTGTGTGTGACAAGGAAGCTGCCCATGGAGGGTTTGTGCAAGGAAGCAAAAGGTCACCGGAAAGTGAAAGATCACAAAAGTTGTCGTGCCACACAATTGTGCTGACCATGAGCTGACACTAAGGCATCGGCAGTTGACATCTACCCTCATTGTCAAGCGGTTGATGGGAATATTACAGGGAGAACCCAATATGAAGGTTAGGACAATTATCAGGACCGTTGAGGCGTTGTATGGAGGTTATGTGATAACTTATGGTAAAGCTTGGAGGGCTAAGCAGCGAGCGTGGAAGATGATATATGGGGACTGGGAGGATAGGTATGAGCAGCTGCCAGTACTTTTCAATGCAATCAAAGCGGTGAATCCAGGCATGCATTATGAGTACATCCCAAAACCAAATTCATGGAAGGATGGGAGGCAGATATTCTTCTGTGCTTTCTGGTGCTTCCCTCAGTGTGTCGAGGCCTTTAGGCACTGTCATCCTGTCTTCTCCATTGATGGTACATTCTTGATTGGCAAATACCAGGGCACACTTCTTATAGCCATATCCTGTGACGTGAACAATAAGTTGGTTCCTTTGGCATTTTCTTTGGTTGAGAAGGAGAACAATGACAATTGGGATGGTTCTTGAGGCTAGTCCGGATACACATGGTTGGGCCTGGCAGGGAGGTTGGCGTCATATCTGATAGGCACCAGGGCATACTTAATGCCGTGCTAGAGCAGATAGAGGGGTATGCACCTTTGCACCATCGTTGGTGTACTCGGTACCTTGCGAAATCTACTCTGAAGGATGGTGTGAAGGGTAACTTTGATCTATTCAGGAGGTCGCTTTCAGGCTGACTTGAGGACAAGTACTGAAAAAAGTTAGAACAGTCGAAACCGCATCAAATGCGAGAAGGTAGACAATGGCTCACAGGTTTGATGAGGATTTGGAGAAATGGATGAGAACTCACGACACCGATGGATGGAGGTACGAGTTTTCAGTCTGCAACAACATGACGCGTAGTCATTCAATAAGTTGCTATTGGGGATATATGGTATGCCCATGAATGCTGTCGTTCAATTCACCTTCTATAAGCTTGTTGCCTGGTTCAACGATAGACATGCCCATGCATTGAAGTTGCGGAGTGATGGAGAGATATGGGCTCCGAAACCAAAGGCAAACCTAGAGAAGGCAAATGAAAGGGCTGGCACACATGAGGTTACATGCTTTGACTACGCCATAGGGACTTATCAGGTCGAGCATAGGGGCGGTATAATGCCGGACGGCGAGGTCCGAGAGTCGAGGATGCATGTGGTTGTCCTCCAAGATTTCAAATGCACTTGTGGTAAACCAAGGCAGTACCACTTTCTATGTTCCCATTTGGTGGCAGCAGCTGGGCATCGCAACTATAATATCGAGAGCAGGATACCTCATGAGTTCAGTGTCGACACGCTTGTGCACATATGGAGCCCCCGCTTCGTGCCTTTCTGAGACCCTAGAGAGTGGCCTCCATATGATGGGCGAAGTACATTGTGGATCTAGCTTACCGTTGGAACAAGCATGGATCAAGAAAGAGGACGAAGCATAGGATGGTTATGGATCGATATACGGGAAGAACGAGGCATGGGAGAGGAACCCATTTGTTCTTGACCCCGAAGCGGTACTAGTCACGGCAAGTGTGGTAGACTTGGCCACAATTCATGAAGTTGCCATTGGCGATTAGTGAGGTGCGTACGACTATTGGTTGATTTTATTATTTCATATTTGTCGTATTCATTTAATTAATTATGCATGTAATTGTGTCAATTACTTATACATTTCTAAGTTCATGTTTCATTGTATATTGAATTTTTAATTCATTGACTTTTTTTGTAGGATGGCGTAATTCCACTTGCTCGACCCGACGTATGAGGCGACCCACCGAGGACGTCTCACAGTGCAGGGGCAGGTAATAATCTATATGTTTTGTTCAAATTTTGGTGAGCATACATGTGTTCATGAAGTAACATGAGACTATGTTTTATTCCATACAGGACCTTCTGCTCCTTTGTCCTAGAACCCACAATGGGTTCTTGGACATCTAGACAATTCGACAGTACACTCCTTTCCCTGCAAAGAGAGTCGGCACGGATGTCATCTCTTTTTAGGTTCATCGTGGGTTGCCCAAGTGAAAGGTCCTAATGGCTAGAAGGGGGTGAATAGCCTAATAAAAATTTCTACAACAACACTTAACAAACCGATTAGACAATTATGAGGCGAAGCAAGTGTTGCGCTAGCCTACTAAAAAGCAAGCCACCTACCACAATTCTAGTTTATATAGTTTCTATCCACTCAATAGCTATGTCACTACACTAAGTTAGTGTGCTCTCAAAAGCTAACTAAAGAGTCACACTAACCAAAACTAACAAGCTCTCACAACTAGCTACACTAAAGAGCTTGACTACTAGTTTATGGTAATGTAAAGAGAGTGAGCAAGAAGGTTATACCGCCATGTCGAGGAAGGAGCCAATCAATCACAAGAATGAATAACAATGAAGACCAATCACCTTGGAATCAAAAGATGAACACAATGATTTTTACCAAGGTTCACTTGCTTGCTTGAGCAAGCTACTCCTCCTTGTATGCGATTCACTCACTTGAGGTTCACAAGCTAATTGGCATCACACGCCAAACCTTCAATAGGGTGCCGCATAACCAACACAAGATGAGGATAATACAAGCCATGAGCAATCCACTAGAGTACCTTTTGGCTCTCCCAGGTGGGGAAAGGTCAAGAACCCCTCACAATCACCACGATCGAGCCGGAGACAATCACCAACCTCCGCTCGACGATCCTCTACTCCAAGCCATCTAGGTGGTGGCAACCACCAAGAGTAACAAGCAATCCCACAGTTGAAACACGAACACCAAGTGCCTCTAGATACAAACACTCAAGAAATGCACTTGGATTCTCTCCCAATCTCACAAAGATGTTTAATCTATGATGGAAATGAGTGGGAGGACTTTTGCTAAGCTCACAAGGTTGTTATGTCAATGTAAATGCCCAAGAGTGTGAGCTTGAGCGGCCATGGGCTTAAATAGAAGCCCCCCCATGAAATAGAGTCGTTATACCCCTTCACTTTGGGTAAAGCGTGGGGGTGACCGAACGCTCTCATTCGATCGACCAGATGGCCAGCCCCCTCAGCGTCCCGGTCACGCGTGATTCACGCCACATGTCCCCCGCTTCAAATGTTGTTTGTCATATTTCAACGATCGTCACATTGACGGAACCTGCGCACAAAGCGACCAACTCCGAGCCTCCAGTCGTCCGATCGTTTCAGTAAGGTTCTAGAAACGTTTTCTTCGACCGGACTTCGTCGATTATGTTTGACCGGACCCTACCATTACGTCGATCGACAATGACTTCGATCGTGCCATCGACAACATGACCGGACCTGACCTTCTAGCGTCTTCGGTCATCGAGTGACCCAAATATCCGGTCATTTATCGACGCTGGTGTCTTCATCGCTATACATGGTCGGACACGCCCGGTCCCCGAGGTCCAGCGTCCTGTCAACTGTATAACCAATGACACTTACTCTTTTTCACTTCTATCTTCTTCACCCTTGCTCAAATGTGCCAACCACCAAGTGTATCACCTTGTGCACATGTGTTAGCATATTTTCACAAACATTTTCAAGGGTATTAGCACTCCACTAGATCCTAAATGCACATGCAATGAGTTAGAGCATCTAGTGGCACTTTGATAACCGCATTCCGATACAAGTTTCACCCATCTTAATAGTACGGCTATCAAACCTAAATGTGATCACACTCTCTAAGTGTCTCGATCACCAAAAATAAAATAGCTCCTACAAATTATACCTTTGCCTTGAGCTTTTTGTTTTTCTCTTTCTTCTTTCCAAGTCGAAGCACTTGATCATCACCATGCCATCATCATCATCATGCTATGATCTTCATTTGCTTCACCACTTGGAGTGTGCTACCTATCTCATGATCACTTGATAAACTAGGTTAGCACTTAGGGTTTCATCAATTCACCAAAACCAAACTAGAGCTTTTAATCTCCTCCTTTTTGGTAATTGATGACAACCCATATACAAAGATATGAATTGAAATTCTATTGAATCCATGTTGCTTGCCCAAGCATATTTACCATGTGTAAAAGGATATGGACAAGTTTCATGAACTCCATATGGTAGCAATTGATCCCCCTACATATGTGCTAAGAGTTTGGATCGTAGCTTGCACATATAATTAGATAGGAAATATAGGAGACAATGTCTACCAAATGATGCTAAGATATAAAAATGGACCTTTGAAGCGTGATACCAATCGGAGTGCACTATTATACCACCCTTAGCACCATGGTTAGCTCTATACCACTTGGAAACACTTGGAAATGAAATCATTAGATATCCTATGCATGCTAGTTTTTCATTTCATCATTCAAACCCACAACTAGCATACACCACACAAGCATGGATATTGAAATTTAAAACTTGTGCCATGCAAGCAAACATATAAAATGCACATTCAAATGCACCATACAAGTTCATGAGCTTGCTCCCCCTACTTGTGTGCTCAAGATTTTAATTGATCCCTTTCCTTTGTCATATCTCTCCCCCTTTGTTGTCTTTTCACCATCTTAGTACACTAATATCTTTTGTTTCTCTCCCATGTACCAATTTCTTTGGTATTTCTCCCCCTATCGCTTATATCTTTGTTTCTCTCCCCCTTTGTAATCAATGACCATAAAGGTATAAAAGGTAGATAGGTTGAGATTATCAATGTCAATCAATGGGGTGATGATTATTTTCCCAAATTTAGTCCAATCTAGATCATTTGCCAAAGATATTTAACTCGGTTTGATCCAAGGACAAGCTTCTTCACACCTCCAAATAAGGGTTATCTTGTACCATGTTGAGTTAAACACTTAGAGTTCATTTTCTAGATTAAACACTAGGTTTACAAGCCCACAAACATGTCATATGCTACCACTAGATCAAAATAAGCATAGAAGCAATAGTGATACCATATAAACATCAAATTCATTGATTTTCATGAATGAGCCTAATAAAATGGAGAAATGACTAGATGCACTAAACATGTCCTTAGCAAGGATGTATGCCATGTCAATCAACTTTTACCTTGGATTGCTCGAAGGAGAGGCATGTCATATAAGTGGGGGGGTGCATCAACACATATTTGAGAAATCTAATATGTTCAACTCATTCCTTAGCTTGCAAAATCTTTTCTCATCCACTGGCTTGGTGAATATATCGGCAAGTTGATCTTCGGTGCCTACACTCTCAATGCAAATGTCCCCTTTTTGTTGGTAATCTCTTATGAAATGGTGGCGGACATTAATGTGCTTTGTTCTTGCATGTTGAACCGGATTGTTGGTCAACTTGATTGCACTCTCATTGTCACAAAGCAATGGCACTTTCTTGAACTTGATTCCAAAGTCACTCAAGGTGGCCTTCATCCAAAGTATTTGTGCACAACAACTACCGGCGGATATGTATTCGGCTTCGGCGGTTGATAATGCAACACTATTTTGCTTCTTTGATGACCATGAAACAAGTGATCTTCTCAACAATTGACATATGCTCGAGGTGCTCTTCCTTTCAACCTTGCATCCCGCATAATCCGAGTCCGAGTAACCAACTAGCTCAAACTTTGCTCCTTTGGGATACCACAAACCAACATTTGGTGTATGCTTCAAGTACCTCAATATTCTCTTTGTAGGCTTCCAATCATAGACCGATACATTTTTTGATCCACCATATTTCCACTTGCATCACTATCCAAGTTGCCATTGGTTCCCATTGGTGTACTAATGACTTTGCTATCACTCATACCAAATTTCTTGATCATGTCCTTGATATACTTGCCTTGACTTACAAAAGTACCATTCTTCAATTGCTTGATTTGAAGACCAAGGAAGTAACTTAACTCTCCAATCATAGACATCTCAAACTCTTTAGCCATCATCTTTCCAAACTCATCACAAAAGTCTTGATTGGTTGATCCAAATATGATGTCATCAACATAGATTTGCGATACAAATAAATCTTTCCCAATCTTCTTGATGAAAAGAGTGGTGTCAACCTTACCCATTGTGAACCCTTTAGAGAGTAGGAAGTACCTCAATCTCTCATACCATGCTCTAGGTGCTTGCTTCAAGCCATACAATGCCTTCTTCAACTTATACACATGGTCGGGCTTCTTATCATCTTTAAAACCGAGAGGTTGCTCAACATATACTTCTTCATTGATGTAGCCATTGAGAAATGCACTCTTAACGTCCATTTGATAGAGCTTGATGTTGTGGGCACAAGCATAGGCTAGCAAGATTATAATTGCTTCCAATCTAGCAATCGGGGCATATGTTTCTCCAAAGTCAAGACCTTCAACTTGTGTATAGCCTTGTGCTACCAATCTTGCTTTGTTCCTTACTACTATCCCATCTTGATCTTGCTTGTTTCTAAAGACCCATTTGGTTCCAATCACATTATGTCCCTTTGGTCTTTCTACTAATTCTCATACTTTATTTCTTGTGAAGTTATTCAACTCTTCATGCATAGCATTCACCCAATCAACATCCTTCAAAGCTTCATCTATCTTCTTTAGTTCAATGGATGACACAAATGAGAAATGCTCACAAAATGATGCCAATCTTGATCTTGTTTGCACACCTCTTGAAATATCACCAATTACAGTGTCCAATGGATGATCCCTTGCAATATTGGTTGGTTAGAGTATTGGAACTTGATTGCTTGCACTTGCTTGATCATTTGGTTGAGATGATGTACTAGCCACTTGATCTTGTTTATTGTCATGAGAGCCATTTGTACTAACTTGATTTGTATTATCTTGCACATTTGAGTTAGAGAGCACTTGCACTTGATCATCTTCATCATAATTCACTTGCCTAGGCCTCAATTCACCAATATCTATGTTCTTCATGGCATTTGAAAGTTGAATGCCTCTAACATCTTCCAAGTTCTCATTCTCTACTTGTGAACCCTTGGTTTCATCAAATTCAACATCATGAACTTCCTCAAGAGTACCACTATCCAAATTCCAAACTCTATATGCTTTGCTTGTAGTGGAGTAACCAAGTAGGAATCCTTCATCACATTTCTTGTTAAACTTGCCCAATCTAGTGCCTTTCTTCAAGATATAGCATTTATAGCCAAAGACCCAAAAATATGCAATGTTAGGCTTTCTACCATTCAAGAGCTCATATGGTGTCTTCTCTTTCAATGGGTGACAATAGAGGCGGTTGCTACAATAGCAAGCCATGTTGATAGCTTCCGCCCAAAAAGATTGACTCACATTGTACTCACTAAGCATAGACCTTGCCATATCAATGAGTGTTCTATTCTTCCTCTCAACAAGGCCATTTGATTGTGGAGTATACTTGGTCGAAAATTGATGTCTCATTCCAAATTCATCACATAACTCATCAATTCTAGTGTTCTTGAACTCACTACCATTGTCACTTCTAACTCTCTTGATAGTTGTTTCAAATTCATTGTGAATGCCCTTGACAAATGATTTGAATGTTGCAAACACATCACTTTTGCCCACTAGAAAGAATACCCATATGTATCTAGTATAATCATCCACTATCATAAAACCATATTTATTTCCACCAATGCTAGTGTATTGTGTTGGTCCAAACAAGTCCATGTGCAATAACTCAAATGCTTTACTAGTGCTCATCATACTTTTCTTAGGATGGGTGTTTCCAACTTGTTTGCCGGCTTGACAAGAGCTACAAAGCTTATCCTTTTCAAACACATCTTTCAAGCCTCTCACCAAGTCATGCTTAACCAATCTATTCAATTGTTTCATTCCAACATGACCAAGCCTTCTATGTCATAACCAACCCATGCTAGACTTAGTGAACAAGCATGTAGATAATCTAGCTTCACTAGCATTGAAATCAACCAAGTATAGATTCTCATATCTAAAGCTTTTGAAGATCAAGTTAGAGCCATCTACACTTATGATTTCTACATCATCTACCACAAATATGCATTTGAATCCAAGATCACACAATTGAGCCACGGATAGCAAATTAAAATTCAAGCTCTCTACTAGCAACATATTGGATATGCTCATGTCATTGGATATTGCAATCTTACCAAGCGCTTTGACCTTGCCTTTGCCATTATCACCAAATGTGATACTATCATAACCATCATTGCCATTGGTATTGATTGAGTTGAACATTCTTGCATCACCGGTCATGTGTTGAGTACACCCACTATCAAGAACCCAATGCCTTCCTCCGGCTTTGTAATTAACCTACAAAAGAAAATCAATTCTTTTTAGGTACCCAAACTTGCTTGGGTCCTTGAAGGTTAGTCACTAAGCTCTTTGGTACCCAAAAGGCTTTCTTCTTTGAGCCCATCCATGGTATACCAATGAACTTACCCTTTCCACCATTTGTACCCTTAGTAAGCATATAGCATGAATCAAACTTAAGGGGGGATACATTAGTATTTTTACTCTTGTTGGTGCATTCATGCTCTTTATGACCCACTTGCTTGCAACTAATGCAAAACCGACCATTGTTCTTCACAAAACTAGTTTTGTGAGAAGCAAAGGCCGCCTTGCCTTTCTTGGGGGTATAGCCCAATCCCTCTTTGTAGAGAGAAGCTCTTTGGCTACCCAAGCACATAAGCAAGCGGTCCTCACCACCATAGGCCTTATCCAAGGTGTGAGTGAGCTTATTGACCTCCTTCTTAAGGTTCTCATTCTCAACCATTAGTGTGGCATCACAAGTGAAACCATCACTACTAGATGAGGTGGAAGTAGAAGTACTACAAAAAGGGTTAGTGGGAGGAACAATAATAGGCATAGATAGTGATTCATCAATTATATCACAAGTTAAACCTACATTGCAAGTTTCAACATGCTTCTTTTTATTTTGCTCATCAAGCAAAGCGGAATGAGCCTTTTCAAGCTTTTTGTGAGCTTTGCCAAGCTTCTCATTGGCTTCCTCTAGCCTCTCATGAGAAGCATTGAGCTCATCAAAGGCTTGCTTAAGGTCTTTTAGTTCCTTACGCAAGCTTTTGCATTCCCTTCTCTTGATGTCAAAGTGTTCTTTAGCATCTTCTAGCATGTTAAATAATTCATCCTTAGTAGGTTCATCATTATCACTATCAATATCATTTTCATTTTCATTATCATCATCATGTTCTTCATCACTCTCATCATCACAAGTTTGTACCTTAGTGGCCTTAGCCATGAAGCATGATGGTGAGTCGAAGAGAGAAGGCTTTTTATTGATAGCAATGCTTGCAAGTGCCTTCTTCTTGGTGGTCTTGTTATCATCACTTCGTCATCATCATCACTTGAGGAAGCATCACTATCCCAAGTGACCACATATGAACCACCCTTCTTCTTCTTGAAGGCCATCTTGTCGTTCTTCTCTTTCTTTTCTTTCTTGTCCTTCTTCTTGCTCTTCTTCTTGTCATCATCATTGTCGCTATTGTATGGACATCGAGCAACAAGATGATCTTTGCTTCCACACTTGAAGCACCTTCTTGACTCTTCTTTGTTCTTGGATGGAGACTTCTTTCTCCTAGCATGATAGCCCTTCTTCACCATGAACTTGCCAAATCTCTTGACAAAGAGAGCCATCTTCTCATCATCATCATCCCATGAATCATCTTCTTCACTTGATGTTTCTTGCTTGGCCTTGCCCTTGGATGATGTGGCCTTGAATGCCACGCTCTTCTTCTTGTCATCCTTCTTCTCATCTTTCTTCTCCTTTTCTTCCTTCTCATCATCATCTCTATATGTATCATCGGTCATTATATCTCTCAACACTTGGTTTAGTGTCATAGTGTCCAAACCACTCCTCACTAAAATAGTGACCAATGTGCCAAATCTTGAAGGTAAGCATCTTAAGAACTTGTAGGAGAAGTCCTTGCCCTTCACCTCTTCTCCAAGTGCTTTGAGATCATTGACAAGCACTTGAAGCCTATGGAACATCTTCGGCACACTCTCATCCTCCTTCATCTTGAAGCTTGCAAACTTCTCTTTGAGAATGTATGCCTTTGCACCCTTCACGGCTTGAGTGCCCTCAAATGATTCTTCCAACTTCTTCCAAGCCTCATGAGCCATCTTAATATTTTTGATTTGCTCAAATGTTATTTCATCAATTGCATTATGAATGGCACTTAGAGCAATGTCATTGTTTTGGAGAAGCACTTCTTCGGCCACGGTGGGATTCTCTGGATCTTCAATCTCAATTTTGGTTTCTACCACCTTCCACACTCTTCTATTGATTGACTTGATATGTGTGGTCATCTTTGATTTCTAATATGGATAATTTGTGACATCAAAATAGGGTGGCTTCTTGGTGTTGTTGATTTAAGCCATTTTTACACCGAAGGTTGTTAAGCCTCAAATCACGGTGACCTCGGCTCTGATACCACTTGAAAGGTCCTAATGGCTAGAGGGGGGTGAATAGCCTAATAAAAATTTCTACAACAACACTTAACAAACCGATTAGACAATTATGAGGTGAAGCAAGTGTTGCGCTAGCCTACTAAAAAGCAAGCCACCTACCACAATTCTAGTTTGTATAGTTTCTATCCACTCAATAGCTATGTCACTACACTAAGTTAGTGTGCTCTCAATAGCTAACTAAAGAGTCACACTAACCAAACTAACAAGCTCTCACAACTAGCTACACTAAAGAGCTTGACAACTAGTTTGCGGTAATGTAAAGAGAGTGAGCAAGAAGGTTATACCGCCGTGTCGAGGAAGGAGCCAATCAATCATAAGAATGAATAACAATGAAGACCAATCACCTCAGAATCAAAAGATGAACACAATGATTTTTTATCGAGGTTCACTTGCTTGCCGGCAAGCTACTCCTCATTGTGGCGATTCACTCACTTGGAGGTTCATGCGCTAATTGGCATCACACGCCAAACTCTCAATAGGGTGCCGCACAACCAAAACAAGATGAGGATCACACAAGCCACGAGCAATCCACTAGAGTACCTTTTGGTTCTCCACCGGGGAAAGGTCAAGAACCCCTCACAATCACCACGATCGGAGCCGGAGACAATCACCAACCTCCGCTCGACGATCCTCGCTGCTCCAAGCCATCTAGGTGGCGGCAACCAACAAGAGTAACAAGCGAATCCCACAGTGAAACACGAACACCAAGTGCCTCTAGATGCAAACACTCAAGCAATGCACTTGAATTCTCTTCCAATCTCACAAAGATGTTTAATCTATGATGGAAATGAGTGGGAGGACTTTTGCTAAGCTCACAAGGTTGCTATGTCAATGTAAATGCCCAAGAGTATGAGCTTGAGCCGGCCATGGGGCTTAAATAGAAGCCCCCATGAAATAGAGTCATTGTACCCCTTCACTGGGTAAAACGTAGGGTGACCGGACGCTCCGGTCCGATCGACCGGACGCTGGCCCTCAGCGTCCGGTCACGTGATTCACGCCACGTGTCCCCTGCTTCAAATGCTGTTCATCAGATTTCAACGGTCGTCTGTTGATCGGACACTGCGCACATACTGACCGGACTCTGAGCCTCCAGCGTCCGGTCATTTCCAGTAAGGTTCCAGAAACGTTTTCTTCGACGGGACTCATCCGATTATGTTTGATTGGAGCCTGGCAGCATTCGGTCAGACGCTGACTTCAGTCTGTGCTATCTGACAACACGACCGGACACAGCCTTCTAGTGTCCGGTCGCTGAGTTACCCAGCGTCCGGTCATTTACCGACGCTGGCGTCTTCACTGCTATACATGGCCGGACGCGCCGGTCCCCTAGAGGTCCAGCGTCTGGTCACTGTATAACCAGTGACACTTACTCTTTTCACTTCTATCTTCTTCACCTTTGCTCAAATGTGCCAACCACCAAGTGTATCACCTTGTGCACATGTGTTAGCATATTTTCACAAACATTTTTAATGGTGTTAGCACTCCACTAGATCCTAAATGCACATGTAATGAGTTAGAGCATCTAGTGGCACTTTGATAACCGCATTCCAATACAAGTTTCACCCCTCTTAATAGTATGGCTATCAAACTGAAATGTGATCACATTCTCTAAGTGTCTTGATCACCAAAAACAAAATAGCTCCTACAAATTATACCTTTGCCTTGAGCTTTTTGTTTTTCTCTTTCTTCTTTCCAAGTCGAAGCACTTGATCATCACCATGCCATCATCATCATCATGCTATGATCTTCATTTGCTTCACCACTTGGAGTGTGCTACCTATCTCATGATCACTTGATAAACTAGGTTAGCACTTAGGGTTTCATCAATTCACCAAAACCAAACTAGAGCTTTTACCAAGTTCAACTCAGCGGCCATAACTGCGTTGGTTGACAGGTATTATATTCAATCATTGCCATCATTCATGGCCATTTGTTCATGCGTTTGCCTTTTTGACATGTAATCTTGCTTTGTCTAAAATATAGGTGGTGGCTGGAGACTCACAGCTTCCACCTACCTTTCGAGGAGATGACAGTCACGCTCTAGGACTGTTAGAAGATGCTAGGCCTAAGGATTCATGGCATCCCAGTCACCGGGCAGTGTAGGTTAGAAGGCTAGAGAGCACAAGTGGAGGCCTTCCTTGGGCGTGAGCTTGACGAGCAAGGGGCTCGCACTTCTGGAGTTCTCATCTTCTGGCTCTGGCAAGAGTTTGCACAATGCCCCGAGGAGGCAGATGAGGAGACAGTTGGGTACTTCTGTAGGGCGTGGATCCTACACCTGTTTGCCTGCGTTCTCTTCCCCGACGCCATGGGTGACACTACGTCCTGGATGTGGATCCACTGCCTCAGTGACTGGGACCAGGCGGGTCACTACAGCTGGGGCTCTGTAGTCTTGGGTTTTCTATACTGGCAGCTGTGCGAGGGGTGTCGTCGGACTTTGTTCATAGCATCACTTTGTGGATGCGTGTACCTGCTCTAGCTGTGGATGTGGGCTCATCTTCTAGTTGGTCGTTCGGAGGTTCTGGCTCGTCATGATTGGTTCCAAGGTCAGCCTCCATGTCGGCAGCTGATGTGGGCGTACCTTTGGGACCAGGTCAGGGTTCCACACGCGAGGTTAGAGCAGGCGTACATTGAGTTCATGAACAAGCTAGACTCGCTCATGGCATCTTGTGTAAGTAAATTTTATTTCTCATGCTGGTTCAAAATGGATTAGTATACCATCTAACATCTTGTTTGGACATGTTGCAGGTGGAGTGGGAGTCATACGATGGAGAGGGGGCACTTCCTTTTCAGTTGAGCAACATTTGTGGGTTCTACGATGACTTCTATAGGATGAGGTGCCCTCTAATCTACTTCTATGCTGTCGAGTTCCACCTGCCAGATAGAGTTGCACGCCAATTTGGAGTGAGACAGCTTTGGCCAACGGCTCCGTTCTCGACTGGCGTTGACTTACACAAGTAAGTGTTTTACTATTTCAAATGTCTCGTGATGGTCCATTTCTATTAATATGGTGACATGTACATGGATTCAAGTAACGATGACATACGTGCAGGTTGGATCGTCAGAAGAACAGAAAGATTTTTGATTGGGAGAAGCACCACCAGTTCTACATTGAGCAATGGGAGGAGATGCACGACAACGTGGACGAGAACAACGAGCCGCACACGAACCGTGAGTTCAAGTGATACCATGCTTGGTACCAACGTGCGACACGTTGCATGCTGAGGGTACAGTGGACAGAAGATGACTACGCCGACATCAAGTCCTCCGATGATGAAGACACAGCGTACGACCAATCGACTCGTGTAGGAAGGCAGGTGGAGGCAAGACCGATCTTGGACAGAGTGGTAAGTCAATTGCCTTATTTTTCTACGTTAAGTTGCATACCAATACATTAGGCGTTAGAGTTATCTATTTTAGTTAGTGCCACCTTCGAGCCGTATCATCCTTATAACACGTTAGATTCTTGTACAAAATAAAACAAAACCTATTGCTATCTGTTCAGAAGTATTATTACTGAGAACTTTGTTGCAGGGCAATACACTCAAATGCTCCATTGAAGACATTGAGCGCTTTCGGCCGAGAGTCAGGGACGACGACATGCGTAGCTTCCTAGACGTAAGATTCAAAATATTCTTTCAAACATATTATTAATACGTTAGATTCTTTCAGTTAACATAATTTTGTACAACAGAGGTTGTCACGTTGGCTATGCCATGCGGCTGCTCGTTGTGGTTGCAGGACAGACACGACGCAAGACGTGTACGTTCCTTCCGCAGGCAGAGAAGGCTTAGGTTCCTCTGCCAAGCAGCTATAGGGGACGGGGATGGGTACGGGGACGAGGACGACATGGACCAAAGGCACGAGAAGCTTGGCTCCTCTCAGCTCCATGACGCTCCCTCGACTTAGCCTACACAGCCTCCAGGCACTAAGCGATGCCGTCCACCTGACCCTTACACTCTAGGTACGAGCGCTCTTGGTCACAAGGGTAAGGGTAAGACTAGGAGGGTGTGAGGGTTGTGGTAGATGTTAGTATGCACTATTATGGATTTTGTATTTACTTTCCTGTAACTATTTGGGACTGTATGGACATTGTGGACTATTTGGACTGTGCAGGACATGTTATATTGATTGTGATGTTCGTTGTGGTTGCATTGTGCTCTTTGGATGATTAAATGTTTGTATTATATAATGATGTCTCTGTTTGTAACTGTGGATGCTCCTAAAACAAGGGAAACTCTTATGATTTTTTTTCGTGAATCATTAATCATACTACACTGCTAAAAGGCACAAATGTAGTGCACAGATTAAATGTAAATTCATTAGAACGTGTATAGTTCAATCGTATCGTACAGACGCTTTGCAGATGAATCTAGGCTTTTCATACAACGAAAAGAGACTTTTCAGTTATAAGGACAGCAACGATTTATCACTTCACTGACATAGTACTGGCATGCAAGGAAGCACAACTCCACTCCATCTCCACCATCCATCTTATGACTGTTTGATCCAAGGGCTGAGGTGAAGAGGCACACGGATCGCTGACATGGCACATTGAGAGGCCTCCATTCCTCCTCTCAACCTATAAATAACCCCTCACTCCCTCTCATTCACACACACAACAAGGAAGAAGAGCACTCCTCAGTATTTTCTTTTATTGCAGTACCAATGTCTGGAGGGTCATCCAGAGGTAGAAGAAAGGGGAAGGGAACTACCATTGTGTGGGAGGGTTCTCTTGGTCCCGATTTCTTTGAGGCAGCTCTTTATGAGAGGTTCCCAGTTGAGAGCAAAAGTGATTTCACCAAAGAGGCACCGATGAGAGGATACGATGGACGGAAAGAAGAGTGGCCAAAATGCATGCATGGTGAGGACTGCCTAGTGTAGATGTTCACCGAGGGAATAGATGGAGGTTGTCATATCTTCAAATGCCCATGAGCATGGGTAATTGCTATTACTATTTGTTTCTTTAATATGTTCCTCTTCTACATAACTTACATGACATACTTATTGTAGTCTTCCTTGGCCAAAGAAAACTATGGGTTCACTAGGTGGGCCGATTCTCGACCTATTTATCCGCATGCAGAGTACATCTACTACCTGCAGGACCGTATCTTCGATCTAGAAAGGGAAGTTAGCAGTGGTTACAAAGACGATGGACAGGACAACAACAACAACAATGTTGCCGATTCACGGGAGGCACTCTGCAATGATCCATATTGCACCTGCCCTAACCATAAGAACAAGGGGCCTCCCCCATCACCCCTACCACCACCACCAACAATGGGAGGCTACTGTGGAGAAGGTGTAACACAATTTGTTATGTGGCCACACTACTAGAACGACTTTATCTTATTCACATGCCACATCTATGTGTTTGTTGTTTGGTTTAATTATCTAAGGTATGTTAGATTTAGTTGAAGGAACTCTGTACCCTAGTTCAGTACATGTTCTCACATGCTATTTCATGTGTTTTGTGTGTTGAATTATATAATGCCCTACTTCGTTAGGTTTTATTTGCAGCACGTGATCACATTTCAATATGTCCGTAATATTAAGCTGAATATTATGACCACAAATAATGAAAACAATCACATAATGAAAAGTTTAATACTATGCCACATTAAACAACATAATAATACTAGAAGTACATGCCGACACTAGACATAGGGGGCAAATGCACTTTCAAATTCTCAGTCTGAAACATACTGAGTAAGCAACTCATCATCCGAGTACCAGTCCTCTACCACAACCCTGTTGGTGTGGCTAGGCTCACCTACATTGCTCTGACCTGCCTGTCGCCTATAGTAAGCAGCCTCCGCTTCATCTGCGGCCTCAGTGGCCTGAGTGAAGAATGCGTCGTCATCCTCCTCCGCCTGCAAGCCCACCTCTGCTAGAGCGATGAGCTCGCTCAGTCTACCAGTGTTGTCCTCCGCCTCCTCCGCCTGCAAGCCCACCTCTACTAGAGCGATGAGCTCGCTCAGTCTGCCAGTGTCATCCTCAGCCTCCTCCGCCTGCAAGCCCGCCTCTGCTAGAGCGATGAGCTCACTTAGTCTGCCAGTGTCATCCTCATCCTCTTCCCCCTCATCAGACAACACAATCGGTGATTAAACGGTGTGACCAGCTCACGATCTGTGCTCATCTAACTTCTTTTCCTCATACCTTGCATGAGCCACCTCTGCATCATGTTCCTCGCTGCATCCAATCCCTTCATGTATAAAATGCAATCAGTTAGCAATGCGATTATATTACATTTAAAATCAGGCAAAGAAAAAAAAGGCTTTCAAGCACTCACTGGCACATAATGCAACAACATGCTCGTTCAAGACCTACATCTATACTCTTGTCTCTTCCCTTGCCCTCTCCTCCTATAACGTCATCCGTCTCTCCAATCCCCATTTGTCAAGCCCAACATCGATCGGGTTACAAATACCACGTTGTCTAGCAAACTCATGCATCTTTTCTTTGTGATGTTTAACGAATAGGTTGACGTAGTCAGGTCCATATCCCCTCTTCTGTGCAATTACTTGCCTCCCCTTTAGTTCATCCAAGAACTTAACTTGACCATCACAATATTCCCACCTGCATTTCCTAATGCTCTGTTCAAACGAAAAAATATATCATATATGTCTTAGCAAAATAAACAAAATATGATTTCATATTTACCACAAAAATAACCAACCTCATCATAGTCAACCATATGGCCACAATAATGGCCTATTCCAAGCTCCGAAGGGACTAGGCCATAGTTGGATTTAACACCACATTCGCACATGACAGGAGGTGCTTTGTAAATTACCTTTTTTCTTCTTTTCCATAAACTTTCGCGGTTCTTCCGGCCATCGGTTCTTAGGACTATACAACCACTTTTTGAAACGACACTTCGCCATTGAAAACACCTAAATAAGGTGACATTAGTACATGAACACATATAGCTCAACATTTTAACACATACACTTTGCACTTACTTCATACTTGTTTGGACACAAACTCCAACGTATTCTTAGGGTTTATCATAGCTCGATCTCCGTAATCGCACAGAGGAGGTTCCTCGAGTTGTCTAACTGCGGCTAGGTGCTTCTCCTTAGCCGTCATTGGTGGAGGGTTAGGGGGGGTGAAACCCAACACTTGAAGTGCTCACGTGGATGTCTTCCTCTAAACCAATCGTCGAAAAGGAGGTACCTAGGGTCAAACTTGTCTACACCGTCGATCCACTGAAAGAAAAAGTACCTCTCATGGTCCTACGTAACGAGATTCCAATAAAATATTCGTAGCATACTTACACAAATAAAGAAAAAAAAGATAGTAGAAACAATTTCTTACATTAAAATGACTACATGTGTAGACGCACCGCGCCGCTGTGTCCGGATGTTTTGATTGAAAAAAGTGGGCCGGGAAACCACAATCACAGTTAGGGACAGGGAGGTCAGGATGGACGGGGACATCTTTGCTAGATGCGTCGGGGTATAATTCTCGAGGATGACCCCGTTTTCGCCAAAACTCCTCCCGATACATTTCTTGCATCTAACAAAACGGATGTAATTTAACAAACAAAAATCAAAACATCACAAATTAATGTCAATGAGAACCATAACTACAATACAACCAATTTCGTTCTAAGAACCGAAAGCAATTAACGTTAAACCCTAAACCTATAGTTTCCCATTTGATGCACAACAATAAACCCATAACATAACTACATGCGCTGCGGTTACCTAGGTTTGCTAGATTTTTCACGCCTTGGCATCATCCTATGGTTGTATAATACAAATATTGAGGGATAGAATGAAGCCCTAAGTAATGACGATTCTTAGGTTGAAAAATCCGACTAATATATACCGAATCGATGCGAAAAAAAACTAGGAGGGGAGCGAGGATACCTTGCTCTCGAAGATCTATGAATCAAACCAAAGTTTCCAAGGTCCAATATGCCGATTCATAAGGTAGGGCGAAGTGGGGAGAGAAAAAACCCGAGAGGGAGGAGAAAGAAGAGGAAGAAGACTCAGGCAGGAAGGTTGGGGCCAGGGTTAAAACACCACCTCGACGCCAGTAACCCTGGCGCCGAGCTGCCTGCCATGTCACGGCCACATCTGCTTCGAGCCCAAGATCTCGAGACATGTAAGCTCGGCGCCAGCAACAATGGCGCCGAGCTAAGGGTCCAGATTTTGAAATCTTTTCTCCAGGGGCATATTTGTGAATTTTTTTAAAAAAAAGGCTAAAAAATAAAAAAAAAAAATCGGTAGACACCACGGCCTGAACTGCTGTGCACTGAAAGGCATCTCTGCCAAAGCTCGCATCCATGCCACAAAGCCCCTAGTCACGGGCTCACGGCACGAAAGCTGTTGTTGTATTCTCCACGGGCTGAACATCGTCGAGTCATCCACGGCTCACATGCCATCGAGCAATACGGCCTGCATGCTGTCTACTCGTCCACCTACACGTAGTTTGTTAATCCCCTCGCATTGGTCAGCAATATGCATATTGAAGCCCTAAAGGGCGTTGCATTAGAGATGGCTTCGAAGTTTTGTATGGGTACTATCTAGTACTACCATCTAGTAGATTGATCCCGTTGATTATCCACCCGGTGGATACGCAGTTAGTAGATTGATTTAGGAACCTGTAGTTATTACACGCTAATCTACTATATGTTCTTGTTTTTGTCTGGCCTTGGAAATTTTAACCTGTAGTTTCAACATGCATGATGTATTGTTAATTTGATGCTAGCATGCAGCTCATCACCGTGGCTAACCAGTAAGCTTGCAGCTACATGTACAAGTTACTTAAATTTCTAGAAGAAAATTGTGTGTAGGCTTTGAACAGTATAATTAAAATCCTTCTATCTTTATACATTTATAATATTTTATTTATGTTTATGTATACGTACCATGTGCTGATATTTTATTATGCTCTTTTGAATGCATTTATTATCACACATTGTGAATTATATACCATGTAATTGTAAGAATAAAATCTTGAATGATTACACTAGAACCATGGTATAAGGTATATGGGCTCTCTAAATCTTGCAGACCTTAGATTTATCGTCTTTGAGAGGCTCATATTTGTTTTTCCGAGCATAATGAATTTTTGGGATGAATGAATACTGGTATTAATTTTGAAGATTTGCATATACCATAATCCTGAAAAGTGCTAGGATGCTTCTAAGAATATTTTGAATAACCGTCCACTACCTTTTGCACCTTGCTACTTGTTTACATGTAGTAAACTTATATGCACGTGACTTAGTTATAATAATATATGCATACCTTCATGAAGAAGAAATATCCTGGACTTGCCCCGAATGGCAGAATTATATAGCATGATCATTGTTAAATCCTAATAGGATATTCTACTATCACTGAAGAGGAGTAGATCCTGGTATTACTCTAAGAGAATGAGTATGTGACCAAGCTAAATCCTAAAGATCTTATGGGATTCACTGCATAAGAAATTCTAAAAGGTATCATATATATATATATATATATATATATATATATATATACATATATATTATGATGATTGCATAATGTTAGAAATATTAGAAATTGAATGTTCAAGCTTATATGACTGTATGGGATAAAAATGCTACTCTATAAACAATTACAATTAGCTTGAATCTTTGTGTTAAAAGTCATAGAAAACAAGATGATAAAGATGAATTTGTCTAATTCTAGAAGAAATGTTTCTTGAAATAGAAGATCAAGAGCATTGAAGTACTATAAGTATCCAATATCATCCAGAATTACTCAATATCAAGTAAAAATTGAGTCAAATTTTTAGATAGCTCTATAAATCAGGATATGTAACTTGTATATATTATACTCCTAGAAGGATCGAGCAAGCATGAAACTGCTAAATGTCAAGCATTGAAGCTAAGACATGCAAGAATAGATAGAAATTAGAACATTTAAAGTTTCTCTTGAAGAAGAACTTAAATCATGTGCTTATAGATTTATTGTTTTTGAAATTCATATCCTAAAGTATTGATAGTAGTGGTAGTGGTGCTTTAAGTTTTTAATTCCCGTTGAATTAAGTGGATTATGTAAACTCGTAGAATAGTTAATGGTTACTTTATTAGCTTGAAGACTAAAATGAAGTTCTTAGTTGCAATTTTTACTTACAGTAATATATGTTAATCTTGTATGGAATGAATTAGATTTATATGTGTTACATATAAACAATTGACTATTGCCTAACTAAACAAATTTTGTATTAATTTTATCCACAAAGAAGCCTCAATTAACCATGAAGGTTATAGTTCTTTGTGCACTACTACCATGTAGGTAGAAAAGAAACTGAATTTTAGAAGCACATGACCAATTGGACTATACTAGCATATTAACTGATCTTAGAAGGACCAATTTAGTCAAGAAATAGTATAATCCATAAACTAAGTATTTAATACTTTATCCTAGAAACTAGAAGTTTAAGTCCTAGCCTGAATATGTTGTTGTACACTAAATAGTGCACTTGATATGTGAATTTCATGCCAGAACCAATGAATAACAGAAGTATGATTGGATTCTATGTAACATTAGAAATGATTATTCATGGATGATGCATGTAGCATATTACTACTTGAAGTAACTATAGCATGAAAAGGGGAAGAATTTTGAGTAAAGACATAAGAAAATATGGGTAATATATATTTAATCGGCATAGCCTTTCTAAATCTATCTTTAAGTGCATGTATCAGGACTTGAAGTCCTATCCGCGTCGCTTCTGGCCGAGTTAACTTTCTCTACATTACACTAATTGCAAGCAAGCTTGAAGCTTTATATTTTGTTGTTATCTATTACGTTGGATTGAATACCCACATTCCACATTACACATCAATGTGTATCACTATATTGTGCTCTCGTTGAGCTGTACTATCTCCACTCCTGCATGAATATTAGTATAGTAGATACATTTGTAGCTAGTAGCTACCTTTGCACTTTCATTATAATTACATTGGTTAGCTAGTATGTTATGTCTATATAGTTCTCGTTGAACTACGGAATATTTTGCTTTCATTGCATAGCATGCATAAGCAATAGATTGGTCTAGGGCCGAGTAGTCTAAGATCAGGGGGAGTTGGTTAATCTAAAAGGACCAATCTGAAATTGGCTAAATGAAGAAGTGACCCACTTGAATGGGCTGAATTATAGTAGAAATTGAGTTAATAGATAAAACACTTAATGATGATTTAGGATTTATAAAGAAAACCCATTTGGTAAGAAAATTATAGAAGAAACTTCATGTAATTCTGAATGTTGTGTATTTATACATTTGAAGTATATGATCCATTTCTTTAATTATGTATGAGTAATTGGATCAATTTTGTTGGCAAAACAATAAAGAAGCTAGACAATGAAATAGTTATCTAAACTATGATATGTGCAAATCAGGGGAGAACATCCCAGAGTTTATAGGAATGATGAACATCCTTAAGTGCACTTTACGTATTCTAGTTTGCTGTATTTAATGAATATAACCC
This sequence comes from Miscanthus lutarioriparius, assembly GCA_904845875.1. Lineage (NCBI taxonomy): Eukaryota > Viridiplantae > Streptophyta > Magnoliopsida > Poales > Poaceae > Miscanthus > Miscanthus lutarioriparius. The sequence goes on from CAJGYO010000012.1 coordinate 45,350,720, forward strand.
CATGTTTAAATATGTGCGTGAATATTTCCCATAAAATCATCATAGCATGGGTCTCCGCTTATAGTTGGAGATGTATGAATTTGATTATTTTAAGCCCATGACGGTGGATATCTTTTGAAGTATGCTATTAAAGATCTAATATTGGTATTACGGGAGAGAAATCCTATTTTGAATGCCAAATATTATTTCCATGGAAGGAAAATGATCTAAAGAAAATATTCCTCGAAGCTTGGAGCAGGAACAATTGCCCTGTTTAGCAGGACTTATTGCTGTTGGGGCTGATTTGCAGGTTTGATTTGTTGTGAGAGAAAAACACTGTTCCCATGGCTGAAAAGTCGGGCTGATTCTGGCTGATAAGTTCAAGCGAACAGGGCCAATATCACGCACTAAATCAAATAATAGTTTCACTAATGCTCTTTTGAAGCATGAAACGAAGCATATGCCAGATATTTTTGAAAATGAGATGGGTAACTTAAAGTTATAAATCAGAAGTTGCGTTTACTAGTAGTAAACTAAATATTATATACTATCAAGCTAAAATCTACGGGAACGTATGTGAATTCTAGTTTAATGTATACTTGTGAAATGAAATAAGAACAGACTAATCCATTCTCATAAAGAGAACATCTCATGAAGAAGGTTAAGCACCTCATGAAGAGGATCATCATGAAGATGAAAGCCAACACACTAGGCGCGCACATTATTAGTGTTGGGTATACAGAACAACAAATCATCTCTTGTTTGGGAAATGACAAAGAGATAGAATAATCTCGTATTGTGAGAATATTGGGAGAAAATAATAGTTGTCGACAACGCTACCTATATAATTGCAATGTTTCTCTTATGAGAACCCAGATCCGGAAACAAAGTCCATGGCAAAGTCGCTTGTAGCGATTATATCGGGTCAATGAAGAAAGCAATTGAGGTTGAATCTCCTACTAGAAAGAAATAAATATTCTGCTATATCTTTTTACAAATGAATTGAATGATTATAGAATATGCCGTTAATAAGTGGAATATGAAAATCTATATAATTCTTGAAGAATATAAATCACAGCATATGAAAATTAAATCTCATACAAATATTAAGAAGTGTAAGGTAAAATATATTCCTATATGAATATTAAAGTCTCAAGAAGATCATGTCCTGGAAGGAAAAGATTCATCAAACAACTTTGTAGTGAATAACACTATCTTATTGTATATATCACATAATGATCTCTCATGTAGTAGAGAATATATCTCATAGAAGAGAAATTTTATTCATTAAACTGAGAACATCCTTGAAGGAGTTAATCCATGAAGGATTTACCAATCGATTTTTAAATAAACACCATTAATCCCTGAAGTGAATATAGACCCGAGGGAGAAAATGACGAATTTTAAACACTATGAAGGTGTCATATAAACACTCAAAAAAGTGCATATTGAAAGCTAGCAATGAAGTGGTGACATCCTCTAAATACCATAGAAGGTATAAAAATAATAGTGATTTTGGCAATTGAATTATCATCTGAATGCCAAATAAAAGACTCGATTAATTATTTAGTGGTACAATCAAAATCCCAAAGATTTATAGAATTTGGAAATCCACTAAAGAAAAATCATAAGTATTCAAACTCTAGTATAAATTTAATCCACTATCTAGAAGATATTGAATATTGTAACTTATTTACTCCCAAAATTCTCTAAAAGTATTTATTACCCTGAAGTATAAAATTTATTTGTTTTGCACTACTCATAAGTGGTCAGTATGCATGAAGCATATTGCTCTTGTTTGTACCCATATTATAATTCATAGAAGAATTATGAGCCAACTTTTGAAAGATATAGTATTGTGATACCATATACCATTAATTAAGCACACAGTTATAAAAAGTATGATTTGAACAATGAAGTTCAAAGTATGGCTATATGAGGGGGAGCAATTTGATTGAGTCTACCTTAATTAAAATCACCAGAATTACAAAGATCAAGTATATCATATATGCTAAAATATTGAAGTTTATGCATATATCATGAAGATCAATATCTATTCATGAATATTAGAATATCTCGAAGAATGAATGACCACGAAGGTTAAATATTGTACTCTTTTTTTCTATGTGAGTTTTTATTTGAAGGTTTCTCACACAAGGTTTTTAATGAGATAACATGTGCAATGCAAATAACGAATGTGATGTACTCTTTTCTTCGAGAACCATTTTTCTCTACTGGATTTTCGGGTGAAGTTTTTAACGAGGCATGTGCATATCGTGTAATCGCTCAAGGAGTGTTGTAAAATATACGGACTTAATCCTAGAAGGAAAGGAGAAGGAATCATAATCCTATTTCGTTTGTATGTGGGTTCTTATCAAACTCTTAGACCTTGGCAGAACTATATATATATGTGGAAAGCTCTATGTTGTAATTACTATTGTTGAAAGTAATAAAGAATAGTCTTCCTATCTTTTGTCTATTTGTTCGTATACTTTCATCTACTATATTAATCACGAGAGACAGAAAGAGAAAGATTCTAACCGCTGACAACATATTTTATAACAGTTGCAAGCGGCAGTTGGTCACGCTCGTCTCCTTCCCCCACTATACGCATGCAACAAACAGCAGCTGTGCGTGCGGACCGCAGAGTGTATGGCCATATCTGCTGCTGGGCTGGGCAGGCTCACAGCTTCACTGCTAGTAATGCTTCTCGTCTTTTGACCCCCATCTTCCCTGCCCATCGAGCACCGCATTGCAGAGGATGGAGACCAAACGGTTGGAAAACTTTTCAACCATCTTCTACTTCTACATTTCAATACGAAAACAAAAACAAAAGCAGTAAAGCCGGGCATGGAAACAAACACGAACTTACAGAATATCGAGAATTTCAAAAACGAACTAATTCGAGCGGAATTATATCGAACACGGTCAGTATACGAAGAATCAATACGGAATATTGACCCGTAGGACCAAGTGCGTGAATAATAATTAGCAAGTCCTACAACTTTCTTAAAAAGTATCTACGTTCGACACCATGTAAGGAAGATATGATTTTTCTACGACAACAGGCGATTGTACGCGATTAATATACCGCTGAAATTTTGTTTAATTTTTTTAAACATTTTAAAGACCTCAAATGGAAAAACTAAAAATTTGTAGATCTCGTCGAGAGCTACAATTTTCATATAAAAATCTTCTTCATCCGACATCGTATGAAAAAGATATAATTTTTCTAAGGTTGGATTTATAGTGGGCCAAATTTGGTTTAAACCGAATTTTGAATTCGGGATATTCCGAATTAAAGGTAGAAAAGTAGGAAACGGTTGAAAAAATATCTAAACCATTTTCGTTCCAATTTTAAATTTGGTGTTCCGAATTTCGAACCGAATTCGAATTTGTTCGAAAATACGAATTCGATCAGATTAAATATAGAAAACAATATGGTTCGGCACGAGATATTTTCGTGCTGTTTTCGTCCTTATACGCATGCATGCCGGTCCTCCTATTCCCATTCCAATTTGTCCATCGCCCTGCTGGTGCCATCATGCATTACCCACTAGGTGCCGTTGCTCGTCTGTGTCGTTTACTTCCATAATTTCCAATGCCCACTCGAAGCCGAAGCAGAGGGGGGAAAGTCACAAAATCAAATGGTACACGTACACGGCCACGGCCACTAAGGTAGTGTTTGGTTTAGAGGATGGAGTGGGGTGGGGATGGGACGAACCCACTTTTTCGGTGTTTGGATGGGAGTTAGCAGGAAGTGGGATATCCCACCTAGGGAATATGCTTGGAATATTCGGTAAAACTGGGGCGAGTACGTCCCAGGAAAAAACACGGACAGGGGCGTCCCACCTCAACGGCGTCGTCTTCGCGCGCTCGAGCCGTCTCTGCGGGATTCCTCTCTCTCCCCCGTCGGCCTTCTTCTTCCTCTTCTCTGACGCCCGTTCTTCCTTCTCCTCCGGTGGCGGGCGAGCTCGCGCTCCATCCTCCCAGAGAGATCAGGCATGGGCGAGCTACGGCTGGGGAGCTTTGGCTGCTTCCTCGCATGCTCGCGGCCGCGGCGGTTGGAGCAGGGGGGCGCCTGCAGCGGCCATGGCGATCGAAGCAGGCGGCGGCGAGCAGCTCGTGCCTCGCGGCAGCACGGGAGCCCGAGCACACGGCAACAGCGACGGCTCCTTCCCTCGCGGCAGCAAAGAAGATAAGGCTCGTATAGAAAAAAAAACAAAAACAAGAAAGTTATTAGAGAATGGCAGGTGGGGTCCGTCTAAACAAAGTGGGACCACAGTTATATGCTTTTTAACAGTGTCAATCTACCCTCCATTCCATTCCTGTTTATCCCTTCAACCAAACATAAAATAGGTCGATCTTGTCCTTCTCAACCAAATAGAAAATAGAGCTTTCCTGTCCTCATCCCGTCCCAGAAATAAGAGACATGATCATCCCACTCCACGTTGACCCCCAACAAAACGCTGCCTCAGTGCCTCCTACAGTCAGAGACCCAGAGTCGGCATCAAGCATGAAACCCGAACGAAACCCATCGGCCCATCCTGGCTTGCATTGCACTGGCGCATGCGTGATGGGTACGGACGGTGTCCGGCTCGCACAGTCGCACTGTCCGTCCATGGACCATGGATGGTGTGGCAAAAGCAAACGTGTACGGGCGAGGGCTACGGACGATACAACCATATGGGGTGTTTAGTCGGCTCCTAAAATTCATGTCGCATCAAATGTTTAGATACTAATAAAAAATATTAAATATAAATTAATTATAAAACCAATTACATAGATGGAGGCTAATTTGCGAGACGATTTTTAAAGTCTAATTAATCTGTCATTAGCACATGTTTACTGTAGCACCACGTTATTAAATCGTGGACTAATTAGGCTTAAAAGATTCGTCTCGCAAATTAGTCACAAGTTGTGTAATTAGTTTCGTAATTATTCTATATTTAATACTCTATGTATATGTCTAAACATTCGATGTGACAGGAATTTTAGGAACGTATGTAGAAACCAAACAGGACCTATATATACTGCTCACTATAGGCAATGGAGGACCACGGGGGGTGCAGATGTCTAGGGGGGCATGTTCGTTTAAACTTATCAGCCGGCTTATCAGCTAGAATCTACAGTATTTTTCTCTCACAATAAAATAGCTTCAGCCGATTTATTAGCAGGATTTAATACCAGCCGAACTAATGAATGTCAAGACGTGACGCTGTGGTCTGATCCCAACCGATCTGAAATTTTCTGTCACGAACGAACAAATTAAAAGGCACTTCTGTTGTGCTAATAATAAGTACTCTGGAAAACTACTTGATGAAACTCTCGGTTAACGCTAAGCCTTTTTTTTACTTAATAACTACCAGCTATTTGGATGAGCTATGACTAGTTTTACTAACTGGACTAAAAATTAGCTTAAATCAGCTGAGGTTGGCTAGCTAGTTGGCTAACAATTAGTTGAAGACTCCACTAAAAATAATTAGCTCACCTATTAGTCATCCTGTTTGTACGCAATAGGGCTAATTGTAGCTAATTTTTACCTAGCTAGCGGTTAGTCTTTTTATAAAAATGCCCTTAGACTTTCTTAAACGAAAATACAGTTTTTATAAAGAAAATTGTTAAACGCCAAAATATGTTTCTACTGCTGCACGTAGTCTAGATTTTCCCCATCTGTGATCAAACCGTCTTTATTGAGAATGTTGTACTGGTAGAGGTCTAGTGGATGCATCTAATGACGGATAAGTGTTGGCACAAGCGTCAAGTAGAGGAACCTCATCTTTCTCCCATCACTAAAAACGACCCTACCTATTCTATGGCCAAGTTAGGGCACAAAAACTCAGTATGATAGAGGATCCATAGACGGATGTTGCATCTTCTTCACGCACTACAACTAGGAACAGCGAGGGCCTTGCATGTCCTCCTATGCATCCCTATTCACCACCAAACATGACATCAAGGTGTCGGTGTAAATTTATATTGATGGATCGTCGTTTTGTTCAAGTGCACGCCAAAGCATAATGTATTAGAGGCCCATTGTTGTCAACGATGGGAAGCTGAACAAGAATGCAATGCCAATGCAAGACTTTGAATATTGTCTAAAGGAATTGCTGCCGCGAGGCCTCCTAAGTCACTGACAGGTTTAGAGGATCGTTGCTTTTGAGACCTGATGGTGGAGATGTCTTAGCCTCAAAGTGTTGCCTTCACAATATGGTCTTTTATTTGTTTTTATTCATGTTGTGAGTGATTGGGACCTAATGGCAGAGATTTCTTTGCCTCATCTTTACGTGTTGTCTTCACTGTGGTCGTTTGAGTTGTTTTTGTTTATATGTTGAGTTAATTACTAGATGTTTGTTGGCAGAGTTTACAATAGTGCTATCTCCGTCTTAAAAAGGACATAATTTTACAATAGTGCTATGTTTTCGTATGTCGGATTTGACTAAATTTATATAGAAAGATACTAATATTTATTATACGAAATACATATTATTAGATTCGTCATGAAATATACTTTTATAACATATATATTTAGTGCCATAAATATTAATATTTTTACTTATATATTTGATCAAACTTTAATCACTCTAACCGAGAATGTAATATTATTTTTATGACCAATGTAGTATTATATTTGAAGACATGCCATCGGTGCAGCAATCTGTAGCAACCCGTATCAGCGCAGGCTTCTTCGGTGATTCCTGCCACTGCTGTCGTTGATACACTGGTACTGGGAGACTGCAGGTCACAACTCACAACATCCATCGGCGTTGTTTCGGCTTATTCACTCGTATCTGGCTTATAATCTATAGTTTAAACAGTATTTTTCTTTTACATCAAACTAGTCAGTAGTACTTTGTCACGGCTTATAAACCAACCCGCCAAAACGAACAGGCTGGTCCTGCTGCAGTGCAGTATCTGGCGGTACATTGTCGATCAGAGGGGGGGCCTCTCTGACTGCTCCCGCAATCCTGGTCCTGCTCCCCTGCTCGGCTGCTCCCACCCACCGCAGTGCTGTGCCGCTGCACCTGCACGGCGCTTGCACAGAAAAGTGAAAGGCATCCACGCCTACTAGCAGTAGCAGCGCTGCTGCGCTAGCGTTACTACACATCCACCAAACGACAGGCGAATCAGAGGTGAATGCATGGCTGCATGCTGCATGCACCATGCGTTGAACTGTGGGAATCATCTGCCAACTCTGAAGCTAACTAGGCCTCGTTTAGTTCCACCTATCTCTTTAAATGTTTTTACACATGTATAAAATATACAATATAGATTAAAAAATAACTAATTACATAGTTTGCGACTAATTTACGAGACAAATTTTTTAAGCCTAATTAGTTCATGATTTGATAACGTGGTGCTACGGTAACACTTGTGCTAATAACGGATTAATTAGACTTAATAAATTTATAGTATCCGAACACCCTTGCGATATCCTCGTGTGACACCTTAAAACTTTACATCTTGGATTTAAGCAAGGCATGATGCGATGCGATGAAACATGATTCATGAATGGATGGACCTGGCAGGCGGGATTGGCATGCATTGCATGGATCGATCATCGGCATGACAGTGGCCAGCAGTGGGTAAAAAGCTGTAGCACGTCGCGAGGAACGGAGGATGTGCAGGGGGGAGGGGACGGCATGCAGCAGTGCAGCTGTGCAGGCAGCGTGGTGCCATATGGATCTGTAGCAGATACGAGCCCACGACCAATGCACAGCGCGGCGAAGCACTGTAGTAATGGCTGTGCTTGGCATGCATGCAATGATGCAAATCCTCCCGTACCCGTAGCCCGTGGAAGCAGCACCTGGCCACCAGCGCCGCGAGACCCTGCCAATCAATACTGTGCTCGCGTCGTCTGCGCCATGCATGGTCCCCGGCGCGGCGGCCGGTCGTCTGTATGGTCGTCGGACGTCGGTTGCATTGCAGCGCATTGTGATGTGTTGGTGCCAGTGCCATCGGCCGACACGATCCTTATCACAGCATCATCAGCCATAGAGCCATAGAGGCAGAGGAGGACAGGACACTACTGTCTGTCACGCGCCACAGCGTGCTGCGCGTACGGCAGCCACGCAGCGGCACCGCGACCCGGAGCGGAGCACTGCAGCAGAGCATGGCACAGTCGATGGGCGACTGGCGGGGGCCGGGGCATCAATGGAGCGTGTCAAACCACTGCACGCATGCATTGATGCATGGCTCCTTTTCCTCTAGCTTGCTGCTGCCGGGCTACACTACACAACAGCGAACTCTGCGGGGGTGTTTGACCGATAAACTATTAAATATAGATTAATTATGAAACTAAATGCACAGATTGAGACGGTTTTACGAGATAAATTTTTTAAGCCTAATTAATTCATGATTTGACAATGTGATGCTACAATAAACATGTGCTAACGATGAATTAGTTAAGCTTAATAAATTCGTCTCACGGATTACTGATGGATTTTATAATTTATTTTTTTTATTAGTATTTAAACACCCAATACAATTTATTTTTTTATTAGTATTTGAACACCCAATACAACAAACTCAGGTGACATCTCTAAACTTTAGTTACAGAATCAAACACCCCCGCCCGGTCGCAAAATAGGTTCGCCGTGCATGTGACCCTGCCGACTGTCTATGGCGGTATCGGACGGGAGATCGATGCCGATGCATCATGCAGGAACTCGTAGTACTGCTAGCTTTTAAGCTTTGCACTGTGGTCTCTGGTCTGTGGCATCTGGCATGTGCAGGGTCTTACACTGATGCAGCAATATGCAGCCTGTTCGTTTGCTCGTAAGCGATCGTAAATTTCTAGCGGGGAATAATATTTTTCTCTCACACCAAACTAGCCAGCAGTAAATAATCCACGATACGATACGGCCTCCCGAACAGGCTGATGGGCTCCCCAGCCGTACAGATACCCGTACCATGCATGCCCTGATATACAAACGCATGGGCAATGTACAGTACAAGTTATATATAACATGATTTCCCCCCTCTGGAATTCTTATCTTATCTTATCTTATCTCCTATAACTAAAAAGAACAAAACGTGGACACTTTTTGGTGCGACATTTGTTTTGGGTCTACCTCTCTGCCAACGCCAACGATGTGCGATCGCGACTCTTCTTCTTTCGAAGCGCCAGCAGGTGGGACCGAATCGTCCGTCTCGTCGCGCCCACTCCTCCTCGTGCAACGCCTCCTCCTCCTCCTCGTGCGACGCCCTCGCGAGACCGTGGCCTCCTCCTCGCGACGCCGCCGCCTCGTGCGACGCCCTCGCGAGACCTCGCGACAACGCGGCCTCCTCCTCGCGACCTTGGCTTCCTCCTCGCGACCTGGTGGATTTTATAGCAGAGACTATGGCCATTAAAAAGCTCATAAACGAGAGGAATGGCAACCAACCATAAAGCACCAAGCACATAATAGAACTCCTCAACAAGTTCAAGGAGATTACAGGCATTGACAAAAAGAACATCCTTGGGATGTCTCCATACCAAAATATCTAGAGAAATGCCCATCTTTGATGGTCCCAAATGAATTTCTCTGTCCAATATCACCGGAGATCATTATTGACCTTGTCATCATTGTGAGCGTGAGGGTATGCTTTGTGCTATGCCATTCATGTTCCCTGGTTGCAAAGCGGGATTTATTGTCTCACAGTCCATATTTCACCTGATTTGCAGACTAAAGAGAGAAGAAGTATCAGAAGTGGTTAGATGCTGGCCAGTGGACATGCCCAAAGACACAGCAACCATTAGCTACCTGCAAGAGGTTTCAGGTTCTAGCCCACGGAAGTGCAGAATTATGGTAAGGACTCTGCTTGTGGTTTTTTCGTCTTTGAAATCAATGCTTATATTCTCTTCCTGTGTCAAGAAGAAATGATTACCATGGGAATGGAACCATATGACTAGTCACCAGGCAACATGCATGTGTTCCCACTTCTCACTCAAGAAAATGCAAATATCAACCATATTTGGATGCACAGCACTGCAAATCTAGCCTTGAGTTGTTTCTGTCTCAACAACAAAATGGTTCAATGTAGGGAAGCTCGACAGCATCTGCTAACTAGAACTGGATAGTTGGTCTTAGGTTGGACGGGGAGAGAAACACAATATATATCGAGGCATAGATTAAGTTAATCCTTGTTGTATTGGACAATATAAGTTTGATCCTTTTTGGATAATGATATAATAACCCTGTAAGTTTGTATCACTCCTTTTTTTGTGAATCTTCAATCTATTTATTTTATACCGCGTTTGGCTGTTACTTTGCATCACCTAAAATGTGATCGTGGTGTTAGCCCGGGGCAATAGACGCTCTTCACCAGTCTAAATTCTCATGGGTAGCTCAGAGGCTGGCAGGCGAATGGCGGTGATCCTTGTGGCCATTCATGGCAGGGTATTACTTGCTCAGGATCAGGGGTCACTAAAATGTGAGCCTTGTGATGTGGTGGAACATATTTATGGATTTATTGATGAATGAAAGAAATGAATATCGGATATTTCTTCCTGCTGATATAAAATATTATCTTACCCGCATCACGGAAAGGTCTATATAGACATACAACAGAGTTTGTAAGCCTGCAACACCGCGCTCTCCATGACTGCGTTAATTTCACGAACTTTGCTTTTTGATTAAATGTCGCTTTAACATCGGTATTTAATTTCACAGTATTGTTATCTTATTGTGCGATCCGTGTGTTTTTAGTACAAAAGTTTAGTTATCCCGTAGCAACGCATGGGCATGCTACCTAGTACTCTTATAAAGCTAAACCCCACTATATATTTTCTCTCTGCATGCAAGATATCCACATTATTTCTCACTAAGTGTCCCACTAACTTACAATCCTTTCATGTAAGCTATCCATGTCATCCCTTATTAATTAAAAAAACATCCACATCATTTCTATTATGCAATACTTTTAATCTTTAATCTATTAACATCAAGTCATCTACATATGCTATTTGTTTTATCACCTATCTTCTATAATGTGATCAAATATTCTATAGTTTTTTTTCTATTAGCTTACTGATTTTTATACCAAATCTGATATAATAAAATAATATACAAGTCAAATTCATATATACACATAGTATACATAATACCATATAAGTAATACTATACATAAAAGATTTATATTTAAGAAAATCCCTCGGCAACGCGCTAGACATGCTTCTAGTTTTACTAGTTATAGAGGGCTCTAAACAAGACCCCACATTAATTCTCACGAAATCATTAGAAAAAAAGTTCCTATAAAATCTTATGAAAATAAAAAGCATCTAGCCATCAATTTATTAAGGTCAATCGTTACTAGCAATAATAACGACGGTATCAATTAGTTTTTCTAAAAAAATTACCCACCACTTCACTATGAAAGTTAAAATTAAATAGCTACCCTTTACCAAAAATTCCCGTATTTTGTGTGCGTTTTCTGAGAACCGAGCAACTCCAAGAACTTAGCAAATGAACACCCTATTTAAGCTTTTTGGGAAAAAGAAAAAAGACACTCCTCCAACAACTTTTCGTGCTAGATAGAAACTCTGTATCTAACCCAGTTTCGCCTTTCCTGTGACTGTGCAGGGCTAGACCAATGGATATCACTCCTTCCATTCCAAATTATAAGATGTTTTGACTTTTCAAGATACATTGTTCAAGAAGCAAACAATGATCCCCTGATCGGAGTGAGTACGGCACGCTAAACTTTTGGGTCGGCGAGTTTAGGACATAAACTAAACAGGCCGCTAGTTTCTAGTTTCAGTTTATTACACTACTATAGGAATGGTTTCTAGGAGTGGCTGGTGAGGCTTTATACAGGTGGCTCGGCCAGCCGCCTCTGCCATACCGTCTCTACAAATCATACAGTTGTAGAGGCGGTTCCCAGACCGCCCTTACAAATCGATTTGTAGAGGCGGCTGGTGTTATCAGCCGTCCCTACGAATCGATTTGTAGGGGCGGCTGGTCTACAAAATCGATTTGTAAGGGCGGCCGTAGTACCAGCCGCCCCTATAATACCTGTTTGTAGGGGTGGTTCAGTCTAGAACCGCCCCTACAGTATATTTTTTCGCCAAAAAAATCAAATTTACAATTCAAATTCAACCAGAACTATGCATATATAATTCAAATCTGACCAGAAAATATATAATTCAAATCTAACTACAAGCACAAGAGCATTATATAAACTACCATTATAAGTCCAATTCACAAGAATATATACAATCCATCATTAAATAGACATAATTCACAAATCTAATTCGTTCCACAAGTCCATACCGTCCCACAAGGTAAGACAAATGTCAAATTCCATACACATTGTTATCAACGGCCTAGAGCTAGCCTTTCAGTCTCACGAAGGTGTTGGTACTGAAGATTTCTACCTAAGTCAGAATCTTGATCATGGTAGGTGCCTTTGACGTGTACAATCTGGTCCAATATAAAGTTGCAAAGGTCGTCAATGAGCTCTAAGAGTTGGTCATCCTTGTATATGTCTCTTTTTATTTCTTTCTCTTCTTTCCACTACAAGAGAACAAGTTTCGGTTTAGTATTTCATATCATGTGCGAAGTTTTTATACTATGGGTGAAGAGGTTCAAACTTATCCTTAAAGGGTGTCTCCTGTAGGCACCGGTGTTACTCATCATAGAACATACATAGTACCCATAATGTACACTCCCAGGCTTCTGGTTGGGGCACTGTGTATTTTGCATATGGAAATGTTAAGTAATGCTTTTGACAGCTATGTAATGGAGTACTAAAGTAAGTTACACTTACCGCACATAGTGTTTTTATAGCCAGCCTTTCCTTCCTTACTGGATCATGCCTTCCGTGATGTTTATTGACATAGAACCTGAATGCCATGTTCAAATTATTTTAGCAAATGCAATTTGTTAGTATCCAAAAGTGAACGTTACAAGTATGTATACAAACATATAAGCTAATGAGGATTGTCGATATGTATACGTCTTGAGAATCGATATCAAGTCTTTGTATGTCATCGGGTCCCTATCTATTGAATCAAAGACCCATGTCATGCTCATGTCGACATCGACGCCTATACAAATCCAGTGGTTGTTGCATGAATTTAATTATAGAATTAGATAAGCTCTTTCGCATCGAATAAAATATATCGAACAAAGCTTTAAGTAGAGTTGAACTTACTCGAAGTTGTAAGGTAATCATATAGTAGAGTGTTGTTGGAGATTTTTAAAAGCCAGGGTAATGTATGCCAAAACCTTAAGGGACTCTTGCCTTAATTTCTTCGCACGGATGTCCTCTTTCTCCTGAAGGATCTTTCCAGCAGCTAACTCTTTGGTATCCAGTTTTCACTGTCAAGGGTAATTAAAATTTGTTTGTGCTATAGCTTTAGGGTCTATATACCCGGCTTTCACACTTGGCATTTGTTTTATAATGTGCACTTGCATTCTACAAATCACGGCATGGGTTAATTACAACAAAATCCAAAGATTACATTCATATCATATCAGGAGGGCAAGGACTTACAGGCACCACGTGCGAATTAGATTCATTTCCATTGCTCTGAGGTGAAAGCATGTATGCATGTCATTAAAGTCAAAGATAATTTTCCCGGTAGGGCTTCCAAATGTGCCGGTGGGGAAGCATGCTTGTACGAGGTCTATGCTCGTTAGGAGAACACGCAAGTGCCAATCATGGAACCTTCTCATTCCAAGTGGTAGGCGCTAGATGTCCTGGTTTGGTAGGAAGGGCTTGCCTCTTTCATATGTTTTCGGGCAATCCTTTGACCATTTGATGGCATCAACATTTGGATACTTCTTTGCTATTTGGTGGACTTTGCTAGTGATGGCCTCCTCAGAAGCCCATGTTGGGACTTTTTTTAACTTGGTTCTCAAGCTTGAACTGGTCATGGGCATATCACTTGTGCACCGACGAGACGTCTTTCATCGGAACATAAATTGGTCTTATGGTGATTGGATGCTTCTTTTGAAGTTCCTCATTCAGGCATGTCCTCATTTTCTTGTGCATCCCTTCTTCAGGAGGCACTCGTTGTTCATGTATTGGCTGTGCTTGTTGAGAAGACTATGGCATCTCATCATGCACTTGCTCAGTACGAGCTGGAGAAGGTTGTGGCTTATCAGGCACATGCTTGCTAGGAGGCGGGGAAGAATGTAGCATCTTAGGAATGTGGTGGTCACGAGACGGTGAAAATATCTCCCTGTCCTCAACAACTCGCTCCAAATTTGAGAGAGGGGGAGGCGGTGAAGAAGTAGTCAATATAATGTCATGTTTGTTGAACTGCCCCATTACGTCTCCGAGTAACACCAGCCCCTCAGGAGTTGCGTAGTCTATCCTCCACAGCATAAACTTAGGCTTCACGGTATGAACCTCGACCCTAGTGTAGTCCGGTGGTATCTTATTATTGTGGTGTAAGCCACTGGGAGGATGTGCCACACCCGTTGCCACCTCCATCACAATGTTCTCTGGCCACATTTGAAAACACCAAGGTGCAACTAGTTGGTTCCGTGATGCGATCGGCTGTGGGTTGTGGGCTGTAGTGGAACCTTGGTCGCTAGGAACTTTGGAGAGGTCATCAACTAATGCCGCCTCCTAGCGGCGCCATTAATGTCCGTGGCTCCATAGACAGTCCTTGGTCCTCTAGCACCTTCGCAACTAGAGCCTTCACTTGGAGCTCAAGATTAGCCTCCCGGTCTCTGCCATATTTCTTGTACATGTGCCTGTCCTCTTTGAATCCGTGCTTCCAGGTCGTCCTTTTCCCTAGCCTCCTGGTGCGTCCTGTGTGCTTGTTGTTTTCCAAACCAAAGCTAAGCTCGTCACTCTCTCTAGAAGGATTGAATGAGCCTTTCTCCTTATCTTCAGCATATTTTAGTATCCTTGATACTACCTCTTGGGTCTTTGGCTTATCAAACTTAAGATTACCACCGGATGATTCTGTACTCCTCGTATATATCCAATTCCTTGAGCGCACCTTCAAATTCTTTATATCGATATTCCCAGAAGCTGCGGCCTCTTCGTCCATCTCTTCCTAAACTGCTCTTTCTTGGCATAGTAGCCACCGAGGCCTAGATGATGGTGGTGTTTGTTCCTCTTCGCCAGCTCGGTGTTACGGGCACTAAGCTCCAATGCCTCCGGTAAAATCTTCTGAGCCACGAGCTCCTCCCATTGACTAGGAATTATGTTGCCAAACTCGTTGAAGTGAGTTAACCCCTTTTGGATATACTTCTTGTTGAGCTCTGACCTCCAACGTCGGAATGACTCTCCTATGATCTTGAAAGCATTTTTTACCAGTTCTTGCTTACCCTCCAGCAATCTAAAATTGAGCTTCAGCTGCTTATTCCATAGTTCATCCTTTTTTTTCTCTGGTACCTCTTTCTAGTTAGGGATTGTTGGGTTCAATTTATTTCTTACTAGGGCCCCGATCGTATTACGGAATAATCCTCTGAATTCCTTCGGCTCAAGGATCTCCCCTACTGGCCTGACCTCTGTTGTCACATAGCATGCCTTATCTGGATATTGGTTTGCTTTTCTATCCCATCGTTTCCTCTTTGGCTTGGTAGTCATGTTCATGGTTGTGTCTTGAGGTTGTGGAGCAGAGGCCTATCTCTATGGTTGTTGCCTCTGCTCTCCTTTCCTCTACTCCGTCTTGGCTGGCGAGATGTTGCGGATGTCGACATCGT
Source organism: Miscanthus lutarioriparius (assembly GCA_904845875.1). NCBI lineage: Eukaryota > Viridiplantae > Streptophyta > Magnoliopsida > Poales > Poaceae > Miscanthus > Miscanthus lutarioriparius. The sequence goes on from CAJGYO010000012.1 coordinate 45,366,349, forward strand.
CTTTTCCAAGTTTTAGGAGGGACCTGTATATACGATAGGTCAAAGTATTAGCAGAGGTAACACAGCCAAAGCTTTAGCAAAATTTACAAGCTAAGGCTGTATCCCTACCTCCTCATTCGGGTCAAAATCCTTATCCAAATCTTCCTCCGTTGGCCTTCTTCTGGCTTCACGTGGGAAAGGATCCTCGGGACTTACATATCCCTCTTCTGAGTCCTCATCATTGTCGTCTTCATCATCATCATCCTCTTCTTCTTCGCCTTTAGCAGCCTCTCCTACTCTTCCCTCTACTCCCTCTTCCTCCTCGTCACACTGCTCCTGAGTAAGCATCACTTCTAGATCATTTTCTAACTCATTATCAAACTGCTCCTACGTAAGCTGGTCCTCTAGTACTTGCTCTTCATAGGTTGGCTGCTCATCATGCTCGGGGCATTGGGCTGCACTGTCTGCTGTCCGCGACATTATTTCGTGCTTTATTCTAATAGATGCAAGAAAGTGTGCTTCAGGTACGCGAGATGGTATAAGAAATAAAAAATGTGTATAAGACAAATTAGTCCTATAAAACAATAATATATAAAAAACGAGTAGTAGCAGTAGTAGAGGCCTCAGAAACATGTCAATCATCATTTGATCTTGAACTTGGAGCATCAAGGCATCATAACAGAGAAGAAAGGAGAAGATAATGTAGGGGCGACTGATAATGATGCCAAGTTCCTCACAGGTTCTTGATCATCAGCTCATATTCCATATAATGTATGGACTTGGATAATTTCATCATCGTCAAAATAAAGGAGATGAGAGGGGAGATTTGGCAAAAAAAGCAACAGCTGCTTAGCAAACATAGAGCAGCAGCTGATGGCAAAAATAGCCAAAAAACAGCAGCATTGGTCTTATTATTAGCAGAAACCATGCACCCTAGATTATCATAAAATATTAGATTAACCTTGTTATTCAAGGTTAAAAGAATAAAATAAAGGACAGAACACAAATGTTGATTAGGCACATCGAGCTAAACACAAATGTTGATTAGGCACATCGAGCTAAACACAAATGTTGATTAGGCACATCAAGCTAAACACCAGAAACCACAAGTAATACTACGTACCATAAGAGTTTAGTTAAGACTCCAAAACTCATGTGTCAACAAAATAAAATAAACAGACATTTATTACTTTACTTTGTTGTATGTTTTCAAAATAAATCATATGTGATCGATGATCACGTAAAGGGAGACAGAGGATGCAACTACACAAATATATGGCAAAATCTAGCCTGGTTTAGCTTACTCAAAAGAAGACCAAGAGCCTAGTACCCGAGTGAGGATAAAATTGAACATGCAAGACAATAGAATTGAGAGAACACAAACAAAGGACATGCTTCTACAACAACTTCCACATTACCAGCTTCTCCTGAATGATTTACGATCATAACTAGTATGCAACATAAATTACAGCACAATACAAAAGTCAAAGACTCATTGGCACTAGAATAAACATACCAAGAAATGGCGTAATAACATAAGCCAAGCAACGAAAGAAGAATTCTAACTCTAAGGAGAACAAAACCACGTTGCATTAAGTCAAGGATGCACTAAAATAATAAAACACAAGCTCCACACCATGTAGATATTGAAATATAAGGCTTCATATTACGTTCAACAAACACAAAGAATATGGAGCTAGGTCTCTACAGCATGTAGATACAGAAAAAAGAGGGACCACATAACTTCAGTTCAATGAACAGAGAGATGGAACTAGATCAGCATGACAGGCTGAGAACTAAAGCAAACTTCAACTGTGAAGCTGTACCAACATAACATGTTCAATAAACATTATGTGCGCTTGTTAGAGACCAGGCTTGAAAACTATGATCTTTATGGGCTAGAGAGTAACAAAAAAATAGTACACATTCAGACGGTATTAAAACCAAAAGTCCATAGATGACATTGACAAGAAAAACAAAGTGGGAGAATGTATAAATACATTTAAAATTTAATCATGTGCAGACTAGAATCAAAATAAACCTCGCACTACCTATAAGAATGAAGCGACAAGTTTATGCGGTACCAAAATAAACCTAGTATTCGCATGGATTCAAGATTACGACATCCAAGCGATTAGAATGAGAGAAAACAATATATATGAAGTTACTGCTATAATTCGATTGATCCATAGAATACGTCACAAGTAAATTGTAATAAGCAGGATCATGCCAATTTCTATCCATATCATATAATAATTACAGCTCTAGGCAGATATTTTCAACACTTTAATTGCTGTAGTTGAACTTAATAAAGAACACAATAAAGATCATGATATCCCAAATTAGGATTAACAAGCATATGAGTCTAGAAAAACTTGACATGTCTACTTTGATGCAGAACCAAGGATGCTTAGTTGCACTTCTGTTTTTAATCTAATCTTTTACCTGCCTAATTTTATATCCAGTAATATAAGTTGCAATAATGTTTCAGCACAACATCCATGTTAACTAAATAATGCTTCTACACAACATCCATATTAACTAAAGCTCCTAATGCTTACAATCGAACTAGTGGCCACATAAATTACAGGACCCTCACAGTAAGTTAAAGACTCATTTGACATCGGAATGAACATACCCATTTGACATAGGAATGAACATACCAGGAGAAGATAGATAACATAAGCCAAACCATGGGGGTCCATGAAGCCAAAGTTGAAATCCAAATTTGCTTGCAATTTAGGAGGTCCAAATCAAAGCTCGTGCAAAAGTAAATAACAAATTGGCATCGAAGAATGATTGAACTCCACACACTTGAGCAAACATCCACCTTATGACAAGAACTTGCCCCAACAAAAGAACATTTTAGAAGCGAAAAAACAACATCATCCAATAACTTGTCGTATCGCCTATGTTAAATGTTAGAATCCTAGCAAGACAATAGCGAAAACCAACAACCTCAAGACCTAGCCGTAAAATGTAACCGCACCTACCCGTAAAACAAAACCAACATTAAGCTAGAGATGCACTCAAATAAAACACGAAAACTCTACAACATGTAGATAAAGAAAAAGATGGTTCATGCTAATTCAGTTCAACGAAAAGAAAAAAGATGGAACTAGGTCTCCAAAACATGTATGCGGCATACATGCATCATGGATGTCCTCGCCCACTGCTCTGATTCTGCAGCTGGGTCCCAATGGTGGACGAGAGCCAAGGAAAACAGTCGAGCCCAGCGAGGCGGCGGCGAGAGAGCTCTCTTCCTGACGGCAGCAGTGCTAGGGTTAGCAAGCAGGACCTCATGAGCTCCAAGGCACGGAGGATGAAGAGGAAGAGTTGGGAGGACTGCCAGAGCGCACGGCCGGGCGCGCAGGGGCCGACGGAGGTGAGAGGAAGTGGCTCTACGGCACGGAGACGGCATGGCAGCAAGGGGGGGTAGGGAAAAAATTGATGCTGACGGCGTCCAAGAAGGAAGAAGAGCGCCCAGACTTAGCCAAATTTTGGCCTCCCCGCGCGTCCTACATTTATACTGGGGACGATTTGTAGGGGCGGCTAGTGAGTGAGCCGCTCCTACAAATGCATTTGTAGCGACAGTTCCTGACTAAGCCGTCCCTACAAATATTTTTTAATTTATTTTTATTACTTGTTCTATATATATTTTTCTATATATATAAATGTATATATATTTGTTTTTTTTATTATTCTATATATATAAATGTATCTATATATACATTTTTTATATAGAAAATATATAATTCTATATTTTCTTCTTTACAAAAATAATATTTTAAAAATTAAAAATTTGAAATTCAAAACAACTAAAACAATTTTAGGACACTAAATGACCTTAAATAAAAATTTTGTAAACATCAAAATTATAGAACTCATCACGACGTACAACTTATATTTTAGTCATCTTTTCATTTGACAAAATTTGAAAAGTTCAAATTTTGAATTTCAATAAATGACAACTTCAAACAAGATTTTGAAACCTTAAATGATTTAAAATAAGAAAGTCATGAACATAAAAGTTGTTGAACACATCACTATCTACAACTTTTATTTTGTTCATCTTTTCATTTGACTAAATTTGAATAGTTCAAATTTTGAATTTTAATAAATGGCAACTTCAAACAAGATTTTGAAACCTTAAATGATTTCAACTAGAAAAGTTATGAACATAAAATTTGTTGAACTCATCACTATATATAACTTTTATTTTGATCGTTTCTTTATTTAACAAAGTGTTAGTAAACATTGTTCATAAATCCACATATCACTCATAGTTTCATAAACTATACGAGAAACATGTTGATTTGTGAATAATGTTTACTATCACTTTGTTAGATGAAGAAATGACCAAAATAAAAGTTGTAGATCTTGATGAGTTATACAACTTTGATATTCATCACTTTTTCAGCTGAAATCATTTGGTGTTTCAAAATCTTGTTAGAACTTGTTTTTTTTAAATTTAAAAATTTGAATTGCTCAAACTTTGTCAAACGAAAAGAATGACCAAATCAACACAGTAACTTGATGGGGCATGATTTTAGAAAATTTTAGGAAAAAAATCATCACATTTGGAGTTAGTATGATGAAGAAATACTAGTTACAAATTTTACCCAGAGATTAAAAAGAAAAATCACAACTGGTCATGATGATCAATGATGAACAAGTGTGATTTCTCTTTTTAATCTATGGCTGAAACTTGTAACTAGTTTTTCTTGCCAATCATGTAGGTCACTCAGTTCTTTCTTGCCAATCGTCTTCTATGCGATCTTCGAAAAGAAGTAGCACATGCGGGTGATGGCCATTTTCAAGAACTCTGCCTTTATATCCCTGATTACAATAGGTGGAAACACTGTCAGCATCACATGACAATCGTGAGCCTTACAGTGTGTTATTGACAAGTCTTTCATCAACACTAGCTTCTTCACATTCGCTGAAAACCCAGTCGGGACTTTGACTCCCCTCAGGAAAGTGCATATAGCTCTCTTCTCTTCTGATGTTAGGTTGAAACACGCCGCGAGCAGAGTGTATTTTTTCCATTAGCCTTAGGTAACGGGTGAAGCTGTGGCATCACGTTTAGCTGCACCATGTCTTTCCATGATTTCAGACCATCCTTTGACTTGCCTGTGTCCATCAAGGTAGCAATGAGACTCTCAAAGACATTCTTCTGGATGTGTATAGCATCAACGGCATGGGGGACCTCCAAGTCTGGCCAATAAGGTAGATACTGAAAGAAGATCGATTGTTTTTTGAAAGGTACGCCTTCGACAGGAGGTGTGCTTCTATCTCTGTCCGTCCCATCAGAATTCTTCTTTTCATAGATGACACGTAAGTTTTTCATCATTCTGTACATGTGTTCTCCGTTACGACGTCTCTCCGGAGGGGGTTCAATCTCTAAGATGTTATAAAATCTAAAGAATAATTTGCTGCGGCACTTATGACTTGTCTTTAAGAAGCGCCGGTTCCTTAGGTAAACTATCTTCTTGGATGCATCTAGGAACACCCAGGTAGTACCATCCAAGCAAAGTAAGCATCCTGTCTTCCCTTTGATCTGTCCAGACAAAGCAAATAACATGGGGTAATCATTGATAGTAAAAAATATTATTGCTCTACATATGAAGTCCTCCTTTCGGAACGCATCGTACATCGGCTCCCCATGCCTCCATAGCCTCTCCATTTCTTGCATCAAAGGCTCGAGGAACACGTCTATATCAATGCCTGGTTGTTTAGGGCCAGAAATAAGAATAGTGAGGAGAAGGTACTTTCTCTTCTAACACAACCATGTTGGGATGTTGTACATGGTCAAGATCTCTGGTCAAGTGCTGTGGTCACTCATCCTCTCATTGAAGGGATTCATTCCATCAGTGCTCAAGCCAAACCGTACATTCCTTAGGTCATCGTAGAATTTTTTGTGCTTCTCATCGATCCTTTGCCACTGACTACAATCAGCCGGGTGTGCAATCTTATCATCATCCACCTTGCGCTCATCATCCCACCATGTCATAAGTCCGGCTTCTTTAGGGTTTAAGAAGATACGTCTCAAGCGGTCGATCACTGGCAGGTACCACATTACCAATGCAGGAATTCTTCTCTGCTTTGCATCGTTGCCTAATAGAGTGTCCTCTGGGGCTGAGATTCTTGTACCACCTTTTTTATACCCTTTTTATTCATCTTTTTCCCCGTAGAGGCTTCGTCCCCACCGTAAAGGTCATTGTTCTTGTACCGGCTGGCCCCACACCGGAGACATTTATCCAGTGACTTGAACGTTTCTCCACGAAAAAGGATACAGTGATTGGGGCATGCATGGATTTTTTTCAACCCCCATTATCAATGGACTTATGACCTTCTTCGCTTGGTATATGTTGGCGGGAACTGAGTTTGGTTGTGGCAGCACCTATGACAGGAAACGCAATAGATCATTGAAACTACAGTCTGACCAGCCGTACTTAGCCTTCAGGATGAGTAGCTCAAGCACAAAATGTAGCAATGTCCAATATATTGGACATCCCTTTTCAACACCATACACAGTCTCTTTCGATACTTTTGTCACCCTTTCTAAATTTTCTAGACCTTTCGGGCTCTTTAGTAAAATCTCTAATCCAAGGACTTGAATCATTTCCTTCAAATCATCAAAATCATCTTCATCACCAACACGAGCTCCCCCATCATTACTGGCACCACCTTCGTCGTTACCATCCCAACCACCAGCAACACCACCTTGTTCATTGTCAAACTCAGGATCCACTTGTACATCAAGCTTTTTGTTAGTATTGGGATAGGTATTCTAGGATTTCGTTGTCTTCTTCTTCATCATCGTCGTCATTATCAACAACCGTTGTTTCACCATGATGAATCCACACTGTGTAGTCCTCAACAAATCCTCTCACAATCAAATATTCTCTGATGATACTCACATCTGTCCGTGCCATAAGGTTCTTGCAATCTTTGCAGGGACAAATAATTGTATCCTTATTCTCTGTCAACGTCGCTGCATGCTTCTCTGCGACTTCAATAAATTTGTTCACCTCTTCACGAAAACCTGCATTGAACCTTAACGATTCATACATCCAAGATTTCATGTACTCCATCTTTTAAAACACAACAATCATAGAAAATACATTAAAGGACTACTAATTCAGATATATATGTAAATGAATCAAATTAATAATTAATTACTTTACAATAATTCTATATACTTCAGGTATATATAAATATAAATATAAAATAAAATTACATGGAGCATATCAAACACACACCATGGTAGAGGGTAATTAATTAATGGCCTATTTATCAATAAATAATTAAAAATATATATTTATTAATTAAAATAAATAATTTTAAAGCTAACAATTTGCAACAATTAATATTTTACCCACTACCTTTCATGCAAACCCTATTCCAATTTCATGAAACATAAATTTATAAAATTAAAATTAAAAACAAACAAACCCTAGATCTAGATTTAAATCTACATGTACATGAAACATACATGAAACTAGGGTATAATCTCAACTAAAATCAAGCAAGATCAACTAATAAATGGTGTAATCTCATTTATCTAACTAATTTACACTAATAGCTTCAAAACTAGAGTCTAATTTGTTTCATACAAAGCTCAAGCACCATAGAAGAGAGAGAAAAGCAAAAGTCTAATTACGACCACTAACCAACCATTAAAACTTCAAATAAAGGCTTGGAATAGCATTTTCTTACCTTGTATAACCTCTCCGCCAAAGTGTTTTGAGATCAAAACCTCCCCCTTAGTAGAGTAATTTTTATGAGGAGCCCAAGGTCTCCCAACCTTTTTTGCTCGGGTTGGAGAGAGTGGTCCGAGATGTAAGAATGTGGCTGCTATATATACAGCGGGCATTTGTATAGGCGGCTGGTGATTCAGCCGTCTCTACAAATGGACACAGCAGGGGCGGCTGATAATAGCCGCCTTTACATACCAGTCGCCCCTACAAATCAACGTATTTGTAGGGGCGGCTCGTATTATCAGTCGTCCTTACTGTACTATTTGTAGGGGCGGCTGTTGTATCGGAGCCCGAGCACGTCACTGTAGGGGCCGCTCCAATGCCAGTCGCCCCTTAAAAAAAGCCCCGTTACTAAAAACTGTTTTTCAAGTAGTGTTATAACCCTAAATAGCTTATATATATAAATTAAACATGCCCCATGAAACATGATGATCTGCGGTTTCACGTACGTGCACGGCATCTCCAATCCTTGAACGCTCGCTTGGTTGTTCTGGAGAGCCTCGGGCGCGTGGCGTCAAGAGCGAGCTACCTTCAACTGAAAACTCAGTTATCAAAAAAAAAAAATGCAAACTCTTAGTTGAATGGTTTTTCTCTCCGCCTGTCCGGACTCTGGCAAAGGTAGGCAGCGGCTAAAATTTGTTCGGGCGACCCATGTGCCGTTGAAACTTGAAACTGCATTTCTGACGTCTAAGAAAATTTGTTTGGTTAGTTACCTCTTTTCATGTGTGGGAGGCCGGCTTTTCCACCGCACCGATCGATCGATCCAACCATGGAACTTGAGCTTAGCAATTTAATTAGGTCTCTTCATTCACGTCCTCTAGGGGAAGACTTTGACTGACCAGCCGTTTAGGAGTTTAGGTATGGTCATTCATTCACATTCAATTACCAGGACGAGTAGGTGATTGGCAACAATCAGTCCAGGTAGCTATATACTGTGCGATGGTGATTCATGACCAGCGAGCTTCCAGACGAGGACCGAGGGCGGTTAAAACAGGAGAAAATTGCTTCATTGAACTTAAAATTTATACTAATCCATTCATTGCCATTGAAAAAAATTGTTCGCCCAGCATGGGGATCCAGGAATGAATGATCCATACAAAATATGAATACTCACCATGTCGCAAGCTCTTTCCCCGTCTTCCTAGCCAGAGAATTTTGTATCTGACGTCTATAAATGGAAACAGTTAAATGTGTTGATTCTAACAATCATGGTCTAAATTAGACGCCTTTCTCAAGAAAATTTTGCATCAACATTAACGTCTATAAAGGGAAAACAATTAAACCGAACGTGTTGATTCCAACAATCGTGGTCTAAATTAGACAACTTTCTGGGCCAAGGAATATGTTTTGACGGTTGGTATTTGTTAGGTATCTTATTACGACCTAGCATTTCAAGGAGCACGTGTGTGTATCTAAGGTTTTAGCTACGTCCAAGGACAATAAGATGATAGGTGTGGGTAGAGAGGATAACTATGGGATAGAATTAAGTTAACGATAAGGATCACTCTTAATTTTCTTACTTAGGCATCGATCTCGGCTTTGTGGGTGCTGTCCTAAGGTCTGAGTCAGCGTAGCAGCCCCCTGCCGATCGGGTCGTGTGGTCAGCCAAGGTGTGTGAGGCCTTGGCTGTGGGTCGAGCTCATCTACCTCCCACCCCCGCCTGGCATGCAGTCTCTAGAGAAGACGACGCCATCCTCCTCTCGCACCCGTGGCCCCTTGGCCCTCCCTGCTCCATGGAGCCTCATATTCCTCAATAACCATGGTTTGCAAGAAAGTATTTTGTACGTACATATATTTTTGTCACCGAATCTTAAAGAAAGATTAGCTAGTGCTAATCGCCTAATCCTCGCTTATCCGAACATCATCACATCTAACTACACCCTCCACCTATATAGTAGATGTGTATGTAGATGGTGTGTGTGTGAAGACTGGGCCACCCCAACCCATCCAGTCCAGTCATATCTATCCAGCCGGACCACCACCTATAACGCCACATTCACATTTCACGCCCCTATATATCGCGGTAAGCCGGTAGTACACGGATCGGATATCACTACCACAGAAACGCATAATACAGACATCACATCACACAAACTTGCTCTCATGGAGTGCCTGTCGCCTTTCCACCCAAGGCCACCATTCCCCACACGGCCCGGCCCGGTTCAGAACGCGACGCTTTCGTCGTCGTGCACTCGTGCTCCCAAGTCCCAACGCCTCAGCCGGGGTCCGTCGTCAATCATCATGGTTTCGTGCGACCACGAGCCATGGCCGTATATATGCTATGCACGCCTCTCTCAGACCCTCACTGGTCACTTCCATGCCCGTTCTAACAAAAAATTCACCATCCAGGCCTCGTTTATATTGTAAATTTTTGCAATCTAGACACTGTAGCACGTTTCGTTTGTATTTGACAAATTTTGTCCGATCATGGACTAACTAGGCTCAAAAGATTTATCTCGTGATTTACAACCAAACTGTGCAATTAGTTATTTTTTTTACTTATATTTAATATTACATGCATGTGTTTAAAAATTAATATGATAAAAAAAAAGTGAAAAAACTTAGAACTTTGAGGCAATCTAAACCAGGCCCCACTTCCACTTCCTTAGTTCCTACCCAGCACCCCTTTACTTCGCTTTGCGTTGGCGCCATGGCCGTGCAGGCGCGCCACCTCTCACACTCCCACGCCTTCTTCCACGACCCCCACGCCTTCAGCTTCAGGTAAGCAGCACGCCGCAGGCTTCCTTCGCTTTCTTCTCTTCTGTCTTCTGATGTCGTACAGCCTATAATCAGCGTATCTAATCTTGCACGCTCTGCCGCAGTGCTATGGAGGATGCGGCGGTGGCTGGCACGGTGCTCATGGACGACTACGGAGGGTGCGCGCCGGCGGCGGCGCCAGGGACCGGGGGCACGACGACGGTGCTCCGCGACTTCCCGCGCGCCGACCTCACGTGCGATTACGCTTTCGAGCCGAGGAAGCGGCCGCGCGTTGCGGCGGGGCGGTTCTCGGAGGATCAGAGCGTGGTGGTAATGCGCCCGCCGGCGGCGCAGGTTGGCGACTTGCAGGGCAGAGTGCTGGGCTCCGGCGCGGCGTCCAGCAGCGGGAGGTGGGACAATGGCGCGAGCGTCTCGCAGTCGCAGTTGCAGGGCCTCCTCCTGTCGAGGCTGTACCACCAGGACGTGGAGATCGACGCGCTCGTAAGACTCGAGGTATGCTACGCACACGGCCGGGATTGCTTGATCGACAGGCAATCTTTCACCGTGGTGGTGGTTGATCGCTGATAGGCATCGGCTGCTTGATTCGATGCTTAATTGGTGGGGTGGTGTTTGATCGGAATTCCTGTGAACCGTGTCCCCACAGAGCGAGAGGATCCGAGCGGGGCTGGAGGAGGCGCGGCGGAGGCACGCGCGGGAGCTGCTGGCCACCGTGGAGCGCGCCGAATTGGGGCGGGCGAGCGCCGCGGAGGCCGAGCTGGAGCGGGCGCTCCGCCGCAACGCGGAGCTGGAGGAGAAGGCCCGGCAGATGGGCGCCGAGTGCCAGGCGTGGATAGGCGTCGCCAAGAGCCACGAGGCCGTCGCCGCCGGCCTCCGCGCCACCCTCGACCAGCTGCTGCTGCAGTCGCCCTGCGCCTGCGCGGCGGCCGTCTCCGTTAACGAGGGTGCGGCGGCGGAGGACGCGCAGTCGTGCTGCTTTGAGGCGCTGGCCGCCGACGCCGATGCCGACGCCGCGTCCAACGAGGCCGCCGCAGCGTCGTCGTCTTGCAGTTGCAAGGCGTGCGGCGGCGGCGACGCGTGCGTGCTGCTGCTCCCGTGCCGGCACCTGTGCCTGTGCCGCGCGTGCGAGGCCGCCGTGGACGCGTGCCCCGTCTGCTCTGCCGCCAAGAACGCCTCGCTCCATGTCCTGCTCTGCTGAAGCCTACAACGTCTAGCGTTCGAGCACGCCACGCCGATGAGCATGGAAGGGAAGCCAAGGCCTTTGTCCGAGAAGCTGCCTGCTGCTCTCCACGACGGCACGAACGCGTCAGTCTGTTCTCACCTTCCGCAGTTGGATAACTCGATCAAGCAAGGGCAAATCACACAACTGCAATCTCGTAAACTAGAAAGGAGCGGCAGCTACCTTTGCAACAAGGTTAACAACCCGGCAAAATGAAGTGCAAGCAAATCTTGTGCGACGAGCTTACAGTGCGACAAGCCGACAAGCACCGCTGATACGGGAAATCTGGCAATGGCAACAAGTTTTTTGTGCAGACACAGTTGGGATCAGGAGTCACGCAGCAGAGGGCCCGCCCAGGTGTAGCTTCAACTCTGTCGAGACTTCAGACAAGTGGTTTACTGGAGGCGTTCGTTTCGTGCAGGATCAATCGTTCCGGCGTGGCAAAACTCTGCTCGCTAAAGCTGCTATGCTACGGGCGCGAGCGAACACTGGTGCTCCAAGGAGTTCGGTTGAGTACGACGATGAAGGCGTTGCTGGAACGCAAATGCCACAGGTTCTGAAATGGTTAAAGGGCCAAAACTGCTGCAGAAATGAGTCTGGCAAAGAGACTTGATGTTATACGACTAAGAAAATGTCCTAGAAAATTTGATATTTTAATTCTTGGACAATAGATTTCGGTCATATTAGTTTGAGATTGTGGCCAACGAGTTTCTTACATAGTATGGATCATCTTTAATAGATAGGGTACATGGTATTTTTGTTGAGCACTAATATGTTCTAATTGCCTGGAACTGGCATGCAGCGAAACACTTGATTTTTGACTCCTACTACTTGGTAAAGAGACGTTCTGATCTCTGTAGCGATGCCCTCGGAAATGGAGCCATAACTAGGGACTTTGTCTCCGAACTATTTCCTCAGCATCTATCGCCATTCTTTCTTGAGGGGAGTATATACTTATACTACTAGCATTTGGTTAAGACTGCGAGCGATGGACATTTGTGGCACATCTTGGCTCTATGCATGTCCATGTATTATGTGTCGTCTTCATACCATTTCCCTGCGCCGCCAACGAGTTCTTCAATTCTTTTTTCCCCTCGTAGAAGATACTTGATCATTTTTGGTAATGGCCATAATATTCCTCTTATTCATTTGAAATGTATTGGGTTTCAATTAGATACATACACCGGCCGTACAAAAAGGTGCAACACAAGTTCACCATTCGATAGGTATTTTGTCTTTTTTTCTATAACACGAATGAAGTTGAGTTATTTGATGTTTGCCGAGATAAATGCCATCGACTATCTCTAGAGATTATTTCACTAGGGTCTCTCTTGAAACCTTTAATTTCATATTCGCTGCAACAATGAGATGTCATTGAAATGGCCTTCGTTGCAATGTGGTTCATATCAAACCACTAATAGTTCGTGTGGATATAGAGACCCGGATGTCTATCCATTATCTAAGAAAAATCGAACCACTCATATTCGGCGGCCCATAAATAATTTGGATGGTCTAAATACACAGGTCTGATAGATTCATACATCATACTTAAATGGTTGCATGTGAACCATTCCCTCAGTAGTAAAGGTGGAAATGGATATGCATGAATAATATCCGATAAAACATATAATACAGATATCCATACATGTTCCGTCTATTTTTTAAACGATTGAATCCAAAATTCGCTTTTCAGCATTTTTATGATTCTTGTTTGAAATAAATGTGGATGTGGATGGATATCTGACATTACTAATATTGATATAGAATAAAGCACCTATCTAAACCATGCTTTAAATATACTATAATTTTTTGGTATATTTATTTGTGTGAATTATTTTTTAATACTTTTGTCATTTATTGATGAAAATTATTTTTGTATGCTATGATTCACAATATTTATAGACCTGCCTATTGCTATAGTATTTAAGTATAAAATATTTATTCTCGATGGACCATCTTTATCTGCATGTGGTATATGCTCATATTTTGATCCCTACGTGCATGATGATTTCATAGTCCCAAAACCATCAATAGATCAAGCAAATGGATAGTTGCTATCACCCACTTAGAGTAGATATCTACATGCGAATTCGAATTCAAACTATCCAATTTGTATTTGTACTTAAAAGTATTCAAGTTCATATTGAAAATATGGATCTCTAACTAAAATTAGCTATATTTGGTTCAAATCCCCTACTACTCAATAGGGTCTCGCTGAAACAGAACACTTTAAACATATTATATGTCAAGGTTTGGAAAAAGGAAAGAGTTCAACCCAAATTATAACTTTTGGAGGGTTTCCTTCACAATTTATAACTTATAGAGATGTGTTGGCCTAATACAGGTGTAACATTATTAAGTTATTAATGTTGGAAAACTGGCGGTGGTTTCCAGCAGACGGAACGCGATGGAGCCTTCGCCCAGTCTAGTGTTCCGGACGAAGGTAAGAGGAGTGGAACGTGGGCCCAGGCCCAGTTAGGGTTTCATAAATACTCTCACCAATCAACCCTTTACCGGACTTGGCTCTCCCTTTTATAGGGCACTGTTTGCTATCGCTCCATATTACAACTTTATCCTCTAACAATTGTAGGACATTCCCGGAATATTCCTATGCTGATACAAGTTGCCTGGGGTAGTTTGGGTATCTTCATCTTCAACCGCCTCTGCTCGTTGGACTGTTACCGCAAGCCCGTCAGCGGCCCACGGCCCTGCATCGCCACCCCGCAGGTGCTCCTTTGGTCCCTGGAGCCTTCGCCTGGGGTGCCTTCACCAGGGCCTTCGCATCGTCGCCTGGTCTATGGCCTCCGCTTATGCCGCAAGAGCCTTAGCCTTCGCTCGCGTTCGGGTGCCTTCGCTGTGGCTGCCGGGCCTTCGCCCAGAGCGGCCGACCGAGCGGAGGCTTCCATCTTCTTTCCCTGCATGTTGCTCATAAAATTTGATATCCGTCAGTTCTTATTGTTATTGCGAACCTTGGCCTCCGCGACTCACAACTGTGTCCCAACAGTTTCCTCCTTGAGGGCATGGTCTAATGCTGGCGGGCCTTGTCCTTAAAATCTGGTTCTCAGGTTCTGAGGCGCGGAGGCTTCCCCCCTTTCCCCCTGGATCGCCTAGATCAGATCGTTGCATTGGTGACGTGTCATTACCTAATTCACCACGGTGGCTCTGGAACCGACGTGTTTTCGAACGGATACGATCGTTGTCTCTGGAAGTTGAAACGGTGGGGCGGGGGCTATATAAGGGGGTGGTAGGTGAAGGCTTCCCAATCGCCATCCGATCCATCGCTTTCGCTACAGTCGCTTTCTAAGTTCTTTCTTCTTTGCTTAACCTTTGCTTAGTTGTCGCTTTGCCTTCGCTTCCTATTGTTGTTGCTAAATCCTAGAAGTGGCTTCGCTTGTTAGTCCTCCTCCCCACCGGGCTACTTTCTTTGGTCCATATCATTGTCTTCTCTGCGTTAAAGCGAGTGGATGGTTTGCACGCTTTGAGGAGTGTATGATTGTCAACGCGGAGGCGTTGGGGCTTGAGGAGGATCTTTCTTGAGTTGAGGCCTCCGTCGCTGATTTGATGATCGTTGAGGAGGCAGGGGACATGGCTGGCCTATCCAGGACATGGGATTTTGGGCCTTCGCTCATGGTGAAGGACATGATCGAGGAGTTGCGTAAATTGGGCCGCTTTGGTGAGGCTAAGGTGAAGCCTCCGCAAGGGGAGATGATTCCTAAACTACAAGCCACTGATGCCATGGTCTTCAAGGACTTTTTACTTTGTAGCCTTCACTTCCTAGCAGTGCGCTTCCTTCGCCAAGTCTTGGAAGCGTTCAAGGTACAGCTGCATCATCTTACTCCCAACGGTATTGTTACTTTGAGTAAGTTCTATTGGGTCTGCTTGTCTTATGGTGTGGAGCCCAACGTTGGTACTTTTTGCGAGTACTACGAGCTCCAGTGCCAGCCTAAACGGGTTGGCGAAGGCCAGTTGGTAGCTTAGTATGGGAGCTACGCTTTCATGCTCAAGAGGAATCAGAAGGGGGAGAAGTTGGAAATTTCTTTTTCTCAGAAGAACAAGTGGAACAAGGACTGGATGCAGTATTGGTTCTATGTCAAGACCAGTGGCATGACCTCTACGGATGGCGAAGGGAAAAACACACCCGTTACCCGTTGGCATCCGTGATGACCCTAATGAAGCCTTCGACTCAAGGAACTCTGGGTCCGGGGATTTCTGAGGGGCGCAAAGCCTACGATAAGGCTTTTGCCTTAGCCTATCAGTACTCTAGAGGCCGGGATTTGGTGGAAGAAATGGTGGCAGCTAATTGCTGGCCGCTTGGTAGGAATAGACCCACCATGACTATTGAGATGGTCAACCTTCTTGTCTTTGGCGAATGTGTTGGGGTTCCTTTCTCTAGGTTTGGCTTTTAGCCTAAGGAAGGTCGTGCTGCTGTAAAGGTTGTGAAGTCTATAGAGGCAGGGGCTTGAGAGATACTCGACGAGATGTCTAATAAGGAGTATTTGGCGCGCAGGGCCATCGCTGGCATGATGCCCCGTCTTAATCGCATTTTTGAGAAGTTTGGGATTCATCATGAGGAGCATGATGTGCCTGCGAAGGTACACAAGTCGCTGGAAGATAAGGCTAGGAAGGCTGCTGTCAAGAACGTGACTGCTGCGTCTGAGGCTAAGAAGAGGAAGGGTACTGGTGCGCCTGAGGTCATCAGTAAAAAATAGAAGACGGCGGCTACCTCTGTTGCTGCCTCCGCCGCTGCCTCCGCTGAGGCCGATGAGGAAGTTACGGAGAATGTTGGAGGAGGCTCGACTTCTGCGGATGTTGGGATGGATGGCGAACATTCTGCTAGCTCTTTAGATCTTAGCAATGATGACTTTGTCAACACAACCCTTGAAGGAATGGGCGGTGGCCCTACTGCTAAAGCCTCCGTCATGGCGCCTATGCCTAGCGTTTTGGGTGACGACTCTTCCGGCTCCGAGGGCGAAGGTACCAGTAGTGGCGATGCTTCTCCACTGAGAGAAGGGGAGGACGCTAAAACTGACCATCGCCGTCCTATGGCTGGTCTTGTGGAGGTGTCTGAGGACAAGGCGGAGGTGAGTTCTCTAGCCGCTCCATTCCAGAGCATGGCGTTTTAGCACACAAGTCATCACGCCGAGGATGTTGGTGGCTCAGATGTTGTTCTGAGCCCTTTGCATCTAGGTGAGTTGCCTTTTAACTTTGTTTTTCCTTGTTTGTGTTTTTTAGTTTTATAGGGAGTTGACTTATTTTGATTGTTTCAATGGGTTTGACGAAGGCCCTTGGGAACCCCGACGCAAAACTTAATGATCCTTTGGGTGTGGATCTCGCTCGGATCGGTTTGGGAGGACCTTCGAGGCCTATGCTTGTGGGTGCTACTCCTCACCCATCTGCCCTGGTGAAAGGTCCTAAATGGCTAGAGGGGGGTGAATAGCCTATTAAAAATTTTCTACAAACACACTAGAGCAAGTGGTTAGTAACCTAAATGGCGAAATGCAATTTTGCTCTAGCTCTACAAGGGTTGCTAGCCACCTATCCAACAATTCTAGTTGCTATGATCACTAGGCACAAACAATGGCTATGTCCTACTCACTAGGAGCTCTCAACAAGTCTACACTAAAGAGCTCCACTAGGTGATACTAAACTAGCAAGCAAGACAAGCTCTCAAAACTAATTACACTAAATAGCTTGACAACTAGTTTGAAAGGAATGTAAAAGAGTAAGTATGGTGATTATACCGCCACGTCGAGGAATGAACCAATCACAAGATGAACACCAATTCAATCACCGGGAGAATACCAAAGGGCAAGAGACAACTAATTTTTCTCCCAAGGTTCATGTGCTTGCTGGCACGCTAGTCCCCGTTGTGTCGACCAACACTTGGTGGTTTAGCGGCTAATAGCTATCACACACCAAGCCCACCACAAGAGGTGCCGCAAGAACTTACCCACAAGTGAGGTAGCTCAATGACATGATCAATTTACTAGAGCTGCCTTTGGTGCTCCGCCTGGGAAGGCACAAGACCCCACACAAGCAACTGATCGAGGCTAGAGACAATCACCAACTCCGCTCAATGATCCTCCAATCACCGGGCCATCTAGGTGTCGGCAAACACAAAGAGTAACAAGCTCACAACCAGCCTAGATCACCCAACTAGTGCCACAACATGATGCAACTCAATGCAATGCACTAGAGGCTCTCCAATCTCACTCAAGATGATGAAATCAAGTGAACAAGTGAGTGGAGTGTGTTGCTCAGCTTTCAAAGGGTGTGCACAAGTGTATGAGGTGCCAAGAGAGTGGCCAAGGCTGGCCACACCCTCTATTTATAGCCACACGAGCAAATAGAGTCGTTACCCCTTGGAGCTGCTTTCTGCGAGGGCACCAGACAGGGCGGTGCGGTCAATGGATAGGGCATGACTATGCCCCAATGGTTGAATTCCAATGGTCAACCAACGGCTAGTTGGTCACCGGAGAGGGGGTGGCGGTGCCACCCTAGCCGAGCCCCCCAAAACACCCCTCTCTAGATAATTAGGGCGGTGCACCGCCACACCCATGGCGGTGACCATGGCGATGCCCCCCTCGGCTATAAATCCAACTTGCTACCCTCGGTTGAAATAGGGCGGTGGCACCGGACAGACAGTAATGTTGCACCATCGTGCCCATGGCGGTGAACACTGCCATGTCTGGTGACCACCCCACAGTGGCCCTTCTCTGTTAGGTCCTAGTGGGCACCACTACAAGGGTGACGGTGCACTGGACAAGGTGCCAGGCACCACCACTAGCTCTTCGAGTTGCAAACTTTGTCGCGTTTCGATCCACACAACTCGAGATACTCCCCGCAAGCGATGCTAACTCTCAAAGTGTTTTCTCAAAACATAATAGAGCCAAGTTAGCATTTCTCAAAACATTTTCGATAAATATTTTCGCTTGCTCTCCGATGTGCACTAGGCCAAAATGCAATGCATGAAGTCCAACATCTAGTGGCACTAGATATCCGAATTGTCTAGTTAAGGACACCTCTTAATAGTACAGCCATCTATCCTAAATGTGATCACACTCTCTATAGTGTCTTGATCACTAAAACAAAATCCCTAATTATACCTTTGCCTTGATCTTGTTTTTCTCTTTCTTTTTTTCCAAGTTGAGCACTTGATCATCGTCATATGTGGCAATCTCATCATTTCATGTGATCAACATCAACATTTGAGTGCTGCCATGCTCCTCACTTGGATTGCACCAACCTAGCTCATGTCATCACTCATGACAAAGGTTAGTACTTAGGTTTCATCAATTATCCAAAACCAAACTAGGGCTTTCAATCTCCCCCTTTTTGGTAATTGATGACAACCTATTTACAAAGATATTCAATAAAATCTTTTTGGTTTCAAGTTGCTTGCCCAAGCATATTACCATGTGTAAAGGTTATGGACAAGTTTCATAAACCCAAAATTGCTAGTATTGCTCCCCCTACATATGTGCTAAGAGTTTGGATTTGAAAGCTTGCACATATGCATAGATAGAAAGTTTGGGAGAGTAATAGCTACCAAATAGTGCTAAGGTGTAAAGAATGGATTTTTGAAGCGTGATACCAATCGGAGTTGCCAATATACACCATCATTAGCACCATTAGTAACTAGACATTCACAAAAACTAGAAAACCCCATGAGATCAACATTATATGAAAGGGTCTAGCTTTTACATGACAAGCACAAGTCTAGTTACTCTTCCTATTCTTATGCATGCTAGTTTCATTTCATCAATCATTTGATTTTCATGAATGAGCCTAAGACATGTGAGGAATGACTAGATGCACTAAACAAGTCCTTAGCAATGGATGAATGACATGTCAATCAACTTTACCTTGCTTTTGCTCGAAGGAGAGGCATGTCATATAATGGGGTGCATCAACACATATTGGAGAAGTCAAGTATGTTCAATTCATTCCTTAGCTTACAAAACCTCTTCTCATCAAGTGACTTGGTGAATATGTCGACAAGTTGATCTTCGGTGCCCACACTCTCAATACAAATGTCCCCTTTTTGTTGATGATCTCTTATAAAATGATGGCGGACATCAATGTGCTTTGTTCTTGCATGTTGAACCAGGTTGTTGGTGAGCTTGATTGCACTCTCATTGTCACATAGCAATGGCACTTGTTTGAACTTTATTCCAAAGTCACTCAAAGTAGCCTTCATCCAAAATAATTGTGCACAACTACCGACCAAAATATACTCCGCTTCGGCGGTTAAAAGTGCTACACTATTTTGCTTCTTTGATGACCAAGACACAAGTGATCTTCTCAATAGTTGACATGTGCCCGATGTACTCTTTCTCTCAACTTTGCATCCCGTATAATCGGAGTCCGAATATCCAATCAACTCAAATCTTGCTCCTTTAGGATACCACAATCCAACATTTTGTATATGCTTCAAGTACCTCAATATTCTCTTTGTTGCTTTCAAATGATTTTCACTTGGTGAGACTTGAAATCTTACACACATGCATACACTAAACATCACATCCAGCCTTGATGCGGTCAAATAGAGTAGGCTTCCAATAATAGACCGATACATCTCTTGATCCACCATGTTACCACTAGCATCACTATCCAAGCTTCTATTTGTTTCCATTGGTGTACTAATTGCTTTAGCATCATCCATGCCAAACTTCTTGAGTATGTCTTTGATGTACTTGCCTTGACTCACAAATGTGTCACTCTTCAATTGCTTGATTTGTAGATCAAGGAAGTAACTAAGCTCTCTAATCATAGACATCTCAAATTCACTTGCCATCATCTTTTAAAACTCCTCACAAAAATCTTGATTGGTTGATCAAAAAATAATGTCATCAATATAGATTTACAACACAAACAAGTTATTTCCTAGCTTCTTAGTGAAGAGAGTGGTGTCAACCTTGCCCATCTTTAATCCCTTAGAGAGTAGAAAATCTCTCAATCTCTCATACCATGCTCTAGGTGCTTGTTTCAATCCATACAAAGCTTTTTTCAACTTGTAGACACGGTGGGGCTTCTTCTCACCTTCAAAACTGGGAAGTTGCTCAACATACACAAGTTCATTGATGTACCCATTGAGAAATGCACTCTTTACATCCATTTGGTACAACTTGATGTCATGGGCACAAGCATAGGCTAACAAGATCCTAATTGCTTCCAATCTTGCAACCGGGGCATATGTTTCTCCAAAGTCAAGACCTTCAACTTGAGTGTAACCTTGAGCCACTAATCTTGCTTTGTTCCTTACAACTATCCCATCTTGATCTTGCTTGTTCTGAAAGACCTATTTTATTCCAATCACATTATGATCCTTAGGCCTCTCAACTAACTCCCATACTTGATTTCTTGTGAAGTTGTTTAGCTCTTCATGCATAGCATTTACCCAATCAACATCCTTTAAAGCTTCATCTATCTTCTTTGGTTCAATGGATGAGACAAATGAGAAGTGTTCATAAAATGATGCCAATCTTGATCTTGTTTGCACACCTCTAGAGATATCACCAATTATAGAGTCCAATGGATGATCTCTTGCAACATTGGTTGGTTGAAGCACTTGTACTTGATTGCTTACATTTGATTTATCATTTGGTTGAGATGATGAACTAACCACTTGTTGTTGATCTTGCACTTTGTCATCACTAGCACTTGGTTGAACTTGATCATGAGAACCATTAGCTTGCACGTTTAAGTTAGAGAGCACTTGATTCTTGTCATCTTCAACATCAATCACCTCTCTAGGCCTTATATCACCAATGTCCATGTTCTTCATTATATTGACCAATTGAATGCCTCTCACATCATTTAGATTATCATCTTCCTCTTGGAAACAATTAGTTTCATCAAATTTCACATCATGAACCTCCTCAAGAGTACCACTAGCCAAATTCCAAACTATATAAGCCTTGCTAGTAGTGGAGTAACCAAGCAAGAAACCTTCATCACATTTCTTCTCAAACTTGCTCAATCTTGTGCCTTTCTTCAATATATAGCATTTGCAACCAAAACCCCGAAAGTATGCAATATTGGGCTTTTCTTCCATTCAAGAGCTCATATGGTGTCTTCTCCATCATGAGATGACAATAGAGGCGGTTGCTATAGTAGCACGTCGTGTTGATTGCTTCGGCCCAAAATGAATGATTCACATTGTAGTCACTCAACATTGATCTTGCCATGTCAATCAAGGTTCTATTCTTCCTCTCAACTAGGCCATTTGATTAAGGAGTGTACTTGGCTAAGAATTGATGTCTAATTCTAAACTCATCACATAAATTATCCACTCTTGTGTTCTTGAATTCACTTCCATTATCACTTCTCACTTTCTTGATGGTTGTTTTAAACTCATTGTGAATTCTCTTATTAATGTTTTGAAGGTTGCAAACACATCACTCTTGTCAACAAGAAATAACACCCATGTATATCTAGTGAAATCATCCACTATCACAAATCCCTATTTGCTTCCACCAATGCTAGTGTATGTGGTTGGTCCAAATAAATCCATGTACAACAACTCAAATGCCTTAGATGTGCTCATCATGCTTTTCTTAGGATGTGTGTTACCAACTTGCTTCCCGGCTTGACATGTACTACATAGCTTATCCTTCTCAAATGTGACAACTTTCAAGCCTCTAACTATGTCATACTTGATCAACTTGTTTAATTGTTTCATACCAATATGACTAAGCCTTCTATGCCATAACCAACGCATGCTAGATTTAGTGAGCAAATATGTTGATAATTGAGCTTCTCTAGCATTAAAATCAACCAAGTATAGATTTTCATAACTAAATCATTTGAATATCAAGTTAGAGCCATCTACTCTTATGATCTCTACATCATCCACACCAAATATGCACTTAAAACCAAGATCACACAATTGAGCTACCGACAATAGGTTGAAGTTTAAGCTCTCTACTAGTAGCACATTGGAAATGCTCAAGTTATTAGATATTGCAATCTTACCAAGCCCTTTGACCTTACCTTTGCCCTTATCACCAAATGTAATACTATCAATCCTATTACTCTCATTCTTATTGATTGAATTGAACATTCTTGAATCACCAGTCATGTGTTGTATGCACCCGCTATCAAGCACCCAATGCCTTCGTCTGGCTTTATAATTGACCTACAAAAGAAGATAAATTCTTTTTAGGTACCCAAACTTTCTGGGGTCCTTGAAGGTTAGTTACCAAAGTCTTTGGTATCCAAATGGCCTTCTTCTTTGGGCCCATAATTGGTGTACCAATGAACTTAACCTTCACACTATTGGCACCCTTAACAAGCATGTAACAAGAATCAAATCTAATTGAGGATACATCAGGTTGCTTGTTCTTGTTAGTCTTGCAATATTGCTCTATATGCTCAACTTGCTTGCATCTATTGTAAAACCGACCATTGCCCTTCACAAAGCTAGCTTTGGGAGTGACAAAGGCCGCTTTGCATTTCTTGGGGGTATAGCCTAATCTCTCTTTATTGAGAGAAGACCTTTGGCTATCCAAACACTTTAGCAAGCGGGCATCTCCACCATAGGCATTGCCTAAGGCACGAGTGAGCTCATTCACCTCCTTCTTGAGGGTCTCATTTTCCACCATTAGTGGGGCATCACAAGTGAAACCATCACTCAAAGGTGAAGTAGAAGTGGTAGTGCTACAAGAAGGGTTAGTGGGAGCAACAATAATGGGCTTATAAAAAATTCATCAATAATATCACATGTTAGTCCCACATCACATGACACAATCACTTGCTCCTTCTTGGCTTCTTCCTCCTTGACTTGCTTGAGGAGAGAGGAGTGAGCCTTTTAAACTTAGAGTGAGCTTTGCCAAACATCTCATGGTCTTCCCTTAGACTCTCATGAGAGGCATTTAGCTCATCAAAGGATTGCTCAAGAGATTTGATCTTCTTGCGCAATTCTTTGCACTCATTTCTCTTCATCTCAAAGCAAGTGTGCACTTGCTCACACATGTCCATGAGCTCTTCCTTGGTGTACTCCTCATCATCACTCCTACAATCATCACTTTCACAATCATCATCACTCACATCATATTTTACCTTGGTAGGCTTTGCCATGTGGCATGTCGATGGAGTGTCAAAGATGGAAGGCTTGTTGTTGATGGCGCTGCTTGCTAGTACTTTCTTGATAGATTTTTTGCCATCATTACTAGAGCCATCACTATCCGAAGATCCATCACTATCCCAATTGACCACATAGCCTTCACCCTTCTTCTTTTAGAAGGTTATCTTCTTCTCCGTCTTCTCCTTTTCTTTATTGTCCTTCTTGTGCTTCTTCTTCTCATCCTCATCATTGTCACTATTGTAGGGACAATCCACTACAACGTGATCGGGGCTCTTGCAATTGTAGCATCTCCTCACATATTCTTTGCTCTTGTTGTTGTCTCTTCTCTTTCTTGCACCATAGCCCTTTTTCTTCATAAATCTTCCAAACTTGCGCACAAAGAGAGCCATGGCATCATCATCAATGTCACTAGCATCTTCATCATCACTTAATTCTTCTTTCTTGGACTTGCCCTTGTTCTTGGATGATGAGCCAGCCTAGAATGCCACACTCTTCTTCTTGTCTTCATCTTCCTTCTTGTCATCCTTGTCAACCCCTTCCCTTTTCACACGGTATGTCTCTTGTGTCATGTTATCACCTAGTCTTGGTTAGAGGTGAGTTGCTTCAATCCTCCTCTAATGATGATCAATCTCAATGTCTCAAATCTAGGAGGTAAGCACATCAAGAACCGATGAGAGACATCATCATCATTGATCTTCTCTCCCAAATCCTTCAAGTCATTGACAATTACTTGGAATCTATGGAACATCTCTGGAATGCTCTCATCATCCTTCATCTTGAAGCTTGTCAACTTGTCCTTCAGGATGTATAGCTTGACACTCTTCACAGCCAGTGTGCCCTCATAGATCTCCTCCAATCTCTTCCACACTTCACTAGCTTTCTCACAATCCTTGATTTACTCAAACGCCTTGGAATCAATTCACATTGTAGATGGTGTTGAGAGCCATTGCATTTTATTGCTTGTTGGCCTTGTCGGTGTTGGTGAGATTGTCCAGATCAAGAATCATATAGTCACTCTCGGTCACATCCCATACTTGTTCATTGATTGAACCAAGATACATCTTTATCTTTCTCTTCCAATAATCATAGCATGTGCCATCAAATAACTGTGGTTTGCCCAAAACATGGTTGAACACAACATGAGCCACAATTTGACACCGAGGTTGTTAAGCGTTCAATCAAACGGTGACCACGGCTCTGATAACACTTGAAAGGTCCTAAATGGCTATAGGGGGGTGAATAGCCTATTAAAATTTTTCTACAAACACACTAGAGCAACTAGTTAGTAACCTAAATGTGAAATACAATTTTGCTCTAACTCTACAAGGGTTGTAAGCCATCTATCCAATAATTCTAGTTGCTATGATCACTAGGCACAAACAATGGCTATGCCACAACTCACTAAGAGCTCTCAACAAGTCTACACTAAAGAGCTACACTAGGTGATATTAAACAAGCAAGCAAGACAAGCTCTCAAAACTAATTACACTAAAGAGCTTGACAACTAGTTTGCAAGGAATGTAAAAGAGTAAGTATGGTGATTATACTGTCGTGTCGAGGAATGAACCAATCACAAGATGGACACCAATTCAATCACCGAGAGAATACCAAAGGGCAAGAGACAACCAATTTTTCTCCTGAGGTTCACGTGCTTGTCGGAACGCTAGTCCCTGTGGTTCGGCGGCTAATAGGTATCACACACCTAGCCCACCACAAGAGGCGCCGCAAGAACTTACCCATAAGTGAGGTAGCTTAATGACATGAGCAATTTACTAGAGTTGCCTTTGGTGCTCTGCCGGGGAAGGCACAAGACCCCTCACAAGCAACTGATCGAGGCCGGAGACAATCACCAACTCCGCTCAACAATTCTCCAATCACCGGGCCGTCTAGGTGTTGGCAAACACCTAGAGTAAGAAGCTCACAACCAGCCCAAATCACCCAACTAGTGCCACAAGATGATGCAACTCAATGCAATGCACTAGAAGCTCTTCAATCTCACTGAAGATGATGAAATCAAGTGAACAAATGAGTGGAGTGTGTTGCTCAGCTTCCAAAGGGTGTGCATAAGTGTATGAGGTGCCAAGAGAGCGGCCAAGGCCGGCCACACCCTCTATTTATAGCCACACAAGCAAATAGAGTCGTTACCCCTTGGAGCTGCTTTCTGCGAGGACACCGGACAGAGCGGTGTGGTCAATGGATAGGGGGTGATGATGCCCCAACGGTCGAATTCCAACGGTCGACCAACAACTACTTGGTCACCGGACAGGGGCAATAGTGGCACCAGACAGGGGGTGGCGGTGCCACCCTAGCTGAGCCCCCAAAAACACCCCTCTCTGGATAATTAGGGCGGTGCACCGCCACACCCATGGCGATGACCATGTTGGTGCCCCCTCGGCTATAAATTCAACTTGTTGCCCTCGGGTGAAATAGGGCGGTGGCATCGGACAGACAGTGACGGTGCACCACCGTGCCCATGGCGGTGAACACCGCCGCGACCGGTGACCACCCCACAGTGGCCCTTCTCTGTTAGGTCCTGGTGGGCACCACCACAAGGGTGACGGTGCACCGGACAAGGGGTGGCAATGCCACCCAGGCACCACCACTAGCTCTCCGAGTTGCAAACTTTGTCGTGTTTCAATCCACGTCAACTCAAGGTACTCCCCGCAAGCGATGTTAACTCTCAAAGTGTTACTCTTGTTGTTTGCCTAAATGCAATGCATGAAGTCCAACACCTAGTGGCACTAGATGACCGAATTGTCTAGTTAAGGACCGCCTCTTAATAGTATGACCATCTATCCTAAATATGATCACACTCTCTATAGTGTCTTGATCACTAAAATAAAATCCCTAATTATACATTTGCCTTGATCTCCATAGGGTTTTGTTTTTCTCTTTCTTCTTTTCCAAGTTGAGCACTTGATCATCATCACATGTGGCCATCTCATCATTTCATGTGATCAACATCACCATTTGAGTGCCACTATGCTCCTCACTTGGATTGCACCAACCTAGCTCATATCATCATTAAAAGTGCATCTAGCCCTTTAGTGGGTTTTGGATGATTGAATGACAACGTGATTAAAGGTCTAACCTATTTGCTAAGTGTTGGACAGAAAATGGGTAATCTCACAGGTATTTGACGAAAGCCAAAATGATGTGTTTTTGTATAAACAATCTAGTTCAAACACAAGACAACAATGCAAATGAAACTCATGCAATGCTTATTCATTGTGGGATTTCGATGAATCATATGAAAGCAAGCACGTGAATAATTAAGTGAGACATGAGGGATCACATATGGAATGGTATCATAGTTGTAGCTTTCTACATTAAAAGACAACTATACAAATGAAAGAATGAATTATGAGTGGATGATTCAACACAAGGTGTGACTTGGTGGCTTGAGGTGGTGAAGATAGCAAGGAAAGGCTTTGAGGTACTAAGCAAGGGTGAAGGGCAAGCGATGGCTTGGCGACCGAAGAACCTAGCTAGGCTGAGGAAGAAAGTACTTGCATTTAGTTGAAGTACCAATCAAGCCATGATGATCATATTGAGGTGGAGGATCAAATCTATATTGGATAAATTGTTGGAAGTGACTTGATACATTTGAAGTAAATTCACATCTATTGAATGGAATCAAGTCACATACTCAAGGTGGCTTTGCTCAAGAAGAAAATCAAATTTGACATGTTGACACCCTCACTTGATGAAGATTGAGAGCTATGGCATTTGGATTTGAAGAAAAACAACTCAAGAGGTTTAAATTTTGTTTTCATTTGATCTTGAGTAAATAGGTATGTTGTACTATTAAGAGGGATGCATCATGTTGATAGATGATTATTCATAAGTGCTCAAGCCAACCCATGTGAGGTTTGAGTGAGAGAGAGACACAAGAGCTAACTCTCCTTGCTGTGGCCGGGCATACCGGACAAGTCCGGTATGAGCATGGTCACAGCGACATCTTCTGTGTTCTCAAGTTTGGTTCATCGGAAGTTCTAGCAACTATCGTGAGTTTCGAGAGTCGGAAGTCCCAGCGAGCGTCGGGAGTTCTGACGCCTCGCGCGCTTTTAACTCTCTAACTTTGGCGCGGTGCAAGTCATACTAGACATGTCTGGTATCTGGTACACATGTCCTGACGCCAATGGCTAGTTTTTCAAAGAGGATGTAAATACCTACAAGCCTTCACCTTTGAAGGCCACTGATTCTGCTGATATCCATACACATTTTTGAGACTTGAGAACACTCTTCAACCCTCTCTTAGTGATTGATTGATTTCTATTGCCAAATCTAACTTGTGGGTTGAGAGAAATTCAAAATTAAGAGCAAGCCACCACTCGGGCACTTGTGCATATTGTCGATCTCATGATTTGCATTTGTTACTCTTGGACTCTTCGGTCCTAGACGGCTACGCATCACCGAAGAGCACCCAAGAGATTGTGGTGTGCCTCAAAAAGTTTATAACGGTCGATTCCACCGCCGCAAGGGAAGGAATCAACTAGTGGAAGGAGGAAAAGGAGTTGTAAAAGACTTCGGCTAGAGTGACCTTTGTGTGTCCTCTAGAGCTGACCTTCGTTGGGTCGCTCACAGTCCCCTCAACGGAGAGTAGGACTCGATGGAGTCCAAACTTCGGTAAAACAAATATCGTGTCTCAATTCTCTCGTTTGATATTTGTGATCCACTTGGGTTGTGCTAGCTTGTATGTAGGTGTATCTTGTGAAATACAACTCTTAGTAGGTCCCTGCAACTTGGAGAAAAAGTTCAGAATCAAAGGCAGCAAGTTTGGAGCTTGGTGCGCTGAGCCTGTGCATCTCGGACATGTCCGGGTGACCTACCGGACATGTCCGGTATTTATCACCTGTGCTGAATTGAGCTGTTCTTTCCTCTAATATCTATATTGTAGGGTCATGACTCTTATATTTATTTAGTATTTGTTATATACTCTGTGGTTAGCTCCAGAGGGGTTACTTTACTCTGTTTTGGAGCTTAATTGGAAGCTCTCACTCTAATCGTTTCCGCATTTGAAGGTGTTATTTTTCAGAAACGCCTATTCACCCCCTCTAGGCGTCATCCAAGGTCCTTTCAATCACTCATGACAAAGGTTAGTGCTTAGGTTTCATCAATTATCCAAAACCAAACTAGGTCTTTCACCTGGGCCTAGCTTGCGGCGAAGATTGGTTCTACTTGTTTTCTATTTTTGTGGTTTCCATTTTTTTGAGTTTTACTGATGTTTAGTTGCTGTTTTAGGTGCCTCCGATAGCACAATAAGTGGGTGGGCGGATACTCTTGAAGCTATTTATAATGATATAGGAGGTTGGTATTTCTATATTTTTTTGTTTTCTTGGTTTTTGTCTTACGTTTCTTACGCTTGATTTGCTATTAGGTCGCCTCCGCCACCACTTGAAGAGTGTTGATTACTTCAAGCTGTTGTGGATGAATTTGGAGCAGCCATGTGTGGTTTGTTTTTATTTTATTTGTTCTATCGTTGTTCTGTTGTGCCGTGGCTGACCTTTGACTCAACAAAGCCATTATCTTTTAGAGGCCATCGAGGAGTGTGGCACGCAAGAGGTGGTTGATCGCAACCTGGCCATCGAGGCCTTGAAGAAAGAGGTGGACACTCTTGAGGCTGAGAAGACCCGACTTGCAAGGGAGGTTGGTGGCCTCCGCGTTGCCCAAGCTGACCTAGAGGATCTACAGAAGAATGTTGATTCGCTAAGCAAAGAGGTGGATAGCACGAAGGCTGCCGAGCAATTGGATGCTTAGCGCGCCCTAAAGGCCATTGAGACAGTCGATAACCTTCGCAAGGAGGTGGATGCCAAGAGGGAGTCCAGTGCTGCCTTGAAGGCGTAAGT
Organism: Miscanthus lutarioriparius; assembly: GCA_904845875.1. NCBI lineage: Eukaryota > Viridiplantae > Streptophyta > Magnoliopsida > Poales > Poaceae > Miscanthus > Miscanthus lutarioriparius. The sequence goes on from CAJGYO010000012.1 coordinate 45,395,962, forward strand.
GGACATGCTGACAAAGCGCCTTGAGGATGCCAAATCTGTTAAACTAGCAGTAGATGAGCTTTATGTGGGTGTCCTTGATCAATTCAGAGGCTCTACGTCGTCGCTGCCCCCTGAGCCTTTGGCGTTCAATAACTTTTCTTGGATAAAGGCCAACTTCCTGAAGCTCCCTAACTTTGTTGGCGGCGCTGTCGATTTTGGAGCTCTGGCCTTCGCCACCAACCTTTCCAAGATGCTGGCGCAGGATGGCTGCCCGCACATCAAAGATGTGAAGGAAAGAGACCTTGAGGGCCCAGCCGATCTTGGAGTGATTTCGCACGATATCAGAAGATTGGTCCGCCACTTTATGAAGTCATTCTAGGTGAAGTTTGGCCGGGCGAAGGCTCGGTCGATAGCGGAGGCACGCCGAACTGAGGTTAGTTTTTAGTAGCCTATTGTTTTTCATTTATATTTTCTGTTGTTTGTCTGTTGTGTTCATGACTTTGTATTGTTTTGTGGGAGTTGCAGAAGGTGGAGGCTTTGCGAGGTACTGCTGGGGCGCAATCTTCCCAGGCTACGAAGGCATCGGCTCTGAAGGCTTCTTCCCCTGCTGCCGAGGTCTCGAAGTCCAGGGAACCTATGCCTACCCCTGCTAGACCGGAGGTGTAGTGTCTAGGTTTTAGCTAGATTTTTAGGCTTGGTCGAAGGCAATGTGCTGCAGACGTTCGTCCTTTTGTATATATGTAGGTCTAAATTGTGAACTTGTCCTGTGCAGGTCTCCTTCTCTGGTCCTGCACAGGACGTACCACCTGTTATTATGTATCAAGACGGGAATTATGTTAGTGGTGAACTATGGCAATATTGGCAGGAGGCTTTTCCTCGGTGTTCTGTTTGTGACATGTTTGCTTTCGTGAAGTACGATATTGATAATGAGCGTGCGGAGTTTACTAGGTCACTAGCCTGGCGAGGGCCTCAACCTTAGTTTCATGTTAATTTATTTGAGTGGCCTTCACGCCCTTGTAGCTATTGCTTGGGAGGCTTAACGCCTTTTGGGATTTGCTCTTTTATTGCCTTTGGGCTTTTGTACTATTGTGTGTTGTTGTAATCATATCTACTTTTCTAATGAACTTCTCTTGGATTTGTTTAGTTGTGCGCTTGTTTTATAAAAGATTCTTACTATGAGTTTTGGCTAGGCCGAAGGGTTACATTTTTTGTGGCTTACTCTCTCTTGCCTTCGCTTCTCTCTTCTTTGGTCGAGTTGAGTACGAGTCTGTGTGTTCACACGGAAAAGCTAAGGTATTGGTCTTTGACCTTGCATGCCTTGCGGAGGCTTCAATGTCTATTTTGTCGCTCTGGCCTCCATCTTTGTGCTTGCTTGGGGTTGATAGGGATTCTCTAGCACGTCATTGTGGAGAAACTAGAGTGCTCGTATTTGATCTTGCAGTTGTTGCAAAGGCTTTGGTACAATTTGAGCATCCATCAGAGGTGTTGGTCATTAATCTTGATGCTTCTCCAAAGGCCATAGAGCAATTTGAGCAAGCAACGGAGGTTGAAGAAGCATTTCTTGGACATGGCCTTCGCTTGTGCCTAGATTGCTTTGTTTTTGCCTTCGGCTATGCCGGAGCAGCTGCGCTCCCGTCGAACATGGTTGATGCTGGGTTACGCCAGATGGTGTCTTTGGTTGCGGGGGGGATGTTACGAGCCTTCGTGCGATACCCTCCCGCAACCTCTAACACTGACTGCTTGCTACCGGATTGTGGTCATACAACGCCCCGTGGAGGCTGTACGACACCAAGTGGAGGGTGCGTACAACCTCAACGTGGCCTTCGCCGGGCTACGTGAGCTGCTGGATTTATGAGTCTTCGTACGGTACCTTCTGATCTCTCGTTTCTAAGGAAACTCTGGCTTCCATTTTTCTCTTGCTTTGCTTTAGAGTGCATTGGCTCTAGGTTGGTTTGGCTTCCCCCTAGCGCTCTTCTAGAGGTAGGGGTATGGCTAGTGCTAGGGCAAGGCGCTGGATTTTATAGTCTACTACTTGTACATTTTAATAAATCTTGGTGGTTGCCCAATTATATTGCTTAGATATGTTTTAAAGTCATAATAAGACCGTCGGATTTCTTTGTACCTAGCTTATCTTTGGCCTTTATTCTTGCTATGATTTAGCTATTAATCCCTGATAGTCTCTGGTGCCTGATAAGGATAGGTCTTCGCCATGTGTTTTCTTGCTTGATGCCTACGGCGAAGGTAGGTCTTTGTCAGGATTTTTGGCTTTTTGGCTGTTTTGATGAATCATTGATGCCTGAATGTGGATAGGGCTTTGTCAAGGTTGTAGACTAATTTAGCTGTGGAGGTCGTTCCATGCTTTTGAGCCTTCGGCTAAAGCAATGGAAGGTCCTCTTTGTCGTGATGTTGTTGTCGAAAGCCGTGGCTCCGTTGCTAGCCATTTTTGACTTTCACTTTTCATGGTATTCTTGGGGGACTTTATATTTTTAGAGGTTTTTACATGGGTCCTACCTCATTAAAAACCTCACCTCCGCTAGGAGCCCTCTTTGTCAGGAAAAGAGTATAGGCCCTTTTGCATGAAATGTAAAGAAAACATGAAAACTAGAAGATGTGTGGTGACCTTCGCTTATAGTTCCATGGAGGCCACCTTTTTACATTTTAGATGTAGAACCTATACAAACTATCAATGTTCTAGGTAAGAGTGGTTGTTTTACCTTCACCATCTATCAAGAAGAATGACCTTGGTCTTTCGGCGGCCTTCGCCGTGTATGGACCTTCCCATTTAGGTTGGAGCTTTCCCGTATTGGCCGCACTAGGCTTCCTTCTTAGGACTAGGTCTCCGTCTCATATGAGCTTTCTGACTACCTAGCTATCTCTCCACTTTTTGGTTTGCTCTTGGTATTTTGTGATGTTTTCCACTACTTCCAGTGTTGTGCCTTCGATCGTTTTCCTAGAGTATTCTTTGTCTTCTGCCAGGGCTTGTTTTATGACGCGGAGGCTCTGATGCTTGACTTACTTGGACAGCATTGCTTCTTCACCATATAAGAGTTTGAACGGTGTAAAGCCTGTTGTTCTGGAGGCTGTGGTGTTATGGGACCACACAACCTTTGGTAGTTCTTCTACCCATTTGCCTTTGCGAAGGTTGAATAAGGTCCTCGATATTGCTGAGAATATTACTCTATTAGCTCTTTCCACCGCTCTGTTTGACTCTGGGTGCTTGAGCGAGGCGAAGGCTATCTTGGTGCCTATGCTTTGCAAAATTCCTTGAATTTGTCTGAGTCGAATTGTTTCCCATTGTCAACTGTTAAGGTTCTTGGCACTCCGAACCTGCAAATTATGTTCTGCCAAAAGAACTTCTTTACTGTCTCTGATGTTATTGTTGCAAGTGGCTTGGCCTCAATCTATCATGTGAAATATTCTATGGCTACTAATGCAAACTTGTTCCCCTTGCGATGGTGGTAGTGGCCCAACAAGGTCCATACCCTACCTTTGCAAGGGCTAGGTGGGATCAGTTGTACAATAGCCGAAGGCTTTGATTGTTTAGGGGAGGTACTCTGGCAAGCCTGACATGTCTTGACAATTTCTCCTGCGTCTTTGATGTGCGTAGGCCAATAAAATCCTTGTCTGATGGCCTTCGCGGATAATGCCCTTGGCCTAATGTTTGAGCCGCATACACCTGAGTGGATTTCTTATAGAAGGTTTTTGCCTTCGCTCTGAGGTATGCACTTGAGCAGTGGTTGAACAACCCCTTTCTTGTACAGTGTTCCATTTATCAGTGTATAGCTTCTTGCTCTTGCTATCATTCTTGTTGTGCTTGCCTCATCTTCTGCATTATCTATGTTGTTTAAACAATCTATGATCAGTTGCCTCTAGTCTTCGGATTCAGTGACTAAGACTATTTTGAATGCCTTCGCTGTTACTTGTGTTGCCGGTGCTTGCAACACTTGGTAAAAGGTTCCACTTGGTATGGGCAAGTTGTTTGCTGCTGCCTTCGCTAGCTAATCTGCTTCTGAACTTTCTACTCTTGGTATATATTTTAGGGTGAATCCTTGAAATCTTCGCTCAAGAGCCCTTACTGTGGCCAGGTATTTGATCAATTCTAGTTCTCGTGCTATATATTCCTTCTCGACTTGTCCTACTATGACTTGGGAGACTGTTTTTGCTCCAAGTGCCTTCGCTTTGTTGAGGCCTAGTATAAGGCCTTTGTATTCTGCTATATTATTTGTTGCCTTGAATTCTAACCTTGCTGCATATTTTGTGCGAAGGCCTGATGGCGCTATAAATACGGTGGAGGCTTCGGCACCCAGATGCCCCTAAGCCCCATCTGAGTAAAGCATCCAAGTTTGAACTTGGGGTTGTGATGGCTGATGCGCCAAAGGTGTCCAATCTGCTATAAAATCTGCCGGTGCTTGTGATTTGATTGTCGTTCTTGATACATAGTTGAGTTCTAACTGGGATAGTTCTATTGCCCACTTCCCTATTCTTTTGGAGGCTTCTTTGTTGCTGAGTATGTCCCCGAGTGGTTGTGAAGAGGGTACTGTGATTTCATATGCCTGGAAGTAGTGCCTCAATTTCCTTGAAGAAATCAGTACTGCATATACAATTTTTTCTCTCTGTATAGTTCAATTTTACTCCTGACAGGGCTTCTGAAATGTAGTAGACAAGCTATTGAATGACCTTTGACTCTTCTTCTTTCTCTTGAATGAGCACCCCACTGACTGCATGGTCAGAGGCTGCAACATATAACAGTAATGGAGCCTTCGGATCTGGTACTGTCACCAAGAGTCTGGTAGACAATTTTTTTTGAGCTATTGGAAGGCCTTCAACTGATCTGGCCCCCATTCCACCTTGTCTGCGCCCCTCAGAGCTTTGAAGAATGGAAAGTTGCGTTCTGCTGACTTTGATATGAATCTATTTAGTGCTGCTATTCTTCCGGTGAGTTTTTGGACTTTCTTTTTGGTTGATGGTTCCACCATTGAGATTATTGCATTTGTCTTGTCTAGGTTAGCTCTTATGCCTTTGGGCCCTATGATGTACCCAAACTTTTTACCTTTGCTTACGCCAAAGACATACTTTTTTGGGTTGAGTTTTAGCCCGGCTTCTCTTAGATTGGCGAAGGTTTCTTTAAGGTCTGCAATATGGTCTTCTTCTTTTTTGCTCATCATGATGATGTCGTCAACATAAGCTATGATGTTCTTCTGCAACTGAGGGCCGAGAGTTGCCTTCGTCATTCTAGTGAAGGTCGAGCCTATGTTTTTTAGCCCTTCTGGCATTCTGGTGTAGCAATATGTTCCGAATGGAGTAGTGAAACTTGTCTTCTCTTCATCTTCTTTTTGAGCCAAATCTGATGGTATCTTGAGAACCAGTCCAAGAGTGAGAAGCATTTGCATCCTGCTGCTTTGTCAATGGAGGTGTCTATTCTTGGCAGCGGGAACGGGTCCTTCTTGCAAGCTTTGTTTCGGTCGGTGAATTCTATGCACATTCTCATCTTCGCATTTTTCTTTGGCACTAGTACTACGTTTGCCAGCCATTCTAAGTACTTGACCTCTCTGATAACATTGGCATCTAACAATCTTTGGACTTCTGCCTTTGCTGCCAAGATTCTTTCCTCTGACATTTTCCTTTGACGCTGCTTTCTCAGCTTTATTTTTGGATTTGTATCAAGTGAGTGCTCGATAATATCACTGCTGACTCCTTTCAGGTCGAAGGCTGACCAGGCGAACACATCCTTATTCTTGACTAGAGTTTGTATGAGTTCCTTCGATAGGTTGGCTCCTATGGTTACTTTTCTATCTGGTACTGCATCGTCCAACGGTACCGACTTTGTTTCTTCTTGATCTTTGAGGTCTGTTTTGCCCTTCGGCATGTCCGGAGGCTCCGGTGAGTTGCTTCTAATTGCCTTGACCGAATTGATATTGACCTGCGATTTGTAGATGGCTCTTTCTATGTTTCTTGCCACTTTCTGACTACCGTGGACTGTAATGGTTCCATACAAAGCTAGCATTTCATTACACAAATAGCCCAGATGGATGGATGTATTGAACTTGTTTGCAAATCCTCTTTCGAAGATGGCATTATAGGGTAGTAGAGATCTACTATGTCGAAGGTCACATATTATGTTCTTGTGTTTTCCTAACCTCCGAAGGAGACTGGCAGGGATATTTTCCTAATGCATCGATCCTCTTTCCTCCGAAACCAATTAATGGTGAGTCCGAAGGTTGCAACTGACTCCTGCTTAGCTTCATCTAGTCGAAGGAATTGACAAAGATAATATCTGCAGAGCTTTCGGAGTCTATGAGAACCCTATTAATTTCCCATCCTGCAATGTTAGCCTTGATCACCATGGTGTCGGTGTGAGGGTAGCTTTCCAACTACAGATCTTGTTCTGAGAAGGTGATTGGCGTCTTCGACCAATCTGTGTAGCACACTAGGCCTTGGACTGCTACGTTGTTGATCAATCTGAGGTGATCTTTCTTCTGCTTCTTTGCCTAGAACTCCATCGAGGAGCCTTAGGCTATAGGCAGTATAATGCCGATGGTAGGTAGTGGTGTGTGAGGGTTGAGTTGGTTTTCTGGGTTGGGTTCGTTTTTGGGTGTTGCCGGCTGTGTTGGTGGAGGCAGAGGCAATGCCTCTAGCTGTCTATTGTGTACTTTAGATGGCTGGTTGGTCTTAATGAATGTTATGTGCAGAGGCCTTGGGTTTATGTAGGTGAGGTTGGCTTCTACCCATTGGTTGCTAGTCTACCCCTACTGCTGAGTACTTAGTCGCCATGCGGGTAGGAAATTCAGATAGTAGGTGGCAACTAAAGTGGATGGGTGAATTTGGTTGGAGTTTAGGCTTGGGTATATTGGACAGTATTGCTGCTGAGAAGATGCTATGAAGGTATGATTTACCTCTCTTGGGGGTTGTTGTGGTGGGGCTACGGATTTGCTCTGCTTTTGATCCTTTCTTGGGTCTCCTTGGCATCTGGACCATCCCTGGTGATGTGCCCCTTATTCTCTGCATTAAAGAAATAGTACTGCCTTCGCTGCCTTTGGTTTTGATTTCTATTCCAGTTCCTGCTTTGACCATTTCCCTTGCCTTCGGATTGTTTATGAGGCGCGCTGTTTGGGCTTGCCTTCGTGGATTGCTGCCCTTGCTGGCTGTTTCCTTGCTGTTCTATATTAAAGACTTGCTGGCTATGCCCTTGCTATTGTTGCGGCTAGCCTTGGCTTCTGCTGCCCCTCTAGACGTTCCTGCCGTTGCCCTGGAACTGCTTGCTCTGGTTCTGCTCTTCTAGCCTTCTGCGGAGGTCATTGTGAGATCTACAATACTTCTCAAATTCGTTGTAAAGATCTTCGATGGTCCTTGGCTTTTCCCTGGCTAGGTGAGCTGCGAAGGGTCCTATGCAAAGGCCCTTGATCGTTGCTTCAATAGCAACATCTTCTGGGACATTGGGTGCTTTTGCCTTTATCTGCACGAATTTCTGAAAGTAGTCTTTTAAGGCTTCTACTTGATTTTACTTGCATTGAAACAGATCCGTGGAAGTTAAGGATTTACTTGTGAATCCCTTGAAATTTGTCAAGATTTTGTCGCGAAGGTCTTCCCATGAATACACAGAACATGATTTCAGCATCGAATACTAGGCTAGTGCGTCGCCTTCAGCTGCGATGACGAAAGATTTGTCTAGCACCACTTCATTTCCATCGATGAAAACTACTGCTGCCTCAAAGCTCATGATGAATTGGCATGGGTCTGATCTTTCATTGAATTTGGGTAAGGTGATGGGTTTATAGAAGGGAGGCCAAAGTGAGTTCTGGATGCCTTCGAATAGTGACGATCTGGAATCAATGGTTCTGTGGATTTATGGTGAGATGTAGGGTGTGCTAAAGGTTGGCTGAGCTGTTATATCTGGCGAGGGGATGGGTTGGCTTCGACTTGCAGAGTGAAGCTGGTTGGGTATGTTGGAAGGAGGTTGTGGAGGCTGCATATAGGGATGGATATCGAGCCAGCTCGGCTTGGCTTGGTCTAGCTCGAGCTGGCTCGTTAGGCTAACGAGCCCGCTCGGCTTGGCTCATTAATATTACGAGCTAGAGGGGCAGCTCATCTCGTCTCGTTACCGAGTTCGAGTTGGCTCGTTTAGCTCGCGAGCTACTAAAAAAATAGGATACACATGTTTATAATGTTTATGCTATATTAATTCCCGAAGGTGACATCTACCATTATGCAACCATACATAATTAATGCATATCAGGTTCATCAAAAGTATCAACCATGTAATATAGCTGGTCTATCCATGATCATGCAGTTCCAGTATACTAACTAGTTGCTTGCCACCACAAACTTAGGAAAGTCCACAGATTCAATGTCAGCATCACCATCTTCTTCCTGAAAAACAATTCATAAAATCAACATTTAAGTACCACAACAATTATAAAATTAAAATTTATATAAAACAGCTAAAAATAAGGATTACATACCAATAGAATAGGTATACACTTCTAGGTCAGCATCATCATCTTTTAGATTTATGGTCGTGGGCTGATAGGCCTCAGCTCATTTTAGCTCGTGAGCAGCCCGCAAGCTAGCTCGAGCTGGCTCGTTAAAATAGCGAACTAGACTTCCAGCTCAACTCGTGAAAAAGTTAAAACGAGCCGAGCTGAGCCGGCCACGAGTCAAGCGAGTTGACGAGCCGCGAGTATTTTGTTCAACCCTAGCTGCATACTTTGTATTTCGGCCTGTAAGACGGCTAGCTGCTGCCTGATCTCCGCTGCCTGGGATGATGTTTTGGCTGCCCGTTGGTTTGCGGTGAAGGCTACTGCGACCCTATCCCTTTCTAGCTGCATGCTTTTGCAACTGCTGAAGCTCTTGCTCTGAGGTAGGATTTGGGGCTTGCTGTTCTTTAGGTGCCGAAGGCTGGTCTTCGCCGGCCGGCTCCTCTGTCACTTGGTCTTCCGTGGCGGTAGCGTAGGTGCTACGGGTGTTACGCCTGAGTCTTCCCCTTGGTGTAGGGTCCGCGGGTGCCCTTGCAGAGGCTGCTCTCTTTCTTGCCATCGTGGTTTTTGCTCAGCCAACACGTGATGGGCGTCAATGTTGGGAAACTGACGGTGGTTTTCAGCAGACGGAACGCAATGGAACCTTCACCCGGTCGAGTGTTCCGGGCGAAGGTAAGAGGAGTGGAATGTGGGCTCAGGCCCAGTTAGGGTTTCATAAATACTCTCACCAACCAACCCTTTACAAGGATTTGGCTCCTCTTTTATAGGGCACTATTTGCTATCACTCTATATTACAACTTTATCCTCTGACAACTGTAGTACATTTCCGGAATATTCCTATGTTGAGACAAGTTGCTCAGGGCAGTTTGGGTATCTTCTTCTTCAACCGCCTCTGCTCGTTGGGCTGTTACCGCAAGCCCATCAACGGCCCACGGCCTGGCATCGCCACCCCATGGGTGCTCCTTTGGTCCCCGGAGCCTCCGTCCGGGGTGCCTTCGCCGGGGCCTTCGCGTCGTCGCCTGGTCTGTGGCCTACGCTTATGCCGCAAGAGCCTCCGCCTTCATCCGCGTTCGGGTGCCTTCGCCGTGGCTGCCGGGCCTTCGCCTAGAGCGGCCGACCGGGCGGAGGCTTCCATCTTCTTTCCCTGCATGTTGCTTATAAAATCCGTTATCCGTCAATTCTTATTGCTGTTGCGAACCTTTGCCTCCGCGACTCACAACCATGTCCCAACAATTAGTATACATCTAAACAACTTTTCTGGACCTAGCATGTAAAATATTTCGTGCCTATGTTTATACTGGTTTTGGGCTTTTGGCTCTAAAAAATCTGCCTCTGCCTTCCAAGAGGCCCTTGGGAGAGAAGTCAAGATGTCATAGATGGTACTGGAATGTTGTGAGTTCTAACTAAGTGTGATTGATCGCATCGAACACTTGCACCAAGGATCTATAAGCGAGAGGGGTGGGCCTTGAACTTTCTTCACCGAATGCGGCACCACCGCCCAACCCATTGCCAATAGTGGTTGCCGGTTGGCAGTTGCCACCACTCCTGTCCACAGTGATGATTATTGACTGCCACCCATTGACTCGCCGACAGGTTCTCCTTCCGCTCAAGTCTCCGCGGCGGCCGTGCATCAAGTCTCCGCGTGGCGCACGCACGGTGCCAGGCACGTCGCGCTTCGGTCGGTCAAGTCGCCGCAGGACCAGCTCCGTCGCCGGCCACCCACCGCCTGCACGCCGGGCACCGGAGTCACGCACGAAAAGCGCGTGTCTGACCGAGGAATCCAAGGGGAAAAGGTCGCTCTTTCCTTCCACGTCCTCAGGCGCGACACGGTGGCCGTGCGCGTACGCGGACGGCAGTCTGCGCTTCTGCAGACCTGCATGCCGTCCATCGGTTCATTTCGTAACGGTTAGGATAGCTCCATCGTGACCGAGAAATCCACCGGAGAAAACTAAATGTGGCGCCGCACGGTGCTGGACAAGGACGGGAGTTGTTCGCGGTTGGATGTAGGGGGGCGGAGTTGCTGACTGCTTCCTTGTAATTCTTTGTTAAGAAATTGACTGTCTGTATGATCACACTTTCCTTTTTTAAACTGAGATCTAGGCTAATGATCTATGTAAAAATACCAGAACTGATCCGGTACTCCTCTTTCTAAAACTTATGTGGATCTCAAAACAGCTCACCTAATTAATTAAATATTTTTTTAATTATTTTCATCTGTGTCACACCTGGGCCTGGCTCATCCAAACCCAGTCCATCTCCTGTCCAAACTCCATATTTCTTTTCCGAGTGCGCTAGAACCGCCATGACCCACGAGAGGGTACCATCATCGTCTCTGCTCGCGCTGGAGAAGTGGAGAGGGGCGTGTCTGTTAGTTGATCTCCACTAATAGGCCTATTGGACCATTAGATCTGCGCCCTGATCGGGGGCGCCCAATCCTAATATGGTTGGTGGGCCCCTGTCGCACAGCACTATAAATAGAGGAGTGGGGAACTGGGCTCGACTAACGAAGTTGACCGGAGCCGCCGCAATCCCACTACAGAGAAACCTAATCCGATCTAAAGGAGTGCTGCCAGCGACGGGATGCCCCACCGCACCGCCATCGCCCTTGCAACGTCACCACCGGTCCACTGCATCGCCACCACGACGCCAACAACCCCACGGTACCGGCGTCTACCCTGCTGCGGTGCAACTACGCAAAGGCGAGGAGGCTTACCCCGGATCTATGGTTACCGAAAGGTACACCATGATCCTAACATTGGTACCAGAGCCAGGTTGCCAGTGTGTAACCCTAACCCCAATCAGGTAAAAGCAAATTGAAAAGAGACCGGGGTGGCGGACGTCACTGGAACCCCGGTCACCACCGCCACCAAGCGGGGAAAGATGCCGCACCGCCGTCCTCGCCGGCGCGCGGCAAGAAAATAAGAGAAGAACATCCGTGTTCGGATCAGAGAAGAAGAATAGTAGGGTCGGAACCCTAACCCTAACTCGTGACGAGGAAGGGAAGAGAATGATTCGGTATAAATAGAAAAGAAAAGAAATCAAAAGAAAAGCGAAACCCTAACCCTAGATCTCGATTCGGATGAACTCCGAAAAGAAAAGAAATCAAAAGAAAAGCGAAACCCTAACCCTAGAACGAATCCCCATCCCAAATCGGTTCAATCCGAGCACCAAAAGAGAACCAGAGAAGAAAACCAAAGAAAGAAGAAGAACAGTCCAAACCCTAATCCCTACCACCGGTTCGAATAAGAGAAAAGAAAACCAAATTGGAGAAGGGAAAAGGGGGAACGGACCTACCTCGCCCTGCGTCGGGATGACCCTTCGCCGGTGCGGGAGAAGAAGGGCCGAGCTGGGGCAGCTGCTCGCTGGGCTCGGCCAAGGGGGCGCCGCGGCCAGGCCGCTCGATGGCGGCGTGCTCACCCGTTGGGGAGCACACGCGCCGGCAAGGGGGCCAGCAACGGCACCATGGCTGCCTCGCTCCACCGCCTTCGTTGCTCTCAGTTCACTCGCTCGGTTGTGCTCGCTGCGCTGAGGAGAGAAGAAAGAGCGGTGTAGAGAGAGAAGAGGGAGGGGCGAATGACGCTAGGGTTACGGTGGCTCCGACGCGGCGCTGGTTTTGACCGGCCGAAACGACTGCTCGACCGTCCAATTGAATTCAACGGCGCAGGATGCACGGGCCGCATCACGGCCCAGGCGGGCGAGCGCGTCGTGGCGCTTTGCCGGCCCAGGCCCACGTTGCGGCCTAGTAAGGCAGCGCGCACGCGAGAGAGACGGGGCCGGCCTGAGGCCAGATCTGGGCCGGGCCACTGTGCCAGTTTTGGCTCAAGATCAGTATTTTCTTTTTTATTTTTCAGTAATTGCTTATTTCTAGAAAATGAAAAATAGCTCAAAGAAAATAGAAAAAGTAATTTTTCCCTATGGGTAAAATTCAAGAAATTGAGTATACGTTTTCCGCTGTTAAAGAAATAGTTGATTCTCCAGTTATTTTGAACCAATGTGATATTTACTTGGAGAAAAAGAGAGTTTTTCCGCTGCTAAAGAAATTGTTTATTCTCTAGTTATTTTGGACCAACGTGATATTTAATTGGAGAAAAAGAGAGTTTTTTCGCTGCTAAAGAAATTGTTTATTCTCCAGTTATTTTGAACCAACGTGATATTTAATTGGAGAAAAAGAGAGTTTTTCTGCTGCTAAACAAATTGTTTATTTTCCAATTATTTTGAACCAATGTGATATTTAATTGGAGAAAAAGAGATTTTGACATGATTATGATGTTGTTATTTTTTGACCAACGTTGTTAATAACAATATCATAATTTTAATGATTTATGCATTAATTCTATTTCTGCCCAACGGTGATGTAGAATTAGTGTGTAAGAACAATTGTGAATTTTAATGATTTTATACATTAATTTATTTCTGCCCAACGGTGATGTAGAATTAGTGTATACGAACAGTTGTATGTTTTGATTTTGACCAACGTTGGAATCAAGGCATGCAAATGGTGTTATTTTTATGTTAAGAAAAGGTTTGACCTGATTTTCATCTTGTCTAAGGTGGACTGTGTAGTCACCTCGCCGTATTCCACAGAGCCTGTGGCACCGGTGAGGGAGACAAACGAGGATGATGCCGTTTGGGCAACTAAAGAGAGGGATTTTAAAATCCCGAAAGATGTCCTATGCCCTAGTGCATAGGAACTGGGTCACTGCCAATAAGAAATGTTTGGCTATGATAAAGAACACGATTGAGTCTGTAATTATGGGCTCAATCCCAGAGTATGACACTGTCAACGAGTACCTCGATAGAATAAAGAGTCAGTTCACTGGCTCTTCAAAGACATGCTACTTAGCTGATAAAGCAGCTGGTGACAGAGGGTTACTCTGATGATGGTGGCATAAGAGAGCTCACAATGCGTCGTCGAAATTATGGCACTATCGTTTAGGTCATATTTCGAGGGGGAGAATAGAAAGACTAGTTAAGAATAATATTCTTCCTCCATTAGAGCTCTCAGAATACATAAAAGGAAAGTATGTAAAGAAAATTAAGAAAGATGTCAAACGAAGCGCAGGAATTTAACAGATTATTCACACAGACATCTGTGGTCAGTTTCCTGTAAAGAGTGTGGATGGTTATGTTTCGTTCATAACATTCAAAGATAATTACTCCCATTATGGCTACATTTATCCAATCAAAGAAAGAAAAGAAGCATTGGATAAATTTAAGATATTTAAGGCAAAAGTTGAAAATCAACACAATTTAAAGATTAAGATAGTCAGGTCCGACCGTTGGAGAGTACTACGGTCGGCATACCCCATATGGCCAAGTTCCTGGACCTTTTGCAAGGTTCTTACAGGAGAATGGCATAGTAGCCTAGTATTCTATACCGGGTGAACCTCAGCAGAATAGAATAGCTGAGAGACGGAATTGTACCCTGATGGATATGGTGCGTAGTATGATAAGATATTCCACCTTACAGTTGAGCCGGTGGATGGAGACGTTAAAAACCGTCATTCATATTCTCAATAGAGTACCAAGTAAGTCGGTGCCCAAAACACCGTATGAGTTATGGGCAGGAAGAGTACCCTCACTAAAACACTTAAGTGTGGGGGGGAGCCCTGTTGAGGCTAAAGTATTTAACCCAAACATTGGAAAGCGAGATCCCAAAATAGTAAGTTGCCATTTCATTGGCTACCCAGAAAAGTCAAAAGGTTTTCGTCTCTACTGTCACTACAAAAAATCGGGGCTTGTATGACAAACCGGAACTGTCATGTAAAGTACAGAAATTGTCATAAAAAGTACTTTATGACGAAAAAGCAGCGTCACGCCAGTCGTCATATAACGACCGTCACATAATGTACCTCGTGACGATTTTATGGGCCACCGTCACAAAATGTCAAGACCTTTTGTGACGGTAACGTTCTATCGTCACCTATTGTTACCTTTTATGACGACTATAACTGTCACATATTGTTTAGTCAATGCATCACATAATGTACGAACCGTCACAAATGGTACGTGGGAGGACAGGTTATTATGACAATAGGGTAACGTCAAATATTGTGAGCCCAACATTTCCAGCCCAGGCCCATATTATGGGCTGACCCAATTGAAACAATAATAAACCATATAACCAATTCCATAATATCATAACGACCATACAAAGGCGCATGTTCCAGAATACATGTTTCCATACAAAATTACAACAAAAACATGAACACAAAATGATCTAGCCAACTAAACAAATTCTAGCAGCTAGCGCGCAAGTTCCAGCCAGCATCTAGAGCCAAGTTCTTGCACCAAACAAGTTCCAGCCAGTAGCCAACAGCTAGCGCCAAGTTTCAGCCAACAGCCCAGCAAACAACGCCCATGACCCTATCTGTTATCTGAAAAGAAACAATGAAGAGGAAAATGTACTATGCAAATGCTAACTAAAAGAATCACACTTTCCAATTGTTGGCATATTCAATTGTGTTTGAATGATCTAGATAAAAAAAATTTAAGTGAATATTGGTTAGCAAATTTCACTAAATAAATCACAGGACAGATCAAAACATGCAGGTATGTCATACGACTTTTTATCCTGTTTGGCTAAGCAATAAGTTGCAGAAACACACAATACTATTATATTGTAAAGAAACAATTCTTTGCATCATTCGAGCAAGAGGCAAATTATCATGGCCAAAGCAGCATATCCTTCGATGGTATTATCAATCAATTTATTTGCATTTCTACATAACAAGCAGAGCCTGTCACTACAAGCAGAAAAAAAACAACAATATTCAACATGACACTAGACATCTGTTACCACACAAATTTAGCAGACTTGGTGACTTACGAGCTAATTCCAGCTGTAATAGAATTTGGGAATAGACCTGAATCAATATACACATCTATTACCACACAAATTTGTAGTAAAGCAGCAAGACAAATGAAGGAAAATGTAAAATAACAGATGTAATGAAATTTGAGGAAATAACTAGATCCATAAAGTAACCGTTAAAACCACACAATTTATATTAAAACAGGAAGATAAATGCAAGTACAGGGACAATGGACAGCAGTAGGCAATTATGATTGACATAATAGAAGTACTCAGTAGGGAAATCTTTGAAGCTGCAAAGTTACACCCAACTAAATAATGCAAAGATAGAAAGTCACGGTGACACCACTTGCTTGATTCATTCTAGAATCATTTCTTTCTTTCTATTATTCCTTGCAAAGTTCACCTAAATGGTTTCCCTATATTGGTTAGAAAAATTACTTCACTAAATATGAAAGAAACTAGCAGGTACCCCGTGCTACGCATGCGAACAGCATCCAAATCTATGCATGTGTCAAGCTAATAAGCTCCTAGGTGTTTCATTCATACAGCACAAATATATTATGTAGGAAGAGAGAAAAAAAAAAAGTGAAGGCAAAATACAAGCCTGGCGCTAATGCTCTGAAACGAGAATCTGTTGAAAAGACAAGGCTGTTGGAACTATTTGTGTCCGCAAACCTGAACCCTGTAAAAAAATAACAAAAGGAACATGGTCAAACAATCGCTAAACCATCAACAGACCATATCTGTAATAATCACATATGAGCAAATAGCAATGCAGAAAAATAAACTGTATGAACCACCAAATCTATGATTTTAGAATTATATCCATGCATATAGCAATGCAGAAAAATAAACTGTATGAACCACCAAATCTATGATTTTAGAATTATATCCATGCATATGAATCTGTGTCTAGGTAAAGGGCATATATATGGAGCATGATGGCGTGGATAAGAAACAATAATATTTGACCTGATGCCTGTGACATATCACCTAGCACCTGCACCTATTGGTTTGGGAGAAGGGCAGGGACCATGATATAGCATTTTGCAATGCCTTGGTGTAGTTCACAATGAAGCAACACTGATGAGCCAACAGATCAATCTAATATGTAATTAAAATGTACAATGAACTATTTTGACGAATCAAGTATAACGAAACATAGGAACCAATCTGAACTATTCATGACTACGAGAACACTACCCAAATGCGGCAAAAAATCAATTTGAAGGAGCACATCAAAAAACCCAAACTCTGATAGAATATACAAGATCAATCATGAAGAACACAAACGTAAAAAGGAAAAAGAAAGAGCATGCAGCTCCTCCAGGCACGGCACATAGCTCAGGAACGGGATAGGAAAAAAATAAGAAAAGGAGTCAGAGATGCAGGGCAGCTCGTTCAACCATTGAACCACTGTTCCGATTCTGGCCAGAGTGAGAAACGCAGAGCAGGACAGCGCGCGCGCGGCCCCTCACGACTTCCACCACAAGCACCTAGGGCCACCTGTAGCACATCACCATCAACAAAACAAGAATTCGAATGAGCGAACTAATCGCTAATTGGAAGAAGAAATCATCCAGATCTAGAACAAGGAAATGAATGAGGAGTAAACCGGAAGGAAAATGGGAGACCTAACCTGAGAAGAACTGAAGCTGGCGACGAACCAAGAAGAAAGGGTGAGGGGAAGGACGGTGGAATTACTATTAGGGTTGTGGCCGCAACTGAGCCGGCCATCCTTCTGGGACCCGACGACTCCGGCAAAGGGCGTAGCACGTCAGCCAAAAAGGGGAACGAAGGGGAACGGCGGAAGCGGCAACACCATCTCGGCTAGCGTCGCGGACCGCACGACACCGGCGAGGAGAACGCGGTCGCGGAGCTGACGAGGGGAGTGGCGTCGTGGATGGCACAACGCCGGCGAGGAGAACACGGCCGCCTTGCTCGCGTCGGGTCTCGGGAGGGAGAGGAGCGTGGAGGAGGAGGAGGCTGGGCACCGCGGCGCCGAGGGCCGGCGACCGACGTGGTCGGGCCGCTCGAGGCGTGGCACCGACGGCGTCGGGAGAGAGGGATCGAAGAGGAGGAAGACGTGCGGAAGAGAAGGTTGGTGAGGCCGGATCGGGCAGAAGCCGAGGTGCCGATGTAAATATCTGGGCAGTAAAATGTGGAGCGGAAGCTAGATTCAAAAAATTTCTATAGAGGAGGAGCAGATTTCTACAGAGGAGGAGCAGAAAGTAAACAAGATTCATGCAATAAGCTGATTTCGCTGGAAGCTGATTCAGCAAATCGTGGCCACACAGATCGAGATCCAACGGAAGGGCACATTTTAGGTGACGTGGCCACTGGTTCGTTCAAATAAAAAATATGTCAACAATATAACAATTGTTCACAAATGACACTTTGAAACCCTACTGTTTACTAACACTTTCTCAAATGGAAAAATGACCTATATAACAATTGTAGATATTGATGAGTTCTAACACCTTTGTATTCAAAAGTTTTTCATCTGATGTCATTTAGTGTCTCGTTTGACAAAGTTTGACCAAGTCAAATTTTAAATTTAAAAAAAATGACACTTTGACACCAGTTTTTGAAACTCTAAATGGTTTCAAATAGAAAAGTCATGAATACCAAGTTTGTTAAGCTCATCAAGATCTACATTTGTTGTTTTAGTCAACTTTTCATTTGACAAAGTTTGAACAATTCAAATTTTGGATTTTTAAATTTTGACTGCTCCAAACCAGTTTTCGAAACCCTAGATGGTCTCAACTAGAAAAGTCATGAATACCAAGTTTGTACATCTCATCAAGATCTACAATTGTTATATGGGTCATTTTTGCATTTGAGAAAGTGTTAGGAAAGTTTAGTTCTAAATTGACAAGTCTCTCGTATAGTTTCATAAACTCTACGTGAGATTCATGATTTTGTGACTAGTGTTTACTAACACTTTCTCAAATAGAAAAATGACCTATATAACAATTGTAGATATTGATGAGTTCTAACACCTTTGTATTCAAAAGTTTTCATCTGATGTCATTTAGTGTCTCGTTTGACAAAGTTTGACCAAGTCAAATTTTAAATTAAAAAAATGACACTTTGACACCAGTTTTTGAAACTCTAAATGGTTTCAAATAGAAAAGTCATGAATACCAAGTTTGTTAAGCTCGTCAAGATCTACATTTGTTGTTTTGGTCAACTTTTCATTTGACAAAGTTTGAACGATTCAAATTTTGGATTTTTAAATTTTGATCGCTCCAAACCAGGTTTTCAAACCCTAGATGGTCTCAACTAGAAAAGTCATGAATACCAAGTTTGTACATCTCATCAAGATCTACAATTGTTATATGGGTCATTTTTGCATTTGAGAAAGTGTTAGGAAAGTTTAGTTCTAAATTGACAAGTCTCTCGTATACTTTCATAAACTTTATGCGAGATTCATGATTTTGTGACTAGTGTTTACTAACACTTTCTCAAATGGAAAAATGACCTATATAACAATTGTAGATATTGATGAGTTCTAACACCTTTGTATTCAAAAGTTTTTCATCTGATGTCATTTAGTGTCTCGTTTGACAAAGTTTGACCAAGTCAAATTTTAAATTTAAAAAAAATGACACATTGACACCAGTTTTTGAAACTCTAAATGGTTTCAAATAGAAAAGTCATGAATACCAAGTTTGTTAAGATTATCAAGATCTACATTTGTTGTTTTGGTCAACTTTTCATTTGACAAAGTTTGGACGATTCAAATTTTGGATTTTTAAATTTTGAATGCTCCAAACCAGCCAAACCCTAGATGGTCTCAACTAGAAAAGTCATGAATACCAAGTTTGTACATCTCATCAAGATCTGCAATTGTTATATGGGTCATTTTTGCATTTGAGAAAGTGTTAGAAAAGTTTAGTTCTAAATTGACAAGTCTCTCGTATAGTTTCATAAACTCTACGTGAGATTCATGATTTTGTGACTAGTGTTTACTAACACTTTCTCAAATGAAAAAAATGACCTATATAACAATTGTAGATATTGATGAGTTCTAACACCTTTGTATTCAAAAGTTTTTCATCTGATGTCATTTAGTGTCTCGTTTGACAAAGTTTGACCAAGTCAAATTTTAAATTTAAAAAAAATGACACATTGACACCAGTTTTTGAAACTCTAAATTGTTTCAAATAGAAAAGTCATGAATACCAAGTTTGTTAAGCTCATCAATATCTACATTTGTTGTTTTGGTCAACTTTTCATTTGACAAAGTTTGAACGATTCAAATTTTGGATTTTTAAATTTTGACTGCTCCAAACCTGTTTTCGAAACCCTAGATGGTCTCAACTAGAAAAGTCATTAATACCAAGTTTGTATAACTCATCAAGATATACAATTGTTATATAGGTTATTTTTGCATTTGAGAAAGTGTTAGGAAAGTTTAGTTCTAAATTGACAAGTCTCTCGTATAATTTCATAAACTCTATGTGAGATTCATGATTTTGTAACTAGTGTTTACTTACACTTTCTCAAATAGAAAAATGACCTATATAACAAATGTATATATTGATGAGTTATAATACCTTTGTATTCAAAAGTTTTTCATCTGAGGTCATTTAGTGTCTCTCGCTTGACAAAAGTTTGACCAAGTCAAATTTTAAATTTTAAAAATTGACACTTTGACACCAGTTTTTGAAACTCTAAATGGTTTCAAATAGAAAAGTCATGAATACCAAGTTTGTTAATCTCATCAAGATCTACATTTGTTGTTTTGGTCAACTTTTCATTTGATAAAGTTTGAATGATTCAAATTTTGGATTTTAAATTTTGATGACCCCAACCAGTTTTCAAACCCTAGATGGTCTCAACTAGAAAAGTTATGAATACCAAGTTTGTACAACTCATCAAGATCTACCTTCTTTGTTTTGGTTATTTTTCATATGACTTTGTTTGAATAGTTTGAATTTTAAATTTCAAAATATTAGAATTTCGAACATAATTTTAGGGTATTAAGTAATTTCAAATGAAAAAGTCATCAACAATAAGATTGTAAAAAGCTCATTGAGATCTACAAACTTCGTTTTGGTCATTTGTTCATTCGACAAAGTGATAGTAACGTTGTTCATTAAATTTACGAGATCTCTCTTATAGTTTCATAAACTATGAGAGAGATATGTAAAATTTGTGAACAACGTTACTATAACTTTATCGGATGAACAAATGACCAAAATAAAAAGTGTAGATCTTGATGAATTATACAACCTTTATGTTTATGACTTTTCATTTGAAATCATTTCGGGTTTCAAAATCTAGTTTGAAGTCGTTATTTTTTTAAATTTAAAATTCAAATTGGTCAAACTTTGTCACATGAAAAGATGACCAAAATCAATACATTAACTTGATAGATAATGATTTTAGAAAAATTTAGGAAAAAATCATCACATTTGGAGTTAATATGTGGGAGAAAGACTAGTTATAAGTTTTAACTGTAAATTAAAAAGAGAAATCATTCTTGTTCATGATGAACAAGTGATTTATAAATTAAAAAAAAAGAAAGAAAAAGAAAAAGACATCTCTCGGGCCTTCTATTTTAGGCTCGGCCTGCCTCCTTCCACCTGGGCCCCCTCTACATTTTTACATGGGCCTAGGCCAAGCTCCGAGCCCAACTGTCATGGGTCAAGGCTCCACCTCGTACTGGGGTATTTTATGACATTGGGGGTCGTCATATTTGATAAAACATTCAGTGACAGTCTACTGTCGTCATATAAAAATTGTCTAAATCGTCAAAAATTCACAACCGTCAACCGACTCCTGCCGCTTAACAATTTGTG
The DNA here is from genome assembly GCA_904845875.1 of Miscanthus lutarioriparius. Lineage (NCBI taxonomy): Eukaryota > Viridiplantae > Streptophyta > Magnoliopsida > Poales > Poaceae > Miscanthus > Miscanthus lutarioriparius. The sequence goes on from CAJGYO010000012.1 coordinate 45,417,042, forward strand.
ACGAAACTTGCTACCTTTATGTGACACAAGAAACGATGTCGTCATAAACACTTTTGGGTCTCATAATTTTATGACGACACATAACTTTTCGTCATATTATGTTACATTATATGACGAGAACATGCCTCGTCATGAGGGATTTTGTCATAAAAAGAAGAATTTCTTGTAGTGTGTCCAGACAGACATACAAAGTTTGTGGAAACGAGACATGCTATCTTCCTAGAGGATGAAATGATGAGGGGGAGCATGGTAGCTCAAGAAATTGACCTTGAAGAGAAGCGGGTGTATGCGTCCACTCCGATGATTCATGAGCCATTTTTCTCACTATCTGCTGTCGCTGCACCGATAGTGCGAGATACTGTGGTGCTAGCACCTGTTGTTATTCCGCCTGTGGCAACAATGAATGAAAATGAGGAACCTGTTTTTCAGGATCCTGCATAACCTATTGCCACAAATAAGGGGGAGCAACAACAGCCTCAAACAGAAGATGTGTCAAATGTGGAGGCCCCTAGAAGGTCTCAAAAAGTTAGAAAATCAGCTATTCCTGCTGATTATGAAGTGTACAACACTGAGGAATTTCAAATGGAGGATGATCCCACCTTATTTGAAGAAGCCATAAGAAATGATCATTCATCAAAGTGGCTTGAGGCCATGGAAGATGAAATGAAATCAATGATTGTCAATAAAGTTTGGGACTTGGAAATAATTCCTAAAGGAGCCAAAGCAGTAGGCTGTAAATGGGTCTACAAAACAAAACCTGACTCTCAAGGGAATATAGAGAGATATAAAGCGAGACTTGTGGCAAAAGACTTTACGCAAAGAGAAGGAATTGATTACAATGAGACATTTTCTCCAGTCTCATGTATGGATTCCTTTAGAATCATAATGGTATTAGTGGCACATTACGATTTAGAATTACATCAGATGGATGTAAAGACGTCATTTCTCAACGGGGACTTGGAGGAAAATGTTTACATGGCACAACCGAAAGGTTTTGTCATGGAAGGAAAATAACGAATGGGATGCCGCCTAAAGAAATCCATTTATGGATTAAAACAAGCTTTAAGACAGTGGTACTTGAAGTTTGATCAGACAATAAGGAATTTTGGGTTTTAAAGAAAATGTTGAGGACAATTGTGTCTATGCAAAGTTTAAGAATGGAAAGTTTATCTTCCCTGTCCTATATGTGGATGATATCTTATTTGCTAGTAGTGATGTCAGTCTACTGCTAGAGACAAAGAAGTTTTTTGTCCTCAAAATTTGATATGAAAGATCTTGGTGAACCTTCGTTCGTTCTAGGGATCGAGAGTCACCGAGATAGAAGTAAAGGGGTATAAGGACTGTCACAAAAGGCATACATAAAAAAGATCTTAAAGAAATTCTGTATGCACAAATATAGTCCCTCACCTGCACATATAGTCAAGGGCGACAGATATGGGCATTTTAAATGCCCAGGAACCAATATGAGATCGATCAAATGAAAGTGGTTCCATATGCTTCAGCTGTCGGAAGCTTGCAATATGCTCAAGTATGTACGCGCCCTGACTTGACATTTATTACCGGGTTACTTGGCAGATTTCAGAGCAATCCTAGAACAGAACACTGAAAATTGGTAAAGAAAGTCTTGCATTATTTGCAAGGAACGAAAGGCCTCATGATGACGTATAGAAGATCTGATACACTCCTTATAGTGGGATATTCAGATTCTGATTATGTGGGAGATGATAGAAAATCCACGTCGGGATATGTATTCACTCTCGCAAAGGGGAGCTATTTTATGAAAAAGCTCAAAGCAAACCGCCGCTATATCGTCCACAATGTATGACAGTTTGTAGCGTGTTATGAGGCAACGGGGCACGTGAACTGGCTAAAGAAGTTCATACCCGATTTGAAGGTGGTTGACGACATCTATAGACCACTTAAGTTATACTGCGATAATAATCCGGCAGTACAGTATGCTCACAACACAAGTCAAATGGTGCTGCCAAACACATTGACATAGAGTATTATGTTGTGAAAGATAAAGTCCGGAATCAAGTCATAAGTCTTGAGCATATAAGTACAGAAAAGATGCTCGCGGATCCGCTTACAAAAGGTTTACCATCCAACGTGTTCAGAGAATATGGTGTTCAGAGAACATGTAGCTAGCATGGGTTTAAAGGAAAGCCTAAAATTCCTGAACAAAACAAGGCCCAACGATAAGTATCTATTTCAGAACAGAGTAGTGTGTTGTAGATGTTAAATCCATCGACAATGGACCGTGACGATGAGACATGCTCTATGTGTTAATCTGTAATGGAATAAACAAAAGTAAATGATATAAAATTGAAAGATAGTAATGAGATCAAGGAGGAGAATGTTAGTTGATCTCCACTAATAGGCCTAACGGCCTATTGAACCCTTGGATCTGCGTCCTGATCGGGGGCGTCCAACCCTAATGTGGTTGGTGGGCCCCTGTCGCACAGCACTATAAATATAGGAGTAGGGAACTAGGCTCGACTAACGAAGTTAACCGAAGCCGCCGCAATCTCACTACAGAGAAACCTAATCCGATCTAAAGGAGTGCTGCCAGCGACGGGATGCCCCACCGCACCGTCATCGCCCTTGCAGCGTCACCACCAGTCCACTGCATCGCCACCACGACGCCAACAACCCCACGGTACCGGCGTCTACCCTGCTGCGGTGCAACTACGCAAAGGCGAGGAGGCTTACCCCAGATCTACGGTTACATAAAGGTACACCATGATCCTAACAGCGTCGTCTTGGCGTCGGGGCCATGGAGGAGGATGGCACGGACCTAGGCGACACACATGATAGGAGCGGCATCGTCTCGTCGTCGAGCAGGATGCGCTGGAGTTGGATGTGATGCTGCACAGACGCGTGCTTCCTGATTTGGTCAGGCACACCATTTAGCAGCCTGTTTGTTTCGGCTAAAACGATCGTGGATTATAAGTCAGAAGTACTGCTGGCTGGTTTGGTGTGAGAGAAAAATACTGTTCTAGCTTATAATCCACGATCGTTACGACGAAACGAACAAGCTGCAGACAGGTTTCGATACTGCATCTGTTACTGAGGGAATTGAACGGAGAGCACTGGATCGACGACGCCGAGACGACACTGCTCCTCACGTGCGCGTGGCCAAGCATGATGCTGCCAGCGTGCGGCGCTTCCCCATGGCGTGTGACACCCCGCAATGGCAATGGCAAACGCACATCACAGCCTCCCGGCTCTCGCGACTGCGTGATCCGGTGAATGGAGGTGCTGCCGTGCTCGGTCCGCCGGCTACCAGCGCAAAAGAACAATCGCCGGGAATGGTCGCCTCCCGGTCTCCTTCAACGAGGAAATCAAACGAGCAGGCATCGAACAAAGGGGGATCTGAGAGATATTACTTTGGATTTGGGTGAGGACTGGACACTCGCTGGGCTTGGACGGGTCAGGCCCAAGACAAAAATAATTAATAAAGAATAATTGGCTAGATACGCTGCTTTAATATTCGTGTAATTTTTAGAAAAAGAAGTATTGGAGCAGTACAAAAAAAAACTCTGGACACAATTTTATCTTTAAACTACATGTTTTTGTGACCGGAGGGATTACCACGATATATATATATATACACACATACTGATGATCATAAGAGATCTTCCTCCGTGATTTGATCCCTCTGTCCTCGCCATTATTGCCCAGTCACTTGCATTCAGCAACATCAATTTTGCACAAATACAATGAGGTTTTGCGTCCTGAGTTCATCTTATGATATTGGTTATGAATGACTCAATTTCTCCTCATGGTTATTGTAATAGTTAGCTGTGATGAATGTGATGGCTATAGATAATTCGTTAGTTTTCACAAAGCAAAAAAAAGTGACAAGATAATGAATCATCCTTAGAACAACGAGGGAAGTTTCTTCTCAAATTTCATTATCTTGTTCAGTTAGGTGGTGTTTGGTTGCCCCTCCTAAATTTTAGTCGTTGTCCCATCGAATATTTGGACACATGCATGGAGTATTAAATATAGACTAATTATGAAACTAATTGCATAGTTTGCGACTAATTTGCGAAAGCCTAATTAGTTCATGATTTGACAATGTGGTGCTACCGTAAACATGTGCTAATGATGGATTAATTAGGCTTAAAAAATTCGTCTCGTGGAGTACTGACGGATTATGTAATTTGTTTTTTTATTAGTATCCGAACACCCCATACAATATCCTTTCGACACATCTTCTAAATTTTAGTCACTGAATCCAAACACCACCTAATTCCATATTGACCACATTGGTCACTGCAAACGGAAGCAATGTCAGACTACTGAGCTTTGCAACTCCCTAATATTTCATCTTCTTGCTCCTTGTATATTCGTTCCTCAAATTCAACGGCACGGAGAGGTTGGCCCAGTAGCCTATCACTGCCATCCATCCATATAAGCATGCTCGGTTGGCTGGTTCGTATTGTTGCTGGTTCGTAAAGTAGTACTGCTGGTTGATTTGTGTGAGAGAAAAATACTATTCCGGCTAGAAATTTACGATCATATACGACAAGCCACAGCCAAACAAACATACTGTAACCCCTGACGTTTGTAATATCGGGGGTGTTCGCTGCATAAAAACAGCGGCTCTAGCTACAGATTTAGGCCTTATTTGGATGTAGTATTAAGAAATTATAGTATCAAGAAACTGTAGTTTTAGAACTATTGATGTGCAAAAACCGTGGTTTAGAAAAAAGAGGTCTAGAGTAGAGTTTTTAAAACAACAAAAAAACCCACAGTTTTAGTAATACCATGGTATTTAAAACCATAAAATTTGTTGCAACCAAACACTTCATAGCACTCTAAACCAAAAAAAATTCACAAAACCATGGTATTTTCTATAGCTCCAAAAATACTTTGTATCAAATATGTACGAAACATTTTGCAACATACCTCTGAAACACTTAAAACACACGCTTGTAATATGCGCTTTCAGCGCAACATCTTCTTGCTACTTGAGAGAATGGAGGCTCGTCGACGTGTGAAGTTCACTGGACGCAGCGGCCCGGGGCAAGAAGCGGAGAAGATGGTGCCCACATCGAGTTTAAGGAGGTGATGGACGGATCTTGAAAGAAGAGCAGCCTACGGTCCTCGCTGCCACACTGAGTTCAAGGAGCCGGTGGTCCTCCGGTTCAGGGCGCAGGGCAGCAAGCGTGGGCGGTGCAGCAGGTGGGCAAGGAGGGCGGCGCGATGCCAGGTCGAAGCAGCGAGGAGGCAGTGGGGGCAGACAGCTACGCTGGTGGCCGGCAGGGCTATCGCGCCGCCCCGTGCTGCGCTATGCGCGGGGTGCGAGGCGGTGGGGAAGAAAGAGGGCCACGAGGCAGGAAGACCGATTTTTTTTTTATTTTTTTGAAAAACTTCTGGACGGATTTGAAGGGGCAGTTGGACTAGCATCGCAGCCCACCGACCAAGCAGTCCGAGGTGGATAGACACCCGCTTCCCAGCATTGGAGAAGGGTATCGTATGTTTATAGTGCAGTTAATTGTTCCCTGTTTCATGTATTTCACCACCCTAAACATAGCTCAAGTCTAAACAACACCAGGCCAAGTGCCAAAAATCCCCATTGAAAGACGCCACTCGTAGTACAGACAACAAACATTTCGAGTAGCGATAATAATCCAATAATAACAAGTGACTACTACTTCATATACCTACTGTAAAGCATTAGAATCAGTCACTCAGGGTTTGCACCACTTGGCAGGCTGTACCACAACTGCTGTGTACACCCAGTCCAGACATGAAATATGATAAACAGATTCAGGCAGACAAGCCATGCACCATAAAACGTGTCAGCAAAAGGCAATTAACATTTGGGCCAAGAATTTTTTTTTTTGAAACATCATTTGGGCCAAGAATGCAATGATGAATTCTTCCAAAAATGAAGTGAATAATGAACTGATGAAGAGCACTAATATGTAGCTGTATAAGTAAAGAATATAACAATGAACGAATAGGACAGGGTATTACAATCAACCTGTATATGTCAGTAAAGGAGTATCTATTCACAAGGCTCAGGTTCAGCATTGTAACTGTATCTAGTGCTCCATGCCTGGATCATGCTGTAGCTGTACCGAGCAACACAATGGATCATTGATGCAGAGCTATATAGGGTATAAAGCCACAAGGAGCTAATGTCCAGGCTGCCACCGGGGGACGGTGGTCTAAACGGTCTAAGCAATATGATTCCACCAGTATGAAGCAAACTCCCGCATTGATATTAAAACAACAACCAGTGCTTCTTTCTAGGCTTATATTTGCTAGGGAGATCTGCACAGCAACAAGTACTTCCTTTTCTTAAAAGATGGGTATACATAGCAAGACATCACATTAATGTATTTCAGACTTTCCATAAGCAAGTTACGTTAAGTATATGTGGTTCTGACCTCGAGCATCGTACAGTGAGTTATAGTGAACTTCTGACCAGAAACTCAGCCAAATCTCTGAAAAGGCATAGGATTTTAGGGTCAGTAAACATAGCTACACAACTTTTATGTCCACCTATGTAGCGAAGTGTGCAGTGATCATGAAGGTGTATGCATAAACTAATAATAATGCTGAAATAGCATATTGCTCAGTGTGGACTGAACAGTATGCAGAGTTTTCTATTTAGCTGATCTGCTAGTAGTCACTAATAAGTATAACAAAGGAACCTTACCTCTCTGTGGAGCTTGATATTGAGGAACAATTTCAACAAAACAGGTATCTCTGAATGATGTAAGAAGACATATCTTTGCCGCAAACTGCCAAAAGTACATGAAAAAATTAGACATATTCTTTCTCCAGACTCCAGGCAACTCATATTCAACAGTAAATATGAACATAGACTACCCTTATAGAGTAGAAAACTATGAGTATGTGTTTGCCTCAGAAGTATGGTGATTTTAGTGAAGCACGATGCAAATATGAATTGATATATGATGAATTTAAATGCACTGCAACAATACAAGATCATTAAGGTTCTATTCTGAGGCTATACCATAGACAACATATGTTATCTTTGTTTTGTATTTCAGTAAGATACGAAAATAATAGCAATCATTTGCATAGTAGCGCAATGGCTAAATGTGTTGCAATGATGCCATAAGTTGCATGAAAATTCAGTAGAACAAATGATGTTAGAAACATAGCATAAAAAAGAGAATTAACCTTGTCTGCAGCTGCTTGTAGTGTGACATGGTCACCCCATTCACCAGACCTGGAGAAGATAGTTTTCAATGACACCACAGTCAGAAAAACACAAATTCAGGGACTTCTATTATGAAGCGGCAAAGTTAATATTAGCAAAATACATACTTCTTCATTTTTTTGCAATAATGTTTGTATTTCATTGGAACGTAACCTTCATATAAGGAGTTACATTCCTTGAGCTGCAAAAGGAGAAAAACAGCACATATAAGCATACAGGCCTCTCAGGAAAGAAAATCATCAGACCAATGGTGAGAAAATTATATTTCTGAATACTTCCTCTGTTCTTTTTTAGATAGAAGATGTTTTAATTTGCTGGTTTTGTTCTCAGATAGATGACGTTTTGGGGTTTTCCTGTACTGTTATTATCCCTGTTAAAAAGCTGGTTGAACTAACACAGTTAATACCACTTCCATTTATTCATGCGTCCTTACTGGATGAGTAATACAACTTTCTCTTCATCCTAAAAATGATTATGATGTTAAGTACATGTAAGCATGCAGGTTTGCTTCGCAGAAAAGGAAGTATCAGATCAATAATGACCCAAAAAATGTTTTTTATAATACTTCAAACCATGAAAAAAACATAATAATATAGTTAAGACAGATAAAAAATAACAAAAAGGTAAATGAAATTGGTAACATAAATTAAAAAACGGTACTTCTAATAATGCCAGGTGATTGACAAACCTGCTTTACAATCTCCTTTCGAACATGCTTGTGATAATCAGGTGATCTATATAGTTGGTCCGAGAGTGCACGAAACTACATTAACAAAACACAACCACATGAACATATGATCAGTAGTTTAACAAGATTGTCTAATTTCATCGAATAAATAGAATGGGCCTGAGAAATTGCTTAGGACAATAGAAGTCTTTGTTATTGTTGTTGCTGTATCAAAGAAATTGAATGGGCACAAGAAGTTGGTGTACCTGACAATTTCCATCACCAGATACTCTCACCTCAAACAAGCCGTATGCATTTAGCCTACAAAGAACACTTAATTGTGAACACATGTTGATGTTTCATCTATAAACAAAACAGGCACAACGTACAAGAGACTGAACTTCCATATCCACAATGTGCATAGTAAAGATATCGCTAAATATTGTTTGAAAATGCAGAATACCCAGGGAAATGAAAATTTTAGAAAGAAACAGATCCAATTTATATGTTTTAGAAGATGGAGATAAATGGTGGGAAGCACATCCTAAGTTGAATCTCCCACAGCTTGCATGTCAATTTATTGTTTCCTTTAATTTCTTCCCGACATCCCAGGTACAACCCCAAAACAAAATTTAACACAAAGCCTTGTGCTTTAAGGCTTTAACTCAATAGCTAAAGATTCGTTTGAGCGAGAAAAATTGTACATTGTCAAGGACAGAGATCTCCAGACGTTTAAAATATTAGTAATAAGAGGATGGAGTTAACCAATGTAAACAAATAAACATGAAGAAGTTAATGATTGCAAAATAAGGCAAAAATACTGAAACACCTTCATGAAAAATGAGCAATCTACTTCCTAACGAAATAATGTGAATGCTTAGGCAGATAAAGGAAACTATAGTTCATGAAATGTTACCTATCAAGAAGGCGATAATGGTCCATAGTGGCATCACTATATGTCGGGAAGTACGTGTTAATCCGGGGAACATGCTACACATGTACAGATAAAAATGAGTACCAGATAAGAAGCCAGTGATGTTAACTTTCTTTAATCAATTTATCGGTAGCAGAAATGAAGACAGTGTGTGCCTATAAAACAAATAGCCTTCTGTGCAGGGAAGAAAAGGAAAAGGCAAAGGAAAATACAAGTAACATAAAATTCGTGAGACATCTTACAGGAATCGATGTTAAATTAGTAAGACGCTTGGCCATAGCACCATCTAACTTGGCATATTCTTCGGAGAGAACCATTGCAATCATCCTATCATCATTAGTTTCACTCCTCTGGCTGCTCATTGAGGTTGAGCTAGATGAGGCACCTTCCCTTGGAAACATATGTGTCATCTCCAACCTAGTAGTTGCCAGGATAAACAATTTTATAGTAATATTGATACACTAAATGTGTTACAAAACATCTTGAAGAGTTCAAAGAAATTGAATATCTAAAAAAAAAGAAAGAAACATGCAAATGCAATTTACATGTTGTACAACTATTAATATCAAGGAAACAGAACCTACAAAGTGTAGGCTGAAAAATTATATAACTTTAATGGAGAGGCACACACAACACAGAGAGAAACACACACACACACACAAAAGGAAAGGGAATTGAAAAGCATATGCAGAGAAAATGAGAGAGGCCTAGCTGAATGAAGTTTACTGTAAAATGTTTATTACTATGTACATGGTGTTGTTGGCAGAGGAACAATGATTTGCATAACTTGTTTGTGCCCACACTTATCTACAGTACTCAAATGTCAGAGATGTCTGATGGCATCTCAAATATCTTTCTCCTCAAGCACAGTTTGCATCCATTCCCAAGTATTTCAGCATGATTTTAACATATGGTGTATAACCAATTATCCATATGGACTTACAGTGATGTTCCATGTATGTAATACTTAAATCTTCATGTACGGGATGACAATGGCCTCCCAGATGTATAACTATATATGTACAGTAGAGGCACTGATATTGCGCTTGAGGCACAAGGAGCCATGATGATGCAACAGAAAATTTGATGTCCATCTCTCATGGATAATGAAATTTAACTATGTGCTAGTTCCTGTGCTACCTAGGTTATGAAAAGAGCACGGAGACTAGTATTGTTCTGGAGGCAAAATTGCATTCTGAGGCTACAAATTGGAGCACCAATCTGTTTCTTCTTGACAAACCATGATTAGTTTTTTTTTTCTTGCAGATGAACCAAGATAAGGTTATTAGGAGTAGAAGTTAGGAGGTATACATCATCACTTTTTTCACGGAATCCTGCCTACCTGTACTCTGGGGCAAGATCCCAATAGATTTTGCTTTCCAGTATCATCATGACTCGTCGCTGAACAAAAAGTTCATCTACAGTTCGTCGCTGATTATCCTAGGTTACCCACCAAACAGCAAACGAATTCGGAACACCTAATTAGCTCAGTAATCTAGGCCGACGTTCCTGAATTGAACCTATGCGCAAGGAGGTAGCAAAAGATAACTTGCCACCGCAAAATGTATAAAGACAAGGCCAAACCCCTACAGGGGACTCATACGTCGCAGAGCTCTCATTGGAATCAATCTCGACTGACTCCATTCAACTCGGCCAATCACAAGCCAGGATCCCCCGCAAGCTGGACAGGTTTAGCTTCAATCGACGCCCAAATTCCCCACAACAGGAGCCCAATAACGATTCCAAATCAAAAGGGCAAGGAGGAGAGCCATACCACCACCGGCAGCAGCAGAAGGGGAACGCCGGCGAGCTCGGTAGGAAAGAGGGGACCGCTAGCCGCGGACTGGGAGGACGCGCAAAGCAAAAGCCTTCTGCTTTGCGGGGGTCGGCGGCGAAATGGGGACGGGACGACGCTTTCACCTCTCGGTTGGGACTTGGCAAGAGAGCGCCGCGGCTGGCTTTGATTGCTTCCGTTCGGTTCCGCCTTTTTCTTGCGCTGGGCAGGCTGCCGCGGTTTCTTCCGCGTACTGCCTTGCCTACTGCCCAACCACCAGCACCCGAGCGCCGTTCGTCACCCTCCTCCCCGCGTTGCCTCCCGGATCGTGCCGACCCGGTTTGACTGTCTGACAGATGGGACATGCCCTGGAGCAACCAGGTTGTAAAAGTAAATCCAGAGCAGCGGGTGCCTTCAGTTGACCATGTTTATTTATAGTCCCTCCGTCTCAAAGTTGTAAGTTAGATTATACGTAAATCATTTTAGCTGTTTTAAATATTCTCTCTATTCTAAATTATAAGTTATTTTTTTCACATAAAAGATTTACACGTCTTTGTATTAAGGTAGAGAAAAAAATTTAATACAACACATCCTAGTGGCGCCCTAGTAAGTCAGAAGAGTTGTACATGGACGTTCAAGCTCACACTACATGAATTTTGCTATGTATCTAGATATAATAACATATATTATATCTAGATACATCACAAAACTAATTGACTAAAAAAATAAAAGTGACTTATAATTTAGAACGGAGAGTAGTGCGTAGTTTTTTTTTTCTATGTACTCCTTCCATCCCAAATTATAAATTATTTCAACTTTCTCTGAGAGTCAAAATATTCCAAGTTTGACCAAATTTATATAATACAATAATGACATTTATGATAACAAATAAGTAACATTAGATTTTTCATTAATTACATTTTCATAGTATACCTATTTGATGTCATTAATCCTGTAGTTTTTATCTACAATTTTAATCAAATTTAAGATGCTTTGACTTTCCAATAAAATTGAAATAACTTATAATTTAGAACGAAGGGAGTACGTAGATATAGATTATGTCTACATATATTGTAAAAGCTATGTATTTACAAAAAAAATGCGATAATTTAGAACCGATGAAATACTAGTTTTGTCATTTAGGAATGGCAATGGTACCCACGACCCAAAATTCAATGAGCTTTTTCTGTATTAGGGCATACATGTAGGCTAATTTACTTACCTATGTTAATAAGAGAAAAAAAATCCATACCCATTGGGACCATGGATACGGTATGGTTACGCTCTATCCGAACTTGTAAAACCATGGGCACGTATATTTGATATGCATGTATAATTCAAAGCCATCTTTCATTCTAATGTATTCGAAAACATGGTCTAACTAGCACACCTAGTGTCATATAAAGGAGCAGCATATATACCATTTTTCTATTACATTTATGACATATTTGTTGTTCTACTATTTGTCTATTTCGTATATAGTCATAGTTTAATACATGTGTTACATTCTTCTTGAACATGAACAACGCATGAGTACCCGTTTGCACGCATGGGCATAGGTATATGCACAAAATTGCACCCATATATGGGCATGAGTTTCTTGCGGTATGAAAAATTCTGATGGGCATTGGTAGGTGATACCCTTGGGTATAAACCCGTTGCCATCCCTATCATTTGTGTGTTGTAACCGAAGAAAAAAGTACTATGCATATATTTTACCATTAAACAAAATGATATTTTGATTATGATCTTCACATGTCATTCTAGCCAATTGTTATTATTAAATAAGTGTTAATGAAGTAAGAACAATTGTTATTGTTAAATAAGTGTTCTACCATTAAACTTATACCTGCTGCAAGCATGGAAGGCTAGAGCTAGACTGCTGACTGCTGTGCTCTCCTCCAGCCGTGGGCCATGGCCAGCCTCCGTAGTCCAGGCGTCCAGCAGCCGCGCTGGCGCTGCCCCATTGCTTGATTTGGCCATGCTAGCGTGCTGCTGCTGCATGCCAATCGAGTGGCCACCGGTCGATTTATTAGCCGTGCCCACAGTAGATTTGTCCGCGTCGCTTGTCGATTTAAACGCCGCCAACGTTTGCCAGGGACGAGAGGAGAGGAGAGGACGAGGAGAAGGAGAGACGAGCGGGTGCAGGCTGTTTGACATTTGTTGGGCTGTACTTGGCCAGCGGCCACACCTAGGCCAGATTGAATTGGCCCAAAAAATTTAATAGGGATAATCGGATTTTTTGAGGCCCATATCCATCCCTGGTCACTGCATGGTGGTGCTTCATGACCAGGCAAGTTTCTAAAGGAATCTGATTTGTGTATTGTTGGTCCGTAAGCCCTAGAGCATTCTCGAATTTCGAATTCACTTGCATGCTGAAGGAGATGATGTCGGCCTCCTTCGGATCCCTGGCTGCAGGTATAAAATGTTAGGAGTTTCGGCAAGTTAAAATTAATTTAGAAAAATAATAGTAAAATTATGATGACAAATATATATATATACGTGTGTGATTTTACTACTACTAAGATTAGCAGCAAATCTCACTACGCAAGAAATGTTTTTTATGGGGCGGCTCGTAACCCTTTGTAAGGGCGGTTTTGCCAGCCGCCCCCTACGAAGAGGTGGCTACAAATCAGCGATTTATAGAGGTGGTTCCCAGACCGCCCCTACAAATCGATTTGTAGAGGTAGGGGCGGCTGGTGTTATTAGCCGCCCCTACAAATCGATTTGTAGGGGCGGCTGGATATTAAGCCTCCCCTGCAAATCAATTTTCAGAAACCATAAAAAAAGAGGTAAAAAAAATAGCAATTTTTTTTATCCGAGGAGGTCCCCACCGACAGCCACACACACCCAACTCTATCGTTGTAGTATTTTTTCACGATTTTTGCACACTTTGCATCGGCCGGATTTCGAACCCGCAACCTCTCACTTGCACGTAAACTCCTCTACCACTGCACCTCACGATCACTTGTGTCTATATTTTATTTTGGTTCCCCACATATTATACAAAACTGAGCATAAATTGATTATTTGAGGCCATAAACTAATTCAAATAAAAAAGTTGTCAACTACAAAGTTTTATAACTTTTCGAGGTCTACAACTTTCATTTTGGTAGTTTCTCCATCCGAGGTCACTTATAAAATTTGAATTTCAAATTTGAGAAATTCGAACGTAGTTTTCCATGACAAGATGATTTCAAATGAGAAAGTTATCAACTACAAAGTTTCATAACTTTTTAAGATCTACAACTTTCATTTTTACTGTTTATCCATCCGAGGTCGTTTAAAAAATTCAAATTTTAAATTTTTGGAAATTCAAATATAGTTTTCCTTAACAAGATGATTTCAAATCAAAAAGTTGTCAACTACAAAGTTTCATAACTTTTCGAGATCTACAACTTTCATTTTGGTTGTTTCTCCATCCGAGGTCGTTTACAAAATTTGATTTTTCGTGCTTAATTTTTAATATTCGGCTTCTATTTGTAGGGGCACTTCAATATTGAGCCGCCTCTACAAATCCGATTTGTAGGGGCGGCTAGATATAGAGCCGCCCCTACAAATCAGGCCATTTGTAGGGGCGGATGATAACACCGGCTGTCCCTATAAATCCATTTATAAGGGCGGCTCATTTGACAACCATCTGTAGGGACGGCTCAATATAGAGCCGCCCCTACAAAGAAAGGAAGACGTTGCTACAAATTGTTTTTGTAGTAGTGTGTGTTGATGAACATTATACTGATCATGGCGAAAAAGAGATTGAACTTAACCAATTTGAGAATAGAGATACATCCTACGGAGGAACCCATGCTCAAGGCACCGGTGGCTCTAGACTCACTCATGGTGAGTTGCTCGAAGTCGCGGACCACAGTTGGTGCAGGAAGATATATGCAGTGTCGTCCCTCAAACGTCCATAGGAAAGTAGACGAAGCCGATCCGAGGAAGAAGAGGCACCACCAGGAAGGAGATGAAGAAGCCAATTCGAGGAGATGAAGAAGACTACGAGCAGTCGTGGAGACGCTCCCCAAAAACCTGATCGCCTGCACATACCCGAGCAGGTGTCCCGATGCGAATGCCAGTTCTAGAGGCCTACTCTCTCACACTCCGTGCGCGCAGAGAATGGGACGAGGAGTACTCAGATGCAACTCGACAGGAGGAAAGTGTGGTATGGCCGTAAGGCAACAGGGAGACAGGAGGGAAGCTTATGCTGGAGAGATCAGCGAGACGAAGAGTCAAAGTGATTACGAGTAATCACCACCGTAGTGTATGGTAATTGACCCGTAAGTAACTCCTCCACATTAGCGCATGTACCCCTTCCTCTTTCTTAGCCAACCCAAGTGGCAAAACCAACCCTCTCATCGCATCGCTCACTGTGCTCCGCTCTGCTCGGTGGTGGCGACTGCGTCACGCGCGCGCACATGGCACGCCTTTGGTCTCTTTCAACTTCTCTATAGGTGCACACGTGTGTAGCCTATTTAAGTTGAGTCAACAATCAGTCAAAAATCCCATACGAGACTAAAATTATATTGTGCCACAACATTTAATATGGGTCTAGAATTAATTGATTTATTAAATAAAATGTGGGCCTAAACCCATATAATATTCAACAATCCCCACCAAATTCCAGGGCACATAAGAAATGCTTTCAATTCTCTCTGTCGTTTGATATAGCAGTGTTTCGATGGAAACTATTAAGTTGAACTTCCACCTAGAGCAAAGGTTACGCTTACTCACAACTATAAAATGGACTATACCTTGAATTGATAGTTTTGTGCGAAATAAGTTTCACCCAGGCCCTTTAATGATACTAGGTTGCAAAAAGCATCCCCTCTAGTCGGAGCATATAAGTCATACTCCTGGCCCATTTATGAGTATCTAGAGATCACCCAAATCTCATAAACTGTGACTAGCAGTCGAACTCATATAGGTGTGTTTCTCAAAAGATGTTTTGTAGGACAACATCTTTGCTTCAACAAGCCACTTTGGAACACATCAAGGTATAAAACCAACATATCTTATAGAAAAGGAAAGAAGTGCATCTGACATGGGTTTAGTTAAGGGTCTTTCCTCATAGCCTACCCCTGGCTTGTTTCACCATCCTAATTCACGGGATCTCCGATCACATAGAACAGGTTACCACCATGATAGACTTCATGTAGGTCTCAAGCCCATTTCACTCTAAGCACTATCTATCACATTACGTGATAGTCCCTTAGTGAATTGATCTGCCAAATTTTTAGATGTGTGGACATAGTCCAACGCTATCACTTCGGAGTTTTCTCGATTTTCTGACAGATTTTAATCTCCGCTTAACATGCCTTGTGGACTTCATGTTATCCTTAGAACTGTTTACCTTAGTTATCATAGTTTTGTTGTCATAGTTCATAGAAATAGTCGGTATAGGTTTCTCTACCACCATAAATACATAAGGAGTTCACAAAGCCACTCAGCCTCTTCTAATGCTGTGAGTTTTGCTTGCATAGTTGACTTTGTTAAAACAGTCTGCTTGAAAGACTTTTAGGAAACAACACCACCTCCAAGTAAGAACACATATCCGCTTGTGGCATAAAGCTCATCAGCATCAGATATCCAGTTAGCATCACAGTAACCCTCTAGTATCTTTGGGTACCCGGTATAGTGAATGCCATAGCTTATAGTATATTTGAGATAGCGCAGTACTCTCTTAAGAACACACCAATGACTATCTCCCAGATTTGACACAAACTGGCTTAGTTTGCTCATAACAAATGAGATATCAGGCCTCGTAGCGCTAGCCAGATACATAAGCGAACTAATAATTTGGGAGTATCTCAATTGATCCCTTGCTATTCTTTGATTTTTCCTTAATAGTACACTAGGATCATAAGGCGTAGGAGCAGGTTGACAGTCACTAAACCCAAAGCGACTCAATATCTTTTTCCACATGGTGAGATTGTGAAAGTGTAATCCCACCATTGCCTTCTCTTAGCAGCTTGACATTAAGAATAACTTTAGCTTCTCCCAAGTCTTTCATCTCAAAATTATTAGACAAAAGGTCTTTAACCTCCTTAATCACATTAAGGCTGGTTCCAAAGATCAGTATGTCATCAACATATAAACACAAGATCACTCCTTCGCCCCCACCATATCGATAATACACACATGTGTCAGCTTCATTCACAACAAAGCCGGCATATGTCAAAGTTCTATCAAACTTCTCATGCCACTGCTTAGAAGCTTGTTTCAGGCTATATAAGGACTTTAATAACTTACACACCATGCCCTCTTGACCATTTGCTACAAATTCATCAGGCTGATCCATATAGATCTCCTCCTCTAACTTCCGTTTAGGAAAGCCGTCTTTACATCCATCTGATGAATGATAAGACCATGAGAGGCAGCCAGAGAAAGTAACACTTGAATTGTGGTTGTTGACGGTAGTTATCATTCATTATAAACTTCAATATAACTTGAAATAATGCATGAAAATGATCACCAACATATACTTTGAGTTTAAACTGACAATTTCCATAAGTTTTGGTGAATCTGTGTTTTTAGTAGGGTTATTTCAGAAAACCATTAAGGGGGATCAAAACGTCAAATTAAATCACGCTTATCCACTGTGAAACTAACTCCAGAAGGTTCTAGAGGACTCTAAAAGCCATGTCACCAAAGCAGAGGATGAGAGGGTGACAGGTGGGGCCACCTGGCCCCACCTAGAGGCCGCCTAGCTCCTATGGGCCCCACCTATCAGCCCTGTTGCTACGTCGGTTCTCCACCGCCTTAAGGATTTCATCTACGCCGTTTATTCAAGTCGGTTTGATTCGAGGGCTCACATTGGACGCTCTGGCCTATATAATCAGCCCCTGCCGCCCTCTAGAGCACGCTGCCATAAGTCAAGATCATACCAGTAATTAGGGTTTCCAGAGATAAGAGAGTAGAGCTCTAATTCTTCAAAGTTCTAGTATAGGCTAGCTAGCAAGGTTCAAGAAGAGTGTGGGCTATTGCTCAGGATTTTGGATCTGCTATCTAGAGACTGGTATAGCCATTGTATCTCTATATTTATAACTTTATGCTACTTCAATATTATATTGCTATTTATTATGTTCCTAGTTTGCTCTAGTTATATGCTTGATATAGTTATGATTGATGATGAATTTATGCATATGGTCGTAAAGCTCTTAGCTCAGTACTCGAGTGAGTTAAGTGGTCAACACTATGTAAGCATGGTGCTTAGATATTGTTTGCCTGTGGATGCATTCAGCACTCTGGGTCATGTGGTAGATCACGGATGTGACACTCCTGTTGAGTCCTTTGTAGTCCACTCCCCATTTGTAGAGCAAGTAGAACGCGGTTGCGAAGGGAGACAAGCTCTGTTCCTGATCTTCCTTAGTAATGTTCTTTATGCATAGATCCAAAGTTAGTTATACTATAGATAAGAGTGTATATACTTGGGTGTACAAAAGACTTAGTAAATAAGGAATGACTTATGAATCTTTTGCTCTTAACGAATCTCCTGTTTAGCCGTACTACATTTTATGAGTCTCTATTTTATATCTAGAATACCATTATTACCTTACACTTATCATTTATTTATCCCTTGACTTACCCCTGCCATAGCATGAGAGTGATTTTATCATAAGTATATATATTTACCAATATCTCTATGCCAACATAACTCCATAGCTCCTCCCTATGGATAAAACATAAATAACGATACCAGGTATACTCCCGGGTGAAATGCTACAATGGTATATTATCTGTGCGCTTGCAGATACTTTAATATATATATAATTTTCTCTGAAGTTTACAAGTGTCATTAATAATTACCAACCACGTATTTCTGGCATTATGCTAGGGATGACAACCTAGTAAAGAGTGATGCTAAGAAATGTCAACAGTGGTCAATCGAGCAACATGTGAATAAGTATCGAAGAAAGCTTCACCTTCTTTCTGGGTATAATCCTTGGCCACAAGCCTTGACTTGTACCTCTCAATTGTACCGTTAGGCCTAAGATTTTTCTTGAACACCCATTTGCATCCTATTGGTTTACATCCATAAGGACGTTTAACGATTTCCTAAGTTCTATTAGACATAATTGAATTCATCTCACTCCGTACTATTTCCTTCCACAAGTCAGCATCAGGAGAGGAATATGCCTCTTCTATGGTTCTTCGTATATCATCCACAAGGTACACAATGTAGTCACCACCAAAAGACTTTATAGTCTATTGTCACTTACTCTTTTGAGTGACTACAATGTCATCCTCCTCAGGATTGTGCACATGGGGTTTCTCATAATGTTCTATCGGAATAAATTGCTCATGGGGAATTATAGATTCATGACTAGTTATGCTAGGTGTATTTTTTATAGGAAATTCACTTTCAAAAAATGTAGCATCTCTAGACTCCATGATAGTACCAACATGCATGTCCGGTACCCCAGAATTTATAATTAAGAATCTATATCCAACGTTGTGAATAACATAACTAAGGAAAGCACAATCAACAGTTTTAGGTCCAAGTTTGTGCTTTTTAAGTTTGTGCTTTTTGTTAATTGGCACATTCACTTTGGCCAAACAACCCCAAGTGCGCAAATATGTGAGATTTAATCTTTTCTTTTCCCATTCCTCAAATGGTGTGATTTCTTTATTCTTTGTAGGAACTCTATTCAGGATATGACACGCTGTCAATATAGCCTCACCCCACCATTCCTTAGATAGACCCGCTATCTCTAACATGGCGTTAACCAACTCAGTTAGAGTGCGGTTCTTTCTTTCGGCAATCCCATTAGACTATGGTGAATATGGACGTGTCCTCTCATGAATAATTACATGTTCTACACAGAATTTAGAAAATTCACTTGAAAAGTATTCTCCACCACGATCAGACCTTAACTGTTTAACTTTCCTCTCAAGTTGATTTTCTACTTCAACTTTATAGATCTTAAAATAATGCAACGTTTCATCCTTTATTTTTAATAGGTACACATAGCAAAATATAGTATAATCATCTATAAAAGTCATGAAGTATCTTTTACCATCTTTAGTCAACTCTCCATTCATCTCACATAGATCAGAATGGACTAGTTCTAATGATGCCAAGTTCCTTGCCTCCTCAGCCTTGTGAGGCTTACGAGGTTGCTTAGATTGCACACATACATGGCACTTAGAATCTTTGACCAAACTAAATTTTGGGATTAAATTTAGATTTGCATGCTGCGATATACAACCAAAATTAACATGACAAAGACGTGAATGCCAAATATTTGACTCATCTGGCATAATAGCATTGTTCATGATCTTATTACACACATCATGCAAGGATAAGTGGAACAAGCCTCCACAATCATAACATTTACCAACAAAAGTTCCATACTTTGATAGTACACATTTATTGGCCTCGAAGATAATTTTATAACCATCTCGACAACATTGAGAGCCGCTAACCAGATTCTTTTTGATGGAGGAGATATCCTGCACGTTCTTCAGCAGCACCGTCTTTCTCGAAGTGAACCTTAGAATGACCGTACCAACACCAAGAACACACGCATGGGACCCATTCCCTAACAGCAAGGTGCCAGTCCTGCCGACCTGATAAGAAGAAAACAAAGAAGCATCAGCACACACATAAATATTAGCCCCAGTGTCCATCCACCACTCAGGCGAATGACAAACTAAAAGAATAGTAGGTAAAGAATTACCATACCTAGATGTTCCACCTTCAGCCTCGCTAACAACCATGTTTGCAGATTTCGTCTCTTGCTTAAATTTGCGGTCTAGGCATGAACTTGCTCAATGCTCATCACTCCCACAAACAAAGCAACAACCATCTTTGTTGTTCTTTTTCTTCTTAAAAGTGGTTGTTTGTTTAGGCTTTGAGTTGCTCTCTTGCTTGTTCTTCTTATTACGAGATGCATTTGAATTTTTCTTCTGCACCATATTGGCACTAGAAGACTCAACGCCTTTCCCACGCATGTCTTTTGTTCTCGCCCTCTCCTCAACATCAAGAGACCCAATAAGCTCAGTCACGCTAAACTCTTGTCTCTTGTGTTTTAGGGAGATAGCAAAATCCTTCTAAGAAGGTGGCAGCTTAGCGATAATACCACCAACCACAAACTTGTCAGGCAACACACATGAAAACTGTTTGAGTTCCTTAGCTAGTGCCTGTATCTCATGAGCTTGCTCGACCATAGAACGGTTGTCAACTATTTTGTAGTCAAACAGCTGCTCCATGATGTATAGCTCGCTATCGGTGTCAGAAACACCAAACTTTGCATCAAGTGCATCCCATAAATCCTTGCCTATCGTGCAATTGATGTAGTTGTTCTCATACTTGCTATGAAGTGCACTACTCACGGTGCCTCGAAACAAGTTATCAGCTACCTAGAACTTTTGCTTCTCCTCAGGAGTAAATTGTTTAGGCTTCCCTTGTGCGATGTGATAACAGTTCATAGCAGTTAACCACAACACCATCTTAGCATGCCATATCTTGTAATTTGTTCCATCAAAATCATTTGGCTTCAAAGTAGCAGGAAAACAACTAATAAAAAATTACCTAATATTAGGTTTTTGGATTGTTAGGAATTTAGGCAATTTCATGTTAAAATTAATGCAGAAAAATAGTGGCAAAATTGTAATGACAAATATGTGCACATGTGTGATTTTACTACTACTCAGATTAGCAGCAAATGTGTTGATGAACATCATAATGATCATAGTGAAAAAGAGATTAAACTTAATCAATTTGTGAATAGAGATGTACCCTATGGAGGGAACCATGCTCAAGGCACCGGTGGCTCCAGGCTCACTCATGGTGAGTTGCTCGAAGTCGTGGACCATAGTTGGTGCAGGAAGATGTACGCAATGCCATCCTGGAACGTCCACCGGGAAATAGACGAAGCCGATCCGAGGAAAAAGAGGCACTACCAGGAAGGAGATGATCCGAGGAAGAAGAGGCACCACCAGGAAGTGGGTGAAGCCAATCTGAGGAGATGAAGAAGACGATGAGTAGTCGCGGAGACGCTCCCCAAAAACCTGATTGCCTGCACACACCTGAGTAGGTGTCTCGATGCGAACACTGGTTCTGGAGGCCTGCTCTCCCACACTCCATGCGCGCAGAGGATGGGACAGGGAGTACTCGGATGCAACTCGACAGGAGGAAAGTGTGGTATGGCCGTAAGGCAACAGGGAGACGGGAGGGAAGGTTATGCCAGAGACCCATAAGTAACTCCTCCACATTAACACATGTACCCCTTTCTCTTCCTTAGCTAACCCAAGTGGCAAAACCAACCCACACCCGTGCTCGACATGACACGACACGCAACGCATCGCTCGCCATGCCTCGCCTCATCTCAACAGCGCGCGCGCGTGTGGCACGCCTTTGGTCTCTTTCAACTTCTCTATAGGTGCACACGTGTGTAGCCTATTTAAGTTGAGTCAATAATCTCCATTTCCATTGCCGCCACCGCCACTGAGTGAGAGCCTCATCCTGTCTATCCACCAACATGTGGTGCCACTTCCACACCCTACCCGATTTGATAAATGACGAAGAAGAGCAAGCAGGGGCGGCTATCCCCAACAACTCTCTACACCCTTGCTCTTCACCATTTCAGATACCACGGTTCTACACATGCAACATTCTAGTTCCATCCATCCCCACTAGTGCTATTCGTCCACACCTAGGACAAGGTGTCACAGTTGCACACACTTGTGTGAACCAGCCATGTAGTGTAGATTAGTGTAGACCGACATGATGGCTCATTAGATCTAACACAGTGACATGACAGCCGGCAGTCAAGACGACAACACAAGGAGGCTCCAAGGGGTGTGACATAACACGTTCACCTCTTCCCTTCTCCCGACAACGGTTGCCCCTCCCTCCTCATGGAGCACATCCTAGAATTGCATAGTGCCTCTTGTGTCATGACCATAAGAATGGAATGGTGGTGTGACTCCTCGATCCACAACTGCTCAACTCATGTCTATCTAGCATCATTTGCCTTCATGAAGGGATCTCTAGGTTAGTCTGGTAAGCATGCTTGCATACCAAATTCGGTATACAAGCAACAATTTCTTTTGTCTGATTAGTTGCTAGGATTTGAGACTAGAACCATATTCTAAATTTTTGTTTTTATCATGTCCTTGACATGAGCAGCCATGCAATTCTAAGGAATCAATAGGACAATTCTGCCTTCCATATTCAATTTAGAACCAATGTGGTTTGGATTTAGATTATTGCTTCATTGTACATCCATTTTTTCTAAAGGTTAATTCCATGTCTGGTCCATATTGCATGGGGAATGTAAATTGTATCCATGATTTCTCAAGGTCTCTATTACCACCTTCCATAATTTTGGTTGATTCATTGAGATTCAGGTAGGTGTGGGTTCACAGTCTTATGGTTTCATAAGTCACTTTTATTTATTATAATAGTGCAAAACAAATACTTTTATTATTCATGTCATATTTGGATAACAATACATTACATGTGCAATATCATGCTACTTGATTATTGTAGATTTTATTTATCCTAAGTCATATATATGAATCTACAGGTTGTCATAACTCAGAGAGACAATAATTTATGATTTATCATAATTTAAGGATAGGAGCATGCTTTGCCTTATATATGGTGAGTTCATCCAATAAATTATGCAGTGCACTATGATTAGTGTTATTGATCATTGATGTGCCATGCTAGACTCAAAACATTGTTTTTAACATATTTCATTCCATGGGCACTGCTGGTATAAATTAATGCACACAGAATAATCCGTAAGTGCACGGATATTATACCGATGTAGCACTTTACCTGGAGTACCCAGTTTTATATCAAACTCGAAGAAATGTGTGTGAGAATAACCAAATCTAACTTATCCCAACTTCACAACCAAGACTAGATAATAGGAGCATAAAGGAGGCTGTTAAGGTCTTCTAGCTCTAACTTCGATAAGTTTTGTCTTCTATTGTTCAATTCTAGGGATATTACTAAAGAAAACACATGCAGAGTATGTTTCCTATAGTAACAAGGTCCTGCTAGGCCTACTTGCCGGAGGTGAATTATAGAGGATTCAACGAGGCTATAAGATCACCCTTGCAAGCTACCACCGATCTAGAAAATAGGATACATCCACGAGTAACCGAGTCTAAGCACCACGCTTACACTACAAATACTACTTTCACCCAGGAGATACAAGGATTAAAGTACTCAAAAGAGAGTCACAAACCTGAAGAACAATATGAACAAGATGCTTATTTGAATTAGAAGTCGATTATCAGAGAAATTTCAGAAGCAAGCTCAAGAAGAACTTGATTTCGCCAGGGTATAAGCCATAGATAGAGCACCGATAGGCTAGGACTCCTCCAAAACTCTTCCTTCTCACTCTATCTCTCTATCTCTAATACAAGACTAGATCCTATTGAGGACTAATCTTCTCTTAATTGCTAGCTCTGATCTTGGTGGAAATATGGATTAGGGTTTCTGGCCCTCAGGCTCTCAGGATCAAAATGCATGAATGCCCTAGAGGGGGGTGTAGATAGGTATATATAGGCTGGAGCGTCAATCCTGAGCCATCGGATCAAACTGACTTGAATAGACGGCAGAGATGCAATCCTTAAGGCGTTGGAGAACCTACATAGCAACGAGAGGCTAACATGTGGGGCCCACAGGCTGGCCGGCCTACAGGTGGGGCTAGTTGGCCCCATATGTCAGGGACACGGGCTCTACTTCGATGATTCACCTTCTAGAGACTTCTAGAGTCTTCCCACGCTGTTTTACGCGGTGGAATTCCGTAATTTCCTTTGACAAATAGATCCTCCTTGGCGGTTTTCTGATTAAATCCTATTGGAAACACAGATTCACCGAAACTCATAGAATTTGTCAGTTTAAACCCCTAAGTTTACGTTGGTGATCCATTTTAGCCATTTATTCAAGTTATATTGATGGTTTATGATGAATGTTAACTACCGTCAACAAACTCCCCCACACTTAGGCTTTTACTCGTCCTCGATAAAAGGATGGATTACTTAAGACATAACTTTAGGACAAGTCATCAACATAAAACCATTCCCAGACATACATGCACTACAGGATTCAAAGTGTCTACCATGAAACTTTGGGCGATTGAAGAATGGAACAGCTGAAACAGATCACCATCTTCCTTCAGTCAAATCAATTGGAGAAACATTTTAAGATTTTTGAAAACAAAACATAGCTTACCTTCTCCATTTGTAGTACTCTCAATATATGTAGTATTTTTGGGTCCTTACCAAGGCAATGATGACTTTGCCTTCTTTTTGCCTACTTCTAAAAGCTTATGTGGAGTTCAAGTAAGGATAAATATGAGAACATACTTGCATTGCATATATTATAAAGTCAAAACAAAGATCCGAGGAGAAAAATGTCATACTCTTAGATCAAGATGTGCATGTGTGTGGATATGTATATGATGGCTAACCTAATTCTACTATGATCTTTGAAACATATCTCTCTTGTTTGAAACTTGAAAAATACTTTACAAGAAAACATGTGCTATCTTATTCATCTCTTTTTTTCAGGTGGGCATCTAATTACCCATTGTTTTAGATATCTCGCACACTTGTCCATTTTTTAATAAATTTTCTTTTTTTATTTCTTTTATGAATAACTTTTGCATAGCCCATGCCTCTTTTTCTGTAATTGAAACTTTTCAAGAGAGATATTTACAAGAACTTGGAGTATTTATCCTAACAAACATATTTTTGTGTCTATTCCTAGTGTAGGAGTAGAACATTTTTGGATGAATAAAAACATGTTTTTGCGTACTCCTAGTATAGGAGCAGCAGATATATATGGAGTGTACGTGATCTTGATCTTGAGAGCATGATTAGTTTCTCAACGAGGGTCACAAGGTTTGACCAAACTCAACACAATAGCAAGTAGCATATGTGGAAGGTTTCTCTAGTCTATATATGGCTCTGGTGGGATATTGCTTACCACAAAGGAGAGGTGTAACTATTCTTTTTATTTTTTGAAATAAAATTCTCCAATAACAACACATCAAGAATCAAGTTCTCATTATTCTACTATATCTCATTCCACAACAACTTAAGTAACATGGGGTCCCCAATAACAAGTTCCCAACAATAACATAACTTCTAGAAAAAGTATTATGTGAGTCTATCATTTGGTCATGACTGAAATAATATTTCCTCAGGTTTTAAAATTATTTTATCAAAGGATTTTTAATTTGGTTTGAAATGAAAAGCATAATATGCGAAAATAGAGTGTATGGGCTACAAACCTAACCATGGACAAAGGGTGAGGCGGGGTGGAGCTGGATTGGGCTGGCCGGCCCATTTCAGTTTCAATGTACCTATGTTTGACGCATTGTAGTTTGTAAACTAGGCCGATCTAGACTGAACTCATGCAAGCAATATTATAGATCTCGTGTAGGTCTACAATTCTTGTTAATGAAGTTTTTGCAATTAGCGAACGAATTTGGAGTTAGATGATCGCTAAGTCGCTCTGTCAGTCGTGTTGGCGGGGTCTGATGGCCGCAGACGCCGCACCGTCAGTGGCCGACCGGACTAGGCCAGGCGCGTCGCATGGCGGTCGTATGTCGGTGTTGGCCCAACCGGTCAATCCAGCGCGGAGGGATATGTCGCGTGCCTACGCTGCTCGCGCTTCGCCCTTCTCTTGCCCGCACCAGCGCAAGCGAAGCACAGCATCGCCGTGCCAGCTCACTGCCATTGCCGCACCATTCCCCAATCGATCGCGTCAATAGCTCTGCCATTGTCACCTCTTCCACCCTGACCCGCTTGCCCCTCTTGCTGAGCCAGGGTAAGGGCGCATTTTGCCACCACCGTGCTACCTCCGCCGTCCACCATCACCGCCGACGAGGGTGCTCCAGTGCACCACCGGTCCAACGAAGGGTACTACTGGGTGCGGGGGATCATGGGGAGCACGTTGGTGTCGTCGTCGTCGTCGGTGATCTCGCCGACGGTGAGATATCGCTGGCCGGAGCACCTCCCCTACTTTGGAGTCGCTGACGTGCGGGTCCCACAAACTAGCGGGCCCTAGTTGTCAGTCTTTGATGAATGGAATTTCTGATTTAATTTTCTAGATTTGGATGCATGTTTCAAAAATTCATATCTCAAGGTAGGAGTGTCCAATTTTGGTGAACCAAATTTTATTGGGTTCCCCATGAAGTCTAGTATTTGATAAAAATATGATATAAGCTGTTTATGGTATTTTTCTAGGAGAATAAAATGTAGTTAGATCAATGCTTTTCAAATGGTTTCTATCTTGAAAAATGCATAACTTGAGCTTGGTATGTGCAAAAATTGTGATTCCAATTTTGTTGAGTTTGTATTGACATGTTGTAGCTAGGAAAAATACTAAACTAGCAGTAAACTTGATTGGAGTCAGGTCTTTCCATTTATCTTTTTTAGAAATGGTGTTTCCTAAGTAAATTCATAAGGATAAAAATAAGTAACATATTGCCATGCAAATTTTTGTACAGTATTATGGTACTAGGATGAAGCTAAGAAAAATATAAAATCTATTGCTTGACATTTTTCTATAGGGTTAACTATTTTCACTAAAATAATCCTTGCTAACTTGTTATTTTTGTAGAAGATGTTATATATGTTCAAATGGTATGAAATTTGTACAGTAGCCTTTTAGGAGCACTTGGAAGTACTGTAATTTTCTAAGAATTTACTATGCACATTTGATATATGTTTGTTATTTCACCTAAGTATCTAATTAAATTAATAAAAGCATTTAAATAAATAAATTGGGCTTGACCATTAGGTTTTATTGAGTCTATTTGATATTCCTGAACTATTGGTATATTTGGTGATGTCCAATTTTAAATGCTTATATGCAGTAAAAATATTATTGCTCTATAATTCTATCATAAAGGTTGTTTTAGATAGATTCTGTCACTTGATGAATTGCTTTGGCAAGATATGATTTGTTGTAAAAATGGTCAATAACAAAGTTGTAGGGAACTTCTTCATCTATCTTGTGTCCAAATTTCAGGGCAATAGGCCAAATAGTTTAGGAGTTATAGTTGTTTGAAGTTGGTCTCCTGAAATGCTTGTTCTTTGGAATTTTTGGACAGAGCTAGAAAGATGGCCTATTTTGGTTAGGATAGATTTTGAATTAGCTTGTGGTGATTACATAAGAGTTGTAGGAAATTTTACAATATATCCATAAAGTCCAAGATCACAGTATTTGGATAGGTAGAACTACAGTTATGATTTAAACTTGTAACTGCAATGTGTAGCTTAGAAATTATCTTGTGAAGAATATTGGAAATGGATAGAGAAGAGTTATGCACCTACTCAGTAAACAAGGAATTAACATTGTATCATTTATGTAACTTAACATCATTATCACAGCATCGTATACATTCCCATGTCGCATCATCCATGATCCTTCTTTTGCATTCATGGAACTTACTTGTGCATATGCATACAATAGGTGCAGCCGAAGGGATCACGTTGGTGGAAGTTGAAGCCGATCCACAAGAGGAGAGCCAAGAGGTGCAGCATTAGGAGATTCCAGGAGAAGGAGAGCCTAAAGCTGATCATCTTCCTAAGTGCCCAGATCATCAACCTGCCACAATTGTAAAAGGCTAGCCCCGGAGCATTATAAGTCTCCCTATTTTATTAATGTCACCTAAGTTACTCGTATTGATGCATTATGTGATAGGAGTTATTTGGGAACACTTGCTACATAATACCTTTCCTTGTCCAAAAATATCTACCCTGAATCCTACTTAAGTCCAGGAACGCTCCTTATGCTTAGCTATGCTTAGACCGGTAGAAGTTGGGTGATTTCCTGTCACCTGCGAGCCATAGGTGATGACTTGATCACGGTTGGCTATATTGTGCTATCATGGAACATAACTTGGTGTTGTTGATTAATTAGAGACCGGGCGAAGTCTTATGTTGGTGGTAATCATAGTGATTCCATCTGTGCCATTTAAAGATCGAGGGTTGGAGGTCATCTTGTCATGTTGAACGCATGCCTCTCACATAGTTGGTCGGATAAGTTGTTACGACCGCAAAGCTGAGAAGTTCAACTTAGGCCGGGGACACAAGCAGTTAAAGTGCGCACCCTAGAGGCAGTATGGATGTGTGGAGAGCCAATGGCGTGAGTCCAAGGGTGGGTTCGAGTCCTGAGCTTCCTAGCAGATTGGTAGTATCTTTAAGGGTGCGGCACTGGTCTTACCCGTGATTTGGACTTGAGTTGTACCAAAGGTGACCTGATGCGACCCCAATAGGGAAAGTATGGGTGTGTGTTAGGAATAATTCTCCAGCTGGGTAGGAATCAATTTGAATCGCCGTCTCTCCCGGATAGTGAGAACTTGACAGGAGTACGCTTCATCGTACTAATTGATGGAAGTGTTGGTTATGAGGTTATGAAAGGGCTCAACTTGATATGGTTATTATTGTATTGACTTAATGGTACCAACATATTTGGCATAGGATAGTTGCTAATCTAGTATGAGATAGGATTAATAACTGGTAATTCACAGTTTAAAAGATATTGGACAACTAATGCTTTTTATGCAAATAATATCTACCAGCTCTACTTATAAAGCCTTGCATACTCCTTGGTGTCTTAGTATTTTAGTTGTTGATGGGTAAGTCTAGCTGAGTACCTTATCGTACTCAGGGTTTTATTCTCATTGTTGCAGATAACGTGATGTACTACGGCTACTGTAAGCACTGCTTTGCTCCTACAGTGGATGAGGAATAGGACCATGGGCATGGTCATTCTATATATCATCTCACCCTTGTGCTTTTGTTGGAAATGACTATGAATACTAGCTATGCATCTAAACTACTATTGATGTCGTTCTAAACTATGTTGCTTCCCCTACTATTAAACTGATGTTGTAATAACTATGTTGGAACTCCGATGGATGACAAACTACTTGCGAACTTGTGGTAACATATGGCTTGTATGTTGAATCATGTATGATCTTGGCTTGTATGTTGGTTGATTTGAGATCCTTCATGATACTCAATGGACTACCTGATTTATATGGGCTCAAGTGTGATGGTTCGACTGCCTCGGTGGTTGCTATTGTACTCATGCTCTTATAAATTGGATGGTTCTGTTACAGCTAGTATCGGAGCAAGATTCAACACTAAACTTGTCACATGTGTAATTAAAACAAAGGTTTTTGTTTTATAAACTTAAATTCTACAATTGTAGTAATAAGTTTAGAGTGTTAAAAATTGAACTTAAAACTATAGTGTGCCAGTGGTCATCTCCTTTATGCCCAGTTAAGGACTATTAGGTGGTTATTTAAGTACTAACATGGGGGGTTTACTTTCGTCATCCATATGGCGTGCAATTGTATGGGTGCCACTCACTTGAGTGGTAATGTATGGATCAAATGCCTCTATGCCAGGTAAGAAGGTAAGTTGATGAGTGGCATGACCGCAAGAAGTGAGCGGGCGGTCGGGGAGAGCTAGCTATGATACGGTTGTATATGCATGCTTGCATGTGTGTATGGTTCGTATTTAATTGTGGGTAGAGTATTAATCATTGGGTAGCTTTGATACAAAAGTATACATATATGGGATATATATATTGAAGTATTTAGTTTACTGCTTTCATATATATCTTGCTATCCTTGATATTCAACTTAGAGCCCAGATTTACCTTTTTGTACATATAACTGTTGGGTTGGGCTAAAATAAATTTTATGCAGGTACACTAACAACGAAACATGTAGCTCATTTAGTTACGATTGTATCGAGAGAACGTATGTATGCCACTGCGTATGTCATTAGGATTTATTTTTCTAAGTTTGTGAGGGCGTACGGAACGAGCATATATCATGATACATCATTCATTCATACCATTGCATTGTTCCTCCCCTTGCAAGATCTTATTATTAAGTAACTCTTTTCTATAATCGCGTTGTCTCACTAAATTGTAACCTTTTGCTACAGATGGCTGCCCTAGGAGCTCCTGTTGCAAGCGACACCTTTTTGGCATTGTTTGGGACTCCCACCTTATTGTGGAGGGTACTGCACTCTGTCGGGTATGCTAAACCGCCTCGCTATTTTTGGAGTGAAGTGGTACCTGAGGGACAACGGTGGTACGACGTGCGGGTCACTGTCGCCGCCTATGTGGACAACCCTTAGTGGCAACGATGGAGTATTGAGTTAGATGGACAGACCCCTTGGGAGGGTGCCCAAGTGGATGCTTTTGAAGTTCTCAGCGAAATATGTCAATAATTTGGTGATGAGCTTGTCAATGGGCCCATTGGATCTTTCCCTCGAGTGGATGCATCATAGACCGCTTGGACCCAGCCAGGCGGTAATGCTTTGGTAAGAGACCAGGATGAAAGAGCAGGAAGTGGTAATGCGGCAATGAGTGTCATGTATGCAGTTATGAAGATGTTTTACTCTCGCTAGGATAGCTACATCAGCTGTATGCAAGAGCTCCAAAGAACACAGGCTGCACATCGCATGATGCGAGGATGCATGCGCAGGCACTGAAGGGCAGTTAGAGCAGCTTAGAATGAGATTGGTAGTTATATGACAGCCTTGGACACCCGTCGGAGGTAGTTTGTACATGCTGTTACTGAAAGAGATGCAGCTAGGGCTGAGTTACAGGACGTTCATGTTGAGAGAGACGAGGTCATTCGCCTTGCTAAGGCTAGGGAGGCAGCTAGGATAAGGACTGTGTTTCAGGCTGCTAAGCAGGCAATGGAGTTTGATCGTAGAGAGTAGGAACTCATACATCAGATTGAGGAGCTTCAGCTGGATGTTCATCGTCTCAACAACACGGTGAACCTAATTCTTTCTCTAGCTCTAGCAGTGGAACAAGATCCCAATGTGTTGATTGCTGAGGACGATGGCATGGAGGTGGATGTCGAGGAGGAGCCTGAAGATGAAGAGATTGAGCCTTTTGAGGACGACCATGGTGATGGTGTGTCCGACATCGATAGCGGCCACCCCGTGGAGTAGCTTAGCTATAATAGCTAGCTAGATGCGTTAGCTCTTTATCTTCGATCCTTGTATAATGAACTCGTAATGTAGGTCTCGATTTCATGATGTACCCCTTTTCAATGTTATTGGAACCGTGCATGTAGTACATGTGGTGATTGTACTTTTTAATGAATTCCCAGTTATCTTTGGCAAGAAAAATTTGGCATGTACAGAACGTGTTGTGAGTACGATAAGTGATCCATTTGGTGATGTTATGTTGTGGAAATGAATTATTGTGCCTCTGTGTTATTGTATGAATTTAAGATTCTCTCCAGTAATTACAGTATGGCATGATTATACAATTCTTCTGCAATCTCTTGACATCAGCCAATAATCACTTATTGTTGCAACTTTGCAGATGACTCACACTCACAGAGGGGCTGGTACCATCATGATGGTGATGATGATCTCCCACCACCACCGCACCCCATGCCAGTGAAAATGATGGCACAACTCCTGGAGACCCAATGGTCTATGGGGGAAGTACTACGTGGGCTTGCGCAAAACGCCGGACGTGGATGGGGATGGGACCAACACCAGGGGCCTGAACCGAACCAGTATAGTGATTTCAAGGACTTTTTGGACACTAAATCTCCTATCTTTAAGGAGGCGGAGGAGCCATTGCAAGCCGATGAATGGCTCAATACCATTGAGCAGAAGTTTCATCTCTTGAGAGTTACAGAGCATATGAAGGTTGAGTATGCCTCACATCAGTTGCATGGTCCAACAGACATTTGGTGGACTCATTACTTGTCTACCCTCCCTGTAATGCTTAGGTTACTTGGAATGAGTTTAAGACTGCTTTTAGGGGGCATCATATTCTCCCAGGTCTTATGAGCATGAAACATATAGAGTTTATGAGGCTTACCTAGGGTACCAAAAGTCTCATTGAGTACTTGCATGCCTTCAACAACCTCTCTAGGTATGCGCCTAAGTTTGTGAATACCGATGCTGAGAAGATTGCAAGCTTCAAGAGAGGACTAGGTCCAAAGTTGATGAAGACTCTAGCAATTAATAAGAGTGAGGCCTACAATGAATTTGTGAGTGATGCGCTCACACAAGAGAATCATAATAATATTTATGCTGCATCCAAGATTCACAAGAGGGCCTTTGAAGCCAGTGCATCTCAGCAGAGAGCTCCAGTGATGGCAATAACCCAATACTGCCCATCTGCTCTAAAATACCGGCCACCTTAGAAGAAGGCCCATCCAAGCCAAGCAAATAAAGGGTATCATCGGGCATACTCTATTGCTCTACCGCCTAAGGGTGGTGCAGGACAAGGCAACTCGAAGGCACCGCCTAACAATCAACCATGTTTCAATTGCAACAAGACTAGTCATTGGGCAAGGGAGTGCCCTTACCCCAAGAAGAACAATCAGAAGCCAGCAGCTGCAAA
The DNA here is from genome assembly GCA_904845875.1 of Miscanthus lutarioriparius. Taxonomy (NCBI): domain Eukaryota; kingdom Viridiplantae; phylum Streptophyta; class Magnoliopsida; order Poales; family Poaceae; genus Miscanthus; species Miscanthus lutarioriparius. The sequence goes on from CAJGYO010000012.1 coordinate 45,450,008, forward strand.
TGCATGCCCGGGGTATGGGCATTACACCACCATGGAAAAGATTCCCTCTGGCAAGGTTGTCACAGCTGGTATGTTTCTTGTGAATCATCATCCTGCAATCGTTCTATTTGATTCTAGAGCTTCACATTCATTCATGAGTCCAACATTTGCATCCAAGTATGATCAAAAAATATTTGTAGTAGACAAAGGTGGTTATTGTATAAGTGCAACCGGGAGTAACATTTCTACCAATCAGATAGTTAAAGATGTACTTATCCAAATAAGTGACCGAGACTATACTACAAATTTAGTGATATTACCAGGATTAGGTATAGATGTGATCTTGGGTATGAATTGGATGAAGAACCATGGTGTCCTTATCGATACATCGACTAGATCCATTATGTTGAGAGACCCCAAGAATAACAATGTTTTTCTAGTACCCCTTTCGAGGGAGTTTGATCTCCAAAATGTGGCCAATGCTATCCAGCCTGTGGCCCTTGCTGATATTCCTATAGTATGTGAGTTTCTAGATGCCTTTCCTGATGAATTGTCGGGGTTACCACCGGACAGAGAGATAGAGTTCAAGATAGAATTGTTACCAGGTACCGCACTCATTCCCAAAGACCGTATAGAATGCCACCTAATGAGTTGGCAGAACTGAAGATCCAATTGCAAGAACTCTTAGAAAAGGGTCTCATTTGCCCTAGTTTGTCACCATGAGGTTGTCCAGCTATATTCATGAAAAAGAAGGTCAAATCTTTGTGGATGTGTCTGGACTATCGACCACTCAATGCTGTTACTATCAAGAACAAATATCCTTTGCCTCGCATTGATATCTTATTTGATCAATTGGCGAAAGCAAAAGTGTTCTCTAAGATTGATTTGAGGTCAGGTTATCACCAAATCAAGATTAGGCTGGGAGACATACCTAGATGGCTTTTTCCACTAGGTATGGCCTTTATGAGTATTTAGTCATGTCCTTTGGATTGACCAATGCTCCTATCTATTTCATGTATTTGATAAACTCAGTGTTCATGCCCAAACTTGACAAGTTTGTGGTTGTGTTTATCGATGATATCTTGATTTATTCAGAGACTGCAGAACAACATGAGGAGCACTTGAGAGTAGTGTTATCAAGACTAAGAGAGCATAAGTTGTATGCAAAGTTTAGTAAATGTGAGTTTTGGTTGAAGAAGGTGCCTTTCTTAGGTCACGTATTATCTGAAGATGAAATTTCTGTAGACCCATCTAAAGTGCAAGAAGTGTTGGATTGGAAAGTTCCCACCTCAGTTCATGAGGTTTGAAGTTTTCTTGGTCTTACTGGATACTATCGTCGGTTTATCCTAGATTTCTCCAAGATAGCCAAGCCTATGACGAGGCTACTTTAGAAGGATGAAAAGTTTGCATGGACACCAGAGTATGAAGCAGCTTTCCACACTTTGCGGACTCTGCTAACTACTGCTCCTGTTTGAGCGCAACCTGACATTGAGAAACCGTTTGATGTATTTTGTGATGCCTTAGGTACCGGTTTAGGGTGTGTTTTAATGTAGGAAGGCCGAGTCATTGCTTATGCCTCACGCCAATTGAGAAAGCATGAAGTCAATTATCCAACTCATGATTTAGAGCTAGCAGCAGTTGTCCATGCTCTAAAAATTTGGAGACATTACCTGCTTGGTAATGTTTGCCACATCTACACTGATCACAAAAGCCTTAAGTACATTTTCACTCAACCTGAGTTGAACACGAGGCAGCACTGATGGTTGGAATTGATCAAGGATTACAACTTGGAAGTACATTATCATCTGGGAAAAGCCAATGTGGTTGCAGACGCCTTAAGCCAGAAGTATCGGTGTAATCCTTTGTTGGAAGATGGTTTCAGCTTATTGCATCTGGCAGTCTTACACAATATCATTGTTAGTTTATCTCTTGAGTCAAAAATCATTGAGCTCCAATGGACGGATGTGGGTATATTCCATATCAAAAGAAAGATGAAAGAAGAAGAAAGTAAGCATTTTCGATTGGATGAGAATGGTGTTCTATGGTTTAAAGATCGACTTGTAGTGCCGAAGGATAGGGAGTTGAGAAACCAAATTCTAGAGGAAGCTCATTCTTCCAAGCTATCCATTCACCCGAGTAGCAGCAAGATGTACCAAGACTTGAAAACTTGATTTTGGTGGACAAAAAAAGAAAGAAAGAAATTGTGGCATACATTGCTAGATGTGATAATTGTTGCCAAGTTAAGGCCATTCATATGAAACCAGCAAGGTTACTTTAGCCACTATCTATTCCAAATTGGAAATAGGAGGACATTAGTATGGATTTTGTTGTCGGACTTCCAACCACTCAAAAGGATCATGATTCTATATGGGTAATTGTTGACCATCACACCAAGTCTCGCACATTTTATTCTGTCAATGTCAAGTGTCGACCTCATCAATATGCAAAGTTATACATTGATCAAATTGTAAGATTGCATGGAGTACCTAAGAGTATTGTATCAGATCAAGGGCCCTAGTTTGTTAATCGTTTTTGGGAACACCTACACAAGTACTTAGGTACCACATTGATTCACAGCTCTGCTTATCACCCCCAGACAGTAGGTCAAATTGAGTGTGTCAATCAGATCTTGGAAGATATGTTAAGAGCATGTGTGATTTCTTTCCAGGGTTCATGGGAGGATTGGTTACCTTTGGCTGAATTCTCCTACAATAATAGCTACCAAGAGAGCATCAAGATGGCTCCATTTGAAGCTTTATATGGTCGCAAGTGTGTAGACCCTCTGAATTGGATTGAGCCTGGTGAAAAAAGGTATTATGGGATTGACTTTGTAAAAGAAGCTGAAGAACCAGTTCAAATCATTCAACAACATATAGAAGCTGCTCAATCAAGACAAAAGGGTTATGTAGATAAAAGGAGAAGTCCTATTGTGTTCCAAATTGGAGATTATGTGCATATGAAGGTGTCCCCAATGAAGAAAGTACAAAGGTTTAGAGTGAGATGAAAACTTGCTCCTAGGTATATTGGTCCATAGCAGATCATTGCACAAAAAGGACCCATAGCCTACAAGCTCCAGTTACCTCCAGAAATGAGAGCTATATTCAATGTTTTCCATGTCTCCCAACTCAAGAAATGTCTTCATGTGCCCGAAGAAGCTATTGAACCCACTAGTGTCAAGATTCAGTCGGATTTGACCTATGAAGAAAGACCTATTCGAGTGCTTGAAGAATGGAAAGAGTGACTCGTAGCAAAGTCATTAAGTTATACAAGGTGATTTGGAATAATCATAGTGAGCAAGATGCTACATGGAAAAAAGAAGATTATCTACGTGAGGTCTCACTACTAGGAACCAGCCCTGTCGTGATGCCTATATTGGGTTGCAATATGGCTATTTTGGTTGCAATATAGATCAATTGCATCTATGTATGGTCGTTGACAAGTGGTTGCATTTGGAACGGTGCAATAGGTTCTTGCATCCTTTTGGATGTGGTGTTGCAATATCATGGTTTTGCAATGCACAGAAAAAACTAATGCAACCCGTGGTATGGTTGCAAGCATGGATATTGCGACAAGCACAATGGTTGCATGAGTTACTGTTGCGACGAAACATGTGGATGCAATATGACAGTATTGCCACGAACAAACTTGTCGCAAAATAGCTTTATTGCCACTCCATGTTATGTGGAAATATGGTCATATTGCCATGTAGTGTATTCCATTGCATCAAAGAAATCTTGCAACGTAACAATTTTGGTGGCTAGAGTCACAATTGCCACATTCATTTGCCGGTGGCAATAAAAGGTAATACAACGAATCATTGTTGAAACAATAGATGGAAAATGCAACGAACGATTGTTGGTGGTAAAAGATGAGAAATGCAAGAAATCATTGTTGGTGGTAATAAATGAATAATGCAATGAATTATTGTTGGTGGTAGACATGTCCTATAGCAACACATAAAGTTTGTGGCAATAAATGTATATTACAACAAAAAATAGTAGTTGCGTAGTAGTTTCTTGCAACGAGGGCATTTTGGCCAGTGCCTTTTTAATTTCTTTTCGTAGCTATAAATTTATTTATTGTTATAAAATAAATGTGCCATGAGTATAAATTTCATCATCACATATAAAACTCAAAACCTTCATTAACTTCAAACATATGTTTCAACCAAAATAATAACACAATGACCATAGTACTGCTAAAATAAACATGACCACAACAGAATAAAAGCATCATCTTTAACTACAAGTTTGCAACTATGTTTGACATAATAAAATAGAACTAAATATGAGTTCACTTTTTGATCTCTTCGTGCCCCATCGCCCATCGGCACTGGCAGTCATTAATAAACCTTTCTCCAATTCTTGTAGCTATCCATCACCAACATTAAGGCATAGAGCTTTCTCTAATTAATCTAGTTGTCAATGCTTTCCTGCAATTTATGAACAAGCATACAATTAGTTATTGGAAAGAAATAAAACTGCATGACCAATTGCCATTGTTCTTTTTGTGGAAAAGAACCCAGTGGTAGTAGCATCGTCAACCTTTTTTTGTAGTCAACACCCTTGCTAGTTCATTCTGCCAAAATAAATGCTTTGATGTAAACAGATTGCAATTTGTATGTGACATCAGTCAACTAACATATGAAGCTGATTGCCCCCAAAAAATTACTTCTACAATTAGGAACCAGAGTTCATGTTTGCAACAAATAATTTTTAAATTACTACTACTCGGAAAAGTGGATAACATATGGAAATAAAATTAATCATACAACTGGAAGTGGAAAACCAGTGTCTATACTTAGTAAAGTAGAATAGAGTTACTACAGAGGCAATTAGGGCTAGTGCCAATGAATAAAATTATTCCTACGTTCAGCAGAGTAGAAAAAAATTACTCCTATGTTCAGCAAGGCAGAAATAAATTTACTGCTATGTTCAACAAGACCTACATTCAACACAGTAGACCAAGCCAACAAGACCTATAGGTGTTCAAATATATATCTTTTATAATTCATCAATAAGGAAACAGAGAACCAATCATGAAGTTAATCCTCCATACTAGAAAATTCAGACTACAATATTATCTCTTGAGCTACATCCTATATTCATGGTGGTGTGATGTTGTTGATGTCCTCACTTGGGCCATTTGGATCCTTTGTGGTGTTGATGGTTCCTGGGATAGCATATGCGGCCCAAAAGGTAAGGAACATCAACGAAAATAGAGGAGCCAAAAAAGAAAACCGTGTTCCAAATTTATTACCTATTGCAATGCCACTTGTATTGTTGTTGAACAAAATTCTTGCCTGATTTCTTAATTTGTTTGATACATTCTTCCTTATCTCTTTCCCTCGCAGAAACTTCATTTGCAAGTTTCTCGTTTAATCCTTGAATATCTTGTTGGTGCTCCATGTCTTCTTGTCAGGCAAAGATCGGAGACGTTGGGGATGCCAAGATCTGACCTGTTCTTGATGTCTGCTTCGCTGCAAGGACATAATTTAGTTATGCACGCAAATTTTTTTAATACGGAGTGAATAATTGATATGCACATCCATAAGGCAATGGCCCAACTGCCATTTAACCCCTGTCAGGGAATTATGAAAAATATATATTGTATTTCGCGGGATTAGTCTTAACAGATGTAAAAAACAGGTCAAAATCAAACCAAAAAAGGCAATGGCAAATGAACTACAGATATCCCCAACCTATTTATACTAAAATTATGCTTGCTTATACCATTATATGTGCATACAGCAATGACAGAAGATCATCATAGGCAGAAATTTTGATTACAGCAAGAGTCTCTGAATGAACAAAACATAAATTGCGTGATATATTTTAAAGAAATATCAAGAAGAAAATATATTTATGTAGCACACTTCAGGGCATCAAAGGACCTCGTTAGATTACTTTGTTGTAACATGGCAAGATAAATAATCGGTATGACCAGCAACGCAAATATCAACCCATGACATGTTTATCTTCTAACGAATGATAACCTGTGTTAATCTTCTTGCAAACCCATGGCTCTAAAGCAAACCCATGAAATACTCAGAGGAACTTTAATTAAGACACAATGAAATTAAAAAATATATATAGGCATACATGAAAGTTAGGTTTTCCCTTTTGAGGCGCTCATTCAAGTCAGGACCCTGCAATGCACACAGGTACCGTCAGGACCCTCTAATGCAGACACGTACGGGCTGGCCAGGCAACAGATCAAAGCAGCCATGTACAATATTACTTTGTGATTTATTTAGGACAATGTATTACTACTAACTGACACCAAGTCAGATAATCATATTTGTATTGTATCAGACTAATTGGTTTATGGCGAAGGTACATAAATACAATAGGTGCTTTCAACAAAAAACATCTCATTTCCAGAAATATTGTGCATATCAGAAAAACAATGGAAACACGCATAAAGTTCTTTTTTTTGTGGAAAAAAACAGACATAAAGTTCCTGCAGAGAAAAAGCTACTAGCCTAATATTGCAGAAGGGAACTGAACATACTGCTAACTGCCTGCCCTTCAATCATAGTCAAATTCAGAGCATATTGACACAAGTAACTGACAATCAGAAGCAAGTTAAGTATCGGCCGCTTACCCACTTGTTGATGTCCTTGACGACGGGGTTGAGGAGCTGGAGCACCGTGAAGTTGAGCAAGCCCGTGGAGTTCACGTCCAACACTAGGGTCGGGGTTTCCTTGACCTCGCTAGATTCGGGGGCACAGAGCGTAGTAGAACGGGAAGAACAGCAGCACAGCCATGGCCACCGCGGCGGCGGCCGCCATGGAGACCATCTCGCGCGGGCGCAGCAATGGGGGTCGGGAGTGCTCGAGTGTGCGCCGCTTGATCTCTTCGCCCTAGATCTCCCGATGGGGGGCCTGTGGATAGGGCCCCGGAACCCATCGGAGCCTCGCAGTAGCCGCTCGGAGAAGAGAACGTCGAGGAGGGGGAGCCATGGGGAGGCGAATCGGGAGTTCGGGATCTGAGTGGAGGAGAAAGTTTGGGGCGGCGAATCTGGGAAAGTGGAGAGGTGGGCGGCGGAGTGCGAGGGTGGAGACAGGGCGCGCGCTAAGGTTTTTTATTGGCACTGATGGAAGGAACGCGGGATTTTTTTAATCAAAATTTGAAATTATTTGGTATTGTGAATCATATGCTTAATTTTAAATTTATTTGAATTTTATATAGTTCTAAAACCTGATCTTTGAAACTAAATATTGTTGTGGCATTTTTTTATTTTCTCATTTTTGTTGTTTCCGTACACGAACTTATTTTAGAGCAACGTGTGTGGTAAACACGATCTTTATTTTACATATATAGAACTTATATATGAAAATATAGATATATTTTAAGATCACATTCAATTCAAATTTGGTACTAAGATTTTTTCGCATTAGGCATAATACATATTTGCACAAGTTAATGGGCACTTGGACATTATGCCCATGGACATTATCCATATATTCCTTTTGATTAGTTACTTATTCTTAATTAGAGTGAATCACATGCAAAACAATAGGAGTAGGCCATTGTAGCTAAAATAAATTTAGGGAGTATTACAGGGTTAAGTGGATTGGTGAGAGTAAAATAACCAAACAACAACATATTCTAGAATCAAGGAAGGCCATGATTAGGATGTCAAGGTGGCAATATAGTTTTGTATAGCCCCAATGTCGTCCATTTGATCAAGAATAGACGACTACAAGGTCATAGGCTGAGTAGGCCATTGTAGCTAAACTATTTTTATGAACAAACATACAAAATTAAAAAAGATAAAGTTGTATCAAAGTAAGATGAAGTTAACCATTGACCTTCGTGCATAGCATAATCTCGGAGGCGTGCTACAATATGTATAAATCAAGCCCACACCGGAAAATCAAAATCGTCTCTGCACATTGTTTCAAAATGATGGATCCATCGTACTTTCATTGTAAATATCATCGCTAGAGCAACTGCAGCGTCCATGCCATTATGATGATATAATTTGGCACATATATTTTATTTTGCCTCTAGAAAATACTTCCTAGTGAGTACATAGAAGACTAATAAGATGTCTTCATAAGTTAATAAATGATACTTTCTTAATTCCAAATTATAAGATATTTTGACTTTTCAGATACACAGCTTTTGTTATGCACTTAGATATATTATCTTTAGGTACGATTAACCAAAATGTCTTACAATTTGAAATGGAGGGAGTTGATATTTATTTAGATGAACATGTGGTATTGCAATGCATTGATGTACTGATATGTGTATTTTTTAGAATTTAATCACACTTTTAAAGCACATGTAATTCAAATATGAAGTGATCCAATAAATAGACATAAATAAATTTAAATCTTAAAAGGTAAAGTTGTCTAAAAAATACAAAGTAAAAACTAGTTTATAAAATATAGGAGTGTTTTTTTTATTTTTGTATGTATATAGGACATACCATAAACAAAAAAAAGGGAATGATAACCTTATATAAGAGCACGAAATGATAGATGATTATTTCACATAACATTGTTTTCGCATATTTGTCTATGTGAAATAATTAATTATATTATTTGCACAAAAATACCTTTTCTAAGAATTTTAATTTCTTTACAACCTTTCTGAGAATAAAATTTTATTTGAAAATTCCCTTGTTTTTACTTGCATTGTTTTAGTTTCTTTCGCATCAAAATTGAATTTACAAATTCGCCGATGGTGCTGTGAAGTGAAGGGCGTGGTGAGTTCGGACCTCTCATCGCTGGGCGCGAAATGAAATTTTGAGGGAACTCGCTTGCGCGCGACTACAAAATCGCGCCGTATATCCCCGCGCGGCTCTGTAGCTTTGGCCTCCCAAATTCTCCACCGCCCCTCACAGCCTCACTCTAGGCACCGTCGCCCCTCAGGTCCCCCCTCGGCCGCATCTCCGGCCGTCCAGCCCGCAGCATCATTGCAGGCAGTGCCTTCAGCATCCAGGCGCACATCTCCATGGTTGTATTGTAAGTATGCAACACTAAGGCGAAGTCGATGCGTCCAAGACTCCAAATTGCTTCCTGTTCCGGCTCCGATCTGCTTCTCCGGCGGCATGGGTGCACGGCGGCAGGCGCGACGCATCCAAAGCCAGCCATCCATGGGCGAGGGGCACGGCATGGCGGCCGGACAGCACCCCAGTAGTTGCGGGCAATGTGTACATGGACGACGCCCAACATATGTTTGAGGAGATGCTTGCAAGGTAATTAATTTGCTGTAGTTCTTGAAAGTTCTCGTATGCCTACATATACTATCTGGTAACGAAACAAATAGGACAAGGAACATGGTTCCTCCATACGTACTGAAAAATAGCAGCAATACTTGCTTTCTACGAAATTTCGTTTTTAATCTGTGCAGATAAACACAGAAGTTTACATACTGCATTTGACATTTTTTTATGTTTAGATTAATCAGCAGGATCTCTTAGTTATCTCTGGAGGTGCAGTGTCGCTAATGTGGCCCTCCCTTGCTTATATCCTGTGAGTGAAACCAAGATTAGAAATTGAGATGACTTTAGAAGATTATGTTCATAAAAATGTCAGAATAGGTTGGAACTTTGTTCCCTTATCTAAAATAATAAAAATGTCAGAATGACTTACAATTTGGAATGGAGAGAGTATTTTTTTTTCTTTTACCAGTGATGATCTGAACTTTTTCTTTTGCTAGGCATTATTGCTCTTAACCAAAGGTCAAATAGTCATCATGAGTTCTTTAGTTCAGTTGCCTAGCAAATTCCTGGTTGATTGATTGCTGTGTTGCTTTTTGGTTCCCAGTTTGTACTGAGAAATGGCCAGTGGGTAATGAAGTTATTAGTGAAACCATGTAGGCCTAAGTATATTAGTGCTACTATAAGACAGGCTTACCTAATGCAAATTACTCGTATTAATTTAATTTGAATTAAACTCTTCATCAAAACCAAATTGACTTTTGGTTCCATCAGAAAAGGCCACACCTCTTGGCCTTTTTTTTTGGTGAAGACTTCAGTTAGCAAAGTCTATAGACTTCCATTATTATCCCCCCTCATGCTCCGTTTCCAGATCGGCTACTGGTCGTTGTCGCTGGCCCTGACTTCACCTTCATCGACCATCACCTGGTGAGCATCTACCTTTTTCTGGGAAGCAAAGTTTTTTTTATGACCAAGCATGATAATATATGGAGAAAAAATAGATGCTTACATACATATTTGCTGATCTGTTCAGGAGGGAGTCTAGTCTGCATCACTGGTGCATAATCTCCTGTGATTTGAAGGTGAGTTTTCTAATTTCTAATTTTGTATATTCGTTATTGAGCATGGTGCTTTCAGCTTTGTAATGATGAACGACATAACTTATGGTCTGCATGTGAAATTGTTATATCTAGTGCTGCTTATTAATCACTTTTTGCTGAAATATTTGACATCAAGTGGTTATGTTCTACATTTGTGAAATAGCTCATGATTACAACAAGATAACTGAATAAGATATAATCCGTTAAAATAAACATGCATATATGTTCTCATATTAAAATTGTTGCTGCATATATGCCTCTTTCATTTTCAGATGTGAATTTTACTCCCCTTTCATTGTCTATTTTCACTAAATTTCTACTATCATGATTAAGTTACTAGTGCGTGGGCCCTTTGTCCTGATCGACATGATTGTGTCGAATCTGACATAGGTGACTAGACCTTCTCTTGTTAAATGTGAGAAAAAAAATAATGTCTTGATAATGACATAGCTGTCTTGTGAAAGTTCAGCTCTGAAATCAGTTCTTTTTTTGTAGGAGAGTAGAGGTGCTTGACTGCTTTATTGGTGCAATGGTGTTGATGTAACGGTATCGAGTACATGGACATGGAGGAGTTTCTTCTTTAGATGTGCCTCCAAATATAGTCTGAATATAGTTCTTGAATCCTGTTTGCCATTCAGAAGTAAATCTGCACATACACGTCCACCTCCTATCTTCATCTGACATGCTTCTTCACACTATCAAAGATCAAGAACAATGCAATCTGTCAAAAGTACTACTGCCTGCCATGACCACGAAGCCATAACTTAAACTACAAATAACAAATCGCTACACCATGGGATATGAGCAATAAAACAAATCAAATGCAGATTGACGTACCTCTAGGAGTCGGCGTCTAGTAGGAGCTTCCGATCGATGAACCTTCTGTAGGGTGCAAAGGGGGGCTTCTGTAGGGAGAAGTTATCGTTCCTGACCTTTGCGTTGGGAAAGTCTAGATTTTTGTTGGTGGGGTGAGAGGGCATAGGATGCAGCGGCGGTGTTTGTAATGTGCTTCATGATTCATACGCTGTACTAACTAAGATCAATTATGTTAGAACTTGGTGGCCTGTCCATTTCCAAGGATGATTCTCCTGAGTCCTGATCACTTGGTAAAGGTAAATTTATTGCAGGTTTTGCACATTCATCTCTATTTGTATTCTCTACCTATGTTGATGACTTGATGGTGAACTGCATGACTGCTGGTTCTCCACTACTCGGTGTATGCATGCTGCTGGGTGATTAATATTTCTCTATTTGAATAATGAAGAAAACTTGAATCTCTGTATCTGTAGAAGTGTCAATGAACCTGTATCTTTGTATGTTCTGTACTTCTGTTGGCTTGTTGCTTGTGTACTGCGAGACTGCATGCTGTTGGCTGCATGCTGATGGTTGTGACGCTGTGCTGCACCCTATTTTTTACCCTGTATTGTTGAATGCTGATGGTTTATCCTGCACTCCTTTTTTAATCCTGTACTCATTGTTCGGTTGTTTTGGTTTAAATCGAAAACCAAAATACAAAAACCAAAACTGAAATGCTCGGTTTTCAGTTTTCAAACAAACTGATCAGGTGCTGTTTGTTGGAAACCGAAATTTTTGCAAACCGAATAAACTGAACCAAATTAGCAGTTTAAACCGAATGCATAGTCTGAGTAGGGTGGCAATGCTGGCGAGCGGTGTAAACATGTGTGCGACCTGTCTTTTTTTTAGAAGGTACATGCAATCTGTCTATGTCATGCTAGAGGGTGGGGTTTTGGGGCAGCGTCCATGGTTGCGCAAGAGGAAATTGACCACTCGCCCTAGTGGGCTGCCGACCTAACACCTTTTATGTTAGGCCCATGTATATGATACACAATGCCCACAAACAAATTTTAGTGGCAATATAAATATTCTAGCAACCAAATATACTCAAATGTAGCCACATATGATGTTAGTGGCAATAGACCCTCAATAGATGCAACAAATGACTTTTCCGATGCAATTTAATAAGATCTTTTGCAATGCAAGGCAAGATTAAGACAACAAAGTTTCATTGTGGCTATATTCACAACTACTTGCAACTAATCATATTTTCGATGCAATATAGCAAGATCTATCACAACGCAGGTTAAAATTAAGACAACGTAATTACATCGTGGCCGTGTGCAACTACTTGCAACCAACTTTACAGTGGTGGCATCAACACCTAGCTATTGCAACACAACATCAATATTATCACAACTCAACACTAGCTGTGGCAATAGGCACCCATTCTCGCAACCACCTTTTCCACCGTGGCATTAGCGCCTACCTCTTGCAACGGAGCTTATGACTAACACAACACACAATTTTGGTGGCCATAAGGCCCATATATCGCTACCAATTATGACATTGGTTGCCATAGAACCAAATATTGCAACCAAATGTATGGTGTTGCGAAAACAAGTGATGCTATAAGGGTCAAATCCTTGTAGTGTCTATCCGATTTTCTACGAGAAATGGTTGGTAGTGCAAATCTCGGGATGAGATTTCTTTAAGGGGGGAAGGGCTGTAACACCCTAGGTGTTAAGCATGCATTTAGCATTGGCATTGCATGAGCACAAGCATCATTGATCATTCATGAGCATGAGCATCTCAAATTTTATCTCTACGATTGCTTATATCACATGTGTTTGTTACTTAATGCTTTACATATGCTAGGATTTACATGTGACCCATGTATAAAATGTTTGTGGGACCTTAGGAATACCTTTAACATGTTTAGTATGTCATATGGAGCAACTTTGGTATTCATGACTTGGACCAATTTGACCTCTAAGTCATGGTTAGTGTAAGTTATCATTTTCAAGTTGCATGTTTGACCTAAGTTGAACTATACTCTAGAGACTTTACATGGCAGTACACCCTTAAGCAAAGTTGTAGTAATTGACTAGAGCAACAACTTTTATTTTTGGGTCAAGACCTATTTCGGTGCCTAGCATGCTAAAAAATAGCTCCCAAGTAGCCTTGAAATGCTGTTGCTACATTTAGAAATTTTGGCTAAGTGTTAAATGCGATTTCAGTTTCAATGTACCTATGTTTGACGCGCTGTAGTTTGTAAACTAGGCTGATCTAGACTGAACTCATGTAAGCAATATTGTAGATCTCATGTAGCTCTACAATTCTTGTTAATGAAGTTTTTGCAATTAGCGAACGGATTTGGAGTTAGATGATCGCTAAGTCGCTCTGTCAGTCGTGTCGGCGGGGTCTGATGGCCGCGGACGCCATGTAACACCCTCGGTGTTACACTGTACAGTCTTTTGCTAAAACACTGCATGAGCATCGTATTTATGTGTAAATGTGTGTAATATAGGGTGTAAAGCAATGTACGTAACTTGGATCAATCATCAGAAACGCTAAACGAAAGATACATTCAATGTCGCGTTATATCACTTAGGGTTTTAAATAAATTTTTATTGAACGGAAATACTATAGAATGCATAAACAACACTTTAATAAAGTTTGTAGTATAAGCTTCGTAGGTGACGATGAAATACTTGAGGTCACGAAAGGAATTCACTAGCTAGCGTATCGAATAGCTTGGAAATCGAATTCGACATGAATCTGATCGAGACTTAGTCGAATTTCCTAAGTCGGAAAACAGTTTGACAAGGCCACGTTTGGCAATTTTTGTAGGCGAAATGGATTAAGAAGTAGTGTAATTTCATGGCTGGTTTTAGTAGCTTGATATGCCTTCTTGAGTATAGAATAGGTGGTTCGGTGTTTGAAGTAACAAATTTGTTTTTTAGGGTGCTTTAAAAATCGTGCATGGCACGTTCCGGCCGGTGTCAGCGAATGGGCACGGTCACCATGCCTCGGCTCAGCGCGTTGCGCTGGTTTGCCCGACGCGCGCGCACACCATCGCGCTGGTCCTAGCCACCGCTGCCCAGGCTCGTCTGGCCGACCGGCCCTGTCTCTGGCTGTCGTGAGCTGGCTGCACCGCTCGTGCCGCGTTGCTGGCCACTGTCACACACTGCTGCACCTCAAGCACGCACTCACGTGCACTCGAGACGCTAGGGCCGATGGGCCTGGCAGTCCTGCTCCACTAAGTTGCGCACATGGTCTGGTGCGTTGGCCGGTCGAGGCCGTCCTGGCCTGGCTGTGACCTGTCGCTGGCGTCGTGTCGCTGCTACGCGCGCCCACTGCGGCCGACACATGGCCCCTGCCCGCGCATCGCCTTGCCCATGAATGGCACTACGCGTGGCCGTACTTGGCCTGCTGCGGCCGGCACATGGCCCCTGCCCGCGCCGTCGCCTTACCTTGATTTGACGCTGCGCTTGGCCCAACTCTTTTATAGTGCGTTGGCGCGTGGTGGCGCCGGGCGGGTCGAGGTCTGCCTACCTCCCTCTTCCGTCACCTCCGTCCGATGAGCCAGTTCACTATGCCTAGTCATTTCTATGAATAATGCTTGAGCCAGTCGAGAGTTGGGAAGCCTAATTTAACGCCAAGCCCGTCTACTGCCACGGTCGGGCTCTGTCGGGCGCCAATTTGGGATTTCCCCCACCGCTGGCCACCATAAGACTGCATTGAGTCATCCCCTAATCCACCCCTCCTCCAAACCTTAGCGCCCACTCCAATCGCGTCTGTAGCTTCGTAGTGACCCCCTCAGTAACCTACGTGCCTTGGCCGAACCACTACCACTGCGTGACGTGGGCCATGCGGTGGATTTTAGTTTCCTTTTTCGATTAAATTAGCAAAGGTTTATTCAATTTAGTTGTGAACTGATCTTAGATAATCAGTATAAAATTGTGTAAGTGTACAAAAATCATGAAGTAAATTTTGTTAGTTTCCTAAATTCATAATCTAGCTTTTAGTGTATTTAGTTCATACAGTTCTATGGTATCTTTAGGGTTACTTTAATTGTTGTAATATGCTTGTTGTTATTAGGATTATTTAGAGAATGATTTTTCATGATGAAATGGTGGAAGTGCTAGCTCTAAAAATTTCACAGTAGACTCATAACATTACTAGGCACTCACTGTAATTTTTGTAGCCTTAGAATAAGCTGATAAATAGAGTAGCTAGTACTCCTCGTTGTATCATATATAGAGTAAATCAATATTAAGAATAAGCATGCCTTTAGTTGCTAAGTTAATACATGCAATGCTTCATACCTGTTTAGTGGAAATGATAGGCAATTTAGCGTCTTAGTCGGTAGAACTAGCTTAGTAGTTTGATAGATGTATTCGTATTTAAGAGTTGTTGTTGCCGTATTACTAAGTATTGCATCATCATTTCATGCATGTAGATAACGAATTGGTAGAGTTCATTCCTACGGGTGAACAGGAGTTCGAGGAGATTATTGAGGAGTATGAGGAGATTCTCAAACAGGAGAGAGCCCCGGAGCCGTTCGTTGCTAACTTTGTTGACACTACGCCTGCCCAAGGCAAGTCCCGATGCATAAACCCTATTTTTGAATGATCACTGAATATATATATGATGTGCATTTACGTACAGACATTTTATGGAAACTACATGCATAGATATACTTACCTATGAGTCCTACTAATATAGGTCGAGTAGCTGCAATGCTCAGGATTTCGGTAGCGTGAGTAACTTGCCGTTACTCACAATAGGTGATAATTATGATCACTCATGATAAAATAGTGGAAAGGAAAAATGGTGACCGGGCAGGGATATGATTTGGGTATCGGTGGGTGTAAGAGATTGTGTTCTGCGGCCAACAGGGCAAGCTTGGTTACACTTTTTCGCTGTCTATGTCGGTTAAGGACCGGTCGTTGCATTGGGTTCTAGACAAGTCATAGACTTATTATCCCAAGCACATACTTGGGTATGGGTGCAGGGAAGACTTGTTGCTCTCTTGTCTTGGGTTTTGGCTCTTTTCGGACCGACTGATTAGAGGCGGGGATGGTGGAGGTCTAAGCACCACACTGAGTCCAGGACTTAGGAGCGAGGGCTTGGAGTCCAAGTTTGGACGAGGACCTGGACCTCGTGACAGGAGAGTGATGGGTTGGTCCTGCTTGTGCCTAGGGTACAAGCAAGACATGTGTTTTTGGGGTACCTAGCTGGGCACATTGATTCGCGAATCATCGAGAAATCCGATACAGCTTGTCTATAGTCTAGCACCGTAGTAAGAACTGAAAGATGAAAGGTGCTGAAATGAAACTGATTGCTCAACCCTTGCTTGAAAATAGAACATGTGCTTACATAGAATGGCTAGATAATAAATTAATCATGACTGCTAATAAGAACATAAATAAGGACTCACTATTAGAAT
Source organism: Miscanthus lutarioriparius (assembly GCA_904845875.1). Lineage (NCBI taxonomy): Eukaryota > Viridiplantae > Streptophyta > Magnoliopsida > Poales > Poaceae > Miscanthus > Miscanthus lutarioriparius. The sequence continues at coordinate 45,466,514 of CAJGYO010000012.1, forward strand.
TGCTTTCTGCAAAAAAAAACCCAGCAAACCATAAAGCTTATCATATCCCTTGGAGTCGGGAAATTATTCCCACTAGCCAGATAAGTCTTGCAAGTACATTGCGTACTTAGGGTTTATTTACCCCTATTACAGGTACTGCTTGAGGAGTAGCCGTTATGTGAAGGATTCTTCTGGTGGACACAGACGGATCCTTGTTCATTATCGATAGATGTTTATTTTCATTTCGCTGTTTAATATTCCGCACTCTGAATTTGGTAATGTAATAATGCATTTCTAAGAACTCTGGATGTATGAAATGGACTAAGTATTGTAACTCATTCTCATTATGGGATCCTTGGGGAAGAATATGGACTATTCGGGCTCTCCCTTGGGGTGTGCCTGATGGAACCCACCCGCTGTAGCTTGGTTTCGGGGTGCTTAGTGTATGCTGGAAGACGAGCACCTCCGTAAGTGCGTGATTTTGGGCGGTACTGCCACATGCTGCGCCGTCAGTGGCTGACTGGGGTAGGTTGGCATGCCGTGTGGTGGTCGTACGTCGGCGTCGGCCTGGCCAGTCAGGCCAGCGCGGAGGGATATGTCGTGCGCCTACGTTGCTTGCTTCCTTCACTCTCGTGCCTTGCTCTTCTCTTGCCCGCGCCAGCGCAAGTGAAGCACAACACTACCACACCATCATCGTCGCTCCGCTGTGCCACTCGCTGTCATCGCCGCACCATTCCCCAATCGATCATGCCAACAGCTCCGCCATTGTCACCTCTTCCACCCTGACCCGCTTTCCCCTCTTGCCAAGCCAGGGTAAGGGCGCATTTTGCTTCGCCGCCACCGTGCCATCACCGGAGTGCCACCGCGCTCGTGGCTCACCGTGGCCCGACCATCCCACTGCCCCGCATGCATCCATCTCCTATGGTCCAACACCCCGCTAGTGTCTAGTAGCTTAGGTCAAATCGAGGGTTGACGCTACTGCGTGTCGGTGCCGGAACGGTTTGCCGCTCCGCGCGTGGCCGCCATTGCTGTCGTGGCACCCGAGCTCGCCGTGCCGAGCTGGCCCATCACCTCCCTCCTCTTTCCCAAGCCTTAGGTTAGGTAAGCCTTGGCCTAGCATATGGCATGACGGAGTCTGACCTCTTGCCGCCGTCTTGCCAGAACGGTGGGAGCACCGCCATGCTCCGTGCGCCGTCGCGTGGGCATGCACACGGTTAGAGCTCACCGTCGCCTCACCAGAACCCTAACCACCCAAGATAGCTTCGCTAGGAGTCTATGAAGCCATAGCATACCTCACCGGAGCACAAGGTGGTCGGAGAACACCGGCGTACCGCCGTGCTACCTTCGCCATACGCCATCGCCGCCGGCAAGGGTGCTCTAGTGCACCACCGGTCCAACGAAGGGTACTACTAGGTGTGGGGGATCATGGGGAGCACGTTGGTGTCGTCATCATCGCCGGTGATCTCACCACCGATGAGATATCGCTGGCCGAAGCACCTCCCCTGCTCTGGAGTCGCTGACGTGCGGGTCCCACTGACCAGCGGGCCCCAGCTGTCAGTCTGTGATGAATGGAATTTCTGATTTAATTTTCTAGATTTGAATGCATGTTTAAAAAATTCATATCTCAAGCTAGGACTATCTAATTTTGGTGAACCAAATTTTGTTGGGTTCCCCATGAAGTCTAGTATTTGATAAAAATATGAGATGCACTGTTTATGGTATTTTTCTAGGAGAATAAAATATAGTTAGATCAATGCTTTTCAAATGGTTTATATCTTGAAAATGCATAACTTGAGCTTAGTATGTGCAAAAATTATGATTCCAATTTTGTTGAGTTTGTATTGACATGCTGTAGCTAGGAAAAATACTAAACTGGTAGTAAACTTGATTGGAGTAGGGTCTTTCCAATTATCTTTTTATAAATGGTGTTTTCTAAGGAAATTCATGAGGACAAAAATAAGTAACATATTGCCATACAAATTTTTGTATAGTATTATGGTACTAGGATGAAGCTAAGAAAAATATAAAATCTATTGCTTGACACTTTTCTATAGGGTTAACTATTTTTACTAAAATAAACCTTGCTAACTTGTCCTTTTTGTAGAGGATGTTATATATGTACAAATGGTATGCAATTTGTACAGTAGCCTTTTGGGAGGACTTAGAAGCTACTATAATTTTCTGAGAATTTATTGTGCACATTTGATATATGTTTGTTATTTCACCTAAGTATCTAATTAAATTAATAAAAGCATTTAAATAAATAAATTGGGCTTGACCATTCGGTTTTCTTGAGTGTATTTGATATTCCTAAATTGTTGGTACATTTGGTGATGTCCAATTTTAAATGCATATATGCAGTGAAAATATTATTGCTCTATAATTCTATCATAAATGTTGTTTTGGACAGATTCTATCACCTGATGAATTGCTTTGGAAAGATATGATTTGTTGTAAAAATGGTTAATAACGAAGTTGTAGGAAACTTCTTCATCTATCTTGTGTCAAAATTTCAGGGCAATAGGCCAAATGGTTTAGGAGTTATAGCTATTTGAAGTTGGTCTCCTGAAATGCTTGTTCTCTGGAATTTCTGGACAGAGCTAGAAAGATGGCCTCTTTTGCTTAGGATAGATTTTTGAATTAGCTTGTGGTGATTACATAAGAGTTGTAGGAAATTTTACAAGCTTTTCATAAAGTCCAAGATCACAGTATTTGGATAGGTAGAACTATAGTTATGATATAAACTTGTAACTGCATTGTGTAGCTCCGAAATTGTCTGATGAAGAATATTGGAAATGGATAGAGAAGAGTTATGCACCTACTCAGTAAACAAGGAATTAACATTGTATCATTTGTGTAACTTAACATCATTATCACAGCATCATATACATTCCCATGTCACATCATCCATGATCCTTCTTTTGCATTCATGGAACTTACTTGTGCATATGCATACAATAGGTGCAGCCGAAGGGATCACGTTGGTGGAAGTCAAAGCCGATCCACAAGAGGAGAGCTAAGAGGTGCAGCACTAGGAGATTCTAGGAGAAGGAGAGCCTAAAGCTGATCATCTTCCTGAGTGCCCGGATCATCAACCTGCCACATTTGTGAAAGGCAAGCCCCGAAGCATTATAAGTCTCCCTATTTTATTAATGTCACCTAAGTTACTCGTATTGATGCATTACATGATAGGAGTTGTTTGGGAACACTTGTTGCATATTACCTTTCCTTGTCCAGAAATATCTACCCTGAATCCTACTTAAGTCCAGGAACGCTCCTTATGCTTAGCTATGCTTAGACCGGTAGAAGTCGGGTGATTTCCTATCACCTACAAGCCATAGGTGATAACTCGATCACGGTTGGCTATATTGTGCTATCGTGGAACATAACTTGGTGTTGTTGATTAATTGGAGACCGGACGAAGTCTTATGTTGGTGGTAATCATAGTGACTCCATCTATGCCATTTAAAGACCGGGGGTTGGAGGTCATCTTGTCATGTTGAACGCATGCCTCTCACAAAGTTGGCCGGATAAGTTGTTACGACCGCAAAGTTGAGATGTTCAACTTAGGCCGGGGACACAAGCAGTTAAAGTGCGCACCCTGGAGGCAGTATAGATGTGTGGAGAGCCAATGGCGTGAGTCCAAGGGTGGGTTCGAGTCCTGAGCTTCCTGGCAGATTGGTAGTATCTTTGAGGGTGCGGCGCTGGTCTTACCCATGGTTTGGACTTGGGTTGTACCAAAGGTGACCTGATGCGACCCCGATGGGGGAAGTATGGGTGTGTGTTAGGAATAATTCCCTAGCTGGGTATGAATCGATTCTAATTGCCGTCTCTCTTGGATAGTGAGAACTTGAGAGGAGTACGCTTCATCGTAGTAATTGATGGAAGTGTTGGTTATGAGGTTATGAAAGGGCTCAACTTGATATGGTTATTATTGTATTGACTTAATGGTACCAACATGTTTGGCATAGGATAGTTGCTAATCTATTATGAGATAGGATTAATAACTGGTAATTCACAGTTTAAAAGATATTGGACAACTAATGCTTTTTATGCAAATAATGTCTACCAGCTCTACTTATAAAGCCTTGCATACTCCTTGGTGTCTTAGTATTTTAGTTGTTGATGGGTAAGTCTAGCTGAGTACCTTCTCGTACTAAGGGTTTATTCCCATTGTTGTAGATAACGTGATGTACCACGGCTACTGTAAGCACTGCTTTGCTCCTACAGTGGATGAGGATAGGACCATGGGCATGGTCATTCTAGATATCATCTCACCCTTGTGCTTTTGTTGGAGATGACTATGAAAACTAGCTATGTATCTAAACTACTGTTGATGTCATTCTAAACTTTGTTGCTTTCGCTACTGTCTTGTATGTTGTAACATGTGGCTTGTATGTTGAATCATGTACGATCTTGGCTTGTATGTTGGTTGATTCGAGATCCTTCGTGATACTTGATGGACTACCGGATTTATATGAGCTCAAGTGTGATGGTTCGACTGCCTCGGTGGTTGCTATTGCACTTGTGCTATTATAAATTGGACGGTTCTGTTACAGTGTGTCTCCCCCACACTTGTTTTCCTATATACCTTTATGCACAACATATGAAGACAAAACACATATCCAAAAGAAATAGAGAGCAGATAATAATAATAAGACTCCAATATCATAAGGCACTTTATTACACAAACATAAACTAAGCACAAACTTTTGACTAGCTAACACAAACTTCAACCACTCTAACAATCTAAGCTAAGCGAGTAACCTAAACATACTATCTTTAAACACTTGACCTAACCACTCATGCCTTATTATTAACTACCTAATTCTCACTTCCTCATCTTAGCAACAAAATAATTCAAAGCATTTAAATCATGTTGCAGGCTCTTGCGATAAATGTGTTCTTCATCGATCCTCTGTTCTAAGGTATAGATAACATCACTCAAATCTTCAATCTTCTTCTCCAAGAGTGCAATAGTCATCCATGGACGCTTCTCATCATTTTCTGGAAGAGTTGATGGCACCTTCCTCTTCTTAGGGGGAACAACCTTGATCTGCTCCAGCATAGCTCGGACTCCATCAATGGTAGTACATGGGGTGACCAACTTATACTTCGCACATGTGACATCTCCAAACTTATTGGTCTTGACCCCGGTCAGCACCTCATGTTCCTTTGGTGGAAGGAGATTGAGTTCCTTCGTCACCTTGTTTAGCTTCTGGATGTCTAGACGAGGCTCTTGTTGGTGTGGTTTGCCTTCAAAAAGCAGACATGGTGGCGGTGGAGCAATCACTGGACGATGGATAGCTTGGGTGAAGTAAGATTGGCTTGAGTGAATGGGGGTGATTTCTGGAGGAACGACGCTCAGCGCAAGTTTGTAGGGCTTCTTGTTTAGATCAAAACCGTAGGGGACGATCTCTTTGTTGGCCATGGGAACTAGAGAGGAGGAGAGCTTTGCTGCTGTTGGAGAGGGGAGCCTTTGATGGGATGTCTATGGAGGTAGGCAGGGGCTTGTTGATATAGGGGGAACAACTTGCAGTAGGGGCTAGGATCTATCTATTAGAGGTCTTATAACGAGGAAAAATCGAATGCGTCGAAAAACTGAAGGATTGTGGAGAGGAAAGATCTAGAAGACACGAGAGAATCAACCGAGCGTGAGGGAGATGATTGGTGGGCCGACTGGCCTGTAGGTGGGGCTAGCCGGCCCCACACGTCATCATCTTGCGTGGGTTTTTCTCACGGCGGTTTCTTATCTTTATCTAATCCCGAAAGGTATATTTATGCGTTACGAAACGTAAAGAGGATGGCAGAGGTATAAATCTATGGTAAAATCAGAAAATCTACCTCATTCAAATCCTCAGGTGGGTTTTTAGGTTCTAGAAAGATCTTGAGATGGTAGACATTTACCTTAAATAACATACCTTCATCATTTTGGAGTGTTACCGCTCCATGCGATGAGGTGCTTATCACCTTGAATGGTCCTTCCCATTTGCTTCGAGGTTTTCCATGCCTGAATAATTGGACCCTGGAATTAAAAAGTAATACCTTATCTCCTAGGGCGAACTCCTTCTTCTTGATCCTCTTGTCATGCCATCTCTTGGTTCTCTCCTTGTATATCTTGGCATTATGATATGCTTTTTCACGCCATTCATCAAGCTTAGAGAGCTGCATCTTCCTCTTGGTTTTGGTAGCTTCAAAGTCCATGTTCCATCTCTTGATGGCCCAGTGAGCCTTGAATTCTAGCTCACCAGGTAGATGATAGGCCTTTCCATAGACAAGTTGGTATGGTGACATCTCGAGTGGTGTTTTATAGGCCGTTCTGTAAGCCCATAGTGCATCAGGTAGTCTATCCTTCCATGTAGTCCCCATCTCATTGACTGTCTTTTGTAGAATGTTCTTGATTTGTTTATTTCATATTTCTGCTTGGCCACTTGTCTAAGGGTGGTATGGAGTAGCGACATTGTGATGGATCCTATGCTTTGACAAGTAGTTCTAAAAATTCTTATCAGTGAAGTGAGTTCCTCCATCACTAATCACCATCCTTGGAACTCTGAATCTTGGTATCTTCTTGGAGTTCTTAGCATCAGCAGCTCTGCATGGCATGGCTTCAACCCACTTGGAGACATAGTCAACTGTCACCAAGATGTATTCATAGTTCTTTGACTTCGGAAAAGGTCCCATGTAATCGATTCCCCAGACATCGAAGAGCTTGATCTGGAGGTTGTTGGTGAGTGGTGAAAGCCCTAGTTTGGTTTTGGCTAATTAATGAAACCTACTTGGACTAATCCTTGCATCTAAGTGTGTGGCTAGATAGGATGGTCCAACCCAAGTAAAGGAGCTAGGTGGCACTCATGGATGGAGATGGCCGCATGAAATGAAGTCCATGTTGGTGGTGTGGATATGTGATGATGATCAAGCTCCAGGACATGGAAAAGAAGAAAGAGAAAAACAAATTGGGCTCAAGGCAAAGGTGATATCCATAGGGCTATTTTGTTTTCAGTGATCAAGACACTATAGAGAGTGTGATCACATTTTGGATAGATGGTCGTACTATTAAGAGGGGAGCTCATATCGAACAACTCGATCATCTAGTGCCACTAGGTGTTGGGAAACTTGCATATGCATTTTAGGCCTAGTGTGCAATCTGTGAGAAGTGAATTACCTTTGAAAAATGATTGTGAAAATGCTAACACACTTGCACGTGATGGTGAAACACTTGTGGTGTTGGCACATTTGCAAAGGTGGTGAGAAAGGTGAAGAAAAGGAGGTGAAACTTGGCTTAGAGTGCTGCCTCAGGGGCATCGCCACCCCCTATCCAGTGCACCGCCACCCCTATGGCGGTGACCGACAGTGGTGGTCGAGAGGGAGGTGTTCGGTTGGGGGCACCACCACCCCTAGGCGGTGCCCACCTAGACTCAGCCTACAAGCAGCATCATGGGCACGGGCACTAGTGCTTCCGATGTACACTGCCATCGTGTGGGCGGTGCACCGCCTGGTCACCGCCACTGGTAGGGTGGTGTCACCACCATAAAAATCTGGAGAGAGGGATTTCTCGGGCAGTGGCTAGTCACTACCACCCTAGGGGCGGTGCCATTGTCGCTTGTTCGGTGACCATCTGACCTATCAACTAGCCGTTGGAATCAACCGTTGGGGGGCACCGCCACCCCTAGGGTGGTGCCACCACTACCGTGTCTAGTGCCCTCATAGATGCTATCTCCAAGGGGTAATGGCTCTATTTGCTTGTGGGCATATAAATAGATGGTGTGGCTGGCCTTGGCTACTCTCTTAGCACTTCTAACTGTTGCATACACCCTTTGAGAGCTGAGCACATGACTCTACTCACTTGCTCACTTGATTTCATCATCTTGAGTGAGATTGGAGAGCCTCTAGTGCATTGCTAAGTGTTCTAGCATCTTATGGCACTAGTTGGGCGATTTTGGCTGGTGGAGTTCTTGTTACTCTTGGTGTTTGTCGACACCTAGATGGCCCGGTAATTGGTGGATCGTCGAGCGGAGGAAGGTGATTGTCTCCGGCTTCGATCATTGTGATTGTGAGGGGTAATTGTGCCTTCCCCGGTGGAGCGCCAAAGGCAACTCTAGTGGATTGCGTGTGGCTTATGGATCCTCATCTTGTGTTGGTTGTGCGGCACCCGGTTGCGGGTTAGGTGTGTGATGCCTATTAGCGTGTGAACCTCCAAGTGAGTGAATCACCACAACGGGGACTAGCTTGCCGGCAAGCAAGTGAACCTCGGAGAAAAAATCATTGTGCCTTGATTGTCTCCTCGGTATTCATTGATATTCATTGATCGATCACTTGCCATGGCGGTATATCACTTCTACCCTTCTCCCTCATTACTTTGTATTCACCAAGTGCAGTGTTTGTAGCTTGTGTAGCTCTTTAGTTGTAGTTATCTAGCAAGCTTTGTTCACCTAGGTGTAATTTAGTGACATAGCTCTTGTGTGACATACTAGAGATCATAGAAATTAGAATTGGGTAGGTGGCTTGCAACCCCAAGTGTAGTGCTAGTGCAAAATTTGCTTCGCCATCTTATTGACTAATCACTTGTCTTAGTGTTGTTATAGAAATTTTTAATAGGCTATTCATCCCCCTCTAGCCATTAGGACCTTTCAAGTGGCATGACATCTCTTAAATTAAAATTCCTATGCCTCTGACATGAACCACACCTCCTGATGAAGTCCTTCGTATCTTCATACATGGTTGGCTAGAAGAATCCACTTTGCCAGATCTTCGAATGAGTGTGGAATGCACCATAATGTCCTCCATATGTTGATGAGTGGCATCGTTCTATAATCTTGATGCCTTCTTCCATCGGTACACATCTTCTGAGCAGGTCGTTAGAGCAGACTCTAAAGAGGTATGGTTCATACCGTATATGGAGACGACTTTCATAGATGAGCTTCCTTTTGTTCTCCCCTGGTGGTACATAACCTGCAACCATAAAGTTAACAATATTTGCATACTAGGGGTTAAATTTCATGACTTTGAAGAGCATGTCGCCCCAAAGCAAATCATTGATGGGCAGTTTCTATGAATTCTCAAACTGCATTCTGGACAAGTGATCGACAATAGAATTTTCTACTCCCTTTTTATCTTTTATTTCTAAATCAAATTCTTGGAGTAATAAAATCTATCTTATTAATCTAGGTTTAGCATCTTTCTTAATGAGTAGGTATTTCAAAGTAGCATGATCTTTATAAACAATTACCTTTGCTCCTACTAAGTAAGATCTAAGCTTATCAATTACAAAAACAATAGCCAGGAGTTCTTTTTCAGTTGTTACATAATTAAGTTGAAGTCCTATCTTTTATCTTTTGTTTGTCCCAAAACTGCCCCCCACAGCATAATCACTAGCATCACACATAATTTCAAAAGGTAGCGACCAATCCGGGGGTTGAATGATTGGTGCAGAGATGAGTGCTTTCTTAAGAATATTAAAAGATTTCAAGCACGCATCATCAAAATCAAAGGGAACACCCTGAGCCAAAAGATTTGTAAGTGGTCTAGCAATATATGAAAAATCTTATATAAAGTGGCGGTAAAACCCTGCATGACCAAGAAAACTATGGATCCCTTTGATATTTACGGGAGGAGGTAATTGTTCAATTACTTTAGTTTTAGATCTATCTACCTCAATCCCTCGTTCAAACACCAAGTGTCCAAGCACTATGCCTTCTCTAACCATGAAATAACATTTTCCCCAATTAAGGACTAAGTGCTTTTCTTCACATCTTTGCAAAACCTTGTCTAAATTTTCAAGACAATCAACAAAAGTTTTTCCATAAACAGAAAAGTCATCCATGAAAACTTCCATGATTTCTTCAATCATATCCAAAAATATAGACATCATGCATCTTTGAAAAGAAGCTGGAGTATTACATAGTCCAAAAGATATTCTACGATAAGCATAAGTTCCATATGGACATGTAAAGGTGGTTTTGCTTTGGTCATCTGATGGATCGGTATCTGGTGATAACCTGAATACCCATCAAGGAAATAGAAGAAATAGTGATTCGCTAGTCGCTCCAACATTTCATCAATGAAGTGTAACGGAAAGTGATCTTTCTTGGTTGCCTTGTTAAGTTTTCAGTAGTCAATACACATCCGCCATCCAGTGATGGTTCTTTGGGGGATTAATTCATTTTTTCATTTTTAACAACAGTCATGCCTCCCTTTTTAGGCACAACTTGAATAGGGCTTACCCACTTACTATGCGACACATGATAGATGATCCTGGCGTGCAAGAGTTTTAAAACCTCTTTCTTAACAACCTCTCTCATCACATTATTAAGCCTACGTTGGGGTTCCCTAGAAGGTATAGAATTAGGATCTATAGGGATGCGATGGGTGCAAAGAGTAGGGCTAATTCCCTTAAGGTCTTGGAGCGAGTAGTCAAAAGCAGAGCGATGCTTTTCTAAGACAATTATCAAGCATAGGGATTCTTCCTGAGAGAGTTTATCACTTATAATCATAGGAGAATCAGGATCATTATTCAGAAAAGCAAATCTAAGACCAGAAGGCAGGGGTTTAAGCTCAATGGTGGGTTTAGGTGGTTCTATCAATTCATCTAGAGGTTTAGAATCTGTAGGGTTTTCCTCTTAATCCTCGATGAAGAACTAGACATCATCTTCAAGGTTGGGTTTGATCAGATCATCTAGAGATGCAACCTTAACCTCTTCCATTATATCTTCTTCAGGAATTGGCTCACTCTCAGCATTTAGAGAATGAGTAATGGTATAGAGAGTTTAAAGTTTTTCCCGAGTCTTATATTCAACTTCCTTGTTTGTCCTTCTTGGATAAGTCTTTCGATTGGTTATCCTATCAACAGGTCGAACTCTATAATGTCATAGATATAGAAGCTCAGATGAACCTTAGTTCCTTTTACCTAGATAGGGAGGACATAAAGTATCCCCAAACTTGTGAGAATGTGTCCTAAAAGACTTCAATAACTTTTTTATTGGGGTTAATGGCATGTGTTTCAATAATCCATGAGTAAAAAATGCAGACATGATATTAACACCCATAGCTGGATTATAAAGAGCATCAAAAGGAGCCTTATTAATTTATCAACAAATGTATATAGAAGGTGAATCTAAGCGAATCACATCAGAGGAAAGCTTTGATTCTTCTAGCCATTCATTGCTTATAATAGATACTAGCTCTTTCGTAGTCTTTTTAAGAAAAGCTTCCTCAGAAGGGTCTAAAGATTATTCATGCAATGATGATTTCCTAGACTTCTGGGTCTCATGGTATGGTAATTCGAGGTGTTTCCATATTTGTCAAAAAGTTCATCCTCGAATTCAAGCATGAAATCCAAATTAGAGTTTCCTCCTTTTCCAAAGGGTTCGAGATTTGAGATAGCTAAAGTTAGTGATGGGTCTGGTAAGGATTCTGTAACACCCTAGTGTTAAGCATGCATTTGGCACTTGCATTTCATGAGCAAAAGCATCATCCAAGCATTCATAAGCATGAGCATATGAAGTTTCATTTCATTCACCTTATCTATACCACAGGTGATGTTGATCATATACATGCATATGCTTGTGATCATGTGTGACCACTGCAAGAGATGGTTGTGAGGTCACAAAAACACCTTAGACACATCTAGGATGGAAAATGGAACCAAGTTTATATTCATGAGTTGGTCCAAAAATGCCTCTAAGTGTTAGTATTGATAGAAATGCCATTATTAAGTTGCTTGTTTGACCTAACTTGACTAAGTACTTAGGGAGTTTGCATGGCAGTGGGCCATAAATAAAAGTTGTAGTTCATGTCATGTAGAACAAACTTTGTTTAAGGACCAAGAGCTGAATCCATGCCTAGCTTAGTCCAATAAAGCTCCCAAGTCGCAACTTAATGCTGTTTGTAACTAAGAAAATTTTATTAGTCTAAAGCTGGTTTTCATTTTCAAAGTAGCCCACTTTGGAGCTTTGTAAATTAAAAACCATGGTGAATTTGACAAAACTTTCTAAAGCAAAGTTATAGATCTTGTGTAGCTCTACATTTATATCATTGAAGTTTTCACAAACTCGCCACGGATTAGGAGGTAATTAGGCGCAAAGTCGGCCTGAATCGGCCCATCGCCGCGCCGTGGTGGCCGACCATGGCCAGGCCACGCACGCTGTGTGGTGGCTGTACGCCAGCGCTGGCCCACCACGTCGAGCCAGAAGGGGGGCACTCAGGCGTTCACTCCCTCACGCTCTCACTCGCGCTCTCCCACTTCTTTCTCGCCGCACACAGCACCGAGGCGGTGCAAAGCAGAGCGCCGCGCCATCGTCGCCAGCCAAGCATGCCACCACTGCTGCATCGTCACCTAATCCACCTCGCACATAGCTCTGCCGTGATCTACTCCACCCCCGAGCAGCTAGCGCCACTAGATGAGAACCGGTAAGGCCACATTGCCACGCCGTCGTGGCTGCCATGGCCACGGTGCGCCGTCGAGCACGAGCTCGCTCATGGCCAGCCACAACCCATGCCTCTCTGCTCTCTCTCTCTCTCCCTCATCTGATCTTCATCATAGATCCTAGAAGCTAGAGCCACCGTCCATTTAACCGCTACCGCCTCATCGGTGACGGAACACATGTTCGTGTCATGCTCGCCCGCCATGGTCGCGACCACAAGCTCGCCACGGCCAACCCCAACCGGTCACCCTTGGTTCCATCTGGTACCCGTTATCGAGTCATCTTGAGCTCTAGATCCGTAGCCTATGATGGAGGCAGGTCACTGATAGCCCCCTCGCTAGAACGGCAAGCACCGCCGCCGTGCCCCGAGCGTTGCCTAGCTTCGCGCATGTGGCCGGACCTCATCGTCGCTCTGTCATGGCTTAGACCTAACCCAAGAGCTCCGCTAGAGTCTGTGGAAGCTGTAGCCATGCTTACTTGGCCGTGTCATCGCCAGAGACGACAAGTCTGCCACCGCACGCTGCTGTCGAGTCGCCATGCTCCCCGACGAGATACCTTCGGCGAGCCGCTGAGCCAACCAAGGGCACCAGTTGACGCGGGATGTCGAGTAGGTCACGATGGTGAAGACGCTTTTGCCGATGAGCTCGCCGTCAGCGAGCTTTGGCCGGTCAGCGCCATCCTCTGCTCCTGTCTTGCTGACGCGTGGGTCCATTGACCCACGGGGCCCAGCTGTCAGTCAGGGTTTTGAATTTTTCTTTATTTATTTTTCCATATTTTGTTGCAAACTTCAAAAATTCATAACTGAAGCTAGGGATGTCCAAATTGAGTGGACCAAATTTTGTAGGATTCATCATGAAGTGTACTATTTGATAAAAATATGAAACCTACTGTTTTAGTTATTTTTCTGGGGGAATTAAATCAAGCTAGATAAGGACTTTTAAATTAGTTTCGATCTTGTAAAATGCATAACTTGAGCTCGAGAAGTGCTAAAAATGTGATTCCAATTTTGTTGGCCTTATGTTGACATGCTCTAGCTAGGAAAAATACTAAACCTATAGTAGGCATATTTGAAATGTGGTCTTACTATTTAACCTAGATTAATTGCTAGTTTTGGGTGAAATTAATTGGGGTAAATATACTTAAATTATCATCATGCAAATTTTTACAGTGTTCTTGAGCTAAAAGGAAAGTAAGAAAAATATGAAATCTGTTGTTTGACACTTTTCACTAGGATAAACTATTTTTGCTAAAATAAGCCTATGCAACTTGTCATTTTTGTAGAGGTGACTATACTTATCCAAATGAAATGAAATTTGTACCGTAGACTATTGGGTCATGTGTAGACTACTATAATTTTCTAAGAATTTGTTGAGCATTGGAAATATTTACCCTTTAAATTACCTTATTATATAAGGAAATTAATAAATGCATGTAAATAAGTTATTGGGCTTAACCATGATGTTTTATATAGTGCTTGTAATGCATATGGTCTGTTGGTATTGGTAGTTATGCTCAAAGGTAGTTGGTTATAGTCTGCTTGTTAATTATTGCTCTATAATACAACTAGATGGCTGCATGTGTAGTTTCTGTTGTGGTGACAATTTCATAATGATAATGATCTCTTCTGTGAAACTTGATAATAACAAAGTTGTAGATAACTTACTCATTTGTATTGTCATAAAATTTCATAGTTATAGGCTAAAGGGTTTGAGAGTTATAGCTTCTAGAAGTCTGCTAGCAGAGTTGCTTATTTTCTAGACAGATCTGAAAGATTGAATTGTTTGACCTAGCTAACTATTTAATCACCTTATGATTATTATAAGAAAGTTGTATATAATTTTATAGGCTTTCTAGAAAGTCCAAGATCATATTATTTGAATGTGTAAAACTCCTATTATGGTCAAAACAAGTGGTTGTTGTCTTGTAGTCTAGAAAATACTTTAAATGGAAGTTTGATTAGTTACTAGAGAAGAGATATGCACCTACTTAGTAAAATACAATTAATCTTGCTATCACCTTAGTACCCTGTTGTTAAGGACATTTATGTTTATGCATCATACCATATCATTCATATCACTACCTATGCATTCTTCTATCTCATTTTGCGCTCATGCATATAGGATCGTCGGAAAGAATCACACTATTGGAATTTGAGGCTGTGGACCAAGAGAACCAGGAGGCACCACAACAAGGAGCTCTAGAAGGTGAAGAGCAAGCCCCAAAAGAGTTACCAAAGTGCCCAGATCATAAGCCCACCTCTTTTCTGAAAGGCAAGCTCCGGAGCATTTTAAGCCTCCTATATTTTTACAAATATCACTTGAGTCCTTTATGTTTTATGCATTAGGTTATAAGGGTTGATTGGAACCACTTGATGCATAGAACTACCTTGTCCAGAAATATACCTTGAACCTTATGTAGGTCCAGGATCGAACATATGCTTAGCAATGCTTATACCGGTAGAAGTCGGGTGATTTCCTATCACCTGCGAGATATAGGTGGATACCAGAGCACGGTTGGCTATATTTGCTATCGTGGAAAAGAACCATGGGATAATATAACTGGAGGCCGGGCGGTGTCTATGTGTAAGTTGACTCATGTGATTCCACCTGTGCCGATTAAGGACCGTGCCATTGTTGAAGCTTTTGTCAAGATTGAACACATGCCTCTCACTTAGCTGGGCGGATAACTCATTCCAACCATGAAGCCGAGTAGCTCAACTCAGGCCGAGCCTCATTCTATTAGAGTGTGCACACTGGAGGTAGTAAGGATGTGCGGGGAGCCGGTGTGAGGCCAAGGGCAAGTTAGAGTCCTGATCGACCTGGCATCTGGTAGTGTCCCTGAGGGTGCGGCGCTGATCGAACCCGCAAAATATACACCTAAGTTGTACCAAAGGTGACCCAACATGACCCTAATATGGGAAGTGTGGGTTTGTGTTAGAAATAACTACTCAGCTGGTTGCAACCGATTCGAATCGCCATCTCTCCCAGATAGTGAGAAACTCGACTAGTCCCAACATCATAGTAATTGAACCATGAAATTTGATGGTTATGATGAACATGGGAATGTTACACCAGCTATGGTTATTATTGTTATGCTACATAATCATACATCACATGTTTGGCATAGGTTAGATGCTAATATAGAGATGAATAGCTACAATTAACTTGGAATCAAATTGTAAAATGTATAGCTCAACTAGTGGCTTTTTAAGCGAAATGTTGTCAAGCTAGCTCCAATTATAAAGCCTTGCATGATCCTTGGAGTCACTTTATTTTTGGTTTATGACGGGTAAGTCTAGCTGAGTACTTTCTTGTACTCAGGGTTTATTTCTCACTTGTTGTAGATAACACAGTTTACCATGGGTATTGTAAGAATTGCTTCTGTCCCACCATGGATGAGGAGTGAGGCCTTGGGCAAGGCTCTTCTGAGTTACCTCATCTATGATGCTTTTGTCGGAATTGATCATGAACTGGCTGGTATTTGAACAAGTGTATGTGGTGTTGGTTTTAAAACTATGCTGCTTCCATTTTTATATTTGAACTTGGAATTGTAATAATTGCATTTGAACTCTGATGTATGTTGAGGTACTTGTGAACTTTGTGTAACATGTGGCATGAATGTTGAATCATGTACGATCTTGGTTATATGTTGGCGATTAATCAAGACCCTTCGTGGTACTCGATGGACTACAGGGTTTATATGGGCTCAAGTATGAAATTGCGACCACTTCGTGGGCTGCCATTGTACTTGTGCTCTTATAAATTAGACGGTTCTATCATAGATTTGGGTTCAGCTATCTAGGATTCCTCCTCTAACGGCTTCTTTTCTACTTCTTTAGGGGTGTTCTCTAAGATTTTGGTAAGAATGCTTCTCCCCAAATTGGCGGAGACATGCAAGAATGAACCTCCTAAAGCCGTATTAAGATGCCTCGAGGTTTTCCTATCAAGACCCATATAGAAGTGCTGAAGAAGAATGGGGTCTTGAATGGCAAGGTCAGGTCTAGTATTAATAAGAGTATTAAAGCGTTCCCATGCCATGCCTAGAGATTCCTTTTCTTTTTGTTTAAAGGATAGAACCTCAGAATGAAGGCTGACTACCCTAGAGATGGAGAAGAATTATAAGCAAAAGCTAGAGCACAGGGCTTCCCAATCTCCTTGTCTACTCCCTATGGTGAGATTGTACCAGCGATTTCGCTTTTTCCGTCAAAGAGAAACAAAAAAGCTTCCATCGTAATGTTTCATCTGACGTGCCTGCAATGCACAAGCATACATAGGTCTACTCAAACTCATTTAGGTGAGAATAGGGGTTTTTATCATCTTCGCCCGAAAAGGATTGATCCTGAACCATGTTGATTAAACACGGGCGCACCTCATAGCCAGGTGTTAGGATAGGCTTTAAAGACTCTTGTGGCTGTAGGTGTGCGCTCGTGGGTGCACCATATTGGTAGATAGGGGTGGATTTAAGATCCATGGTAAAGATAAAAGAAAATGATACAAGGATAAGCTAGGTTCGAAGTTAACTCAGCAACCATTTCCCTGGCAACGGCGTCAGAAATGCTTGTTGGTATAAATTAATGCACACAGAATAATCTGCAAGTGCACAGATATTATACTGATGTAGCACTTCACTAGGAGTACCTAGTTTTATATCAAACTCGAGGAAACGTGTGTGAGAATAACCAAATCTAACTTATCCCAACTTCACAACCAAGGCTAGATAATAGGAGCGTAGAGGAGGTTGTTAAGGTCTTCTAGTTCTAACTTCGATAAGCTTTATCCTCTATTGTTCAATTCTAGGGATATTACTAAAGAAAACACAGGCAAAGTATGTTTCCTATAGTAACAAGGTCCTGCTAGGCCTACTAGCGGGAGGTGAACTATAGAGGATTCAATGAGGCTATAAGATCACCCTCTCGAGCTACCATCGATCCAAAAAATAGGGTACATCCACGAGTAACCGAGTCTAAGCACCACGCTTACACTATGAATACTATATAAGGATTAAAGTACTCAAAAGAGAGTCACAAACCTAAAGAACAATATGAATAAGATGCTTACTTGAATTAGAAGTCGATTACTAGAGAAATTTCAGAAGCAAGCTCAAGAAGAACTTGATTCTACCGCTAGGGTACAAGCCATAGAGAGAGCACTAACAGGCCGAAACTTCTCCAAAACTCTTGCCTCTCACTCTATCTCTCTATCTCTAATACAAGACTAGATCCTATTGAGGACTAATCTTCTCTTGATTGCTAGCTTTGATCCTGGTGGAAATATAGATTAGGGTTTTTGGCCCACAGGCTCTCAGGATCAAAATGCATGGATGCCCTAGAGGGGGGTGTAGGTAGGTATATATAGGCTGGAGCATCAATCCTGAGCCATCGGATCAAACACACTTGAATAGACGGTGGAGATGCAATCCTTAAGGCGATGGAGAACCGACATAGCGATGGGAGGCTGACATGTGGGGCCCATAGGTTGGCCGGCCTACAGGTGGGGCTGGCCAACCCCATATATCAGGGACACAGGCTCCGCTTCAATGATTCGCCTTCTGGAGTCTTCTAGAGTCTTCCCACACTGTTTACGCGGTGGAATTCTGTAATTTCCTTTGACGAATAGATCCTCCTTGGCGGTTTTCTGATTATATCTTGCTGGAAACACAGATACATTGATAATCCATTTTAGCCATTTATTCAAGTTATATTGATGGTTTATGATGAATGTTAACTACCGTCAATAGGCATAAAAAATATTTGGTAGCTTAGCTAACATATTTCAATTATATTATGTATTGAACACTTTTTTGTTAACTGTTGTGCCCTCCATGCTGGTTGGTGCAACAAACACAATTACTAGATGGCCACACACTGACATTGCCGAGATGACTCCGTAAGAATGAGTTATCCTTTTCCTACAACATCAAAGCAATGTTAATTAGGGTGCTCCATTTATTTGTATTGTAATAAAATGTCTGGGATGTATAGTTCTGATAATAATTGATAACATTTGGGTATTGGGTAGTTACTCACAAGTTGTCAAATTTGTGTTGTACCACAAACTATTAGCATTATTATTAGGGAAAATAACTTTGTTATGTTGTCTTGTTCCCTCATCTATCAGTATCCATGATTTGATGTCTGATTATATGCTCTAATAATGAACATCAAGCCTATTTATCATACATTGTTTTGAAAAATTGGCCACATGCATGTGGCCAAGACCCACGGATCATTGGCGGGTGGCAGCTTTGGGCCTAGCCATGGGCGCCTAACGGCCGACAGCGTGCTATGACGCAAGGCTCGGCCATGGGTGCCTGGCGAGGGGTGACCTCAACAGATCAGCTGGCAGCAGCGTATCAGGCAGTTTGGAGTGAGATCCACAGGAAGGAGATGTGTTGGTGTCTCCTTTGTTTGAGGGACATGAGGTAGATTTTGAAATATCTCTAAAACATGATAAGGAAAGGAGCTCCTAAAGGAGATCTGCTGGAGCAAGGCCTAATTAGTTATTTACATTAGCATTGCAGTGCATGCATTAGAGGTTATGTAGCATATCCTTAATCTAGACAAGACAATGCAATTTGTTGTTATTTGGTTTGCCAAGATAGGAAGTTGTATAATGTTATGCATGTGATTGTATTCCTGTGTAAGTGGACAGACTATATCTTGGGGCTGGATATGGCCAAATTATGGCATGGTTGGGCTTGCTTTGAGGACAGTTGTAGCCAACATATGAACATGTGTGTAGGTAACCAACTAGGGATATGAATTATGCTATGGAGGTCCAAATCAAAGGTCATGCAAGCAACCAAATAGACTTTAAGATTCACCACTCGAACAAGTTAATCTGGATCTAGGATTCACCATGGATCTACCAAGAAACTATTTGGCTAATGTAGCAGCTCTAGATTCACATAAGGGAATTTTCATTGGAATTGCCAGATTTGCCATTGGCTCTGGCGTTCTCTTAGTCTCACAAACACCCGACCCACACGTTAAGAGGAAAAAAGCACGGGCGAGGGATGCGCATGGGGTCGCGAGGGAGGCACGTCAGGGTAGAGGTCCTACGAGGGAGAGCGTGTGGCTGGCTAGAGCAGCGCCTCCTACTCACCAGCTGTGCTCGCCTTGGCCACAGCTAGTAGTTGCCATGGCTTCGATAGGATCTAATGGCTAGAGGGTGTGAATAGTCTATAAAATTCCTTCAAAGCACTAGATCAACATTGATTAGTAAATAAGATGGCGACTAAGCATTGTATTGCTCTAGCTCTAATTCACCTCAAGCAAGCCTCCTACACAAGCTAGTTACTATGATCTCTAGGTTGATTGCACGCAAGCACTCAAGCTACTCTAGCAACCTAGCTACAACTAGCAAAGCTACCAACTAGAGAAGCTAAGCTAACTACAACTAGAGAGAGACTAAGCTACACAAGCAAACAAGCACTACACAAGTATACTAATGAATTGAATTGCATGTATAGAGCTTTATACCGAACTAGGCAAGAGACAATATGACACAAGATATATCCTCATGGTTTGGTTGCTTGTTGGCAACCTACGTCCATGTTGTGGGGAGTACAAACTAAGTGGTTCGCATGCTAATTGGCATCACATGCCAAGCTCACCACAAGGGCGCCGCAAGAACCACTACCCAAGCCATGATTCCACCAGAGTTGCCTTTTGTGAATCTCCCACGGGGAATAGACACAAGAATCCCTCACAATCGAGCGATTGGTGCTAGAAACAATCACCATAATTCACTCAATGATCCTTCAATCATTGGGCTAGCTAGGTGATGACAATCACCAAGAGTAACAAGAGATCCACCAGCCCAACTAGTGCCACAAGATGTAAGAACTTGATGCAATGCACTAGAGGCTCTCAATCTCACTCCAAATGTGATCAAAAGTAATGCAAGTGAGTGGATTGTGTTCTTCAGATCTCAAGAGGTTTGCACAACTAAATAGAGGTCCAAGGGAGTGGCCTTGGATGACCAAGTGGTCTATTTATAGCTCTAAGCCAAAAGAGCCAACCGTTACCTCTTGATGAGCTGGCTGTGGGTGCACTAGTTGCCCGTCGGCTATAAAACAACATTAAAAAATCTAGTCGTTGGCACTGTCGACGACCGGTGCATTATAGAGTTCGCATAGTCAATTTACATTCTCTCTAGAACTAGTGACAGGTGTGACGACTGGTGCTCGCACCGGTGATGATCGGTGCTCAGAACGCCTACGCGACCGAGTTGCAAGCTCTCTCGAACCCCACACCAGTGCACTTTAAACGGTGCACACCGGTGTGCATGGTGCTTGGTTGAAACACGTGGAGTCAAACCACAGCCGCTGTAACCGGTGCACATGACCGGTGTGCCACCGGACACGATCGGTGCATGCTGAACAGTAGCACCGAGAGCACCCAAGCATCTTCTTTCAAGTGGCTAACTCTCAAATATTTTTCATAAATATGTTAGAGCCAAGTTAGCCTTTTGGAAAGTGTTTTTCATAAATGTTTTGCGTTTGCTCTCCGAGTGTCACTTGGCCTATATGCATATGCAAAGTATTCCAACACCTAGTGCACTAGATGATTGAATTGTCTAATTAGAGCTCCTCTCTTAATAGTATGGCCATATATCCTAAATCTTATCATACACTCTATTGCGTATTGACCGGCAAAACAAAATTCCTATTTATACCTTTGCCTTGAGCTCATAGGGTTTTGTTTTTTTCTTTCTTATTTTCTAAAGACTGAGCACTTGATCATCATGTCGCTATCTCCATCACCTTGAGTACCATCTTGCTCAATCCTTGGATGTAAACCAACCTATCTCATAAGCATACTTAGAGTAGAAGGTTAGTCCACTTGGTTGTCTCAATTAACCAAAACCGAACATAGGATTTCCAGGCTTCAAGATCAAGGAGGCTAGGCGGGCACAATGGGTGGCTCCGCGGCCTTGTGAATAGACCGGTGAGCTAGGTGGCCCCATGGCCTCGCTGGAGCTAGGCAAGCACGGCCTCGCCAGAGCCTATAGGTGCGCGGCTGTGGTGGCCTTCTCCTATAGGCGCACAACCATGGTGGGACAACTGGGTGGTCCTACAACCTCGTTGGAGCCTACAGAGGTGCGACCATGGCGTAGTTATTGGTGGTGGTGCAGCGGTGCTTTTTTCATAGGTCGAGCGGAGACAAAACTAAATCGGGGAAAGGCTAGGCTGATTGGCCCTTGTTTAGGACCGACATGGCCTAGGCAAGCACAGTCGGCCCACCCGGCTAGCAGCCAAGGCACGGTGGTCAGCTAAGGCTTCCTACGCCGACCAGGGCAACAATGATGGTGATGGCCTGGCGGTGGCGTCCTACTAGCCGGTGGGGCCTGTAGTCGGCCAACCAAAGGCACAACCCTTGTTCGCATGTGTAGGGCACAAGCAGGGGACGGTGGAGTAGAATGTCGTCGGCTTGGGGTCAGCGCTGGAGCTTCTGGCATGTGGGAGAGCACCCCTTGAGGAGCTCCACCAAAATGGTGAGTCTGGCCTCTAATGTTGAAACTGGATTTGGTGGATCTGGACTGTTTGGCAAATTTTTGGTGGAGTGAAGCTAAAAATGGTGAATCTGGAGCTGTTGAATCCCTCTACCAAACATGCCCTATATCACACGCTTTTAGAGATGGGAGAGGAGATGAGAAATCTAGTGGAGATGCTCTATTTGTTGTTGGGTATCTTTAGTGTGTATTGTGTTGTGTAGTGAGTCCATGCTTAAGAACCATGCAAAAGTGGTCATTGGTGAGTTTGTACATATCTCCTACAACTAAAAAGAACAAAAGTAAGACAATTTTTTGGTGCGACTTTTTTTGGGGTCGCTCTTCCCTCCCGTCCGTGCGTTCCGCATCGCACGACGATACGGGAAAGGAAGGTCAATCACCGGCGAATAGAAGGAAGCTAATCACCGGGAACGTTAACATCCACCCCAACGCTCCACCCGCCAGTGTGATCCACACTTCTCCCTCGCTACCGTGCCTGGCCGCCACCTTCTCTCCCTCCCCATCGCATCCACGCCGCGCTTGCCCATGCCGCTGCCTCCTCGCGATCTCCCCACGCGCACAGATGTGGGTTTGATTCCCCTCCCCCTCCACCAGGAGTGCAGGGCAGCCCACCACATCGTCCAAGTTGGTCACCAGGCCAGTGCTAGCCCTGCCACCAGGACGATAGGGAGCCGGCCACCAGGGCACCAGGGAAGGGGAGCGAGACGTGAGGAAACCCTGGTCTCTAGATCCGCCACGATGGGCTACCTCGGCGGCGATGAGAAGCCACAGGGCACGAGGCGGCAGCCGCGGTTCCTGTGCCCTCTCTCCCACGACAGTGACGGCACCCCCATCCTGCAGCGGCGCAGACCAGATCTGGCGGTAGCACCTCTCGATACTCACAGACGGCGGCACCCACCTCCGAGCACTTGCAGCAGTGCCCTACTCAACATTAGCCACGACGATGGCTTCCTCCATTCGGTGGTGCCCCGTACCCCCTTGCCACCTACGGTGGCACCCCCATCTCCAACGGACGACGATGTCTTCTTCCCCAACCAGAGGTGGCGCCCATCCCTTCCCACACAAGATGGCGTTGTATACCCGCCGTCGGCTGCCAACACCCACTAGGTATTCGCACCCCTTATCTTCCTGATATCCAAAACCAAGCACCGGAACCGATGGCCAACACCCACCAGGTATCCGCTGCACTCGCCCGTCACACATGTTGTGCGATCTAGCCATCCAGGTTTCGTAGGAGGTGCACACGGTGCTGTTGGAGCCGGTGCTCGGGATCAACTTCGTAAGTGGATGAGCTGGCGCACTCAACCGTAGTTAACAAAGTATAAAAAGATCTCCCAAAGTGGCAGCCAATTTGACCATTGTTTCTTAAGGCCTGATGCTTGCCTTGTGCCTGCTCGAGGACACCGTGCAGCCAGGACGCAGAATGGATAATAAACTGATCCAGGCACTGCCTTTATGACCATACCACTCTTTCAGGTGCAAATTTCAGGAGCTCTATTTTGCTTTCTTCTTATTCCAAATCAACATCTAGTTGGGTTTAGAATTTTTAGTGCACATCTATATGAACGAATATCGGTATGGTTTTTTTGGTTTAGAATTTTTAGTGCACTATAGTAGAACTCTAAGATACAATCCAAACACAATTAGAAACAAGCATACAGAATGCCAACCCTAAGAACACAGGTACAACAATTTTTGCATATCCACAAAATTTCTTGTAGAAATAACCTGTGGACTGCATTGCCATGTCCCTATATAAATGATTTGTACATGGACCGACTCTTGCAATATTAGGTCCCTATATATTAGCACCTATACATTACTATAACCAGAAGAAAGCAAGAGATTATTTAGTTTTAGAGTTCGCCATTTGGTCCTACTCTTATGTAGCTCTCCATCATCCTCTCTGTCCTGTAGGTTCTCCAGGATTTATCTGCGCTGCTATTGATTTTTCTGGATTATTGCATTGATCGATTGCATTCTTTCCAAGGGTATGCAGATGTGTCTTGTTTAAACGTTTGTTGTTTAGGCATGAATTCAGAAACACACATGTTCAAATAAGTATGTCAGAAATTCAAGGATATGATATTCCTCCATACACAGTTGTGGCAATTTCATCCTTTTCGCCGATGTTACTTCATAGTGCCGATTGCATATGCATGTCTTCTGATCCTCTTAAGTTCTTGTGCTATTATCTGAGAATTCTTGTGTGGTTATCTGATAATTTTTGGTCAATTAATGAATACCACACACCTTTCACATTTAATGACACAATGTATCATTTTCAATCCTATGAAGTCTCTAGCTGATTTTTTATTCGAGATAGATCTAATGCATTAGTTGTATAAAAATACTTTGACAAATGTGCTCTACAAGAGGCATTGCGTCCAATCAAAACTGATAATAAAAATACATATATGCAGTTTGCTCTGAGAGATGAAGGTAGAGATATCCTTTTGAAACTGTATACATTAAAAAATCATGAGCATTAGTTGTCAGTGCATAGGTTTCTTTGCCCTATGTAATTGTTAGGAATATATACAATTTTGGATTGCCTATAAAGCACCTTCTCTTTGGCACGTAACTTTAAGTGATTTTGCCTAGCATAGATAGATGTTCTGGTTTCAGTTATATCAGATTCATTGTATCATCTTAACCTTTTGACTCACGTCGGGCCTCCGATGGAACCCTAGGGCCCTCTCAGCATCGAGCCTCCGCCAGCTCGGCAGGAGCTTTAGGGGCGGCCGGCTGCGAGGAGCGGCCGCATCCCATCGAGCAGAAGCAACAAGAGGAGGCGGAGGAGGCCTCGCACATCGGGCAGCTCGCCCTCGCGATTTGCAATTGCTCCAAGGACAGGTCCTTCATCCATCCATTCGTGTGAGTACAACCTTCATACACTCTTCCCTCCCTTCCATCTCGATCTCATTTTATGGATCCTCATTTTGCCTTGATAAATTATCAGCAGAATTCTGTGTAAGGAAAGTACCAACCACATAATCAATTAGGGATCCTCCCCACTGAGAATATTTTCTAGGCCCTGATGAAAGCAATTAAGAAATTAGAAACTATTTCATACTCATGTATCCCATAGAGACAGTAGGTTGTATGGCTTACTGATCCGACACGACTAACTACTATAGAAGCAAGACATGATTTTTGTTTATAAAAATGTGACACTGTTGACAGCCATGCAACAGTTGTTTGCTTCTCCATAGGTCTTCCCAATGTCTATGTTTGAATAACTAATGTTTGCTCAGGAAAAAAAAATTCATGCACACATTATTGGATCTTTGGTCACAATTTAGAAGCTAACATACATCGAAAAGAAGTGTACAATCTAAAATAAGGAAAGGGAAATAGAGGAGTGGCATCTCTGCGAATGACTTCAACAAATGAAGTTAATGTCTCACTGGAAGAACTATTTCTTGATCTAGGCAACAAATTATCTACAAGATTTTTTTTATTTTGTTCTGTGAAATATGAAATTGACTTAACTCTGAATTTCATTTTATCAGCTCACAATGCTTAGAGTTTTGTCAAGAAATCATTTAGTCTGTTGACTCCACAAGATATTTTTCATTCTAGCTTTTTGACACAATATTCCACGAAATAATATCAGAGTTCTTATTTGTATTTGCAGTGCCCATACATGCAATTGGGGACAAAGCTAATGACATGCTACTGGATATGGTTAACAGGGTTGTTGATTTAAATGGAGTGAAGGACTGTAGATTCCAGCTATGTTCTGATAGCTATTTTAGAATTGTTTCTTTCCCTCGCACTCTGCTTAGTATTTATTTATTTATTTTAGAACGAACTCGCTCTGTTTAGTAGAATCTTAATTGAATATTTGCATATGTAATCAGATTGAGCATGTCCAACATCTGGCTCCATTGCTACTATATATATTGGTATTACGCTTTACAAAGTAGATTGTGCATTGAAAGCTTCAGCTTCTGAGTTCTTTTTAAAAGTACTCCACTTCTAAAGTATCTGTTTATTGTTGACAGCCAGATCATCTATTAGACGATGCCAACTCTGCTAGAAACAAGATTGGGGTGGAACGGGCTCAGCGAAGCTCCTACACATTCCAATCACTGTTAGATGGCGGTGCGCTGCTAGCTTTTGGTTCTGACTGGCCTGTACGTAATTCTGCAGACATTTCAGTAACTAAACTCTGTTTTTCAGTTACAATATAGTCAGCTACCAGGTATACTGTTACTGTCTTTCAGGTTTCAGACATCAACCGCATACAAGCTATCCGAACCGCCATGTTCCGTATGCCTCCTGGATGGAAGGTCCCCTGGATCCCTGCGGAGCGCTTGACCCTTGATGAATCACTGAAAGCGTAAGTCTCTTTCGATCCAGTCATTGTGATGCCAAGCTCTGCAGATCGATGGTTTTCCCCGTTAATGAGTTGGTCTCTCACTCTGACGAACACACAGACATACAATGTCTGCTGCCTACGCCTGCTTCCTGGACTATGCCGTGGGCAGCCTTGAATCATGGTCTTACTGAATATGTATGTATGCTGTTAGTGAATAGCTTCTTTAATTGAATCATTGTCTTACTGAGTTTGTGAAAATATGTATGTGTGTTGTTAGTGCCATCTCATAATTTCTCTCCTTCCAAGAGTCTTGCTAAGTTACCCGTCTGTCTCTGAAATTGCAGTGCTGGCTACCAACTAAAGACTATATATACACATATATTGTTCCTTGCAATCTTTTAAAGAGGATAAAATTCCGGCTATATATGCACCCAAAGGTCTATCCATAAAGGGTTGTGCAGTACACTCTTAATGTTTCCTCCTATTATGTGTAATAACCATATCTCTTTTTGCGGGATTTTTTGCGCCAGAATAACACATGAAAAGTTACTCTGTCAAGTATTTGGCATCCAAGCTGCACAGAGCATGAGGATATCATGTGGGATGCATTTCAGAGTTCAGTTTATCTTAGAACCATCCTTGATTTCTTAAACATATAAATTGTTGAATAATAATGTTTTAAGAGCTTGCTAGACCTTGATTTAGTCATTTTTCTGTGTGGTAGTTTAGATTAGCTTTCACTTGCTGTAATTGATCCTTTCAAGAGCTGTAAATTTCTTGTTAGGTGAGCAAAGCATACTTTGTCAAGGATTCCTTTTTTGCCTTTGAAAAGGGTCAGGATTCTGAAAGAAATTCAGACCTTGTGTAATTTCAGTTCAAGAATTTCCATCTTCAATATAGCTAAATAATATTATATTGTTGTGTTTGATATTATCACAATGCAACTATTGTGCATGGAAAAAACACTGGCTAAGCTCGTTGATAAGTAAGGTCTGAGAAGAGGTTTACGCTATTTTTGACTAGCTATCAGTATAGGGATTAGCATGACCTATTATATCACTCTATTCTTAAATACGAGTAGTAGCTTGTCAGTTTGAGTCTCTATTTGCAGGTGACATTACTACATTAGTAGCATATGTATTTGGTTCTAATTAGTTCTGCAGTAGGCGACCTCCGTCACCACCATGCATGGCCGTCCTGGTGTTGCGAATGTGACTAGGAAACCTAGGGGTCTTCTTCGGGCACGGCTACGTGCAGCGCATGTCCTTCAACGAGGCGGAGCTCGCCGTGGGGTTTTAGGGTCTCTACAGGCTTGTGATGGCCGGAACGGAGCTTGCCGTGGTGGTGCTCTGGCCATGGCGAGCCTTCGGGGCGGTTCACTGACACCGGCATTCCAGAGCGTTGTGGGCTCGGCAAGGCCGTACTTGTGCTCGTGCGAGTGCGAGTGCACGTGTGTGCGTGTTATGTACCGTGACAAAGAAAAAGGCGGGGCCTTGGGCCTCTTAGGTGGAGAGACCACGACGGTGGCCATGGCGAGCACATACCAGCGAGCGAGGCAAGCGTGGGGGCTCACTATGGGCTTGAGGTGGCTAGAATGGCGGTGCAGTGGCGAGGTGTGGCCGTGTGTTATCTTATCGTGCGATCCATGTGTTTTTAGTATAAAAATTTTTCTGTCCCGTAGCAACGTACGGGTACGCTACCTAGTTTACATAAGAATTGCACAAGTCGAAGATGTGGATAGGCACACACTAGAATATTAATCCAGGGTGATATATACAAACAATGCAAGCATATGAAAATATGGTACAGAGATAATAATTAAAGTTTCCAGCAAGCATGCAAGAGCTTAATTATTCTACTACTGGAAGCTTTGACCGATTCGCTTTGTTGCCTACTCCACGGAGCAGCAGCATTGTTTGAAGGCCTCAAGGCTATGCTTGAACACAGGCACGAAGGCGTCGACACTGCCATCACCTAGGCAGGACGGCACAAGGAAAAACATCCCCTCTGTGGGGATGTAGGGCGGCATGAAGTAGGACGGGCCGCCGGTGCCCAGGTCTAGCTCTTGGAATGGGAACGTTAGCCAGCTATCCACATCTAGATCCGGGCACAACACGTCCCTGTTGAGCACGGCTGTTGTCTCCAATCCCTCCTCCTCCACCACGCCGGAGCTCGCGAAGTCCACGAAGGACTGGAAGTAGGCACGGTCCACCTGCTTCACCGCATCGTGGATCACCTGCGCCGCATGGGTTAGCGGCTGTGTCAACAGGTTGCCAACCGTGGTGCGCGGGAATGCCCAGAGCACGAGGTTGCCAAAGTATCCCTCTGGCACTCCGAGGCGTGGCCGCCCGTCGACGGAGAGTCGTATGGCAGACGCCTGGCACGGGTCACCGAGGCCCCGTGCGCGCGTCATGGCACGCCACACATGGGCGACGATGGTCTCGAACCGGCTGAAAGGGTGGCCGCGGCCTTCTGATGCCTTGGCGCGGAGCGCGGCGATGAATGCCTTGGTGAAGTGCGCCTTGTGGATCACGATGTCGTGGCAGGTCGTCTCACCGTGTGCCGTGAGGAGGGATGATGCCGGCGTCGTCGGGCGGTAGAACTCCACACCGCGGTGCTCGAACTCAAGGCACGGCGGGTCTCGGAGTGGGAAGAGCCCTGGTTGGTGGTGCAGGGGCGGCGGCAGGCCGATCGGGACCCCGCGCACGGTGCGACCCCATGCGACGAGGAAGTTGCTGGTGGCACGACCGTCGGCGACGGCGTGGTTCGCGGTGAACCCCACCATGTGTGAGCCACATGTGAACCTCGTGAGCTGCACCTGCACCACCTCCTCGATCTCGGCCTCTAACCCTGGGTGCAGCAGCTGCACGTCAGGCGATGGCTTCGCTGGTGCAACATCAGCGAGGTGGGCGTCCACGGACGCCTCGATGAGTCGCGCGCCATGGTCGTTGAGCAGCACGCCGAGCTCGCCATCCGGGCCCGGACGGACCTGGCCAGCGAACGCCCGGTACACACCCAGCACGGCGGCAAGGCCATGCTCAATGTCGGCGATGGAGGGCACCGGCGGTGAGAACGCGTAGATGATGGCCATCTGTATGTGGTATGTGATCTTGTCGAACACCGAACAAGGCACATGCTCGGTGGTGTCTGGTTGTGGCACACCTGGTGGATAGGACGGCTTGACAAGCCTAGAGCTCATCACCTTCACCTCCATGGCGATCTGCTGGCCTGTGCAAATGGCTCACTTTTGTTTGGTTTACTTCATTACTCGCTTGCTCACTCACCTCTTCTAAATAAATAGAACTTTGTGAAGCTTATTTCTGTGATAGCTAGTGTGATGCTATCTATCACTAGTGTGTGGGATTGTCCTGAACAGTTTTGTTTGATTGTGCAACTGCAGTTTTGTTCTGTTGTTCACCGGTCTTGGATGTGACACGCAATACAAATTTGTGCGCGTTTTATATATGCAACAACATCTTGCACACTACTCACCTCTTCTGAACTGAATAAAGTGGAACTTTGCAAAGCGTGCGTTACTGTGATACGATCTACCACTAGCGTATGGGATTGTCCTGTACAGCTTTGTTGATTTTGCAATAACAGTTTTGTTCTATTGCTCACCCATGCCAACTGTGATACTAAGCTTTTGTTTGATAGTGTAACTGCAGTTTTGTTCTGTTGCTCACCCATCCTGGTTGACAGACATTGTACATGTTTTGTGCAATTATATTACAATAATTATAGCTTCCTCACCAGCCTCTTATGAATACAGTGGAACATTGCAAAGCTTTGCGTGATGGTGTATCGGATTTCCTTGGAAAGCTTTGTTTGATTGTGCATGCGCAGCTACAGTTTGGCCTGTTGCTCACCCAAGCATCCCGCCGTGACGCGAAGTACACATTTTATGCAACTGCAGCTTTGTTCTGTTGCTTATTACCCATCCTGGCTGTGAAGCATAATACAGCTTTATGCATGTTTTGTGAAAATACAGCTTGCTCACTCACCACTTCTAAATAAAGTGGAATTTTGCAAAGCTTTATATATGATAGTGTGATACTATCCATATCTAGTACATGGGATTATATATATTGTCCTAGAAAGCTTTGATTGCGACTGCAGTTTTGTTTGCTCACATTACAAAGGATTTGTAGCAAGCGCCTCATGTAGGGCGGCCCTACAAATAGTTCCCAAACGAGCCGTCTTTATAAATCTATTTATAGGGGCGGCTCTATATCCAGCCACCCCTACAAATTGAATTTGTAGGAGTGGCTCTATATTGAGTCACCCCTACAAATAGGCGTTGAATAGTAAAAATTAAGTACTAAAATTCGAATTATTTCAAACGGTTTTGAATGGAGAAATAACCAAAATAAAAGTTGTAGATCTCGAAAGTTATAGAACTTTATTGTTTACAACTTTTTCATTTGAAATCATTTACTGTTTCAAAATGTTATTTGAAATTTAATTTTTAAATTGTTGAAGAACTTTGATTTCTCGTTTTAATCTCTGGCTAAATGTAACTAGTCTTTCTCCCTCATACAACATTCTGTTCACAAATTTTACATATCTCTCTTATAGTTTATGAAATTATAAGAGATATATGTAAATTTGTGAACAATGTAAACCACTTTGTCGGATGAATAAATTACCAAAATAAAAGTTGTTGATTTTGATGAGTTCTACAACCTTTATGTTGATGACTTTTTCAGCTGAAATCATTTACTCTTTTAAAATGTTGTTTCAAGTTGACATTTTTAGAAATTTAAATTATGAAGTCATCAAACAAAGTCACAAGAAAAGATGACCAAAATGAAAGTTATATATCTTGAAAAGTTATAGAACTTTGTAGTTGACAACTTTTTCATTTGAAATCATTTTGTCAACAAAAACTATGTTTCAATTTCTCAAATTTGAAATTTAAATTTTTTCAAACTTCCTCGGATGGAGAAACAACCAAAATAAAAGTTGTAAAATCTTGAAAAGTTACAGAACTTTGTAGTTGACAACTTTTTTCATTTGAAATCATTTTGTCAAGAAAAACTACGTTTAAATTTCTTAAATTTTAAATTTGAATTTTTCAAACGACCTCGGATGGAGAAACAACCAAATTGTGAGTTGTAGATCTCGAAAAGTTATAAAACTTTGTAGTTGACAACTTTTTGATTTGAGATTATCTTATCAAGACAAACTACATTTGAATTTCTCAAATTTGAAATTTAAATTTTGTACACGACCTCAGATGGAGAAACTAACAAAATGAAAATTGTTGATCTCGAAAAGTTATACAACTTTGTAGTTGATAACTTTTTCATTTGAAATCTTTGGGGACATTAAACAATCAATTTAAACTCGGTTTAGGATAATACGTGGGGAAAGAAAATCTAATATAGACACAGGTGAGGGTGAGGTGCAGTGTTAGAGGAGGGTACGCGAGAGGGGGAGGTCGCGGGTTCGAATCCCGCCAGCCTGCGAAGCGCGCGATTTTCACGTGAAAAATGTCGTGACTTGCGACTTTGACGGAGTGTGTGGGGGCCTCCCCGGATTAAAATAAAATTTTGCTATTTTTTGCCTGATTTCGTAATTTCTACAAAATGGACAGCCACCCCTATAAATACTCGATTTATAGCAACATTGTGATAGAGGCGGCCAACAAAACCGCTCCTACAAAAGGTTATGAGCCGCCGCTACAAATCCTACGTGTAGCAGTGTCATCTGTCCTGGTTGCGACGCATAGTATAACTTTACACACGTTTCATGCAACTACATACATCTTTACACACGTTTTATACATTTGCTCAGACTCTACACACACATAAAGAAATTACTTTCTTCGTTTCCAAATTATAAGATGTTTTGACATTTTCAAATACATTGTTTTTAATGTATCTGACATAGTGTATATATCTGAGTGCATGAAAAAATTATGTATATAGAAAAGTCAAAATTGACTTATAATTTAGAACGGATGAAGTAACTGATTTTAGTGCCGCATAATTGTGATCCATCCATCATGATGTGGCCAACTTCTGTAGCTTCAGCTGTTTCATTGAATCGGATCTCTTGGCTGTAACACCCTCGGTGTTACATCGTACAATTTTTGCTAAAACACTGCATGAGCATCATACTTGCTTATACATGGGTGTAATATAGTGTATAAATCAATGTACGACATTTGAAACGTTCGTCCGAAACCAGAAACAAATGTTACATTCTATGTCGCTTTATATTGTTTACCATTCTAAGTGAATTTTTATCGAACAAAAATGCTCTAGAACGTTGATGCGAACTTTGGTAAAGTTTGTGGTACGAACTTCGTAGGCAACGATAAAATACGTGCGGTCGAGGACGGGGTTCGCTAGCTAGTGTATCGGGTAACTTGAAAATCGCATTCGACGCTAAATCGTTAGGACTTAGCCGAAATTTCCCACGTCGGGCAATGCGTTGACGAAGCTACGTTCGGAAATTTTTGCAGAACGATCGGGTTAAGAAGTGGCAAGATATTTTGGCTTAGTTCGGTAGCCCTAGGTACCCTCTTGAGTATAGAAGAATGGGTTTGGCGTTTGGATCATCGGGTAGGATTTTTCAACAGCTTTAAAAAGCGTGCAAGTCACATTTTGAACGGAGCCAGTGCTGGCCACGGCCACCGCCTCTGCTCGGCCTGGCACCGCTGCTGGCCGCCCAGCGCGTGCTGCCGTGCCAGCCGCGTCCTCACTGCCGTGCCTGTGCAAGCACGCCCGCGCGCGTGGCCCTTGCGCTGCTGGCCACGACCGCCTGCCACCACGCGCAGGCGCGCAGCATGCACGCGCCCCACGCATGGTGCCGGGTCTGCCTCTGCCCACCGTCGCCGCACCGCTGTGGCTGGTCTTGCTGTTGTCCTCGCCCCTACTGGCCGCGCATGCTCCTGCACAGCCGTGCCGCGTGGACCCGCACCGCCGTGCCGCGCACGGACCGCTCTGTCACCGTCCGTCGCCGCCTGCACGGCCATTGTTGCCGTTGACACTTCGGCTGCATGTGCGTGGCCTTGCCGGCCGCCTAACTTCGCCGTCCTGTCCGCGCTTCACGCCAAGCCACTCTGCCGTGTTCCTGGACATGCCAGCCTCTGCGGCGCAGTGCCGTGCCGCCCCCGCCTTGCGTGTCGCGAAGCTACGGTCGTGCGTCGGAGTGCCAAGCCCGCTGCTGTTGCTGCCATATGGTGCCGGGCCCTATGTTGGAGTTTTCCCCGCAGTCGAACCATTTAGCCGAACATCATCGCCCACCAAATTGGCCGGGTGCAGTCCATCCCTTTCCAATTCACCGTGCGCCCAAATAGCTAGAGTAGTTAGCTTCCGATTGGAGTCATCTCGACAAGCTTCTTTCCTACGGTGAGGTAATGGGGAGAATTTTCCCTTCGGCGGTCCGGCATGGCCGGTGAGATGAGTTCTCGGCCCGGGGCACTACTCCTTGATCTTTTGTTTCAATCGAGCACGGCTGTTGCCTCTCCTTGACTCGTGTGCCTCACCCGTGCAGTGGCTCCGCCGACGGTGCAGCAGGTCGCTAGGAACGTCTTCTCCGCGGCCGACATGAACCGGATCAACCTCGCGCACGTGGCCAGCTTGTTGTCGTTCCTCACGTCATCACCCAGCCCGTCTGTCGCATCACTGGTGAGGTCCTCTTGCTCCTAGGGTAGCTGGTTGATGCAATTAGGGCCGAGGTTCACCGGAGCGTGTGGCCGTCCACGGCGGACGTGGGTAGATGCCGTTTCCATGGCCGACACGCTTGAATGTAGTAGCGGTTCAATTAGGACATCTACATTGTTTAACGCAGTCCATAGATGGTTAAGGAGTAGTGGTTGAGGTGTTAGGCAAGGTTTATTCACCGGCATCGGCGCCACCGTGGCCAAACACCGCCGTGGTGAATGGCCATGCCTCTGTGCGTCACCAACCAGGTTGTTTAGTACCTCTATCGGATGCTCTTGGGTTGAGGAGTGTCGCGGTGGTAAGAATTGAGGCCGTGGAGGTGCGTGCTCACCGGCGTTTGGCCGGTGAGGCCGTGGCCCTGTTAGTCCGGCCAAGGGCTTCGTAAAACATGAATTCGAATTGAAGTAGGGTCCTAGATGCGAAGCCAATGACTCATTTAAATAGTGCTTGGGTTAGTTTCATGAATAGGGTTAAGAACGGGGGGCTTCTTCGCTAAAGCGCCCGGTATCACGCTGGCTCTCTTGTGGGCAGCGTCTTTGTGGGCAGCGTCGTCTGCTTGTGACTAAGTGGGCCATGACTCTTCTTGCATCTTGTGCAAGCGGGACACCGGGGGTTTGGGCGAGCCAAGAGTTGTTGGGCATGTAGAATTCATTTTTCAATTATCCAGTGAATTACAAACGTTTATTCAATATAATTTCTAGCTGAACTTTGATAAATTGTAGTAAATTGTGTAGTTGTCCAAAAATAGTGAAACCAAGTTTGTTAGGTTTACAAAAATACCATCTACTTGTTAGTGTAGTTAGATTACAGTTAGTTGTGGAAATGGAAGGTTCATAAATTCAAACTAAAGAGCTTAGTATTATGTAGATTAATAATTGTAGGAATTTTTGTGGTAAATTGGTGATAGCTATAGATATGAAAATTTTACAGTAGGCTCGCTAGATTATTATGTACTTGCTGTAAATTTTGTAGCCTTAGAATAGGTGGATAACTAGAGTAGCTATTACCCTTGCTTTATCGTATATAGCATAAATCAGCATTAGGAGTAAGAATACATGTAGTTGCTATAATAATGTATATACCATACTGCATACTTGTTATTGGCAACAATAGATAACTTAGTACCGTGGTCGGTAGCACTAGCGTAGTAGTTAGACAGATGTACTTTTATTTTAAGAGTTGTTGTTGCTATATTACTAAGTATTGCATCATCATTTCATGCATGTAGATCACGAGTTGGTAGAGTTCGTGCCCGTCGATGAACAGGAGTATGAGGAAGTCATCAAGGAGTACGAGGAGGAGATCCTTGTGCAGGAGGGAGCCCCGGAGCCTCTTGGTGCTGACTTTGCTGACCCGTCGCTAGCCCAAGGCAAGCCCCAGTGCATAACCCCTATTTTTAATGATTACTGAATATATATATGATGTGCATTTATGTTACAGGTATTTTATGGAAACTACATGCATAAATATATCTACCTATGAGTCCTACTAGTACAGGTCGAGTAGCTGCTATGCTCAGGATATCGGTAGCGTGAGTAACCTGTGTTACTCATAAGTAGGTGATAAATATGATCAGTCATGATAAAATGTGTAAAGATAAATGGTGATCGGGCAGGTATATGGTTTGGGTATTGGTGAGTGTAAGGGGTTGTGTCCTGTGGCCAATAGGGCATAGCTCGGTTGCACTTTTTCCCTGTCTGTGTCGATTAAGGACCGGTCGTTGCATAAGTCTCGAGGCAAGTCACAGATCTATTATCCCAAGCGCATACTTGTGTATGGGCATAGGGAAGACTCGTTGCTCTCCTGTCGTGGATCCAGCTCTTTTCGGACCGACTGATTGGAGGCGGAGATGGTGGAGCTCCTTGCACCGCACTGAGTCCAAGACTCAGGAGTGGGGCTTGGAGTCCAAGTTTGGATAGGAACCTGGACACCCAGGACAGGAGGGTGATGGGTTAGTCTTGCTTGTGCCTGGGGTACAAGCGGGGCGTGTGTTTTCAGGGTACCCAGCTAGGGGCATTGATTTGCGAATCGCCGAGCAATCCGGTATGGCTTGTTTTTGGGTCTATCACCGTAGTAAGAACTGAAAGATGGAAGATGATGAAATGGAACTGATTGCTCAACACTTGCTTGAAAGTAGAACAGGTGCTTATATAGACTGGATAGATAATAACTTAATATGGCTGATAATAATAACATAAATAAGGACTCACTATTAGTATTGCTTTCTGCTAAAAGAAAACTAGCAAACCATAAAGCTTATCATATTCCTTGGAGTCGGGAAATTATTCCCACTAGTCGGATAAGTCTTGCGAGTACATTGTGTACTCAGGGTTTATTTACCCCTGTTGCAGGTAATACATGAGAAGTACCTTTGTGTAGAGGATTCTTCTGGTGGTGTCAGACAGATCCTCGTCTCTTATCGCTAGATGTTCATTTTGAAATTCTGATGTTTGTTATTCCGCACTCTGACATTTGGTAATGTAATAATGTAATTTTTAAAGAACTTCTGATGTACGAAATGGACAAGTATTGTAACTCGTTCTCATTATTGGGTCCTTGGAAAAAATGTGGATCTTTCAGGTTCTCCCTTGGGGTGTGCCCGACGGATACCGCCCGCTGTAGCCTGCTTTCGGGGTGCTTAGTGTCTGGTGGAAGACGAGCGCCTCCGTAAGTGTGCTATTTTCGGCGGTTTTGCCACAGTTGATACCAGAGCCAATAATGGTTACGAGTTTCATCACTCTTTTCAAAAACTTAAAAAATTGACCTAGCAATATGGGCTATCTAGGATAGCGGCACTGGTTTTATCTAATCAGTTTCTATAGGTACACTAACTTACGTTGCGTAAGAAATCATCTAGCATGCGAAAAATGAGTGTGCGATGTGCCAAAAATTCTGCGAATGACGCTACATTCCAGCTTGAGTGAACGTATAGGCCGAAGCATGCATCATGATAATAGCATCTTGCTTAAACTAAAATCCCCCTACATGATGAGTACAGGCCCGATCTTCCGAGAGGTAGCCGGTAAGTTCGATATGTGGAGATCTCGACGTTGGCGATCCGGCTTCAAATCAGACGCGATTCGAACCCTGCAACCGTTACACCACTGCTCCGTTGGTTATCAACCAAGCACAACTTGATTGACCTCGCCAAGAAGGCTTTTCACGCAAAAGCGCGTCGAAGAGCACAAGCAAGAAGGTAAAACACGCAATCTGATATTGCAAATATGAATGACGCGAATATCAATAGAGGGTTCAAGAACTTCGGTTCCAAAGGACTAATCGACACGATGGAGGAGATCGAGAACGGGGCCCTGGATCACTTGTAAAAGGATTTGTCACCACGCTTACAATGAACGATTCGGTTTCTCGATGGAAAACTAAACTCTAAACAAAAACCCAATTGTGTAGCAGCGGCGACGGCTATGTTTATAGTCTAAGACTCGACCTAGGGTTGGGGACGGCCAGGGGTTGGGCGCCCATAACTTGGGCTTAAGGCCCGACACGATACATGGCCAAGTTGGCCCAAATAGGTGACGCAGCACCTTGCCGTGGTCACACAGAATGATCCACGGACCTTCTGGAGCTGGGACCAGATCCAAAACGACGGCGTCGTCGTCGTCCTTTCAACGCATCCAAGAACGGCCCGTTTCGACATCGTATGAGGAAGTTATGACCCGAAACAGTGACGGCGTGTCTGCTGAATCCGAGGGTGACGTGGTAGCTGAGTTGGGAACGAATTGCAACTTGGGGAAGACCATGGCGTCGGTGTGTCCAGGTGTGGCGATGTCCTCATCATCCTCCCTTCTCGAATTGGAGTCGTCCTCGACTCCATCTTGGCGATGTCCTCATCATCCCCTCCTTGTAGAATTGGAGTCGTCCCCTCGACTCCATCCCATCATCGAACTCCTGCAAAAGATTAGTGACAAAGCGGGCAATGCACCGGACATAAAAGGTTGACAAAACATAGTATAACATGGTGCATCGGGATTATGACATAACTCAGCGATGGCAGGAGTTGTAGCAAGAAAAGCACCTCCTTTTAACTTAATCCCATTATTTTTAGCAATGTCTGTTGGAGGTTTATTTTTGATCTCATTAGCATGTTTAATAATATCCGTGAGGAGACAAAGGCAACAATGTAATTTTCTTGTCCTTATGTATGATAGTGTATGTATTAGTTCTACCATGGTGTAAAGCATCATTATCAAATTCCCATGGTCGACCTAACAAAATGGAACAAGCTTGCATAGGGACAACATCAAAATCAGCGATATCATGATAAGAGCACGTGAAAAAAGCTAATGCGTGCTGATTTAGTTACCTTAGTCTTACCACTATTATTGAACCATTGAAGTTTATATGGATACGAATGTTGTCGTGTGGTCAAGCCAAGCTTGTCAACCAAATCTGAACTCACCAAGTTGTTGCAACTCCGCCATCAATGATAGTGAGAACACGACAACCTGCACAATGAGATACATGTGGAACAAATTGTGGCGTTGGATCTTCATCTCTTCTTCATGTCCCACACGTGTACTCAACACACGCTGCTGACGAGAAGGCTAGGATAGTCCGCGGCAGCAACTCTCACACAGTCAATGATGATGGCCTCCTTGTCTTGATCGCCCCTCGGTGGGATCTGCATCAATGTTAGCGACAAGGGGCTAAATCATCTTCAACATCACTAGCACTTACATATCCATCATCGGTAGCAATGAAAGCGCGACGACCGGGGCAATCCTTCATGACATGTCCCATGCCTTTGCATCGGTGGCAAATGATTTTAGAGCTGGACGAGGAGGAGCTAGTAGAAGCACACAGTGGCACCTTTCTTCACCGTGGAAAGCGCACATTAGACAATTTACTTACCCCGGAAGAAAATGGAGGTGTAGATGGATGTGGTGCAACAGGAAGCTTGGTCGCTCTCATTTCTCGGAACGCTGCTGAAAAATTCCTCCCATTGTGAGACACGAAGGCTGGTGTTGTTTGCGTCCCCTGTGCTTCTCGTTACGCCTTAATAGCAAGATGATACAATTGGGAAAAATTAAGCCATTCTTTGTAATCAAGTATGTTACAGATATCATGGTTTAAACCACCAAAAAATCTAGCACTAGCATCAACATCATCTTCATTTATACCACAACGTACTAAACCAATAAGCAATTCTTGATAGTATGCTTCTACTCCTTTATCACCTTGTTTTAAAGTTTGTAGTTTCAAACGTAAATCACGTTGGTAATAAGGAGGAACAAAACGAGATTTCATACGTTGCTTTAAAACATTCCAAGTTTGAGGCACAATGAAAGATTATTAGCATTGCAAAGATCACTCCACCGAACAAAGCAAAATTAGTAAACTCACTAGTAGCAAGTCTAACTCTATGCTCGGGAGGAACATTATGAGAATCAAATTTTTGTTGAACAACAAGCTCCCAATCTAAATATGCCTGCGGATCAACATTACCAAAGAAAGGAGGTAGACTAAATTTAATTTTAGCAAAAGGATCATTATTACCATGATTATTACCTCCCATGCATGACGATTGAAGTTGAGGCGGCGACGGGCACCACCACGTCGGACATCGCATCTTCATCACCAAAAGCATCCGCATCTTCATCATCGGCCACGATAAAGGCGGAGGCGTTGCTCAATCTGTTCAATGCGGTTGACCAGATTGTTCACATTCTTGCGTCATTTCGGTCATAAGATTGCGTTGTTCGGTCATGAACGTTGCAAGCTCGCGCCCTTGAACACGCACTCATTGAAGTCCGTCGGAGTTCCTGCCATGGTTAGAAGATAGAAAAAGACAACACCAAAGTATTATCCCTATCAACTACAAGGAAACAAGTGGTGGTGGTGGTGAAAGTGGAATGCAAAATCACAAGCGGCTTACCACCGTCTTGCTCAGTATTCTTACCAACGCCAAACAGAGCAAAACCAAAATGGCGAAGCAATCTGTTGTGGAGCGTGGGTAGCGATTGCAAGATGAACTGTCTTGTGATGTAAGAATATGTGGAGCTATGGGAGGCACACAATATGACAAAGAAGGATTAGCAATTAACGAATCTGAGTAGCGATTGTTCAATCTGGATCCAAAGTACAAGTCACAGTCTTTGGCTAAGACATGTCGAGGGCGTGGCGCAACAAGGTGAAAACAAAGGACGATCGAAAGAACTCACGGAACAAGCAAATAGCCCGGATTTCTCCTTTTTTCCGGATTTTCCAAAAGGCACTAGTAGGAAACAAACTTTTTTATTTTTTCACTAATTTTTTATACTTTTCTCGAACAAGGATCACAAAAGATGCAACCACAAAAATTGGCACCTACAAGCTGAGGTGGGATGTGGTCTCTGAAATTCAAAGACGTGCTCTGAAAAGCGTGCAAAAACTTTGACAAATTTTTTCTTTATTTTCCTGAATTTTTTGGCAATTTTGACGAAACCAAACAGGGCGAAGCCGAGTTTGGGTCGGGTCCAAATGGTGTCAAGAAGCTGCTGAAAAAATTTCAGATTTTTCGATAAACGAGCGAAAAGTTATGCTGTTTTTGAAGGTATCTCAAGGTATGTTTTCCGGGAGGCACAACACGGCGGGCGGCGGTTTAGGGCAAAACGTCCCTAAACTCTAACACCGATCACAGCAGAGTAGGTATTCGCCTGATGATGTAAGGAGGGCTGCGATGCAGGCAAAATAAGAGCGGCTGGCAACCTATCTAGGGCTTGCGCGGCGGCGAGAAGTTACACAAGGCGGCTAGCGGGGCAAGTC
The DNA here is from genome assembly GCA_904845875.1 of Miscanthus lutarioriparius. NCBI lineage: Eukaryota > Viridiplantae > Streptophyta > Magnoliopsida > Poales > Poaceae > Miscanthus > Miscanthus lutarioriparius. The sequence goes on from CAJGYO010000012.1 coordinate 45,507,192, forward strand.
GAGTAATGTGGTGGCTTCGACTTGTTGTTTGGGAACGGTGGATGGGATAGCGGCGGAAAACAAAAATCACAGCAACGGGCGATTGAACTACGACCACGAACACAATCCTAAACCAGCAACAAGACTCGACCACGGACACAAACTCAACAACACGAATCTGAAACGAAATTGCAAAGGCACAAAGGGCGATAGGACAGCGGAAATTGAAATATTTTTGGGCTTTTTGTGGACTCTAGGTAATGAACAAATATGAATCTAAGACAAACGAGATTATACCTCGCGGTAAACCTGAAATATCTGATACCAATTGATGAGTACAGGCCCGATCTTCCGAGAGGTAGCCGGTAAGTTCGATATGTGGAGATCTCGACGTTGGCGATCCGGCTTCAAATCGAGGCGCGATTCGAACCACGCAACCGTTACACCATTGCTCCGTTGGTTATCAACCAAGCACAACTTGATTGACCTCGCCAAGAAGGCTTTTCACGCAAGCGCATCGAAGAGCACAAGCAAGAAGGTAAAACACGCAATCTGATATTGCAAATATGAATGACGCGAATATCAATAGAGGGTTCAAGAACTCGGTTCCAAAGGACTAATCGACACGATGGAGGAGATCGAGAACAGGGGCCCTGGATCACTTTGTAAAAGGATTTGTCACCACAGTTACAATGAACGATTGAGTTTCGATGGAAAACTAAACTCTAAACAAAACCCAATTGTGTAGCAGCGGCGGCGGCTATGTTTATAGTCTAAGACTCGACCTAGGGTTGGGGACGGCCAGGGGTTGGGCGCCCACAACTTGGGCTTAAGGCCCGACACGATACATGGCCAAGTTGGCCCAAATAGGTGACGCAGCACCTTGCTGTGGTCACACAGAATGATCCACGGACCTTCTGGAGCTGGGACCAGATCCAAAACGACAAGCGTCGTCGTCCCCTTTCAACGCATCCAAGAACGGCCCGTTTCGGCGTCGTATGAGGAAGTTATGACCGAAACAGTGACGACGTGTCCGCTGAATCCGAGGGTGACGTGGTAGCTGAGTTGGGAACGAATTGCAACTTGGGGAAGACCATGACGTCGGTGTGTCCAGCGTGGCGATGTCCTCATCATCCTCCCCTTCTCGAATTGGAGTCGTCCTCGACTCCATCTTGGCGATGTCCTCATCACTACACGTATAATTGAATTAGTAAATTGATAGGACTAACTAAAGGAATGCTTTAATAAATGTGCTTTCATTTCTCTAATCCCTTGCTTCTGATCGGAAAGGTTGTTCTAAATGGATGGTTCTTATCTCTTACAGATGAATCTAAGGTTGGGACGCGGGAGCACTAGTGCTGGGGGCGAGAGTGGCTGGGCCAATGAGCACGGCAACGGGGAGAGCCAGGAGGCTCCAATTCAGGCTTCTCATCCTTTTCCACCGCCACCACCGCCATCGCCAATGGCTCACGCTGAGATGATGGTAGAGCTGATGGCTGCTCGTCGCGAGTCAGCCCATGCCATGGAGCTAATGGCACAGCCTGTCGCTGGCTTCGCCCGCGGAGGCCACGGGGACAATGGTGGGAACGGGGGTGGTGCCCGCCATCCTGAGGGACCTCCTCTTACCAAGATTTCCTCAAGACCCACCCGCCCACTTTCACACCGTCAGCTGAGTCCCTGGATGCGGAGCACTGGCTTCACATTCTGGAGCAGAAGTTTTTGTTGCTCAACGTGGCCGATGAGTAGAAGGTACGCTTTGTAGCGCAGCAGCTATTGGGGTCTGCGAGTGCATGGTGGGATACCTTCCATGCCATGTAGTAGCCAGATCATCCGGCGACCTGGCAGGAGTTTACTAAGGCTTTCAGAGAGTTCTATATTCCTGCTGGTATCCTCAACCGAAAGCTGACTGAGTTCCTAGAACTGCGACAAGGAAGTATGACAGTGATGGACTATGTTAATTAGTTCAATCACTTGTCTCAGTATGCTGGCATCCATGTGGACACTGACGAGAAGAAGAAGGACCGCTTCTTTTGTGTCCTTTCTTATATCCTTCAGGAGAAGCTGTACACTGTGAACTATTAGACCTTCAGGGCACTGATGAATGCTGCCATCACCATGGAGGGCTTGCAGCGGGATTCCTAGGCAGAGTGGAAGAGAAAGCAGGTGGCTGTAGGGTCTTCTAGCCACCCTCATACTCAGAAGGTTCAGGTGGTTCGACGGGTGACCTATCAAGCATCAGGTGGGCATTCAATTTGGTAGTCCTAGCAGACTTCTCAGACTTCTTCCACATAGTACCGTGCACCCACTCAGTAGGTGCAACCCCAGCAGTCTCAGGGACAGCAGGTCCCATCTCGCCAGGGATTTGGGAACAAGCCTGGCGCTTGCTTCAAATGTGGCAAAGATGGCCACTATGCCTGGGAGTGTCCCCAAAACCAACCAGCTCAGTCTGCTCAACCATCAGCGAACTCCAGGCTAGTTAGGAGGACCGTGATCAAGAACAAGGGGCCCAGCCGGTCCGGACAGGTGAATTTCACGGATGCTGAGCAGATCTTGCAGCAGAAACCAATGATGGCTGGTATGTTTACCATCGACTCCCATCCAGCCTATGTGTTGTTCGATTCTGGTGCATCACATTCCGTTATGAGCATTGGATTTGTAGACCGGCATAACTTACCACTTATGGCTATACCGTATGCCTATAGAATCCGTACTGCGGGTTCGCAAATGTTCATCAATACCCAAACAGACACAGTAAGCTTGGTATTAGCCACCCACACTTACCGCCTATAGTTCATGGTAATTCCTGGGCAAGGCATTGATGCTATTCTTGGAATGAACTAGTTATGGGCGTATGGGGTAGTCTTGGATATGAAGCAGAGAAGTGTCGAGTTACGGCTTCCTTCTTCTGAGGATAGGATGTCTCTTATTGTACCCTCAGATCCAGTCTTACCTATTGCTGCCCATGCTGAAGCCTCTCCTGATCTTACCTCCATCCCTGTGGTATGTGAGTTTCCGGATGTTTTCCCTGAAGATCTACCTGGGTTGCCACCAGACAGAGAGGTAGAATTCTCCATTGAGCTAGAGCCTAGTACTGCCCCTATCTCCAGATGCCCGTACCACATGGCTCCAAGGGAATTGGCTGAGATGAAGAAGCAATTGGAAGAGTTGATGGAAAAGGGTTTCATCCGTCCTAGTTCTTCACCATGGGGTTGCCCAGCCATTTTTGTGAAGAAGAAGGATGGTACTCTACGGATGTGTGTGGATTACCGCCCCCTTAATGTGGTAACAGTTAAGAACAAGTATCATTTGCCTCGCATAGATACTTTGTTTGATCAGCTAGCTGGTGCTAAGGTATTCTCGAAGATTGACCTTTGATCAGGATATCATCATATCAAGATCAGACCACATGATATACCAAAGATAGTTTTTTCTACTTGGTATGGGCTGTATGAGTACCTAGTGATGTCTTTTGGTCTCACCAATGCTCCTGCCTTCTTCATGTACCTAATGAATTCAGTCTTTATGCCAGAGCTGGACAAGTTTGTGGTAGTATTCATTGATGATATCCTGATATATTCCAAGAATGATGAAGAACATGCCCAACACCTTCGGATAGTACTGGCTTGACTAAGGGAGCACAAGTTGTATGCTAAATTCAGCAAGTGCGAAGTTTGGTTAGATCGAGTGCAGTTTTTGGGGCATGTGTTGACACCTGATGGCGTTTCTGTAGACCCCAGCAAGGTGCAAGATGTGCTGGAGTGGAAGTCTCCCAAATCTATGCACCAGATTCGTCAGTTTCTTTGTCTCACTGGGTACTATCAGTGTTTCATCTTGGATTTCTCCAAGATAGCCCAGCCAATGACCAAGCTGCTCTAGAAAGAAGCTAAGTTTGATTGGAGCCCAGCCTGTGAAGAAGCTTTCCAAGCTCTGAAGACTTTTCTGACCACTACTCCTGTGTTGGACTAACCATATATTGATAGGCCCTCTGATGTATACTGTGATGCCTCAAAGACAGGGTTGGGGTGTGTGCTTATGCAAGATAGGCGTGTGATAGCTTATGCTTCGCGTCAACTAAAAAAAACATGAAGTAAATTACCCCACTCATGATTTAGAGCTGGCTGCTATGGTCCACGCTCTAAAGATTTGGAGGCACTATCTGTTGGGTAACAAGGTATATATCTTTATAGATCACAAGAGCCTCAAGTATATTTTCACTCAGTCTGAGCTGAACATGAGGCAAAGGAGATGGTTAGAGTTGATAAAGGATTATAACTTGGAAGTCCATTATCACCTAGGAAAGGACAATGTTGTAGCTAATGCTTTGAGCCAAAAGTCACATCAGGTTGAGGAAACACCTTTGTCTCTCAACCATGCAGAGGTATTGGCTCACATTGCATTGACCTCAGAATTGCTGGAGTAGATTATTCTTAAGCAGAGGCAAGACCCCGAAGAGATTCCCCACATCAGAAAATTGATTGTCAAAGGACGTGGCCCTCACTTTAGAGTTGATGAGCATGGAGTAGTGAGGTACAAGGATAGATTGGTGGTTCCATCCAATGAGGAGCTGAAAAGAAAGCTTTTGAATGAAGCTCACCATTCAAAGCTGTCTATTCACCCTGGCAGCAACAAGATGTATCATGATCTGCGCCACTTGTACTGGTGGTCCAACATGAAGCAGGACATCACCCGGCACGTCACGGAGTGCGACACTTGTGGTAGAGTTAAGGTAGATCATATGCGTACTCTAGGATATCTGCAGCCCTTGCCCATTCCTATTTGGAAATGGGAAGATATCTCCATGGATTTTATGGTGGGTTTGCCTTGCACATCCAAGGGCTATGATTCTATTTGGGTCATTGTGGACCGTCTCACTAAGTCGGCTCATTTCATCCTGGTGGACACCAAATATACAGCCAAGAAGTATGCGGAGATATATTTTGATCGGATTGTGACCTTACACGGAGTTCCCCTTACTATCATCTCCGATAGAGGGTCGGTTTTTGTCTCCCATTTCTAGGAGCAACTACAACAATGCCTAGGTACTCATCTCCTCAGGAGCTCCGCATATCATCCTCAGACTGATGGTCAAACTAAAAGGATGAACCAGGTGCTCGAGGATATGTTGAGAGCTTGTGTCATATTTTTTCCTCAGAAGTGGGATGAATGCCTAAAATTGGCTGAATTTTCTTACAATAATAGCTACCAAGAGAGCATTCGCATGGCACCGTTTGAAGCTTTGTATGGCAAGAAGTGTAGAACACCACTGAACTAGGTTGAAGTGGGAGACCGTGGATACTTTGGGCCAAACTTCATCAAAGCCACTCGAGAGCAAGTAAGCATTATTCGAAGTCACTTGAAGGCAGCTCTGAAAGGTCCTTGTTGGTTTTGGTAATTGAGTGACAACCTAGGTGGACTAATTGTGTTTATGTGAGATATACAGGTGATTAGTCCATAGGTACATGTGTATGAGAAACATATGCCATGGAGGTGAAAATGGCTTGGAGATGTTACAAAGCTCACACATGTGATGATGAAGGAGCTTATTGCACATGAGACATGACATTGAGTCATGTGATCAAGGTGGAGAAGATCAAGACAAGACTTGGCTTGATGGACCGGTTGCAAGCGTGAAGGGCAAGTCGAAGGCTTTGGAGTGATGGACCGCGTGGCGGTGAAACTTGAGCAAGACTTGGCGCCGATGGACGATGGCAACGGTGAAGGGCAAGTGAAGTCAAGATCGATGAACCAATATGATCACGTGATGATATGAAGTGGATCATATCATTGTTGATCGTGTTGGTGCATGTGTTGCATCGACATTGAAGGAGATGGAATGGAATGCATATAACCTAGGGCATTTCATTTCACCGGTCATAGGTGTGTAGAGAAGTTTATGACCGGGTTTATGATAGATGGCCGTATTATCAAGAGGGGCAAACTTGTTTGCATATCGGTCATCTAGTGCCACTCGAGTGATCTAACTTTGCATTGTCGCTAGGATCGAGTGGCGTGGCAAGTTGAGTGGCTAACATCCTTTGGGAAATGATTGTGAAAATGCTAACACACATACACATGGTGGTGTACACTTGGTGGTGTTGGCACATTTACAAAGGAGGTGATGTTTGCGATGGTGTTGGCACATTTACTCGGCGCTTTTCGGGAAAATAGAATGCCTATTTTCTATTGGCGCCGGATGCAAGTCTTGTGGTTAGCACATTGGAGCAAGGGTGATGAAGTTAAAGTGAAAACGAGTTAGTCGCGAAGATCTTGGCGTCGTCAACCAACCGACAGAACTGAATCTGGTACCGGACGCCGGTGGCGCGTCGTCCGGTCAGCCGACATACTGATGACGCAGAAGTTGGAGTGTGATCGGACGGGGCTGCATCCGATCAAGTGTGACCGGACGTGTCCGGTCGAGGTCGGTACTCTTCTTTGAAACGCACCGGACGACGGGTTGTCAAATTCTTCGCGTCCGTCGGTTCTTCTTGGAGCGTCCGATCGACGGATGACCGTTGAGATCCAGTGAACATCGTTTGAAGGAGGGACACGTGGCGTGCATCGCACGACCGGACGCCGAGGTCCAGCGTCCGGTCGATCGACCGGGCGTCCGGTCGTCCCGACCGTTGCCCAGATGAAGGGTAACGGCTAGTTTAGCCCTTGGGGCTATAAATAGAAGTGGCCCTCGGCCATGGCTGGTCTTGAGCACCTCAAGGGACTTAGTGTCCATGCTTGTGAGTGCTTGGGAGCCCTCCATCACACACATACTTGATAGCGATCATCCGATTGTGTGAGGCGATTCTAGTGCGATTGCATCGTGAGGTTGCATCGAGTGGCACTAGGTGATCGAGTTTGGTGCTTGTTACTCTTGGAGGTTGCCACCTCCTAGACGGCTTAAGTGGTGGTCTCCGTCGAAGCAAGAAGCTTGTGCGGCGCTCGAGAAGTGCTTGTGAGGGGCATGGTGCTGCCCCATGAGCCGCCAAAGCAACTCTAGTAAAGCGTGTCATTGAGCTACCCTCACTCAAGGGGTAGAGTTTTGCGGCGCCCGATGTGCGGGCTTAGCGGGTGATGCTAATTAATATAACCACCAAGTGAGCGGTCGACACAATGGGGACTAGCGTGTTGGCAAACACGTGAACCTCGGGAGAAAAATCATCGTGTCAACCTTGTTCTTCCCGTTGGTTTGCATCCCCATTACACAAGCTTGCAATTACTTATATATATATCTTAAGCTTGTGTAGTTGCTCTTGTAATTAGATAGCTTGTGTAGCTAGCTAATTACCTTCTTGCTTGTGTAGCATAGAAGTAGCTTCCTTGCGTGGCTAATTTGGTTTTAGTAACCTTGTTAGTCACATTGCTTAGTTTGTGTAGCTAAGTATTTGCGCTCTCTAATTAGGCGTTGGTTACCTTGTTATTGAGCATTGCTAGTGAGCTTAGTTAGCTTTGTGCTTTTGCTTACTAGCATGTGTAGGAGCTCCCTTGTTACTTAAAGTACTAGTGGCATAGGTTTGTGTGACCTTGCTCCTAGAATTATTTAGGAGAGCTCTAGCTAGCCCGGCACCTTAGTTGCTTTATTAGTATCTTTGCAAGGTGCTAGTGATCATATATAGAGGGGTGTAGTCTTGGCTAGACCGATTGTTTTAATTCCGCATTTATATCGGTTAGCCGACGCGATTAATTTTAGAAAAGACTATTCACCCCCCTCTAGTTCGCCATCTCGACCCTTCAAGCTCAGAGCAGACAGAAAGATTGTGCGGACAAGCGAAGAAGGCTTTTGCAGTTTGAAGTTGGGGATTACGTGTATCTCAAGGTGTCACCTATGAGAGGGGTGCATCGGTTTGGTGTCCATGGCAAGCTAGCTCCCCGATATGTGGGTCCCTATAAGATTTTGGCATAGTGTGGTCTAGTGGCGTATCGACTCTAGCTCCCTGATATCTCGTATGTGGTACATGATGTGTTTCACGTCTCCCAGTTGAAGAAATATCCGCGGGTGCCTGATGAAGCTGTGGAAATTGAAGGGTTTCCCCTTTAGCCTGATTTGACTTATGTTGAGCACCCTGTCAAAATGCTGGACGAAAAAGAAAGAGTGACCAGAAACAGTGTGGTAAAATTCTACAAGGTGCAGTGGCAAAACCACTCTGAGGATAAGGCCACGTGGGAACACGAGAGATATATATTGAAGCATTACCCCCACCTTCTCTCTGGTCCTGATAGTTAGTTGCTGCGTCGAAATGTATTTCCTATCTCCTTCTCACACTAGGCACATGAAATCTCGGGTCGAGTTTTGTTTTAGGGGGGGTAGATTTGTAACACCCTCGGTGTTACATCATACAGTTTTTGCTAAAACACTGCATGAGCATCATACTTGTTTGTACATGGGTGTAATATAGTGTATAAATCAACGTACAACATTAGAAACATTCGTCCGAAACAATAAACAAATGTTACATTCCATGTCACTTTATATCATTTAGTATTCGAAGTGAATTTTTATCGAACAAAAATGCTCTAGAATGTTGATGCGAACTTTGGTAAAGTTTGTGGTACGAACTTCATAGGCAATGATAAAATACGTGCGGTCAAGGACGGGGTTTGCTAGCTAGTGTATCGGGTAACTTGAAAATCGCATTCGACTCGAAATCGTTAGGACTTAGCCAAAATTTCCCACGTCGCAATGCGTTGACGAAGCTACGTTCGGAATTTTTTGCAGAACGATCGGGTTAAGAAGTGGCAAGATGTTTTGGCTTAGTTTGGTAGCCCTAGGTACCCTCTTGAGTAGAGAAGAATGGGTTTGGCGTTTGGATCATCGGGTAGGATTTTTCAACAGCTTTAAAAAGCATGCAAGTCACATATTTTGAACGGAGCTAGTGCTGGCCGCGATCATCGCCTCTGCTCAGCCTGGCACCGCTGCTGGACGCCCAGTGCGCGCTGCCACGCCGGCCGCATCCTCACTGCCGTGCCTGTGCAAACACACCCATGCGCATGGCCCTTGCTTGCCGCCATTGCCGCTGCCACCACGCTGCCGGGCGCACGAAGACGCGACGCCCAGACGCACACCGCCGGTCTACCTCGCCACCATCGCCGCGCCGCTGTGGCTGGCCATGCTACTATCCCCGCCCTACTGACCGCGCCGTGCTTCACGCCTGCACACCGCACAGATGCTCCCGCAATACCGTTGCGCGGACCCGCACCGCCGCCGCTACGCGACGGACTGCTTTATCGCCGTCCATCGCCGCCGCGACGGCCATCGTTGTCGCGATACTTGCATGTATGCGTGGCCTTGCCGGTCTCCTAACTTTGCCGTCCCGTCCGCGTTTCATGCCAAGCCACTCTGTCGTGTTCCCGGACATGCCAGCCTCTGTGGCGCAGTGTCGTGCCGCCCCCGCCTTGCGTGTCGCAGAGCTGCGGTCGCGCGTCGGAGTGCCAAGCCCGCTGCTGTTGTAGCCATACTATGCCGGGCCCACTATTGGAGTTTTCCCCGCCGTCGAACCATTTAGCCGAACACCGATGCCCACCAAATTGGCCGAGTGCAGTCCATCCCTTTCTAATTCACCGTGCGCCCAAATAGCTAGAGTAGTTAGCTTCCGATTGGAGTCATCTCGATGGGCTTCTTTCCTACGGTGAGGTAATGGGGAGAATTTTCCCTTCGGCGGTCCACCATGGCCGGCGAGATGAGTTCTCGGCCTGAGGCACTGCTCCTTGCTCTTTTGTTTCAATCGAGCACGGCTGTTGCCTCTCCTTGACTCGTGTGCCTCGCCCGTGCAGTGGCTCCGCCGACGGTGCAACAGGTCACCGGGAACATCTTCTCCACCGCCGACGTGAACGGATCAACCTCGTGCATGTGGTCAGCCCGTTGTCGTTCCTCGAGCCTTCACCCAGCCCGTCCGTCACATCACTAGTGAGGTCCTCTTGCTCCTAGGGTAGCTGGTTGACATAATTAGGGCCAAGGTTCACCGAGCGCGTGGCCATCCACGGCGGATGTGGGTAGATGCCGTTTCCGTGGCCGACGCGCTTGAATGTAGTAGCGGTTGAATTAGGACATCTACATTGTTTAACGCAGTCCGTATATGGTTAAGGAGTAGCGGTTGAGGTGTTAGGCAAGGTTTATTCACCGGCATCGGTGCCACCGCGGCCAAACACCGCTGTGGTGCGTGGCCATGCCTTTGTGCGTCACCAACCGGGTTGTTTAGTACCTCTATCAGATGCTCTTGGGTTGAGGAGTGTCACGGTGGTAAGAATCAAGGCCGTGGAGGTGCGTGCTCGACGACGTTTGGCCGGCGAGGCCGCGGCCCTGTTAGTCCGGCTAGGGGCTTCGTAAAATGTGAATTTGAATTGAAGTAGGGTCCTAGATGCGAAGCCAATGACTCGTTTAAATAGTGCTCGGGTTAGTTTCGCGAATAGGGTTAAGAACGGGGGCTTCTTCGCTAAAGTGCCAGCCGCGCGTGGGCTCTGCTGTGGTCCGCGTACTGTGTCCCACGTCGTGCGCCGCTAAGTGGGCCGCGAGGTTGCTGCGCATGTGCGCGAGCGGGACGCCGGGGTTTGGGCCGAGCCGAAGAGTTGGGCCGCGCGGTAGAATTCATTTTTCAATTATCCAGTGAATTACAAACGTTTATTCAATATAATTTCTAACTGAACTTTGATAAATTGTAGTAAATTGTGTAGTTGTTCAAAAATAGTAAAACTAAGTTTGTTAGGTTCACAAAAATACCATCTACTTGTTAGTGTAGTTAGATTACAGTTAGTTGTGGAAATGGAAGGTTCATAAATTCAAACTAAAGAGCTTAGTATTATGTAGATTAATAATTGTAGTAATTTTTGTGGTAAATTGGTGATAGCTATAGCTATGAAAATTTTACAGTAGGCTCACTAGATTATTATGTACTTGCTGTAAATTTTGTAGCCTTAGAATAGGTGGATAACTAGAGTAGCTATTACCCTTGCTTTATCGTATATAGCGTAAATCAGTATTAGTAGTAAGAATACATGTAGTTGCTATAATAATGTATACCATACTGCATACTTGTTATTGGTAACAATAGATAACTTAGTACCATGGTCGGTAGCACTAGCGTAGTAGTTAGACAGATGTACTTTTATTTTAAGAGTTGTTGTTGCTATATTACTAAGTATTGCATCATCATTTTATGCATGTAGATCACGAGTTGTTAGAGTTCGTGCCCGTCGACGAACAGGAGTATGAGGAAGTCATCGAGGAGTATGAGGAGGAGATCCTCGTGCAGGAGGGAGCCCCGGAGCCTCTTGGTGCTGACTTTGCTGACCCGTCGCCTGCCCAAGGCAAGCCTCGGTGCATAACCCCTATTTTTAATGATCACTGAATATATATATGCTGTGCATTTACGTTATAGGTATTTTATGGAAACTACATGCATAAATATATCTACCTATGAGTCCTACTAGTATAGGTCGAGTAGCTGCTATGTTCAGGATATCGGTAGCGTGAGTAACCTGTCGTTACTCATAAGTAGGTGATAAATATGATCAGTCATGATAAAATGTGTAAAGATAAATAGTGACCGGGTAGGGATATGGTTTGGGTATTGGTGGGTGTAAGAGGTTGTGTCCTGCAGCCAACAGGGCATAGCTCGGTTGCACATTTTCCCTGTCTGTGTCGATTAAGGACCGGTCGTTGCATACGTCTCGAGGTAAGTCACAGATCTATTATCCCGAGCGCATACTTGTGTATGGGCGCAGGGAAGACTCGTTGCTCTCTTGTCGTGGATCCGGCTCTTTTCGGACCGACTGATTGGAGGCGGAGATGGTGGAGGTCTTTGCACCGCACTGAGTCCGGGACTCAAGAGTGGGGGCTTGGAGTCCAAGTTAGGACGGGGACCTGGACACCCAGGACAGGAGGGTGATGGGTTAGTCCTGCTTGTGCCTGGGGTACAAGCGGGGCATGTGTTTTCGGGTACTCAGCTGGGGCATTGATTCATGAATCGTCGGACAATCCGATACAGCTTGTTTTTGGGTCTAGCACCGTAGTAAGAACTGAAAGATGGAAGATGATGAAATAGAACTGATTACTCAACTCTTGCTTAAAAGTAGAACATGTGCTTATATAGACTGGATAGATAATAACTTAATACGGCTGATAATAATAACATAAATAAGGACTCACTATTAGTATTGCTTTCTGCTAAAAGAAAATCAGCAAACCATAAAGCTTATCATATTCATTGGAGTCGGAAATTATTCCCACTAGTCGGATAAGTCTTTCGAGTACATTGTGTACTCAGGGTTTATTTACCCCTGTTGCAGGTAATGCATAAGAAGTACCTTTGTATGGAGGATTCATCTGGTGGGCTCAGACGGATCCTCGTCTCTTATCGCTAGATGTTCATTTTTAAATTTTGTTGTTTGTTATTCCGCACTCTGACATTTGGTATGTAATAATATAATTTTTAAAGAACTTCTGAGGAACGAAATGGACAAGTATTATAACTCGTTCTTATTATTAGGTCTTTAGGAAAAATGTGGATCTTTTGGGTTCTCCCTTAGGGTGTGTTCGATGAATACCGCCCACTGTAGTCTGCTTTCGGGGTGCTTAGTATCTAGTGAAAACGAACGCCTTCATAAGTGTGATATTTCGGACGGTTGTGCCACCACCCCCTCCGTGCATGAGATGGCTGAGCTGATCGAATAGGTTAAGTCAAGGTGATGTGTCTCCGGACTCTCGGTACTTCTCTCTCTAGCTATCTTCTCACGCTGAGGTACAGAATCGACGTCGAAGAGACGTCGCACAGATCATGTTGTTGTTGATCATCATTTTATGCAAATCAACAATATAAAAATAACTGATACGATGATATATACGTTATATTCCACATATTAGAACCAATTTGTTGCCCATTGCATTCTATGAACATTTTTTGTTAGGTTGATTTTGGGCGACGGTTGAAAGACCAAGTCCATAAGGGAAAACCCCTACATACACGAGGTTTTTTATTTTTATAATCCTTTTTATTCAAATATTTTAATAATAATAGCTTCTAATTACTATTTTTTTTAGATAGGACCCTTTTGGTCGCACCAGTGCCGCTGGTGTGATAAAATAAAGTTGTCACGCCACATGCATTGGTGCAGGAACAACTATCACGTTAGACGACGTTTTCGACGTGAAAAACTTTGTCACGACACTCCTGTTGGTGTGACAGTATTGTTTTGTCACGCCATCGGGATAGCATAACAAGACTAAACCTGAGAAAAATCGTAATTTTTTATATGATGTCGGATGAAGATGAACTTTATATGAAAATTATAGATCTCGATAAGATCTATAACTTTTTAGTTTTAAGTTTTTTTATTTGAGGATTTAAGATGCTCAGAAAAATAATACAAAATTTCATGAGCATAATAATTGTGTTCTAGTGCTTGTAGCATTAGAAAAATAATATATTTTCTATATGGTGTCAAATTAAGATACTCTTTACATCAAAGTTGTAGATCTCAATGAGATCTATAACTTTTTAGTTTTGAGTTTTTTTATTTGATGACTTTAAGATGCTTAGAAAAATAATATAAAATTCCAGCAGCATAATAATAGCTTACTAGTGTTTGTCGCATTAGAAAAATAATATATTTTCTATATGGTGTCAAATAAAGATATTATTTACATCAATGTTGCAGCTGTCAATGAGATCTTTATAACTTTATAGTTCTAAGTTTTTACATTTGAGGTCGTTAAGATGCTTAAAAAATAATATAAAATTTCAGCGGCATAATAATCACGTACTAACACTTGTTATATTAGAAAAATAATATTATTTTTTGTATGGTGTCAAATGGAGCTATATTTTATATGAAAGTTGTAGCTCTCAACTTTGATATAAAAAGTACTAGCAAACGTGCTCGTGTGTTGGGAACGGAAGAAAAAATAATGTCAAATGTTAATGAAAACGAGGACTAAGTGCTATGGCTCCGTTTAACACAGATCTAGCTCTGAGATCTCTGCTTGATCTGTAATTTGTAGGGTAATTAAAGTGATTTAAACTATTTTTATTTAATCTAAAATATAAATGAAAAATAGTCATGTAACTTCACTTAACATGTCTGTAGGGTAATTAAAGTGATTTAAACTATTTTTATTTAATCTAAAATATAATTTATTTGAACCATCCGATATGTGTAAAATATATGTCGCTAACTAATTTTATTTTAATTAAGGGTAATAAGATAATTGTTGCTGGGAGCCTGGGACACCCCTTCGATGTGTACTTCTAAAGAATTTCTGGATTTATTTTTCTAAGAGAAGAGAAAACGGCCATATATTGCGTAGGCATGACGTCAGGCTAGGAGCGCTCAGAGCAAGGTAGAGCACGGCACGACGCACGGCTGGCTGCTAGCATCACGCCACGCAGCACAGCGCGTTTGGCGCGCGCACATGGGCTAGGAGGCCGAGGTGATTGCCACAGCCGCCGTCCGCGCGTAGACCTATCGCCGGAGTGCTCGTAGGCCCGTCGCCGTCCGTGTAGACGCATCGCAGGAGCGCTCATAGGCCCCCCGCCACCGCCCGCCGCAGCGGACATCGCGCCACTCCATAGCGGGCTCGTCGCAGTACATGAGGCTGGAGCGTCTGCCGCCGCCCCCCCCCGGCAGCGGCTATCGGTGAGCAAGATACAGAGACGGAGGAGCTATAACGAGTGGAGAAGGCTGCAGGATGGAGAGCACGTGCAGGCGGAAGGCCCTGACGACAGAGCGAATGTTGGTTGAGGCCGGCCATGCAAGCTTTTTTTGTCTGGTGGAGTTGTAGCGGACGAAGATTGAATACAACACAGAATTTGGGAAGGATACGGACTCGTGAACGAGCATTTGTGTATCACGTGAAGGTAAAGGGAGTGGCTTTACGGTTGGCTACAAGCCACAAATGAGCAGAAATTTTGGCACTTTAATATTATTATGCAGGTGTAGATATAAATACGGTATGGCTAGCGTCTGGACGTCCAAACGGATGCTCACGTCCGGACACTGGCGCCTACTGGTCCATTTCACGTGTGTCCGCACGCACGCGGGAAGCACCATGCCTCCCCATCTAGACGCCTGCGCCCCTCTACTTCCCGCACGCTCCTGCCTCCATCACCTCCGCATCACGCGCTCAGGACCCACACACACCCCTGCCTCCGTCCCCCTCTGCTTCTCACGCGCATACATGGCGCCCTAGCAGCTACAACAGGCGACTGTAGCAGATGGGTCTCGTTGCAACATGTGCAACACTAGATCTGCATTTGCAACATCTAGGTGAAGCACATGCAATATATGTTCAAAACCGCTGAAACACATGCAACATACATCTGAAACACTTATAAAACACCTGATAGTCCTTGCAAATATATGCGACATCCATATAAAACACTTGCAATATACATATGAAACACCTGAAACGCTTGAAACACACTCTTGCAACATGCATGCATATGCAACACCCAGATTTGCTTTTGCAACATCTAGATAAAACACTTGAAACATACGTCTAAAACACCTAAAACACTGAAAACATACTCTTGCAACATGGGTATATTGTCATTGGCAACATATGCAACATCTCAGATCTTCTGCAACCTTCAGATCAATCACTTGAAACATAAATCTGGAATGCCTGAAACACTTGAAACACGGCGTCGCTGGCGGCCATGGCCTACCTGGTGGGGAATTGCGCTAGCCAGCAAGCTCGGGGCAGGGGGGTGTTGGCCCAATGTACACCTCCACTGCCGAACATCGACCCATCGCTCCTCCTGTGATTTTCCCGCGCCTGCTCGCTACCCAGGCTCGCGCCCGTCGGCGCGGCTTCTCCAGCGTCGCTGCTGCTCGGCCGTAGTCGTCCAGCGCCATCCACTCGTGGGAGATGGGGTGCGGCGCGACCGACGATGGGATGCGGCGCGATGGAGGGAAGGGCAGGCGGTGGGGAAAGGGGGCCGCAGTGGGGCGAGCGTATGCGCGGTGATGCTGCGACGCCGATGCGAGTGTGAGTGGGAAATGTTTCAGAGATTGAAGAGATGTAGAGGTGCTATTGGGCATGTCCGTTGCGCGGGCCCAAGAAGGCACGAATCCAGACGGGACAGACGACCATGTGCAAGAATTTGCGATATAGATATTGTTCTTTGTCATAAATTATTAAGAGTTAAATGCACCATAGGTCCATTAACTTTTGGTAGTGTGTCATATAAGTTCATCAACTCTTAAACTGTATTTTTTGGTACCTAAACTTTTTAAGTGGTTCAACGTAGGTCTATATCCCTTCGTTTATATTTATATTTTACAAAAACATCCCTATGTTTGTTTTTTCTTTCACACAGTTACCCCTTTCCATTCTCTGAACGCCTCATCTTGGTCTGACGACGCGCCACCGTCTCAATTCAGCACGCACGCACTCGTAGCACGACATGGCGAGGCCGCAAACACCAGCACTGTCTTGGACGCTGACGGGAGGCGCTGCCTCGGGGCGGCGCGCTTGTGTAGCATGTCAACAACCTCGGTTCTGGAACAGGACGACGCCAGGAACCTGAGCTCCGCGGCGGCATCCGGATCGGCGTCCCCGAACGGGCTGGTGACCGCGTTGTGCCTTATGGCTGCGGAACCACTGCGCCGCGATGTCATAGGCGCGCGGTGTTGGTCTCACTGCCCGTTGGGCTGCGGCAGCTTCCTGCCCAAGCCCTTGTACCTAGACGACGGCAGCTTCCCGCCCATGCCCACTGCGGTGGTACCAAAGTCCACCTCGACACTCGGCTTGCACTACCCGTGCCATCAGAAGATGAACAGGGGCAACCATGTGAAAGGAAAAGAAATAGAGGGAGTTTTTTGTAAAATAAAAACATAAACAAAGGGGTATGAACTTACGGTGAATCACTTAAAAAGTTTAGGGACCTAGAAATGCAGTTTAAAAGTTGATGGACCTAAATGACAATTCCTTAAAAGTTAATAGACTTCTGGTGTATTTTACTCAATTATTAATGTCAATCTCATTAGAGCTTATAGGCGCATGCAAGTATGCAGTTAATTAGAGCTGTTCGCACACTCTTTCGTCCAACGTTTTCTCCGCAATATATTACAACTATATATGCAAGAAGGGCCATATAAATTCTTTCAATTAATTAACATGATTTCGTTTCAGATTACATATTGTCACTCCTTGCTTGATACGATCGAGTACGTTTAAAATCTCCAGGTACCCACAAGATATAGGATTAATTAAGTACGTTTCAAATAGATCTCCAGATACCCACTAGATAGGATTATGGATATATTTTAGTACTAGATATATGTCCATACGTTGAGGTCATAATTTTTTTTTGACTGAACCTCGTTATTCGGACATAGACGCTGAGCTATGAGGATTTTACATTAGACGTGAACATGTGGACTCGGTCTTCGTATGGGAACCGGATATGACGAGGACACGTGAGCTACAAGTAGAGGATAATTCGTATCTGATATGGATATATGAGTAGGAGCGAGATTTAGTACCACCGAGTAGATAATTCCTTTATAGTCTTTCTAGACAGTTTTGACGAGAGAAAAAAAAAAGACCTGCTATGCTACATCGGCCGAACAAGCCGAAAAGGACACGATAAATTAAGCCACACCAGTGCCGCAATCCGGCCACCAACAAGGCCAAGCCCGCTGCCCCTACAAATAGGCCGGCAAAGCCGATCGCTCCAATTTCACTCAGCCGCCTCCGTCCCCCTCGCGTCTCGTTCTTCCTCGGCCCTAGCTACCGGAGGGTGAGCTCTCGCTCGCTAGCTCGCAGAAGCGCCGGAGGTACGTACTTCGTCCCGGGATGGATCGATCTGCCCCTCGCCGTCCCAAGGCCTCGCTGAACGCTGATGGATGCGTCGTCCGTTGCTTGTGGTTAATTCTGAGTGTGTTGGTAGATCGATAGGTTTTGGAGTGGAATTATCTCGTTTTCTGCCTAGATTCCTTTGGATCTTGTGTAAAGATGGGGGTGGGTGATCCACGGAGCGAACCGCAACCGACCCAGCGATCCATCTGATCAGCGGAGGAGCACCGGTTGCTTGCTATGCTGGCTTGCTTCTTGCTCTTACTGGATTAGGCTCCGGCGCTGATGCTCGCGGCGGGATCGGCTCGACAGGAGGGACAGGGACGCGGCTTCCGTGTGCACGTCGCCTGCCATGAAGCTGACGTTGGAATGGCAGGGACGAGCACGGGGAGCGCACCTGGTTGTCAAGAACGACCCTGCTGCGGCAGCGCGCCACCGTCACCCAGCTGGTCTGCATCGCCGCGGCCCCAGCAACGTGCTCCAGCCTGAGTCGAGCTGGGCCTGGGCGTGGAGACGCCGAAGCACGAGGAAGAAGTTGGCGAGGAACGGTTTCTTTCCCAAGTTTTTTGGACTGCACGCACAGTTTTGGGTTAACGAGTAGAATCTAGCAAACCTATCTATGAGGCAAGCCCTAGCAAAGTTTTGATTTTGATGTGGCGGAGCTCGCAGGTAGTTTCTGTCTCTGTGCACGCAGGCAATTCTAAACTTACAATAGTAGATCTCATGAAGCTTGAAGCATATATTGACTTATATAAGTATAATTTCGTATATATTGCATGCATGTCGTGCATGTCCCCTCCCCCTTCCAGGCTAATAAAAGAAATCTTCTGGGTCAGATGAAGCTACTGGTGTCGGTCTGGAAAAAAATATTGGTATTTTTTGTGTGTGATGGTGTGTTAGATGGTGTTCTGTACAATTGTATTTTATTAGGGTGGAGGGGGTTAGGGCGTGTGTGTGGGGACTGGGGAGTGCCATGGCTCTATGTTGACTTGGTCTAGTTAACACTAAAAATACAGTTAGAGACGTACTCTCCCACATTCAAATTCTTATTCTATCATGGTATATAGCCTCTCAGCTTCCACTAATCGCATGCCATCAGCTGGTTTTGTCACAGTTGCCGCGCTGCTGGGCTTCTTTCCCAGCAGGCCGGTTCTACAATGGCACGGCACTAACCTTCGCACACACTTCCTGTTTTATTTGCGCCCCCACATGCTCTGATTGGTTTACTGCTCATATGTACTCTAATCATCTGGTTCGTTCTTGGTTGCAGGGAATGGCTGCTTCAGCCGTGGCATCCTCAGGCTGGAAGAGGGGGAAGGTCAAGGCTGTGCCTTCTGGTGACACCCTGTTAATAATGGACAGTGTACCAGGGGATGCAGTCCCACCTGAGAAGTCACTCACCTTGTCGGGCATCATCGCTACAAGGCTGGTAAGATCTCATGTACATCCGCATATCCAGATTTCACATGTGTGGTGCCCTAATACTGATTTGATGATTGCATTAGGCACGTCGCTATGGAACAGACGAGCCATTTGCTTGGGAAAGTAGGGAGTTTTTGAGGAAACTCTGCATCGGAAAGGTCACTCCACATGTTTTATATATACACATACATATATATATATACTCTGATACTCTCATGAACTCTCCTTTTGCATAGCATCTGATGCTTTTGATAGCTAATATGAGCTAAAACTGAAAGCAGGATGTTTTGTTTAAAGTGGACTCTACTGCTCCAGGCCGTGAGTATGGAACAATTTATATTGGTGACACAAACATTGCATACCTTGTAGTTGCCAACGGGTTTGCCAAGGTGAGATGATCTTTCACTCTCTATTGCTTTTATGATCTTCTCATATTCTATTTTATGTATCATCTAATTCCAAATGCTATTCTGGTTGACCAGGTAAAAGAGCAAGGTCGTCGTAAGGGTGACAACAATCCATATACGACAGAATTGCTAAGATTGGAGGAAAAGGCTAAAGATCAAGGTTTAGGTTGTTGGAGTAAGGTTAGTATATGAAATTTAATTACCAAACGTCTAGTTAACATGCATTAGAGCACACACTTGTTGGTTGCGTTGTGATCATAAAATGTATATCTTATTGGTTGTTTATCTAGGAACATGGCATCATAGAGGCTTCAACTAGAATTCTGCCATCATCGACCAACCCTTCTGAAGTAGAGGGTTTTTTTGATCAAATGAAAGGGAAGGCCTTGGAGGCTATTGTCGAGCAAGTCCGTGATGGTAGCACCATCCGAGTTTACTTGCTTCCTAGTTTTCATTTCGTTCAGGTTTATATTGCTGGAGTTCAGGTAACATTATTCTTGTTGTCTGTTGTCTTTTTACTCTTTCCTTTACCTCTTATTGAATTGAACATTTTTGAACAAAAAATGTTTGTCGGACTCATATCATAGGCTCCATCTATGGGAAGACGAGCATTCATTCCAAGTATGGCTTCTCAAGCTGGAGCTACTGGAGATGTTGATGTGAACAGTGCAACAACAGCTCAAGTACCTATGGCAGCAGAACAGAAGTTCGTACCATCATCATCTACTTATTCTGAAATTCCACCAGATAGGTTCGGTAGAGAGGCCAAACACTTCACCGAGACAAGAGTTCTGAACAGAGAAGTAAGTTTGCTTTGTTCACTATTAACATTAAGTTATTACAATTCAGAGTTTAATACTACATTCTGAATAATATAATTCCTATATATTCACATTCTATGTAGGTACGGATTATATTGAGGGGCACAGACAGTTTTGATAACATGTTTGCTTCTGTGTATTATTGTGATGGAAATACTGATAAGGACTTAGCACTTGAGCTTATAGAAAATGTAAGGATTATTGCTTGTCCTTTCACCAATAAAATATTGCTACATTAGTTATTTCTTATTAAATTTAACTTACCGTCGAGCACCTCCTATCACTTTTTCATACAGGGGTTTGCAAAGTATATGGAATGGAGTGCGAACATGCTTGGGGCTGAAACCAAAAAAAAGCTAAAGAATGCAGATATTCAGGCTAAGAAGGAACAGCTAAGGATATGGACTGGATTTCGGCCACCTGCTACAAATAGAAGACCCATACACAACCAGAAATTCACGGGAAAAGTTAGTTCATTTACAACTATTCATGTTCTTTTAAATATAAAATATTTCCTTTTTCATCATGTTCATTTAAATAGAAGTAGCATTAATTGTTTTGCATTAGAAGTGGAAACATTAATTGCATACGTTGAAGGTTTATGGCCCTAGAAACAAATACTACTTCCATCGTAAATCTAAGCCATATTCTGATGCAATGAACTCAAGCTTGACAAGTTTTGACCAACAATATTAATTAGTCAAATGTATATGTTTTATTGTGAAAATTGCATCAGGAGGTCCATATTCAAGAACACTTTATGTTGTTGATTGATTTTCTATGTATGTGTAAAAAAGTAGCAAATTCAAATCTTTTGCCTTGTTTAACATGTAGGGCCGCAGTGTAGGTTATGTAAGAGTGCTTGAGGCTGGTAGTGCAACAGCAGTCACAATGATGGCTGCACAATGTTTTGGGCACCCATATTTGTATGTTGATAAGACGATTTAATGCAGTGTAATTTAATTTAATGCACACCAACCAGCACCAGTATTTGTTGTTTTGTGTTAGTAAAGTTGCGCAGAAAATTGGATCCTACTACTGTATATGTGCACAGATTGAACTGAAGGGGCGGCTGCTAAATTGTGGCTTAATGTGGTCTTCCTCTTATCAATTATGGGGAATAAGTAGCAATGAGGGTAACATGCTGAGCGCCTTCATGTTTGTAACCTCTGGTCAAGTGCATCGATCAAATATGGTACTGGATGAGTGGGTGTGACCAAAAGTACGCAGTTCTTTTATTTTGGAATTACATAGGGTGGTTTAAATATAATACAACTGTTTTTTTATGGGAACATCAACTTCTGTTAATGCACATGATTTGAAGATTCATCTCTGTTATTTTAAAAATTATTAACAAATTATATAATCTTTTTGGAAAATCTTACATTCCATGGTTGTAAAGATTGCATAGGTTCTATTTAATTGGCCATGCACTATCATTTATACTATATGGTTTGGATTAATATCACTACAGGTCATAGAGGTGGTGAATGGGTACTGTGTAATTGTTGCTGATGATGTTGCGCCTTGTGGAAGTCCTTTGGAAGAACGCCGAGTAAATCTTTCTAGCATAAGAGCTCCTAAGTTGGTTCATCCTTCTGGACAGAGTGAAACTATTGAACATTTTGCTCGTGCAGCCAAGGAATTCTTGCGCACACAACTAATTGGTAAACAGGTATGGGAAATGTATTGTTCTTTTTAAAACAATATACTACTTGTTAGTGATAAACTGAAAAAAGAACATAGAATTTTTGTTCTTTAAAATTTAAAATTTGATCTCATGATCTGACTCCTTCAGTCTTTAAACGTTCAGGTTCATGTCTCAATGGAGTATTCTAGGAGAATCAACATTGCAAATGGACAAGTTGTCACTGACAAAACCAACCAAGTTGGCACCAGAGTTTTAGATTATGGATCCGTCTTCCTACCCTCGCTGGTTGATGGAACTGGTTCTCCTTCCCCTAATAGCTCTAGCTACCCGCTTGGAGCCAATGTGGCTGTGCTCCTGCTCTCGCGAGGATTTGCTGATATCACACGACATCGGGACTATGAGGAGAGGTCACACCACTATGATGCACTCCTGGGGGCCTATTCACATGCTGAAAAAGCAAAGAAAGGATATCACTCCAAAAAGGATTATCCTGTGACTCACATAAATGATTTGACAACAGTTAGGATTTTTCTCTTGCTAGAAAAGTTTTTTTGTTGTTGTTTCTTGCCTCAGATCATTTATTTAATCCAACTTCATTTTCTAGGTTCCTGCAAAGAAGGCGAGAGAGTTTTTCCATTTGTTGCAGCGAAATAAAAAGCATTCTGCTGTTGTTGACTACATTTTTAGTGGCCACCGCTTCAAACTAACAATACCTCATGAGACAAGCACCATTGCCTTTTCATTCTCTTGTGTCCGGTGCCCTGGTAAAAACGAACCCTACTCAGATGATGCCATTAGCTTGATGAGAAGAAGGATACTCCAACGTGATGTGGAGGTACATTATTTCCTATTTCCTTTTTCATTTGATTGTCTATTTGCAGCTTCTTGTTCATTACGTTCATTTACTTCTATTTACATTTTTCTTTTCGCTCTGTTCATATTCTTGGCTATTCATTTCTCTAAAGGATGTTGAGTGCACGTGTTTATGCAGATTGAGATTGAAGCAGTGGACAAGAATGGAACATTCTTAGGTTCCTTATGGGAGTCCAAGACCAATATGGCTTCTGTTCTTCTTCAAGTTGGCCTAGCCAGACTTAGTTCATTTGGACTCGACAGGAATCCATATGCTCAAAATCTCATCGAGGCAGAAAAAAACGCAAAGCAGAAGAAACTGAAGGTGATGTATTTCTGTTTTTATAATAGATAGAGAACATGTAAATGTTCAGTTAATTATAGCACTCTTGCTTTCCAGGTGTGGGAGAATTACAATGAACTAGAAGTCATTCGCCAAGGATCCATGACTGAACAAAATGGAAAAGAGACTTTCAATGTTTGTCTACTTTTTTTTTTTTGCTGTAACATGAAAACATGCACAATACAAATGTTCTAATTAACTTTTGCTTCATGTTCTTTTCAGGTTATTGTAACTGAAGTCCTTGGTGGTGGAAAGTTCTATGCCCATATAGTTGGTGACCATCGCGTGGACAACATCCAACAACAGCTTGCTTCTCTGAAATTCAATGAAATATCAGAAACTTCTAAAGATACCTCTGATACGTTGGAAAATCAAGATCAAACAATAAATACTCAACCGGATACTTTGGAAGTTAAAGTAAAGCCACATAATCATTTGGTTCATCCTCTTCCTGTTAGATGGTCTAGTTTGTTTAAAGATCACCTAAATACTATGAAAGGTGAAGTTCAATCTGCTGAAGAGTCAAACACTTCTAAAGTTAAAGATCCATCAAATGATATTCCATTTAATCCAACAAAGGGAGATGTGGTTTTAGCCCAGTTCAGCCTCGATAATTCTTGGAACAGAGCCATGGTATGATGAAACCCAATGTTATATATCTTATATTTATATATTTTTTGCTCAAGGTTTTTTGGTCTGCAACTTTACATCTCTAGGAAAAATCCTAAATCTTTATCTTCTCTTTTTTTTCCTTAGACTCCTGTCCGTATGTCAAATTGTGAATATACACTCATAATTTCCTGTTCTGCGCAGATTGTGAGTGAACATCCGGGTCCCACAGAGAGGGAGTTCGAGGTGTTTTATATTGATTATGGAAACCAAGAGACAGTTACTTACAGCCACTTGAGACCTGCGCCTGCGAAATTTTCTATTTCCGTGATTCCTCCACTAGCCAAGCTGTGCAGTCTTGCATTCGTTGTAGTTCCTGACATAACGGATGACCTTGGTGAAAAAGCTGCAGCGTATCTAAGAATGCTCTTGCTTGATAATGAGGGAGAGTTCAAGTTCAAGGCAACAGTCGAAGAGCGCGGCAGTGTGGGAGCGAAGCTAGAAGGACAAGGAACTGGAGAAGTACTTATTGTGAGCATGTATGATGAAGATGCTGAATGCAGCATCAGTGCTGCAATGCTAGAGGTATGGTATTCTCACTTTTCCCATTGATTGGTTGAAAAACACGGTACCTATTTTTAGTTCTCAATTGATATTGATAATGCATTTAGCTAACAATAATATCGTACAGTGGCTACTGATGTACTGCATTATTTCTAGTCTATTTAATTATTTGCTTGTCAGCAGAATGGCTTGGCTCAGCTCGACAGGAAGAGGTGGAACTCATCATGGGAGAGGAGGGCTACCATGAAATACCTGGGGGAGTTCCAAGAACATGCAAAGAAGAAGCATCGTGGCATTTGGCAGCTTCAGGCTGTGGTGGGTGCGCCTGATAAATCTGTGGAAGAAGACAAGATGCTCGAGGACATCAATGACAATGAAGGCCTACTAGCGCCAGCTCGAGCTAGCATCGCTTCCACTACACCCCCCGAAGCCTAGTAGGGATCATGTTGTGGGTGGGTCATTGTCGTAATATAAACTTGTGATACAAGACGTTTGATACTTCAGTCAAGGAAAGCTCTGCGGGTTAATAATTGATGTGCATTTGACTCAGCAGTGTAGGCCAGTCCTCGCATTTTGGAAACAGATATGGTATCTAGTACTAAACTATCGAGGTGCTTGCAGCTGATAAATATCATGTCGTGAATGTTTTTTTCCTAGTCTCTGGTGTTTGTCATTTTCTGCAAGAAAACAAATAACATGTTCCAGTTTTATGTTTTGGATGTTAAATAGATCTTTTTACTTTCTTTTTTCTGCTCTCTTGAGTACTTGAGCATTATTTTCGAGTGGTTTTTGCTCAAGGTTTGTTGTATAACCCATTAAAATTATGGGTGACTGTTTGTCAGTAGGAAGCTGGCTGATAGATTTTAGTATGCTATGCTGATAACAATGGCTGAATGGGGAAATGAATTATTGGCAATGACAGGTCAATTAATCAGAACCACAGAGGCACAGGGAAACATGGAGAACAAAGTGAACGCTTTTGGGTTTACTATTATGTTACTCAGAATATACTGCATTGAACAGTAGAATTATTAAGGTGGGTAATGGCATGATACTTACAGGACTCCTTGGCCATGTTTGGGACCTGCATTTTCGCGGCAGCAGTTGAGGGAAGCACATAATCCCGCCAAACAACGCCTCAAGTTCCACTCGATTCTCGTGACTGCACCACCAGGCTTAGCCACTGCAGGATTGAACTATGCAGGCGATTTTGCGTATGTACCAGTGAACAAAGAGTTTGTGTAACTATATACAAATATCCCGGATAAACACTAATCATGTGAATCTTTGTATGAAATGTTGTTTTATTGGAACTGGACTTTAATTAAAGAAGATGAATGTCATACATACTAGTAGTCAGTTGGAAATTGGAATAGTTAGGGATTGTTCTTACTAGTGCTTGCCATTATTTTATTTTATTTTTTTGATAGGAGTGCTTGCCATTATTGGCCTGTGCTAGTTGTAAAAAACATCGACAAAAAGGACCGACACGGTGGTTATACGGTCAAAAAGTTCAAGCTAAACGAGTGGGTCATCTCTTGTTGGGTTATACACTTATAAATATAAAGATCATGGATTTCCATGATCTGTACATGGGATTGTGCTTCATCTAAATTGTTCGATGGAATATAAAATTTCTTCTTGTTGGCAAAGAAACGGGATACACTTTGATGTTATCTTTTGGTCAATAATTAATTTCGATCCATTAATTATTATACCTGACGACTCACCTGCAGAAGTTCATAGGTCTCCTTAATGTATGGATTAATGATCCATTAATTATTACACATGACGACTCACTTGCAGAAGTTCATAGATGTCCTTAATGTATGGATTAATGGTACGCAAAGTTTATTACGCGACGGCCGTGCGCTCGCGCGACCCACGCGCCCGCGCCTGTGCCCGATGGAGCGGAAGAGGAAGGGGCTTGCACCTGCGTCGGAGAGGAAGAAGGAGGTTGGGTTCCGGTGGGCGCCTCGCCTACGTCCTCTCTCTCCGGTATCTCCCCCTCTTCTTCCTAGCTCCGGCGGGCATAGAAGGGGCCGGTCGGGGGGA
Source organism: Miscanthus lutarioriparius (assembly GCA_904845875.1). Taxonomy (NCBI): domain Eukaryota; kingdom Viridiplantae; phylum Streptophyta; class Magnoliopsida; order Poales; family Poaceae; genus Miscanthus; species Miscanthus lutarioriparius. Next base: position 45,533,680 of record CAJGYO010000012.1, read on the forward strand.
GGCAGGCCGGCCAGGCGGCAGGGAAGGTGGTCGGGTGGTTAGGGGTCCTAGCGGCAGCGGAGGCGACCGGGCCAGAGAGGGGCGGGGGCGCCATGGCCGCAGAGCTTGCCATGGCGGGATGGGGGAGGGGAAGAAGCCAGTGCCACGGCTGTAACACCCGCGTTCAAAAACTGTTTATATGGCCTAGCTCCACACGTGGAATGGGTTTGCATACACGTAACACCTCGCTTACATTTTCGTCCTTGAAAGGATCAAGATGCCCAAGAGGGGGGTGAATTAGGCTAATTCTAAATTTCTTTGCAATAATTAAGTCATACGGTTAGCCCAATTAATCCCTTGTGCCTAGAAAGTGTTTCTATTGAACTAACGCACAAAAGCCTTGCAACCTAAGTTCGAATCCTACTCTAGCATGGCAATTCTATGAATGTAAGAACAAAAATTGAATTGCTCAAAGTAAATGCTCAAAGTAAATAGATAGGAGAGGAAACGCGGCGATGTTTTACCGAGGTATCGGAGAGTCACCACTCCCCGCTAGTCCTCGTTGGAGCACCCGCGCAAAGGTGTAGCTCTCCCTTAATCCGCGCAAGGATCAAGTGCTCTCTACGGGTTGATTCTTCGACACTCTGTCACGGTGAATCACCCACAACTGTTCACAACTTTAGTTGGGTCATCCACAAGATCTCCGGATGATCACCAAGCTCCCAATCACCACCAAGCCGTCTAGGTGATGGCGATCACCAAGAGTAACAAGCACGAACTCTCACTTGACCACGACAAGCCTAATGAGATGGGTGGATGCACACTTTGCTACTCTTGATCTCACTAATGAGGGCTCTCTTTGGGATTCTCAAATCTCAATCATCTCACTAGGACCTTGCTCTTCTTGGCACTCTCAAACGTGTTTCTCAGCTGTTGGAATGAGCAAAAGTACCCCCACACACGAGTGGAGGTGGTATTTATAACATGGGCTGAAAAACGAACCGTTATGTGCCTCTGCGGGTTGACCGAACGCTCCGGTCATGTTGACCGGACGCTCCGATCAGTACACCCCGACCTCTAGTGTTTACAGTGTGACCGGATGCTGGGCAGCGTCCGATCAGCACTGACCGGACACGTCCGGTCACAATTTTCCCTCTCTGGAACCTTACTGGAGTCGACCGGACGCTGCCTCTCAACGTCCGGTCACTTGACCTCTTAGCGTCCGATCGCGCCAGACGTAATCACCTTGGTCAAATAAACTGACCGGACTCTGCGCCAGCGTCCGGTCAACCTGGAACCAGCGTCCGGTCAGTATTTGACCCTCCATTCATTTTCAACTCTCGATCATATGTGAATGAAGTTTGCTCCATTAGATCTAAGGGCTGTTTTGGAGCTACCTAGTGCTAGTTTTAACAAGTGTGCACCACACCTAACTCACTAAACTCACTTAGGTCAAGCTACCCGTCCATACCCCCCTTAATAGTACATCCAAAGGAAAAACAAAATCCTAAACTACTCTAAGTGTCTCTCCAACTCCAATCGACACTTAGAACTAGTCCATCCTTAACCTCGTCGTCCATCCTTTGAAAACCGAAATGATTTCCATCGTAGGGGCATGACCACAATGATTGCCCAATCGATCTCCATTACCATGACCTAACTTAATTGCCTCTGCAAAACACACGTTAGTCATAGTAATCTTGTATTGTCATTAATCATCGAAACCCAACTAGGGGCCTAGATGCTTTCAATCTTCCCCTTTTTGGTGATTGATGACAATACCACCTCGAGTATGTGAAAGAGATGAGGTTTTTAACATGCTTGGATCATATAAGCTTTTGTCAATAAGAACAAAAGAGTTAGGCAAGCTTATATGAACCAAGCCAACATGATGTACTCAAAAGATATGAAATAAGCATGAGTACAAGTAATAAAGCTCATTTGTATCGGAGTGAAACGTGGAAGCAAAAGCAAATGAGCATAGCACAAGTGATATGACATATAAATAATTCAAAGTAGAGAGAACACATGTCATATATCACGATCACGTAGATATCACTATCACATAAATATAGTCTTAATGCATAACAAGTAAACACACGATGAATGCATAGTAGTGTATCACACATAAAAACTCCAAATGTAATATATAAGCTAATATAATAACTAAGCTCCCCCTAAATATGTCGCTCCCCCTAAGTCTAACATACTCAAACCTTCTCCCCCTTTGACATCAAACACCAAAACCTAAGGGGCGGTCGGCGGGGCTGCAGCGGACGAGCCGGGCGCTGAGGTACGAGGAGCAAGCTGGAACTGAGTGCCATCATCATCGGACCCTGAGCTCTGAGCAGTCTGGCCCTCTGTAGCTAGAAGCGATGCTGTAGCAGTCTGGGTCGGATTAGGAACTGGAGCTGCTGTAGACTGAGCTGGTATGACTATAGTAGGCTCCGATGATGCCACTGAGGAAGGGAGCGTCTCTGTAGTACCGGTAATAGGTGCAACTATAGAAGGACCTGGGACATATAGATATGTAGGAGTAGGCATCCCTGTCAACTTACTAAAGGAAGCTCCAAGACTCCTGGACACTGTGGTCTCTGGCACTAGCAGCAAGGACGTCCCAGCCGGTGTGAAGCCCGTCTGAAAAGGTGTGAACTGCGGGGCTGGCACCGATGTAGCAAACCACTGGGACACCTGCTCTGTAGGTGAAGTAAACTGTGCAGGTGGCTATCCCTGACTCTGAAGCCCACTGGGCTATAACGCTGGAGTCATCGAAGTGGTGGCATGCTGACCAAGCTGGGGCAAAGGCTGTGGTTTGCTGCTGTTGGTGGCATGCTGACCAAGCTGGGGCAAAGGTTGGTGGAGCCCCAATAGCTGTCATTACATGCTACATAAATCCAAGAAGCTGCTGCTACATAAGGATTTGCTGCTGATGCATGGCCTGCTGCTGTTGCTGTAGAACTCTGCAAATGTAGCAGTTGTCTCCTGAGCCTGGCGTGCTTGGTCCTGCCACATCCGCTCAAGTATAGCAAGGAGAGCGAGGTCTGTCTGTGAGGTAGGTGGCACTGAACTGGAGCTGCTGGCCTCATGATCATGTCGCTGAGGAGGCATCCGAGGGACGAGCTGGTAGTCATCATCAGAACTGTCACTGGGGTCGCTCACGACCACTCCCTCCTACTGAGCAAGCTCCTCCTCCTCAGTAGCTGCAATACCCCTGATAATATCATCCTGCTGGGCTGCAGTCTCTGGCACCTCAGGACAATGACACGGCTGACTAGGTGCTGTACGTGTACTGTGCCGAATCATCTGAGTCATGTTATAAGATGGAAACTCTGTGGTGGCACCACTGTACTCAGCAAGCATCTCTGGCGGCCTCACAGTAACTACCATGCGAATAAGAAAAGTGATCCAATGGGCATATGGCAGCTGCCTATGACCTCTGAAGCCCTCAGCTATAGTGTCCTCCATCTCTGACATAATAAGATCCCAGATATTTAAAACTGTCTACTGCATCAGAGAGTTGATCAGCCACAACTGTATGCAAGTCAAGCCCTCGTGATACCCCATCCTCGGTAGCAATGTCCTCCTCATGATAGCCTCTAGCACTCTAGCAGTAGGAGTGAGGTCACTAGGGTTCCTGCGCGATCCCTCTCCAAAGGGCTCAGTGAAGCAGTGGCGAACTAAATCTGTAGAGGGCACCATACCACCATGTGGACGTCTAGGAGGTGCAGTCTATCCATAGCAAACCTCATGAAGTCTGACTGGCTGCTCCTGAAGCCTCAGTATCTCCCTAACCCTAGTGCTCGTTAGCCGGTAGTCTCTGCCTTTGAATGCAAAGTGTATGAAGTTATGATGCGGGTCAATAAAGAGAGAAGCATAGAACTGACGAACCCAAGATGGAACATATAAACCGGTTCGTCCAATCAGATCTGTCAGCCCCGGTAGATATGCAAGGTAGGGGCGAATGTGCTCTCCAGCTGCTGTAACTATAGAATCAATGTGGCACACCCAATGGGATCTGAATACAGCACCACTGTTGAGATAGGTATTGTAGAAGTCCTCATGCAGTGGAGTGTAGAAACCCTCTGAAGCTCTCTCATCCCTCCGCGGAGGAAACCACACCTCAAAGTCCATGAACCTCAGCTGTTGCACCTGTTTGGCCGTGGCGGCCCTCAAGTCTAGATGGATCACTGGAGGCAGACTCTGTGGTCTGGGCGGTGGACGAGAACCCCTCCGCTGTGTGTCTGGCCTCAGTGTAACTAGAACACGGGTACGACTAGAGCGGCGTAACTGTGACTATGGTGCCTGCTCTGCCTCCTCTGACTGCTGTCCCTCCTGACCCTCCTGAGTTTGCTCTGCTGGCGGTGCCTGCTCCTGTGACTCCCCCTGAGGCTGAACCTCATCAATAGCATGACGTCGTCCTGCAATCATGACAGTCCCAGGTGGACCACCATGAAGGCGCTCAACACGCTCGATTCCTTCCATCGCTCCTGGTGGAATCTGATCTGCAATAACAACTCCACTGCAAGCATCTCCTCTCTTGGCATGGTCTGTGGCCTCAGCAACTACAGCTGCTCTCGCTGTCTCTGCATCTAGATATTTGCGCTTCCTGGTTGCTAGCTTCTTTGTTGCCTTGCCTTTGAGATCTGTAGGCTGGTGAGGCGAGGGCCTCCTATCCTCATCACCAGGACCACCATCGACATTCTTCATGTGAGCCATCTGATAATCTGAAGAAAAACTGCTGCTGACAAAGATCAACTGTCAATCTGTCGCTTCTGAGGCTTGGCCTCGATCCGTACTCGCGAGCTTGGCTCTGAGTTAACTGACAACTGTCACTGACACCTCAACGGCACTGACTCGCTGCACGATGGAATAGATAGGATATACAAATAAATACAATATATCTAAAGATGCGAAACCCTAGGAAGCAAGCAATTTAGATACGAAATTGAAACGGCTGGCTTGCTACCTGACGAACCGGCGATCCGAAGAAAAGAGAAGCGACACGTGGGGAACCACCGAATCGGCAATGAAGCTAGGGTTTGCTGTGGAGGATTAGTGATGCAATGCAATGAATCTGCGAGGGGAGCAGTGGCTAGGGCACCGGTGGCGATGGAGCTAGGGCATGGCGGCACTTGACTGGAGCTTGGTGAGATGCGGGCTCGATAGCACTAGAGCTCGGCTTGGCGTGGGCGTGGCTGCGGTGCGGGGAGCTGCGGTGGCGCGCGGGAACAGAGCTGGTCAGCACGGCGATGGAGGCGAGCTCTGGAGGCAGCGTGGACAGGGTGGCGACACCGGCAGCTATGGCGTGCGTGGTGGCTCAGGGAAGACGGCGCGGTCAAGGATGAAGATTAGGTCAACATGCACTTGGATTATATGGGGGTCCCCCGATGGATCAGAAAAGAAAACAGGAAAAGAGACCTGAAACCGCACGCTTTCTACTGACCGGACGCTCCGGTGGTAGCGATCGAACGCTACCACCCAGCGTCTGGTCAATTCCAGAGAGGTCCAATTCCTCTAGAATCGCGACCGGATGCGTCCGGTGGACACCGACCGGACGCAGCCAGAGTCCAGTCACCTAGCCTTGATGTCTTCATTATTGATCGGACGCTGAAGCTCCTTCTGACCGGACGCTGGGAAAACACTATTTCAGCGTTCGGTCACTCCTGCTCGGCAGCCGTTCACCTCCTATGAACTGACCGGACGCTGGACATCAGAGTCCGGTGCAGCGTCCGGTCACTCATTTTTCAGCAAATCTTCAAACTTGTTCGTGCTGCCTGTTCCCAATCAAATCCCAACTTCAATAAGATCCAAATAAACACCAATTGGGACTGATGTGAGTGACCTCTCTCAAACCCTCATGTTTTTCAAAATATTTTGCCTTAGGCTATAATTATTTTTAAGAAAATAGGCAAATAAGAGGGCAAATTAAGATAAACTACAAAACAACATTCATACATATGCAATACTTGAAAGTAAATCTAGTTGCTTGTCAAGTTTGATCCAAGGTTAAGCTTCTTCACACGCTTTTCGGCGGTTATCTTAACCATGTTAGACAAGCCCTATATGCATTGCCAAAAATTTAAACATGTTGTATTTTATAATGCAATGCAAGGGACAACACAAGCTTATCTTTTAGTAAAGTTGCTAAAATCAAGAACATTGAGCTCATTCCGCAATCTACAAAATGTAGCCTCATCTAGCGGTTTAGTGAAGATATCTGCCAGTTGATCCTCGGTCCTTACACCTTCTAATGATATATCATTCTTTGCAATATGATCTCTAAGAAAGTGATGGTGGATATCTATGTGCTTGGTGTGAGAGTGTTGAACCGGATTATTTGCAAGTTTTACCGCACTTTCATTGTCGCACAAAAGAGGTACTTTTTCTAGAACTACACCATAGTCTAGCAAAGTTTGTTTCATGTAAAGTATTTATACACAACAAGCACCCGCGGCAATGTATTCCGCTTTGGCGGTGGACAAAGCCACACTATTTTATTTTTTGGAGAACCAAGACACAAGTGATCTACCAAGCAAATGACACCCTCCGGATGTGCTTTTTCTATCAACTTTGCATCAGGCATAATCCGAATTGGAATAGCCAACTAATTTAAATATAGCTCCTTTGAGATACCAAAGGCCAATGCTTGGTGTGTGCTTAAGATACCTAAGGATTCTTTTTACGGGAATTAAATGAGTTTCCTTAGGATTAACTTGAAATCTAACACACATACACACACTAAACATGATGTCGAGCCTAGATGCCGTTAAATATAACAAGCTACCAATCATATAACGGTAGAGAATTTGATCAACCTTGTTACCTCCCTCATCTAGGTCGAGATGTCCATTTGTTGGCATTGGTGTCTTGATTGGCTTACATTCATCCATTTTGAATCTCTTGAGAAGATCTTTTGTATATTTCTCTTGAGAGATGAAGATCCCTTCTCTTATTTGCTTAACTTGAAAACCAAGAAAGAATGTAAGCTCTCCAATCATTGATATATCAAACTCCTTCGACATCAATTCACCAAATTCTTTGCAAGAATCTTCATTTGATGACCCAAAGATCATATCATCAACATACACTTGACAAATGAAGATTCTTAGTGAATAGTGTGGTGTCGACCTTCTCAATGGTGAAGCCCTTCTCAATGAGGAAGTTCTGAAGGCGCTCATACCAAACTCTTGGGGCTTGCTTAAGCCCATATAATGCCATGGACAACCTATAAACATGATTAGGATATCTAGGGTCTTCAAACCTGGGAGGTTGATCAACATAGACTAGTTCATTAATAAAGCCATTTAAAAATGCACTTTTTAAATCCATTTGATATAATTTCATTTCATGATGTGATGCATATGCAAGGAGGATACGAATGGCTTCTAGTCTTGCAACCGGTGCAAAGGTCTCTCCAAAATCCAAACCTTCAACTTGAGAGAACCCGTTTGCAACTAGTCTTGCCTTGTTCCTCACAACAACACCTTGATCATCTTGCTTGTTTCGAAACACCCACTTTGTTACAATAACTCTTGCACCTTTTGGCCGCTCTTCAAGAGTCCAAACTTCATTATGGGTGAAGTTGTTTAACTCTTCATGCATGGCATTTATCCAATCCGGATCTTGAAGAGCTTCTTCTACCTTAGTAGGCTCAAAGCAAGAGACAAAAAAGTGATGAGCAATAAATGAAGCAAGTTTTTGTGAGCGAGTCATTACACCCTTTGATGGACTCCCTATGATGAGATCTTGTGGATGATCTTATAGTAGAGGTGTATTTCTTCTATTGACCACTTGAGGAGGCGGTTGTGGAGCATCAACATCTTGTGCTTGTACCACAATTTGCTCATGAGAGACATGAGTATCTTCATTTTCTACTCTCCCATCTTTTTCACCATCTTGTGGCACACTTGATGAAGAGGGTGGATCAATCACTTGTACATCATCTTCATCATCTTTAGGCTTGATGTCTTCAACCGGAATATTCTTCATAGCCTCTCTCAACGGTTCATCACCTACATCATCAAGATTCTCATGTGCTCCTTGGGAGCCGTTAGATTCATCAAATTCCACATCATATGTTTCTTCAACCAAGCCGGTGGCATGATTAAATACTCTATATCCTTTGGACTTTGATGAGTACCCAACAAGAAAACCAATATCACAACGTCTTTAGAACTTCCCTAGGTGTTGTCGCTTCTTATAGATGTAGCATTTGCAACCAAACACCCTAAAGAAGGAGACGCCCTGCTTCTTCCCATTGAGCAACTCATAAGATGTCTTGCTAAGGAACTGTTGAAGAAATAGGCGGTTGGATGCATAGCATGCGGTATTGATTGCTTCCACCCATAGAGCTTCGGGGGTGTTGTACTCATCAAGCATTGTTCTTGCAAGAGTGATCAATGTCCGGTTGTTCCTCTCAACTACACCATTTTGTTGAGGAGTATATGTTGCAGAGACCTCATGTTTGATTCCAACTTCATCACAATAGGCTTCTATGTTTGTGTTGTCAAATTCTTTCCCATTGTCACTTCTAATCTTTTTGAGCTTCACTTCAAATTCATTTTGAGCTCTCTTGACAAACTTCTTGAAGCAAGATGCAACTTCGGATTTGTCATGAAGAAAGAATACCCATGTATACCTTGAATAGTCATCAACAATCAAATCACAAGATAATAAAGATTTCCTTCCAAACTCTTGTATGTTGTTGGTCCAAATAAATCCATGTGAAGGAGTTCTAGCACTCTTGTGGTTGACATGAAAGCTTTGGTTGAATGAGTATTTGCAACTTGCTTGCCAGCTTGACATGCACTACAAAGCTTGTCCTTCTCAAACTTCATATCCTTCAACCCTCTCACCAAATCATTCTTCATTAGCTTCTTGAGTGAGCTCATCCCAACATGAGCAAGTCTTCTATGCCATAGCCACCCAAGTGTTGTTTTGGTGAATAGGCAAGTCTTCAAGTTTGCATCTTTGGAGGTGAAGTCCACTAGATATAGGTTGTTGTATCTAAATCCTTTGAATATCACTTGATCATCATCCTTCTTAGATACAATAACTTCCTTCTCGGTAAACAAGCATTGAAATCCAAGATCACACAATTATCCAACGGATAACAAATTGAAGCTCAATGAAGCAACATATAGCACATTGGAGATTGAATGATCATTTGATATTGCCACTTTGCCTAATCCTTTAACCTTGCCCTTTGAGTTATCTCCTAATGTGATTCTTTCTTGTTCATCTACTTCTTCATCTAGTGAGGTGAACATACGAGGATCACCGGTCATATGTTGTGTGCAACCACTATCAATAACCCAATGACTTCCACCGGTCTTGTAGTTCACCTACACACAAGAGATCAAGCTTTAGGAACCCAAACTTGTTGAGGGCCCTTCACCTTCTCAACAAGTGACTTTGCAACCTAAATTTTCTTAGGCCTATTCTTATTGAGAGGTTCTAAGAACATCACTTTCATCTTTCCACTAAAATCCTTTCTAAGCATGTAGTGAGCATTGAAGGCAAATGATCTAACATGTTTGGGCAAGGGTTGTGGTGGTGGAGTTTGGCATTCATGAGCAAAGTGGCCTTCTTGTCCACACTCAAAGCATCTCTTTGGCTTTGGCTTTGGCTTTGATTGTTGTTGTTGAGCTTGAGCCTTCTTCTTCTCTACATTTGCCACATATCCAATGCCACTTCTATCCATCTTCATGACGGTGTTCATTAAGAGCTCACTTTGAAGGTGCTTGCCTCTTGTGAACTTGCTCAATCCAATCTTAAGATGCTCTTTTTCCAACTTGAGCCTTTTGTTCTCTTCCTTGAGTGCATCACTACTTTTATCTTACTTGAGTGCAACCTTGTTCCTCTCTTCCTTGAGTTTCTTGTTTTCTTCTTTTAGCTTCTCATTCTTAAGGACCAAATCATCATCATGATCAAGGGTTTCTAGCACAATTGTGTTGTGGGTTTTGAACAGTTCAAACTCTTTCTTAAGCTTTTCATTCTCTTGCTTGAGCTTGACATACTCATCATTATCATTGCACTCAACCACTTGCTTGCCTTTGCCACTAGATCCTTGCTCAATGCTCTCATCAATTAAATCATCACATGATGTAGCTATATCAATCTTAACAACATGGTTAGTAGCATCATGTGGCTTATTGGGTAAAAATTCTTAAGCAATAACAAGACTATCATGATTAATCTTAAGGGTAGTATAATCTTCTTTTAGCTTATTGTGGCTAGTGATGAGCTCTTTGTGCACCCACTCAAGTTTATCATGTTTATCTTTAAGCTCTTTCTTAGAAGATTTGAGCTCCTTGAGTTTGGATAACATAGCTTTATTTGCTTCTCTAAGCTCAACACTAGACTTTTCGGCTATGTCATATTTTACTAAGAGAGAATCATTCTTAATCTCAAGCTTTTCATTTTTAGCTCTAGTCTTTATAATGATCTTAGTGTATTTCTTTAGTAATTTAGTAACATCATCATAAGAAGGTGATTCATATTCATCATCATCGCTATCACTATCACTATCATCATTATGAGCATGATCATCACCACTACTATCATCATCATGTGATACCTTTTGTTCACCTTTGGCCATAAGGCATAGGTGTGTAGAGGATGATGGTGGTGGTGTCGGTGAAGATGATGAAGAATTAATAACAATAGCGGCCACCTTCTCATCGTCACTATCATCATCGGATGATCCACTAGATGAATCAATGTCCGTGAGCCAATCACCGACGATGTAAGCCTTTTCACTCTTCTTCTTGTGGAAGTCCTTCTTGCCATCTCTCTTCTTGTATGGCTTGTTCTTTTTCTTCTCATCTTCATCTTCATTGCTTGAGTCATCTTTTTTGCCCTTGTTCTTGTTCTTGAACTTGTCTTTATTGGGCTTTGTGCATTGGTGAGCTAGATAACTAAGTTCTCCATAATTGTAGTAATCCATCTCCGAGATTGGCTTCCTTTTAGAGCTTGTGAAGAACTTCTTCTTCTTGCCATCAAACTTGATGCCACTCTTGTTGAGTTTCTTTAGCATCTTGGCGGTTTTCTTCACCATGAGAGCAAGACTTTCATCATCAACTTCATCATCACTTGAGCTCTCATACTCAAGCCTTACTTTGCCCTACTCTTGGCTAGCTTTGAATGCTATGTTTTTTTCTTTCTTCTTTGTAGAGGATAAGCCATCTTGAGGTGTGATGTGCATGTACATCTCATGAGCATTGATCTTTCCCAATATTTGTGTCGGTGTAGCGGTGGAAAGATCACCTTGATATAGCACGGTCACAATATGCCCATATTTGTCAATGGGGAGGACACTCAAGATCTTTCTTATAGCATCGGATGGTTGCATTTGAGTGAGTCCAAGCCCATTAACTTCCTCTACAAGAACATTCAAACATGAATACATCTCATTAGCACATTCTTTAGGAAGCATTTCAAAAGAGTTGAACTTTTTCATGACAAGATGATAGCGTTTCTCACACTCACTCTTTGTTCCCTCATGGAGCGTACAAACGTCCGACCATAGTGCATGGGCGTCTTTGTGGTTCCTCACCCGGTTGAACACATCTTTACAAAGGCCTCTAAAAATGGTGTCTCTAGCCTTTGCATTCTATTTTTCATAGTTCAACTCATCTCCTTGTGGGTGTGCGGCATCCCGAGATTTTGAGAAACCTTGTAAGGCGGCTCTAAGAATTCCAACATCTAGAGCTTCTAGATACGTCTTCATGCGAATTTTCCAATAAGGAAAATCGTCCCCCTCAAAGATAGGAGGAGGTCCATCCCCGTGAGACATCTTTCACTAGGCGGTTAAGCCTAAATATGTGAGAACGAGGCTCTGATACCAATTGAAAGGATCAAGATGCCCAAGAGGGGGGGATGAATTGGGCTAATTCTAAATTTCTTTACAATAATTAAGTCCTACGGTTAGCCCAATTAATCCCTTGTGCCTAGAAAGTGTTTCTATTGAACTAACGCACAAAAGACTTGCAACTTAAGTTCCAATCCTACTCTAGCATGGCAATTCTATGAATGTAAGAACAAGAATTGAATTGCTCAATGTAAATGCTCAAAGTAAATGCTCAAAATAAATAGAGAGGAGAGGAAATACGGTGATGTTTTGCCAAGGTATCGGAGAGTCGCCACTCCCCACTAGTCCTCGTTGGAGCACCCGCGCAAGGGTGTAGCTCCCCCTTGATCCGCGCAAGGATCAAGTGCTCTCTACGGGTTGATTCTTCGACACTCCATCGCGGTGAATCACCCACAACCGCTCACAACTTGAGTTGGGTCATCCATAAGCTCTCCGGATGATCACCAAGCTCCCAATCACCACCAAGCCGTCTAGGTGATGGCGATCACCAAGAGTAACAAGCACGAACTCTCACTTGACCACGACAAGCCTAATGAGATGGGTGGATGCACACTTTACTACTCTTGATCTCACTAATGAGGGCTCTCTTTGGGATTCTCAAATCTCAATCACCTCACTAGGATCTTGCTCTTCTTGGCACTCTCAAACGTGTTTCTCAGCTGTTGGAATGAGCAAAAGTGCCCCCACACACGAGTGGAGGTGGTATTTATAACATGGGCTGAAAAACGAACCGGAGTTGAGGCACATAACACGTCCAGAGCTGTCTCTGTGGGTTGACCGGATGCTCCGGTCATGTTGATCGGACGCTCTAGTCAGTACATGTAACAGAACCGACCAATTATACGAAATTAAGTAAGAAAATCATCCACCAGAGCAGACGATTGAGCAAACTTAAGCCCGTATAACCCGGTAGTCCGTGAAATCACGAAGGATTTCAAACCAACTCGTGTCCCAGCCATGATCGTAATAAGTTTAGTGGTCACCAATCACATATTACATAAAAGTTTCCATAACAGATACATCAGAGTTTAAATAAAAGTTATTACAAAACAAGTTCGAATAAAAGTAGCGGAAGTCATTTGTTTAAAACCACACACACTCACACGGAGTTCAAATATAGTGCCAGCTGATGATCATCTCCAACAAAAGCATTAGATGAGACGTAAGGAATGACCATGCCCATGGTCCTAAGCATCACCATCGCAGGATAGAGGCGAGTTGATACAATAGCCATAGTACATCTGCCCATCTCGCAACAAGTGGGAATAAAACCACGAGTACGAGAATGTACTCGGCCCGGACTTTCTACCCGACATAACCGAAAATAAATGACACCAAGGATTATGCAGGCATTATAGTAGGGTAGTCAACTCATTTTTGAAAAAGAAGCATTTTTAGCATTTCAAGAACCTTTCTAAAAGCATTATTGTCAAGTTAATTATTATTAACTCATCGACTAGATTTGCACCTATACTAAAGTAAACATGTGATTAAGCAATTAATGATAACCACCGATCATTAAACAACTTCCATCTTGTCATATTCACTATAAGCTGTCCAAGTGTTCCATAAACATTTACTACGATGAAGTCACTCAAGTCAAGTGCTCACTATCCGGGAGCGATGGCGATTCGAATCGATTCCTAACCAGTTGGTGATTTATTCCTTACACAAATCTCACTCACCCGCTAAAGTGAGATATTGATCACCGAGTCAACTTTCCGTATATCTCGAGTTTGCCAGAAACACATGTACCGGGGCCGACCGATCGCACTTTGGTCTTATCATCCCGCCCGTGTCCTACCACACACAACTTGCACGGTCTTGGCTGCCGGGCAATCTACTCGGCCGAAAAAATCTCCCGGCTTCATGTGGAAGGTACTTTATCCGGCCCGACTAAATGTAAGGCATCGTTCAACATGACTCGAGGCCCAACAACGGTCGGTCCTTAATCGACACGAGACGGAAACACTACAGGTCCAAAACCACGCAAGTCTCCGCCTGGTCTCAACTTCATTTAACACTTAGTTATACCATGACTTCATAGCCATCCAAACAGATCCGGTAACCACCTATAGCTCGCGGTGACAGAAATCACCCGACTTCTACCGGTCTAAGCCACCTAAGCAAAGCGACTGACTCATTGCGGATACCGGGTAACAAGGATATAGTATAACAAAGGTAAACAAGGTATAATGCAGCAACGGTTGCAAACAACTCCTGAACGTAATGCATCAATTTAAAGTAAAGCATCTAACGAAATCATTGCAAACCGGGAGAAAGATGCTCCGGGGCTTGCCTCTCTCGAAGGAGCTCGGACGGTGATCGGGGCACTCCGGAAGTTCTTCAACGTCCTCCTCGTCGGCTTCTGGCACTTCCTGCGGCTGCACCTCGAACTGCTCCTCGGGCTCCTCGGGAATGACGACTGGGTTCTCGGTTTGCGATCCTGTATGATGCAATGCGTGTAAGTGCCTATGCAATCGGTGCATCGAAGGAGATGAATGCAATGAATATGTTGAAAGGCAAGGTAGACAACATCATCCAAGAAACTAGGCTACAAGCACATGTCATCTACTGCATTCTCTTCTACTACCCATATGTTAAGTCAACATATTTTAATAAATGCTTCAAAGATACACCAAAGCTTTACTAATTTCTTAATCACACTTAAGGCAATACTTGCTTAAACCCTAATTAATAATAGGTTTGAATAGCAACCTATATTTCTGATGTTCCTAAAAATCTGAGAAAATTACAGTAGCATAATACTACCCTAAACAGACTACCATAAAAATTTCATGGCATTTGGATAAGTAAACTATCCTACACAAAAATGACAAGCTATAGCATAAAAATGAGCATGAAATTACTTTGTACTATGAAAAGTGTCAAACAACAGAATTAGTATTTTTCCTAGATTCTAAACAGTAAATAATCACTATACAAAAATTACCACATGCATGTATTATACAAATTTTGCTCTCTAGCAAAAATAACAAAAATCAGCCATTAAAGGAACTTGAACTACACCTCAAATTTTTCCCACAGCACATGCATGAAACATATTTTTCCTAGGAAGTACATGAAATAAGAAGATTAACAAACTTGGAATCATATTTTTCTGAAGCCTATATATTTTTCTACATATTTTTCAAGTTATCAGCAATATTCAAGATTAAATAAAATCCTATAGAAAAGTATCTCAAAAATGACATGCACTATTTTTCCCAAGTAGATCTGATGATAAGGAACCTAGCAAAAATTGTTTCAACAAATTTGGAGCAAGTTTGAGTATCCAAATATTTTTCAAACCATTTCAGATTTCAAATAATAAAGAATAAATGGAAATCAAATCACTTAAACGTTCTTGGGCCAGCCCGAACGCGGCTTGGGCGGCCACGACATCTTGCACAGACACGGCCCCAGAACGACGCAGCCCATCTCCAGTCCCCTCAAGAAGAAATGTGACAAGCAGGGGCCCGTGCGCGCCAGAGAGAAAGCGAGGGGAGGAGAGACGACGCACAGCAGCCATTTGCAGGAAACTTCGCCGACGGCGAGTCCCCCACAAACGGAGGGCACCAACGTGCTCCCCATGCCAAACCGCGTCGGATAGAGGTGAATAGGGAGGGCGGTGCGGGGAAAAAAGCTCAATGACCAGTAATGGCGGAGCGGCAGGCGCGCGGCTAGTCGCCGGTGGAGCATCTCCGGCCACGGCGAGTGCAAGGAGGCGCTTCCGGGAGACTCAACGTCGCCGTCTGCAGTGCTTGTCTGCCAAGCTGAGGAAGAGGAGCTGAGGGGAGTCCACGGGAGGCGGAGCTCACCAGTGAGCTTCGGCCGTGCTCGTGAAAGCAATTCCCAAGAACGGGATGCTTACCACTGCAAGAAGCGAGAGCACGGGTCTGTGAGGGTGTGGCGGAGTCAGAGGGCTAGACGGTTGTCACCGGTGAGCCGAGGTGGTAGGCGAAGCGAGCTCCGCAAGGCGCTTGCACGCAGTGGCGATGGCGATGCGCGGTGAGAGAGGAGAGAGAGGCAGCAGGCAGGAGGAGTGGGCGAATTTGGAATCTGGTGGTGCTAGCTGGAGGTGCTCAAGACTCGGCCAGCAGCTCAGGAAGCGTGGCCAGGTCACATGCGATCGGGAGCTCTCGGCGACGGGTGGCGCCACGCTGCGATCGGCTCTGCCGCGTCTGTGCCTTAGCTTGTGAAAAAGAAGCGAAGCGGCGTAGGCGTGGGCTGGCCAAGGCGAATTTCTTGGGCCAAAAGCGAAGCCAGAGCGAGCAGTAGCAGTGTGGTCTTGTGTGTGAGGCTTTATTTGGCCGGCTTATGGAAATTTGGGCGAAGCGAAGCGGCCCCAGCAAAAGAAAAACTCTTTTTCATTTATATTTTCAAGAATTTTTTAAAAGCCAGCTTTCAAATCTTATTTTGAGTAAGAAGATGACCTCTTTTGAAAATGTACCAAAAATGAAAGTTGCTTAGAATTTAATTCTCTACAACTTTGCTTTTAGGACCACAAACCAAATTCTTTCTAGATTTTGAATTGGAAGATCAAAGTCCACGTTTAGCTCAAAACCCTAATTTTTGGAATTTATTTTTGAAGCCAATTTTGAATTAAATTGGAATACAAACATTGCTCCAAAAATTGAACTAAACATTAACTAGATGATTTACAATAGCAGCCAAACATGTTCTACTAACCTAGCAAGCAAGAATCGAGCAAAACAACTCTAATAAGTGTATGCATCATTTACGTTTCACAAACATGTTTCGTATGTTTCGAAGTAATGTTTCAGTTATTATAGGCAAGATTATGCATGTATGATTAGGATGCTTGGTGATGCATGATATGCATGATTTGCAGTGCCTAAATGTAGGCATAACACCGGGGTGTTACAGTACACCCCGACCTCTAGTGTTTATAGTGTGACCGGACGCTGGGCAGCGTCCGATCAGCACTGACCGGACGCGTCCGGTCGCAATTTTCCATCTCTAGAACCTTACTGGAGTCGACCGGACGCTGCCTCTCAGCGTCCGGTCACTTGACCTCTCAGCGTCCGGTCGCGCCAGACGTAATCACCTTGGTCAAATGAACTGACCGGACTCTGCGTCAGCGTCCGGTCAACCCGGAACCAGCGTCCGGTCAATATTTGACCCTCCATTCACTTCCAACTCTCTATCATATGTGAATGAAGTTTGCTCCATTGGATCTAAATGCTGTTTTGGAGCTACCTAGTGCTAGTTTTAACAAGTGTGCACCATACCTAACTCACTAGACTCACTTAGGTCAAGCTACCCGTCCATACCCCCCTTAATAGTACGGCTAAAGGAAAAACAAAGTCCTAAACTACTCTAAGTGTCTCTCCAACTCCAATCGACACTTAGAACTAGTCCATCCTTAACCTTGTCGTCCATTCTTTGAAAACCGAAACAATTTTCATCGTAGGGGCATGACCACAATGATTGCCCAATTGATCTCCATTACCATGACCTAACTTAATTGCCTCTGCAAAACACACGCTAGTCATAGTAATCTTGTATTGTCATTAATCACCGAAACCCAACTAGGGGCCTAGATGCTTTTAGTCCTCGCTTCATGTAAAAGGGTTAACCCGGAAGTGCTACATTTGGAACGACAAGGCTTATAAGGTGGCCCTCACCCTTCTAAACTTTCAAGGTGGTCTAAACCCACCAACCACAACCACATATAAACCACTTGGGCCATATGGGCCAACTTCACCACTACTACAGGCTACTACTGGGCTGGGGTGTTACAGAGGCCACGCTAGGGTTTCGTCGGAGCTTCGCGACTACGGCTGTGGTGGGCAATGGCTAGTGGCGGGGGCGAGGATGACGAGAAGGGTAGGGTCGAGGACGATGGTGAGGGAGGAAGCGGGGGAGGAGGGACATGGGGAGGGAGAAATTAAGGGGAGGGGGAGGAGGCGGACGTGAGGTAGATGGCGGGAATAGCTATGCCTTGCACCGGACAGGAGCGCTGGTTTATCACGACTTCGCCCATTCAGGACGGGATACGCGCACGTTCTAAAACTTGGGCCTGCTCGACCACTTTGCTTGTAGCCCATCAGAAGAAGACCTCCTGCTCGGCCTGTTGTCGGACTTGGCACAGTGGGCACGACCGTGACATTCCCCTTCAATGCTAGGATGGCTCCATACAGTGGCGCGAGGAAATTGTTGCTTAAGGAACTCCAAATCTTCCCACGACGCGAATAGAGTGTGCACCCTTGACAACCGTGCGATGCTGGAGAATACTTTTAGGAATGCTCCACATGATGACATTCGATAGAGGTGCAACAGTCACAGAATGGTGAGCACCCACCGCTTTCTTCAGTTGTGAGACATGAAAGACATGATGCATCGAGGAAGAAGCCGGGAGCTCAAGTCGATATGCGACGGAACCAATGCGAGCCAAAATACGACAGGGTCTGAATAACTTAAAAGACAGTTTCTGATGACTGAGTTGCGCTAGAGATGACTACACTTATGGTTGTATCTTCACGAACACCTAATCATGAACACTGCTGATCCGCCTGACACTTCATGCACTGCATCTCGATTTAGATGTTGCCGGATCACCTCCATCATCAATTCACGATCGGTCAACCAAGACGCCAGGTCAGTAACTGGTTCATCAGTCTCTAGGCCGACACCAAATTGACGAGTAGGGTAACCATACATCACCTCAAGTGGGGAAGGGCCCAAGGTTGAATGCTAATTGGAACCTCAAGGGCAAAATGGTCCATCTCTTGATTGGTGCATCTAACGGCCACGAGTTCTTCACGACTTTGCTTCGACTCGACGCAAGCTTCGGGATGACACCACATACCGCTTCGCGTTCCTGCCAAAACTCCAACCAGGTTTTGAGGTCCAAACCCGAAAACCGTCTGCCGGTGGTTTTGAGGCCGAAACCACCAAATCCCTTGGAGAAGCGTATCCGCTACGCCTCTTACACGATATCGACACATGTCACCGTTGTCCTTGACCGCCTGATCACCAGTCCTCTTTCGCCTCCGCTTGACTTGATCAATCATCGTCTTGACTTAGTCAACACGGCTACTCTCCTCATGTACTCTTGCTTGTTGATGTCGACAAGTGTCAGCTACCCACAGTTAGTCTTCCGGCCATCTTGGTTTCTCGGTCCAAGCCTCAAATCCGTCGTCACCGCTCCCAGTCCATCGACTTTACACGTCTCTACTTGATCTTCATGGCTGTAGAATGTCTCTGTGCTCCACACCTGCACACCAACACAGCTAAGAGACATGTTGCCACACACGCTATGGTTTGTCTCAAACTGAACCAAAGCCTGATCATCTCCTGATAATCACTCGTCACAACTTGACACACTAGGGCACTATTAACCATATGTTTGTAGGGGATGATCATTTTCTTGTTGTCTTATATCAGGCTCTGCATGTACGTGTTCGGTGCTCTATTCATAGCAGGTCACAAATGTGATGTAATGCAAAAAAAAGAGAGTGGTAATAGCCTCCTGCACAAGCTCATGCAAAAAAAATGAAAAAAATTTATTTAAATTAGTGTTTCAAATAATTTGAAATCCCAATTAAATTAGTGTTGATAAAAAAGATTTTATTAAATTTTAGCACCACAACAGTTTGGACGGAGCGGCACCTGAGGAAAGGAAAGAAATTTAGAACTCTAACTGACATAAGTGGCATCGTAGAAAAATTGAAGGAATTTAGAACTGTTTGACACTATAAAGACAAATGTGATAGAAGTGGCACGTAGAGAAAAAAAGTTCGCAATAGTATCACCGTTGTCCATAAAACTTTTCTAGTTCTCCCTCCATTTCGATCAAGTTTATAGCAAATAGTATTAAAATTTATATATCCAAATAAATTTATTATAAAAATATATTGTGTGACTAATCTAATAATACTAATTTGTATCAGGAATGTTAGTATTTTTTATATAATTTTGGTCAAAATTCAAACTGATTGACTTCTCGAGAAGCGAGAATTGTATTTTTTTGATGGAGGTAGCAGTAGATATAGAATTTTGAACTTTTATAATGGCACACGTGAAAATAACTCAAAATTTATACGTACTCCGTATTTCGGGACGGAGATGCCATACGGCCATACCCCACTTTGACCGGCTGGCCGGATACCACCGTTGTGCGTGTGCGTGGGGGTGGGGCGGCTGACATGGCGTCCTACAAGACTGAGGCGTCACGAGTCAGACGTGGCAGCGTGCAATTGGTCAGCACCACGTCCCGCACCCTCCCATTGGCCGGAACAAGTCACACGACGGCCTTTTCCTCGCAACGCCGGCCCTCCTGCCCAGATCGATCGATCTCCACCGTTCCTTCTCCCCCTCTCCTAATCTCAGCCGTGCAGCCACTCCTCAGCGCCCACTTCTTATACCCCTTCCCTCTGCTCCCTCTCACCGGCGCCCACTTCTTAGTTGGAAGGTTTCGAGAAACTCCCCCGGCTCGAGGAGATCGGGACAGAGAAGGATGATGGGAGGGCGCGCGCTACTGCTGCTCCTGGTCTCGGCGCTGCTCGTTCAGATCCGCGCCTCCGACCCGGTAATCTAAGCGAACCTGTGGCGATTTGGCTATTTTGTTTTTCTGTTCTCTCAATTTTGTGGGTGAGATTTGTGATTGTCTCTCCGGGTTTCGGTGTTGTTGTCTGCAGCTGCTGTACGAGCCGTTCGACGAGGACTTTGAGGGGAGATGGGTCGTCTCCAAGAAGGATGATTACCAAGGTATGCGCGCGCATCGTTATGGTTTCGCTAGATCTGTTTAGATCCGTGGGTTTAGTGGGGTTGGGGAGCTTCTTCGTCCCAGATCGTAGTTTCCGGTGTTTAAATGGGGAGATAACTGTGCAATTACTCATGAGATCCACGATTGATACTGTCAGTCATGTATGTGCTTTAGTTCGATCGGATGTGCTTCGCTAGCAGCACCCGCTCTAGATGCAGATACGTGGCTAGCCTCCGCGTTCCAACGTCCTATGCAATCGAGGAGTGTTGTCTCCTTCCAGCTTACAGTATAACTTTTTGACTGTGCCGGCACAAGTTACAATGGTTTGTAGCTGTTACGAACAGAGGATCATTGAAGTGACTGGTTTCTGTGTGTTTGTGCTCATTGTTGATATGAATGGTTGATGTTTCTGGAACTGCCAAAATGTACTGATCTATTCATGACTGGAGGGAGTGACCTCATCGATTCATGACTGGACGGAGTGAGTAACTTATACTAGAATATAGCATGAGACATCAGGAGAGATTTTGGATAATTTTATTTATATGCATGTGTTAATGAACTAGGTTATTCAAAAAAGAATAAAATTGTAAGTATGTTCATTTTGATAGTGGTATCTTATATTCCTGTAATCCTGTGCCACATTAAACATTCTTCATATGGAGTAAGCTTGCAATCCTAAGTTTTACTAGGTGCCTGTTAGATTCTAATATTCTGTTTATCTGTGAACATTTTTGTCAATGGTCATAATCTGAATATGAATCTATACAGCCTTTGTACACTACAAACACGACCATAATTGGACTATTTTTTAGTCAAAATTTGCTAAAACAACATGTTGCTTGCATCTGTGGATGGAGGGAGTAGTATCGTCCTGTAATGCCACTTCAAACAGTATTCTTATACGCAATCCTTATTTTAATACTAGTTGCCTGCCACTGTTTGAACATTGTTGTTACTAGTCATAATTTCTGTTCTTTCTTTCTTTCTTTTTTCTGTCTGTTTCATACCTTAATGCTTACATACTCTGGTTTGTAGGTGTGTGGAAGCATGCCAAGAGTGATGGCCATGAGGACTATGGCCTCCTTGTTAGTGAGAAGGCAAGGAAATATGCCATAATCAAGGAGCTTGATGAGCCAGTTACCTTGAAGGATGGGACAGTGGTCCTGCAGTTTGAAGTGAGACTTCAGAATGGCCTTGAATGTGGAGGTGCCTACATTAAGTACATCCGCCCTCAGGATGCTGGATGGGATGCCAAAGAGTTTGATAATGAGACTCCATACACTATTATGTTTGGTCCAGATAAGTGTGGGTCAACCAACAAGGTTCATTTCATCCTTAAGCACAAGAATCCTAAGACTGGAAAGTATGTTGAGCATCACCTCAAATTCCCACCTTCTGTCCCATATGACAAGCTCTCTCATGTCTACACGGCTATCTTGAAGCCAGACAATGAGGTCAGAATTTTGATCGACGGGGAAGAAAAGAAGAAGGTGAACTTCCTTTCTGCTGATGATTTTGAGCCAGCACTTATTCCATCCAAGACCATTCCTGACCCTGATGACAAGAAGCCGGAGGACTGGGATGAGAGAGCTAAAATCCCTGATCCAGATGCAGTGAAGCCTGATGACTGGGATGAGGATGCCCCGATGGAAATTGTGGATGAGGAAGCCACCAAGCCTGAGGGATGGTTGGATGATGAACCTGAGGAGATTGATGATCCTGAGGCAGCCAAGCCCGAGGACTGGGACGATGAGGAGGATGGTGAATGGGAGGCGCCAAAGATTGACAACCCCAAGTGTGAAGAGGCACCTGGATGTGGCGAGTGGAAGAGGCCAATGAAGCAGAATCCTGCTTACAAGGGCAAGTGGCATGCACCTATGATTGACAACCCCAACTACAAGGGAATCTGGAAGCCTCAGGAGATCCCCAACCCTGAGTACTTTGAGCTTGACAAGCCTGATTTTGATCCAATTGCTGCTATTGGGATTGAGATCTGGACAATGCAGGATGGCATCCTGTTTGACAATATCTTGATTGCTGATGATGAGAAGGTTGCCACCTCCATTCTGGAGAAGACCTGGAAGCCCAAGTATGATGTTGAGAAGGAAAAGGAGAAGGCTGAGGAGGATGCTGCTGGTGCAGATGGTCTTTCTGAGTTCCAGGTGATCCATTTTTCTGATCTTTTGCAGCCATAACTGTTCTTTCTTTATTATTCATCGTTGTTCCATCTCGTCCCTAACTGGTTTTGCTCCTGCAGAAGAAGATTTTTGACATCCTGTACAAGGTTGCTGATGTTCCGTTCTTGGCTCCCTACAAGACCAAGATCATTGTGAGTTTTGGAGATATTTGCTATCCTCTCCTGTCAAATGTTAGGATTCTTGTGTTATCAAGAAAATAACATGTTATATCTATATCTTGTGCACAGGATGTTATTGAGAAGGGAGAGAAGCAGCCCAACATCACTATTGGCATTTTGGTCTCTGTGGTCGTCGTGTTCGTTACTGTTCTCTTCAGGATCCTGTTTGGTGGCAAGAAGCCAGTGGTAAGTTATTTCCATCCAATGTTTTACTGCTGTCACGGTTCTGAACTTGAAGAGAATGCTTAATCCACTACATTTGCTTGTTCCAGGCACCTGTGAAACCTGCAGCTGAGGCGGAGAAGCCCAAGGCCACAGAGACCGACGGTGCTGGAAGCAGTGGTGATAAGGATGAGAAAGAGGACGAAAAGGAGGAGACAGCGGCCCCACGTCGGAGGACCCGAAGGGAGACGTAGAGACCTATTTTTTATGTGCTTGGTTGTTCTGGCGCCTGCTTATTTTGAGAAACTCTTAATATTTCTCGAGTGTATAATAGGAGCTTATGTCACCTCTGCGGCTTCTCCTGCTGCTGATTTGTTTTTACATGGTTAGACCAGGACCCTTCACGAGCTGTAGAATTTAGTTCTTGTTGGTCATTTATGTGCTGTGCCTGACGGGTATAAGTCACTTGTTCAATCAGATAGAGGTGATGGTTTTTTTCTGGTAGATCAAATGAAGGAATATTTCATATGTTTTTATTTTTGGCAATTGTTCAGTTGGGTGAATGCCTTGTTAAGTTCTCGTTTCTGGATGTCTTTTGTTTCAGAATAGGATTAGGTGGGCATTTTGTTTCAGAATAGGATTAGGTGGGCATTTTGTTCCATAACTCTGTTGTTTTGAACTCTGTTGTTTTGCAATGGTGAATCCATATGTAGCTGCGTGGTCATAGCTGTTAAAAAAGTGGATTCTGGAATGGGATCCCAAAAGTGTATCAATTTCAAATGAATTTCAAGTGCGCCTCACAAATCATGGTAGTCCAGTCTGCCGTTCTTAATGGGATGAACTCTGTCCGCTCAATTATTGTCCCTCCAAACTCCAGAGTCCTGTCGAAATCCTCAGCCACTTGTACTGAAGAAGCCTCGGCCACTGTACTGAAGAAGTTGAATTCTGACTGAAGAAGAGTTCATAAGTATAACTGCAAGACATGAGCAAAGCGTACGATAGGGTGGAATGGCATTTTTTGCGTGAGATGATGCTGCGGCTGGGCTTTCATAGAAGATGGGTTGATTTGATAATGAAGTGTGTTACATCGGTGAAATACCGTATAAGAGTGAACGGAGTGCTATCTGAGGAGTTCATACCGGAGAGAGGACTACGACAAGGCGATCCCATATCTCCGTATTTGTTCCTCTTGTGTGCTGAAGGTTTCTCTTCATTGCTGGCCAAGGCTGAAGTGGAAGGGAAGATCTGTGGTATTCGCGTTTGTAGGGATGCCCCCTCGGTCTCCCACTTACTTTTTGCGGACGACTCACTGATTTTGTGCAGAGCCACTGAGGAAGAGGCGTCCAATTTGAGGGACCTGCTGCAGACATATGAAGAGTGCTCCGGCCGGTGATTAACTCCGATAAATCTGCAGTCTTGTTTAGCCCAAATACAAGCGACTTTCAGAGAAGGCGAGTCCGGGAAGTATTACACATACGAGCTGAAACGAGGAGTGAATGGTACTTGGGCTTACCTGTTTCCGTTGGAAAATCAAAGACAGAGGTGTTTGCGTACCTGAAAGAGCGGGTCTGGCAGCGCATACAGGGGTGGAAAGAAAAATTACTGTCCAAGGCTGGAAAAGAAATTATGATAAAAGCTATTGCTCAAGCCATCCCAGTTTTTGCAATGGGGTGTTTCGACATCACGAAGGAAATATGTGGCCAGATAAGTAGTATGATAGCAAAATTTTGGTGGAACAATCAAGACAAGGATAAGAGCATGCATTGGGTCAGTTGGGAGAAATTGGTGTCATCAAAAGCAGATAGGGGCTTGGGGTTCAGAGATCTCCACTCTTTCAACATGGCTATGCTAGCTAAACAGGGTTGGAGGCTGATCCAGAACCTGGAGTCTTTGTGTGCAAGAATTCTGAAGGCTAAGTATTTCCCTAATTCCCATGTTTTGAAAGCTGTTGCAAAGAATGGTTGCTCCTACACTTGGCGGAGCATTGTCCAAGGACTTGAAGTTCTGAAGGAAGGAGTTATCTGGAGGGTGGGGAATGGGAGTCAAATTAGTATTTGGTCTGATCCATGTCTTCCAAGGGATATGACTCGCCAGCCCATCACTCCGAGAAGGGGAAATCTGTTGCAAAGGGTAGAAGAGTTAATTGACCCGGTGACTGAACAGTGGGACATACAGCTACTATCACAAACATTCTGGGAACATGACATCAAACTGATCAGGTCAATACCGGTACACATGGAAATGGATGATATGATTGGCTGGCATTTCGATAGCAAAGGGAGATTTTCAGTCCGGTCGGCATATAAGGTCTACAGGGCTTCTGAAGTTCGCAAGCAACAAACGCCCAAGATTGGGGGTGCAGAAGGTAGTAGCGGTTGATTGCCCTCCTAAGATTAGACATTTTCTGTGGCGCCTATGCCATAATACCTTGGCTGTGAGGCAAGTGCTCAAAAGAAGGGGAATGCAGATCGATACTAAGTGTTGTGTCTGTCAAAGGCTTGACGAGGACGGGGCGCACCTGTTTTCAAATGCAAACAAGTTAAACAAGTATGGAGAGAGTTGAACATGGAAGTAGTTCGATGCAGCTTGGCTGAGTCCGTGTCGGCCAAAGACATGATGGAGAGAGTCCTGAAGTTAGAATTGAAAGCGCAGATGACAGTAATAATACTCCTTCGGCTCTGGTGGGATGAGCGCAACAAAATAAGGGAGGAAGGAAGAAGACGCACATCTGTTGAAGTGGCGTATGTAGTTGCTGCATTGACGGACAGATTTCAGACTTCGGCATCTAAAGGCCTACTGTCGGAATCCCGTCAGACTCACCATTGGTCCAAACCGCAACGGGGGGAAGTTAAGGTAAATACGGATGGGGCCTTTGATCCCAAAACAGGAGAAGGTGGATGGGGTTTCGTGATCCGTGATGACCAAGGTGCAGTAATCCTGGCAGGGTCGGGCAAGGAAAATTTCTTGCAAGATGCATTCCATGCAGAACTGTTGGGGTGTTTAGCCAGTTTGAGAGCAGCGGCCTCTCTGGGTATGCAGTATGTTGCTTTGGAGACTGACGCCTCACTCGTCAAGATCGCTCTGGAGAGTAATGATTACAGACTGTCGGCCATGGGGGGCTTCATTACCGAGCTTAGGCTGCTGTTGAGTTCAGAGTTCATAGAGGCTAGGGTGTGTGTGTGCTCGAGAGCTTGTAATAAGGTAGCTGATGCCATTGCGGCGTTCGGGTTCAGATGTTCAAGTGATTCGCAAATCACTGGGAATATTGTACCTCCGTTTGTTGAGGGTTTGGTAACCAGCGATTTAGCTGCGTCGAATGACTAATGAAATTCGAGTTTCAAAAAAAAGATACTAAATGAATAGGAAAAGAAACACCCAATTATGGTCCCTCCAAAGTCCTGTCGAAATCCTCAGCCACTTGTACTGAAGAAGCCTCAGCCACTTGTACTGAAGAAGTTGAATTCTGACTGAAGAACGAAGAGTCCATAAATATAACTGCAACATGAATTATCAGAAAAATGAGTAGGAAAAGAAACACTAACTGCAACACGAATTATCAGATAAATGAGTAGGAAAAGAAACACCATAAAAAAAATCTAACTGCAACCAGACGTCCAAGTCAGAAATGAGTAAGAAAAGAAACACCCTCACAACAATCCTCAGATAATAACCAGACTTCCAACGGGACTGTGAAAACAGATAGAAGAATTATCAGATAATAACCAGACGTCCAAGTCAGAAATGAGTAGGAAAAGAAACACCATCACAAAAATCTAATGCAAGTTCTAGGGAGTATATTATGCTGGGTCAAGGCTAAAGGAGTGGTGCAATGACGACCCTAAAACTGAATTGGCTGAACGCCACTGAACAGAGAAGATTTGAGTTCATTGTTCAGTGTCCACAGAGGTTAGTAACATCCATGCATGAGTAGCTTTATGCATATTGGTAAAAGGAATCAACAAATATTTATTTCAGTGCAATCATTATCCGTTGCTATTCCAAGGTAGACTATGTTGGCTCTGTGAATGACGAGTGAGTCCAATAACTTGTACTGCATAAGCAGAGGACATGAACTTGAGGTCGCTCTCAACAAGAAAATAAGTGTATATCTGAAATAACTGTAGCATATAATGC
Source organism: Miscanthus lutarioriparius (assembly GCA_904845875.1). Lineage (NCBI taxonomy): Eukaryota > Viridiplantae > Streptophyta > Magnoliopsida > Poales > Poaceae > Miscanthus > Miscanthus lutarioriparius. Next base: position 45,560,920 of record CAJGYO010000012.1, read on the forward strand.
TATCAGATTTCTATTACAGAGTAATTTATAAGAGATGTGTTAGAATAAGCAGAGCATGATCCCATACAACGTATGTCTATTCTCAAGGTCTAAAAATGAAGACAGCGTCCACAAAGGTCCGACTGATGAGATGCCCATTTATCACTTGAGCGGTAGTTTTCCTCTTTCCGTAACATTGGTCATTTGAGCATTCTGTTCTTACTATACATGGAAGGAGCGTTTCTCTAAGCTTAAGAGAAAAAAATACGGGCAATTCTTAGGCATGGCAAGCTCTGGCTGTCGAAAATAGATCTTACACGAAGATACCTGCTGATAAACACTGTTGAATGTTTGATAATTTTGAGATCCTTTTTCAAGAGGATATGGGAGAATTTTCAGTCATAGTGAAGGATTCTAACTATCTCACAGAAGGCTTGATTAGCAAATGTTTTATCAAAGTGTGCTAATAAAAGTGTTCTTGCTTAACTCATGTTCACTTCTTGAGATAAATTGTCATACAAGCAAAGCAATGCTCGTTATCTAAAAGAAAGCAAAGCAATGCTAGATTAAAGCCTGTCAAAATGCCCTTGGCACGGTTGCGCCTCCATCCTGAGATGCCTTGTGGTTTACGGGACGCAACTTGCAAGTTATACCCTTTACCTTTTCTACTTTGAGCATGATAGGATATTAGGATTCATTCCTCCATTATTCTCAGCTTTAGTCTTTAGCTTGCAGATAGAGTACTGCAGTCGCCTTCCCAGCTATTCGTTTCGATGCACCTTGTTTTTTCCGGGTTCTAAAAAAAAAGAATCCAATATCCGCTACAAATCCCCTACCACGACCATAAAAAAGATTGGTTTTTTATTACTCTTGTTCGTTCTTTAAAACCTACAATTAAGGCTTTTAATCAGAAGATGTAGTAAAAAAATCACAGAGAAAAATCTGCCCCTTACACTAGCAGTCTGGTTTTTACTTTTAAGTCATGATTTTCGTGCATTTTCGCTCCTACCAGTAAACTTCGCTAAATGTATATTATTTGGATTATATTTATTCATATTTTAAAAATAGACAAAATTTCCTAGAGCTTTGAAAATTCTGGTTAAATTTTGATGATTTTCATTCCTACCTGCCCCTTCGATAATTGTGTCACAACCGGCAGTGCGAACCCTAGATGCATGTTCTTTAAACATACAAGTTATCATTTATTGTTTGAACATGGTATGATAGGTTCCTTCATTATTCTCAGCTGTAGTCTCTATATCTTTTAGAGAGATAGACCCTTTCTCCTTTGCGTGTTGTCCTAACCAGGGAATATTGCCCCTCTGCTACTATATATAAGAGAGTACTGCAGTGGACAGGTGCCTTCCCCCTTCGCAGCTACCCGTTTTGCTGCCATATTAGAGCCCCTTCTTATTCTCATGCTAAATCTCTTCCATTTAGGTTCCTAACGGAGTGTCTAATAAGAGAAAAAAATATATCCATCCTCCAGAAATCCTCCCACCACCACCACCCAGTCTGTTTTTCGCCTGCTAGTTTCTTTTTTTCTTTCTTCTGTAGCCTGTTTTTCTGTTTTTTTATTTTGTCTTTGCTTCTCTGTCTCTAATTGGATTTGGTTTCTGTTTAATAAATTTGCTGTAGGGGCTGCGGCCCCTCCAGATTCCTCAAAAAAAAAAAAAAAAAATCCTCCCATCACCACCACCACGGTATAGGAATCAACGGACTCTTTGTTTTGTTCTTTCATATCTACAATAGCACTTTTAATTGGCATATGTATGGTGTTTCTTTTTGAAAAAATATCCGTTGATTCCTATACCGTTGCATTGTCTATCATTTTTCTTACAACCAATTAAAAAAAATCATTCTATTTCTTCAAGCTCATGTTGTTTTCCATTAGCTTTCTTCAAGCTCATGTTGTTTTCAGCCCTTGTTTTTTTTACCCTTCGTGATCTTTTAGAAAAAATAAAAAAACATTCTTTGTTTCATTTCTCTTATGCTACAACTAATGCTATTCTTACAGTATCATTCTTAATCCCATTTGTTTGATAATGTCGTCCTCCATGTCTAGCAATTAATTGCTTCTAGTGACAAATTGAAATACCAAACAAACAAACAAAAATTATACCAGCTCATTCAATCTGAAGCCCAGCAGGTCATCCGACGATCACTTGTGAATTGTCATCCACATTGCATTATCAAGTTTTAGCACAAGGTAATAATATCGTTCTTTCTTGTTTCATGATTACCTAACGCTGGTAATAATAGTGTCTGTGCACTGCTCACCTTTTACCAGCAGGATCATATCAAAAAGTGTGTGCTTCTGGAGAAACAATATATATTGGCAAATAGCACAACCCTCAGCTTTAAAATTTCTTTCTCGGTCAAGGAGTTGTATGATGTTATATCACACAAAGTCACCTAAAGAAATTTTGGAATAAACAACCATCCAAAGGCCAAAGCACTGAGGTGAATATACACTAACTACAGTCTACAACAGTGGTTAATATTATGAATTAAACTCCTACATTACAGTCAAATGATATTGTCATGATTAGCCTTTTTTTAGTAAAGAAAGGTTTCAGCATTATATTTACATGATACAAGGCATTAAAAATACTTCCCAGTTCCAACCTCTGACTAACAGGAAACATAGCCAAAAAGCAAAGAGCTAGTAGACCCATGTATTCTAGTGGCTATCTATCCGTGGACCTATTGCCATCCATGTGTCTAGGAAAAGATATACTTAACCGGCTGCATCAACTGTTGCCAAGCTACCACAACACAAAAAAAAAAACTTTAAGGCCAGCTTCTTGTGGATAGACCAAGCGCTTAGCCAATGCATAATTGAAGAGATAATCTGCACAAGTGAAACATATTTTTTCTTTTCAAATACAATACCATTTTCTCCAAAGCCACAAACAAAGCAAGAAGTAGCGCTCCTACATTGTACTCCCTTCGTTTCAAACTATAAAACATTTTGACTTTTCTAGACATAGTGTATATCTAAGGGCCTGTTTAGCCAAGTTCTCTCCGGCTCTGGCTCTAGCACTATAGCACCGCGCTCGGAGGAACCAGGGAAACACAGCTCTGCTGGCTCTATTGGTTTCACAGGCAAAGACAGAAGGAGCTAGAGCCCGTTTGCTAGTGCTACAGGAACATACAGTAGTGCACATTAGCACGCGAAGCCGGAGCCGCTCAGGCAACTAGACATATTGTTTATCTAAGTGTATAACAAAAACTATGTATCTAGAAAAATCAAAATGTCTTATAATTTGGGATGGATGAAGTATATTACCGTCTCAAATGATATTGTCATGATTAACCTTTTCTTAGTAAAGAAAGCTTTCAGCGTTACATCTAGGGTTTTTAAATTTCGGTATTAGAACTTTTTTGGCCACCCCAATGATACCGATTTTCACGAAATTTGTCCAAAAATTTACCAAATTTTTTTGGAGACTTAAACATGAAGTATAATTTTTTCTCAAACTTTTAGATTTAAACATAATATAAGCATGATTTATGCCTACACATCTATTGAGTAGAAGAATATAGAACATAAACAATGGAAAATATGAGTCTAGAGTTATATAGCACATGTATTAGTGTAATAAAAAAATTCAGAATTTTCTTTCGGCCACCCCAACATTACCAAAATTCATGAAATTTTAGCAAAATTTCACCAAAATTTTGAACACTGGTTACATCTACATGATAGAAGGCCTTAAAAGTACTTCTGAGTTCTGACCTCGGACTAACAAGAAGCACACAGCCAAAAAGCAAAGAGTGGACCATGTATTCTAGTGGCTATCAATCCATAAACCCAGTTCGCCATCCATGTGTCTAGAAAAAAAATATACCAACCAAAAAAATTCTTTGAAGCCGGCTTCTCATTGATAGATCAAGCGCTTAACCAATGCATAATTGAAGTGATAACCTGCACTAGAGAAAGATATTTTTTTGTTTTCAAATACTACCATTCTTGATTAGCCAAAGCCATAAACAATGCAAGAAGCAGCTGCTCCTAATAGAACTAACGAACTTAGCTCTTTACTAATGCCTCCTAACCAAGTGCCAAATACATGTTGCATGCTATTATGTTCAGTTAGACATGAAGCCACATGGATTATGAACCGGACAGTATGTCTAACATTCAAAGAACGAGTGCCTAATTATTTCATCTTTGTGACAAAACCAACATGTTTTGTTGCTTTGCTAGTTGTTCTTAGCTAGATTATCTCTTGTCAAAATTACCTGTCTCCGTAAAAAGCATAAGAAAATCTTAATCTTTAATGTGGTTTTCAACGTTTGTCAATTTTGGGGATTTCGGTGTTTATTAGTGTTTGACAATGTAACTTCATTGAAAATTGTCCACTTAAACTCCAATGAAACATGTCTTGCTCTTGGGCTAGCTGACTTTTAGTAATATGTTGTAACAAACCATTCCATGCTACTAACTTGGGACCTATATGAGTTCCCAACGAAGAGAGGTTGGTAGAGAGGATCCAAGAAAATCTACTGTAGTGATATATTTAGGTCTGGCTATGTAGAGGCAAGGGTATTCTTCATGCAAGGTTAGGTTCCCTAGACATTTGAAGTAAATTATATTCCTCGTTGGGGTAATTTTTAGGGAGTTTTGGATCGAGCCATATCAAGTCCACTTGATATATGAGCATGACTGGCTTGCATATTTTGTCAATCAACTAGTAGGACTTGGCTATACTATGTCAATCTGGGAGATTACTCTACCATCATCAGGCCTCAAGATGGGCATAAAAAACGTTAGTGGTTGTGGCTATTAATTTGAAAACCAGGAAAATTTTGCTTCTATTGGTGGTGATGGTACGTGTTAAAAAGTTAATGTTTCACTTGATGATGACAACAATGTTTCTAATAGTGCACTCTCCTCAGATCCCTCTTGTTACAAATATGGAGGTATTAGTTTCTTGACTTCTTCCCAGTTGAATTCACTCAGACTAATACGATGCAATGTCTATCTAGACTTCGCTTATATCTTTTCCATCTTAAGACGTGTGTGCCTCCACTTTTACCCATCGAAACCTGATACAATTCATTCATTCAACAACCTCAACTTTTGGCTTTTGCTTTGACATGTGTTCTTTGCTTGTTCTTGTATCCTAAGAATAATGACTATCAGTTTCAGTATATAAAACAGTAATGCAAGGGACAAATTCATTCCTGATCCCTTCACAGCTATTCATATTGCTACCACCAACCTGGATTTGTTCCAGTTCCATCGCAGGCTAAATGTGTGTCTCATATCTTCCAGCTCAAGTGATATAAAGTCCCAGCAACCATAACATCACCACAGTTGTTGTTTCCACCTCTACTATAGAAAGGTAAAGATTATTGGGAACACACCTCACGTCCTTAAGGTTGTGTGACCTTTCATACATATAGACGTATACAGTTTGTGTTAACAAAATACAACATGATTTTTAGAGGTACCACACTTTTAAGGCAGAGGCGTCTCTGTCAAAAAACTAACTTTAAAAATGATTCCAGAGATGACCCACACACGCAACAAAGCTACACATCTCTAATTTCTACTATCGAGTTCTTGTTTTATCTATGACTCAAGACAAAACATAAAAAAGAATCCTATGTTGGTCCTATGTTGTTGTTTCTTCTGTCTTCATTTCATCATTTTTTCCTTATCAATTGAGGAATACAAGTAAAACATTGTGTGTTTGTCCTGTAATCTGTCAAGCCTGCTGCTAGTGACTACTGTAAAAAATATATTTCTTCCTTTTTAATATATACTTCTACATCTAAGACATTTTTTACATTTTTATTCTAAAAATCCAAAATTCTCACTATGCTTCCTCCTTATATGAACAAGAATTGTTTTTTTTTCTAGTGATACAATGAGAAAATAAATTACCTTTCTTGAGTTTCTAAGCCTCGCAAGTCAATCGGATTCATCTCTTTACATCTGCATAACATTGCCTAATTTGTTACCAAGTAATAGAATCTTCTTCTCTTGAACAATAAGATTCTTAGTAATATATGGTGGTGAATGCTCATCTTTTTTGTTCGCAGGATATCATATCAAGGAACACGGACTTGTGCAGTGGTGGTTGTGTTCAATTAAAATATTCCTTTCACAACTGGGACCACCCAAAGGCAAAATAGAAAGGTAATAAACATTAACCATAACTATGGTTAACTTTACTTTCAAGTAAACTCAAACCACTCAAAAATTGGCAACCTCAAACAATTTAGAATGTTGGATGCTTTTTTGGGTATGTAGAACACCATTGTATGATATAGCAAGTAAGCATAGAATCGGTCTCTGGTGTGCTTGTATAACACCATTATTTAAGTTATCATTATAATCACTTCATGTTTTATCATGGCCTTTTGCATCTTTAGACTGAGCAAGTGTATTATTAGCCAATTCCAATGCACCACCTATCTGGAGTAATCACCCAACCATGTGACTAGTTTAGTACATCATGAGTTGAAGTAGGAAAAATCAAACCATGATGAAATAACAAGTGGGTTTTTGCAACACAGTTACATATAATGGAGAAACTCAAAATCAAAGTGACATATATAGGTTTATGTAATGTTCCCTTGATTTATTTTGACTTGATTATCTAACGATAGAAGGAGTTTTTTTTAAAGAAACAAGAGGCACATTTATGTGTACTAGTTACTATGCACATTTATGTGTATTATATATTGATAGGATAAAAATATGTATGAGGTATGAATTTGCCTTAAAAATGGTATGAATGCTTATAAATAATCATATACATTACTGTCTTCAAAAGAACATCAGGCAGATTTCACAATAGCTTAAAAGAAGAGACATACTCTATGTCTAGTATTTTACAATTTTTTCTTCAACACGCAAGAGGAGTGGATGTTATTTTATTGAGCAAGAAGTGTCTCTACGCTTCATTAATATTTTGTATAAAGTGTCAAAAATATCTTTTCTCCTTCACTGAAGTCTTGGATAGTGCTCCCAAAAAATGATATGAGAGTAAAGAATAAGGTGGTGTGATTCCCAATTAGATTCACTGTGTCTGCTTTATTTCAGGGGGCACTATTTATAGTGCCAATATTATAGTTGCCGGACCAAAACATTCCTACCCTAGAGTTAGACCCCTGGCATATTCCTAGTGTCATATGGGCATTTGAGTCCTTTTAGCACAAATCCATACAATCAGATTTGTCTTCCTAGGCTAATAGTGGCCACCTCATTGCTTTCACTCGCCCTCCAGAATCTCATTTCCTTGCAGACAGAACGGGGCTCATGTGACCCATCCCTTCATTCTCGAGGACTCTTGATCCTAAATGCCCCGAAGGTATCTTTCAGTTTCCTTTTAGAAAGCTGGAGGTGTTGTGTCCTAGGTTCTCTTTGGAGCACTTCCAAAGATGGTTTCACAATGCCGCTGGACCACATTTCATAAGCCCTTCCGGATCGAGCAAGAGTTGGCCTGTGGAATTCCCGCAAGCACAAATACTTTGGCTCACGTCGCACAGGGAGGTAATGGTTGTGCGAATAAAGAGGGCCCCCAACAATATAGTACCCATAAATATTTGTCTCACCATGCGTTAAATTAAGCCTAATAAGACCACTACCTGTTCAAAGCGACACGTCTGGCAAAAAGACGATTAGGTCATTGGATCAATCTAATTGTGAGTGATTGAACACAGCCAAGCACACAAGTTCAAATAGATACAAAAGTTGAAAGTAAAACAAAAATAAGAATGGCTTAATAGAGCGAGAGGCCATGCAGTAGAGCCCAACCCGCTCACTAAGCAAACCTAGGTTAAAATCATGATACCTTCTACCTTAAACTGATTGATGGGGCTGCCCCTATCCTTCCATTTTTATTGGTCTGTGCATAATAAATAGAGAAACACAAAATGATTTGAAGAAGAGTAAAATACACGAACGATCCTTGAATTTGTCTCATGGTGTCATTAAGTTCTCTGAACTCTCAAAATGCACTTTTCACGTACTCAAACTTGTCTTGGATGTCATCCGGCGAAACTCTCAAGATTTTATTTTTAGTTCCATGAACTTGTTATAGTATATCATCTAGATCTAAACAAACTCTAACTAGCCCACATGTTTGTCTGTAGTGCTCCGTCTACAATGCTCTCCCTATGTCTTCTACCTCAATCCCCATGCCCCCTCTCTATTCATGTTCAAATCTAGTGTAGCATCGCATCAAACAGTCATCAACTCACCATCCCTGTAACACCCCAGAAGAAAAACACAACAATCCTCTGGAGAATTACCACACTACAGTACAACAGCAGAGTACGCGGAAGCGAAACACGTCATCTAGATTAAGCATTAAATTAAGTCTTCTACGGTGACATAAACAAATTCGAAGACAACTAGCAAACCTAAGGTGTTTATTACAATGCACAAAAAACTCCGATTACAAACTAATTTGTGGTAACAAAACTGTTTGTTTGAATTACATGCCAACAAATGTGCACTCGTGTTGCTACTCCCATCCCACCAAGCATCGTTGAAGCTCATGTACCTGAGAGGGAGGGAAACAAGCGTATGAGGATTATGGAAAACCTCAGCAAGCAAACTGCTTTAACCAAACTATTTAAATCACTGTTTGATTAAACATCAAATTTAAATGGCATAATAATAGATAAATCAACACAATAGATACTTCAATATAATATATACAACAGTTGCTCCACATAAACATAAATATACTTCAGAATGCCACTGCAAATTATGCAATGCAACGCAAATGAGAATGATGCAATGCAATGCATGACTTCACTTCTACCCACACGTCTCAAGGAGAGGGAGCGAGGGCTACAACCACAATGCTAATCAATGTGCGTTGTTGCAACCACATTGCTCATCAACGTGCATTGCTGTACCGATTCTTACCGCACTAATTCAGCTACAGTTTCTTCAAATGCATATCAATAGAAAAAGTGCAAATGCAAATGTTGCAATGAATGCACTTCATATACTTCATAATTCAAAAGTAATACCACAAGATATGAAATCATATATCATATACTTCAAAGTAAAGCAAAAATTTCAAATTTCAGATTATATGGCTAGTGTGAGACATTGAAAAATTTAGCGAAGGCAATTCAAACAACAAAGCTAAAACATGTGGATCACAACGCCATGTTTACTTGCCTTTACCGACAATCAAACAAAAGAGCTAGGCACTCTTCGAAGGCAAACCACCTGATCAAAAGTAATCCTAAGTACCAACATCATCACACCAACAAGTATAAACAACAACAACAAAAAAACGCACTAGAACGTCCCAAACCCACCATTCAAAGCTTCTACCATTACGCTGCCATTACGCACTAGAACGTCCCAAACCCACCATTCAAAGCTTCTACCATTACGCTGCCATTAATGACAGCAGATCTGTCTCTTCTCTTTTTCATAGACTTTTAACCATACATTCAACAATTACCAAGGTCTACCAGATGATATAAAACTCCATTGTATACAACTTTGGTATAATAAGATTCGGCATAAGAGACCTCCAAAATATCATAAACATCCTTTTAACTAACTGAATTTTCTAACAGTCAAAACAGGACAACAATTTTATAAAATCCATAACTGTAGATATACTTATCCAACACATTTGTTCTTTAACAATCTGGAAATCATAAGAAAACCTCTACAACTTTTGTGTAGATCATAAGTTCAGATTCGTCCAATATGATGATAAAAAACTGGTTATATCTAAAACTGTCCAAAATCTCGTCACTGAAAAACAACCTACTTTAAATGATTATATGTTCCAAAATACAGAGGCTATGAGCGTGATCTTGGTGTCACAAGAAAGGTATTGAAGTCCTCTACAACTTTTTCAACAGTGACAAAATTTAATAAGGCCATTAAGATGCCATAAAATGATGATGAACAGGCACTGCACAATCTGACGGGATTTCTGAACTTGAATGAGATCAAATTCGGAAAGTTCAGAAATTACTCCAACTAAATCCTTTCTAGTTAGGTGTCACGATCCGCAAAACTTGATCCAAACAAGTAGACTAGAATTTGGAGTCTCACCTAGGGCAACCACGGCCATCACGATGACAAAGCCCTAGAGATACTGTAGCAGGGCGGCTGCTGTAGCTTGTTTTTTTCCTTTATTTAATGGGTTAATTCGAATGCTGCCATTGTAACTCTTCGAGTTTAGAAATATACCATTGCAATTCGTGATATTGTAAATATGCCATTGTAATTCCCGTGAAACGTGATTCATGCCATTAAGTACGTTTGCAACGACTTGTGGCCCACCTTGCAGGCGTACGTATACGGAAACATTTTTCGTATGGCCCGTATTGCCCTTGCCTCATCCGACTTACATGAGGAGTCAAGGTCGCTCGCGGCTCGCTCTGCTTTCTTTCTCGGTCTTTCTCTCGTCTCTTCTCTCCCCGTCCCCGAACCCTAACCCAGCAAGGCGAGTCGGCGGCGGCGCAGGCGAGTCGGCTCGACGGCGGCGGCGGCGTAGGCTGTGCAGGCTCGACGGAGGCTGTGCAACCTGTGCAGGCGGCGATTCGTGCCTGGAGCAGGTGGTGGTGGTGAAGGAGATTTGATTCCCCAAGTCTGCACATCGATTGGAGTCCATGGTCGTGGCTTGAGCAAGATGATAGACTTCCCCGCGACCGGCGAGCCGTGTGGGAGCAGTTCGTCGGCCATGGCTGGCAACAAGGCCAGGTAATCTCTTAACTCTTGCAAAATCTTCCCTCGGTATGACTAGAGTAGTTGGGGATCAGGGGCGGATCTACCAATCTCTGTATTTGCAAGTACATGAACATACGAAGAAGACGAGGGCCATGCGAGGTACCGCTGCTGGGCTATTGGGCAGCATCTACGCTTTGCGAGATGAGAGAGCCAGCTAGTAGCTGATGTTTTAAGCTTTGATTTACACCATTTAAAAATGTTAGTTGTAGACTTGAAGAGATATTGTGTTTATAATCTTTCTGCAATAAACATCTTTTATGACTCATTGCTTTTTGTTTGTCATGATTTTTATAAACATCTTTGATTTACCAAAGAAAGCTTTCAAGATATTTTGCTAAAAAAACAAAGCTTTCAAGATATTTCAGCATAAGCTATTTACCTGTATAGGTTGTCAGTGTTGTGGCTCATGCATATATGATGCCATTGTCAGGGAAGTTCCTAGCGACGGAAGCTTCTAGAGCCTGCTGGTACTTTGTAGCTAGCAGTACCCTTCCCCCATGGCCAGCACCCAGCGTCTCAAGGATGTTCTGCACATCTACCTTGACCCCATCGATCCCAGCAGATGCAAGATACGAGTGGAGTTCATTGTAGAAACTGAATACTTTCTCAGGGTTCACAAGGCCCAGTCCATTGGTCGTTATGCTGTCCAAAGCATCGCAGGGCTCGTTTTTCTGAACCCCTGGTGATGACACAGGCTGCTGCATCTTTGATTCGTAGTGCTCCATTCCAGCTACACCTGGCCTGACTCCACCCCAGTATCCAGTAATGGCATGCCATACATACACATACTAGGTTGTTTGACACAACATGTCAGAGAGATGACTTTCGATTTTTTTTGTCATATGTAATAAATGAATAAGAACAACTTATCCAATATAATGGTGTCATACTTTAGCTCATGTTTCCCTTTGATTTCATTGACGATGTGTGCTAGGCCCTTTGCTGGATCATCTTCCCTGTGACCCTCTCTGCCATTTTTCTGAAACTTGTGGTTCTCCTTAGGGACCCTTCTCCTTAATGTGAGTCAACCTGTTTGCAAAGCTAATATACATAATAGGGAAAGTTCAGAATCTGAACTGATTCTCTACATTTTGTACATAAATCAAGTAGTATGACTGGCAAAGTGTAATATGTTTAGACTGCTTGCTTTTTGTTTGACATGATTTTTACATTATTTACATAAGTTAAAGTTGATCTAATGATTTCAAAATTATCTATTGTTCCCTCATTATAAAGATTTTTTATACATTTCCATTTTCTACTAACTTTCAAAATTTTCTATTGATCGGCCACTTTTGGGGATGGACCCATTTTTGCTGTGGGATTTCCCCTTTACATTTCCATTCTTCGTGCTAGGCCTGAGTTGTTCATGCTAGAGATTAAAGTTCAAGGCTTAAAGGGATTTCTGATTAAGTGGGAGGTGGACATAGGTGCTTTAACCGTAGACTTGTTGATGAATGTTTTAGCCAAAGAGGTGCAATGGTCATCTCGCCAGTGTGGCAGATTGTGGTTCTTTGACAAGAATTTGGGAGAAGATGTCAGATTAGTGAATGACAGACAGTTGCTAGATATGTTTTCTATGTATAAGGCTGAGATGTGTTGCCAGGTCTTGCTAGGTGTATTTGATAATTCAGTATCTACTGCTGATGACTTTGCCAAGACTTGCAAATTTGCTGAGGTTGACTCCGATGGAGAAATTGGGGGCAGATCACAGAACAAGAGGTTAGTGACTCATTCTCAAAGCATTTCTTGTGCATTCTGTACTGAACCTAGTGCTAACCACTATACTATGTAGGAAATGGCAACAAGATGATGACACTGCTGGGCCGTCAGAGGTGAAGAAGAAGAAGGCAGCACAAAAGAAGAAAAAGAGTCCCAAAAGGAAGAAGACGCCCAAGAAGAAGAAGACTCCAGTGAAGAAAAAGCAACAGAAGGCCGCCGCCGCACCACAGCCTAGAGTTGTAACGAGCTTGTCACAGTTCCTTAATACCCAACTCACTGCTCAAGTCACTGATTCTTGAATCTTAATGTCGAGTGCTTTTGATGGTTGCTGTGTGTAATCAGGCTGTGATTGTGAACATGTAATCAGGCCGTGCTTTTGAACTAGAAATCACGCCGTGCTTTTGAATTTTATTAATCAGGCCGTGCTTTGTTCAGTTAAAGCCCTGTGAACTTGTATCCATTTAAAGTCATGTGAACTTTGTATTCAGTTAAAGTCCTGTGAACTTGTAGTCAGTTAAAGTCCAGGCACTAGTCTGTGAACTTGTTATCAACTTATCTGTGACCTTTTATGGCATATGCTTTGTTCAGTGTGTTCAACTTGTTATCAAATTATCAGAAGTTTTCAACTTGTTATCAAATTTTCTGTGACCTTTTTATGGCATATGCTTTGTTCAGACGGGTCAGCTGGGCAATCCAATGCAACATACAGGTCAGCTGGACAGCTGGGTATGGTACCGCCCAAGGAGCGGATGCTGCAGGCAATGCGACGTGCGGCGGAGGTGCTGCGGTGACTGGACAGGGGCAATACGGGCCATACTAAACATGTTGCCGTATACGAACGCCTGAAAGCCTACTTAATGGCATGAATCACGTTTCACGGGAATTACAATGGCATATTTACAATATCACGAATTGCAATGGTATATTTCTAAACTCGAAGAGTTACAATGGCAGCGTTCGAATTAACCCTTATTTAATTCTTGCAATTACCATTACTCAGTGACCCAAAGTCCGATTAATACGAATAAGTAGTCAAACGGAAAGTATTCGATGAGCTCTATGCATCCATGTTCTCCATTACCATTACTCAGTGACCCAAAGTCCAATTAATACGAATAAGTAGTCAAACGGAAAGTATTCGATGAGCTCTATGCATCCATGTTCTCCATCCATCCGAGCAACAAATTAAACAACTTTTGGCCTCTCTCCAGTATGTCCGGTCAACCTTCTATAAATTTCCTTAATCCACATTAAATTTCATATTTATGCATTATGTATTCCTTGGTGTTACAATCCCCAACCTATACAATCAGCATCCATCGTATCGAAGGCCACAACATCATCAGTAGTGGTGGCACGATGGTCAAAACAAGTGCTCCTTAGGCGGAAGAGGTAGTAGGTGGATGTTTACTTTGCCATTAAGTTCTTGAACTTATCAGTCGGCTTATCAGTTAGAATCTACAGTATTTTTCTCTCATAACAAATCAGCTGGAGCCGGCTTATCAGCCGGCTTTAATACTAGCCGAACAGGCCCTAAGGTGTGGATCTAACCGCCGTGGCATATGGTGTCAAGGTGCGTAGTCGATCAGGTCTATTTGGACAACCTAGTTGATACAATATATATCACAAATTTAGGGACCTTGATGATACATTGAGACAAAGTCTAGGGACCCAAAAAAAAGCATTTCAAAAGTGTGGACCTAGATGACATACAAAGACAAGTTTGAGGACCAAAAATGCATTTTAAGAGTTTGGGGATCTGAATGACACCCTGAGACAAGTTCAGAGATCGACCATGTATTTTGAATAAGCACCAATTCTCGAGAAGGCAATCAAAATTATACATGTAAAGGATACTGTTCCTAAATGTTATTTTTTTATTTCCCTTTTAGCCATCTTTTCATGTTAATAAGCCGGTGCAAATATTTTTGTTACTCACAAGTTGTGTTAACTGAGAATTTTGGTCCTCTACTAAATAAACATAAGTCATGGCATCATCACTTTATGTTGACACCGAGAGATTGCATGAATGGCGTGATCGTTTACAAAGTATCAACTTCTGGTATGTTATCTTTAACATATTTATGTATTGTCTTCAAATTTACATGGAGTTTTAGTTATTTGCACTCTATGATCTCTCTATATACTCTCTCTATTCTGAAATTTAAGGTATCATAATTTTTTTATGACATGACACAAGGTAAAAAGTCAGAACATATTCGGAGCCAAGCGAAAATTGTCCAAATTAACGTAAAGCAACACGTACTCGGAACAAGTAAAAACGGACAAACCAGAAAAAGTGAAAAAAGAACATAAAAGAAATGAAACGATTCTTTCCTCTTTATTAGATTTCTATTCTTATATTTTTGCATTTGAATTAAGATTCCTATTCCAGTTACTCAGAGTTGGAGAGATATAATTGGTTAAAATTCCTAGTTGTCCATATTATTATATTTTTTCTATTTGGATTAAGATTCCTATTCACTCAAAATCGGAGAGATCTAATTGGATTATGATTCCTAGTTATATAAAGAGAAGGGCTATATGTGGTTTTCTACTTTTACAAAATAGTTAAGAGATGGCCGGACCAAAAAATAGGTGGAGAGAAATTTTGCCTCTTTATTATTAGGTATAGATGTAGAAAACAAAAGAAAACACAATAGACTTTCTAAACTACTCTCCAGAACAACCCTTCAATTCTCTCTCTCCAGTAGGAGCAACTCCAAGAGACAAGGGCCTCTTTATATCCATAGAATAGAGATTTTAGTGAAAAATACCCTCAAATAGCTTCTCTAATTACATCTTCAAATATTGTCATCATCTATTCTAGATTTCTCACTAGCCAAACATAGAGTGAGGTTGGCTCTCTAGAGTGCACCAAAAATATAGAGAATCTACTGGAGGGTGGAAAGATATAGAGAGTGTTTTTTATTCCAATGCCTCTTTAAATGATTATTTAGAGAGTGAGTTTCAGAAAGCCTATTGAACATGTTCTAATTAGAAATGGTACTAGCAATGTAATTTAATATATGGTAGTTCTATCATGATTTTTTTTTCACACAAGAAAAATGGTACAACCAATGTAATTCAAAATGGTACTAGCAAAATAGTAGTATACCTTATTTGTGCAGCAGGCAAAGTTGTGGGTGTTAAGGAAATGAAATATATTGCATATGCGAGTATACAACCCCAACCAATGGTGAAGAAAGCACTTAAGTATTCGGGCTGCGGAAACAATCGACTTTCCATGTACGCCGACTGACCGTACTTCTCGTTATTCAACCACAAATAGACGAGTGATATGTAAACTATGTCCTAAAGGTCACACACACTTCTCTTCTAGTTCTTGCTAAGATCAAGTCATGACATGTCTACTAACCCTAGAAACAAAATTAGCATGATGCGGAAGCCCAATGAGCAAATGACGGGGGAAAACACCCAAACTCTGTGAAAGATGGATCTCCCTATTTCCAATACTAGATCACTTGGTTTTAAAATTGGATTACCCTATTTTCACATATGTCAGCCCAAGAAGATTTTGGAGAAAAAAGGCAATTCTCTTTCAAATGATCTAACAACTGCAAAGTTTTAACCAAAGATTCATAACAACAAGATGAATTAATCTAGAAGATCTACTCAAAAGGATAGAACTATGCTTCAAGCTATTATTTGACCAAGTTCCAACAATCCAAAACCATTCCAAATTCATGTCAAACTCTCAGCCAAGGCAGTAGATAAAAAACCATCAAGAATAGCTAAAAAAATCCTCAAATGACATGTTTTAGATTTAGAGAGGGGAACAAACTTGTACAAGAACAATACTTAGATTAACTTGAGACATTCATTTACAGCCCCCTCCTAGCCAAGAACAAAGAGTCTCTCCTATTTTCTTCTAACCCTAGCATTTTCTCACCCATAAAAATGAGAGAGAAACCTCCAACGAATGGGTGCAGTAACAACCCATCTCCACTATATATAGGCACTAGGTTCCGAAATTGCACTTACATGAAGCACTCAACTCAAATAACCCAGTGTAAGGATTGAATGCACTACACTACAGCAGACCTACCATAGTCAGTTCGCAACCCCCCATCGCAGCCGGATTTTGGCCTCGGCAGTAAACACTCGATGGTGATAGTCAAAGTCATCACGGTCGGCTAACAACTGACTGTGAAGGATCTCAACACCGCCACATTGGTCAATGACCCGTCTGTGTCGAGGCTAACATCACCGTCGTGTGGCCACATCAACCGCTTGTGTAGTGGTCACTAGCACAGTCGCCTTGTACTTCGACCCGACTGTCTGCAGTGCGGGTTCACCATCACTTCGACGGCCGAGACATCTATGTCGAGGCAAACATCACCGTCGCTTGAGAATATGAACTGTCAATCCAAAGGTCATGGTCACCTTCGCCTTGCAGCACGATCCGCCTTTGATGATCCTTTAGTCGGTGTCGGGTCACTAAACGATTCAGCGGTGAGACATTTTTTTATCACTGCCGCATCATACGTATAGCGAAGGTGTTGGATGTTTGCACCACCAACGGCGGTGGTGATAACAAAACAATGAACGACGCTTACATCCGACAGTGACAGAATTTCATCCGTTTTCACAATATTTACTAATTCAGCTGGGCCCTTAATAGCTTATTGAACACAAAGCATACAGATAATCAATACATCCATAAATCATGTTCACAAATAAGAGTACTTTTTACAATAACAATGAACGCTACCATAACATCTTTCTCAACTGATGTCCTAACACAAGCAGTACATAGATTGCATACTAAAGGTACTGATATATACAAACTTACATAACGAAATGACGTAGCTGTACTCCTCCTATGTGGCAGTCTTGGTTGCAAGGGAAAATGAATATAATTAATGCATCCTTTGGATTGGTAGCCAATGCACCATGAAACCCCTCTTCTTCATCTATGATCCATTGTAGGAAAATTATTGAAAAGCACTCAAACTCCATAACCTGAATAAAGCAGTAGAATTAATGATATTGAACATACCATTCATTTAGTTAACAAGCCAAAACTGGCCTATACATAGAATGAAAATAACTCCCTACCTGAACAAAAACATGTGGTAACGACGAAATATAGCAAATGCACCTTTACTGCTCTGCTAATGACTCCATAAACAAGGGAACATAAGGAAGTTAGTAAGCCTGTTCATATGGACACGCCCTCTTGGTCTACGAAAGCAAATGACATGGGCATGGATGACATGAACATTTCTGCGGTCCATGCCATATGCAATCAGTGTTCTAGCCTTTCCAACAAGGAAAATGAAATTCCATTCTGGGTGAACTATAATCACTCTATAGTCCGCATCACAAAGATCAGAACCAACATTAATATTGATGTGTCCAAACAGTTCATCTGTGTCCACAACATGCTTCAATCTCCATTTATCAGTACCATAGTCTTTACGTATCCATACTAAAAGTCAAGACATATTGTAAAAATTAGCACAACACACACAGGTGACGCTGAGCTTGATGGATGGACATTTCAACACCACATGGTTACGAATTGTCCTCCATGTCTTTCCTTCCATATCCATAGCAACTGTCATAGAGTACTCAAGCATGTGCATAAAACCATTAAAAAACACTTCTCAATTTTGAACATAGTACAATACCCTCGCCCCAATTAGATTCCTCAAAGATTCATGCTGTAGTTTTAGATGTGTAGATCTCCACACCCTATGCATGCACCCTCCACCTCCACAAATTCAATCACATGGAAGTGCGAGGACATTGGGTCGAAACCAAAGTGATACTGACCAACAGAACGGATGCTACACGACTGTACAAGCCATTTCTCGGTTGCCGGATTGCAGATAACATAGCAATGTAATCCATTAGACCTAGCACACTAGCAAAGGATGAGGCCACTGCTTCAATCTAAGACCAAGACTTTGTCAAGTGGAAAGGGCAAGAAGGACAAAGAGGGCTATTCATCGGTGATGCTGGTGAAGTGGCGATTGTCCTTCCACCAGCTGCCATAGAAGAAGCCGACAATAGTCTGAGAAAGCTTCTTATGGCGATAGGAGTCAGAGATGACCCGCTTCTAGGAGTGATAGACACACTTGCAGGAGCACAAGGATCGAGTGGGGAGGTGGCAGAAGATGTCGGCAAGCACATCGTCTGAGAGGCTGTCCACTGCATTCCTCTTTTTAGGGGCCTCCTTCATCTAGAAGGACACCACCATCTGAAGAGATGAGGCCGCCCTGCCATGGAATTGCACCAATAAACATTAGTAAGGAGATGAGTTTTGAGGAGAATGGACGACGATGTAAGTAAGGCCTTATTACATTTGCCTTTGGATCTAGCGGCGGTGAGCATGAGTGGAAACACCGTGACAACAGCAGCTCGGTTGCCGATGGATCTATGCGGACAAGCCGGCGATGTGCATCAGTGTGAAGCAAGAGCTCTCCCGCTGGTGCTGTGACACCGCTGAGCAGTGGTGATGAGCAGGAGAGGTGCTGAGGAACAATAGCAATGCGGACAAGAAAAGGTATTTGGGTGTAGGGGGGTGGGGGTTGCTTGCTCTCTGCATAACTTTTATGACACACGGGAATCAAAATTTCATCAGTTCCACGCGGGAGGGCTCAAACACGGGATTGGAAATTTGGCAACTAAGTGACGATGAATGCATGGTACCATCACCAGTGGCTGGGTCCTATTACCACTCGGAGACCACCATATGATACAATGATGAACAATAAGGCACACAATTTTAATGTTTGGCATGTACATTGAAACAAAGCCAAACTGCGCACTTAGAAAACTAAGAAAAGCACAATTCTAGTACTGAGATGGAAAGGAATCCTACTTGAGTTCGATGGTGAATAGTCGGGCACACAGATTTACATTGAAAGAAAGCCAAAGTGCACACTTAGAAAACATAAAGAAAGCACAATCCCACTACTCTAATTGAAAGGAATCTAACTTGAGTTCCATGCATTCATACTGAATAAGTAGGTTGATACTACCAAGCTAACAAGCATGCCGAAAGCTAAAATGCAGATACTAATTAGGCTGACACTATGTAAAAGGCAAAAGGCCTTCATATGTACATCATTGGTTGCATAATTAATCATTCTCCATGCAGTCCTAGTCGACCTCCACGGGATCATTGTGAATCTCCATAAGATCCTGCAGATCTTGGTTGACCTCCATGGGATCATTGTCAATCTCCATGCCATCCCGAGCCTTTACCATTACAACCCTGTCTACATCCATTGATACACTTTCATCTAGCTCATCGACTTTGTTCACAAAGCACTAGTTTGGTGAACCAATACTGAGGACAATAAGGCTGGCAAGCTGCACTCCACGGAGATGAAAGGCCACAAACTCCAAAACAAGAAGATGCAGTTTCATCTGCAGATCGAACAAAATTACTGTAGCTAGGCTAAGAAAGGTATGATTCGCTACAAAGGAAGATGGAATCCAGTTACCTTAGATCTGGATGGAGCAGAGAAGCGGGGACGGTGCACTGAAGATTTGTGCGCTAGTGAGGTTGGAGGTGAAGGAGCAGAGAGCATGAGAGAGGCTACCTTTTGGCCGTCGCTAGTAGGGTGAAGCAGATCAAGGGAGTAGAGTGGGGAATGGATGGTAGGGAGGTGTGGTAGGACTATAGGAGTGTATATACAGTTCAATAAATTGGTTGCCCCTGTACCAGGGCCCAGTGTCTAGGGAAGTAGGATGCCTCTGACACATCAATTGATACTTGGATCTACTTGTATTTACAGTTCAATAAATTGAGCACCTAGTTAATCACCTTGCATTTAGTTCAACAATAGTTGTACAAAAGTGACAGATTTTAGTTCGACACATAAATTGATACTTGAATCTACTACGGTGAACTAAGCAAGTTGCCAATGAATATGCCAAGAACTAAGACAAGTACAAAATAGGTGAAAGAACATCAAGCACATTTCTTTCTCAAACGTACCAAATCTTCCTTCCTTCATCTTTGTTGGAACCCTAACTATTTCTTCAATCTGTGGCATCTCCTCCACCTCCTATAGGTGTTCTTCATTTATTCTAACATTGGTCTCCGCTATCAGATCACAAATCTTGTTATGTAAATCAAAAATCAAAGCCTTCAGATATTTTCCATATGGGGGATCGTACCACTCATAAGTTTAGTGGGATTTGAGCATTTGCATTGTGAAAATAGCGCTCGGGGATGGTGCCGACCACTGCGAGGAGTTGGAGCTAGATGCAACCATCGAGCAATCAGGATTTAGTGTGTTGCACACTCTGAGTCAAGAGGTTGGCCTGGGTCTTTTGTTTTTACTTTTGCCTCCCACCAAGGCACCAAAACATCCTAGAAAACCCTCGCACTCCCACCAAGATGAAATGTTGTGTCACCGGCTATTTAGGGTACTATCCACCTATAGAAGAAGGCCTATTTTGGATCCTCTGTGCTTACATAAAGATGTACACATGGACCATAATCAAGACCAACTGATTCAATTAACGGTTCAATCAAAGTAATAGTTCAACGATTATGCAGTACTCATACATAGTAATCTAGAGGCTTCATCAGTACATAGTGGGAGTACATATAAACTTCATTAACATAAAAGTTTCACACATTCTAAGAGTTAATGTCGATGGGGTTTGCAGTTGCTAAGGTACTAAATTGGTTGATGCAGTCCCTAGACCCAGAGGTAGTGAACTATAGCGAAGATGACAACATCTCCGTCCATGTCCACATTATATCTATAAAGCATGTCTGCTTCGTGTGCAGTCCTACAAAGCACAATAATGTCTCCACAAACATAGTCTTCAATGATTCTTGTCAAATTTTGTGTTCTGAGAAGGTGACGAACAACAGCTTCAACAATCAACCATCTGGCCTAGTGAATGCTGCATCCCCAAGTAGCAAACAACATCATCTGGGATCCTAGAGCCACCCCTAGCCACCAAAAGGCATGGTTGCTCACATTGAAATGTCTTCTTCTAAAGTAAGACATCTGTTGCAATGAAGGAATTCCTAATATGAACAAAACTAATACTGAAACCAAAACCAATTGTAACCAAATGCAAACAGGGGGATGACCGAATCCATCTAACCTTCACGGGACGTTGTCCATGACAACAATGCAAGGTGCATGAGGCAGGGCAAGTACAGGCGACAGGTCAGAATGAAGATGAAGCAACAGGTGGGGAGAATGAAGATGGAGCAATAGGTGGGGAGAACTAATCACTTTGTGTTGGGGATCTTTAGTTGGTCAAACCGCCGCCAAGGCGCCGACAGGGTCCGAGGGGAGTTGGGGAATGTGTGAAATGTCCTAAATGGCTAGAGGGGGGGTGAATAGCCTATAAAAAATTCTCTACAAATACACTAGAGCAAAGTGTTAGTAACCTTAATGGCAAAATACAATTTTTCTCTAGCTCTACAAGGGTTGCAAGCCATCCATACCACAATTCTAGTTCTTTACAATCTCTAGGTACACACAAATGCTATGTCACTACTCTTACTCTAGTTGAGATAGCTACTAACTAACAAGAGACTAACCAAGCTACTCAACTAGCTACCTCTACCCAAGCTACAACAAGTATGAAACAAAGTAATACAAGGGAGCGAGGCAGGGTGATTAATACCGTTCGAGGCAAGCGATCGATCAATCAATATGAATACCAAGGAACACTGGGAGAATGCCAATGGAGACAAGAGACACATGATTTTTCTCCTGAGGTTCACGTGCTTGTCGACACGCTAGTCCCCGTTGTGTCGACCACACACTTAGTGGTTTGCGAGCTAATTGGCACCAAGCCCAGCCCACACTAGGGCGCCGCAAGGACCTATCGAAGTGAGGGTAACTCAATGACATTAGCAATTTACTAGAGTACCTTTTGGCTTTTCGTCGGAAGAAGGTCAAGAACCCGCACAAATCACCGGGAGATGGCCATGAACAATCACCAACTCATGCCAATACTCCTCCGCTGCTCCAAGCCATCTAGGTGGCGGCAACCACCAAGAGTAACAAGAGAACCCGCAGCCGATGCAACCACAAGTGCCACTAGATGTGCCAACGTGATGCAAATGCACTTGGATGCTCTCCCAACTCACTTGGATGATGAATAATCAAGAGAGATGAGTGAGAGTGGTGTTTCTCAGCTCAAAGGGATGTCAAGTATGTCAAATGGCCAAGAGAGACACCCCAAGGCTAGCCAAGGTTGATTTATAGACCCCCAAGAAATTGAACCGTTATGCAGTCCAGTCATAGCGCCAGCCAATCAAAATGCGCCGCGTCACCAACTTTTCAAATTTGACCGTTGGCATCTTTGCACGCGTGTGCACACAAGTGACCGGACGCGCCTCTTAGATGACCGGACTCGAAGTGACCCAGAGTCCGGTCGAGTCCAGAGAGGTTCCAGAGTAGAAAAATTGCGACCGGACGCGTCTTGTCAACCATGATCGGACGTAGCCAGGGTTCGGTCACAACTGCCTCAGCTCCATGCGCGCTACAACACCATGATTGGACACGGGAACAATGCCCTATGGCCTGAGTCCGATCATGGACTCAAGACGCACCCTCTCTACGCGCCATGACCACACTCACTGCCATGGGTCCGGTCGTGTCACTACGCCGGGTCCGGTCAAGCCACGGAGGCTGGCCGAGACCAAGGGTTAGGGACCAGACTTGGCTCCTCAGGGTCCAGTTACACCGAAACCCAGAGTCCGGTTGCCCAAACGTCTCCTTTTCTTCTCCAATCACTTCACCCCTGTGCATGTGTGCCAACACCAAGTATTCCAACACATGTGTACGTGAGTTAGCAATACTACAAGTCAATTCCCAAGGGTTTGTTAGCTCATTAGGATCCAATGCCATGCAATCGAGTTAGATCACGTAATGCCACTTGACAACCGCATCAACTGTGATTTCTCCCCTCTTCATAGTATGGCTATCGATTCTAAATACACTCACACCCTCTATGGTGTCTTGAGTGCCAAAACAAAAACTTATTTGATACCTTTGCCTTGATCAATACTTGGTTTTTTGTTTTTTTCTTTCTTCTTTTCCAAGTTGGAGCACTTGATCATCTCTTTTGGTCACCACCATCACCATGACCATCATGTGGCTCTGTCACTTGGTGTGTACCACCCTAGCTCATATACAACACTTATTGACAAGGGTTAGTACACTAGGTTTTATCAATTATCCAAAACCAAACTAGGGCTTTCAACGGGTCGGGCGCTTCTAGGTTTGTTGCCAAATAGATGGTCCAGATTGATCGGCAGCGAGCACAGATGGCACGG
Organism: Miscanthus lutarioriparius; assembly: GCA_904845875.1. NCBI lineage: Eukaryota > Viridiplantae > Streptophyta > Magnoliopsida > Poales > Poaceae > Miscanthus > Miscanthus lutarioriparius. The sequence goes on from CAJGYO010000012.1 coordinate 45,584,658, forward strand.
GATAAGTTAAACATTATACGTATTAAGTCGACCATTGCCCATGTTATAATATGGCAATTGTTAGCGGTTGAATTGCTATTAGATTCTCATGGAAACAACTGCAACCGTACATGATAGTTTTTCTTTTCATTCATATATATACAGAAAAAGAAAAAAATATAGTCAAAAGATCAAATCCGTGCATTGGCATTTTAGAAGTAGCATTGGAAAGAACTTGCATTGCATTTCATAAGAAAAAACTGGCATTCAAAGATAAGGCTTGGTTAGCTTTAATCTGCTCAAATATAATTTTTTCATTGATTCATTGTATATATTAGAAAGATACAATTTGGATGAGTATATGATTGTACTTGTTCGGAAACATAATAACTAACCTAAACTATTAAAACTACTTACTAACTACAAACTACTTAATCTAAATTTGATCCTCTCTGTCATAGCGAGAGGATCATGCTCGCCTCGCTCACTTAGGAGGAGGCGAGTCGTCGTCCTCATCCTCGTCATCGTCGTCGTCCTCCTCCTCCAACTCCTCCTCCGGATCCTCCTTCTCGGAGCTCCACGGAGGACTCCAATTAGAGGACCTCTAGTCGTTGGGGGAGACATCCTCCTCGGAGGACTGGTGGCACTGCAAGTTGTCCTCGCTGGACAACTCGCTGCTAGAAACCTTAAGGGCTCTGACATTTTTGTTGTAGATGGAAAAGAAGGGGATGAAGAAGAGGGGTGGTTTCAGAGGGCACCGGGAAGAATATGTGGAGCAGCAGGTGCGGCTCCTTGGCTACACCTGGTGGAACTAAAGGTGATGTGACGGTGTTGGAAGTTGAGGCATTGAACACTCACGCTGAATTACCACCGGTAGACCACACGGTCATGTAGGGCCAGCGGCCATAACACGTATCCCAGTTGGCTTGGCTTTTCACACGATGGTGGAATTCAAACCCACTAACAACGCGACATCGATGGTTCAGCTGTCGGTGCTAGAAGTTTCATTTGCCGGTTTCATTCCTTTCCTGGCCTCACTATTGATCCAACCGACGGTGGAAGCATCACACCGTCACTTCTGTCTTCTATGGCAGGGAAACTGGCAACAGTGATCGCTCAATCTTTAGTATTGATGGCCCAATAGGGGGTGAATTCAGCTCTAAAAATTAATGTGACAATCTTAGCCTATGCAAATTCTAAACCCATTTTTGAAACCATGGTTCCTAAGTTCTTGTACAAAAGCAATATATTGAGTTGTTATAAACGACACACTAATCATGTCTTTTTAGCAAGGATCACACTAAGAATAAGGTCCTGGATAAGCAAGAGTGAAACCTGGTGAGCCTATCGTGGTGGCCTGCTTTGCCCATTGTCAAGGCTCATCTTGTGTTGCCTTCTCCGCTAGATCCGCCTCAACCTTGCCACTCATTGGACTCGAGGAGGCCAATGTTCATGGCTGTCGCTTGATCAATCACACTATCCCTAGCTTGGATCGAGCTAGAGGAGACAAAGGAGTTTAGGACTAGGGCATCGATTGTTCAAGCATCAACGACATGCCTGATGGAGCTCGTTTACGCAACCTCCTCGTTGTAGACCTCATCCGCATGTCATGGAGAGTCATAGATCTGCTTGCCCACACCGCCATGGAGGGTTGTCTACCATTAATCTAGTCGCCCATGCCACTGTACACTGAGGAGATGAGGAGGCTGCCACTTTATCTTAGTCTCCATGCGGCCAACAAAATGTGGGTTCAGATCTTGACAAGTAAGGATCGGTATGGCCGGGCAAAAATTCACCAAATCTGATTAACCAAACCATTTTCACTAAAATTGTTTGTTGATCTAGCAATTGGTCAATGAGTCGTTAATTTTTTCTTGCTATTCGGTGGCTGGGTCAACCCCTAACAAATATGAGGGAAAAGAGTACATGATCAAAAGGAAGAAATTTAAAAGCAAAGTCTTATATATTATTGCTCCTTCACCGGCTCTTGGCAAACAGATGCATAGCTATGACGCCCAATGCAATGGATAGTCTCCCCTGTGTTCTGGTGCAGCAACATGACTCAAAACTACAATCGACACCTCCATATGAAGGTAGCCTCCATAAATAAAGAGTAAAATGTTTTATCCTCATAAACAAGATAATTATGGGTACACCATATAGGGAAAATATTATCGTGATAAAATTATGATAAAAACAATAATCCTGTTTACCACTGAGATCTAATAAAATATATTATCACCAAAATTTCAATTTTACTAGTCCACCTACGTGAAAGTGTCATTTATATCAATATTATTATGTGTTGGTTTGATGTCGAATGTTTAAGTAATAACTTATGCAATTTTCTAGAGAAGTTGAGGTATTTCTTGTTTTTTACTAACAATTTTTTGAAACCATATTGCCCACATATAAAATCTATAACTAGTGTCACCGTCTCACCGATAATGTGGCACATACCACTTTGTTGTCCTAGGAACTCCATTCCCGTCCTGAGAACATGGGAACAATCTCGTACGATCCCCTTAGTGAAAAAACCTTTGCGTATCACGTTCCTTGCACTCCTACAGAAATGAATTTTATGGGCATCTCCTATTTTTTTTAAGGGAGACAATGGGAAAGCTAGGGAAAAGGTTGGACCTTGATATCCACAAAATGGTTGGACTTTTATGCTAGGGTGTCTACACGGATGGAGAGCTTGCCATCGGCCAACCTTGTGTTGCGAGGTTGTGATGGTTGGTCACGGTGGGTATATGCCCTAGGTGCCATGGCGAGGCACCCTTGCTCTGGACAATCTTGGTATGGCGCCATGGTCATTGTGCATCGTGGGCCATTGGTAGCTTGTAACTACACACAGTGATGTGGAGGTGAAAATATGCTGTCATGTGATGCCTTTCTCATGTTATTAGGACATGATTTCGTAGATATAGGGCTTGTTTTGTATGGGTGTGAATCTAATATATAGGCACCAACTTGATAAAAAAACTGTGTATTCTAAAGAAGCCACAAAAATTATCATTTATGTGAACTACAGTATTAAGGAAAAAGGTTTAAAACTCGAAGTTCATTTCATAAGAGAGCATCTTCAACACTCTTTCTTAAACCCACTTCCTAAATTAATCTTCATTCGAAGAGCCATTCTAATAAAAATCGTTCCCTATATCTCTCCACCCTTTAGCAACTTCTCTATATCTTGTTCGGCATTTTGGAGAGTCAGCCCCGCTCATTACCTTTAGTGAGCGAGAAACAAAGAATAGAATTTAGAAATATTTGGAGATACAAAAGTGTTGGAGGGGATTTCCCCCCACCAAAGTCTCTATTTCTATCATTATGGAACTGCTCAGTAGTTTATTAGAGCATGGGTTAGGAATATACCCTATAGTGACTGAGTGATTAGATTATTACCGTACATTCTATCTATCCGAGTTTAAGTCATCAACTTTACACATGTACTCATATTTTTCTGGATCTGTCCTAGGATTTAACGATGTTAGACGTATATGTTGACTTTGTCAAGTTCGAGGTTTATCGGTCGAGCTCAGTATCCCTCTGGTTGTCACATGGATGGGATGTGCATGTATATATTCATAGTGATGACTGTGCATGGAAGTATGTCTGTGAGCATTTACATCTGTACTGAGCATATATAAAAAAAGGAATAATGCGTACTGGGGAAATAATCTCCTTATCTTTCCCATGTCTACTACCAACGGGAGCATTTTCACTTAGATATGTGTCCACATTCTTGCAAATATTATTACCATCAGGAAATAGATCTGTGCATAAAATTAACATGTGCAAAAGGGTGATTTTGTATGTTCAGGAAATAATTCAGAACATCTAATATCGACTTCAACCCAATTGTTTATTACTTGTCTTTACACAGAGTGTCGAAAATCATACTCCACGTGGAGTAGAAATTTAACGCTAATTAACAAAAAAAACTATATTTAAGGACCCCACGTGAGAATGATAAAGAAAAGGGAGCGTAAAAAAAGAGGATGGCTAAGTACATAATTACACAACAACCGGACCTCGAGTGCGCAAGTTGTTTGATGAAGCACTTAACCGATCTTTTTATTTATCTTTACGGCCAGGCTGGATGGATATCTCAAGACTTGGAACAAAAACTCGATTGGTTTGGATTGGTGATGTGGAATGTTGGGGTCGGACCCACAGCATGTTTCACACGAGCTATCTCAAGCATCACTCGGGACGTAAAGATCAAGAGATATGGCCCCTACGACCACGTGATAGAGGTGGACATGAAGCGAGCAGCAGCACAGGTGGCAGGAACGAGACTGAGCATTAATGACAAGCTGCATATAAAAGTGGCGGAGCAGCTCGGGCTACTCGACCAAGAGCAGGAGCAAGAATACAGCAGCTTCAAGGAGAAGAGTGACAAGCTACGCACCACCGGAAATAGTGATTTACGGAGTGTAAAAATATTTGCCGAGTCTATTTTATCGGACACTTGGTAAACAAGCTCTTTGCTGAAAAAAAAAACATACTCAGCAAAATAATGGCACTCGGCGAACAAACTCTTTGCCGAGTGCTGAAAAAAAAACTCGGTAAACTAGAAAAAAACATTCGGCAAAATAGAGACACTTGGCAACAAACCGCCACGTGGACATCCGTCAGTTTGTGTGCCGGCCGTTGGGAGTTTATCGAGTGTCCGTTAGTGGCGTTCGACAAAGAAATAAGTTTGCCGAGTGTGTTTTTTTTCACTCGGCAAAGAAATAATTTTGCCGAAAACACACTCGGCATAAATAATGGCACTAGGCAAACAAACTCTTTGTCGAGTGCTGAAAAAAAAACTCGGCAAACTAGGAAAAACACTCGGCAAAACAGAGACACTCGGTAACAAACCACCACGTGGACATCCGTCAGTTTGTGTGCCGGCCGTTAGGAGTTTGCCGAGTGACCGTTAATGGCACTCGGCAAAGAAATAAGTTTGTCGAGTGTTTTTTTTTCACTCGACAAAGAAATAATTTTGCCGAATGTTTTTTTTTTCACTCGGCAAATAAATAAGTTTGCCGAGTGCCGAGGCCGTTAGACACTCGACAAACACGCCGTGACCGTCTCCGCGTTGGCTTCAGCACTCGGCAACGTCTTTGCCGAGTGTCCGATAAAAAACACTCGGTAAATAAACTTTTGCCTTCACGGTATACACCGTGTGCTGTTTGCACTCGACAAAATATTTGCCGAGTGTGTATCTTGGACACCAGGCAAACATCCTGTTTCCGGTAGTGACGGTACTATGCCTACGACACGACGCAGGCTGGTGCCGCACGATCACTCCCGGAGATGTTACGTGGATCAGCACTTATACAAATAACACAAAAGCTATCAACGAAAAGGTACATGCTAGTGGTTCAGAACCTCGACGAGCCCGTCAACCCCATCAATACTGATGCTTTGACAGAGGGCTTATGGCTTCCTCCTCCTCGTTGGGCATCATCTTTCTGGCTCGTATCCACCACCTCCCAATATGTCTACGACAAGAGCAAGCCATATTATGGCTGTGTCGTCAAATCTTTTACTGGGATGATATACTGATTCTTACACTATACTCCCTGAAACAAGCGGCCAAGTGCGGTTGGCCAGCAGGAGGATGGGCATCGAGTGGCTATCCAGTGCTTTCACTATGCCACCATGCTGCTCGTTCCCCACAGTTCCAATAATGTTGATAATAATCCATCAGATCAGTTTGCTGTCCCGGATGACGTCATTAACTCAGACAAGTTGATCCGCCATAGGGCTTCGCGAGGCATCCTTCCTGTCATCAGAAAGCAAGGCATCCCGGATACTGCTGACAGCAAGTACAACGGCGACGGCGATGACATATATCAAGTTGGGAATGTCATTCTAGAGGCTTTCCGTGAGTATTCGTTGCTGCACCTGCCTTCTTCTCCAGCAAAACAAGGTGATGAAGCCACCAAGACTGCTGCGCACTTCTTAGCATATCATGGCCTCATAGCAGAGCACCTCAAATTGGATGCACTCTGCGAGGATAGTAAGCAACTCGACCTGTTGGAGTGCACACAGTGGATCTCACATGTGGGTGACCAAGGATGGTGTTTAAGCAGAGAGTGGCTGAGACGACAGGGATCCAGCGGCCCAACCGCACTAATTATAGAGCATTGCTCACAGCACTCAAAGCTGTTCATGAAGCTTGAATCCGATCATTTCTTTGCCAAGGTCCCGTGTCTTCGTCTTCTTGATCTCTCCTACACTCCAATAAAATCACTTCCTGCTACCTCCAAGAACTCCAGTACCTTTCCCTTGTTGGATCCAAACGATGCTAGAACGCCGTGGAACGTCGTGCTTGCCGGCGACGTGGTGACTGCGATCACCACTTAACAGATTGAAACTAGAGAAAACGATACACAGAAAATTCGGTATGAATTTACTGCCCAACCACCTCCCCTCATGTCATCTTTATTTGATATATATAGCCATGAGGCTCCCACGCCGTGCCGCATAGGAACGGGACACCGTTTCCTTGCGACCCCCGTTACATGCGCCTAGAACGCCACGGCGTGGCGATTACAGACTCCGACTCAAGCTTGACGTACCCAAGCATGACTTTGGCTACATCTAACTCCAACCACACTAAGACTCCTCTAGCATGACATCCTGACCTGACTAACACGAAATTACATGACTCGATTGCAACGCTTAATGACTAACAAATCACCCCCTAAGCTGTTGCACATCAACGACACCAAGAGCAGTTCGTAGCTCAACAAACTTGACACGACCGAGCGGCTTCGTGAAAATATCTGCCAACTGTCCAGCTGTACCAACATGTTCAACCTCAACCCTGCCTTCCTCAATACACTCACGTATGAAGTGATACCTCGTGTCGATATGTTTACTACGATCATGATGAACCGGATTCCTGCTCAACGCAATTGCTGACATGTTATCCATCAACAACTTCACCGGTGTCTCCTTCATTCCAAGTAGATCAGCCATGAGTCGGCTCAACCAAACGCCTTGACAGGCTGCTGCCGCTGCTGCCACATACTCGGCCTCACACGAGGATAGAGCAACGATTTTTTGTTTCTGAGATGTCCAAGTTACCAGGCTACTGCCGAGAAAGTAGATCACACCAGTGGTGCTCTTCCTATCTTCTGAATCTCCAGCAAAATCACTGTCACTGAAACCTAGCAAGATCGGTTTCAATTCAGCCCCTCTCTCATAGCTGCATCCATAGCCTGTGGTGCCCTTTACATATCTCAACACTCGTTTGACAGCAGCCCAGTGAGCTTTTCCAGGAGCTTCCATGTACCTGCTCACCACCCCAACTGCATAAGCCAGGCCCGGTCTGGTGTTTACCAGGTACCTAAGGCTTCCAATTATACTCCTGTACGCCGTCACATTCATAGCTTCAGATTCTCTTCCCTTTGTGAGTTTGAACCGAGGCTCCATAGGCGTGTCAGATGGATTACAGTGCTCCATACCTGTATACTCAAGTATCCTAACCGCATAAGCTGCTTGGCTCAGTGTTATCCCACCTTTTCCCTGCTTTACTTCAATCCCCAAGTAATAGCTGAGAAGACCGAGATCACTCATGCTGAACTTCAGTTTCATCTCCGCCTTGAATTGATTAATGTCCTCAATCTTTGGCCCCAAGATAATAAGATCATCAACATACACACCCACAATCAGAAGAGAATCCTTGCTACTCCTCTTATACACGGCATTATCAAACTTACTCCTGACAAAACCAAGAGCAGACAGCTCTTTATCGAGCTTGAAATTCCATGCACGTGGTGCTTGCCGTAAGCCATACAGTGCTTTTCTCAATCTCAACACCTTATCTCCCTTGCCAACAATGAAACCCGGAGGCTGCTGTACAAAAACGGTTTCAGAGAGATCTCCATTCAAGAATGCGGACTTGACATCCATATGATGCACCTCCCAACCACCGTGCGCTGCAAGAGCCAACAGTACCCTCACTGTCTCTATTCTGGCAACAGGCGCGAAGACCTCATCAAAATCCACACCATGGCGCTGTGCATAGCCCTTTGCGACCAACCTCACCTTATATTTCACAACATTGCCCTCTGGGTCCTTCTTCACCTTAAACACCCATTTGAGACCAATAGCCTTGTGATTCCTTGGGAGCTCACTGACTTCCCAAGTCCGGTTTGCCTCGATAGCCTTCATCTCGGCCTGCATTGCATCTCTCCAGCAACTCTCTGTCAGAGCCTGCTCCACTGAGTTTGATTCCTCAGCTGCAACGAGACACAAACCACTATACTCTAACTGAAAAGGTACAGTTGAGTCTAGTAAATCCGGTATTGTGCGATACCGGAGTGGTACTCCTTCTGAATCTTCCTCAGCACCAGTGGGTGGCGTAGCCCATTGAATTTGTGTCTGCACACCACTTGCTGAGGTACCTGGAGTGCCAACCATCGATGATGGAGTACCAAGAGATGGAGTTGGTGGAACAGGTGAACCGGGTACCGCAGCTCCAGTAGCATCGCCCGCAGCTCCTGCGTCTGAAACTGCACTGTCTGAATCAGCCGCCCCGCCTATTGTCGGATCGGCAACAGTAACGTCTTCAGGCCAACTGAACACTGCTTCCTCCGATTCTTGTACATCGTCTGCATCTGCATTTGTTCTACTCACCCCCCAAGTCCAGCTCTTCTTCTCATCGAAAATAACATCCCTCGAGATCATGAGTCGTTTCTTCACCGGATCATAGACCCGATAGGCTTTTGAGCACGGTTCATACCCAAGGAAAATACCAGGTACTGTCCTGTCTTCGAGCTTGGTCACACCCGGTCCAACCTTCTTTGCATAGGCCACGCAACCAAAGGTCCTCAGATGTCGCACACTTGGTTTCTTCCCATACCAAGCTTCATAAGGTGTCACATTTTTCAGGCTTTTAGTAGGTGCTCGGTTCAGCAAATACACTGCCACCATCACTGCTTCACCCCAAAAACACCCCGGCACCTGTTTTGATTTGAGCAAACAACGCGCCATCTCCACCACTGACTGATTCCTTCTTTCAACCACGCCGTTTTGCTGTGGTGTATAGGGTGCAGTGGTGTTGTGTTTTATGCCATGAGCATTGCAATAGACTGTAAACACACCTGAATTAAATTCCCCTCCTCGGTCCGTTCTGAACGCCCTCAGCTTCAGACCTGATTCCATTTCTGCTGCCGTTTGTATCTTCTTGAAACTCTCAAACGCCTAATCTTTCGTCTTCAAGAGTTCCACCCACATGTAGCGACTGAAATCATCAACTACTAGCAAGAAGTACAACTTACCACCCGGGGTTGGCGGTGTCACCGGCCCGCAGAGATCTCCATGCACCAGCTCGAGCCCTGTGGTGGCCCGATATGCAGTCGCCTGTGGAAATGGTTTGCGATGATGTTTGCCGAGAGCACAACCATCACAGACTTGTTCACCTCGCTGTATCAACGGAATGCCCTCCACCATCTTCTTTGAGCCTAGGTCACGAAGTGACCTAAAGTTAAGATGCCCGAACCGAGCATGCCACAACCATCCCGCTTCATCCATCTTTGATAGCAAACAGATTGGGGATGTCAGATTTACTGATATGACATACAACCGATTCTTCCTTTCAGCCTTGATCAGTAAGTTCAACTGCCCTTGACTCCGCTCATACACCGTCATCACGCCTCTATCAATTTCAACTCGACATCCAGCCTCCTCCAATTGTCCGAGGCTGACAATATTACATCGGAGTGAGGGTATGTAATATACATCAGTGAGAACACGATGATCTGTATTTTTCCCGGCGATCGTGACCGCCCCGATCCCACAAATCTCCACCTTTGATCCATCCCCAAATCTGACAGCTCCTCTCACTGATTCATCCAAGGATGCCAATGACTCTCGGCACCCTGTCATGTGGTTGGTGGCACCAGTGTCAAGCACCCAGGCTCCTGCATCATAGGTGGATGGAAACACACATACTTGATTTAGAAACACGCTGTTTCCTCCTACCGCGGTGGTGCGTACCACATTGCACACTTGAGCAACCAACAGTGCTCCATTGTCCCCATCATTGTTCACGTGGTGAGCTACCTCCTGCTTATTCCCTTGTGCTTTGCGCCTCGGGCACTCCTTGCGCCAGTGACCATAGACCCCACACTTCCCGCACTTGCCCCTCCTCTTTGGCGTGTTCTGAGAAGAGGGTCCAGAATCCCTCGCCTCACCAGCGCCATCTTTGTTGGAACGCTTCCAGTGCTTCTTGTCATGGGCCTGATGACCACCACCTCCACCCTTGAAACTTGATCCAGATGAATTGGACATCATCCGACTTTTGTTTCACGCAACCCACTCATCTTCCGTCAACAAAAGCTTCCCGGCCTTCTCTGCAACCTGATCTGCAGATGGTTCAAATCTCTCCTCAGCCGCCCTGAGATGTGCCACCAGATCTTCAATGGTGAGAGTCTTGAGGTCTTTTACCATCTCAACAGCCACTGCTACCTGAGAGTACTTTGCTGGCACGACACGGAGAAACTTCTTCACCACCCTTGCATCAGTCACGCTCTCCTCACCGAGACCGCGCAGATCGGTAACCAGCTTGGTTATGCGAAGCGCGAAATCGTCAATTGACTCCCCGGGTTTGAATGCCATCGCCTCAAACTCGCCTAAGAGCTTTTGTGCATTGACTTCCTTTACGCGATCCGCCCCAAGACGCATAGTCTTGATTGCCTCCCAAGCTTCTTTAGCCGTCTTCTTGTTGAGTAACATGGAGTGCATCTCTGTTGGCACGCCCCGGAGCATAGAACCCAATGCCAACCGATCTTGACGTCTCTCCGCATTCTCACCCTTCTCGATGACATCCCAAAGATTCAACCCTTCAAGATTGCACTGAATGTGAGACGCCCAACCCTGATAATTTGATCGGGTTAGCACCGGCCACGTCAAATTTGCGGTCGGAGTGAACGTCTTGTCCATATCAGTCTTGTCGTCGCCCATGGTGATCACACTTCGTTCTACCTAGCCCCTTGCGTCTCGAGATGTACGGCTTGCTTCTTCTTCCTCTGCAACCTCTCGCCTCCACGGAACGTTCCCTCAGGCTTTGATACCACTTGTTGGATCCAAACGATGCTAGAACGCCGTGGAACGTCGTGCTTGCCGGCGACGTGGTGACTGCGATCACCACTTAACAGATTGAAACTAGAGAAAACGATACACAGAAAATTCGATATAAATTTACTGCCCAACAACCTCCCCTCATGTCATCTTTATTTGATATATATAGCCATGAGGCTCCCACGCCGTGCCGCATAGGAACGGGACACCGTTTCCTTGCGACCCCCGTTACATGCGCCTAGAACGCCACGGCGTGGCGATTACAGACTCCGACTCAAGCTTGACGTACCCAAGCATGACTTTGGCTACATCTAACTCCAACCACACTAAGACTCCTCTAGCATGACATCCTGACCTGACTAACACGAAATTACATGACTCGATTGCAACGCTTAATGACTAACATCCCTTAGGGGCTGCTATAACCTCACGAGTCCATTCAGCTTCCCCAACACTGAAACTACTCTCAACTTGCTCTTCTTTGATCTCTCCTATTCAAATATAAACATGTTCCATTGCGATTTCTTCTATAGCATGCCTAATCTGCAAGCACTCGTTCTTGTCATGTGCTCCAACCTTGAGGAATTGCCACCTTCAATTGCTGTATTGTCTAGTCTGAGATCATTCTCATTAATTGGCGCACCTCACATCAAGATCAAGAGGTTGTCCTTGAATGGATGTAGAAAGTTGGAGTATGTTGACATTAAGGAGGTGAGTGCTTTGGAGGAGCTTGATCTGTCTGCTACGGCTATCAAGGAGCTCGCAGACAGCATCCATAATCTGCCAAAGCTTAGACAATTGCTTCTCTTGGGTCCTCCTTCCCTGAGACGATTTCCTTGGCATAAGCTGCAGAGACTCCCGGATGTGTTTCGCTTGGATCAGTGCTCAAACAGAACCATTAATCATTCGGATCATCCACAAGATGCTCAGGTGTGCATAAGTGATTCCAGATTGTTTTATAGCTTCGGTTATGACACCATGAATTCAGTAAGGGCTGGAGAACTTTTGACAACTTTCTATGTTCGAGTTACATCATGCAAGTCCACAAGCACAAAGTTAAAGGATGAAGAGGACATGGTGATGATCAACAAGGTTCAGATGCACCACCAGCTTACGCTGATGTAAACCGTCTGTATCTGACAGACGGAGTCTCTATGGTGTCAATGGATGACGTACCTCCCTTTCGGGTGACCAAGCGTCACGTGGAGATTTCAGCTGCTGATCGGTATCCCCGTGGTCTGACATATCTTCTGACAGTCACCAAATCAATTAGCATGTTGGGTGATACTGTAGAATTGTATAGATCAACTGGACAACTTGTATTGCTCTCAGGTGATTTACATATATAGTACAACTGTGGCAGTGGCCTTTGGCCAGCTGCGTACAGGCGAGAGCGGGCGCGTGCTAAGCGGATCTACATGCCGTGGTGACCGCTCGAGCGTGGGCGCCGAAGTCGTGAGGTGCGCGCATGGCGCTGATGACTCGGGCGCATGGCCTAGCCAGCCTCGGGCGATTCGGGAGCAGGTGATTGCCAACCGTGAAGACCTGGTCATGTGCTATCTGTTGGTGGAGACCGGATTCCGCTGACACCCCCCCGCAGTCTCGACGTCGGCTGCGGTGATGGAGAGGCTGTCTCTGAAGTCGAGGAAGAGCGCCGAAGGCAGTCCTTTCGTGAACACATCGGCGAGTTGTCGCGCACTAGGAACGTGCGTGACTCGGAGCTCACCAATGGCGACCTTCTCACGAACGAAGTGTATGTCTAATTCAATGTGCTTCGTGCGTCAGTGATGTACGGGGTTGCGAGACATGTAGACCGATGATATGTTGTTGCAGAACGCCACTGTCGCACTTGGTACTTTGCACAGGAGCTCGCCAAGGAGGTGTCGAAGCCACGAGCACTCGGAGACGGCGTTGGCGATGGCGCGTTACTCGGCTTCCGCGCTCGATCTCGACACCGTGGTTTGCCTCTTGGAGGACCACGAGACGAGCGAGTTGCCGAAGAAAACGCAGAAGCCAGACGTGGAGCGCCGTGTGTCCGGGCATCCCGCCCAATCGGCGTCGGAGTAGGCGATGATCGTCGGCGATGGCGTGGCGCGTAGCTGAACTCTGAGTGTTGTCGTTCCTCGGACATACCGGAGGATGCGTTTGAGCATCGTCTGGTGCACATCTCGCGGCGCGTGCATGTGCAAACAGACCTGTTGCACGGCGTACGCAATATCTGGTCGCGTGATGGTCAGATATTGCAGCGCGCCGGCAATGCTCCGGTAAGTGGTGGCGTCGGCGATCAGCTTCCCGTCAGCAGCAAATGCCTTCGGCTTGGTGTCCGCGGGCGTGACGACGGGGTTGCAGTTGGCCATGCCAGCATGTTCCAGGAGCTCTTCAGCATACGCCGACTGGGAGAGGAAGAAGCCATCGTTGTTGCGTCGCACGTTGATGCCGAGGAAGTGTTGAACTGGCCCCATGTCTTTCAAAGCGAAGGCGTCGTGGAGCCGTGTGATGACATGGCGAAGGAGTGGCATCGAGGATGCAGACAGGATCATGTCGTCGACGTAGAGCAGCAAATACGCTGTTGCCCCGTTGCGGTGGTAGACGAAGAGGGATGAATCGGCCTTCGACTGGATGAACCCGAGGCTGGTCACGTGGCCGACGAAGCGTTCGAACCACGCCCGTGGTGCTTGCCGTAGACCGTAGAGGGAGCGCGACAGCAGGCAGACATCGTTGGGGCGTTGAGGATCAACGAACCCAGTAGGTTGCTGGCTATACACCTGTTCTTGAAGATTGCCGTGGAGGAAGGCGTTCGAGACATCCAGTTGATGCGCCGGCCATTTGTACATCTCCATGAGCGAGAGAACGGTGCAGATCGTGGCTGGCTTCACGACCGGAGAGAAAGTCTCGCCGAAGTCGATGCCGGGACGCTGATTGAACCCGCACACAACCCATCGAGCCTTGTAGCGTTCTAGGGTGCCGTCGGGGTTCATCTTGTGTTTGAAGACCCACTTCTCGGTGATCACGCGAGCGCCTGGAGGTCGTGGTACGAGGGTCTAGGTCTTGTTAGCCTGTAACGCATCAAATTCAGTTTTCATAGCGGCAAACCATTGGGGGTCTTTGATGGCACCGCAGACGCTCTTGGGGATCGGAGAGATGGTCGTTGAAGCCTCAGAAGCCGTCATGGCGTATTTAGGGTTGGGTTTATGGATCCTAGCCCTGGCTCGAGTGACCATCGGATGACCAGGTGCGGCGGTTGCGGGCACCGCAGCTGGTGTGCCCGCGGTTGGTGTAGCCGTGGACGACGTCGTAGCCAATGGCGTTGAAGCGGTGGGCGACGTCGTTCCTCCGTTTGATAGTGGAGAAGATGGTGCCCCGTCAGTGGCCGGAACAGCCAGCGTCTGATGATGTCGCGCTGTCCGTGGCCTGCGTGGGTGGTGTGGCAGATCGAACCCGGCGGGGGTGGCGGCGGCGGCGGCGGACTCTGGTGGCATCACGCGCGGTGCCCGCCGTGGTCACCACACGACGTGAACGGTGGATCGTCAGTCGCCGCTGGAGGTGCTGGAGCAGCAACCGTGCCGGAGTTGCGGAAGGGGTAGATGGATTCGTCGAAGACCACATGACGCGACGTTATGACCCGGCCCGTGGATAGCTCGTAGCAGCGATAGCCACGGTGGTCGGCCGGATATCCGATGAAGACGCACTTGGTGGAGCGTGCGGCGAGCTTGTTCGGCGTAGTGGCGATCATGTTGGGGAAGCACAGGCACCCGAAGATGCGGAGCTCGTCGTAGGTTGGTGCGATGCCGAACAGCAGGTGGTGCGGAGTCATAGTGCACGTGGCGCGACAGGGGCGGCGTTTGATCAGCCGCGTCGCCGTGGCCAATGCCTCGGCCCAGAATGGTAGGGGTGCTGCACTGTGAATTAGTAAAGTACGAACGCAATCATTGACAGTTCGTAAAATCCTCTCGGCCTTGCCGTTCTGCTGTGAAGTATAAGGGCAAGATAGTCGCAATTGGGTGCCGAGAGATGAGAGGAGCTGACGCATGGCGGTAGAGTCGTACTCATGGCCATTGTCTGACTGAAAGGCAACAATAGGCAGACAAAATTGTGTATGCACATAAGAGATGAAAGCACGAACAGTGGGTAAAACATCAGATTTATTTCTAAGTGGAATTGTCCAGACGTAATGACTATAATCATCAAGAAATACAATGTAGTACTTGTACCCTGAATGACTGAAAATAGGTGAAGTCCATATGTCTGAATGTACTAGCTGAAAGGGAAAAAAGCTCTGTGATGCAGACTCAGTGAAGGGAAGGCGAACATGTTTCCCCAACCGACAGGAGGAACATGAATGTGCATCAGACTTGTTACATTGAAAGGGAAAATTAAGCAAAATTTGAGAGGTGACTTGGTGTCCTGGATGACCCAGCCGCTGGTGCCATAGTGCTGCTGTTGATGAAGCAGTGAGAGCTTGATGATGTGGAAGACGGAGGGGATAGAGATCGCCGCCGCTATCACATCGGAGCATCTCTGCCCTGGTAGGAAGATCCTTTATAGAGAAACCAGAGGGGTCAAACTTGATAGAAACATTATTGTCGCGGGTTAAACGGCGAACACTGATCAAATTTTTGACAAGGTGGGGAGAAATAAGAACATCATGCAGCTGGAGAGGAGTAGAAGCAGTAGGGATGATAATATGTGCCTGGTGCGTGACTGGCAGCTGTGCACCATTGCCTACTGTAATGATGGAGGATGATGATCGAAGGGAGGAGGAAGGAAAATTACCAGAGGATGAGGACATATGCGACGACGCACCCGTGTCGAAGTACCACTCCGAGGCACTCGGTGGATGCTGTGGAATGCCGGCGGACTGCAGTGCGGCTTAGAGCGCGGTGGTGTCGAACGCGCCGCCGTTTGTGGGCGTAGTCGGGTGCGTGGCGGTCATTGCTTGTTGCGGGTTGAACGGCGGACGAGGTCCAAGAACGCCAGCTCCCGGGGCCCAGAAGGGCATGGGCCAGGCTTGGACCATGCCTTGCCAGGGATTGTAGCCCGTGGACCACGGCGCGGACTGCATGGTGGAGTTGGGGTTATTGAAGCGCGGCGCGCCACCGTTGCCGCTCCCACGGCCACGCGCCGGTCCTGGTGGCTGTTAGAGCGATTGTTGCCGCCGCTGTTGGTGCGAGGAGCAGTGGAGGAAGACGACCCGTCCTTGTTCCTACCGTGCACCGAGTTGGAGGAGCCGTGGTTGCTGTTGTCGCCATGGGTCGCGGCGAGCGCCTGACCGGCTTCGGCGTTGGCGTCGTGCTGGGCGCTGAGCTCCTCAAGGATGAGGAAGGCGCGAGCGCTTTGGAAGGAGTGTGGCGGGTACTTGGACGTGATCACTGGATTGACGTAGCGGTACTTGGGGCTGAGGCCGCGGAGGAGATTGAGCACTTGGCTCGGCTCGGAGACGGGATGACCGATGTCGCGCAGTTGGTCGGCGAGCCGCTTCAGCTCCGTGCAGTAGTCATTGATGGACATGTCGCCCTGTTGGAGAGAGCGGAGCTCAGGCTCCAGGAACACGGCGCGCTGCAGCTCATTGTCCTGGAACAGGCTCTCGACGGCGTTTCACAAGGAGAAGGCGTCGTGGCGGTCGCGGCGAACAATATCGAAGACACCTTTGGAGATGGTGGCGAGTATCCAGTTGACGACGCAGGAATCCACCCTGCGCCACTCGCCATCATGGTCCTCATCAGGAGTGGTGGAGTGGATGTGACTCTCGAGGCCGAATTTACTGAGGGTGAACTCGAAGAACAGCCGCCACTGGCCGTAGTTGGCGTCGTCCATGTCGAGAACGATCGGAACGTGGTGGCGGATCGAGATGCCCTGGATGGTGGAAGTAGAGGCGGGGCGACGGAGAACCTGCCATCAGAAGAGGAGTCGGAGATGCCAGAGTGGTTGGAGTCGGGCGCCATTGGAGCAGCGGAAGAAGATGTGGTTGACAGATTCGGTGTAGGAACCTAGGACGATGATACCATGTAGAATTGTATAGATCAACTGGACAACTTGTATTGCTCTCAGGTGATTTACATATATAGTACAACTGTGGCAGTGGCCTTTGGCCAGCTGCATACAGGCGAGAGCGGGCGCGTGCTAAGCGTATCTACATGCCGTGGTGACCACTCGAGCGTGGGCGCCGAAGTCGTGAGGTGCGCGCATGGCGCTGATGACTCGGGCACATGGCCTAGCCAGCCTCGGGCGATTTGGGAGCAGGTGATTGCCAACCGTGAAGACCTGGTCATGTGCTATCTGTTGGTGGAGACCGGATTCCGCTGACAGATACTCATGTCTCCTGTCTCAGTGATCTGGGTGATACTCATGTCTCCTGTCTCAGTGATCTGGGTGATTGTAGTTTCGATGAGCTAGAGGAGTGCATGCTCCGACGGTGCCATCGGATGGTGCAGGTCTTCAGTCATAACCGGGATGTACTATCTCTACAAAAGCACATGTCTCCCGTCTCAGAAGTCTAACCCATTTCTACAGTGGTGGTGGTAGTAATTGTTAGCCCACAGGATTATCGGCTCAGGTGAGTCGACCACTCACTAGTCTTGCCGACCACGGCCGAGCACGACAGAGCCTGTCCGACCACACACACTATGGCTCGAGGTAGAAGAAGAGGGAGAACAGAGTATACACACACAGTACAAGCACCAGCGTTGGCCGAAGCCCTATATAAGAGATGACAAAACTGAACTCTCTTTGTTAAGTTGCAGTGGCAAACTATATATACAACTCTATCCATCTAGTTCTAGTACAGTTGCCCTGCTGTAACAGTGACTAGATAACACAGCAGGACTGACTTCTACGCCTGTCCCTGCATGTGGCTACAGTCCGGTAGGTGAGCTGTTCGGCGCCTGCCTCTACAACGCTACAGTACCACAGCAGGGGGCCATTTCGGCGCCGCCTTCCCTTGCTGTGTGTTCACACAAGGAAGTAGTAGATTATCTAACAATTCTTTCCCTAATCCTACTGCTATCCCTTGTACCTCCTCTATGCCGATCATCTCCTTCAGCTCCGTGTGTCGAAGACGTCCGAGCGGCTTGGTGAGGACGTCCGCGAGTTGCCGACCAGTTTCGACGAACTCGATGACGATCTGCCCTTCATCGACACAGTCCCTGAGGAAGTGGAACTTCACATCGATGTGCTTGCTTCAGTCGTGGAGAACCGGATTTTTCGTGAGGGCGATGGCGGGCTGGTTGTCCACCATCAGTGCTGGTGGGTGAGCTTCCGCACCGGTCAGCTCGCCCAGCAGCCGGCGCACCCACACAACTTGGCACGCCGCTGTTGCTGCCGCTACATACTCTGCCTCGCACGTAGATAGCGCCACCACCTTCTGTTTCAGTGACAGCCATAAAATTGAAGCCGACCTAAGGAAGACGAGCACTCCAGAGGTGCTCCGTCGTTCGTCGATGTCCCCCGTCATGTCTGCATCGCTGAACACAGTGAGCTGCAGCCTACTCCCACCGGTCTTGGAAAAGATGATCCCCTGATCCACCATCCCTTTGACGTAGCGCAGTAGCCGCTTCACCGTAGCCTAGTGATCCTCTTTAGGATCCTCCATGAAGCGACTGATGTAGCCCACAATGAACGCAATGTCCGGCCTCGTGTGGACTAGGTAGCGCAGACCACCGATGATGTTCCGATAGAGTGTTGCATCCACCTTCGCCGCGGTGCTAGTCTTCGTCAGCTTCAGCCGCTCCTGCATCCAAGTCACGCATGGCTTGCACTCAGCCATGCCGCTCCGCTCTAATAGCTTCGAGGCATACGTGCTCTGACCGAGCGTGAGTTCCTCCTTCCCCTGTCTCACTTCGATGCCGAGGTAGTAGGAGAGTGCGCCGAGATCGCTCATTCGAAAACGAGCCGCCATCTCACGCTTGAAGCTGTTGATGTCCTCCGTGCGCGCGCCGGTGATGATCAAGTCGTCCACATACACGCCGACGACGAGCTCCTCCTTCCCCCATCGCCACGTGTAGAGCGCGTGCTCGGTTGCGCACCGCTGAAACCCAAGCTCGCCCAGCGTGGCGTCAAGCTTGGCATTCCATGCTCGTGGGGCCTGCCACAGCCCGTAGAGCGCCTTGCGTAGTCAGAGCACCCTGTGCTCCTCTCCCTTAACGGCGAATCCTGGAGGTTGCCTGATGAAGACCGTCTCCGCCAGCTCGCCGTTGAGGAAGGCCGATTTAACGTCCAAGTGATGGACGTGCCAGTCCTTTGCTGCTGCCAAGGCTAGTAGCAAACGAACGGACTCCATGCACGCTACCGGCGCAAAGACTTCCTCGAAATCTATGCCCTTGCGCTGAACAAAGCCTCAGGCTATGAGGCACGCCTTATGTTTGACAATGGCGCCGAGCTCGTCCCATTTGACCATGTACACCTACTTCAGGCTGATCGGATAGCATCCTAGAGGTGGATCGACGAGCTCCCAAGTCTCGTTTTCCTCGATCGCCTTCATCTCCTCCAGCATTGCCCGTCGCCAGTTGCCATCACGCTCTACCAGCGCGAACATGGATGGTTCCTCTACACCGACGATCAGCAGCTCTTGATCATTGAGCAGCCGACCAGCCAGTCCTAAGGGCCCAGTGCCGCCGACGATGTCGTCCAGCCTGCGCAACCGCACCTCCTCACCTTCGTGGAAGGCATCCATGAACTCGTTGATGTCACTTGGAGGTGAGGCGAACTCGATCGACATCGATGGTGTTCCCTGTCCCGCCTGAGTGCTCAGCACAGCACCTGGAGTGCTCGGCACCCCGGTTGCAGTGCTCGGCACCACTGTAGGAGTGCTCAGCCTCAGTCTTGGAGTGGTCAGCACCACTGCAAGACCTCTTGGCTCCGCTACGGGAGTGCTTGGCACCCGTTCGAGAGTGGTCGCCACCATTACAGAACCTCCTGGCATCACTCCTGGCGTGCTCGGCATCCCTCTAGGAGTACTCGGCACTCCTCCCTGAGTGCTCGGCATCCCTCCTGAAGTGCTCGGCACCCCTCCCAGAGGGCTCGACACCTCTTCCCTAGCGTCTCCACCACCGTGGATGACCAGGTGCTCGACAACGAAGGTGCTGGTGAATGCGCCAGCTTCCCCCGTGCTTGGACTGCTCCAGTCCCAAGCCGCCTTCTCGTCGAACACGACATCGCACGAGACAAGTACCTTGTTTCCGCGTGGGTCGTAGAGCCAATACGCGCCTTGGTACCCTCCGCATAGCCTAGGAACACCATTGGTGTGCTCCTGTCCTCCAGCTTGGTGAGGATCGGCTTCGTCTTCCTAACGTGGCCGATGCAGCGATTGTCCGGAGGAAGGACACGCTCAGCTTGTGCCCATACCAAGCTTCGAACGGCGTCTTGCCCATCAGGGCCTTGGTCAGAGCGCGGTTGAGGATGAACACCGCCGTGGTCACCGCCTCACCCCAGAACCTTGTCGGCATGCCTTTGGCCTTCATCATGGATCGAGCCATGCCGACCACCGTCTAGTTCCGCCTATCCACCACGCCATTCTATTGTGACGAGTACGGCACGGTGTGGTGTCGTACCACACCCTGATCCGCGCAATACGCAGCGAACTGAACCAAAGTGAATTCGCCGCCGCGATCAGTCATCAACACGCGGAGCTTCTTGCTGCTCTTGGAATCCGTGCGCATCTTAAACTTCTTGATCACCGCCGCTGCTTCGTCCTTGCCCGTCAGGAGTTGCAGCCACATGTACCAGGCAGCTGTCACATAGCTCGCCTCCGTGCTTGATGCGGGGTAGCCTTCGGACCATCTTCTCCAGCCGACCAAGTACGTCAAAGCTGAGATGTCTGAACCGGTCATGCCACCGCCACGGTTCCTCGGTGTGCCTTGCCGCCAGGCACACCGGCTGCTCTACCTTCAGATCGAGCAGGTACAATCGGTTCAGGGACCTCTTCACCTTGGCGAGAAGTCACTGCTCCCGGTCCCTGATCCTAAGGACTCTGTTCTTGATCAGTACCTCGCTACCGCGCTCATCCAGCTGACCAATGCTGATGATGCTGGAACGCAGCTACGGGATGTAATATACATCCGTTAGCGCACGGTGCTCCCCGTTCTGGCACCTAAAGATGATGGTGCCGCGTCCTTGGATTGCCACCCGTGAGCCGTCACCAAACTTCACCGTACCAGTAACATCGTCGTCGAGCTCGGAGAAGGCTGCTTTGGAGCCCGTCATGTGGTTGCTGGTACCAGAGTCCAGATACCATCGCTGCTCCTGGTTGGCGCCCACACGTCCGAGGTGGACTTGGACGCGTGGTTCGTCGAGGTTGACAGCCTTTAGGGCCTTCCCAGGTCCTTCCATCGTCGTCGCCTCTTCCTTCTCCTCGGCCTCAACGTCGTGCAGTTCATAGAACATCGCCATCAGGATAGTGGCCTCACCATCATCATCAGCTTGCGCTAGATGAGCCTAAGCCTTCTTCTCCTGTTTATGATTTGGGCACTCCCGTGCCCAATGGCCCGTCTTCCCGCAGCGCCGGCAAGCATTGGGGTCGACTTGCTTCTTCTTCTCCGAAGAAGCCTTGCCGCGGCGCTTGCCATCGCCACCGCGGCTGGAGGAGGCTACCCCAGAGTTCCTCCGAGCAGCCCACTCCTCCTCTATCAGCAGTAGTTTGCCACTGTCCTTCGTTGCTGTCGCCTGCTCTATGCGCTCGTCCATCGCCCGCAGACGGCCTGTCACATCCTCAATGGTGAGGGTGGACAAGTCCAGCATCGTCTCTATGGAGAGAGCGATCTAGATGTACTTTGCCGACACAGAGTGGAGGTATTTAGAGACCGCCTCCTCTTCGTCGATGGTGACGCCGTGGCTCTTTAGCTTGCTAATAAGTGTCTGCAGGCGGAGGGAGAAATCCTTCACCATTTCACCATCCTTGAACTTGAGGTTGGCGTACTCCTGCTTCAGAAGCTGGGCCGTTGCCTTCTTTGCGCGGTCGAAATCGACGCGCATCGCTGCAATAGCCTCCCACGTCTCCTTAGCAGAGCTCTTCACCCCTAACGGCTCCCTGTACTCCGCCCGTACAGCAGCGAGGATAGCCTTCAACGCTGACATGTCATCTTCCTCATTGTTAGTGCCCTTGTCAACAGCATTCCAGAGCCGTCGGGCTCTGAGCTTGACCTTCATGGTCACCGACCACTCTCCATAGTTTGTGCGAGTCAGCGTCGGCCAACTGGTGCCGCTGACCTCCCGCACCGTGCGAACAACGACCTCCGGTCGTGGCTAGGCAGCCATAGCAGTGCCACTGCTGCCGCCCATTTCCGAACCGTTTGTCATCGCCAGCGGTTAGTCCGACGACGGCGCTTGTACGGTTCTGATACCACTTGTTAGCCCACAGGATCACCGGCTCAGGTGAGTCGACCACTCACCAGTCTTACCGACCACGGCCGAGCACGACAGAGGCTATCCGACCACACACACTATGGCTCGAGGTAGAAGAAGAGGGAGAACAAAGTATACACACACAGTACAAGCACCAGCGTTGACCGGAGCCCTGTATAGGAGATGGCAAAACTGAACTCTCTTTGTTGACTTGCAGTGACAAACTATATATACAACTCTATCTATCTAGTCCTAGTACAGCTGCCCTACTGTAACAGTGATTAGATAACACAGCAGGACTGACTTCTGTGCCTGTCCCTGTATGTGGCTACATTCCAACAGGTGAGCCATTCGGCGCCAGCCTCTACAGCGGCTACAGTACCACAGCAGGGGGCCTTTTCGATGCCGTCTTCTCTTACTGTGTGTTCACACAAGAAAACAGTAGATTATCTAACAGTAATTTCAATGCACTGAAGCACCTCTTCTTAGAGTACTGCCCGAGGTTAGAGGGCATCGTTCCACGTGATTGTGAGCTACCAAGCCTTGAGACGCTCGACATCCTGTGCTGCTACAACCTCAAGGCAAATTTTCTATGAATATGGTCCTCAATCACGCTCCCATGTCTCCGAGGATACGTCTCCAGGAGCTGCCACTGCTGGAGCATCTCCACGTCGACAACCCCATGCTAACAGCGCCTGCGTGGGAGGAGCTCCACGTCCGCGGCTGCTGGAGCTTGCGCCACCTCCCACGCTTCCACCAACAACCAGACAAGGCCGTGGAGGTGAGCGGCGAGCAGACGTGGTGGGACAAGCTGAGCTGGGACCAGGACGACGACGCACCCCCGCACCGCGACAGCTGCGAGCCCAGGCTTCCCCCGGCGTTTCGCTTCGCACCGCGAGCGGGTCGTCATCGAGAGCTACCTCAGATGAATGAATGAGCTACCAATGCCCAAGCGCAAGCTCGATCGATCATGCATGCATCCAGTTAATCGGTACGTCCGTCATATGATTTCAGTTTCCATCATTACCTATCATATATCCACCCGATCAACTTCCAATATTTAATATCAGATTAATTTATTTTGTCCATTCCACAGCAGCTAGCATCCGGAGTTGGAGTCACCCACTCTATCACCATGTCTGCCAGCATCTTCAGTTCCACCAACGTGTGCGCGTCTTCCAAGATTTGATTGGTTCCATGTGTTACTAGTTCGTCGCTCTCGGTGTGTAAGTACACATACCATACCCGTACCTATGGTATTTGTTTTTCAAAATTTCCAGAAGGACAGCGCATCCAGCGGTGGCCGCTGAACCAGATTCTACTGTGTTACATATTGCATCGTATCGTGTGTTATGAGATTGCTTCATTTTTCTACCGTGACCTTGCTTGCCGTGTGAAGGTGATGTACACTATAGTAATAAGTTTGCTTGCTACAAGTACGATATATAGTGTCGCAGTGACAGCTCTGTCTCCAGCTCCGCATGCTAAATTATTATATGTGTGCGTACGTGTTGTTGAACTTGTTGGTCCTTGATTCGTGCTTCAAATACCGAGCCGGTATTCTTTTAGTTCGCTCCATGTGGAATTATGGTGGAAGTAAAGCATGGTCACACCGTTTTAGATCTCGTCGAGAATTACAACTTTGATATAGAGCGTGTCTTTATCCAAGGTTATTTAAAAAATTTAAAAATTTGAAATTCAAAATCTGGAAACTTAATTTATATATCTGGAACCGTAAAGGATCTCATACTAAAATTTTACAACTAAAAGTTCTAGAACTCGTCGGGCTCCACAAATTTGATATAAACTTTATCATCATCGAAGTTCATTTGAAAAAATATGAATTTATTTGCACCGCAGCTATTTTTAAGAATGGTTGCCTTGAAAATCGATTTCTAGGGATGGTGTACTTAACAAAACCATCCCTAGAAATCACCTATTTTCATAGACGGTTGACATAAGCCGCTATCCTTGAAAATCTTATTTTCGCAGGCGATTCTTTTAAGCTGACTATCGCTGAAAATAGGTATATTTTGAGTGACGGTTTACTTAACAGAACCGTCGCTGAAAATGTATTTGCATGGCGGTTTGTAGTTGCCGTGCTCCTCACCATACTTACCGGTGGTTTCTTATATCCTCCGTCTCTATTAGAAATAGGAGTCGTGTTAAAAAATCATTTCTATACTAATGAAATGCCACTGAAGCCATCATGCACTACACTACTATCATTTTGTTCGTGTACTTTGAGATGTGCCATGCGTGGTGCAGTTATCAATGCAATGTGAGTTGTCTTTTCACAAGAACATGGCATGTTTTCCCTGTATGCTTTAAACGTGCATGATTCATTGAACACTAATCATTTTTTTGAGGGAACACTAGTCACCTTTAGCTTTGACAAAGATAACCTAGGCATCTTATCCTCGTGTTCCAGCATAATACTCGCCCCTGCCGCAAGCAACGCCTTCCTTTTCCTAGTTTACGCAAGGATCATCCATCTGCCTTGGTTGCTATTGGTATGCTTGCTGGGTGTCCATTGCTGTACCTTTTCTTTTTAGAAGCGAAGATCTTTAATTAATTAGAACATAGGCTGTTACAGTCGCCCTGAAACAGAGGTGTAAGGAAGCAAGGACAATTACCTGGCCTGCTAAACTGACCAATCTGTATAACCGGAATGTTTAGCACAAGTATGTGCTGTAGCAGTATTAGGCCCTCTCCCTCTGAATGAAACACAAAGCATCGTGAAGAAAAGAACTCAACTCTCCGACAGTCTGACTACTGCTTCAAAGCCTCCCATTCTGCCAGCGGATACCACCAATGTGCCACGGCTCGGTGATTACTCTTCATCGTAAGATGCCCTATGAGCCGTATATTGCAAGTTATCCCCTGTTTCCTTTAACCTGCAGGTTACCTTTTCTTCTTTGAAGATGATATGATTCATTCCTTCATCCTTCTTAGCTTTCAGTGAGATGCATCCTTTGCGTGTTGTCCTAACAAGAGAATATGCACCCTCTGTTCCAGTATTTATTATTTCCCAGCTTTTGTTATACGTGCTGAACTGCTGATATTTGTTTTGCTGCCTCCAGCTGTTCTTGTTCTCCCATTTTCTTGCTATCGCTTTCTTTCAGGTTATTAAAGAAGTGACTAACTAGTGGATGTTGTAAAAGTCACTAAAAAAGTCCGTCTATCTTCATAGGTCCCAAAAACAGTGGCGGACCCAGCCGAAAATATGAGCTAGGGCCGATCGCTATGTACAGGTACAAAACTTAACCGATATACCGGTCTAACTATGTATGTATATCATATCTATATTGTAATGTCACATAACAATTATGTTCTAATATATAATTCAACAAACAAAAGGTACGTAAGAAGTTTGAACATGATTACCTTTCACATGAAGAGCACATAAGGAGAATTTTTGTTCCATAGTACGTCCAGATAATTTACCATACAAGAAATGATCAAAAGAAAAAGCATAAACAACCTGCAATTAAAATAAATTTAGTAACGAGTAAGTGACAAGTGAGGGAATATGTAAAAAAGTGTCAAACATTGTAGGAAAACATACCAATCCTATAACTCTAAGAACATCGAGGCCGCTTTGGAGGTAAACTCATCTTCCGATCTTTCATGGATTGAAATGTCATCTTAATTTTCTCAGGATCAAGTTCTCTATAAATCTCCTTCTCAATGTAGCACAAAGTCAAGTCCTTAAGCCACTCATCATTCATTTTATTTCGTAAATCAGTCTTGATTATATTCATAGCTGAGAAAGCTCTTTCAACTGATGCCGTTGCCACTAGAAGAAGCAATGCTAGCTCAATGATGTGATAGACTAATGGAAAACCAAGGTGTGCCTTACTTTGAACCAACTTTATGGCCAAACTTGCAAAATCATGTCAAGCTCTGAAATCATCAACTCTTCGCACATGTAAAATGAATGTCTCAAGTTCATCTCTTATATTAGAACGATCAACAATTGAAAAATCTTGATCATAGATCTCCATTATACGAGCAATCTTCTCCAAATCAAACATATATAGAGAATGAATCTCTTGGATCAAGACAAGAGAAGCAAATAAGTAACTCTGATGATACCTCATTGAAGCGATGATCCATCTCTGTGAGAATAGCATCAAGTGTAGCCAAGAAAGTGTCAACACGATAATGATGTTCTTTAGTTATTAAGTCATCATCAAGCCTTGATCGACCCCATCTTGGTCTACGCTCACTGAAATCTGGCAACTTTATCTTTTTTGCAACACAAAAGGCTTTCACTTCTTCAAATAATGGCTCCCAGCCTTCATTTCTCAAGTTTACCAAACGTGTTTTGACATCAACAAGCAATGACATGGCCTGAATTGTATTCTGATCCTTCTTTTGCAGTAAGAGAGATAACTCATTAGTAATACGAAGCACTTTCAACATCAACTTCATATTCAAAACAAAGGCAAAGCTCTCCATTTTTTTCAACAAACCGGCTGCTCTACCAGGATTGCGTTCATCCCCATGAACCATAGACAATACCCTCGACACAGAATCCCACATGTTCTCAATACGGAGTAATGTGGTGAAATGAGAACCCCATCTTGTATCACCGGGTCTAACCAAGCTAGTTCGTTGATGCTTCCCTTTCCTAGAAAAAATCTCTCCACCATCCAATTTCTCTAAAATTGTATTACGATGTTCAGCAATCAAGATATCTTTCCTTCGACAAGATGAACTAGCACTAGTCACAATCAAACTCACATAGTTGAAGAAATCAGAGAATGATGAACAACAACAATTACTAGCTGCAATTGATGAGCAAAGCAATGCACATAGAAAGCATGTGGGTTTTCATCACGAATTTGTTTTTGCAAACCGTTGAATTCACCTCTCATATTAGAAGCCCCATCATATCCTTGCCCTCGAAGTCTATAAATGGATAAACCATATTCAGCAAGAACATCGAGCAATGACTTCTTCAATGAGAGAGATGTTGTATCCTCCATATGTTTAAGACCCAAAAATCTTTCCACTACCATTCATTTGTCATTGACAAACCTGTAGACCAATAGGCACAATTAAATTAAATAGTTTCTAATAATTATTATCATTTACAAATCAGCAATTAAATAGTAACAAACCTCACAATCACAGCCATTTGCTCCGCTATTGAGATGTTACGACATTCATCAATTAGAACTGAAAAAATTTTATTGCCAATCTCTTTCTTTATGACTTCCTTTATCTCCCTTGCAAAACTTGCACAAAGATCCTTCTGAATCTTGTGAGAAAGCATTTGGGCATTTAATGGACATAACTCCTCAAATGCAAGTGGTACCTCCCCATTCCTTTTTTTGTGCCACTCAATCATCTCTAAGAAATTCCCTCTATTTAAGGAAGAGGGAGATTCATCGTGGCCTCGAAATGAATGAGCTTGTGAAATAAGATAACTTGCAACATCTAAAGAAGCCGTCACACGTGTTTCATATTTCTTTTCTGCATCAACACTGTAAGCCTCAATTTTATGTGAGACGCTTGCCCTCCGATTCCGAAAATCTTCACAAGCTGTCCTTGCTCTATTGTAGCAGCTTGTCGGGCCACCAACATGCTGAGGAAATCCATTATATGCATTTTTCCAATTTCTATACCCCTCTTTACTGAATGCATCATGACCAAAATGTGTTTCTAAGGGCTTTTGCTTAAAAAGAAACAATAGAAGCAAAATGCTGCATCTTTAGCCACACTATATTCCAACCAATCGTACTGTTGTAACCAATTCTTTAGAAACACCCTCTTATCATTTGGCTTCTTAGGAAAATTATGGCCATAAGGTTTGGTTGGGCCCTTCACCAAATAAGCCATCCTAACATCATCTCTAATGTCTGGATGGAATTGATCAATTGCTACACGAAGGCTCGGATCAGAAAGAAGATGAACATCCGGGTTGAAAACCTTAATACCTTCAACATCTTGCTCATGTGACGACGGTTCTTGATGTTCAACACCTTGTACTGTTTCTACTGGATGTGACTCTGAATCTCGTAGCTCTTCTTGTTCTTCAGATTCAGGAACAACAACATTACCGCTTTCACGAGTACTTGGCCCCGAGTTGCTTCCACTTGTGGAATTTGTACTAGGAAAAAAGCTTTTCAAATCTGTAAAACCAATTAACCATTGAATTGATTTCACCAGTCAGAGACCAATCTCTACCTATTTAATTGACTAACAATTTGCAATGGATAATGGATCCATGACAGTACTTAATTTCTTATACCGCTTCTTGCTCAATGGAGTTGGAGCCGCTGGCCTCCTCGCCGTCACCGGGTTAGACGCATCGCCGACTCCAGCTTCATCTCCTCCTCCTCCATCCATCTGCTGCTGCCTGCTCTCCATAGAGGCCACCCGGGCGCAGCCGCGTAGGGCCGCCCACCGCTGCTTGCTCGCCTCGCTGGCCGCCGGCTTGGAAATGGGGGGAGCGCCGTGCTGCCGCAGCCGCCAGCCAGTTGGAGCGCCGCCGCCCGCCGAGCGCCCGAGCTGCGAGCCTGGCAGCTTGCGATGCCGATGCGGCGCGCCTGTGTGCGATGCGGGGCGCCCCTGGCCCCTTGCGGCTAGCCCTAAGGGCCAAAATGGGCTAGAAAATGGGCCTTTTTGGCCAGACGGCCCAGCAAAGCAAAGCTGCATGCCTTGGCCTTCTTCAACCTCATGCACTCGCCTGTCGCCTCGCTGGCCGCCGCCGCTGGCTCACACGCTGCTCGTCGCCTAACAAATATCAGCTTGTTTCTTCATTACTCTTGGCCGTTCTTCATACCTACAATTGAGCCTTTTAATCAGCGGATGTTGTAGAAGTCACAAAAAAAAACCTGCTTCCAATACTGTTAGTCTGCCTTGTTTTATTAATTTTCTTGCAATCAGTTAATAAAGAATACAAAGAATCACTTATATTGTCGGCGGCTTTCCATTATTATTTATAAGAAAAAATGTGTCAAAAAAAGCACAACACTTCCAAGTACTTTCGTTTTTCTATTTTCTATCTAATTAATTATTAATTGAGTTTATAAAATATAAATCATATTATATAGGGTATATTGGTAATTGAGGTTTCGCCCTTTCTGGAGAGATTTCATCGTTTACGAACCGGAGACGGCGAGACACGAGTACACGTACGACAGCGCTACTCGTTCAGCGCAGAACCAATCCCGGCAGCGGCGTGATCCGCCCTATGTAGACAGCGACGCCAGCATGACCCGACCGGCGCGCCCCCGACGGCGGTGCGGACCACCCAACGCCCCCTTCCTCCCCATCCAGCAAGGACGTCGAAGCCCGATGGCATCGTAGGCGAGATGGCGAGGACATCAAGCAGCCAAGGAGAAGGCCGGGGACGATAGCAAAATTAAGTAACAACGATGAAGTCATCAATGATGAACCATTTGTATTGGATATAACTGAAGTCAGATGTGCATGCACATAGCATGTACTCGATTGGATTGAATGAAAGTCTAGTTTTGATGCCAAATACACAAGGAATTAGAAACCAACGATGCCATGTAAACACTATTCTGATCCAAAATTCCCATACCGTGTTCAGCCGTAGCAACAATGTTGCCCCTTCCTTTGAATAAAATCCTTAAAATGAAATTTGACAGAAAATATAATTCTGTAGTGCCATGAATGCTATATATCTACATATTCAGAAGGAAACAAGTCAGACGAGGCCCGAATGATGAGATGTTAATTTTTTTTTGTCTTTCCCTTTCATGTAAAGAAGTTAGAGGCTTGGAGCCATTTTTTTACTACTGATGGCTGGACCAGTACTTAATTAGAGAAAAATAAATGTAGGTTAAATTTTAGGCATGCCAAGCTCTGGCTGCTGAAAATTGATCTTACAGGAACGATACCTGAAAAACAAATAATCACTTCTACTCTTTGAGCATTTTGAGAGATAATTTTTTCCAAGAGGTTATTACCAGAGAATTTTCCAACAGAGTGAAGGACTCCAACTATCTCAGAAGGATTTGTCAATGCTTTACAAAGTTGGTCCATCCTGAGATGCCTTGGCACGATTGTCACTCCATCCTGAGATGCCCTTTGTTCTTCAAACCAGCAGGTTTCCTTTTTCTTCTTTGAACATGCATGGTACGATACGTTCCTTCACTAACCAGAGAATATTGTCCCTCTCTAAGAGAAAGAGAGTACTCTCAGCTCTACGAGAATTTTAAGAGAAGTTTCTCATTGATGAGCCATACAAATTGGATATATATACTTGAATTCATATATGAGGAGATAGCATATAGTATTCTCAGGTTTAGTCTTTAGCTTTCAGACTTCAGAGAGATGCATCTTTTCTCCTTCGTGTGCTGTGGTACACAGAGAATATTGCTCTCCCTTACTGTATATAAGAGAGTACTTCAGCGGACACCCTTCTTGTTCACTCATTTCCCAGCTAAGCTTATCAACCAAAATCAGCATTACTTTTCAGCCATGGAACAGTATTTTTCTCTTACAACAAATCAGCAGCAGCATCGGCATCAGCCGAAAATCAGCCAACCGAACACGGCGTAAATCTCTTGCATTGTCCTAACCAAGTTAGTGGCGAAAATCATTATTTCCCGACATTGGAATGCTCACGTAATTGCATTATTAAATCAATTTAGGCTATTTCAAAGGAATGCAAATTTTAGGATGTTACACTTGATCTTACAGGGAAGTTTTTTTTTTGATAAAATCTTACAGGGAAGTTACCAGACAAACAAGTAAACACTACTTACTGTTTGAACATTTTTTAAAGACTATTTTTTGCAAGAGGTTACGAGCGAATTTTCCAATGGAATGAAGGATTCGAGCTATGTCTCTGAAGGATTTGCCAATGTTATACCAAGTTCTTTCAAAAAATAATGTTATAACAAGTTGGTCCAACCGTGTGCATGAACATAACAACACTTTAGCCATGCTGATGAAAGGGTTCTTGTTTCAATTAGGCTCAGTCCTTTAGATAAATTGTGAATTACCGCAACAACAAAGAAAATATTACGACTACAGTCTTCGATTGCTCTGCTTGTGTGTTTTATGAAGCCATGCCATTGTGCCTTGGAACGATTGTCACTCCATCCTGAGATACTTTTGTTCTTTATAAACCTGCAAGTTACCTTTTTTTTTCTTTGGACATTGTATGATCCATTCCTAAAGTATTCTCAGCTTTAATATTTACTAGATTTCAGAGAGATGCATCCTTTCACCTCTGCATGTTGTCATAATCATAACCAGAGAATAGTGTCCCTCTGTTCGTGTATATAAGCGAGAGTACTGCAGTGCCGTCCCTCTTCCCAGCTACCCCTTCTTGTTCACTCATTTCCATTCTGAATCTCTTGCGTTCAGGTTCCGAACTGAGTGAGTGACTAGTATACTATAAGAAAATCCATCTATCCTCCACAAATCCTCCCACCACCACCAAACAACAATTTGTTTTTCATTCCCTTGTTTCCCATTGGCTTTCATTCACTGCTTCATATACCGTTATGTTTCATCTGTTTTTTCTCAATCCATTAACGAAAACAAAGAATTGCCATATTTCTTGCAAATATATTGTTTCCCATTAGCTTTCTTCCAGATCTTGTTTTGAGGCCCTGTTCTTCTTTCGTAGTTTTCAACTGAAAAAAGAAATCTTCGTTTTCTGCTGTTCTTTTATGCTACCACTTAGACTCTTCTTATAGTATTGACTTTTTTTTGTCTGTTTGATGATTTCGTACTTGCTTCTTCTAGTAACAGATAAATGGATATACCAAAAACAAACATATGGTACAAGCTCCTTCAAACTTAATCCCCCCAAGTCATCTGAGTAATTGATTTTCATCCACATAACATCATCGATTCTAGCACGAGGTAATAATATCCTTCTTCCTTGTTTCATTATTACCAATGCTCAGAAAATCCGAGTAATGTAATGGCTGTGTGAGCTGCTCGTGTTTTCTCAGGGTCACAAAGAAGTGAGTGCTTCTGGAGAAAACATATATAGTGGCAACCTTCAGCCTTAAGAATTGATTTTTCGGAGAAGGAATTGTGTGACGTCATAGCACATGAAGTTATTCCTGGAAATTTTACCATAAACAACGACCTCATTGGCAAAAGCAGAGGTAAAAATAACTACATCAGTGATTAACATTAAGTTTTTGAAGGCTCTTGATTAACATTAATTTTAACCAAACTCATACAAAAATTTCAAAACGATTATGACGAGATATTGTTAAAGACTTAGAAGGTAACTTGATATAGGCTAATGATTTCGCTTGGACATTTTGTCAAATGTCAATCAATTAGTAAAGTAGCATCTTGCTCCTATCAGTGGTGATGTTATCTCTTTGAAAAGTAATTTATAGGGCAATTTATCTATATTTGCCCCTACTGAAAAAATTAACCTCTGGTCATAACTGGTTCTTCCCCTTTTTCTATTATGTGGTCTACAACACCATATTAGTAACTAGAATTAGTTTGTCGCAAGGAAATCATATATATGAAGCAACACAATTAGTCATAATGCTACTACGTAGACATAAAAATGTTTTTGTGTTTTTTTTACAGGTCAAAATGTGGAGCTGATTCTGTATCTTACATTCTGGATGCGTCAATGTGGGGCCATATTGGATCTAGAGGGGTATGCCAGGTATGCCCAGCATACGGCTTCCAGTATGTGCGCATATGTATTGCAAAAAAAATAAAAACAAATTTATCTATATAATCGTTGGCTAAAAAGTCAAATAATTATTGGAAATTACATATGCACACGGTTCCAGTACATTCAAATTGCACACCCAACTACCTAAACTCGTCCCGATTCTCATCCCGGTCATGGTACTTGGAAATTGCACACTCATATCCCTAAAGTTGTATTATTTTACCATTATGGTTCATCCACCCCTGCACTACCATCCTCACATCCGCTACACCACACATGCCCGCCTTACCCCCTAGCCATGTGGAGTTGCACCATGCTCACCCTACTACCCCACGACGGCCTATGTTGTATCGTCGGTGCAGTGGGCCATGCCATGCCCAACCTCGCCGCCATGCCGCGTGTTACAATGGCACTGTAGTGATGGCCCTGTTGTTGACGAGGGAGGTGAGGAAGACTAGGAGAGTGAGAAACCGAGTGCGAGGAGATGGCAAGAATGAGCATGAGTTCATACAAGTTGAGGGAGAGGAAGGAGTGTGGATGTGGTGGTGGCAGTGGTGGTGTTGAATGCAATGGCTGCAAGGCTGGGGCTGGCACCACAGTGAGATGGAGGACGAACGAGTCAAAAAAGCGAAATCGAGGAAGACTGCGACGGAGAAGGCTTGGCTTGGACATGCAGTAGGGCAAGCATGGCATGGGTGGCCAAGTGGCGTAGCAGGTCCTAGGAAGCTAGGTCTGCACATCCTTCCTAAGCTCTTGCCACACATCTCGACCCCTGAGCGCTACACCACTATGGGTGGACGAACGCGGTGCAGCGGGATGTGTTTGCACGAGTGTGGTGGGCATATGTCATGTATTGTGGGGAAGGGGATGTACCAGGATGGTATAGATAGTAATACAAGTTTAGGAAGTTGAGTGTGTATTTTAGAAGTATCGAAACCATGATGAGAACTTAAGACAAGTTTAGAGAGCTGAATGTGCAATTTGAAAGTATCGTGACTTGGATGAGAATTCGGGACAAGTTTAGGGAACTAAATATGCAATTCGAAAGTACTGGGACCTAGATAAGAACTCGGGACAGGTTCGACAACCGCTAGTGGAATTTACTTTTATTTTTATTTCCTTTTTAGCCATCTTTTCACGTTATAAGCTGCGGCAAATACTTTTGTTGCTCACAGGTTTTGTTAACCGAGAATTTTGGTCATCTACTAATCAAACTTAAGTCATGGCATCATCATTTTCTGTTGACACCAAGACATTGCATGAATGGCGTGATCGTTTACGAATTATCAGCTTCTGGTATGTATCTTTAACATATTTCTATATTTTCTTTAAATTTACAGCGAGCTTCAGTTATTCGCACTTTATGAACACTAGCTTGATCTCTCTATATACTCTCTCTATTTTGAAATTTAAGGTATCATAATTTTTTTATGACATATCACGAGGTAAAACAAATGATGCAACCCTTAGTCAGCGTGAGATATTTTGCTTACGATATTTTGAGCATGGAGTTGGATCACGTTAGACATTAAAGATCTGTACCCATGTGAGTGAGGCATGGGACGTTAATAAATACTATGCGTGGGTTAATTCACTTAGAATCCATATAATGTGACTTAAGGACGGCAGTGCTGCCAGCGGCAAGGGACAGTTTCAGATTAAAGCAGATCTGAGCAACTAATTTCGATAGGAAGTTGTAAGGCTGACATATATATATATATATATATATATATATATATATATATATATATATATATATATATATATATATATATATATAAAACAAAACACTAGCATAGATCCAACAAAGCTGCGCAGTACATAGGCCGCACCAAACCACTAATCAAAACAAGAATGCCATGTACAAGAATTTCTTGAACTAGTCAAAATGACATCATTTCACCAAGAAACAGAGGAAATCTGGCCTGAAAAGCGAATCGAGTGCTTCAATCTCTCGATGATGAGCTATTTAATCGAAGAAAAAATGCATGCGTGATCTTGATAAGACAAAGGTCTATACTAGATTGTAACGCCGGTATTTTGTACCGCCTTAGGATTTTCAAAGTCATACACGAACGGCGGATGACGTTGGCCACCGATTTGACTTGCAATGTCTTGGCCAATAACCCTCTTGTGGAGTACATCTTCCTGCAGCAGCAGACTTTTCCCTTTCAGATCAAAAGGTTTGACATCGGAATACCAGTCCACTTGCTCACAATCTCAAGAATGTCCACGTCGGTCCACCTCTTCTCGAAGCATTGACTTCCACGATTGCTGGAATTCAACAAGTTTATTCCCACCTCTTCCAAATTGTTTCAAGTGACAAAAGTGTTCTATACTTCAGTTCAAGAAGACGATTCAAATCATACTCTCTCTCAAAGCAGCTTCAATCTCCGTGTTCACTCTATCGGTCTAAAACAAGATAAAGACAAGATTAGAGCCTACATGAGTACATGACATAAGGGGCAAAAAAATCAGCTGATCGGATAGTCGGTTGTTGTCAGGTCAGCAGACAGACCAACTAGCAACACCGCAACTTTCCAAACAATGGCGACAATAGCGAACATTCGAAGCAAACAGCGACGAGCTTGCTCTCACTCTTCACAATTGCAGCCAATTGGTCAGATGGCAAAGCCACAACATAACAAATAACTTATGCTTTAAGTAGAAGCGATCAGAACCAATATATATGGCAGGCGAATTCTTGCCCCAAATATTACTTATTTGAACATGTATGCATGATGCATGTATTAACATATACTCAAAATATTGAAATATAACAGAACCACCTTAAAATCAAAAGTGCAGAAGTTCTCTAATGAAAACTTGATTCATCACAGCCACTCAAGAGTAGTACAAAACAAAAAAAGTCACAAGGCATAGTTAGGGAAGGGGAGAGCAGCGCGGCACAAGACTGGGGTTCCTTCTGTGATTTTTCAATTCTGGAATTTCTCGATGCTTGGAAAATACCGAGCTTAAGCACATGATTTCTGAACACTGGCTTCGGTTTCAACTGACACGCTGGGCATTATGGATTCAATATTGGATTCAGAGGGCAATGTGTGAAGTTTGAACAGGATATATAATATCAATAGATTCAAATAGACATGGAGCTACAAGATTTCAAAAACCCTGACCAAGTTGCAGTTCAACTGGTTCCACACATAGTATGTCATCATATAGTCAGGATCAGATTGGGTTGGGACAAGCTATTCCCAATTTCCTATATATACAGCTCTCCAAAATGGCCCTAAAATCTTTTCTTTCTAAAACTGAACATCACAGTTAAAACTACTACTACTAGTAATAGTATGGCAACCTATACCATTGCACCTACAGCCTTCTAAATGTGTAATCTGAACTTGAACAATAATGCAAACTAGGATGCCGTAACAAAAAAAAATCACATGAATTAGGAAAAAATTATACTCCTATTTGCCGATGGATTTTAATTAGTAGAATCAAAATTTGCACAAAGATGGTACTGAACTTTGTTGTACCTCCAGCTTTCTTGATTGTGCTTCAGCCTTGGCGCTCTCCAGGTTAATCCAAGCCTGGATCTTTGCCTCTTCCTCTTGTCATGGTTGCTCTTCTTTGTTTACTCAGCTGCTGCCTCACCCTCTTGTCCCTGGATGAATGAATCTCAAACAATAAGTGATCCACCAGAGGAAACATAACAGACACTAATTAACTAATTAACCTCGATGTATATAGTAGATCAGAAGGAACAAAAATGTTGAAATTATTTCTAATGAGCTGAGCTGCTCAGCCAAACTTTGATTGATCAAGAATGCTTAATTATTTTAAAAGCCTATTCTCTCTCAAGTGTATCTAAGTACACAGCTGGACAGAAATTGCAGAGAGAACATTCAGAGCACAAAAGTGATGCAGTAGCAGTGGTTTTATTCTTGCTGCACTAATTTCGCCAAGGGTTCAGCTGCTATCATTTTCCTAAAGTCTAGGAGTTCATAACATGTCAAGCATTTGTACTTTCCTGTACCTATTTGGAAATTTCTCTCTGTGACAATGAAAAGATCATGGTTACCATTGACTGTACTATGGAGAGAAAAGGAAGGAAATTTAGAATAAATGTACATGCCAAATTAAAAATATTACATTTTGATTTAATGGCTCGTTCTCCTTCTCCTATAACTAAAGCTCCTTCTCCTAGAGCTCCCAAACCACAAGAATCCAATACAATGGCCTGTACAGGAACAAGCACTTGTCCTCAATCCTGCATACCAAAAGCAGAATTCATTTGCCATTCCAGGAATAAAAGAATATAATCATAGTGCTTACATTAGATAGCTATAAATGACATGATAGTTCTCTTAACTCTAACAATATGTCTCAAGAAGCATCACTGGATTGAACATGCTCATGTACACTTAGTGAAGAAGCTTCAGTGCAAAATATGTCATCTGTACCCATCCTTAACTGTTTCAAAGGAAAAAAGAGTTACAAAGTTTGTCAATACATTACAAGTTACAACATGTAATTTCAGCAGAAAATATGACTATACAAATATATACCTGGTATGTCAGCTCTTAACCAATCTTGGGTACACATCAGTGCCTCGAAAGTGGTTGGGAGTAATCTACAACGGTTTTTATCAACCACTAGTCCAGCAGTGCTAAAAGCCGATTCAGATACCACAGTCAACACTGGAACACATGTCACGAGCTATTTTAGATATGATTGGATACATTGGATCGTATAGTTTCCACCAAGTGATGATGTAAAATGTACCATCTCCTATTTCAGGATGTGAAGGGTCCTGATTGAGTAAGATAAGAGCACAGTAATATAACGGAGCCCTGATTGAGTAATTTTAGTTATCTGTCCAACGACTCCAACCTACTCAATAATGATCCGTGACTGAAAGTGAAACCCTGCCAATACTTGTTCTTTAGCACAGGGAGAACAAAGATATTTTTTTAGTCCCTCAGTAGCATATGATGCATGAGGCAGTGATAATGTTTCATATGGAGATAAAATACAGTAGATAGTGACAAGGTACAATTAACAATATTGACTGCACATAGAGTATATCAGAATAAATAACTAAATCCAAAAAATCCCAAGTACTTTTTTTTAACGCAAAAAAATCCCAAGCATTATGATTTATGATGCAACCAATTTGAAGTTTGAACGCGAAATCAAATACTTCCAACATAAGAACTAGTGGACTACTATGCAGGTTAATTGAAATTTCTTGACCCTTGACTCAATTTCAAAAAAAATGCCATGAAATTAGATTAGGGATAGCCTCACCGTTGCTTGGCGTGGAAGACCCTCTTCTTGGTCCTGCGTTCGCTATGGTTGCCTACTGCGTGAGACTGACACAGCCACTGCATCATCCTCAAGGTGCGACATGGGTGGACGAGTCACTCGACCGCTGGTCCCTCTCCACTCCACTGCCTCGCCACCGCCGGCGCCGCCCCGTGACCTGGGGGTGACAGATCCGGCCACCAGAGCACCGGATCCGCCAGCCCAGGCCCTGGAGCATCCCAGGCCGGCCCCGTCGGCGCCGCCATGCGAGGAGGAAAGGGGACGACGGAGGGGAAGAAGTGGAAGAGAAGCCCGCCGCCGTCACCACCACCCTGTGCCTGCCCAGGCCTCTGGCCGGCACCATCGCAGTCACGGTCAGGCTGCCTCATCGAGCCCCACGTGGCTCAGGCGAGGCGACGCCCGCCGGCCCGCGTCATCCCGTGCCGCCACTCCACCAGACGAGTGGAGGGTCCCGTCGCCGCCATCCTGGGTGGCCTGCTCCACTGGCTGCGCAGCGGGAGAGGGGAGGGAAGTGGAAAGGGAGTAAGGAATGAAGGGTGGGCCTCCTGTTTTAGTGGCATAGCCCTTTCGCCGACACTTGGACAGTGGTTTAGGTAGGCTACAACGACACTTTTTTTGTCTAAAAACTTTCACCGACACTTTATGTGTTGGAAGGAGAAACGCCGACATATAAGTTGTATTCTTACATTACTATTGCCGACAGTTTAAGTGACGCTAAAAAAGTAAAGAATTGCCAACACATTATGTGTTGCCAAAACCCTTGATTTACCAACAGATAATTGTAGGGAAAGGTGGGTTGTGGTGTAGTGATGGGGACGTGATTTTTGATCTTCCGTCAGGTTGATGATAACTATCATTTTAGGCGTAGCATGACACATCGATCCGGCTTCAGATCGAAAGACCCGAACCCTGCAACCTTAGCACCACAACTCCTCTGGTTATCAACCGTGTCACCAATCCGGTTGATCTCGCCAAGAAGGCTAATCCCTGCATGTGAAACGAAGAACACAAGCAAAAACTTGAAAGTATGTAGCTCAAAGTCTAGGACAAACTGCAGATTGTATGATTAAGTTCTCAAAGTGGGGTCTCACAAACCGATGAACGGTGACTGTCAATGGACAAAATGATCTAAGAAAAACCCAAAACCTAATGATGTCGGCGGCATATGATTATAAAGGTCTTAGGGTTGTCACCTACCCTGGATGCCCTCCCTAACGGGCTCAAAGACGATACACGGCCCATTGGACCAAATACGGTGACGCAGCACCCTGATAGATTCTGGACGCTCAATTGTTTCAATGATTCCCGTTGATTCTAAAAGGATTTTGATGTGGGACCACTTCCATTGATTTTCTTATGAAATTATCTTTCCATCCATATGTGGATCGTCGAAAATGGAGTCCAGACGCGTCCTGGGTGACCAGTTTATGGCAGACTAGTCCTGGAGGCCAAGGCAGACTCGAATTCATGTTGGACCAGGGCTCCGGCTTGTGTTGGATGTCCTTGCTGGTTATCTTTGCCTCCATCTCTTCCTCCAAGTTCCTCATGACCCTCTCCAATGTTTCTAAGAAATATAACATCATTAGGTAGTAGTCTATTCTCAAAAGTATGAAAAGGATCGCTTAAGAACGAACTCACCTCTAAATTTAGCTGGCGCATTCGAGCTCGGGTCATTGGACCTTGCATATTGTTTGGAGGATCAGCGGGTGCATCCGAAGGAGTGATTTCCTCATCAAGAGACCTCACCGTCGACGAGCCTAGGATCCCCTGCCAAATCTCTCTCTTACATTATGTTGTAACCCCCCGATTAGGGTGCTCTTGAATACAAAGATCATCAAACTGCTAGACATAGGGCCCCGATAGACCAAACCAGGATAAACCTCTGTGTCCCCCGTGTGATCTTTAAGTTCTTTATGTTCTTGAGTCCACCCGAGCCACAGGAGACCTCACACTCTGTGACACCCAACGAACAACAATACTTACCGCGGTTTCGACCCCACGACAGCAGGTTTTATAGTTATTTCAATCAAACAGCCTATATCTTTTTCATAGTGCAACTCACAATAGCTTTTTCATAGCTCACAGCAGTTTTTTCATAGCCTACAACTGAATGAAATAGACCCTACATCACTCTCTAAATACAATATATGGTAGTTCTATCATGATTTTTTTCACACAAGAAAAATGGTACAACCAACTTAGGGAGTGTTTGGCAGGGCTCCTCATGAGGAGGGCTCCTCTAAAATGGCTCCGGCTCGTCTATTTTTCACTGAAAAATGTCTCCTCGTACAAAACATTTGGTACGGCTCCTCCGAAGGAGCCAGGAAGGAGCCCTACTGCATTCTCGACTCGAGCTCCCAAGTCGCTTCCCACTCTGTCTGATTAGTCCAAAGAACCTTCAGATACTTGAGCTTCCTTCGTCGCAAGACTTTATCAGCCTCCTCTAAAATTCTTACAGGACGTACCTCAAAGGTCAAGTCTTCCTTGATGGTTTCTAGTTCCAAGGTCATATGTTGCTCTGGGTCCCGTAGGTATTTTCTCAGCATGGAAACATGAAATACATTATGCACACCTCTCATAGAATTGGGTAGCTCCAATCTATAAGCCAACTTTCCAACACGTTCCAATATTGGAAAATGACCAATATACCTTGGGCTAAGCTTTCCTTTAACCCCAAATCTCACAACACCTTTATTAGGAGAAACCTTCAAAAGTACTTGATCCCCAACCTGAAACTCTAGGTCTCGCCTCCTAACATCAGCATAGCTTTTATGCTTGCTCTGTGCAGCTAGCATTTGTTGCCAAATTTCAGCGACACGCTCAGTCATCCTTAGAACCCAATCTGGTCCGAGAGCTACCTTTTCACCCACTGCTTCCCAACAAAGTGGTGACCTGCACTTCCTTCTGTAAAGGGCATCAAAAGGTGCACAACGAATGCTAGCATGGTAACTATTGTTATAAGCAAACTCCACAAGAGGCAAATGCTCCTCCCAGCTTCCTTTCCATGACAGAACACATAACCTTAGCATATCCTCCAAAGTTTGAATTGTACGCTCGGATTGACCATCCATTTGAGGATGAAAAGCAATGCTAAGTATCACATTAGTTCCCAAGGCACTCCACAAGCTCTCCCAGAACTTGGAAACAAATTTAGCATCTCTATCAGAAACAATGGTTTTTGGCACCCCATGAAGTTTCACAATTTCACGCATATAGATTGGAGCTAAGTCACTTGCTGAATTTGTAGAACGGTAAGGAATAAAATGAGCTACCTTACTCAGGCGATCCACAACAACCCAAATAACATCTCTCTCTTTTAGGAGTACGTGGTAACCAACCACAAAATCCATAGCGATGTCCTTTTAGTATAAGTACGTGGTAAACCAACCACAATTTAGTATAAGTAATTTTTTATTAATCAAATAAAATATACATCATTTTAAATTCTAGCCCGTGCGAGAGCACGGGTTGATGGACTTGTATTCCTGGTATTATATGGGCATTTGAGTCCTTTTAGCCATCTTTTCGTGTTAATAAGCTCATGCAAATACTTTTGTTGCTCATAGGTATTGTTAACTGAGAAATTTGGTCCTCTACTAAATAAACTTAAGTCATGGCATCATCATTTTCTGTTGACACCAAGACATTGCATTTATGGCGTGATCGTTTACGAAGTATCAACTTCTGGTATGTTATCTTTAACATATTTCTATGTTTTCTTTAAATTTACAGAAAGCTTCTGTCATTCGCACTTTATGAACGCTAGCTTGATCTCTCTATATACCTCTCTCTATTTTGAAATTTAAGGTATCATAAATTTTTTATGACATATCACAGAGGTAAAACAAATGATGCAACCCTTGGTCAGAGTGAGATATTCTGGTTACCATATTTTCAGCATGGAGTTGCATCATGATAGACATTAAAGATCTGTACGCATGTGAATGAGGCATGGGACATTAATAAATAGTATGCGAGAGTTAATTCACTTAGAATCCTTATAATTTGAGATAATTTGTTAATGCTTCGATATCATATACATTAGTAATCTTATGCAACACCGAGTTTAATAGCACATATGCTCACATTTTTTTGGATTTGTTCTATGAATTAACGTTGTGGTAGACGAGGTGCCCAGCAAATTAAGCGCATATGCTGACTTCTCGTCAAGTTTGAGATTTATCGGCTCAGCTCACTATCCTAGAGGTGCTCATAGAGATAGGATAAGCATGTATATATTCATAGTGATGAGTGTGCGTGCGTGTATATATATGAGCATCTACGTTTATACTGTTTTTTAAGAAAAAGAATAACACGATACTGGGAAGAGTAATTTCTTTATCTTTCGCATGCCTACTACCAACGGGAGCATTTTCACTCCGAAATATTATTAACATGAAATAGATTTGTCCATAAAATTAACATGCACAAAAAGGTGATTTTGTATGTTCAGGAACAAGAACATCTAGTATCGACTTCAGCCCAAGTGTTTATTACTTGTCTTCACACAGAGTGTTGAAAATCGTACTCCACGTGGAGTAGAAATTTCTCGCTAATTAACAAGAAGCAAACTATATGTAGGACTCCACGTGATAATGGCAAAGAAAAGGGAGTGTAAAAAAAGAGGATAGCTAAGTACGTAGTTACTGACCCGTACGTCGAGAGCGCAAGTTGTTTGATCATGCACTTAACCAGTCCTTTGTTTCTATTTGTGCGGCCAGGCTGGATGGATATCTCAAGAGCCCTGCGTATCGAGACTTGGGCCTTGATTACATTCCCAAGTTTTTTCACTCTCTCTCCATCACATCAAATCTTTGGACACATGCATAGAGTATTAAATATAGATAAAAAAAATAACTAATTACACAATTTGATTATAAATTACGAGACGAATCTTTTAAGTCTAATTAGACCATGATTGGACAATAATTATCAAATACAAACGAAAATGCTACAGTATCAAATACTGATTCCCAACCATCAGGCCTAGGAGCAAAAACTCGGTCGGTTTAAATGCGTGATGTGGAATGTTGGGGTCGGACCCACAGCATGTTTCACACGAGCTATCTCAAGCATCACTCGGGACGTAAGAATCAAGAGACACGAGCTATCTAGGGACCCACAGCATTGGAGTATTCGCCTGAAGATCGGAGTTGTCTTTACGCTGTCTATACTCTGAGGTTATAATCTTTATACTATTATGCTATGTATTTAAGCATTGTCTTTTGATATTACCTTTATTTGTAGCTATATGTGAGATTTGACTTCCTGGACTTGCATATAGTGTGTATCTGGTTTTATTCTTAAAACCAGATGCTACATGAGCATATAT
This sequence comes from Miscanthus lutarioriparius, assembly GCA_904845875.1. Classification (NCBI taxonomy): domain Eukaryota; kingdom Viridiplantae; phylum Streptophyta; class Magnoliopsida; order Poales; family Poaceae; genus Miscanthus; species Miscanthus lutarioriparius. Next base: position 45,628,337 of record CAJGYO010000012.1, read on the forward strand.
AAAAAAAGGAATAATGCGTACTGGGGAAATAATCTCCTTATCTTTCCCATGTCTACTACCAACGGGAGCATTTTCACTTAGATATGTGTCCACATTCTTGCAAATATTATTACCATCAGGAAATAGATCTGTGCATAAAATTAACATGTTCAAAAGGGTGATTTTGTATGTTCAGGAAATAATTCAGAACATCTAATATCGACTTCAACCCAATTGCTTATTACTTGTCTTTACACAGAGTGTCGAAAATCATACTCCACGTGGAGTAGAAATTTAACGCTAATTAACAAAAAAAACTATATTTAAGGACCCCACGTGAGAATGATAAAGAAAAGGGAGCGTAAAAAAAGAGGATGGCTAAGTACATAATTACACAACAACCGGACCTCGAGTGCGCAAGTTGTTTGATGAAGCACTTAACCGATCTTTTTATTTATCTTTACGGCCAGGCTGGATGGATATCTCAAGACTTGGAACAAAAACTCGATTGGTTTGGATTGGTGATGTGGAATGTTGGGGTCGGACCCACAGCATGTTTCACACGAGCTATCTCAAGCATCACTCGGGACGTACTCCTAAAGATCAAGAGATATGGCCCCTATGACCACGTGATAGAGGTGGACATGAAGCGAGCAGCAGCACAGCTGGCAAGAACAAGCCTTAGCATTAATGACAAGCTGCATATAAAAGTGGCGGAGCAGCTCGGGCTACTCGACCAAGAATACGACAGGCTCTTGGAAGAGGATGACGAGCTGCGGTACTATACCTATGGCCTCAACCCTTCATCGTCCTTACTGGATAAGCTTTCAACATCATCTGCAGCTGCAGGACCTCAAATAATCCAAAAGCTAGTGATCAAGAAGTACCTGCTGGTGGTCGAGAACATCGACGAGCCCATCAAGCCCATCAACCTTACTGCTCCAACAGAGGGCTTATGCTTTCCTGCCCCTGGGTGGAAAGGCTCCTTTTGGTGCGTATCCACCACCACTCAAGATGTGTACGGAAGGAGCCAGCCATCAGATTATCCTTGTCTAATCGAATCTTTTAGTGGGGATGATATGGTGATTCTTACTCTCTAATCACTGCATCAAGCGGCCAAGTACATCTTGGCTGCGGTCGCCCACAAAGACGAGCAATATTGGCACCACGTGGCTGTCCGGTGCTTTCACTACGCCACCAAGCTCCTTCCCCCCCACTGTTCATCGCCTCATGGAGATGGAGGCCAGAAGAGATCTGCTGCATTGGCCGACATTACTTCAGATGAGCTGATACGCCAGTGGTCTGCACAAGGCATCCTTGTCATGGACACAGAAAGAACGGGGGAGACTACAGGCAGTAGTTATGATGGCAAATACAGTGATATATACCAAGTTGGAAATCTCATCCTTGAAGCTTTCCGAGAGTACACCTTGCTGGAGATCCCCTTTCCTCCTGTGACGACTGAAGCTGAAGAAGCCACAAAATCTGCTGCACACTTCCTAGCATGTCACAACCTCATCGCAGAGCACCACACAACCGATGAACTTTGCGACGGAGACCATCCTAGGTTGGAACACATGCAATGGATCTCACATGTGGGAGACCAAGGATGGCATTTAAGCAGGGAATGGTTGAGCTACGGAGCTAGTGGCCCAACAACACTCATTTTAAGGCATTGCTCACAGCAATCAAGGTTGCTCATGAAGCTTGAATCCGATCATTTCTTTGCCAAACTCCCCTGTCTTCATGCTGTTGATCTCTCCTACACTCCACTAAAATCACTTCCTCCATCAATCTGCTACCTCCAAGAACTCCAGTACCTTTCCCTTAGGGGCTGCTTTAACCTCACGAGTCCATTCAGCTTCCCCAACACTGAAATTACTCTCAATGAAATCAATAGCAGCAAAAATCTCAACTTGCTCTGCTTTGATCTTTCCTACTCAAATATAAACACATTCCACAACGACTTCTTCTGTAGCATGCCTAATCTGCAAGAGCTCTTGCTTGTCAAGTGCTCCAACCTTGAGGAATTGCCACCTTCCGTTGGTGCTTTGTCTAGTTTAACAAAACTCGAGCTCACAGGGACTCAAATTAAATATTTTCCTGGGCAAATGTTTGAAGAAATGAAGAGGCTTGGATCAGCCAAGATAATCGAGAACAAGGAATTGTTTTTTGCACCAGCAGGGTTGTTTTCTAAAGCACCTGGGTTGACCGATTTACACATTGAAGGATGTGAATCAATTACAGGGGTAGAGGTAACCTTAGAGAGGCATCCAACCCTGAGATCATTCTCATTTATTGGCGCACCTCACATGAAGCGGTTGTCCTTGCGTGGATGTAGAAAGTTGGAGTATATTGGTATTAAGGAGGTGGGTGATTTGGAGGAGCTTGATCTGTCTGCTACGGCTATCAAGGAGCTCCCAGATAGCATCCCTAATCTGCCAAAGCTTAGAAAATTGCTTGTCCTGGGTGTTCCTTCCCTGAGACGATTTCCTTGGCATAAGCTGCAGAGACTCCCGGATGTGTTTTGCTTGGATCAGTGCTCAAACAGAACCATTAATCATTCGGATCATCCACAAGGTGCTCAGGTGTGCATAAGTGATTCCAGATTGTTTTATAGCTTCGGTCATGACACCATGAATTCAGTAAGGGCTGGAGAACTTTTGACAACTTTCTATGTTCGAGTTACATCATGCAAGTCCACAAGCAGCAAGTTAAAGGATGAAGAGGGCATGGTGATGATCAACAAGGTTCAGATGGCACCACCAGCTTACGCTGATGTAAACCGTCTGTATCTGACAGACGGAGTCTCTATGGTGTCAATGGATGACGTACCTCCCTTTCGGGTGACCAAGCGTCACGTGGAGATCTCAGCTGCTGATCGGTATCCCCGTGGTCTGACATATCTTCTGAAAGTCACCAAATCAATTAGCATGTTGGGTGATACTCATGTCTCCTGTCTCAGTGATCTGGGCCTGGGTGATTATAGTTGTTTCGATGAGCTAGAGGAGTGCATGCTCCGACGGTGCCATCGGATGGTGCAGGTCTTCAGTCATTACCGGGTTGCATTATCTCTACAAAATGCACATTTCTACAGTGGTGGTGGTTATAATTTCAATGCACTGAAGCACCTCTTCTTAGAGTACTGCCCGAGGTTGGAGGGCATCGTTCCACGTAATTGTGAGCTACCAAGCCTTGAGACGCTGGATATCCTGTGCTGCTACAACCTCAAGGCAATTTTCTATGACTGCTGGTTACACGCTCCCGTGTCTCCGGAGGATACGGCTCCAGGAGCTGCCACTGCTGGAGCATCTCCACGTCGACAACCCCATGCTGATCGCGCCTGCGTGGGAGGAGCTCCACGTCCGCGGCTGCTGGAGCTTGCGCCACCTCCCACGCTTCCACCAACAACCAGACAAGGCCGTGGAGGTGAGCGGCGAGCTGGCCTGGTGGAACAAGCTGTGCTGGGATGGCACACACCCACACCATGGCAGCTACAAGCCCATGCTTCCCCCAGCTTTCGCTTCGCGCCGCGAGCGGGTCGTCATCGAGAGCTATCTCAGATGAATGAATATACCATGCCCAAGCGCAAGATTGATAAATCATCCAGTTAATCGATCGGTACGTCTTGCGATTTCAGTTTCCATTATTAATTAATTATATTAGCTATCGTATACTCCCTCCATACTCGTATTAGATGTCGTTTTGGACAGGATTGTGCATACCAAGGAGTGATTAATTAGGGGGTGTTTTTCCATGTCTGCCCCTAATAAATAGAGTTGCGGGTGCATCTGTATCGAGTAAACAACCAAGGCTCTAACAGCTAGAGCAGCGAGGAATAAGCTAACAGTCGTGAGGTCCCGGGTTCGATACCTTGCGATTTCAGTTTCCATTATTAATTAATTATATTAGCCGGGCACTATTTTTTGCTTGTGGACATTTGCATGGGTATTTTGCATGGCTATTTTTATCCAGCGGCGCGACGTCGGAGTCGAGCGGCGCGACGATGGAGTCCAGCGGCGCGCAGCTTCCAGACTCCAGCGCCCATGGAAGTCAACTCAGCGCCTCCACGGCTGCCAGGCCCTCAACGGACTCCATGGGCGGCAAGGAAGGATCGTGGCTTATTGAGGCGAGTTTTGGGGAGAGGATGGGAGCGTTATGATTAGTGTGCCTCGAGCGAAGAGCATTCCATGTCGAGCGGAGGTGGGCCGAGCGTGCGCAATGAAGAGCCAGGGGCAAACGTGTCCATTCAAAGCTGTTTATCGTCCAGAACGACATCTAAACCGAGTACGGAGGGAGTACTATTTTTATCCACCCGATCAGCTTCCAATAATAATTTTTACTTATTTTGTCCATTCCACAGAAGCCATCATCCCGTTAATAATTCCTGCTCGCCGCCGACGCCAGTTGCATGCATCTGGAGTTGGAGTGCCTGTCTGCTGCCTCTTCAGTTTCGCGTTCGCCAACATGTGCGTGCCTTCCATGATTTGATTGGTCCATGTGTGTTTAGTTCACCGCTTGTCATGACCTTAGCAATGGTTTGTCTCCGCTGGTTCATTGACCGCTGGTTCAGTGACAGTTCTGTTTTCCGCTTGTAATAAGCATGGCCATCTCCGCATGGTAAATTATCAGATTAGATGTGTCATGCATGCGTATGCTTTGTACGTTTTTTTTTTTGTACGTGTTGTTGAACTTGTTATCTGATTCATGCTTGAAGTATTGAATTGTATTGAATGACTGAACCTCTGCTCCGTGTGGAAGTAAAGCACGGGCACACGGATTTTTTGAAATCAATGTTGCTTTGCTCTTTAATTAGTCCTTCTTTATCTTTACAAAGAGAAAAGGGGTTACCCAGCCCTGCAATATGTTCAATCACCACAATGCCTTTACTCTTTAGTTAGTGTACTAATGCTCCATCCAGCTCCTCCCATTATTTTGTCTTTCGAAAGAAAAAACACATATTCACGAAAAGTAGGCGCCTCTATGCTCACGTTGAATCAAAAGAAAGACTAGACTGACGAAGGTGGGGACTAGATCACTCTGAATGATACAACGTGGATATAAATAAAAAGAATGAAGTTGGGATCAGAAATTAGCTGCATTGGTGGTGTGGATAACCAAAGCAGGGTGTGCATAAAGATATTGAGCCCGTTCACTGGTTGGTTTCTGGGCTGATAAGCCTGACTGGTGCTGGTTTGTTATGAGAGGAAACACTGTTGATTGGCTGATAAGCCCTAGCTAAAACCAACAAGCGAATAGGTTGATTGATAAGGACAATCTCTTGTGGAACTCACTCTAGGAAAAGAAGAATACATCCAACTGTCCTATCTTTGAATTCCCTTCTATAGAATTTGTGGGCAAGGACGCATATCTTGAGCTTAGGAAATCTTTAGTGGGCTAAGAGATCCAGGGCTAAGTTGAGTCCTCAACACAAGCCAGAGCTAGACCAACAAATGCCTAACACAGTCAAGATGAGAATTCTGTTTTCAAAGATCCGTAAAAGATTCTAGCTCGGTTAAGAAGAAAATTCGTGGCCGATCCTCGAACTTGGCACGAGATGTCATCTAGGTCCCTGTACTCTCAAAATGTCATTTCTGGGTTCTTAAACTTAGGTTCGGGTTTCACGTAGGTCCAAATGAATCTTAACTCACACTGTATGCTGACATGGCACTATGGCCCCACTTGTCATCCCTTCTCTCCTTTCTCTTTCTTTTCCTGTATCTCTCTCCTCTCTCTCTCATAGCCGCCGCAGCCGCCGGGGACAAGCAGCCATCGCTCGAGCCCGCCACCTCCTCGGACTAGTCCTTCTCGTCGTTGTCGTCGTCGTCCACCACCTCCTCGTCTTCCCAGCTTAACCGGCCCCCAGCCATGTTTCCCTGCCGCGCCGGTCGACAAGGCTCTGCGCGACTTGCGTGGTGCACGACGGGCCACGCGCGCGAATGCGAATGCGAATGCGAATGCGACGGCGCGCGCGTCCCAGTGACCGCGGCATGTAGGAGGCGGGCAGGCGGCAGAGGAACACGGCCAGGAGGGGCGCATCGGTGGCGAGAGGCAGCGTGTCCACGACGGCCTCTTGCAGCGCGTGCTGGTCCGCGTCCGCCTGGTCCCGGCAGCCGGGCACCACGGGCGCGAGGACCCCCGGCCAGGACGCGCGCCGTGTACGCAGTCGCCGCGGCAACCACCACCTCCGGGCCCGCGCGTCGCAGCGGAGCGCCGCCTCGTACGAGGAAGGCAGAGGCGCAGCGTCGCGCGCCGTGATCTCTAGACTGCCGTAGTAGTAGCGCTACGACGCGGCCCACCTTCTCGGTTTGGTGCTGCACACGAACCGTGGCAACTTCTCTGATTGTATTGGCCTTCTACTTATACACAGTCTACGCTATAATTGGAAAGCAAAAGAAAGGAAAGGGAGCAGCCAAGCCAATCTCGCGCCCTCCGGCCTCCGCCATGCGCCTCAACCCTCAAGGTCCTAGAAATCATGCGTCATCCCACATGCAAGGCCAGGCCACACAACGCGGACAGCAAGCGCCACGATGCGTACTGGAACGCTCGGCCTCCTGCTCTCACGCTGCCGCTGACAGCAAGTGCCCTCGCCCGCGAGACGACGATGGCTCCAGCTCCGCCCCGGCGTACCGCGGCGTCGGTACCTTCCCATGCCCGGAGATGGCGGCACGAGCACGACGTCGCCGCGCTCAGCATCAAGGGCGCGCGCGCGCTGTGCTCAACTTCCCAGACCTCGAGCGCGACCTCCTGTGCCAGGCCTCCCTCGTGCCACGTGACGTCGCCCGGCGCCGCACGCGACACCATCTTCGGATAGGGGAAGGTGCCCAGCCGGCGCGGTGGCGTCTTTGAGAGAGGGAGGACAGGAGGAGACAAGGAGAGAGAGGAGAGAGAAGTAAAGGACAAGAAAGAGAAGGGAGAGAAGATGAGAGTGGGCCCATATTGCCATGTCAGCGTACAGTGTAAGTTAAGATCCGTTTGGACCTGTATGAAAGCCGAAATCAAGTTTAAGGACCAAAAATAACATTTCGATAGTATAGGAACATAGATGACATCTCATGTCAAGTTCGAGGTCCGGTCCTGAATTTTCCTCCGTCATTAATAAGAGTGGAGTGGAACTTTACAAGCGTGAGAGGCATATAAATATAGACCACCCAACATGGTAAATAAAAGAACCGTAATGCTGTGACTCAAACGTCCGACATTCGGGACGCGCGGATAAGATTCGACTCGAAGCGAAGCGATGCGCCCCCGGCTCCTTATTCATTCAGTCCCCGTCCTGTCCCCGTGACCTCCCGCGCCCACTCTCTGCTCCACTCGCACGCTCCCCCTCTCCGCTCCTCCGCACTGCTGCGCTCGCTGTTGCTCTCCGGGACGAACACCATGCTCGCTGCCGCCCCGCCCGTTCGCGCTCCCTTCCTCCCTCCCTTTGTGACCTCCATGCCACCAAAGAGGAGGACGGCGGCGGCGGCTTCCCAGCCGAGCTGGCCCTCCCTCCCTCCCTGCCTCCCTCCCTCGCTCCGTGACTTCCATGCAACCGGAGAGGAGGGCGACGGCGATAGCTTCCAGCGAGGTAGGTGGGTTCTTCTCTGGAGCCCTTCTCCTCCTCTCTCCTCCTCCTCATCTGGATTTGAGCTCTCCTCCTCCTTCTCCTCCTCCTCCTACTCCTCTGGATCTAGATCTGAGGGACGCGGCGGTGGCTTGGGTTCCGGTGAGCTCTGTTGCAGTAGGCTTGCTTTGCTTTTGTAACAAGTAATATTTCTTTGTTGCATTAGTTTTTTTTATGTTGCATCTCGTATTGAGCTTTTTGTTTCTGTTGTTGCAATAGCGTAGTTTTGCTGTTGCAACAAGCAATATTTCTTTGTTGCATTAGTCTTTTTTTTATGTTGCATCTCGCATTGTGTTTTTGTTTCTGTTGTTGCGGTAGTGTTGTTTCGCTGTTGCAACAAGTATTTTTTCTTCGTTGCATTTGTCTTTTTTTTCTGATGTTGCATCTCGCATTGCGGTTTTGTTTTCTGTTGTTGCAGTAGCTTTGATTTGCTGTTGAAACAAGTAATTTTTGTTTGTTGCATTAGTCTTTTTTCTGATGTTGCATCTCGTATTGTGCTTTATTTATGTTGTTGGAGTAGCTTTAGTTTGCTGTTGCAACAAGTAATTTTTCTTTGTTGCATTAGTATTTTTTTCTGATGTTGCATCTCGTATTGTAGTAGCTTTGTTGTGTTGTTGCTGACGCTCTTGTTCCGATGTTGCAGTAGACTTGTTCTGATGTTTCACCTCACATTGCGCTTTGTTTGATGCTGCAAACAATTTTCTGATGGGAGTGCGTTGGGGGCGGGTGAGGTTGGGGTGGATGGGAATCCCTTTCTATTCGACCCGTTTAGTGCGCGGGGGGCAGGCGAGCTTGGGGGCGGGCAGGTTCCGTGCGCGAGGAGCGGAGGAAGGACAGTCCAATCTCTATTTCTGTTCCTGTGCGGGCGTGCGTGATTCCGTGCGGAAGGGGCGAGGTGCGGTACGAAGGTCCCGACGTTCGGACGCTAGCAGTTCCAATAAAAGAAACCAAGGTACTGTTTGTTTCAAAGTTTTTATCCCCGTAACCATTTGCTCCACTCACTACTACAGAAACGTTTTTTAGGGCGGCTCGTAACCCTTTGTAGGGGCGGTTTGGCCAGCCGTCTCTACCAAATCGTCTCTACAAATCATGCATTTGTAGGGGCGGTTCTCAGGCCGCCCTTAGAAATCGATTTGTAGGGGCAGCTGTAGTACCAGCCGTCTCTATAATACCTGTTTATATTGGCGGTTCAATCTAGAATCGCCCCTACAGTACGTTTTTCCGCCAAAAAAATTCAAATGTACAATTCAAATTCGACCAGAACACTGTTTGTTTCCGCGTATTCCATCCAGCGTTCGCGTTGCCGAAGGCCCCGCGACCAACATTCCAAACCGCGTTCGCGTTGCCGAACGCCACGCGACCAATGTTCCGAACCGCGTCCGCGTTGCCCAACGCCCCATGATCAGCGTTCCGAACCCCTTAGAGTACAAGCACAAGAGTATTATATAAACTACAATTATAAGCCCAATTCACAAGAATATATACAATCCATCATTAAATAGACATAATTCACAAGGTAAAACCAAAGTCAAATTCCATACACATTGTTATCAACGTCCTAGAGCTAGCGTTTCAGTCTCACGAAGATGTTGGTACTGAGGATTTCTACCTAAGTCAGACTCTCGGTCATGGTAGGCGCCTTTGACGTGTACAATCTGGTCCAATATGAAGTTGCAAAGGTCGCCGATGAGCTCTAAGAGTTGGTCATCCTTGTATGGGTCTCTTTTCATTTCTTTCTCTTCTTTCCACTATAAGAAAACAAGTTTCGGTTTAGTATTTCATACCATGTATGAAGTTTTTATACTACGGGTGAAGAGGTTTAAACTTACCCTTAAGGGTGTCTCCTGTAGGCATCGGTGTTACTCATCATAGAATATATATAGTATCCACAATGTACACTTCCAGGCTTTTACTTGGGGCACTATGTGTTTTGCATATGAAAATGTTAAGTAATGCTTTTGACAGCCATGTAATGGAGTACTAAAGAAGTAAGTTACACTTACCGCACATAGTGTTTTTATAGCTAGCTTTTCCTTCCTTGCTGGATCATGCCTTCCATGATGGTTAGAGACATAGAATTTAAATGCACTGTTCGAATTATTTTAGCAAATACAACTTGTTAGTATCCAAAAGTGAACGTTACAAGTATATATACAAACATATAAGGTAATGAGGATTGTCAATATGTATACGTCTTGAGAATCGATATCAAGTCTTTGTATGTTACCGGGTCCCTATCTATTGAATCAAAGACCCATGCCATGCTCCTCCCGACATCGACGGCTATACAAATTCAGTGGTTGGTGTATGGATTTAATCATAGAACTAGATAAGCTCTTTTGCATTGAATAAAATATATCGAACAAAGCTTTAAGTATAGAGTTGAACTTACTCGAAGTTGTATGGTAGCCATATAGTATAGTGTTGTTGGAGAATTTTGAAAGTTAGGGCAATGTATGCCGCAACCTTAAGGGACTCTTCCCTTAGTTTCGCCGTACGGATGTTCTCTTTCTCCCGAAGAGTCTTTGCAGCAGCTAGCTCTTTGGCATCCAGTTTCCACTGTTTAGGGTAATTAAAATTTGTTTGGGCTATAGCTTGAGGGTCTATATACCCGGTTTTCACACTTGGCATTTGTTTGACAATGTGCACTTGCATTCTACAAATCACGGCATGGGTTAGTTACAACAAAATTCAAAGATTACATTCATATCATATCAGGAGGACAAGGACTTATAGGCACCACGTGCGAATTAGATTCATCTCCATTGCTCCCAGGTGAAAGCATGTCTGCATGTCATTGAAGTCAAAGACAATTTTCCTGGCTAGGCTTCCAAATGTTCCGGTGGGGACGCATGCTTGTATGAGGTCTATGCTCGTTGGGAGAACACGCAAGTACCAATCATGGAACCTTCTCATTCCAAGTGGTAGGCGCTGGATGTCCCGGTTTGGTAGGAAGGGCTTGCCTCTTTCATATGTTTTCGGGCAATCCTTTAACCATTTGATGGCATCAACATTTGGATACTGCTTTGCAATTTAGTGGAGTTTGCTAGTGACGGCCTCCTTAGAACCCCATGATGGGACTTTTTTAACTTGGTTCTCAGGCTTGAAGTGGTCATGGGAATACCACTTGGACACCGACGAGACGTCTTTCATCAGAACATAAACTGGCCTTATGGTGATTGGATGCTTCTTTCAAAGTTCCCATTCAGGCACGTCCTCATCTTCTTGTGCATCACCTTCTTCAGGAGGTACTCGTTGTTCATGTATCGGCTCTGCTTGTTGAGAAGACTGTGGCATCTCATCATGTACTTGTTGGGTACGAGCTGGAGAAGGTTGTGGCATCTCATCAGGCACATGCTCACTAGGAGGCGGGGAAGAATGTGGCATCTTAGGAATGTGGTGGTTAGGAGATGGTGAAAATATCTCCCCGACCTCAATAACTCGCTCCAAATTTGGGAGAGAAGGATGCGGCGAAGAAGCAGTCAATATAATGTCCCGTTTGTGCCAGAGGATGAACTGCCCCATAACGTCTCCGAGTAACACCAGCCCCTTAGGAGTTGTGTAGTCTATCCTTCACTGCATGAACTCGGGCTTCACGGTATGCATCTCGACCCTAGTGTAGTCCGCGCTATCTTATTATTGTGGTGTAAGCCACCGGGAGGATGTGCAACACCCATTGCCACCTCCATCACAGTGTTTTGCCGGCCGCTGAGAAACACCAAGGTGCAACTAGTTGGTTCCCGTATGCAATCGACGGGGGTTGTGGCTGCAGTGGAACCTTGGCTGCTAGAAACTTTCGGAGGGCTGCCAACTAATGCCAGTTCTCTCGGGGCGTCATTAATATCTGTGGCTCCATAGATAGTCCTTGCTCCTCCAACACCTTCACAACTAGAGCCTTCTCTTGGACCTCAAGATTAGCCTCCTGGTCTCTGCCATGTTTCTTGTACATGTGCCTGTCCTCTTCGAATCCTTGCTTCCAGGTCGTCCTTTTTCCTAGCCCCTAGTGCGGCCTGTGTGTTCCTTGTTTCCCAAGCCAAGGCTAAGCTCATCCCTCTCTCTGGAATGATTGAATGAGCATTTCTCCTTGTCTTTAGCATATTTCAGTATCCTTGATACTGCCTCTTGGGTCTCCGGCTTATCAAACTTAAGATTACCGCCAGATGATTTTGTACTCCTCGCATATATCCAATTCCTTAAGCGTACCTTCAAATTTGTCACATCGATATTCCCAGCACCTGTGGCCTCTTCGTCCATCTTCCTAAACTGCTCTTCCTTGGTATAGTAGCCACCGGGGCTTAGATGATGGTGGTGTTTGTTCCTCTTCGCCAGCTCGGTGTTACGGGCACTGAGCTCCAATGCCTCTGGTGAAGTCTTTTGAGCCACACGCTCCTCCCATTGACTAGCAGTTATTTTGCCGAACTTGTTGAAGGGGGTTAACCTCTTTTGGATATACTTCTTGTTGAGCTCCGACCTCCAATGTCGGAATGACTTCTCCCATCATCCTGAAAGCATTTTTTTACCAGTTCGTGATTACCCTCCGGAAATCTAAAATTGAGCTTCAACTACCTATCCCATAGTTCATTCTTTTTGTTCTCTGGTACCTCTTTCTAGTTAGGGATTGCTGGGTTCGATTTATCTCTTCCTAGGGCCCCGATCGCATTATGGAATCGTCCTCTTAATTCCTTCGGCTGAAGGATCTCCCCTGCTGGCCCGACCTCCGTTATCACATAGCATGCCTTATCTGAATATAGATTTGCTTTTCTATCCCCTCGTTTCCTCTTAGGCTTGGTAGTTGTGGTTGTGTCTTGAGGTTGTGGTGTAGAGGTATCATGATCCATCTCTGTGGTTGTTGCATCTGTGCTCCTTTCCTCTACTCCATCTTGTCCAGCGAGATGTCGCGGACGTCGACGTCGTCTTTTCCGAGTTTTAGGAGGGACCTATATATACGACAGGTCAAAGTGTTAGCAGAGGTAACACAACCAAAGCTTTAGCAAAATTTACAAGCTAAGGCTTTTTCCCTACCTCCTCGTTCGGGTCAAAATCCTTGTCCAAATCTTTCTCAGTTGGCCTCCTTCTGGCTTCACGTGGGAAAGGATCCTCAGGACTTACATATCCCTCTTCTGAGTCCCCATCATCATCATCATCAACTTCTTCACCTTCAGCAGCCTCTCCTGCTCTTCCTTCTGCTCCCCCTTCCTCCTCGTCACACTGCTCCTAAGTAAACATCACTTCTAGATCCTTTTCTACCTTATTATCGAACTGCTCCTGAGTAAGCTGGTCCTCTAGTGCTTGCTCCTCATAGATTGGCTGCTCATCATGCTCGGGGCATCGGGCTGCACTGTCTGGTGTCCGCGACATTATTTTGCGCTTTGTTCTAATAGATGCAAGATAGTGTGCTTTAGGTACGCGAGAAGGTATAAGAAATAAAAAAGGTCTATAAACCAAAGTAGTCCTATAAAACAACAATATATCCAAAAAATCGAGTAGTAGCAGTAGTAGAGGCCTCAGAAACATGTCAATCATCATCTGATCTTGAACTTGGAGCATCAAGGCATCATAATAGAGAAGAGAGGAGAAGGTAATGTAGGGGCGGCTGCCAATGATGCCAAGTTCCTCACAAATTCTTGATCATCAGCTCATATTCCATATAATGTATGGACTTGGACAATTTCATCATCGGCAAAACAAAGGAGAGGAGAGGAGATGAGAGATTTGACAAAAAAACAACAGCCGCTTAACAAACATAGAGAGGAAAATGTGTAAAAAAAACAGTTGTTGTTTTCCAAACATAGAGGATAGGAAAGGTGAAAAAAATAGAGGAGAGGAGGGTAACACATGGGAGGAGCCGAGGAGGGTAGCAAGTTAGCAACAACAAAACAAACAAATGAACACCTCATCAGTCACCTCCCTGATGACCCTACTGAAGGTGAGGGCAGTGGCCACAGCAAAAGAAAGATGAGTATCTAGCTAGCTGCTAATCCTAGTAGAAAGATATTAAAGTAAACATGTCAAGGCCTAGGTAGCTCCTTGAGGAACCCAATTAAAATACCCCCTTGGATTAACTAATTAATTAACTAATACTGCAATACAGAACACAAAACAAACAGACTGCTAAGCAGAGGTTCAGACCAAGAGCTGCGCTTAGTCACAGCAAGGGAAAAAGAAACCAGCCTATTGGTCTGAACAACCAACAAACAAACAAAAGAAAAGTACTCTGCGGCTTAACTGCTACCACCGAAGGATATTACTAACAATAAAAAAACTGAAATACACTAATATAAGGAACAAACTAAAAAAGACATTATAAATAACTGACAGTCTCTAGATGACATTTTAAATAACTTTACTCTATTGGTGCAAAGTACTAGTTCGATCTTGGTGTGTCTGTGGTTCACCAAGCCAGTGATATCCTAGAGACTTCGAACATCCATATATCCATGGCACTATATAATCTGCTTATTTACTTTGCAGTCTTTTACAAAACAATCAAGACCCTGTCCAAGCATGCCCTTCAACAAAATCAAAATGGAGACAAATGTGATGGCCTTAGAAGTATGCAATAAGCCTATTGTATGGAGACGCAATGTTCGTAGGACACATCATGGCACAAGTTATTAACTAAACTGAGATTCAGCAAAAAAGAACTGAAATGGTTCACACTTGTACAAACGAAAGCAGTCAACACATGCAGCAACGACAATGGAGTTCATGTGTGAAGAAATGTAGCATGTCTGAGTTCTGGGCAAGTCAGCATTGGCATTTCTTCAGACATGCACAACACAAACTGACATTCAAAATTCAAGAGAAGACAACAAACAATTAACAGGAACTATAACAATTAAATAATTACGGCTGCCATTCGTTCTAAGCAGCCAGTATAGTAGCCTTGCCAAAGTGTAAGGCAAATGAAGGTGATGGTTGATTCATAGCACAGCTAGTCGAATGACGAACAAGCTTCATCTAGAGAGCACAGGGTGACAAGACAGAAAGCACAAAACTGAACCGACCACTCAGCATGACATATGGATATTTAAAACATTGTTGCTACATGAGTTAGTTTGCATTTAGATTCAAAGAATTAATTCCATTTATAAAAAAATCCTACTTGATTGGTTCCATCGTTTATCTCTGTTGTATGCATGTGCTGTCTTAGTTAGCCTTCTTATCTATTGGAACATATTGAAATATTATCTGTTCTATCTAAAAATCCTATCAGATAATCTTTCATATATAAGAATTGTCTGTGATGTAAATATTTTGATAAACACATATGTACTACTGTTTTCTAGTGTGTGCAACAGACAAAAATGATATGAGATTATTGTTTTTTATTGTTGTCTCCATGGACATGATTGTGGCTTGCTTTTAAATAATAAAGATATATATTACAACCAATTCTTATATGTATCTATGCTCAAATAAATACCCGTGTTGGATCTAGATCTTTGCATGTTGTATGATACTAAAAAAATGGACATTTAGTTCCTGTTTTTGTGAACTGCAGACATAATCTTATAATAATCTTATATAATAATATACTCATCATAGCTTTCTTTAATTTCATCTGCTACTACAAAATAGGTGAACAATGCTGTGGGTACATTGGCCATGGGGCACTATTATGATGAGGATACAGTTGCTGCAGTGATTATAGGAGCTGGTACCAATGCTTCCTATATTGAACGCAATGCTGGTATCGCAAAATGTCGGGGTCTTCTTACCGATTCCGACCAAACGGTAATATTGTTTTGTATTATCTTCTGTATTTGTATTCTTTAATTTGATTTGATAAATTTTCAATGTGAAAATATTATTGTAGCTTATACTATTAATTTATATGGTTTATTCATTAGGTTGTCAACGTAGAATGGGGTAGTTTCCGGTCTCCGCAAGTACCATTAACTCCTTTTGACATATGTTCCAGTGAAGCATAACGCAATCACTATGACCAAGTAGAAGGGGAGATGAGGTGTGGGTCAAACCCTAACGGATCTAGAAACTACTGCAACGAAGGAGATGAGGTGCACTGACCTTCGAGACGGATGGCAATGGTGGTGGAGATGGCGACGGCGGACGAGGAGCGAGGTGGCGACGGTGGATGAGCTAGGTGGCGGCGGTGGAGGAGCGCCCGAGAGCGACCCCCACGTCGACGTCGGCGAGTTCGGTGGTCGAGGTCGGAGAGGGAGCGCGGGCGGGCCGGCGAGTTCGGTGGTCGAGGTCGGAGAGGGAGCGCCGGTTGCGGGGACACCAGCTAGAGCACGCGGCCGGGCCGGCGGAGCTCAAACCCAAGCCCCGGCGGCCTGTGGAAAGGCGGTGGTTGGGGAATGGTGGACAGAGGTGTAGTTAGGCGAGGATGGAGGAGGTGGGAGAAGGCGCTTGTAGGCCACGGAGACGGCGGCGGCGGCAACGGGGGCAGCGGAGAAAAAAATCGGCAGCCTACCGACGTCCGAGAGGAAGAAAGCGCCTAGGTAATTTCGGCCTCCCGCGAGCTCTTTCTTATATATCGCAGGTCATTTCTAGGGGCGGTTCCTGAGTCAGCCGCCCCTACAAATCGATTTGTAGGGGCGGTTCCTGAGGCAGCCGTCCCTACAAATCGATTTGTAGGGGTTGTTCCTGATTAAGCCGCCCCTACAAATATTTTTCAATTTATTTTAATTAATAAATTTGTAATTTATATATAAAGAAAACAATGTAAATTTATATAATGCTTTTTTGATTATTCTATATATGTATAAATAAATATAAATATAAACAATTTCATGATATATATATATACATATATAATTTTCTATTTTCTTCTTTACAAAAATAATATTTTAAAATTTTAAAATTTGAATTTCAAAACAACAAAGAGAATTTTAGGACACTAAATGACCTCAAATAAAAATTTTGTAAACATCAAAGTTGTAGAACTCATCAAGATGTACAACTTATATTTTAGTCATATTTCCATTTGACCAAATTTGAATAGTTAAAATTTGAATTTCAATAAATGTCAACTTCAAATAAGAATTTAAAACCTTAAATGGTTTTAAATAAGAAAGTCATGAACATAGAAGTTGTTGAACACATCACTATCTACAACTTTTATTTTGATCATCTTTTCATTTGATCAAATTTGAACAGTTGAATTTTTGAATTTCAATAAATGGCAACTTCAAACAAGATTTTGAAACCTTAAATGCTTTCAACTATAAAAGTCATGAACATAAAAGTTGTTGAACTCATCACTATATACAACTTTTATTTTGGTCACTTATTCATGTGACAAAGTATTAGTAAACATTGTTCACAAATTCACATATGACTCATAGTTTTATGAACTATACGAGAGACATGTTGATTTATGAACAATGTGTACTATCACTTTGTCAGATGAAGAAATGACCAAAATAAAAGTTGTAGATCTTAATGAGTTATACAACTTTTGTATTCATCACTTTTTCAGCTGAAATCATTTAATGGTTGAAAATCTCGTTCGAACTTATCATTTTTTAAATTTGAAAATTTAAAGTGCTCAAACTTTATCAAATGAAAAGAATGACCAAATCAACATAGTAACTTGATAGGGAATGATTTTAGAAAATTTTAGGAAAAAATCATCACTTTTGGAGTTAGTATGAGGGAGAAAGACTAGTTACAAATTTTTCCCAGAGATTAAAAAGAAAAATCACAACAAGTGTGATTTCTCTTTTTAACTGTGGCTGAAACTTGTAACTAGTTTTTCTCCCTCATATTAACTCCAAATATGATGGTTTTTTTTCCTAAAATTTTCTAAAATCATGCTCTATCATTTTAGTCTAGTCATCTATCTTTGTCATTAATTTTGAACAATTCAAATTTTGAATTTCAGAAAACGACAGCTTCAAACCTGATTTTCAACCAATAAATAATTTCAGTTGTAAAGGTGACGAATATAAAAGTTATTGAACACATCATTATCTACAACTTTTATTTTGGTCATCTTTTTATTTGACAAAATTTGAAACAGTGTTAAGTGATTTCATAAAGTTTTAGTAGTAATAGAGTGGATGTTGAAATAGATTCATCTGAATGTTGCAAAGGTAGTCTCACACACATGCATAAATGTAGTCTCACACACATACAAAAATATGTAGTCTTACACACATACATAAATATATAGTCTCACACGTGTGCATAAGTGAAGTCTTACAAACACACACTAACACAAATACTCCACGTTCAATAACTAGCTAGCCCGCTGTAACGACTTTCCCCTTGACACTTTTTCGTTCCCATGGCAATATGTCTTTGGGTAGGTTCTTTTCCACAACACTAATCTTCTTAGGAAAGTCTGTGAATAGCGACATCTCATCGTAGTTATTGTAAGCTTCAACATTGTCCACGCCATCAACTCCAATAATATGCTGTTTCCCGAGGCAACCACGTGCTTTGTCTTCTTCTTCGGAGGGAGGTTACTTTGTGGGTCAAACATATAGAAAACTTGTGCGACACGTGAAGCAAGCACCCAAGGGTCATCTTGGTAGCCTAGATTCTCGAGGTCCAGGACTCTCAATCCGATCTCGTTCAATTGGTGTTGTTTGATCCAGCGGCATAGAAACAGGGCCACCGTTATATCCCTTCCATAGTCAAGTTTACATATCTCTTCAATGATGCCAAAGTATTGGATCTTTCGCCCCAATCCATCGATTCGAACGCCGCTGTTTTGGTTCATATATTTACTATCCTTTGTGTGGGTATAGTACGTATACCCATTGATGTCATAAGCATTCCAAGATGTCACTTGTCTCGATGGTCCCTCCGCCAACCTACTGATGGTAATAGAGTCTATGGTTTCTCCAAGCGGTATGTTTTGATCCTTCAACCATGTAGTTAGTCGTTGCTTGTGTTGTTTCATGACCCAATCATCCGAATGGGATTTCTCTCCGCCATAATGATAGCCAAGTGTTCATTAATGTATGGTTGCATCAGCTGTGTACTCTGTAAGACACTGTAATGCGCCCGACTCACCTCTTTATAATCATGGTCGATGAATACTTTTCTACCACTGGTGCCCTTCACAGCCAGCCTACCCTTGTGACGAGAATCGGGTTTACCAATCCCTTTGTATACTTTTATGTACTCTTAACAGCACTCGACGACTTCTTCAGTATTATAACCCTCTATCATGAAGCCCTCTGGGTATACTCGATTATGCACGTATCGACTTAGAACCGACATGAACCACTCGTAGGACCACATTTCATGCAAGTAGAAAGGGCCTAGTGCTTGTATCTGATGAACCATATGAATCATGAGATGTGACATTATATCAAAAAAAGCAGGAGGTAAACATATCTCTAGTTGGTTTTGTGTCTCCACCACAAATTCATGTAGGTCACTCACCAATCGTCTTCTGTGAGATCTTCGAAAAGAAGTAGCACATGCGGGTGATGGCCATTTTCAAGAACTCTAGCTTTATAGCCCTGATTGCAATAGGTAGAAACATTGTCAGCATCACATGACAATAGTGAGCCTTGCAGTGTGTTATTGACAAGTCCTTCATCGACACTAGCTTCTTCACATTTGCTGAAAACCCAATTGGGACTTTGACCCCCCTCAGGAAAGTGCATATAGCTCTCTTCTCGTCTGGTGTTAGGTTGAAGCACGCCGCGGGCAGAGTATATTTTCCATTAGCCTCAGGTACCGGGTGAAGCTGTGGCATCACGTTTAGCTGCACCATATCTTTTCGTGCTTTCAGACCATCCTTTGACTTGCATGTGTCCATCAAGGTAGCAATGAGCCCTCAAATACATTTTTCTGCACGTGCATAGCATCAATGGCATGGGGGACCTCCAAGTCTGGCCAATAAGGTAGATACTGAAACAGGATCGATTGTTTCTTGAAAGGTATGCCTTCGATAGGAGGTGCGCTTCTATCTCTGTTCGTCCCATCCGGATTCTTCTTTCCATAGATGACGCGTATGTTTTTCACCATTCTGTACACGTGTTCTCCGTTATGACGTCTCTCCGGAGGGGGTTCAATCTCCAGGGTGTTGTCATAAAATTTAAAGAACAATTTGCTGCTGTACTTGTGACTTGTCTTTAAGAAGCGTCGGTTCCTTAGGTAAACTATCTACTTGGATGCATTCAGGTACACCCATGTAGTACCATCCAAGCAAACCAAGCATCCCGTCTTCCCTTTGATCTGTCCAGACAAAGCAAACATTGTGGGGTAATCATTGGTAGTAACAAATATTATTGCTCTACATATGAAGTCCTCCTTTCGGAACACGTCATACATTGGCTCTCCATGCCTCCATAGCCTCTCCATTTCTTGCATCAAAGGCTCGAGGAACACTTCTATATCAATGCCTGGTTGTTTAGGGTTAGAAATAAGAATAGTGAGGAGAATGTACTTTCTCTTCTAACACAACCACGTTAGGATGTTGTACATGGTCAAGATCACTGGCCAAGTGTTGTGGTCGCTCATCCTCTCATTGAAGGGATTCATTCCATCGGTGCTCAAGCCAAAACATACATTCCTTGGGTCATCGCTAAATTCTTTGTGCTTCTCATCGAACCTTTGCCACTGACTACAATCAGCCGGGTGTGCAATCTTATCATCATCCACCTTGCGCTCATCATCCCACCATGTCATGAGTACGGCTTCTTTAGGGCTTAGGAAGATACGTCTCAAGTGGTCGGTCACTGGCAGGTACCATATTACCAAGGCAGGAATTCTTCTCTGCTTTGCATCGTTGCCTAATGGAGTGTCCTCTAGGGGCTGAGATTCTTGTACCACCTTTTTTATACCCTTCTTATTCTTCTTTTTCCCCATGGAGGCATCGTCCCCACCGTAAAGGTCATTGTTCATGTACCAGCTGGCCCCACACCGGGGACATTTATCCAGTGACTTGAACGTTTCACCATAAAAAATATACAGTGGTTGGGGCATGCATGGATTTTTTCAACCCCCATTATCAATGGACTTATGACCTTCTTCGCTTGGTATGTGTTGGTGGGAACTGAGTTTGGTTATGGCAGCACCCATGATAGGAAATGCAATAGATCATTGAAACTACAGTCTGACCAGCCGTACTTAGCCTTCAGGATAAGTAGCTCAAGCATAAAACGTAGCAATGTCCAATGTATCGGACAACCCTTTTAACACCATACACAGTCTCCTTCGATGCTTTTGTTACCCTTTCCAAATTTTCTAGACCTTTCGAGCTATTTAGTAAAATCTCTGGTCCAAGGGTTCGAATCATGTCCTCCAAATCATCTTCATCCTCGACACGTGCTCCACCATCATTATTGGCACCACCTTCGTCATTACCATCCCAACCACCAGCATCACCACCTTGTTCATTGTCAAACTCTAAATCCATTCGTGCATCAAGCTCTGCTGAATATTGGGACAAGAATTCTAGGGTTTCATCGTCGTATTCCTCCTCATCCTCGTCGTTAACAATAACCATTTCACCATGATGAATCCACACTGTGTAGTCCTCAACAAATCCTCGTATAATCAAATGTGATCTGATGATAGTCACATCTGTCCATACCATACGGTTCTTGCAATCTTTATAGGGACAAATAATTGTATCCTTATTCTCTGTCAATGTCGTTGCATGCTTCTTTGCGGCTTCAATAAATTTATCCACCTCTTCACGGAAACCTGCTTTGAATCTTAACGAACCATATATCAAGAGTTCATGTACTCTATCTTTTACAACAACAATAAAACAAACATTAAAGGACTACTTATTCAGATATATATAAAAATGAATCAAATTAATAATTACTTTAGAATAATTATATATACTTCAGATATATATGAATATAAATCAAATATAATTACATGAAGCATACAAACACACCATGGTAGAAGAAAATTATTAATGGCATATTTATCTATAAATAATTAAAATACATATTTGTTGATTACAATAAACAATTTCAAAGACAACAATTAGCAACAATTATATTTTACCCAATATCTTTCATGCAAATCCTAGTCCAATTTTATCAAACACAAATTTACAAAACCAAAATTAATAAGAAAACCAAACCCTAGATCTAGATCTACATGCACATGAAACATCCTGTTTACACCAGAATTTGAAAGAAGGGTTTCAGAGGCTCGAGAGCTCCCAAAATCATGTCAGCAAGAAATCAATTGCGTGTAGATCGAAACCAGCTGATTCGGATGCAGCACTAGAATCGGCTTTCTTCAGATAGCGCCGGCAGATAACGACAGAGGCTATGATCGGCGCTCGGACGAGACATGTTGGACTCTACAAAAAGGGAAAGATTAGAGTCCAGGTTATCTTAAATTAGGAATGTTTTCATTTTATGCCAAAGATTGTAACAAATCGTGCTCGAGTAGGATTCATGTCTAGACACCGGGTATAAATATCAAACCCCGGCTATTGTAAAGACAACCAATCAATCAAATACAAGTCAATTTACTTTTTCGGCTCCGGCCACCCCTGAGGAGTAGGAGTAGAGTAGATCTCGGCGAGTTCTTCAGCGAGTACGGCTGCATCGATCCGGTCGACCTCCACTGCTTGTCTGTAAGTACCGTCATGGTTTATACCTCTGTTCGTATGGCTGCATCGATCCGGTCGACCCCCACTCTGACTCTAGTATAGGCTAGTTATTGACTCTTGCCTAGTTCAAGTATGGCATGTGTGATTCTGCCTCACACCCCACTACTTGAACTAGATCAAGGTCAAGTTATCGGCTCTATCTTTGAATGGCAGTCTTTGGTAGATTCATTAAGTTACCGATATTGCTTATTGCTTTCATTATCTATCTAATTACAGCAATATCACTCTGCCCGATTGAGATTGATGTGGATCGGCCTTATATCTTATTTAACCCATCGTTTGTTAATCTAAAACTGATCTAATCTACATCTTAAACAATGAGCTATGTTTTTACCGGCTGTTTTATATCAATCTTAATCATGCATAGTGTGCGGTTAAGACATGTTTGATCTTGAGTAGATCTATTGGTTAGCGAGAACCGTTCCATGGCCCGTTATCACGACCTGTGGGATTCTGCCTCTCACCCCACTGTTATCATCGTGAAGTGGGGATCGTTAATTGATAGATCCATTCCTGAGAAGGCATGACCTTAACTGTGCGCTATGCCTAAATCGGTTGTTTAGCCGATATCGAGCACTCTCACAAATAGATCACATTACGAGACCATTGAAGTAGAGATAAGTTGAAAGATATGTTAGCCCCATGATCTTATTATTGTATTATGGCCTGCATGATTCTGGCCTCATGCCTCACTGATATTAGTAATGAGTTAGGGTTGTCGAGTCTATTGTTGTTTCTATGGCCTGCATGATTCTGCCTCATGCCCCACTGGTCATAGCGATAGATGAGATCTAACATGTTCATTAGATTTATCTTTATTAGATGGTTAAGTGGTGTTAAATTGTTTCTTTACATAAACAGGAGTTCGGTTACTTGTAATCATTGGCTCAGTATAAACTGACCGTCATCGATATCTTATTGCCATTGATTAATGTTTGTTTAAACGATATTTATTCTGAATGATAACCTATTCTTCTTACGCAACCCTATAACCTTTAACCGATTTATTCTTATAAATATGCTGGAATCGACTATTTAGTCGATCTCCTCTCATATCGGCTCTCAGAGCCGCACATTCGGGACTGTCTAGCAACACCGGCATGTTTCGCCCTTAATTACTGATAAACTTTCTCTCCTTGTCAATTGCAGGGTCAAATTGACTGGCACGTCTCTGGAGGATTACGTAGGATCGACCACCTTTACGCTGAAGCTAGGCGGATCTGCTCTATCGAGCGGACCCTTCCGGCTTGCTGCGTGTGTCCTCGGCACGGGACGAAATTCTGTGTCGACACATCCATAAAACTAACTAATTGTTCACTAAAATCAAGAAACATGGACCAAATAAGGGTATGATCTTGTTCCCCTCCCTAATTTATCCTAGTACATTCAAAACTTGGATCAAATTTGCTTCATAAGTAGCTCAAGTACCATAGAAGAGAGAGAAAAGCAAAACTCTAATTACTCACTAACCAACCATTAAAACTTAAAAAAAAGTGTGGAATAGCATTTTCTTACCGTCTACAACCTCTCCACCAAAGGATTTAAGACCAAAACCTTTCCCCCTTAATAGAGTAATTTTTGGGAGGTGCCCAAGACCTCTCCACCTTTTTTTACGGGTTGGAGTGAGTGACCTGAGGAGGAAGAAGATGTTGCAGTTTATTTTATATGTGGGTCATTTGTAGGGGCGGCTGGTGATGAAGCCGCCCCTACAAATCGAAGGTATTTATACGCGAGCATTTGTAGGGGCGGCTCAATCACCAGCCTGCCCCTACAAATAGCAATACCAGGGGCGGCTGATGAAGTGAGCCGCCCCTATAAATCCGACCTATTTGTAGAGGTGACTCGTATGACCAGCCGCCCTGCTCTATTTCTAGAGACGGCTGATCTCTTGACTCTCAAACACATCACTGTAGGAGCGACTCCATCACCAGCCGCCCTTAAAAAAAATTACGTAGTGACTATCAGTTCCGGTTATTCCGTGTTTGCTTCAGCGCGAGCAGAACTGCTTACGAATGGATCGGATACGGACACGTGAAACGTCACTACCACCCACCTCCAGGTCTTACCATTTACGCTGCTCACGAGTCACCTCCGCCCTCTCCACGCGAGTCGCCTCTACCTCTGCTCGCCAACCAAACAAATAGCATTTTTCATTACACTGTAAGAGGTAGCGACAACAGCTATTTCTATGTGTTACTACTCCCTTGTGAAACCAAACAGCACCCAAAAGACTATTACACACGGACTGAGCACGAGCAACGCCAAGGACCTAAGGTGCTTTGTGCCCAACGGCCCAGATATGGCTTGTGTCCTTGTTCCTTATTGGCATACCAATCTAGTAGACCGTTGTCTAGCTCCCTATTCTGAAGGAGAGGTCGGGGTGTCAGCCTAATGCTCAACTGTAGCACATCCACATTTTCGATTTTGGTCATTAGTAAATAAATTGAGGATTATTAGTATATTAAATTATTACTTAGTAATTATATGATGACAAGATTAGTTTTGATAAGTGCTAATGTGTTGATTAGTGCATGATTTCTGTGCTAATTAGGGTAGCAGTAGTGCTAGTTAACATATTTATTTGTAATTAGTAATTCATGACAAAATTAGTGTTAGTGTGTACTACTTTTGTTCCCTTTTATAAGGCACACACGCTATATCAAGATTCAAATTTTATAATATTTGGCCAATAATTTGGCTAATAATTTTTAACTGTTACAATACAAACCTGACACTGGTTGGATTTGTAAGCAATTGCACTATCCTAGTCATAAATTTATAAGCATAAACAATATATTGTAATGTAAATGAATGGTCAAAGTGTAATTTAGAAGATCGTGTCATTCCAAACCATGTCTTATAAAACAGAACGAAGGGATCGGAGTGTTTATTAGTGTATGGTTTGTTGTTATTAACTTATTATTTTTAAATAAATGGTATAATTAGTCAATTATTCTAATTCCATCCACTCTAACACATCCAACAAAAAAATTGCTCATCCTATCCATTCAACCAAATAAGCAGCATGATTGTATCCTAGAGTCCATGAATTACCATATCCCAACCAAATTTGCCCTCAAAATAAACACACCCTTAAAAGGAACTATAGGTGTTATCGGCCTAAGGCATGTCTAGATTGTTGAAACCTATCGCTTTATAGAAACTGCACACGTGTGGTGTCGGACATGTGTACATATATACTCCCTTAATCTTCGTCTTAACTTCGACTAATAAGTTTATAGAAACAGTATCAATATTTATGAATTCAAGTAGGCATTAGTATGTCATTTATGAAAATGTACTCCATAGTTAATCTGCATATTTAGTATGTTAAATATTAGCATTTTTATACAAATTTTATCAAACTTAAAAAAGGTTTTATTGAACAATATTAGAGAAGATGAAGCCACAAACTAACTTCATCATATAGATAAACAAACAAATACAAGTACTGGTCTCTGCCACCTTTCTTGGGCGCGCTGCACTTATTTGAGCAACACCCACAGACAAGTTGGTGGTGTTTAAATCCAGAGCTAAAGTTTAGGGGCGTCACATCGGGTATCAAATCGAGGTGTCACATGAGAGTGTTCGTATAGTAATAATAAAACAAATTATAGAAGTCCTTAGTAATCTGCGAGACGAATATATACTCTACGAAATAAATTTTACACTTATCTCAATGTGGTCTAGGCTATATATGATTGCTTATTATGTGTTATGAGAAGTCAAGAAAAACTAAATACTGCGCATCCTTTAATTAGCACTATCTTTGCCGTTGAGCCATCCATGAGGATTATCCATTCCTTGCAACCGTCACGAGGTCACTCAAGGAATAATAAATGAGGTGAATGCAAGTGCATTGCATTGGAATCCAAAAATGTTCACAAGATAACATGTTTTGTGGGCCACTATATGTATACCAATAAACAGAGATAAAATATTTACATTTGCAATGGAAATGATACCGTAATTTTTGGAGATTAACATCGTTATAACAATGCATTACTGAAAACAAATCAATACAATGGTGCTCCTGAAAATGCAATTTAAAACAAAAATAAGAAAAAATGAACAACAAATGATTGAGACAATTTTGCCTCAACTCAAAACGTGATTCAGCCTAAAAGGCACCAGTAGGCAAGGTTGTCAAAATCATAGTTTCTAAATTGAATATAATAGGAGAGATTTACATACCATTAGAAACATAAAAATCCTAGCTAGAAGCAAAGACTTAATTAATTAGGGTCGTCAAATTAGATCCCATAGTCTGTTTTATTGAATTAATGAATTTATATGAAATGTAAAGTATACACACTACAATTTCTCCGGCCGATAAATCATCATCAGTGTACTGGTGCATTGCGCGCATCACTTAGAACCTGCACTGGTTTTTGCTGACGATTGTGATAGGATAAACATGTCCTTACGATCTATTGTGACATCTCCTTAGAAAGATATATGCATCTTTCTCTTCTTGTGATACTCGGTGAAGGCTCTGTCTGAGATTATAAAGTATACTAGTATAGTGCATGTGCTAACACCACGGCGTGATTTTAGAGATGCACATGAAAACTTGAATTATATATATATGCATTAATCGAAAAGTCAGGCTTGCGGCATTAGCACGGCCACTATACTAGTCCCCATCAGGTTTGCGGCGATGGAAATGGAGAACCATCCCCGTCCTCGTTCTCCCTGTTCCATGAACTCGCTTGGATCCACTCTAGCATTTTGGAATTTGATGGTCCCTGCTAGGTGTTTGGTTGAGGGATGGGGACGTCTCTGTTCCGCGTTTGGTTAGAGGGACGAAGTTGAAATACAGCTCTACGCTTCTCTGATTCCAAATCTGATAGTGAAGATGTCACGTAGCGCCTACATATTATGGGGGTCACCGCTGTAGATTTCATCGTACGCCTTCAGGGCCAACATCGACGGCGATGACATTCCGCCGGTTAGTCCCAGGCGCTTCAAGAGAAGGTGCTCACCTCGCTTGGACGTCGGGATATACGATATGCTCTGCGCCGCTATCCGTCTGCTCCTCTTGGGGAGCGCGGGCGGTGTACGTCCAGTGTGGGTCGTATCATCTCCGGGCAGCTCCAGGAGTGGCAGCTGCCTCACCTTTGTGAAAGCTTTAGTTTGGTTTTGGTGAATTGATGAAACCCTAAGTGCTAACCTAGTTTATCAAAGTGATCATGAGATAGGTAGCATTATTCCAAGTAATGGAGCAATGGTGAAGATCATGATGATGGTGTGGTGACCATGATGATCAAGTGCTTGGACTTGAAAAAGAAGAAAGAGAAAAACAAAAAGTTCAAAGCAAATGTGAAACTTAATAGGAGCTTTTTGGTTTGGTGATCAAGACACTTAGCGAGTGTGATCATATTTAGGATAGATGGTCGTACTATTAAGAGGGGAGCTCTTATCGGACAACTTGATCATCAGTGCCACTAGGTGTTGGAAACATGCATATGCATTTTAGCCTAGTGCACATTCGGTGAGAAAGTGATTGACCTTTGAAAAATGATTGTGAAAATGCTAACACACTGCACGTGATGGTGAAACACTTGGAGTGTTAGCACATTTGCAAAGGTGGTGAGAAAGGTTAAGAAAAGGAGGCAAAACTTGACTTGGGGGGCTGCCAAGGGGGCACCGCCACCCCTTGTCCAGTGCACCGCCACCCCTGTGGCAGTGCCGGCTGGGAGGCCGAGAGTAGCGAGTTGCCCTGGGGGCACCGCCACCCCTAGGGCGGTGCCCACCTAGACATGGCCGAGACTCAGGAGAAGTGAAGCGGGCACCGGTGCGTCCGGTGTACACCGCCGCCATGATGGCGGTGCACCGCCCGGTCACCGTCGCGAGGAGGGCGGTGCCACCGCCATTTTCTTCTAGAGACTGGTGAAATGGGGTTGGTCACCGCCGCCCTGAGGGCGATGCATCATTCGGGCAGATGGCCGGGTGGTCACCGCCACCCTAGGGGCGGTGCCACCGCCACCCTATTCGGTGCCCCAACGGCTAGTTTTTAGCCGTTGGAAAGTGACCCGGTTGCGGGTTAGGTGTGTGATGCCTATTAGCGTGTGAACCTCCAAGTGAGTGAATCGTCACAATGGGGACTAGCTTGCCGGCAAGCAAGTGAACCTCGGAGGAAAAATCATTGTGTCTTGATTGTCTCCTCGGTATTCATTGATCGATCACTTGCCACGGCGGTATATCACTTCTACCCTTCTCTCTCATTATTTTGTATTCACCTTGTGTAGTGCTTGTAGCTTGTGTAACTCTTTAGTTGTAGTTATCTAGCTTGCTTTGTTCACCTAGGTGTAATTTAGCAACATAGCTCTTGTATGACATACTAGAGATCATAGAAATTATAATTGGGTAGGTGGCTTACAACCCCAAGTGTAGTGCTAGCGTAAAATCCGCTTCGCCATCTTATTAACTAATCACTTGCTTTAGTGTTGTTGTAGAAATTTTTAATAGGCTATTCACCCCCCTCTAGCCATTAGGACCTTTCACTTTGTGACTCTCTCGGTGAAGTGCTTGAGGCGTCTATCGGCGGAGGTTGTCTGTGGGGATGGAGTGTTGTTGGTGGCGTCTGCGGCAGCCAGGATCGTCATGTCTCCCGGGGCGGCACAAAAGTGCTATTTGTTTCACCAAATATTAAATTATAATTTCATAGGAGAGAAGAACAGTTGTTGGCTATGGCTAAATCTATTAGGAAAACATAGTTGACTCTAAATCAATCAATGATTTTATATACCCATGGTGCCTGCATAGGTTATCAAAGCCACAATATTTCTTTACTGAAAAACAGCTTGGGTGCAATACCTTAGCAAAATACTTTGCTGGTTTTCTGCGCATCTGAGGATAGTCAAAAGTGCAAATTCAAAGTTTCCAGATGTTTCGCTCTTGATAACCTATCATATATAAAGGGCACCAAGAAAAATTTCAGAGAATAAAAAAATGCTTATTCCAGAAGTGTACTGAAGAGAAGTGTTAGCGTCTCTAATTTCTGGTCATACATATGATAAGCAGATGAAACAGATGCCAAGTGTGCCCAAACAAGGACTCAAAACCCCCGCTAATATGAATCCTAAACACAAAGATCCCTCATATAATAAAGTGAAAATCCATCAACTCCGTCTAGAGGCAGATACGAAGAATAAAAAGTGAGATTTGCCTGCGATAATGGTTATACCTGTGGTAGTCGCCCTTCATCTACCACAGGTGCGGGATCTCAATCGCAGATGCGGGCGAGCTCGGCCTCGATCTTGGAGTGGCAGGCGTGGATGGAGGCGACATGCGCCTCGTTCCCGCGGCCCTCCTCCTGCTGGAAGGAGATGATCCGCCACGAGACCCTGCGAGCACCGATATACAATCTCCGTCAACAAAAATAGAACAGTAACTCGCAGACATATCACACGTCTTTGCTCCTACTGAGGATGACAAGTTCCTTTGAACAAAGATCTGCAATAAGTGTGAGAAATAGAAAATATTGCTATGAGGAAGCAGAGGGACCAACAAAATAAGAAATCATGCTTGTTTCAAAATGCAGCCACATTAAACATTGGGAATAGTTGTTTTTGAGGGAAACGTTGGGAATAGTCACCTCTTTGTTGGCAAAGAGGGTCCAGATGCTTATGGTCTAGCTGTTGTTGTTGGGGCAAGCAAGGAACCTCACCTGTCATCTCGTGGTATGCAGTAACAATTTTTACTCATCAATCCTGCCAAAATATGATGATGAGCTTTATCACGATTGAAACAAAGGCATTCGTTCAAATAAAAAGGATCTAAAACAATAAAAAAAATTAATAGATTGGTGCTAGTGTGGAGCGGCTCACCAGCGTAGGCTGCATACCTTTTTCTTCACAGCTGTTCGTCGGAAGCTCGGAGCAGTGCGGATCGAGTCGTCAAGGCTGCTTCCTCGGTGGCCTTGAGGCTCCATGCTGGCAGCACCAGCCGCGTGCTGTCTCCGACCTGATCCCCAACGTCGCGTTTGTGGTGCATGATGGGTGGTGGTGTGGCGGAGGTCACGCCCGCCGGCGGCCATGGCCTCCTCAGCCGTGGGGCACGGTTGGCGGAATCGGCCAGGCGTGGGATTTGGGAGAGCTCCGTCACCGGCGACGTTGACGAGCGCTCCCTCGGCCGAACCCACAGGAGGCGGCCGGCGCAATAGGAGGCACCCCGACGCCACGGTCAGGTGATACAGTTGACAAAGAGGGTGACGGTGTGCTAGATATAATTAATGAGGATCAGTTGTTCTGTCTTCTAGGTTTGAGAACTGACGATGATCAACATGATAGGCCTAGTGAGGCTGAAGCTCAGGCTGCTGCTGAGAGGGACAGCACAGTTGAAAATAGAACCGCTGACATTGATATTGACACAATTGGTACTGCAATTCTTGTTGATGATCATGTACCAAGGGAAATACTCTATGCTTATGCTTATGATCCTAACGAGCCTTGTATGGATATTGGCACCGTGTATCCAAACATGAAGGAGTTTAGACTGGACATGAAACAATTTGTAATAAATGAGGAGTTTGAATTTCACTTAGTCAAAACAGATAAGAAGAGGTACATTGCTGATTGCGCTGGTGTTGATTGCCCATGGCATATTAATGAGCGAACACAACCTGATGGGATGACCGTGAAGGTGTATAACTATTTGCTAATTGTATGTCACCATTTTTTGTTGTAAATATCTAATATTTTGGCTATTAGCTTGTTGCATGTAACAACTTTGATTGCTCTGCATACTTGTACTTCTAGCGTAAGGAGAAAGACCACCACTCCATCAACTGTCTGGGTGGCATCAAAGGCCAAGAATTCCACAATATATATATATATATATATATATATATATATATATATATATATATATATATATATATATATATATCCATATCGCTGATATCTATGTATATATCGACGTACAGTAGTCGTGCATATATATAGTATGACTCCTCCGTATCGCTAATTGACTCTTGTGTGCACCTTGTTGCCTTCTTTTACCTCTGGAACAGTAGCTCCAGCAGCTGCATATATTCTTTTGCCTCCATAACAGTATCTCTAAGGCCGTCTAGCTAATTGGACTAATTTATTTTGGGGCCAGAGTTTCATCCCTTCTCTCTTTACCTTCTGGAACTTATCTATCCTCTCTTCAGCAATACTGCAACATCATTCTTTTAATGCCTAAAACTAATAAAAACCCATTGAGACTGGCCTAATATCTCATCTATCGACGTTGCGATTAGACATTGCCTTCACAATCCTAGCACTGTCAGACTCCACAATAACCGGACCCGGGCACCATTAATTGTGAAGCCAATCAGAGGCCCTCGATCTCCACAGGCCAGCGCTTCGGATCCATGCTGTCAGGATCACCTCGCCCATCATATATTGTGTTGTGTGTGATTACTCGCGCTCTCTCTCTCTCTCTCAATAAATTAGTTCTTAGAGTTACCTTAAGCCAGACTTTAAAAATTAACTGATTTATAGAAATAATGTCAAAGTTTATGACATAAAATTAATTAGTATAATTAGATACACCAGTAGACTATTTTTATAATATGCTCATTTAGTGTCAAGAATATTTATACTTATTTCTTTTAAAGTTGGTTAAAGTAAAAAAATTGACTTAAGATAACTCTAGAAAATAATTTATTCAAGGATGGAAAGAGTACTTAATTTGAGGCTCTAGCTATATTCTTGTATATCTTTAATTATTGTCAACCAAATATACAGTGCGCAAACTAAACCAACCCAATAGCCAAAGCAACATTTGGTTACCGTCTTTTCGCTAGTTTTTTTTTCTAGCTTTCTGTTTATTTTGAGGAGTACTCCCTCCGTTCTCCCAAAAATTATGTTATGGTACACGTGCTGGTCAAACTTTCTCAAATTTAACTAGCTTTATAGAAAATACTAACAATATTTGTTTCACTAAAAAATGTTATAAAAATATATTTCATGATTTATCTAATGATACTAATTATATATTATAAATATTAATATTTTTTTATATATAATTAGTAAAAGTTAAGAATGTTTGACTTCTCAGGAGGTGAGAAAGACATTCTTTGTTGTGGGACGGTGGGAGTAGAAGGGCATGTTTGGCTTACTACCACAGCCCGCCATGTTGCAAGTCTAGCACACAAAAACAGCGCCGCACTTTTTGTGAGTTTTGGCATGCAAATGAACCATCGACACCTAAGCAAGGTGTGGCACACCAGCAGTAAACGCTAACTGAGGTTATACGAGATAAGGGTAGTCCTAACCTTGAAACCACGATGGTTTCTATAGCTTTAAATAGACTGCCACGTCATCATTTTGCTAACGTGGAAGGAGAGTCATTAAGAGGAGAGAGAGAGAAACGGTGTCGGCTCTTGTTCCTACGCACCAGGCAATCATCGATTTAGCGTTGGGATGAGCCGCGTCGTTTCTATGCCCTTCCGATGGGATCCGCTGTTCCTGACTTCTTCGTGGCATGCGCTCTCTCCATCCTCTCCTGCGCCGACGACGCTGCACCCCGCTCCTCCGTTCCGTCCCCCGGCACAACAGCGACGCTCCGCCACTGC
Source organism: Miscanthus lutarioriparius (assembly GCA_904845875.1). Taxonomy (NCBI): domain Eukaryota; kingdom Viridiplantae; phylum Streptophyta; class Magnoliopsida; order Poales; family Poaceae; genus Miscanthus; species Miscanthus lutarioriparius. Next base: position 45,661,064 of record CAJGYO010000012.1, read on the forward strand.
TCGGCGTTCTTCTCCTAGGCGATGCTCCGGCGCGCGTGATGGTCGGCTCCGCCCTCTGCTCCCGCATGCACATACTCAATCCGGCCCTTCATCCTATGCGACAGTTTATGTGGACGGGTGTCTTTGTTCCGTCGGCTCCTTTGTGGTATGTTCTGTCCAGCTTCAGATTTCTTCATTGCAAAGCAAGGATCCCACCTGCTTTGTTTCTTGCTGCACATTGGTGATTGGACAACATCATCTTGCGATACTGAAATACTATATACGCAAGAACAGGTTTTAATTAGTTTTCTGTATTGGCAACTTCACGCAAGCTACTTGGATGCTTGCCATGGTTGATCAGCGTTCTTTTCGTGATGCATGTACGAGGCTATTAAATTTTTCTCTACATAAAAACTACTATAGAAACTTTGGGTCGTGAAGGTTAGTTTCTATAGATCATTTATTGTTCTATTTTATCTTGGAAACTGACATAGAAACTATGGGTTGGAACTGTCCTAACGGGGTGATGACATGTGGCAAACTCTACTGAGGATCCGAACACGCCCTAAAAAATTCATATAGCAGTCCCATTTTGACAAAAAAAAATCTATACAAAAGTCTCGAAATCAATGCCGAGTTGGACGGTCAATACAGCATCAGCATCTCTAATTACAAGATGGATCCCATGCCGTCCGATCCGAGTCGTGGTCAAAGTGTCAAACTGATCGAACGGTTCACAATCAACGTGTCCCCTTCACATTTGCCAATCTTCTTTTGTACGCTTCCCAACGTCCGGGCACCGTTTCGTTCCCTCTCCCTCGTCTCTCCGTGTTCCCCCGCCGACTGGTCACCGCCGACCTCGAAGACAACGGATTGCCGGCTCAACCCTCCTCCCCTGCCGCCTCTAGCAGCGGCTTCGCGGAGGACTTCTACCGCAGCGGCACCGACTGGTCCTCCCTGCGCGCCCCTCCGCCGCCCGGAGGGCCACCCGGTGTGAAGGAGAAGGAGAGGGGAGGCGGCTCGCTCGTGCAGAGCAGCCTCTTCCAGGCTTGGGGGATCGAGAAGCCGTGGCGGGAGGTTGGGGATTCATCGCTTGTGCAGAGGAGCCTCTTCCAGCGTGGGGGATCGAGAGGCCGCGGAGCGAGGGGCTCGGGGCTCGGGGCTGCGGATTCCTCCCGAGGTACCGAGGAGGAGGGGGTGACGGCCAAGAAGCCCCTCGCGTGCCCCTTCTACAAGAAGATTCCCGGTAAAGGCCGCTGCGTTTCATGGTTGGATACGAAATTAGTCCCAAATTAGTTTGTTATAGTTTAGGCTTTTTTCACTAAATTGAGAATATATGGTATGCCTGTTGAGCTACTGCCTACTAAGGATGGCATACATTGAATTGCTGAGCATCCATTGAATTGTTGTTATCGTCAATTTTTTAATTTGCCAATCTCGGCCATGCACCTGCAAATTTAATGAACCTAGGCACACCATTCACGGTGGATGCATTTCGGTATGGACAAGTTGAGGGATGCTCGGCATATTTCCTTAGCCACTTTCATCATGACCGTAACGGTGGATTGACCAAGAGATGATGTCATGGCCCCATCTATTGTTCTGCACTCACTGCACGCCTAGTGAAGATGTGTCTGTCACTAAATTCCGAGTAAGGCTCCCTTCTATTTCCCTCTTTGAATTGTTTCATGGTGACTTCTCAGGCCCCAGCAACATGTATTCAAATCAATGACTGCAGCTACATTTGTCCTTTGGAGCTTGATACCGAATATGTCGTAGAGGGAGTGACAGTTACCTTGTTGGATGCCAACCATTGCCCTGGTGCAGCTCTAATCCACTTCCGTCTAAGTGATGGAAAGACCTATCTCCACGCTGGGGATTTTATAGTATCAAAATCTATGCAATTGCATCCACTTCTCCAGAGAGGCCGGGTAAATTTGGTTTACCTGGACACAACATATTGCCATCCCAAGTACACGTAAGTATACGACCCTCAAGTTTTAGGCATTTTCTCTTTTATCAGCACTTTGCTGAACATGGTAAACTGTAGGTTCCCACCCCAGGAGGACGTTATTGATTTTGTTGTGAGGACAGCTCGAAGATATCTAAAGAAGCAACCAAAAACCCTCATTGTTGTTGGGGCATATAGCATTGGGAAAGAGAATGTGTATCTAGCAATTTCCCAAGCTTTAGAGGTACTTTACAGTTGAACTTTACTATTAATTTTGGAACATGCAGACCTTATTCTCTGGTTAATATATTCATGAAAGGTCCCTATATACACTGATGCATCAAGGAGGCGGATTCTTCACTCATTTGGCTGGTCAGACTTATCCAAAAGGATATGTTCATGCAATCAAAGTTCACCACTTCATGTTCTGCCCCTTGGATCTGTAAATCATGAGGTTTGTTAATGAATCTCATATGAATTCAATGAATTCAACAAGTGAACCTCTCTGACTACAAAGTAGCATTTGTCAGAACTTGAAGAAGTACTTGGAGACTCTTAATGGAAGATTTCTAGCTGTGCTGGCTTTTTGGCCTACAGGTTAATGAAGTTCGGGAGTTAAATTTTTGTACTTCTGGAATACGCATTCACATCGTTCTCAAGATTATCTCTATTGTTTTATCAGGTTGGACTTTCTCTGAGGCAACTAGAAAGCATCTTGACCTAATAAAACCAAGCTCTAATGGCAGTGTAACAATCTATGGTAGGATTTGTTGGTTATGGTGATAATGGTTTTCCTCTTATTTATTGCTAATGAAAGGTCAATAAGAACCCAAACTATTCCAAACGAGGAATTCTTTTAGTATACACAGTCTGGACTTATTCTTTGTCAAATGCAGACTGAGTTTATTGATCTCCTGAGGGCACCACCAATGGAGGCTAACACTCCTAGTGGTTCTAGTACAAATAAAGTGATCCACATAGACTAGAAAATGTTGAGACTACTATTCACACAATGCAAACTATCACTACTTGTGGTTTGCAAAAAAACTTTTTCCTTTCATCATACCTCACCTTTATTCCTCTCCCTCTTCTTTTTTAAGCATGGACCACCTTCTCTCTCCCCAAGCATATGTAGCTTCTGCAAGCCACTATAACAAGTATAGAGCACCTACTTTTTTTATCCGATCCTACATAGCACTTGGGGCTACTAGTAGAAAAGCAGCGTTGGGGAAGCCCTGAATTCAAATGGCTGATTTGCCAGAAGATCCAAAACTTACTTTTGCTAAGTGCTATCTTTATAATGGTTATTTTTACCGATATGAAATATCTGATCTTCCATACCGAATAGAGATTGACAGTTGCAGTTGCAGCTTATTAAGTCAAGAGAGGTGCATCCTACATTAGAGGTTCCTTTGATTATTTGAAGATTTTAAGCTCAATTTGTTTTAGAAGTACATGTGGTTCCAAACTGAGAGTCTTAATGCAAAACGATGGCTCCATATTGCCTTATTACTATCCAATATGTATCACGTGTTCATGATAAACATTCCCAATACCAAACTACCATACAGATTTCATTCAATTATGAGTTGTTTCAAACTGATTTTCTATGCTTGTAGGTGTGCCTTATAGCAAGCATTCAAGTTTCACTGAGCTTAGGGATTTTGTGATGGTAAATCCCTGAACCTAATATTACATTGTTCTCATCTTAGCTGAATTCTAACTATAGGTTAATATTTGCATTGGTAGTTTCTGAGACCTCAAAAGGTAATTCCTACTGTTATTGTTGGCAACGCGACAAGCCGAGATAAAATGCAAGCACATTTCCGGGAATGGCTGAAGAGCCTGTGATAAATAAAGCCCGATGAGGTTTTTTTTCTATATCGCTGTCAGCTTTACTCTATTCAATGTGGTACTGTTGTGTACCATGCTTACACTCACAGTCCTCATGTTGAATCGAAATACGAGATTTTAGTATTTTACTGGCTAGAGCAGTGGGATTTCCTAGATGCAATTGGGAGTTGGCTATGCTGCCTTCAGAATTCTGTGGAAGAAATTGATACATGACCCAGCTTCTGAATTCCAATTAGATGATAAGGTCTATAGCCTAACACCTGCTGGACTGCTAGTGTCACAGCTTCTATTGGCAACATAAGCACAAATTTCAGCTACTGTAGTGATTAAACTATTTGTTCTTATTCATCCCAGATGATTTTCTACAAGGTGGTAATGGTAATAGTACATATGTTGGTGAGATTTCTGCTGCTCATAAGAATAAGCTTAATGCTATTACATTACCATCATAGTTATGGGCAATCATCTAAATATTACCATTGCCTTCTAAGCCTAGAAAATCTTTGGTTAGTCCCACATCTCAGCATCTTCAAAATGCCTTGCTGTTGCTGATCATCAGATACTATGTTAGATCTTTGATTTTCTGTTCTAATGGGAAATGGTGGGATTCCAATCCAAGGTACTGTACCAATTCTCATGCAGCTAACAACCCATGGTGGGTTTGTGTGCACATCAGCTTGATCATGGGCGTTATTTGGCAGTCTTCATGCTAGTACTATTAGTTGATGAGTTCCCTTGGGTATATCCTTTGCCTCCAGAATATTTGTCGACTCGATCTTTAGCATTCGACAGATAATTTTGGAAACCTTGAGTAATGGTGATATAGAAATGTTCATTGGTTCTTTCTCCCATCTCTGCTGCTCTCTGGAGCAGTGATGTTACCGGCATGTATAGAGAGCTCATAGACATGTACGGATAGCTTGATCTACTCCCATGGAAGGGGGTGATGCTAAGGTCGACATAGTCAGGGTCGTCAAAGAAGTAAACAAAAAATATGATGCAATCGAGGTAGACTGGACGTCTAGACGAGGACGAGAAGGTCAGTGCTGAAGCTGATGCAGTCAAGCCACCATAGACAAAGTGTACGTCGGGTTAGGCCTTGGAACGCATCAAGGACAAAGGCATCCACCATAGACGAATTGTGCATCGGGTTATGAAGGCATGAACTAGTGTTGCCAATACTAGACGTACTAGATAGAGGGCCCCAACCATACGCCAGTGTGTAAGGAACTAGTAGAGAGGGCCTTGGTGACAATTGTGGTGTGCATCGGGGTAAAAGGTGCCGATGCAGCCCACTGTTGTTGGAGTAGACAAAGTAGGTGTGGGAAGAGATGGTGACACTAGCGACAAGGCTGTGTTTGATGAAGAAGCAGTGTAGGAGCGAACGCTCCTACCTAAAGGCAAGTGGTCTGAACGCAAGGTTTGGCGACAGCGTCAATAGTACTTGATGTCGGCAACGAAGAACTAAAACAACTTGGCGAAGACCAAGTGTAGACAATTGGCTCGCAAGAGGCGCAATAGTTGTTGATGCATAGGTGACAACAATGTAGATACAACGGAAAGTGCCATAGTGGATAAATGTGGTGGCTACCATGGGCGCGGCGATGGTGCTACAGACCAAGGAGGCATTTTACTTGCTCCGTCCTACAATATAATATATATATTCTAGAGATTTCAGGACAAATTAAGAGAGTACACAAAAACACATACCCTTACTTCATTTCCTAATCAAACGTTATCATTAACGTGATTAATGCAGATTAGTTGATAAATGACAAGTAACAGTATAATACCTACCAAATTTGTGACACTAGTTAGTGTAAAATTCTCTCTTGTTTTCTCAAATCCCTTATATTTTTATAAATTTTTTGAATGCTTGAATACACTATATTAAAGAACAAAGGGAGTATATTAGAACTTTGTGCCTAATATTAGAACTTAAACTCATGATACCATGTGGAAGGAATAGAATTGAATGAAACTGAATGATTTACGTTGAGCCTCTCAATATATATAAAGTTTACATGACTTGAGGCTAAGTTGGTACACAGGATGGTAATCTCAACTAACTCTATCCTAGTTGTGATATACTTTAACATTGACAACATCATGCCTACAAAACTAAAAGAAAACCTTCATGTAAAATTCTCTATTGCTTGGATGGCCGCTAATCAGTAATTGCACTTCACTATCTTATTCAGGTCAGCATATGAACAAGAATGGCTTAGTTAGGCTCACCTATATCTCGTATGTGATCCCTACTTTGAGTAGTTGGTCTTTTGGAATGGAGAGCACCTTCTCCCCTTCCATCAAGTTCTTTCTCAAGAATGTGTAGACATAGTCTACCACTATCTTCTTTGCCGCAGATGATTTTGGTCCTGCTATGACATTGGTTTCCCCCATAAGGTAGACCACCCCTCGCTCCATCTCCGTGTCAATTAGTTGCTTTTCCTTTTCGACCCAAAGAGCCAAATCAGAGGTGATGTTCTCATCATGGCCACACACCTCGGGATCGATCACCTCATCGGGACTTGTTTGGGTATCTCCGGCTGTAGAGTTCATCTCAAACACAACCTCTTCCTGGATGAACATTTTTAGCCTTTCCGAGAGGAAACCTTTGAACAACACCGACTCTTCTAGCATGTCACTGTACCCATACCTCGCCACACACCGGAACATTCGGTGCTCCCTTGGCCCGACCTGCCGGAAGAGGAACCGCTCCACGGGAGCCACATGTGGGATAGGCAAGTGCTTGATCGACATGAACAGGAAGACCGAGTGCACAGAGGGTATCCTCTGCACCAAACGTGGAAATACAGGTGGAATACCTTGAACCAGGTCTGAGTAAAGGAGGCCCACCCCAGGGATCCGCCGCACTTCATGCTTCTCAAGCAGTGCTGTCACATCATCCGCTGGCACGATATGGTCCAGCTCATACCAGTATTTCATGACTTGGACGTAGTGCCATGTTATCATTAAGGCCATGAGGACAAGCGAGAAGCAGAATGGAAGGTACCCACCTTGGACGAATTTCGTCAGTATGGATGAGAGGTAAATTAGCTCTATGGAGCTAAACACCACATAGAAAAGCAAGATGAAGATAAACTTTTTCCTCCATACGAGTAACATCACAATAGTCGTCAAGTGAGTGGTGATTGAGAACACAGTCACAACACAGATCCCTACACATCACCAAAATCAAATGACATAAATGTGATTTCTATCTGTTATGGGTGTCAAAAACAAATTTTGGATCTTCTAGTTGCTTACCATAAGCATTGCCAATTTCGGTGGTGGTTCTGAAGGTGATCGTGACTATGATGCTTGCTAATCCCATCAAAAAGTTCACTTCAGGAATGTAAACCTGGCCCGCGTAGCTCTTCGAGGTATGAATCACTTGAACACTAGGGAAACAGCCAAGGGATAAAGCCTTGGAGAGGATGGCGAATGCGCCTGACAGCATAGCTTGGCTTGCAATGATAGCCGAAAGAATGGCAATAATGAAGGTTGGCCAGAACATTAGCTCTGCATTAGAACATAGAGTTTATCTTGCTCGTTATGCGTTCTCATTTCCATGAAGAAAAACTGTAGGCCTAATTTGTTATACCTGGGATTGATCTAAAGAAAGTGTCTGCGACACTCTCTGGGAATTTTCTTAGATAAGCTGTCTGCCCGATGTAACACAGTGCCACTGAGGGCAATAAGACAGTGCTAAAGCTGATCTGTAGGTGAAAACACAGCGAACATTGTAAGTTATTTCTGTTCTACAAACTTGAAAATTGCTTCTTGTAAAATTGGATGTAGTGTTGGGAGAGTCAACATGGTGAAGCAAAGAGCATGGGTGTGAATGTCCTTGTTACCTGAATGGCCTTGATACTGAAATGGCTTAGGTCTGCATACATTCCTTCTGTGCCTATTGCATATGACAGACCATTGAGATTGTAGGCTATAGACTACCATTGCAATTGCACTTTTTTGATGAAAAGTTTACCTGTGACACACAAGATAACACCACCCAATGAAACCCATCCTTCCTTCCCATTTCTTCTGAAGTAATCTACTATGTACATTGGATTGAAGGCTCGAAGAACACCGATCTCATGTACAATGAGGTTATACACTCCAATGCCAGCAATAAGAAAAAACCACACTGTGATGATCGGAGCAAAGGAATACCCAACCTTGTCTGTACCATAGCGCTGGACTGAGAAGAGCACAAACAAAATTGGCACTGAAATCCAGACTACCTGGGCTGCACGAAAAATGATAGCAAACAATTTACATTTTGAACAAAAGCGTACCAACTGATCAATGTTTGTAGAAGCTCTTTTTTCACATACTTTCAGTTAAGCTTGGCACCTTCTCTCTGATCCCACTCACTGCAGAGAGCACTAGAAGAACAAGAAACGCATTAGGATTTTGCATACTGAATATGAATGTCCTTATGACTTTTCCATATGTTGTTTCTGTTACCAGAAATTGCTGGTGTCAAGGTTCCATCCCCCATCACCATTGATGTGCCAAGGATTGTAATGGTAAAGAGGCCAATCTTTGCTGCTTTGCTAGACTCGAGCTTTTGCTTCAGCCACTGTGCCCTCCTCAGTTGCGAACTGGGTGCTTCAATGCCATAATTTGACACCATAGCATCCTCAGCCTGCTGGTTTGGTATCAGCCTTACCTTGGCGTGCCGCGATATAAGTGAGTAGAGAGCAAACGTGCCACCTAGAACAGCAGTATGTTGCTGTTAAATGTGAAGTACCGAATAAACAGCAGGCATATGGTGACTATATCAGGTTGATAGGTTGAAATTTCCTGATTTATCAGCTTACCATCTCCATTGTCATCTGCATAAAGCACAATGAAGACGTACTTGACCATTGGTATTAGGATGAGGGTGTAGAGGATGAGGGAGAGGACGCCAAGGAGGTCATCATTGTTCTTGATGCCATCAGGGAAGGTGCTGGATATCGCATAGAGTGGTGATGTCCCAACATCCCCATAGATGATACCAACGCTCTGAAATGCAAGATGCAGCAACCGCGACCAGCCTCCCTGTGTTATCATAAGGTTTATTGTAGTAAAACTTTTCTGTCAGTGACAGTGCATATTTGCAACATGCTAACACAGTAACCAAGTTGCTTAGGGAAGCAGACCTCAGAGCCATGATGCTTGAAGCTGGACACCTTTTCTGCATCACCATAAAGCGAGTCCTGTCGTTTGAGCTGTCTGGTCGTCTCTATTCCTGGTGGGTTCTCAACTTCTAGAGACATTTGTGCTGTCTTGATACATATGACACCTCCGGGTAATTAGGGGGTTATTGGAATGTATGAAAATATCTGCATACATGATTTCAATTGCAGTGCTTCAATAATCAGGTGATGAATACAATAAACCTAAGATCATTTTTTAGCTAATTACAAAGAACTACACGTAGTACAAAGTAACACACACACAAGGACTTCTCAAAACACGGACTCTGCCTCTACATTTCTTAGGCAGCCTTGTTACATCATACATTATCTGACATCCCAAGCTACACTAATCAATCTACCATCGGATGCTCCCTCCCCCCAGTTTATTTCTTCTAGTGAAAATCCAGTCACAGATTCTCAAACAGGTGATGGTGGCATCGAAGATGTCATGTCCCTCTTGAAGCTGTTGCATAGGAGGATATTTTTTGAAAGGACGACAAGTTGCATAGGAGGTTATTTCTGCTGCTTAGGGGGTCGACAGCTTGGTTCCAGCCTTGGAGTTCAACGGTGATGTTGATTGCTCCAGGCCTAGTTAAGCTAGGCATGTGGTCATGCAGTGGTGGTTTTGGATGCAGGATGGTGATTCAAAAGATTCAACTTGGTTCTTGCTCCCTTGGAGTTGCACTCCATGTTTGGATGCACTGCTGACATGATGAGAGTGGCTGAGGTGGAGTCGGGGCTGCTACGCTGATGGAGCGATGGAGCTTGGCAATAAAGTCACGAAGTGGGTATCTCTTGCTATGTCAATGGTGGTCCTGGGTTTTGGATAGAGGTATTGGTTATGGTCCGCACAGGAAGTCGAAGCTGCTGGGTCAGTGGTGCAAGGACCTTGGCAACGATGACCAGAGGTGGACTCTGTCATTTGTTGCTTGCTCTGCTTGAGTTGTTTGGGTTCGTCCAACATAGTTTTTACTCTTGTTCAATTGTTTTCACTGGTTTCCCTCGGGTTAACGTGTAGTTGTAAGGTTTCAGGTCTAGTTTTCCCTTATAAAAGGGTTTCACTCTTCTACGGTAAACTTTGGGAACTCCATGATTCAAAGGTCCTTTGAAAAAAAATGTTTAAAGAAATGACTAAACATATTCATATTAGTCTCGAAGTTCTAGATATATTATGTTTCACATGGTTTCCTTGTAATCACTGAAACTGAAGACATTTGACAGTAATCAGCCAATTTTTTCATTGTTGCCCAAAATCGGGGTGATAAAGGGCTGTTTGGTCTGCAGCCAACACCAGCCGCATGCGCTGTGGCGTCGCTAAACATTAGGCGGAGAAAAGGGCCGCCACAGGTGTGATGAAGATTAACAAAGGAATGAGCCAGAGAATCTTGTGACAGCCACAACTGATTCAGGAACCAAACACTGGCCAAGTTCCTGTGGCAGCCGTAGGTGTGGCGTGGCGGGCAACGGCCAGCAACCAAACAGCTCCAAAGTAACTAGCCTAAGCATCTCAAATCCTCAACCGGCCAGCAATTGAATTAACCGCTATTAGTCTCAAAGTTCTATATATATTGTGTTTCACATGGTGTCCTTGAAATCACTGAAACTGAAGATCATTGACAGCAACCGGCCAATTTTTTTCATTGTTGCCCAAAATCGGGGTAATAAAGTAACTAGCCTAAGCATCTCAAATCCTCAACTGGCCAACAATTCAATTAACCGCTAAAGAAAGAGAGTAAGAGGATCACAAACCCTGTTCAGAAATCCGGAGCCATCAAAGCTTCAAGAACCGAACCATCACTAGCAAATGCTGGGGAGAGAGGTTAAAAAAATGCTGGGGGAGACAACAAGTCCCACGGGCCACGGTGGTGAGAGGGGAAGTAGTCCGCGTCGTCTCGGCGGTAGGGATCGACAGGGGGTGGAGAGAGAGGAAAGCAAGAGGCGGACATGGGTGTTCCATACTAATAGGTCCGGTGGCCGCACCGCGATGCAGGAGCTGGGGTCGGAGGCTTGGTCGAGCGCCCGCGAACCATGGGAGATAGAGGAAGGGGTGGTGCCTATTTGGTATTGCCATGCTCGGTGGCGGAAACAGTGGAGCGGAGCTTTTGGCGACTAGCCGACTGCAGGGGTGTTTGTATCCTTGCCATGCGTTTCCACGCCTCACCTGTGGCGTGCCATGCATGCAAAAGATGTCGTTTGGTTCAACATGCAAATGGGACAACCACAAATTTTGCTATTGTAAAACCACGCCACAGGTGTGGCGGCTATCTTCGGCGCCACAAATTATGGCGACGCTATAGCGCGAATTGCTGGTTCCGGATGGGAACCAAACATCCCCTACGTTTCTTGAATTGGACACGTGTGGGCGAATGAAACTATTAAAACCGAGGATTTTTATTTTTTTAATAAAAATAATATTTATCATAAAATATTTGGACTCTAACCTAAAAGTAAAGAAGGAGCCTGTACAACATGGTGAAGCCAGCATGGGGCGGATCACCCAAGCTTGTCGATTGCTTGATACGGCTATGATGCTATTTTTTTTATTTCTTCGCATGGCCACATATGGTGGATTTGAGTTTTGATGAGTTTTATCTTTGTTACTAGTTATGCTACAATAAGTGGTCTGGTCTGATTCTCTCGGTGATAAGAGAGGAAGTCATATTTATTTCCTTTGTATCTAAAAAATCGGTGCAACTAGAGTTTATTGTTTTGGTGTGAGTTTTTATAAAAACGATTGTTTTTATCTCAACTTTGCGAAAATGCATCTATTAGTGAATGTGTATCATCTAAATTTTTTAAGGCTAAAGTATGCTTGCTTACACCAAATTCAAATCGCAATGCCTCATAATTGTGCTACTCACTATTTAGGCCCCGTTTGGCAGGACTTCACTTCACTGGTGAAGCTATTTTTTTTTTAGCTTCAGCTCCACGAATAGTTTCACCGGTGGAGCTGAAGCGGTTTTGGTAAACCGTTTGGCAAAATGACTTTCCTGTGAGAGCATGTTTTTAGGGGCCTGAAGGAGGAGCCGGAAGAAGCCACTATTTTTTGCTCCTTCCCACCCCAAAGCTCTGTGAGAGCATGTTTTTAAGGGCTTCATCGGTGGAGCCGTTTTATTTTTACTCCGTTTGGCAGAAAACGGCTCCAAGCGGCTCTGAAGCCGCTAGAGAAGCCCTACCAAACGGGGCCTTAGCATATTCTGACATTTGAAATTTGTCTCATCGTGAAATACAAGGGACTCAAGGAACATAAAGATAATGTTTACTAAATAGAAATATATGATTCAGCACATGCCATGTTTTTGTACCAGGAATCTAAGAGTCTCTCCTTTAATTATGGAGAACAAAATCAGATTTCAATAGATTAGGAACTTAAGTGAGAGATACATATGTCTATTGCATCTCCCTTATTTTGTCTAAGAATGGCTAGAATGCGCTATATTTCAAGATGGAATGAGTAGTTTTCAGCATTATATTATTTTCCGCTATAAGATCTAAAAGTTGAACATAGTTACCCTCGGAAATGCGCGTTGCCTAATTGGCTTTAAAAGTTTCGCACAACTAAAATAATAACTTGGTTAGATCACTAAGAGAGAGGGAAAAATGATACACTAATATGTCGTACGCAATTGTCTACATTAGAATTCTTTAAGCTAAGAGGTTCGTGATTTGTGCAACTTTACACGTGTGTTTGCAGGAGAACGAGATAATTTAAAACAGCTTATCATTCTGGTCCGTGGAACGGATTGTCCTGGACTAATGTACGGACATATTGCGAATCTAGTAGTTACTTTTTATTCATCCTCACATTGGAAAATAACAGGTGCTACTGAGAGTTGACCTTGAAGCTTTCTGACCTTAAAAACGCTTTGACTCATTCCTTGTTTTTATAGCAAACAAGAGAGTTCATGATTGGTGCCATTTAATCGGAACCACAAAAAAGAAAATATTTTTTGTCTTTATCCTGTTAATACTAGATCAGATAGAATAATATACTAGGGGTTATCAATTTCTAAGGAAAGTTATTCTTGTTTTTCTCTTTCCGCGGCACAAGCGAGGACGGTGATAGAAAATTATTTGAACCTTCCATGAGGTGGTTCAGGACTGCAATGTTATCATCACAAGTACACATTACATTACCAGATCATGAGCGTATTTTCATACTTCATGGTTTGCAATCATGTATTCTCTCCGCTTCAAAATATATAGGTGGTTTTAATTTTTGTCACAAACCAATCTTCTCTAAATTTAACTAAAGGAAATATATTTTTGTCCTGACTTTGCACAAAACTAAGACAACTTATTATTGGAACAAAATTTGTAAATATTTTTAGTTCATCTTCAATAATTTACAAAAGAACAAATGGTAAATCAATGAGTTATACAAGTGGCTAAAAAAAGGTGAGAGCATATTTGTTGAAATCATCTAACCGTTTTTCAACTCTCGCTGGTAATTTTGCATCAGAAATCCTAAACTATTTTCAAATCACCTCAACAACTTTTATATATTCTTTTTCTCATGTACATTTATATTGAAAACCATGTGCTTATCCTTTATTATTCTCCACGTCCTTTCACCTCCGTATTAGCCGATTAATACGCGCACATATATTAGTGTACATGCGTACTGTTTGTAGGGAATGAGATAATTTAAAATAACCTTATCATTTTCTCCATGGAACGGATTGTCTTGTCCTAATGTACAGACATATCGCGAGTCTAGTAGTTGTATATTTTAATCATCCTCCCAGTAGAAGTATGAGGTGCTACTGAGAGTTTACCTTAAAACTTTTCTGACCTGGAAGCTTTGACTTATTCCTTGTTTCAGCAGACAAAAAGAATAGTTCATGATTGGTGCTATTTAATCGGAACCACACGAAAGAAAATAATTCTTGTCTTTATCCTGTTAATTATAGATATAATAGAATAATAGGGATTGAAGTGGTTCAGAAGGACACAAGTACACGTTACGTTACCAAATCATCAGTGTATTTTCATGCTGCATGGTTTGCAATCATGTATTCTCTGCACTTTAAAATATACTAGGTTGTTTTCATTTTTTGTCCTAAGTCAAACTTCTCTACATTTATTAAGTGACTACATTTTTTCTATAACTAAATAAAAGTTAAAAGACATTTGACTTAGGGAAAAACTAAGATGATGGGTGATAAGCGATACGCCTACGGTGACTTCGTTAATCTCAAGATTTGTTGGGAAGCCAAACTTCTCTACATTTATTAAGTGAATACTTTTTTCTATTAACTAAATAAAAGTTAAAAGACACATTTGACTTAAGGAAAAACTAAGATGGTAGGTGATATGTCCATTGACCGTCTACGACGAATTCGTTAATCTCAAAATTTATCAATCTAGCTTAGTCCTTCGGAGTGCTCGTACATAAGTGTGCTGACTATACTAGGTTTCCAAAAAAAAAACACTTAATGAGTACCTCTTTTTAGTTCAACTTGCCTCCATTTCGAAGGTGAGTTAGGTAACTATGATTAACACTCGCCACATGCTCTCGTCACTGATGTGCTGTGCCTATGTACCAACTCTTGCTAATCCTTGCCCACTCACGCAAGTAAACTGCCATGTGAAATTATGTTCTGTCCATTACAGTCCTAAACGATTGTGCTACGGTGAAACCAGTGGTCCACTGTTATGAAACACAACTTTTTTTATTTTTTTAACAGAAGGCCTAGCGTCCGGACGTCCGGACGGAATGTCGCGTTCAGACGTGGCTCTCACACCTGCGTTGCTCTAACGTCCGCATCCCGCCCCAGCACTAGCATCCGCATCCGTCGCAGGACCCGCGCCCACGCACGGGAAACCACGTGGGGTGGCTGCGCCCCAGCAGCAGCAACAGCAGCGACAGCCACCAGCCGCGCCCTGCAACACCCCGATCTACTTTTGAAATATCCAGATGAAACATTTGAACATACGAAACAGATGAAACACTTGAAACATGTGCTTGAAACATGCGTGTATATGCATGCAACCTATACAACATCCAGATCTACTTTTGCAACACCCAGATAAAGCACTTGCAACATAAGTATGAAACATATAAAACACTTGAAACATACGCTTAAAACATGCGGGTAGAGCCACAACAATATATGTAACGTCCAGATGAAACACTTGAAACATACGTCTGAAACATCTGAAATATTGGCTTGCAACATGCGCATATTGTCATTGCAATATATGCAACATCCAGATCTACTTTTAAAATATCGAGATAAAACACTTGAAACATAATTTTAAAACGCCTAAAACATTTGAAAAACACAGCGTCGCTGGCGGCCATGGCCTACCTGGTGGGGAACTGCGGTAGCCAACAAGCTCGAGTCTCCGCGGTGGGAGGAAGGGCACGGCACGGCGGGAGACGGCTGCACGGTGGGGGAAGGGGCCCGGTGGATGAGCGGCCACGTGGCCATACGCGCAGCCTGGCTCGGTGACGAGCGCCAAGCCTAGGTGAGGGCATGAGGAGCGGCTGGCTGGGTGCCTCTTGGGCGGCTTGGCCTTGACGCTTGGGGCGGTAGCGTTCACGCTCGAAGTCGGAGGCGGAATCTTGCGTCGTGGCCTCGGGGCACAGGATGAGTGGGGATTTTTTTATTGGAGATGGAGCCACATGTGGGGGCTGCGTCCGGGCGCAGGTCACGAGACGGACACCGTATAATTATCGTTCTTTAAAAGGACTGGCAGGAGACCAGCCAGGTAGGGATGAAAACGGTCGAAAACGGTCGAAAAACCTCTCAATCGTTTTCTACTTCTATATTTGAATACGAAAACGAAAACGGTAAAGCCGGACACAAAAACAAAAACGAACTTATGCGAGCGGAATTATGTCGAACACGGTCGGTATACGAAAAATCAATACGAAATATTGACCCATAGGACCAAGTGCATAACAATTAATAAGTACATAATAATTAACAAGTCCTACAACTTTCTTAAAAAGTATCTCCATTCGACACGATGTAAGGAAGATATGATTTTTTAAGGTAACAAGCGCTTGTACGCGATTAATATATCGCTGACTTTTTTTAATTTTTTTGAACATCTTCAAGACATCAAATGAAAAAACTAAGAATTAGAAAGTTGTAGATCTCATCGAGAGCTACAATTTTCATATAAAAATCATCTTTGTTCGAGATCGTATAAAAAAGATATAATTTTTCTAAGGTTGGACTTGTAGTTGGCCAAATTTGGTTTAAACCGAATTTCGAAACCGAATTTGGAATTTGGGATATTCTGAATTAAAAGTAGAAAAGTAGAAAACGGTCGAAAAAATGTCTACACCGTTTTCGTTCAAATTTTGAAGTTGGTGTTCCGAATTTTGAACCGAATTCGAATTTGTTCGAAAATACGAATTCGATCGGATTAAATATAGAAAACGATGCGGTTGGGTACGAGATATTTCCGTAACGTTTTCATCCTTACAGCCAGGCACGAGTATATATATTACTATAAAAGAGAAAGAGGTACAGGGACAAAGCAAAAGCAAAAACGTGAAGCAAAAATAGCAGCTCTAAAACACTCCAGTGTTCTGGAACGCAACTGGGCACGAGAAAGTTCCTTTTGTTCACGTTGAGAGAAAGCACTGGGTACGTAGAGACACTGACTTCAGTCTTCAGAGGCCCCAAACACCGATCAGATTTACACACATTTCTTTCCCGTCTAATCCTCTCTTTGTGCATTTATTTCTTGGCATCAGTCTCCGCCTGTCCGGGCAAGCGATTCATTTCATAGAGCGTTCGTCCCCAGGTTGGTCGTGGTCGGAAGTCGTTCGACGATATGTCCGAGAGGGAGGAGAGGCGCATCAATGGGGAGTTGGGGACGCATGCCTCGCGTTGTGGCCGCTCGTGAGTGCTGCATCGGCCATTCTACAGTACGTCCTCCCTGCCACGATTCTTAATCGATTTGGTTTATTATGTGATTGTTAGTTTGTTCTTCTCTCCTGTCTTTTCCATTTATGTGATTTGTTTTATACTGATGGTCGGTGATTCAGCGGGGTATATCAACTAGAAATGAAATGCTGATGTGCCTTAGAGTTTGAGCAAAAGTGCTTAGGCCTATGTGGGAATAAGTTTTTTGTTATAGACACAGGAATACTGCTGCTTAAGGTGCAATGTTTATTTTCCCTTTTAGACCCGAGAAAATATAGTTGTTCGAGGACTCCAAGTTTTCAAAAAAAAAAAATGCTTATTTAACACTTTAGTACAGCACTTAAAGTGCATAGAACCATTGGCATACATTGTGAAAACATGAGTAAATGATGGATGAAAACACACAAGTATTGCATCGAATGTGTTCAGTACATATAGGCAGGTGTACCATACGAAGCAACAAAGCCTACGATTACATTCGTGTGAAAAATAACAAACAGGCCTACCCTAGGGTGTAGGTGTATTGCCGGACACACGATACAGGTCTTCATGTAACACGCCAACACATTGTTTATAGCATCACAAGCTTATCAACACACACATAAATCATGTTGCCAGGGACACTGCCTGCCAAGGAAGTGCAATATGTGCTTAATAAAGAAAACCAAACACAAACCTGTATTGGTGAAACCAATGCAGCTCCCTCTGCAGTAGTCTCTTCATGATGCTTAAATTTCATATACCATTCCCACTTTGAGCAACTTCTGCCTTGGGATTGCAAAAGCCTTCTCCCTTGCCTGAAGTTCTTCCTCAGGAATGAGTACATGTAGTTGACAACAATCTTTTTGAAAAAGGAAGAATTTGATCCTGCCCTGATTTCAGTTTCTCCAAGAATATAGACCACTCCTTTCTGCAGCTCCCTCTGAATAAATTGTTTTTCTTCTGCAATTGTGCGGGATTGGTCTTCGCTAATCCTTCCAGATGAGTGCGCTGAGTAGCTGCTTATGGGAGGTTGGGTGAGATCTGTAGTTTCACTTTGCGTCAGTGCCTCTTCAATGTACACTGTGGAGCCGCTGGCTTTACGTGTTCTTGTGTTACTATCTGTGATGGAGGTTGCTTCAGCCTCAGTTTCCTGAATTTGCATGTTTGTGATAAAATGCCCTTCTTCAATATATGATTGGAGTCCTTCAACAAGGGAAGCAGAAAATTCCTTAGCCCCTTCTATGGTATCACTGTACCCATATCGTGCCACACACCGAAACATCCGGGAGGTTCTTGACTCAACTTTCCTGAAGCGGAATCGTTCTGAAACCTCAACATGAGGGATCGGCAGGTGTTTAATGGAAACAAACACTAGGATTGAATGAACAAAGGGTATTTTCTCAATGAGGTGGGGGAAAATTGGTGGGACACCCTGCACTAATTCTATATAGAGGAAGCCTACCCCAGGAGTTCTTTTTACGTCATATGCTTGAATGAGTTCTCGCATATCTTCATTTGTAACTATGTGCTCAAGCTCGTACCAGTATTTCTTTACGTGGACATAATGCCAAACACCCATGATCGTCAGTAGAACTGCTGCAGTCACAATAGGTAGGTAACCCCCTTGTTTGAATTTGTATAGAACTGAAGAAAGATAGACAAGCTCTATGGAACCAAATACCAGGCAGAAGGGTATTATCAGCCAAATGCTCACCCTCCATATGAGAAGCATCACAATTACAAGCAGAATAGTTGTAATAACCATCACAGAAGTAACACAAATTCCTGCACAGAATTAACTCGGTGTCATGTTTCACAAAGCAGAGTAGTATAGGATTCACGTTTGTCTTACCATATGCGTTGCCAATATTAGTCGTTGTCTTGAAACCAAATGTTACTATCACACAAAGCAACCCAAGAACAAAGTTTATCTCCGGAATGTACACCTGCCCCTCATAAAGTTTTGAGGTGTGGAGTACTTTGACCCTTGGAAAGCAGCCCAATGTTTGTGACTGTGAAATGATTGCGAATGAACCGGATATCATAGCCTGACTTGCAACTATCGCAGCAGAGATAGCAATTATGAAGGTTGGCCAGAACATTGGTCCTGCAAACAAGATACAATTGTGTTTGATTCAAACAAAAGATGGAATTGAGGCACTACATCATCTTGAATAATTTACCTGGAATTGATTTATAGAAAGTATCAAGAACATGTTCTGGGTGTTTACGAAGGAACGCCGCTTGACCAATATAAGCTAATGACACTGACGGGAACAAAATAAAGCTGAAACTGATCTGAAATATAAAGCAACACGATTGCTGTCATCTTATGTTAATCACAGCATAATAAGATGTAAAAGGTTAACATTAATTCCTGCACTTTTTATTGGTTACTATTTTTAAGGATAACCAAGATGCAAATGAAACCTTAACGTGACTTTCTCTGGAGCCATTTCTGATATTAGTTTCAGAAAGAACATACACATACCTGAATTGACCTTATGTTGAAATGGCCTAGATCAGCAAACATAGCTTCTGTGCCTGTTTTGGTGCCATTGAGGGTTAGGGTGTTAGGGAATTGATTTTGTGATATGCTTACATACGTTGAAAGTCACCTGTAAAGCATAAAAGGATGCCCCCAAGGGAGATCCATGCATCCTTTCCATTCGTTTTGAAGTAGTCTACGATGTATTTTGGATAGAAAGCTCTCAGAACACCGATGTCATATTTGATTAAGTTGTAAATTCCAATGCCACCAATGAACAGGAACCACATCAGAATAATGGGTGCAAATGAATAGCCAACTTTGTCTGTGCCAAAACGCTGAACAGCAAACAGCACCACCAGAATGGCAACAGAGATCCATACCATTTGCTCTGCCGAGTAAGAATAGAAAAATGAAACCCAAAGAAATTTTTGTTAGTGATGACATGAGAGTTATAGTAGTACGAAACCACTTTGTTGTTTTTCCTTTTAATAATAAAATATGCTCCCTGTCCTTATACATCATTGCTATACTTATTTCTTTTTGTGTGTCATGCCGGCAGAGCAAGCAGCAACCGAACCCACAGAGTGGCCCTGCTCCCTGCTCGGGTGGGGGAGCAACGACGGCAACCACAGGCAGGCCTGCGCTAGTGGCTAGCAGGATGCATGAGCAGCGAGCTACGACAACGACCTGGCGGGCAATGCTAGTGGGGAGCTAAGACGGCAACATTGGCGTTTTCTTTCTGTGAGAAGACATGTGTGTCATGGCAAAAATGCTGATCATGCACTTTCGAACTTATTACTGTGTACATTGTTTTTAGTTTTGCAGCTATCACGGCCAGTGGCTGGTGACCAAACAGCTCGCCACCAAGGTGGACAGATGTTCTTGTGCACAGAGAAACCTGGCCTTCTCACCAAACAAATGGTTTTACAAGTTTGTCTGCACATTACAAGATATTCTATCAAATCAAATACTTGAGTGACAAATAATTCCTGTTAAGTTAGTATGTGCAAGGATTCTTTCAACTTTTCTGAAGCTGCCCTTCGTATTTTCATTTTTTATGCTTTTGTTCTACAATCAAGTCAAATAGCTCTTACCCTGTTTCAGCTGAGGTGCTTTCTCTTGGAGACCACTCACCGCAGAGAGCACTGAAACACATCCACAAAACATAGATCACGTCATTTTGACATATCTTATTTGTCAAGGAATGACTCACTAGCACAGATAGATCATAGGCAGCATGTCAATGTGCAAGTCTTCGTTAACAAGAAAAAAATGTTTGCCAACTTTAAAACTATGCTTTATAAATGTGTCACTGAAGGAGTAAAGGATATTTAGCATGCCTTCATTAATTATTACATGTACTTTACTGCTACTACTTCATTACTTGTATGAACTCACAGATACAACTGAAACCATGAGAATAACCAGTAAAAGGCATCACTTGAAGTTCCAGTTATAGTTACCGGATATTGCTGGCGTCAAAACACCATCGCTGATAACCATTGAGGTGCCCAGTATGGTAAGGAGGAAAATGGCAACCTTAGCCACCATGCTACTTTCCAGCATCTTTTTCGTCCATTGAGCCCTCTTCATAGGGGCTGATACTGTTTCTAGGCCATAGTTTGAGACCATTGCATCGTCTGCTTGCTGATTTGGAATCAAGCTCACTTTTGCATACCGCGATATCAATGAGTAAAGTGCAAATGTGCCACCTACAAGATTATGTTCTTGTAAGGCCGGTGTAGCAAGAACTGTATATGATATATGAAACAATAATCTGTTTTCCACAAGGCATTATTGTAACCATTTCATATAGTGGAGCCCAGTTTTTATGTATACCTGTTCTTTGATCTAGCAGAAAAGTGCTAAGAATAAATAATACTCATATTCATATATAGAAATGTACATAATCATTTTTTTCCTTGTCTGGAAACATCTGAGGATGAAATATAATGCTTCTTGACATATAGTTGATTCCCATCTCATCATATTATTAAAGAAAGGGAATTAAACAAGCTGAAGGTTAACGAGAGTAATTTCTCCAGCGAACTGGAATCTAAAGGATTCTTAGATAAGGAAAACTTACCATCGCCGTTGTCATTTGCATACAGAACAATGAAGGCATACTTGATCATAGGTAGAAGAATTATGCTGTAAAGAATAAGTGACAGGACTCCATAGAGGTCATCAACATTGCTGATGCCACTTGTAAAGGTGCTTGCATACACATACAGCGGTGATGTGCCTATGTCACCATATATCACTCCAATGCACTGGAATGCCAAATGCAACGTTCGAGCCCAACTATCCTGTCTCATGTAGTGAATATATGTAGTAAGTATGAATATCTAATCCACAGCATAGTTCAAATATAACTATTGTTTTGTAGATCATAGATATTATGACTTGAATGTTTGTTTCAATCCTTTACTTCATGGATTGAGTATCATATAGAAACTCATTGTGTGTTCACAGTGCTCAAGAGCCCATTTAATCTATAGTGTCAAAAAGCTTTATCTCTTCTTTGAACAAGAATATCATATAGAAACTCATCGTCTGCTGCAACAGGCGATTTTTACGGAGAAACCGAATCAAAGTTAGTGGATGAACAAATATATGTTTCTTTGAATTGAAATAAGGAGTTAACTTGAAATTTTAGTTTGTTTTAGTATATTGTTGACTGTGTTATCCTTTTATGTCATCTCTGTGTGTGTTATACTACTCAAGGAGAGAGAGAGGGGGGGGGAGAGAGTATGTTCTAGGATCAGATGCAAGTTATGAACATAGCTGTTTATTCTTCCCTTAATCTTTTGCTAATCCAAATAGTAAGTTCATGCTATACAAGCGATATATAATGTAACACTAGAGAACAAATTATGGGATAAGAAGCAGACCTCAGAGGCATGATATCCAGTGTCTGATACTCTTTCAGCATCCCCATATAGGGAGTCATGACGCTGAAATTTTGCACCAAGTTTTTTGGCTTCTCTAGGATTCTGTTTATCTGTTTCAAGAGCCATTTGTAAAGCTCGAAACTTCTAGGGCTTCCAGGAAACGTTTACCTTATGCTGCTTTTATAGACATGGAAGGGGCATTCGTCTTATATGTGTGTGTTTATGTAGTGCAGGCACTATCTGCCTAAACAATCATTTAGCCCATTTACACACTGCTTAAATGCTATACAGTGGTACGCCGTTTCTATTTAAATCAACCGTTTATCCTACTGAAGTGGCAGTTTAGGCCCAATAATGGCTAGACGCCAAGCAATCAACTGTTTACTGTTTAATTTTTATTAGGATAACACTGAGTGCAGGGTGTTACATGGAAGATAAAAGTGGAAATGTATGATTTAATAGAGGCAAGTCCATATGTTTTGTTTACAAAAGTTCTATGTGTGTCAAGATTTGATTTTCTGCTCCTGAGGGTCTAGGTACTTTCACGGTTAGATTTGTTTTAAATGTAAATGATTAAATTCTTTTCTAGTATATTAAGGTACTTAAATGGCATGCACCATCTGTGTAGAATATACCACGAATATTTGTGATTAGTGGCAGTATGTATGTACTCGATCCTAGAAGTACAAAAAATTTGCCTGGACTTTGAAATGATGATGTATACAAGGTCAGTGACAATGACAGAAATTCATATATATATTTTTCCAGAATAAAACAGTGTAGTACAAAACAAAATGCAACAAACAATTAGTTGCTCTCGATGACAAGGTGTTTTTGTAACTATATGAAAATGGCTTATAGTGCTTGTCCTCAGCGTAACCCTAGCTTTTCATGCACCATTCTCTGCTATTTTAATAAGAACATGGCCTCATTCCTAACGAAAGCTGTGCTTTCTGTATGTTTTTTTTCCATATACTTCATTCGTTCTAAATTATAAGAAGCTTTGGGTTTTTAGGTACATTATTTTTAAAATGTATCTATATATAGTGTATATATATCTAAATGCATAGAAAAAAATTATATATTTAGAAATACCAAAACGTCCTATAATTTGGAACGGTGGGAGTAGAGATGACAAACATAGGAACCCCTTACCTTCAGGTTTTGCTGCCCTTTCTTCTCTGTTCCTTTCAGTTTTGCTTGGAGGCGAGATTGTTAATTTTTTAACTTTGTATTAGCTAAAATAATAAAACAATATTTTTTCTATGTTATTACCATATGCAAAAAGATGGAAAAAATTAAAATAGGCACCAACTAATATTAAATTGCAAGCATGGTAACTTCTTAATTATTGTCAACGAAATCATTGAGTTTTTAATGCAGTAATCATACCGATTAGCGTGTTTGCCCAACAACCAAGTGTTTCTTCTTACCTCAGCCTGTACTATATAGCCAATGATTACTACGAAACTATTAATCTATGGCAGTCGCCAATGAGGTACTTCCACAATAGTTTACAATGTGATGAGACTTGTTTAGCTCCAATAATTGCTGTTACATGGTTGACCCGGGAGGTTTGTAACCATCTCTTGAAGTTAGTAAACTCACCCCTCATCTCAAGAGTTAAGTCTCTTGATTTGAGAACGAGGAAGGGTTGGAAAGCCCTAAACCTTAGTGGCTAACCTCAACAACGTGGAGGTAGGCAAGCCTTGGTGGCGAGCCGAACCACGGGATAAATCATTGTGTCACTTGTGCTTGATTTACATTACTTACATGACATATTGTGGTTGAGGTGATTTCTAGGGTTTCTAGTCGATCTACTTGTGTGTGGTGTTCCTACCACTTCTAGCTCTGTAGTTGTCATACCTGCAGTAAGCAAGGAAATTTCTCCGATCTAAGTTTTCGTTCACGGATTTTGAACTGTGATTCGAAGTTGTCTACACGCGGCAGTGCCGCTGTTCTGGCCCGACAGTGCCGCAGCCCGGCAGTGCTGCCCTCCAGAGCGGTAGTGCCGCTGGGTGAATTCGATAAAAGTTTGAGTGTTTGTTTTGACAGGCCTATTCATACCCCTCTAGGCCAACCAGAGATGGTACAGTAGTCCACCACGTTCGGGGTGGTGTTTGTAGGACCGTAGTCGGAGCTTCCTAGCCCCTTTCTCATCCCTTTCTGTGGCTAGTGTTCTGATGTCCCGAAGTGAGTAACCGTGAAATAGTCTTGTCCTTGATTCTTTAGATTGGTCAGGAAAACTTAGGAAATTCCTCTCTACCCACAAAACCATTTATTGTCCTTTTTATTCTTGGACCAACTTGATCCTTGATTAGTACACTTCACGTTCCCCGTGGAAATCGATATCTTGGAATACTCCCGGGTGAAAGTTACAGCGATATCCGTGCGCTTGCGGATTTCTCTGTTTGCGTTAACAAATACTAATAGTGTGTTTGTAGATGGCGACGCCAGTGATCAAAATCCACGGCAAGGTCCGCCACTAGGTGGCAGACACGGCGGTGCACCGACGAGCTCACGGCTCTAGGGAATCTAGGGGCAGGGTTGGTCCTATAGGTGGTTAGGTTCACGGTGCGACGACGGACACCATCGGCCCTTCCTCAACTCGCGAGGTGGCCAAAATGACAGGAACGCTGCGGCGGCATGGGAGGCGCACGGCGAATGCGGCTAGTGGCTCTCGGGACTCTTCCCCTTCATGCATCTAGCGCACATCGTGTTCCCCAGCGAGGCGAAGCTCACCGAGGCAGTCTCCCTACCTCTACTGGTTCAAGGCGGCCGAAACAGGGCTGCGCCATGGCGGGATCAGGCCATGGTGAGCGCGGTGAGCGCGGCGCGGAGGCATCGGTGTTACCGAGCACCATTGGCTCGGCAAGGCCATGCCTTGGCTTGTGTGCGTGTGTGCGCGTGTGTAGTGTGGTGTGACAGTAAAAACGTCTGGCCTTTGGTCCTTCCAAGGGGAAGAACATGGTGGCGCGGCCATGGCCTAGCCACGGCAGCGAACAGAGGTTGCGGGAAAAGGGCTCACCATGGTGGCGGGGTAGATAGGATAGTGGTGCGGTGATGAGTCATGGCTATGTCGACAGGAAGCAGTGCCGTGCTAAGCCACGACGGGAAGAAGACGATCGGCGTTGTCCTCGTCTCCGGTGACCACAAATGGCTCCGGTGGCATGGTCCTCCTCCTTCGCCCTCCTTCTCTCCAGCTTGGTGTTGGATGTGGGTTGCCCCAAAGTAGCGGCAGGGGCGAGGGAAGGGCACTAGGGCTCTAGGACAGCTCTTTTATAGGCGGGCATTGCCATGTGTAACACCCTCGGTGTTACACCCTAAATCATTTACTAAAACATGTAATGAGCATCATGTTTATGTGTTAGTGCATGTGATAAAGTGTGTCGATCAATTTCTTGTAACCTAAAATGACTAATAAAAATGTGAAACGAAAGTTGATTCAATAGCTCATGTATATCAAGTAGAGTTTAAAACTAAGTTTTATTGAACAAAAATGCTATAGAACATACATGTGGCGCTTAAATAAAGTTTGGAATTTGAACATTGTAGATGACAGTGAAATACTTGCTGTTGAAAAATGATATTACTAGCTAATATTTCTACTAGCCTAGGAATTACAAATTGAAATCAAGTTCAGCTCAAAAACTTAAAAATTTCCAAGTTTGTCAACAGCTAGACATTGCTATGTTTAGCAAATTATTTTGAGAGATTGGGTTAAGAGGTGATGTCGTGTTTTAGCTTGGATTGGTAGCCTAACAGGCCCTCTTTAGCATAGTGAAGGTGGTTTAGTGTCAACCTCGACCGTTTAGTTGCTATCGACGCTTTAAAATTCGTGCACGGCACGTTCTCGGGCTGGCTCGCCAGGTGGACGCGGTCACCAGGCTCAGGTGATTGGTGTCACCGCGTTGGTTGTGCGTGCGCATGCTGCTGTGTGTGGCTGGCCGTGGCAGCCTCTCGCTTGGCTACGGTTCGGCCGCCACTGGCCTCGTCGCACGGAGCCGCTACTGCTGCCGTCTGCCCCGCCCCACGCCACGATGGAGCCGTTGCCGGTGCCATCACCTCGCCGTCACGTCCACACTGCTGCCCTGCCTCGTGTTGCCACTAACAATGCCACTACAACGCTGTGCTACGCTGCCGCTCGCCTTGTCCTCGCAAGCACGTGGGCTGTCCCGGCCGCCTCGTGCCGTCGCCTCGCCTTAAAGGCGTTGTGGCTGCGCGTGTCATGCCCCCACCTGCCTCCATGCGCGCGCAGACGCCGCCTCGAGTCTGGGCGGCCGCTTGCCGCCAAGGCGAGGACGAGCCGAGCTAGACCTGCCCCTCCCTCTATGCCACCACGACCGGCCGACCCCGCTCGCTTAATTCGGCATGCTTGAGTCACCATCGCTCGATTCATCATGTCCCTAGATTCTCCATTAAGCCACCTGACCCCCGACCCCCACCCAGCCTTGAAGCGAGCACGGCCAAGCTCCAATTTGAGTTTTGCTCGCCGTCGTGCCGATAAGGCCACGTCCAGCCATGGATGTGGGTAGCCCTCCTACACCCTATCCCGAACCAATTCACCTGCACCCCTAGCATAGCCTTGACTCCCTCTTCTCCTTGCGCGCCTTAGCCGAACCGCTACTGCCTCCACGTGGCCAGCCCTCCTCCACCATACTCCACCCCAACCATCACCTCGGCTAGGTCCACGGTAGTCTACTGATGCTCCCTCGCTAGCCAGTTAGGTTCTTAGGTGCTCTAGATCGCCGAGGCAGCTGCGATGCCGTCATGGATGGCTGCACGCCGCTACAACCTTCCCTAGTCAGTCGTGTCACCCCACACCGCCGCTTAGCATAGCCGCTCAGGTTAGAGAGGGTGACCGGCCCGTTAGGTGGTCGGTCGCAGGTCCCTGGTGGCAGGCGTAGCCGCGCTGTGTCACCGGTCGTCGCGCCGCCGTGCGCTGGGTCGACGGGGGTGTGCGCTGGTGAATTAGGGAAAGGCCAGAGGGTTAAGTGAGAAGTTCTGAAAGAGGATAAAATAGTGTTAGTACTTAATGGTAAATTAGGAGGAGTTCGAGGTCTCTTTTGCAAAGTCATCGACCCGTGCGGGATTCCCTGGCGCGGGCCGTCTCGCGTGGGCCGCGCCTGCGGGCCGCCACGCGCGCACGCTGTGTCGCGTGGGCCGCGCGGGGGATTTCATTTTTCTTTTTCTAAGGAATTAAAAATAATTTTCTAATTTAATTTTTGAGCTGATCTTTGCTAAATCATATAGAATCATGTAGGTGACGAAAAATTATGAAACAAATTTTGGTAGGTTCCTAAAATTATGCTATATCTGTTAGTGTATTTAGTTCATATATGAACATGTTGATACCAGGAGCTATTAAATCATTTGAAAATGTTTAATATTGTTAGGGAAATTATTGTAGGAATTTTTATGATAAATTGGTGATAGCTTTAGTCCTAAAATTTTTATAGTAGCTTCATTGTATTATTATGTGCTCGCTATAATTTTTGTAGCTTTAGAATAGACTAAGCATTAGGGTAGTTAAATGCTCTTTGTTTCAAATATACATTAAATCATTAATAGAAATAAAGATATATCCTTCATTTGTATAGCTAAGTGTTTGTTAGTTGAACCCAATAGTTTGCTTGGTAAAGATGATAGTTAGTTTAGTACCTTAGTCATTAGAGCTAGCTTAGTAGCTTAGTATGCGTATTCTTAGTTTAGGAGTTGCTATTGCTTAAATGCTAAGTGTTGCATCATCATCGCATGCATGTAGAGAATGAGTTGGCAAAGATCGTGACCACCGGCGATCACGAGTTCGTGGAGATCGTCGAGGAGTATGAGGAGGAGATTCTCATGCAAGAGGAGGTCCCGGAGCCGCCATGGACTGAGTCAGCTGACACCATGCCTGCCCAAGGCAAGCCCCGGTGCATAACCCCTTATTTTTGATAATCATTGTTTATATATGTTATGTGCATTTACGTTATAGGAATTTTATGAAAACCACCTTCATAGATATAACTGTGCTATGAGTCCTACTAGTACAGGTTCGAGTAGCTGCTATGCTTAGGTTTTTGGTAGCGTGAGTAACCTGCCGTTACTCACAATAGGTGATTATTATTACTCTCATAATAAAATAATGAAAGAAAAAATGGAGACAGGGCAGGAATATGGTATGTGTATTGGTGGGTATAACAAGTTGGGTCATGCGGCCAACGGGGCTTAGTTTGGTTACACTGTTTCTCCTGTTCGTGTCGATTAAGGGCCGTCCGTTGTTGTGAAAGGTAGTCAGGTCACAAATTTATTATCCTGAGCACATACTTGCTATGGGAGCGGGAAGGCTCGTTACGCTCTTATCGTGGGTTCTGGCTCTTTTCGGACCGACTGATTGGAGGCGGGGAAAGGTGGAGGTCTAAGCACCATACTGAGACTAGGTCTTAAGTGTGGGGGCTTGGAGTCCAAGTTTCGATGGGGACCTAGACCCCATGATAGGAGTGGAATGGGTTGGTCTTGTTTGTGCTTGGGGTACAAATGGAGCGTGTGTTTCGGGGTACCCAGCTGGGATACATTGGTTCATGAATCGCCGTTTTCGTGAGACGGTATGACTTAGCTGTGGTCTAGCACTATAGTAAGAACTAGAAGATGAAAGATGGTAAAATGGTTCTGATTGCTCAACCCTTACTTGGAAGTAGAACAAGTGCTTACTTAGAATGGTTAGCTAATGAAATAATCATGACTGCAAATAAAACTGACTGTAAGGATGAACTATTAGTAATGCTTTTCACAAACAAAAGAAAATAGCAAAGGCATATTGCCTATCATATCCTTGAGAGTCGGAAAACTATTCCCACTAGTCGGGTAAGTCTTACGAGTACATTGTGTACTCAGGGTTTATTTACCGCTGTTGTAGGTGCAGCTTGAGGAGTAACTCTTGTGTGGAGGATTCTTCTGGTGGGCACAAACGGATCGTTGTATTATTTCCGCTAGATGTTTATTTTTATTCCGCTGTTTAATTATCGCACTTTGAACTCCGGTATTGTAATAAATAATTTCTAAGAACTCTTGTTGTATGAAATGGACTAAGTATTGTAAGCTCGTACTCATTATTGGATTCTGGATGTAAAGTGTGGATTGTTTCGAGTTCTCCCTTGGGGTGTGCTTTACGGAACTGCCCGATGTAGCTCACTTTCGAGGTGCGTAGTGTCTAGTGGAAGACGAGTGCCTCCGAAAGCGTGTTATTTTTGGCAATTCTGCCACAGGTGGTATCAGAGCCCAATACTGAGTCTATGAGTTTAAAAACTTTTTTCAAAACCTAAAATTTGACCAACAAAAGCTTTGCGGAAAAGTAGGATGCGATAAATTACGTAAATAAGTATAAGCCCTAGTAATATGGTCTATCTAGGATAGTGGCACTAGTTTTATCTAATCAATCTTCTACAGGTACACTAACTCACGCTGCATAAGAATCGTTAGCTTACGGAAAGTGAGAGTACGATGTGCTAAAATTTTTATACGAATGCCGCTATATTCTGGCTTGAGCGAACGAATATGTCGATCCCTACATCATGAAAAGAGAATCTTGCTTAAACTAAATTCACCCACACGTATAATTTTGCGTAGTAAATTGATAGGATAACCAATAAAGAGAAATGCTTTAACTGTTAAGGAAAAGTTCTCGCTTGTAACCAATTATTGGGCCTTATCATCTCTCTAGCCTTTTGTTTCTAAATATGGAGGCTTTGTCCCTAACGGTGAGTTCCTATCTGTTTATAGATGAACCTGAGCTCTGGTCATGGGAGCACCAGTGCTAGGACAGGCCGTGGTCTTGGTGAAGACCAAGGCAAAAATAGTCGTGGCGATGATAACGGCAATGCTAACGTGGAGAGCCACAAGGCCCCACTCCTTGGTCCTCCTCCTCCGCCACCACCACCGCCTCTGATGACCTATGCCGAGATGATGGCTGAGATGATGGTTGCTCGTCGCAAGTCAGCATGTGCCCTAGAGATGCTAGCACATGCTATTGGTGGCTTCGCCTGTGGAGGCCCCGGTGGCAATGGCGGGAACAGGGGTGGTGCCCGTGGTCCCTAGAGGCCCTGTTCTTATCAGGACTTCTTGAGGACACACCTGCCCACATTCATGCTGACTGTTGAGCCTCTGGATGCGGAGTATTGGCTTTGTATTCTAGAGCAGAAGTTTTAGCTGCTCAATGTGACAGACGAGTAGAAGGTGCGCTTTGCCGCACAGTAGCTTCTGGGATCTGCCAGTGCTTGGTGGGACACTTTCAATGCCATGCAGCCTTTGGACCACCATGTGACTTGGCGGGAGTTTACCACTGCTTTTCGTCAGTACTATATTCCTACTGGTTTGCTGAACAGGAAGTTGTTCGAGTTTCTAGAGCTGAAGCAAGGAAATATGACAAGTATGTGAACAAGTTCAACCATCTTGCATAGTATGCTGGGACTCATGTGGATACTGATGAGAAGATGGATAGTTTCAATCACGGTCTCTCTTGCATCTTGCAAGAGAAGTTGTATACAGGGGGCTATCAGACCTTTGGTGCTTTGATGAATGCTGCCATTGCTATGGAGGGACTTCAGAGTGACTCTCAGGCTGAGTGGAAGCACAAGAGGGTGATCACTGGGTCTTCTAGTCACCCACAGTCTCAAAACATCTAGGTTGTGAGGAGGGTGTCCTATCACTCTCCGGGTGGACAGTTATCTCGTCAGACTCAGCAGACTCACTAGGCACCTCCCACTCAGTACCGTGCATCTACTCAGCAGGTGCATTAGCCTCAAGGACAGCAAATTTCGCCTCATCAGGGATAGGGGAACAAGCTGGGTGCTTGTTTCAAGTGTGGCAAAGAAGGTCACTATGCTCGTGAGTTTCCCTAGAACCAGCTTACTCAGTCTTCTCAGCCTTCAGCTAACTCTCATCTAGTCAAGAGGACTATCATCAGGAAGAAGGTCCCGTGAGCCGCTCGGGACAGGTTAACTTCACTGAGGCTGAGGAGATCCCGCAGGGAGGGCCTGTGATGGCTGGTATGTTCACCATTAATTCCCACCCAGCATATGTATTATTTGATTCTGGTGCATCACATTCATTCATGAGTATGGGGTTTGCACAAAGGCATAATATATCTACTATGGCTATTCCTATTACCTATAGAATCAGAACTCCGGGTGCGTAGTTGTGCATTAAAACTCGACGGACATAGTAAGACTAGTGCTAGCAACTCACTCTTATCGTCTCCAGTTCATGTTATTGCATGGGCAAGGCATAGATGCAATTCTAGGAATGAACTGGTTGAGAAGTTATGGGGTAGTCATGAACCTTAGACAAATAATTGTTGAGTTGAAGTTTCCTTCTTCTGAGGATAGAACCTCTCTTCTTATGCCTTAAGTATCCACCTTGCCAGTTATTGCTCATACTAAAGCCTCTTCTGATCTTACCACTATTCCTATGGTTTGTGAGTTTCTAGATGTCTTCCCCGAGGATTTACCTAGGTTACCACCGGATAGGGATGTGGAGTTTTCCATTGAGTTAGAACCTGGTACTGCTCCTATTTCACGGTGTCCCTACCGCATGGCTCTAAAGGAACTAGTTGAGATGAAGAAACAATTAGAAGAATTGTTGGAGAAGGGATTCATCCGTCCTAGTTCTTCACCATGGGGTTGTCCAGCTATTTTAGTGAATAAGAAGGACGTCACTCTTCGGATGTGCATGGAATACACCCTCTCAATGCGGTAACCATCAAGAACAAGTATCCTTTACCTCGTATTGATACTTTGTTCGATCAGTTGGCTGGTGCCAAGGTGTTTTCAAAGATTGATCTTTGTTATGGGTATCACCAAATTTAGATCTAGCCACAAGATATACCAAAGATAGATTTCTCTACTAGGTATGGTCTTTATGAATACCCAGTCATATCTTTTGGTCTCACCAATGCTCCTGCATTCTTCATGTACCTCATGAACTCAGTCTTTATGCCGGAGTTGGACAAGTTTGTAGTGGTGTTTATGGATGACATATTGATATATTCTAAGAACAATGAAGAGCATGCACAATATCTTCGGATAGTACTGACTCGGTTAAGGGAATACAAGCTGTATGCTAAATTCAGCAAGTGTGAGTTTTGGTTGGATCGAGTGCAGTTTTTGGGACATGTCCTAACACCTGAAGGCATCTCTATGGATCCTGGCAAGGTGCAGGACGTGTTAAATTAGAAATCTCCAAAGTCAGTGCATCAGATTCATCAGTTCCTTGGTCTTGCTGGGTATTATCGGTGCTTCATCCCTGATTTTTCCAAAATAGCTCAATCAATGACCAAGTTGCTCTAGAAGGATGTCAAGTTTGTATGGAGTTCGGCTTGTGAAGAGGCTTTTCAAGCCGTGAAGAAGTTTCTTACCTCTGCTCCTGTTCTTGCCTAACCAGATATTGATAGGCCATTTGATGTGTATTGTGATGTCTGTAGGACTGGACTAGGATGTGTGCTTATGCAAGGTGGACGTGTGATCGCTTATGCTTCACGTCAGCTGAAAAAGCACGAGTTGAATTATCCCACTAATGATTTAGAGCTAGCTACAGTAGTGCACGCTCTATAAATTTGGAGACATTACCTGTTGGAAAATAAAGTATATATTTTTATGAATCACAAGAGCTTCAAATATATTTTCACTCAATCCGAGTTGAATATGAGGCAACAGAGGTGGCTTGAGTTAATCAAAGATTATAACTTAAAAGTTCATTATCACCCTAGAAAAGCTAATGTGGTGGCTGATGCCTTAAGTCAAAAGTCGCATCAAGTTGAGGAAGAATCTTTGTCTCTCAACCATTTTGAGGTGTTAGCCCATATTGCTCTAGTCTCGGATTTACTTGAGCAAATTATTATAGAGCAAATGCAAGATGCTTCAGAAATTCCGCATATCAAGAAGTTAATTGCCGAAGGGTGAGGTCCTCATTTTAGTATTGATGATCAAGGTGTGGTGAAGTTCAAGAACCGATTAGTGGTTCCCCCAAGTGATGAGCTTAGGAGAAAAATTTTGGATGAAGCCCACAACTCCAAATTATCCATTCATCTAGGAAGTAACAAGATGTATCATGATTTACGTCACTTGTATTGGTGGCCAAATATGAAACATGATATTACCAAATACATCTCAGAATATGACATTTGTGGAAGGGTTAAGGCAGACCATATGCGTATGCCTGGATTTCTACAGCCCTTGTCTATCCCTATTTGGAAATGGAAGGATATTTCCATGGACTTTGTTGTGGGTTTGCCCTGCACAGCAAAGGGGTATGACTCTATTTGGGTCATTGTGGATCACCTTACCAAGTTCGCTCATTTCTTTCCAGTGGATACAAGGTATTCAGCCACGAAGTATGCCAAGTTATATTTTGGTCGTGTTATGACCCTACATGGAGTTTCTCTTACCATTGTTTCCAATAGAGGGACAGTCTTTGTCTCTCGTTTCTGGGAGCAACTCTAGAAATATCTTGGTACTTGTCTCCTCAGAAGTTCAGCTTATCACCCGCAAACTCATGGTCAAACAGAAAGGGTCAATCAAGTACTTGAAGACATGTTGAGAACTTGTGCCATTTCTTATCCAGAAAAATGGGACGAATGCTTGACTTTAGCTGAGTTTTCCTATAATAATAGCTATCAAGAGAGCATTCGAGTGTCACCGTTCGAGGCCGTATATGGTAAGAAATATAGAACACCTCTTAACTGGGTTGAAGTGGGTGACTGCGGGTACTTTGGACCTGATTTTATCAAAGAGGCAAGAGAATAGGTCAGTGTTATTTAGAGTCATTTGAAAGTGGCTCAGAATCGTCAGAAAGCTTATGCGGACAAGCGAAGAAGACCCTAGCAGTTTGAAGTTGGTCACCATGTGTACCTAAAGGTATCCCGATGAGAGGTGTGCATCGGTTCGGAGTCCGTGGAAAGTTAGCTCCTCATTATGTTGGACCTTATAAATTTTTGAAGCGGTGTGGTTATGTTGCTTATCGTCTCCAACTTCTAGATATTTTGTCAGTAGTACATAATGTCTTTCATGTCTCCCAGCTGAAAAAGTGTTTACGAGTTCCCGATGAAGTGGTGGAAATTGAGACTCCCTCTCCAACCTGATCTTTCTTATATTGAGCATCTTGTCAAAATCTTGGATGAAAAAAAGAGAGTTACTAGAAACAAAGTGGTGAAATTTTATAAAGTCCGGTGGCAAAACCATTTGGAGGATGAAGCAACTTGGGAGTAGGAGAGTTATATTCTGGAGGATTATCCCCATCTTCTTCCCAAAGTATCGAGGTAATGGGTTAAGTAAAAGTTTATTTTTTATCCCTTTTTCCCACACTAGGCACACACATAAAATCTCGAGATGAGATTTTGTTTAAGAGGGGAGAGTTGTAACACCCTCGGTATTACACCCTAAATCATTTACTAAAACATGTAATGAGCATCATGTTTATGTGTTAGTGTATGTGATAAAGTGTGTTGATCAATTTCTTGTAAACTAAAATGACTAATAAAAATGTAAAACAAAAATTGATTCAATAGCTCGTGTATATCAAGTAGAGTTTAAAACTAATTTTTATTGAACAAAACTGCTATAGAACATACATGTGGCGCTGAAATAAAGTTTGAAATTTGAACATTGTAGATGAAAGTGAAATACTTGCTGTTGAAAAATGATATTACTAGCTAGCTAATATTTCTACTAGCCTAGGAATTGCAAATTGAAATCAAGTTCAGCTAAAAAACTTACAAAATTTTCAAGTTTGTCAACAGCTAAACATTGCTATGTTTAGCAAATTATTTTGAGAGATTGGGTTAAGAAGTGATGTCATGTTTTAGCTTGGATTGGTAGCCTAACAGGCCCTCTTTAGCATAGTGAACGTGGTTTAGTGTCAACCTCGATCGTTTAGTTGCTATCGACGCTTTAAAATTCGTGCACGGCACGTTCTCGGGCTGGCTCGCCGGGTGGACGCGGTCACCAGGCTCGTGCGATCGGCGTCACCACGCTGGTCGCGCGTGCGCGTGCTGCTACGCATGGCCAAGCATGGCTGCCTCTGGCCTGGCTATGGCCCGACCGCTGCTGGCCCCGCCGCGCAGAGCCGCTGCTGCTGCCTGACCTCGCCATCGCGTCCGCACTGCTGCCCTGCCTTGCGTTGCATTAGTCCTAAAAATGTTTAATATTCTTAGGAGAATTATTGTATGAATTTTTGTGGTAAATTGGTGATAGCTTTAGTCCTAAATTTTTTATAGTAGCTTCATTGTATTATTATGTGCTCACTGTAATTTTTGTAGCTTTAGAATAGGCTTAGCATTAGGGTAGTTCAATGCTCTTTATTTCAAATATACATTAAATCATTAGTAGAAATAAAGATATATCATTCATTTGTAAAGTTAGGTGTTTGTTAGTTGAACCGAACACTTTGCTTGGTAAAGATGATAGTTAGCTTAGTACCTTAATCATTAGAGCTAGCATAGTAGCTTAGTATTCGTATTCTTAGTTTAGGAGTTGCTATTTCTTAAATGCTAAGTGTTGCATCATCATCGCATGCATGTAGAGAACGAGTTGGCGGAGATCGTGACCACCGACGATCACGAGTTCGATTCGATCGTCGAGGAGTACGAGGAGGAGATTCTCATGCAGGAGTAGGTCCTAGAGCCGCCACTGACTGACTCAGCTGACACCGCGCCCGCCCAAGGCAAGCCTCGGTATAAAATCCCTTATTTTTTATAATCACTATTTATATATGTTATGTGCATTTACGTTATACGAATTTTATGAAAACCACCTGCATAGATATAACTGTCCTATGAGTCCTACTAGTACAAGTTCGAGTAGCTGCTATGCTTAGGTTTTTGGTAGCGTGAGTAACCTGCCGTTACTCACAAAAGGTAATTATTATTACTC
Organism: Miscanthus lutarioriparius; assembly: GCA_904845875.1. Taxonomy (NCBI): domain Eukaryota; kingdom Viridiplantae; phylum Streptophyta; class Magnoliopsida; order Poales; family Poaceae; genus Miscanthus; species Miscanthus lutarioriparius. Next base: position 45,697,200 of record CAJGYO010000012.1, read on the forward strand.
TCATAATAAAATGATGAAAGGAAAAATAGAGACAGGGCAGGGATATGGTATGTGTATTGGTGGGTGTAACAGGTTGTGTCCCGTGGCCAACGGGGCTTAGCTTGGTTACACTGTTTTCCCTGTTCATGTCGATTAAGGATCGTCCGTTGCTGTGGATGGTAGTTAGGTCAAAGACTTATTATCCTGAGTACTTGCTTATGGGAGCGGAAAGGCTCATTACGCTCTTGTCGTGGGTTCTGGCTCTTTCTGGACCGACTGATTGGAGGCGAGGAAAGGTGGAGGTCTAAGCACCATATTGAGACTAGGTCTCAAGTGTGGGGGCTTGGAGTCCAAGTTTAGACGGGACCTGGACCCCGTGATAGGAATGGAATGGGTTGGTCTTGTTTCTGCATGGGGTACAAACAGGGCGTATGTTTTGGGGTACCCAGCTGGGATACATTGGTTCATGAATTGCCGTTCCATGAGATGGTACGACTTGGCTATGGTCTAACACCGTAGTAAGAATTGGAAGAGGAAAGATGGTGAAATGGTTCTGATTGTTCAACCCTTGCTTGAAAGTAGAACAGGTGCTTACTTAGAATGGTTAGCTAACGAAATAATCATGACTACTAATAAAACTTGACTGTAAGGATGAACTATTAGTAATGCTTTTCGCAAACAAAAGAAAACAGCAAACCCATATTGCCTATCATATCCTTGAGAGTCGGGAAACTATTTCCACCAGTCAGGTAAGTCTTGCGAGTACATTGTGTACTTAGGGTTTATTTACCCTGTTGCAGGTGTAGCTTGAGGAGTAGCTCTTGTGTGGAGGATTCTTCTGTTGGGCACAGACGGATCCTTATATCATTTCTGCTAGATGTTTATTTTCATTTCGCTGTTTAATTATCGCACTCTGAACTCTGGTATTGTAATAATTATTTCTAAGAACTCTTGTTGTATGAAATGGACTAAGTATTGTAAGCTCGTACTCATTATTGGATTCTGGATGTAAAACGTGGATTGTTTCGAGTTCTCCATTGGGGTGTGCTTTACGGAACTGCCCAATATAGCTCACTTTCGAGGTGCTTAGTGTCTAGTGGAAGATGAGTGCCTCCGAAAGCGTGTTATTTTGGGTGGTTCTGCCACACCATGGCTGGGCGGCGGATGGTAGGGAAAGGCATTGGGCCACGTGTAGGGCAGATAGGGGCTCTAGGCTAGGGTTATAGTTGGAGGGGAGCGTGGGAGGTTTGGCACACTCCATATATGGACGCCGACGGTCAAAAAGGGGATGGGGTGGCATCATGGGGCCGGAGCCACGGTGGCGGACATCAACTTAGCACGGTGCTAGCTGGGGCGGGCTAGCGATCCATGGGTCATGGATGGCGCCCATCCATGAGCTCGCGCCCAATGGCTCGGAGGTGGGCGGCTTAGGGTGAGAGGGCACCGGGAGATTCCCTGCCTGATTGCTCTGCTTCGTTCGCAAAAGCAGAGGAGGGTGCCAGGGGTAAGGGATGACAGGCAGGGTCCATGGGTCAGTGGCAGTGGGGAAAAATGACGACGCGGCGCTGGCGCGATGCGGGCGTGGGCGTGGGTCGTGTTGCTGGGTGGCTCGGCCTTGCGCGAGCGCGCCTTGAGGGCACAAAAGGCGAAGTATGGGCCACTGGGCGTTGGCTGGGCTCAGCAGGCAAAAAGAGGTCAAGGGGTCATTGGTTGGGGCTGGGCAGGGCATTATGCCTCTCGGGCTGCTTTGCCTTTTCCATTTCTCTCCCCTTTCCTAATTTATTTTCTATTTTCTATTCTACACCTTGAGCTCCTATGGATGTATACATGTGTTGCCAGGCATGTATACACCCTTATGGGGTACACTAGGGGTCAACTAGGCTATTAAGGTCCATGCCAAGGGTTGGCAACACACACAAAATTTATTATAAATTTTAATTAATTTTATTACATCACATAAAATCAAGGAGATGCAACTCACAAGTTGTTTAAATGCAAATGCCCAAATCATGCTAACTTGGGATCTACTTGTGCAACTACAAGGGTGGTTTCCTAATATGCACAGTCACCGTGCATGGTTTGCTTAGAAAAAAATTTTAAGTTGTGTTTTTTGGTTATCTGAAAATCTAGGTTGTTACAGCTATTGAGCCCCCAGAAGGGCGCGGCGTCCCGGTGATCAGGTGGCCTCGAGCCTGAGCCTAGATACTCTCGATCACCCGACCCATGACATGTCTAGGTCGAAAAGGAGGGCACCTCTACGCCCACAGCCGACAACTCTTAGACAAGTTCGTCGAGCCCTCGCACGGGCCCCAGACTTAAGCAGCACGGGACAGCGCGGGTCAACACCGCCGCTCGGCCCCGATAGCCGAGCACTCCCACCATGCTTGGGAATCCCCATGAAGGGCGCCAAACTCTCGTCAGTGGAAGCCATCCCCGCTACGGCTAGCCCGGTCACCAAAAGATCGAACTCAGTGGTAGGGACCCGCCACGTCAATTTACCTAAATAGAGTGTCATCCACTTGACTAACTCAGTTTAAGCAAATCAACACCAGTGACTCCCCGAGATGATACACATCTCCACTATCAGGATCCTGGTTGAGTATCATACCACGATAGCCTCCCTAACTCAAGATCACATCTCAGCAATGGAGCACATAAATCAGCGGAAACATATATTACAAGTGTCATCACATTTAACAAATTAACTATACAACATTAGAGAAGACATTGATTCAATTCAACTATATGTAGTGAGAACCAACTACTATCTCACCAAACACCACTATGTTACGATATACTCTCATTAGTAACGGGTGGTCGCCCTGCCCATGGGCATCGCCACCATAGCTTGGACGGCTCCTGCCATTCACCCACTTTGCCACCAACGACGGGGTGAGATGGCTGCCATGGTCCTTTACCTGCAAAACAACTTAATGGCAGCACTGTGAGTACATTGCGTCCTCGCAGGACTTAATTCCAACATATATATTTGGTGGGTGCAAAAGGGATTAATAGGCATTTGTTCGTTTGCATAAAAGCATAAGGTTCATTAAAAGAATGGCATACTCTTGATTCATAATTAAATTAATTAGCAATTGTAAGTTCATGACAAGTAGCAATGAGCAATATAATAATAGTGATCAACATTATAATTCATCTCTTAATCAAGTGTCATTATCATTACTATATGGGTATAGAAGTAAGAATTATACCCACACGGAGAACGGGACGAACCACCATACTCGTGCCCGAGTAAGGGTTGCCTCACGTCTCCAACCTTTCACTAGTGTGGCCGAGGGTGCTTTACAAATTGTTAGGAAGAATACCAAGGTGATGATTCCAAAGCATGCCCCCTTGCGTACCTAAAGGCCACCGATGTAACGCCGCCGCATCTACACCGCGTCGCCCCCCGTGCCAATTTTGCAAGAAAACCGGTCACCACTAGCTACTTGGCTTACTAGCCCCATCCCCAGCATGTGGTCTGTATGGGTGGTTACTCAATCCATGTATCCCAATGAATGGTCCTTAATTGCTCTACGAGCTACATCACTTGAGATCCCACACTAACATTACCTTACCCCTCGCAAGAGTAGAGATTAACAAATTGATCATCACGATTATATTTCAAGTTGGGGTTAGTCCTAGTCATATTTGAACAACTATGAATTAAGTTAATGCCCTCACAAATTTTAAATGATTAATTATCCCAGTGAAGCTCCTACACTCGTGAGAGTTCCCTTCTCACATTTGACTTCTAACGTTGCTAAGCAAATAAGCAATTAAGCGTTCCAATCCCCGTTGATTAAATGGAAGGCTATAATTAATTAATGAGTAGTTCTAAGTTAATGGAGCAATATTAAGTGGTTAATCATATTCGAATGAAATGCATGACTCATAATGAAACAAGTAATAAGTATCCAAAATTGGGTTCATAGTAGTGGGGTGCCTGCGTGTTGGAAGAGCAAGGTCCCAATAGCTTGGAACATCACTTGATGTCTCTCCGATATCGCGTACCTATATATATGCACATGTATGAGATACTTATGTATGCATAAAATTACATGAAGTACGAAAGAAAGGGATGAAAGTGCAACATGAGAGGGGCTTGTGTGGTTCAACTCCTATGAGTGCAAGGTGCAACAAATAAACATGATGCTTGATGAGTGCAATGCACAAGAATAGATGACATGACATAATATGCATTGATGTTGTTTGATTAGAGCTTCATCATATATACTATGTGTAGGTGGCATAGGGTATATGGGCTGTCGGGCTGGACTATCGGATGGTCCGGTAGGAAGCTCGGACGATCTGCAGGTTAAGGTACTTAGTGAAAACTAGACAGCCATGAACTGGCAGACCCTCCGGTGTAGGTCACGGACCCTCCGCCAAGTTTAGGTGACCACTGGGTACTCTCAGGTTCTTGGTTTATAAATCAACGGACACTCCGATGGAAATTGGGTGTTCTCGGGTTGGCTAAACTTGTTTTATAAACTGGCGGACACTCCGTGAAATTTCACGGACACTCCGTTAACTCAAGTCAGTAGCTTCTAACTTTTTGTCTCGGTGAATAAACTCACGGACACTCCGCCAAGGGTGGTGGACTCTCCGTCAGGTATTTAGTGTTTGGTTTTAAGTGTGTGAGGCATAAAGGACATGTCATATGCAAAAATGAAATGATATGATGCACACAAAGGTGTCTTCTAGGTAGCACATGCTCAAAGGAAACTAACAAAACAAGTTTCATAATTTTTTAAGACCTAGAGAACAAGTTATGGATTTTATAAAAAAATGCATTATTTTAAGTCAAAACTAAAACATACTTTTTGGTGCCAAATTTATGTTTAGATGATAGAGAATATTCCAAGGAACACAACAAAACTTGTTTCACAATTTTTGGAGTTCAAATGAATTTTACAAGTTGAGACTGTGTTGTTGTGAACTGACGGAACCTTCCGCGGGTGCCGCGGGACGGGAAAACCTATGCGCGTGGAACATTCCACTGGGATGAACACCGTGCCGATGGACAGTCCGCGAGAATGACGGACAGTCTGGTAAAACCATAAACAACTCGGGTGTAAAAATGTCGGAAATGATTTCCGGGGCATCCGGATTCTAAATTAAGTGCGGTTTGTTTCTATGGCTTTATAGGGATGTAGGGAAGCTTCTCAAAGTGCTAGATGTGCCATGCATGTGCTGTGGGAAAGCCGAGCTCATCAATGGTGAAATTTGCCATTGGAGGCCATGAAGCTCATGGGGGTGGCGGACTTGGATGGGGAACATGAAGATGGATGTTGTGGGGAGTCTCACCATGCCTTGGGGAACCTCCATCTACAGCAGCTCGGACTGGGAGGCCTTGGTGAAGGAGATCGACGCCGGGCTTGCTCCATGAACGTGAGGAAGAGAAGATGAGGGCTTGAGGGCCTCGTCCTCCAACTCCGGCGGGACGAGGACGTGGTGGAGCTCGTCGCCGGCATGCTCCAGCAGCGGGTGGGCGCCATCCCCCTCCTCTTCTCCTTCTCCTTCTTCCTCCTCTCTTTCTCCTCTTCTTTCTCTTCTCTCCCTTCCTGGTGTGTGCGTGTGTGAGAAATGAGAGGGAGTGGAGGGGCTGCTGGTGGCCTTGTGTGATAGAGAGGGCTGACGGGTGGGGCCGGTGGGTGTGTGGTGTGGACACCTCATCCACTGCATGAGACAGGTGTCGACCAATTTTGACGGACAGTCCGCCACGAGCGACGGACGATTCGCCAATGCTTGACTGACTGACTGACTGTGGAAAGATTTTGACGGACGCTTTGCTATTTCTGGCAGACACTCCGCCGGGACTCGAAGTGAACTGACAAAGTCTAAGTTCTGTAGTTTGTGCAATAGATCTGATGGGCACTCCGCCAACTCTGGCAGACACTCCACCAAACCAACAATGAGTAGTTTGAGTCTAGTTTGCACAAGTTAATTTCTAATTTAAATTTGCAATGCGCAAGATGCTCAGCAAGCTTAGAAATAACATGCAAAAAAATTTATTATAGGAATTTTTAGATGCACTTCATGCTCAAGTTGCTTGCGAAAAACTATAACGATTTTTGGCTCGTTACATCAACCCTTCGTCGCCATCACGGACTTGACTAAGTGAGGCCATGAAGGGCTCAAGGCCTCCTGATGAGATCCTAACAATGGGGTATGTTAAGCCTCGGGATCAAAGGTTTCCGACCAAGAGACCCCACGACCGATCCCTCCAGGATCGCCCGGGGGCTCAGGGGCTACACCACTCAGATGCGCTCGCATGCACCTTCCGGCTAAGGATTGGGCCAAGCCCGAGCATGCCCTCTGCCTCTGCTCGGGACTCGAGGCTCGCCCAAGCCTCAGGCTCCCGATCGACCGGAGTCTGAACCCGATCCTTGACCCCTCCCGGCCTTCAGCACTAGCCAAGGCCCGAGCTAGAGACAGGCGCCCCAAGCGTCCAAGGCTCGGGGGCTTCCCAGCGCTGCCCAACGGGCGCGCGCTGTCAACCACTCCTCCGACAAGGTCACGCACGGGATGTGACACAAGGGGACAAATCCCCTCGCTGGCTTCAGGGGCTTCCAGGCCCGCTCATCAGCCCCTCAATCTAGATGCCTTCACCACAAAGAAGCCACCAGAAGGTGCACCTGGTGGTGGCCAGTCCAAGCCGATAGAGCTTGACATTCAGCGTGTCAGAACAGAGGAGCCGGACGACATCCAGAGCTTCTTCAGCTCCACGACAACGCCAAGGTCCATCCACGCCGCTGCAAGACTCTCGTGGACTCCGGCACATATATACCATAGACTAAACTCCCCAAATCGCCATGTACCCGACCTACCTCGATATAAAAGGGGAGGTCGGATCCTAGAGAGAGGGAGGACGATTCCAATCAGATCATTTGAGTTCTCATCGAACAGCTCGAGCTCTGCACCAAGAGCAAAGCCACCCTGAGAGAAGTACCGAGAGATCCTCCCCTCTTCCATCGTCTTCCTCCTCTCCGATGAGGGGGAGACCTCACCAGTGACGAAGCTCAAGGATCAGCACCGAGCGATCCCCTGCCAAATCTTTCTCTTACACTCTATTGTAATCCCACGATTTTGGGTGCTCTTGAATACAAGGATCATCTGCTGCTAGACATAGGGCCCTGATAGCCCAAACCAGGATAAACCATGCATTCTCTCTATGTTCTTTGTGTTCTTGAGTCCATCCGAGCCACCGGAGACACACACTCAGTCACACCCGACAAACAACAATGCTTGTCGCGGTTTTGACCCCGTGACACCTGTCAAGAAACGACACCCCTAGCTGCATCAAGAGGGTAGATGGAAACGCGGGGGTTAATGACCAGAATGCCCCTATTCCTTTGTAATAGTCCTCCCGGTCAACCCTAGGGTAGTTGTTTTTTCACCATGCCCCGGGTATGGCCTATAAATACCTGGGGGTGCAAAACTATAGTGATGATGAATTAATGGTCATTTACTCCTGAATTTATTGCATTCACCTGCTCCATCTTTGCTCCTGCCTTCGCTCCCTCTTTTCTTTTTCGTGTGGGACACCCTCGGTCTCCTCCCCGTGGCCTTATCCGCAAAGGGTAGGAGGTGGAGCGAAGCCCCCACATTTGTTTTCGTGAACTATAGGAATAAAAGAAGTTTATTTTTTATCGTCCACTATTGTCAAAATCTGTTTTTGGCCATCGAACTCAAAAACTAGATATCTTTAACCATAGAACTAGAAATCGACAAATTCTTCATTGGTCTCAAAGGTGGTTTTGCCCCTATATGTATTTTCCAAAAAAAAATCTAGTTTAATCTAAAAAATCTATAGCTAATTCATATTAAATTAGAAAAATATAAAATTGGTACAGTTTTTGTCTAAAATATTTCTGTCGATTGGTGCTTTATTAATAGTTATTTTGATCTTGTTTGTTCTTTTTCCTAGTGTTTTATTGGTTGTTAACGCACCATTACACATTTAACTTACTGCTTTAATCTCTAAACAATTATAACCAATTCATTCCAATGCTTAAACATATGTGAGACGGCGGGGCCATTGCAACTTGGTGGCTCTTCCATGATTCGTGGTACGCTGGGCTTGTTTGGCAAAGTGATTTGTAATTTTGCTGTGTGTACACATAAGTAAAGAAGCCTTTACTCTTTCCCTTTATGCTCACTAGGAAAGAAACCAACATATGCGTGCATCAGATCAGATAGAGGCAGAGAGAACAAACTAATAATATGCCAGAGTTTTTCACTGCTTGTATATCCTCCTAATAAGTGGAACCCGTCATCATAGATGTATTAATTAATATATATTTTAGTAGAAAGAAAGGTAACTGGGCGAACAACTCTGGTTTAGGACTTGACCAAGCCATGTACAGTTGTACTTGCGTAATGAAGGGAAATATTTGTGGACTTGACCAAGCCTTGTACAGTTGTACTTGCAAGAGTTCTCATCCGGTGGGGTTTTCACTTGTGCTTTTTATCTGTATGGCCCTCAAAAAAATGCATCTCCTTGTATGGTCCTTTTTTATTTGAACTTACCTGTATGGCACTAAAATGAAATTTCCTTCTTTCTATAGCCTCCGATCCTTTTTTACCACTTGACGTTAAGTCAAGGCCCATACAGTGTTTTGTATTTGAGTAATATTACGCAAATAAGTTTACACATAACAGTACATAAGGTCGGTTTCAATGGGAAGTTTCATCCCACTGTTTCCAAGACGTGAGAGTCACTACTGGAATCTCTCATTTTTCTGTGTGTGCGAAAACACACAGAAAAATGCGAATGCCGTCAGAATAATATTTTTCTAACGGTGTACCCTTAGAAAAATACCCACAGAAATATAATGACAGAAAAAATCAATTGATCTGTGTGTCACCGTCAGAAACAATTTTTCTGTGGGTGTTACACGCACAGAAAAATTGCGTTCGTCCAGATTAAAACTAATTTTTCTATGTGTTAATCCACACAGAAAAAAGAAATAAATGCACAGAAAAACACATGTTTTTTCTGTCGGTCTAGGTGAACTCACAGAAAAATTTATTTCGCCCAGATTAAAAAAAATATTTCTATGTAGCTAGCCTCACTGGAAAAAAGTTAAACACACACAAAAAAAAATTATTTTAAAATAGTAGCAACAGCATATTAAAATATATATTTTCCATACAGTGCTTTCTGTGCATGACCAACAAGGTTTCATTTAAATAATACACAAATAGTCAACACTTATGTCAAAAATAGACGACGACACAGTCGCCTCCTCCTTTGCCACGCCTGCTGCTGAGCTTTGAGCCTGACCTCGGGGACGGGAGAAGGCCACCGGAGCTCTACATTGCCAACAGCAGCCCAGTCACAAGAAGCACGCACAATGTATTCTGAGTTCATTCAGGCTCGCGTGATGTGATTTACCTCGGTCTAGGACTCCGTTAGGAGCGGGACAACGGCTTCCATCCTACCCAGCCTGCTCATGCTGAGAACCTTCAATCAAAGACAGGCAATACAGATCAGCAGACGAGAGGATGGTAAGCCAGACAGCATGGAACAGAGGAATGGTGGTGGTGGTGAGCGAACCTTCACTTGCAGCTGGAGAAATTTGACATATTCGATGATCTCTTCAAGCATGGATGCCTTGTCGATCAAGACAGGATAAACGCAGTTTTCGTAAATCGATGTACTACACGATCGTTTTTTTTGACAAGAAATAGTCGAAGAGGATGCAATCGAGTACCCTGTTGGAGTTTGGAACGAGCTCCTGTAAGTTCTTCAGTTGAAACCTTTTTCTGCAAAAAAAAAAAAAAAAGAATGTGCTATGCATTACTTCAAATGGATTAACTAGTTGCACAATACTATAGCTAATGCATCTTTTCTGTTTAGTAAGTGAAAATAAAAGAAATGCTTGAAAATTAAAGTACAAAAATGGAAGGTTAAGATAATTATAAAGCATATTACGTTATGATTCACTATCTTATTTGATACCTCCTGCCGAAACATAATAAAAGAAACACGAGTCATAATCTAATAGATTTATTGATCAATTCAACGGTTCATCCCAAATATATAAAAAAGGACAATTTTTCTTAGCATACAGGTGATGAACTGTCTATAACTCAAAGAATAGAATGCATTTTAATCCTATAAAGAATACTCGGTACAAATAACCTCTCTGCAGTCAATACACATGCTTCAGGCCAATAGGAAGAAGTACCTCAGATGGGTGTGTAGTGAGAAAGAATCCGACAGTACGTGCAAACTCATTCCCATGCCTAAAAGTGTTCAGATTTTGGACAAATGGTCAGTGCACTATATCATTCTCTATTAAATGAAGACATGGCCAAAGTTTTAAGAATGTTAAAAGGCTATATGAAAACAATCAAGAGAAAGCGAAAGTGGTAGTAACTTGGCAACTAACTTCTAGATGTCAAACTGCAAACCTTAGTATAGCAGCGCATGAACACTAGACTGCATGGTTTATATCAGCAATGCTTATATCAGCACATCTACCATACACTAAGAAAAACACTAAAGATAGCTATGATACAAATCAGAGAGCATCCTATTGAAGTCAAATGTTGAGAGAATCACACTTTGAGGTGCTACGCCAATTAGCGATTTCACAAAAAAACATCCAAATTATTGCTAAGAAATAAGGGATTTCAGCAGGATAGGCATGTAGACACATAAACATAGTAGTATTGTCAATCTAACATACTCTTGCAAGTGAATAAAGTAAGTTTCTAAACAGGCCATTTGACATTGCTAACCACCTTGCAAGTGAATCATACATATTCAAATCAGATTGTTATATGGCAATAAAATAAGCTCATATTTATCAAGTGCAAGCAGTCAGTTCTTACTACTGATTTTACAGTTGGGGTCATCAAAAGTTGAGAAATCAAGTGTCAATCTCAGACTCTGAAAAGGTTGGAACAATGTCAGGCCAATTCAAAATCAGTAAGGTATGCACTAGTAGAAGTGTACAGTCTGATCATAGTGGCTCATCAATGACTCACATACAAATCATGAGGATGGCACTACCAAGAACTAATAAGTAATAACATATAAAGCAAGATACAGATCATGGTATGTATACCACAAACTTTCTATATCAGTTGACTTTAGTTTATTAATTGGACAATTATAAACACTAGGAGCATGCTTTCCTCGATTCATGTAATAAAGAAACCAAATGACTGTGCCAATCTGTCGGCACACTAGTGATCAGAGAATGAAATCGAACCATTTGTAAGTTGTAACCTACCTCTAGCTGAGAACATCCATTGAGCAATTCCTGACTGTGCGAATCTGTCGGCACACTAGTGATCAGAGAATGAAATCGAACCATTTGTAAGTTGTAACCTACCTCTAGCTAAGAACATCCATTGAGCAATTCCTGTAGATCAGAGAAATTTACCCCCAATCCCCTATGTGCACCAAGAGAGTTGAGAGAAAGCACCCTATGTCCGTAGGAAAACGTGCATTCAATATCATAATAGCATACCGTACGACTGAAGTACCAATTCAAACAGAGCGGATGCTATACAAGCAAACAGTGAAGACATTGCAATTGACACAAGCAAGCCTCAGACGACACACAGATCCATGTCATATGTGCCATGCCGTTGTTTGCCGCAAGAAGCTTCACTCATCCTAGTTAAGCAGCAAACAGAACAAAATATCTTAAATTGCTATATCTACCTAAATAGAAATGACAACTCACAAAATATTCCACTAATTGGGGAGGCTGGAGTAGTGGAGGTGGAGCGGCTGCAAAGCCAGCAGATCAAGATAATTCATGGGAAGTGCATGCTAAGGTGCAGGACAATTCCACTGATTGGGGAGGCTTTGCTTGGAATGCTGGAGATAGAATTGGAAGACCCAATGCCAAGTCTAATGCAAGATCCAGTTGGGGTGAGAAAGATAAGATGGAGTCTGATGAGCATCTGAAAGTCCCAAAAGAATCAGACACATGGAGTAATCTGCCGCAGAAGACTCCTGGGTAATCTGGCTACAACACCAGTGGGCAATTCAGATGCTAAGCAATCAGATTCTTGGGATGGCTGGAATGATGTGTCTGCTGAGAACTCACAAGGTACTGCTCAATGGAAAGAGACAGCTGATTCTAGTAACAAGGACTGGAAAGCATATGGATGGGGTGCCAAATCTAGTAACTGGAGCAACCAAAGAAACAATCATGGGAGACCCCCAAGGAGACCGGATGAGAGGGGTCCACCTCCACCAAGACAACGATTTGAACTAATAATAGAGGAGAAGAACATTCTTCTAGAAGTTGAACCCATAATATTCCGTGTGAGAAGTTGAGTAATCTTGACTGGTTTGTCACATGAATGCAATAACAGAAAGCTAACATGGTAGAATGGGCAAGTTTTCTTATATGAGAAAGATGTCTAAAAAAATATGTAGACCAAAATAGATGCAGGTACAGTTCAGTAACGGTCTTGTGACAAATGGAAATGACTACACATACATAGCATTTCAGTACAACAGAGAATTAAGTAATGTGAAACGCTAACCCAAGATAGATTGAGAATTAAGTAATGTCAAAAGATTAGAGTTTTACCTTATTGTCAAGGATCCCAGTATCAGTTGCATTTCAGTACACAAAATACCAATAATAAGATGGTGATCAAATGATGTAGTATTCAACACATTAGCCTCAGATATCAGTTTCTCCTCGGTTGACCTTGAGCTTGGAGCATAAGAAACAAACAGAGTAAGAAACAAAGTTCCAGTACCTCAACACAAGCTCAAGGTCATCAGTTCTTGGCATGCTTAATATGATATCATCATTGGCAAAGTAAGTGAGGCCTCAGCTTAACGATATGTTGGTACAATTTCCAGATACTCAATCATAGGTGGCTGCCAAGGCAAAAAAACAGATAGAAGAAAACTAAGATCATGTCCCATGGTTTGATGACAGTCATGAGAATCATACAGAATGCACAAAAAACAAATTGCAGCCACCTCAGAGTTTATTTTTCATGTTGCATCATTGGCCAAATAGATATCAAGAGTTTGAACATCACAGTCATATCAAGAGATTGAACATCAGTGTCATAAATTCTAGATGCTTCAGCACAAAGAACCCTCACTAGAATCAGAGTTATGGACTTAAGCAAGACGCGGCTGCCACACCATAGGGTGCTCCTCCAGCGCCTAGGGTTAAGTAAACATCATCGACCAAGGCACTTTGCTCAGTTTGTAAATCGGACTAGGCATCATCATGTGCAAAATCTAGGCAACAACACATGTGTACAACAAATAAGAGGTGCACATCACACAGATCTGAGGGCGCAACAAGACGAAAGCAAATGTAAACATGTAGATCAACAAAAATGTCGCCCAGATCTAAGTATCTAAGAACATGAACCCTAATATCAGTGGACGACAAACAAAATCCACAAACGATTCAACAGAAATCACCGCATAGAGAGGGGTAGGAGATGGGGGCAGGTGAGATATATTGTCGGAGCACTTGAGGACCAACACGAATCCGTCGGTGGAGGTTGACCGTATAGGTCAAGCGAGCTCGATGGGGAGGAAGAGGAGAGAGCGCACCAAACCAGAGGAGGAAGGAGAGGCGCGAAATGGGGCGGTAACCCTAGCCTAGGCCCCAGGACGACAAGATCTCCCACGCAAGCCAAAATTGTTCCCGCCAAGCATCGCGGCGTCCAGGACCGAGAGGGAAGGAGAAATCGAGAAGATGGAGGCGTGCGGGATGGCGGAGGGGAAAGGTATGGAGAGGAGTAGGCATATGGTGCGAGCCGGGATACCAATCATGCCCTCGCTGCACCAACTCGTGCCAGATGGGCCTTAGGACCGCCCCGTCGGGGCAACCAATCACGCCCGTAGTGGAGGAGGGGGTGGTGGCCTCATCGGTGGAGGAGGGGGTGGCCACCGTGACGGTGGAAGAGAGGAGGGGGAGGCAGATCTGGGAGCGGCAGGAGGTGAAGCTCCTTGGTGCGGCAGGAGGCAGATCTGGGGGCGGAGGCGCCGCCATCCGGCCTTGCACGGGCAGCCACCACCGTCTTCCGAGGGAAGGGAAGGGAGGAGTTGTAGTGGAGGAGGGGGTGGTGGCCTCACCGGTGGAGGAGGGGGTGGCCACCGCGACGGTGGAAGAGAGGAGGGGGTGGCCGCTGCGAGACCTAGGAGCGACGGGAGTGCGGGCGTGGTCTCGGGCGGGTGCGGGCGGCGCGTTTGGGATAGGGATGGGCGGCCGCGTCTGGAGATAGGTTTAGGTTTTTTTTTGCGTGTATATAGTTTTTCTGTGCGTGTATATAGTTTTTCTGTGAGTTTTGAAAAGACCGACAGAATAATGTCAATTTTTCTATGTGTATTGACACGCACAGAAAAATTATGTGTATAGAGAAAAACGCACAGAAAAATTCATCACCCACAGAAGTATTCGAGTATTCCAGTTTCCAGCAGTGAGTGTTGGCAACCGTGAGAGCTCTCTTAATGGGATAGTTTCATTTCACTATTTTATAGACTTGTTGTAGCATTTAATTCTTGGTTTTTGTTGTGATCAAATATCCTAGATGACTTTGTAGCCGCTTGTAGGTGTTGTGGCAGGGGTGCTGCTGCCAAGCCAGAAGGGAAAAGAGAGAAAAGGGCAGCAGCAGAACAAAACAAAGTTGCAGTAGTGGTACTAGGCGTTGCTGCTTCTGTGCTTCTCGGTGGAAAAGCAAGCTGCTGCTTGCTCCTCTTTCTACATTGCTGTTGCTATAATCCATGGAGCTTTTTGCTTCTGCTGATGCTAGCGTAGTAGCCATGGATATTCGACTAAGCATGGACTCTGGCGAGGATAGCAATGGCATACTGAGAATGCAACAGAAAGCTATGGTTAAGCTACCTTTTTCCCCATTGCTGATTTGTGATGCTGCTGCATTTGGATCAACAGGCCTAGAACCAGCGCCAGCTTTGCTAGTTGCTCATATTAACAATCTACATGTATGCATTCCATATAATCCAGTCGCTTCAAACAGGAAACGAAATTAACAGCAACGACACGGCAGAGAGCTCCGCCTCCTCGGACGGCGGCGCCACGTCCCGATCGATCATGCAGGGACTGTTGTTGATCGGGGACGGAGGAGTGGCGGCGGCCGAGGTGGTGGAGGCGGTGGCGGTGCCGGCAAGCGACGCCGCGGCCGTGGCCGCGGCGCCACACACATGGGACCGCTCGTGGCCCCCGAGAGCCTGCCCCGAGGAGAACACGCGGTAGCAGTTGGGGCACACGCGCGGCTGCTGTTTTGCATCATCCATGTCCTCGTCCTCGTCCCCGTCACGGTGCTCCGACAATGACGACAGCGGCGGCTGGGGCTGCAGGGGAGGAGCCGGGGCCACGGCCACGGGAGGCGCGCAGTAGCCGCCCCTGCCGCCGCGCACGTTGCTGGCGCGGTGGCCGCCGAGCGCCTGGTAGGAGCGGAACACCTTCTTGCACGCGACGCAATGGAACTGCGTCCGCTTCTCCACCGGCGCCGGCGCCGGCGCCTGGGCCGAGGCCCGCGGGAGTGCCGCCGCAGGGGGCGCGTAGCCGTCGTCGGAGCCCGACCGCACGGGATCGATGAAACAGACTTCCCCCCTCAACGCGAGTTTCACTCGATTTCCGATGACTTGGTTACGGTGCCCTGAAACGTTTGCTTCTCTCTCCTCTTCAAATCATGGAAAGATTCTTTTTTTTCTGATTTGTCACCCTATATAATATATACATGAAACTCCATGAAATATCCATTGACACTGGCCTAATAAAACACGTAAGCAAGGACACAAGCACCCCGCAGTCTGCAGGCATGCATGCGCCACGGCGCGGATGCCCAGGCACGCGTGGCGAGCCGCTGTGCACGAGCGGCGGCAAAGCAACGGCGCAGCGCCTGGCGCGGCGGTGTCGATCGACTTTTCCTTCAGGTGCTCACGCTGTGAATTGTGATTTGTGAATGCCGGTTCGCTCGGTGCCGTTCCTTGTTCTGCCATGCTTGTTTTTTCTTGCAAACAATGGGTCACTCGCAGCTGGCACATGATTGGTGCTCCAAATGTTGCTAATCCGAAGCAACCACAGCCCGCATACAGATTTGGTTAAGTAAAACAACCACATGGTCATGGATAGAAGTGTGCTCCATAGACCTTACATATCGAATTTTTTTTTAATTTGTTGTTTCGTGACGAGTACAAGGCTAAGGCGCTCGGTGCTGGCTGCTAAGGGCGCAAGAGTGAGTGAAAGCGTTTCCATTATCGTCTAAAACCAAACAAATATTGTGATCTGATACATTATTTACGTTTCCAGTTTAATTGGATTCCATTACCGTTTGCATTTACACTTACCAACCAAACACCACGTATATATTAACTTGATAAAAAAAATAAGATAGCTTGACTTAGTCCGATTACCGAACCCATAATTGCATCATTTCTAATATGGAGGCAGTAGCTTACATTGCAGAAGAAGACAATCAATTACTCCATTGGACCAAGTTACAATTGTTGATTTGCCGGCCCGTTGTCATTTTCTGTCAGGAACATCAGGGCTAAGTCTACTAGTTAATTAGGAGTAAGAAGCAATAATGAAGTATTTTAGTCAAGAATACGTTATCGTCTCGCAAAGTTTCTTTATTGTCTGGAACAAGCTGTCCGTAATGTCAAGATCAGATTAATACTTTGTTGTGCTTTTACAGCTGGACTGGATGACCCGCTATTATGAAACTAACCACAATTTTCTTAAGAGGATATTTGGCTCCTTTCATTTTGGAGGAATTGAAATCTACTTAGTAAACTAGGCTATTTCGCTTAGAATTTGACATCCCACGATTTTCCAAAGTTTAGATGTGAGCTTATCTTAAATTCATAGAGTGGGAGATGGAAATTAATTCTATAGATCACCACGTTATATTTCTACTCTGCACCTTCACGTTCTTCAGCTCACTCTCCTATAATAGAAATGCAACACATAAGTATCTCCTTCATATGGCCAATAATAGTATACAAATATATTCCAATTCCATGGATCCAAACAGGGCCTAAAGGGGAATCCACATTTAACGCAAATAGTGATACTCCCAGCAAACTCGGTGTTATTCCTTGCTTCAATATCCGGCTAGTTAGGATTCCATATAAATGAGTAAATTTCATAGGCTGTAAGGAAAATGGACCATATGGCCCATTAAGTTTGGATTTTGGTTATTGATGAACAACATGATCATTTGAACTAACAATGTTTGCTATTATATAATGTATAGTTCAAATGGATGCAAGGTGGACTTGGAGTTAGGCAAAGTGATGGTATGAATGATCAACGCCTCAAGTAAGACATGAGAAGCCTTGTTGAAGACATACAAGACATTCTAGATGTCTAAGACATCAAGAAGTAGAAGCTCGGACGCAAAGACACAAACAAAATTAAAGCCACTAAAGCCGACACAAAGAGATGCATGAATTGTAATTTTCTCATGATTTTGTATCTACTCAAATTGATATGACTTCAGTTCAAAGTTTTAGAGCCTTTCATTAGCTTTTCAAAAAGTCCAAGAACATTAAAATCAGAGTTCGGAGCTAAAAGTTATGCCTAAAATACGAAAGTGTGACATGCTGAAAACAGGGTAGCATATAGTCTGATGCCTATTGGTCTGATGCTCACTGAAATGGAATGAAGAGTGGCACCTTATAGTCCAATGCTACACACCCGTTGGTCCGATGCTCACGAAATTGGTCCGATGCTCAAAGAAAAGATTGTAATGGCTAGTTTTTGGAGTTGGGGCTATTTATACCACTCCATTCGGCCAAGAAAGGTGTGCTACAGCTGAAAAAAGTGTGTGGAGAGTTGAGTCTCATCTATTTGTGCTCTAGCCACCAAAAGTGCTTAGGGAAATATTAGGTGAATAGTGTAGGTGCTTTGTGAAGTGCATAGGCTAGTTAGACCACTGCTTATGCACTTGCTCTACGTTTAGGCCTATTGTTTAGCGAGGTTTACATACCTCTTACCACTCGATGCTTGCACGCACCATTTTTGTACAGCGGATGGGCTTGTAGTCTTGCAAGACCACACCAAGTGTGATTGTGGTGTGACCGCCACCGTGTACCAGAGGGAACGAGACCCGCAGCGCTTTGGCCAGAAGCTCGATAGTGAAGACGGCTGGGAGTGGTCCGAGAGAGGCCATCTCGAAAACCCACTTGTGCGGGGAAGGCCCACTGACTATCCACGAAGGTACCTAATTAAGAGCATAGCTCTTGGGAGGGCATCCTTACAAGGGGCTCCAACGAAGACTGCATAAACTTTTGCAGTAGAGATAGCAACACACCTAGCAAAACCATAATTGCACATCTAGATAGATTACTTTCTTGTATAGGTTTTGACTAGGTGGAAATTAGAGGCCTAATTCAACCCCCCTCTTAAGGGTCACGATCCCTGCACAGACGGTCCTTGAACTTGTCCTGCATTCTCAACTAGGTCCTCATACTTTGAAATTGCAATTTTGCGCCACTAAACTTGTTTTACTGTTTCAACATTGTTCAAACTAGCTTTGCAGGCACCAGGATGCCGATGTGGCATACCATGCTAGACTAGGCAGGAGTTTTCATGTGTTTTGTTCTATCCCAACCTTTTGAACCGGGACCAACCACGTATTTGTTAAGTGAGATACTTGTAGGGAACCCCATAAGAAAACCCCTTCCTCATTGTATCCCAACCTTTCCAACTAGACCGACGAGAGAGGCAACGTGGCGGTGTTAGGTGAACATCAGCAGTGCAGCGATAGTAGTAGCAGTCAACTCAGCTCGGCCTGCCCTGCTCCCCAATGGATCCACAATGTCAAAAGGAAGGGACCCCCCTAGAGTTGAGTCCATTGAGTTTCTACTCTCTCCATCCTCGTAGGGTTAGGTTGTATGGATATCATCGTTAAGGAAAAAAGTTCGTGAAGGGTACAAAGACTAATGATTTAGTGTTTTCAGGTAGATAAGATTGTGGATTGGACTTGATTTTAGGGATGATAGGGCTTGATGATGCTGATTTTGTGTACTGTAGGTCTTCACGGTGAAAGATCCTAATATGGCTAGGGGGGTGAATAGCCTATTAAAAAATCTATAAATCAACTAGAGCAATTTGATTAGTATAACAAATAGCGAAATGCAAACTTGCTCTAGCTCTACAAGAGTTGCAAGCTACCTATCCAACAATTCTAGTTGCTATGATCTCTAGACACACAATTTGCTATGTCACTACTCACTAAGAGCTCTCACACTTGCTACACTAAAGAGCTCCACTAGATGAACTTAAAACAACAAAGCAAGCTCTCAATTCTAATTACACTAAAGAGCTTGCTACAACTAGTTTGCAAGAATATAAATAAGTGAGCAGGGTGATTATACCGCCGAGTAGAGGAGTGAACCAATCACAAGATGAATACTAAATCAATCATCGGGAGAATACCGAAGGGCAAGAGACAACCAATTTTTCTCCCGAGGTTCACGTGCTTGCCGGCATGCTAGTCCCCGTTGTGTCGACCAACACTTGGTGGTTCGGCGGCTAAGAGGTGTTGCATGAACCTCGTCCACACAATTGGACACCGCAAGAACCAACCCACAAGTGAGGTAACTCAATGACACGAGCAATCCACTAGAGTTACCTTTCGGCGCTCCACCGGGGAAGGCACAAGACCTCTCACAATCACCACGATCGGAGCCGAAGACAATCACCAACCTTCGCTCAACGATCCTCGCTGCTCCAAGCCGTCTAGGTGGCAGCAACCACCAAGAGAAACAAGTGAATCCCGCAGCGAAACATGAATACCAAGTGCCTCTAGATGCAATCACTCAAGCAATGCACTTGGATTCTCTCCCAATCTCACAATGATGATGAATCAATGATGGAGATGAGTGGGAGGGCTTTGGCTAAGCTCACAAGGTTGCTATGTCAATGCAAATGGCCAAGAGAGTGAGCTTGAGCCGACCATGGAGCTTAAATAGAAGCCCCCACAAAATAGAGCCATTGTACCCCTTCACTAGGCACAACGCGGGGTGACCGGACGTGCCGGTCGTATTGACCGGACGTAGGACCCCAGTGTCCGGTCCTCAGATCTTCGCCACGTCTCCCTAGCTTCAAACGCTGATCACCCGATCTCAACGGCCAAGTGATGACCGGACGCATCAGTTTGAAAGTGACCGGACGCTGGACCCTAGCGTCCGGTCGTTTCCAGTAAGGTTCCAAACATGAGATTTCACAACCGGACGTGTCCGGTCCTGCCCGACCGGACTCACCCAGCGTCCTGTCACTCAATGTCTCCTCTATGCGTCTCACGTCAACGTATGTCAGCACTGACCAGACTCAGACCATGAGCGTCCGGTCAGTTTACACACCAGCGTCCGGTCACAAGACCGAGATCATGTTCACTGCTGCTACTAACCGGACCCAGGACCCTAGCATCCGATCACAGAACCACCAGCGTCCGGTCACTCTGTGAACCCCTATCTTTTCTATATAGGGCGCCGGTGGCACCATCGGACTGTCCTCACTCTACGGGCGGACACTCCGCCGGTGAAGTTTCTAACCCTTGCTCAAATGTGCCAACCACCAAGTGTATCACCTTGTGCACATGTGTTAACATATTTTCACAAACGTTTTCAAGGGTGTTAGCACTTCACTATATCCTAAATGCATATGCAAAGAGTTAGAGCATCTAGTGGCACTTTGATAACCGCATTTCAATACGAGTTTCACCCCTCTTAATAGTATGGCTATCTAACCTAAATGTGATCACACTCGCTAAGTGTCTTGATGACCAAAACAAAATGGCTCCTACTATTTATACCTTTGCCTTAAGCCTTTTGTTTTTCTCTTTCTTCTTTTCCAAGTTCAAGCCTTTGATCATCACCATGCCATCACCATCGCCATGATCTTCGTTTGTCTCATCACTTGGAATGTGCCACCTATCTCATAATCACTTTGATAAACTAGGTTAGCACTTAGGGTTTCATCAATTCACCAAAACCAAACTAGAGCTTTCAATCTCCCCCTTTTTGGTAATTGATGACAACCCTTTCACAAAGATATGAATTAAAATTTAATTGAATCCATGTTGCTTGCCCAAGCGTATTTACCATGTGTAAAAGAATATGGACAAGTTTCATGAACTCAAAATGGTAGCAATTGCTCCCCCTACATATGTGCTAAGAGTTTGGATTATAGCTTACACATATGCTTAGATAGGAAATATAGGAGACAATTTCTACCAAATGATGCTAAGGTATAAGAGATAGACCTTTGAAGCGATACCAATCGGAGTGCACCAATATATCATCCTTAGCACCATTAGTAACTAGACATACATAAAAACTAGAATACCCCGTGAAATCAACATTAGAAGTAAGGGTCTAGTTTCCATAGAATGAACATAAGTCTAGTTACTTTTAGCCTATGCATGCTAGTTTTTCATTTCATCATTCAAGCCTATAACTGGCATACACCACGCAAGCATGGATATTGAAATTAAGAACTTGTGTCATGCAAGCAAATATATGAAATGCACATTTTAAATTCAACATACAAGTTTATGAGCTTGCTCCCCCTACTTGTGTGCAATTTTGATTGATCCCCTTACAATGTCATTTTGATTTGTTTGCTCCCCCTATCTTACTATCTTTGTGAATTTCTCTCCCCCTTTGTCTATAATTAGCACAAAAGGTGAGCTCAAATTTTAGATAGGTTGGGGGTGAAACCATGTTAAGTGAGGATCATTTTCCCAATTTGGTTCAATCTAGATTACTTGCAAAAGATATTTAACTCGGTTTGATCCAAGGACAAGCTTCTTCACACCTCCAAATAAGGGTTATCTTGTACCATGTTGAGTTAAGCACTTATAGCTTATTTTCTAGATCAAACACTAGGTTTACAAGCCCACAAACATGTCATATGCTACCACTAGATCATTTTAAACATACAAGCAATAGTGGTACCATACAAACATCAAATTCATTTGATTTTCATGAATGAGCCTATTTAAATGTGAAATATGTCTAGATGCACTAAACATGTCCTTAGCAAGGATGTATGCCATTCCAATCAACTTTTACCTTGGATTGCTCAAAGGAGAGGCATGTCATATAAGTGGGGGTGCATCAACACATATTGGAGAAGTCAAGTATGTTTAATTCATTCCTTAGCTTGCAAAACCTCTTCTCATCAAGTGGCTTGGTGAAGATATCGGCAAGTTGATCTTCGGTGCCCACACTCTCAATGCAAATGTCCCACATTGTTGGTGATCTCTTATGAAATGATGGCGGACATCAATATGCTTTGTTCTTGAATGTTGAACCGGGTTGTTGGTGAGCGTTACGGCACTCTCATTGTCACATAGCAATGGCACTTGCTTGAATTTAATTCCAAAGTCACTCAAAGTAGCCTTCATCCAAAGTAATTGAGCACAACAACTACCGGCCAAAATGTACTCCGCTTCGGTAGTTGAAAGTGCTACACTATTTTGCTTCTTTGATGACCAAGACACAAGTGATCTTCCCAATAGTTGACATGTGCCCGATGTGCTCTTTCTCTCAACTTTGAATCCCACATAATCGGAGTCCGAATATCCAATCAACTCAAATCTTGCTCCTTTGGGATACCATAATCCAACATTTTGTGTATGCTTTAAGTATCTCAATATTCTCTTTGTTGCTTTCGAATGACTTTCTCTTGGTGAGGCTTGGAATCTAGCACACATGCATACACTAAACATCACATCCGGCCTTGATGCAGTCACATAGAGTAGGCTTCCAATCATAGACCGATACATCTTTTGATCCACCATGTTGCCACTAACATCACTATTCAAGCTTCCACTTGTCCCCATTGGTGTACTAATAGCTTTACTATCATCCATTTCAAACTTCGTGAGCATGTCCTTGATATACTTACCTTGACTCACAAATGT
This sequence comes from Miscanthus lutarioriparius, assembly GCA_904845875.1. Classification (NCBI taxonomy): domain Eukaryota; kingdom Viridiplantae; phylum Streptophyta; class Magnoliopsida; order Poales; family Poaceae; genus Miscanthus; species Miscanthus lutarioriparius. The sequence goes on from CAJGYO010000012.1 coordinate 45,720,099, forward strand.
GCCATTCTTCATTTGCTTGATTTGAAGACCAAGGAAGTAGCTAAGCTCTCCAATCATGGACATCTCAAACTCACTTGCCATCATTTTGCCAAACTCCTCACAAAAATCTTGATTTGTTGACCCAAAAATGATATCATCAACATAGATTTGCATTACAAACAAGTCATTTCCAAGCTTCTTGGTGAAGAGAGTGGTGTCAACCTTTCCCATCTTGAATCCCTTAGAGAGTAGGAAATCTCTCAATCTCTCATACCATGCTCTATATGCTTATTTTAATCCATATAAAGCCTTTCTCAACTTGTAAACATGGTTGGGTTTCTTTTCATCTTCAAAACTGGAAGGTTCCTCAACATACATAAGCTCATTGATGTACCTATTTAGAAATACACTCTTCATATCCATTTGATACAACTTGATGTTGTGGGCACAAGCATAGGCTAACAAGATCCTAATTGCTTTTAATCTTGCAACCGGGGCATATGTTTCTCCAAAGTCAAGACCTTCAACTTGAGTGTAACCTTGAGCCACTAATCTTGCTTTGTTCCTTATTACTATCCCATCTTGATCTTGCTTGTTTCGAAAGACCCACTTGGTTCCAATCACATTATGATCCTTAGGCCTCTCAACTAACTCCCATACTTGGTTTCTTGTGAAGTTGTTTAGCTCTTCATGCATAACATTGACCCAATCAACATCCTTTAAAGCTTCATCTATCTTCTTAGGTTCAATGGATAACACAAATGAGAAATACTCACAAAATAAAGCCAATCTTGATCTAGTTTGCACACCTCTTGAAATATCACCAATTATAGTGTCCAATGGATGATCTCTTACAACATTGGTTGGTTGAAGCACTTGCACTTGATTGCTTACATTTGATTGATCACTTGGTTGAGATAATGAACTAGCCACTTGTTGATCTTGCACTTTGTCATGACTAGTACTTGCTTGAACTTAATCATGAGAACCACTAGCTTGCACATTTGAGTTAGAGAGCACTTGATTCTTGTCATCTTCAATATCAATCACCTTTCTAGGCCTTATATCACCAATGTTCATGATCTTCATTGTATTGACCAATTGAGTGCCTTTTACATCATCTAGATTCTCATCTTCCTCTTGGGAACCATTTGTTTCATCAAACTCCACATCATGAACCTCCTCAAGAGTACCACTAGCTAAATTCCAAACTCTATAAGCCTTGCTAGTAGTGGAGTAACTAAGCATGAAACCTTCATCACATTTATTTTCAAACTTGCCCAATCTAGTGCCTTTCTTCAATATGTAGCATTTACAACCAAAAACCCGAAAGTATGCTATATTTGGCTTTCTTCCATTCAATAGCTCATAAGGTGTCTTCTCCATCATGGAGTGACAATAGAGTCGGTTGCTATAATAGCAAGCCGTGTTGATTGCTTCGGCCCAAAATGAATGACTCATATTGTACTCACTCAACATTGATCTTGCCATGTCAATCAAAGTTCTATTCTTTCTTTCAACTAAGCCATTTGATTATGGAGTGTACATGGCCGTGAATTGATGTCTAATTTCAAATTCATCACATAACTCATCAATTCTAGTGTTTTTGAATTCACTACCATTGTCACTTCTAACTTTCTTGATGGTTGTTTCAAACTCATTGTGAATGTCCTTGAAAAATGATTTAAATGTTGTAAACACATCACTTTTATTCACTAGAAAGAATACCCATGTGTATCTAGTGAAATCATCCACAATCACAAATCCATATTTGTTTCCACCAATGCTAGTGTATGTGGTTGATCCAAACATGTCCATGTGTATCAACTCAAATGCCTTAGATGTGCTCATCATGCTCTTCTTAGGATGTGTGTTACCAACTTGCTTTCTGGCTTGACATGCACTACATAGCTTATCTTTCTCAAATGTGACATCTTTCAAGCCTCTAACTAAGTCATGCTTAATCAACTTGTTCAATTGTTTTATTCCAACATGACCAAGTCTTCTATGTCATAACCAACCCATGCTAGACTTAGTGATCAAACATGTTGTCAATTGAGCTTCTCTAGCATTAGAATCAACTAAGTATAGATTCTCATATCTAAATCCTTTGAATATTAAGTTAGAGCCATCTACACTTATGATCTCTACATCATCAACACCAAATATGCACTTGAAACCAAGATCACATAATTGAGCTACCGATAATAGGTTGAAGTTCAAGCTCTCTACTAGTAGCACATTGGAAATGCTCAAATCATTGGATATTGTAATCTTACCAAGCCCTTTGACCTTGCCTTTGCCATTGTCACCAAATGTGATACTATCAATCCCATTGCTCTTATTTTCATCGATTGAATTGAACATTCTTGGATCACCGGCCATGTGTTGTGTGCACCCACTATCAAGCACACAATGCCTTCCTCCAGCTTTATAATAGACCTACAAAAGAAGATCAATTCTTTTTAGGTACCCAAACTTGCTTTGGTCCTTGTAGGTTAGTTACCAAGGTCTTTGGTACCCAAATGACCTTCTTCTTTGGGCCCACAATTGGTGTACCAATGAACTTAGCCTTCACACCATTGGCACCCTTAACAAGCATGTAACAAGAATCAAAATTAATTGAGGATACATTAGGTAGCTTGTTCTTGTTAATCTTGCAATTTTGCTCTATATGCCCAACTTGCTTGCATCTATTGCAAAACCGACCATTGCCCTTCACAAAGCTAGGTTTGGGAGTGACTAAGGCCGCCTTGCCTTTCTTGGGGGTATAGCTTAATCCCTCTTTGTTGAGAGAAAATATTTGACTACCCAAGCACTTTAGTAAGCGGGCATCTCCACCATAGGCATTGCCTAAGGCACGAGTGAGCTTATTCACCTCCTTCTTGAGGGTCTCATTTTCCACTATTAGTGAGGCATCACAAGTGAGACCATCACTCAAAGGTGAAGTAGAAGTGGTAGTGCTACAAGAAGTGTTAGTGGGAGCAACTAAAATGGGCTCATAAAAAGATTCATCAATAAGATCACATGTTAGTCCCACATCATATGATGCAATCACTTGCTCCTTCTTGGCTTCCTCCACTTTAACTTGCTCGATGAGAGAGGAGTGAGCCTTTTCAAGCTTAGAGTGAGCTTTGCCAAGCTTCTCATGGGCTTCCATTAGCCTCTCATGAGTGGCATTGAGCTCATCAAAGGATTGCTCAAGAAATTTTACTTTCTTGCGTAATTCTTTGCACTCCTTTCTCTTCATCTCATTGCAAGTGTGCACTTGCTCACACATGTCCAAGAGTTCCTCCTTGGTGTACTCCTCCTCATCATCATCATCATCATTATCATCATTTCTACAAGCATCACTTTCACATTCATCATCATCACTCTCATCATATTTTACCTTGGTAGGCTTTGCCATGAGGCATGTCGATGAAGTATCGAAGATGGAGAGCTTGTTGTTGATGGCGATGCTTGCTAGTGCTCTCTTGATAGATTTCTTGTCATCATCACTAGAGCTATCACTATCCGAAGAGCCATCACTATCACATGTGACCACATAGCCTCCACCTTTCTTCTTCTTTTGGAAGGTCATTCTTTTCTCCTTCTCCTCCTTCTTTTCTTTCTTATCCTTTTTGAGTTTCTTCTTCTCATCCTCATCATTGTCACTATTGTAGGGGCAATTTGCTACAACGTGATCGGGGCTCTTGCAATTGTAGCATCTTCTCACATATTCCTTGCTTTTGGTGTGATATCTTCTCTTTCTTGCACCATAGCCCTTCTTCTTCATGAACTTTCCCATCTTGCGTACAAAGAGGGCCATAGCTTCATCATCAATATCACTAAGATCATCATCATCACTTGATTCTTTCTTGGACTTGCCCTTGTTCTTGGATGATGATGAGCTAGCCTTGAATGCTATATTCTTCTTCTTCTTTTCCTCTTCTTCCTTCTTGTCATCCTTGTCATCCCCTTCCCTTTCCACATGGTATGTCTCTTAGGTCATGACATCACCTAGTACTTGGTTAGGGATAATCTCCTTCAATCCTCCTCTTATGATGAGCAATCTCAACATCTCAAATCTTGGAGGTTGGCATATTAAGAACCGATGAGAGACATCATCATCCTTGATCTTCTCTCCCAAAGCCTTCAAGTCATTGACAATTACTTGCAACCGATGGAACATCTCCGGAATGCTCTCATCATCCTTCATCTTGAAGCTTGTTAACTTATCCTTGAGGATGTACAACTTGGCACTCTTTACCGCCGGTGTGACCTCATATGTTTCCTCTAATCTCCTCCACACCTCATTAGCTCTTTCACAATCCTTGATTTACTCAAACACCTTGGAATCAATGGCATTGTATATGGTGTTGAGAGCCATTGTATTGCATTGCTTGTTGGTCTTATCTTGGTTGATGGGATTGTCGGGATCAATGATAGCATAGTCATTCTCGGTCACTTCCCATACTTGATCATTGATTGAACCAAGATACATCATCATCTTTCTCTTCCAATAATCATAGCATGTGCCATCAAAGAACGGTGGTTTGCCCCCCACATGGTTGAACACAACTTGAGCCATAATTTGACACTGAGGTTGTTAAGCCTTTAATCAAACGGTGCCACGGCTTTGATACCACTTGAAAGGTCCTAATATGGCTAGGGGGGTGAATAGCCTATTAAAAAATCTACAAATCAACTAGAGCAATTTGATTAGTATAACAAATAGCGAAATGCAAACTTGCTCTAGCTCTACAAGAGTTGCAAGCCACCTATCCAACAATTCTAGTTGCTATGATCTCTAGACACACAATTTGCTATGTCACTACTCACTAAGAGCTCTCACACTTGCTACACTAAAGAGCTCCACTAGATGAACTTAAAACAACAAAGCAAGCTCTCAATTCTAATTACACTAAAGAGCTTGCTACAACTAGTTTGCAAGAATATAAATAAGTGAGCAGGGATGATTATACCGCCGAGTAGAGGAGTGAACCAATCACAAGATGAATACTAAATCAATCATCGGGAGAATACCGAAGGGCAAGAGACAACCAATTTTTCTCCCGAGGTTCACGTGCTTGCCGACATGCTAGTCCCCATTGTGTCGACCAACACTTGGTGGTTCGGCGGCTAAGAGGTGTTGCACGAACCTCGTCCACACAATTGGACATCGCAAGAACCAACTCACAAGTGAGGTAACTCAATGACACGAGCAATCCACTAGAGTTACCTTTCGGCGCTCCGCCGGGGAAGGCACAAGACCTCTCACAATCACCACGATCGGAGCCAAAGACAATCACCAACCTCCGCTCAACGATCCTCGCTGCTCCAAGCCGTCTAGGTGGCGGCAACCACCAAGAGAAACAAGTGAATCCCGCAGCGAAACACGAATACCAAGTGCCTCTAGATGCAATCACTCAAGCAATGCACTTGGATTCTCTCCCAATCTCACAATGATGATGAATCAATGATGGAGATGAGTGGGAGGGCTTTGGCTAAGCTCATAAGGTTGCTATGTCAATGCAAATGGCCAAGAGAGTGAGCTTGAGCCGGCCATGGGGCTTAAATAGAAGCCCCACGAAATAGAGACGTTGTACCCCTTCACTGGGCACAACGCGGGGTGACCGGACGCGCCGGTCGTATTGACCAGACGCAGGACCCCAGCGTCCGGTCTTCAGATCTTTACCATGTGTCCCCAGCTTCAAACACTGATCACCCGATCTCAACGGTCAAGTGATGACCGGACGCGTCAGTGGACGCTGTACCCCAGCGTCCGGTCATTTCCAGTAAGGTTCCAAATGTGAGATTTCACGACCGGACGCGTCTGGTCATGCCCGACCGGACTCACCCAGCGTCCGGTCACTCAATGTCTCCTCTGTGCGTCCCACGTCAGCGTACGTCAGCACTGACCGGACTCAGACCATGAGCGTCCGGTCAGTTTACACGCCAGCGTCCGGTCACAAGACCGAGACCGTGTTCACTGCTCCTACTGATCGGACGCAGGACCCCAGCGTCCGGTCACAGAACCACCAGCGTTCGGTCACTCTATGAACCCCTGTCTTTTCTGTATAGGGCGCCAGTGGCACCGTCGGACTGTCCGCACTCTACGGGCGGACGCTCCGCCGGTGAAGTTTCTAACCCTTGCTCAAATGTGCCAACCACCAAATGTATCACCTTATGCACATGTGTTAGCATATTTTCACAAACGTTTTCAAGGGTGTTAGCACTCCACTAGATCCTAAATGCATATGCAAAGAGTTAGAGCATCTAGTGGCACTTTGATAACCACATTTTAATACGAGTTTCACCCCTCTTAATAGTACGGCTATCTAACCTAAATGTGATCACACTCGCTAAGTGTCTTGATCACCGAAACAAAATGGCTCCTACTATTTATACATTTGCCTTGAGCGTTTTGTTTTTCTCTTTCTTCTTTTCCAAGTTCAAGCCTTTGATCATCACCATGCCATCACCATCGTCATGATCTTCGTTTGTCTCATCACTTGGAATGTGCCACCTATCTTATAATCACTTTGATAAACTAGGTTAGCACTTAAGGTTTCATCAATTCACCAAAATCAAACTAGAGCTTTCAGACGGTACACACACTACAAAAGAATTCATCATGGTTGGTTTTTCTGTGGCATTAGAGTGAACCGTAGCTATGTGGATGGAAAAGTAGACTGTTTCATTTCATGGATACAGATTTATGGAGTTATTTCTACATTGAGGAATTTACTATCAAACTTGGATATGGGGTGTGTCCTCCCCATAGCCACTGTTTGACATTACCATGGCAGACGATGCAACTGCACGACCAGGTTCTAGGTTAATTAACTCACTCAAAACACTAATCGCATGTGTACCTACCATAAGTGTTGACCACCAGACTCGAAATATTGTAAGCACGAGATCGCTCTACGGTTAAGTGAGGGCTACATGTGTCATTTGGTTTACCCAATAATTTCTCCTAAAATTCCTATGACACCTTATATTTCAAGATGGAGGGAGTATAATATTAAAGGCAGTCTCAATGCTCCTAGTACGATAGTTTTGGTAGCATTAAACAGACGAACACATAGACAATTTGATGATATGGTAGGAGAGTTTCAAACCAATATGGTAGGAGAGTTAAGAGAGGAGGAATATCACACCCTAAAATTTTTGAATTTTAGGATGTGATTGAGAAACACAAATAAAGCCATTATCGAATTTTAAAATTTTTCCAACTATTGGTAAATGGCTTGAATTTTTGGTTCATGGACAATGTTATTTCTAATCAGATTAAATAATCATAAGCTATATAACTGGTTGAAGCATTCATGACACTACACTGCTAGATAAATTTGCTTGTTTTGTTTCGCTCTCTAATTTCTATCAGGGAAAAAATGCCTCAATCTTTTGTGCCTGTGTAGAACGGCATTTTGGCCCCAGAATCTTTGATAACCTGGGTTCAGCCCATGTCTTAACCTTCTTTCACCGCCAAGCCTGCGCTTATCTTCGTTTTGGGCCGTCCAGCTAACCCCAGCAGCAGCCAGCTCGTTATTATTTCCCCACGATCTCCCTTCTTTGACTCACAATATGCCTGCGTGTGATTGATCCTAAAAAAGACATAGCCTCCAAGTCTAAGTGCTCTCTTGTCCGTTAGGGCATAATAAAAGAACTAGCTCACACACTTTTTTCTATTATTATTCATGTGTCTATATATTTACATATTTTTCTATATTAGTATTGTTAGATTACTCTGTTTTATCACTTTTTAGTTCATATGAGCTAGCAAGTCGGCTCTATCGTTCACACGAACACGGTGCCCTTAGGACATCTTTAGTGGCCTTCCAAAGAGGTGCAGTTCATCGTGGCATTGCCATGAGCTGATTCAACCCGTGTAGGATACCGCACCTTCGAGGAGAGAAGAATCATTGCAAAGATTAATGCAAATAAAAAATAAATCATGCGGTTCTGCACCTAGGGGAGGGACCGGGAATTCAGCCTGTTCGGGAGGCCGTATCGTATCGTGGATTATTTACTGCTGGCTGGTTTGGTGTGAGAGAAAAACACTATTCCTGGCTGGAAATTTACGATCGTTTACGAGCAAGCGAACAGGCTGATTAAGGTCTATCCCGTGTGTGTGGCTGTGGCACGAATCTCCTTAAGTCCCGTTCGTTTCACACAAAATGGCTATCAAGAAAAATTCCAGACGGAATTGATAGTTAATTTATACAAGCTTTTATTAACCGGAATGATTCCTGGCCACATTCATCTCTAACCGAACGGGCCCTATGTAGGGCCCTAGTGAGGAGGTGGTACCGTTCTACAGTGTTTTGACTAAGTTTTACCAAGGACATAAAGAAGCCCTTGTAATGGCATCAAGGTAAGGTCGGATTGTATATTGGACTTCACCATGATGTAGCTTTGTCTTGACGATTGAAACACACATATGGATCTCCTAAGTCAGAGTCCAGGTGAAGTATTTATGATGCTTGGAAAATCACACAAGCTCACTCAATCCATGGAATAGGTCACTTATATGCATACTGAACCATCTAGTTCACCATACCAGAGCATACAGTTTTGGTAGTCCAGAGCTGTAGATCTATTCTGAGTCGGTTTTTAACACGTTTTGGATATGGTTTTAGATCTCTCAGTCGTATGATACAAAAGTTAACCCTATGAATATAAAGGGCCAAGACCGATTGAGACAACTAATCCCTTCAATTTACTGTGCATTTACCTTTTTACTCCTAAACCTAATATCTCTTTTTTAAACCTGCATTGTTGTTCATCTATTGATCTCGACGAGAACACGACCACAGATGGTATCATAGGCTTGCTAGCTGACCTAAGGCACATAAGCGACATCCCCACCGTGACAGGGCCCCCTCCTGGGAAAGAGTTTCGGCGGACTTAACTAGTTTGCTTGTAAACTAGTCGTTCTTTGTCACGTGAGTACAATATTTATCTTTTGCTGGTTTGAACTAGCCATCAACGACCAGTAAAGGTGAGATTTACCTCTTCTCGTGAGCATGCAACTCGAGAATATATTGGACCTTCCGGTTTTGACAGCTTGTACCGCAAGTTTCTCTAGTAGCACTTTGGTGTGTGGTCACGTTTTGCGCAAACAACTATCTTCTTGATGCAGACTGATGAGTTGGGGCACTGCTGACATATCGGCATCTCCTATCTGGTACACAACCCCCTCGCTCCAGTATCGCTTGCATTTGACAAAATCCTGATAAAACCACAATGTGCAGAGAACAAGGAAACATCTACGCTTTACTTCCAATATCGCTTGCATTCATCAAATTCTGATAAAACCACGCTGTACAGAGAATAAAGAGAAACCTTCCAGACCCAAAAAGAAAAGAAAAAATAGCCCGCCACTCACACACGACTTTATTATCAAACCAACCGCGGCACTTTGCCCTGTGAAGTCAACACACGCCAAGAAAGGCTTTTTTGGTTAGGCACGCCTCATATTTTCGGTAACACGTACAATCGCCGCCTAGATTTCATATGTGATGCCAACCTTGAGCAGCTGATCTTTGGGAATGGCCAGCGCCTTGTGCCCCTCCGTCAGGTTCTTCCTCAAGAAGGTGTAGATGTAGTTGACCACTATCTTCTTCAAGATGGACGACTTGGGCCCTGCCGACACGTTGGCCTCGCCCATCAGGTACACCACCCCTCGCTCCACCTCCCGGTCGATCAGCTGCTTCTCCTCCTCGGCCGTCTGGTTGGCGTGGAACGTGATCCGCCCGGAGTTCGTGCTCACCCTCGACTGGATCGCCTCCTCGCTGTGCACGACGGAGCTCGTGGACCGCCTCGGCCTCGCCGGCGCCTGCTGATCCGCCGCCTCGTCGTCCTCGTTCTCCGCCTCGTTGTTCTGCGCGAACGCGATCTCCTCCTGGATGAACATCTTGAGCCTGTCCACGAGGAAGGCCGCGAACTCCTTGGGCTCCTCCAGCGCGTCGCTGTACCCGTACCGCGCCACGCACCGGAACATCCGCTGCTCCCTCGGGCCGACCTGCCGGAACAGGAACCTCTCCGCGGGCGCCACGTGCGTGATGGGCAGGTGCTTGATGGACATGAAGAGGAAGATGGCGTGCACGGACGGGATCTTCTTGATGAGGCGAGGGAACACCGGCGGGATGCCCTGGACGAGCTCCGTGTACAGGAGCCCGACGCCGGGGATCCGCCGCACGTCGTTCTTCTCCAGCAGCGTCGTCATCTGGTTGGTGGGCACGATGTGGTCCAGCTCGTACCAGTACCTCTTCACGTGGACGTAGTGCCACGTCGCCATCAGCGTCATCAGGACCAGCGCGAAGCAGAACGGCAGGTACCCGCCCTGGATGAACTTGGACAGGATGGACGAGAGGTAGATCAGCTCTGTGAAACCGAACACCACGTAGAAGAGGAGCACGTAGACGATGTGCTTCTTCCATATGACCAGCATCACCACGGTCATCAGATGGGTGGTGATGGAGAACGTGGTCACCACACAGATCCCTGCATGTTACAGCACCACCAATGTCAAAATCAGATGCATCATGCATCATGAGACAAACGGTTTTCACTCGATCCGGCAGTGCTCTTTCTAGTATTTTTCTTACCGTAGGCGTTGCCGATGCTGGTGGTCGTTCTGAAGGCAATTGTGACGATGATGCTCGCCAGTCCCATCAAGAAGTTCACCTCTGGGATGTACACCTGCCCTTCGTACTTCTTCGAGGTGTGGATCACTTGGACCCTGGGGAGACAGCCCAGCGACAGTGCCTTGGAGAGGATGGCGAATGCACCAGAGAGCATAGCTTGGCTTGCAATGATGGCAGCGAGGATTGCTACGATGAAGGTTGGCCAGAACAGAGGTACTGCAGAACAAAAAGGAATAGTCAGCCATAGTTCGTGGACCACGTTGATATGAAGCCATCGCCAAGAAGCATTACTACCGCAGTACATACAGGTCATCATTGTTTATAAAGTACCTGGGATGGATCTATAGAAGGTGTCTCCAACGTTCTCTGGGAATTTCCGCAGGTACGCTGCTTGCCCGATGTAACACAGTACCACCGATGGGAACAAGATGCCGTTGAAGCTGATCTGCAGGAGTACAATACAGAAACCATTGTCAGATAAGATGCTTCTGGTGTGCGAGACCTCTGGCTCTGGGACAGATTACAAGTTATGGAAAACTAGATGCAGAGTTGAGTGTAATATAAAACATCAAAGTGAAAAACTCATATGCACTTTTGGCCATTACCTGAACGGCCCTGATGTTGAAATGTCCAAGGTCAGCAAACATACCTTCTGTGCCTGTTGCATGTTGCAGTGAATTCAGATTACACACACAAGGTTTACATTGCAGTTTTCTCTTTGGTCAGGAAAAAAAAAGGTTACCTGTGACGCACAGGATAATACCACCAAGTGAAACCCATCCTTCCTTTCCGTTCCGCTTGAAGTACTGTACTATGTACCACGGATTGAAGGCCCGAAGAACACCGATGTCGTGGACGACAAGGTTGTAGAGTCCAATGCCGGCAATCAGCAGGAACCACACCGAGATGACTGGAGCGAAGGTGTACCCAACCTTGTCGGTCCCGAAACGCTGAACCGAGAAGAGCAAGAAGAGGATTGCCACAGAGATCCAGACTACTTCCGCTGTAGGAAAACCGACAACAGAGAGATGTTAGTCAGCGTGACTATGAACAGGGGTAACAATTGGTCATTAATCTGTCAGTAGCTCTTAGTTCCACATACTCTGAGTCAAGTTTGGTGCCTTCTCCTTGATCCCGCTTACCGCAGACAGCACTGCAGAATATCAATAAACAAGAACACATTATTAGTTAGTATACATACTATGCAAACATGTTAATTACGATACCATCATATATAGCAGTAACTAATAACTAGATGTGCGTGGTGTCTAATATAATGTTTCTGTTAATTACCAGATATCGCCGGCGTCAGGGTTCCGTCGCCCATCACCATGGATGTGCCAAGGATTGTGAGGGTGAAGAGCACAATCTTGGCTGCCTTGCTGGACTCGAGCTTCTGCTTGAACCATTGAGCCCTCCTCAGCTGTGAGTTCGGCGCTTCTATGCTGTAATTCGACACCATGGCGTCCTCTGCCTGCTGGTTGGGGATCAGCCTGATCTTGGCGTACCGCGATATCAGCGAGTACAGCGCAAACGTGCCGCCTAGAAAAAATGCTCGTTGATGATCAGTAAATATAAACAAACAGCAGAAAAAACAGCAGGCAGGCATGGCACGCCTGTCCCCAAGGCCAGGTTTAATCTGGGAGTAAAATTATATATATATATATAGACACACACACACACACAGATATGTGTGCTCTGGTCAGTGCTCACCGTCTCCATTGTCGTTGGCGTAGAGCACGATGAAGACGTACTTGAGCATGGGGATGACGATGAGGGTGTAGATGATGAGCGACAGGACGCCGAGCAGATCGTCGTTGTACTTGATGCCGTCAGGGAAGGTGCTGGAGTAGACGTAGAGCGGCGACGTCCCGATGTCGCCGTAGATGATGCCGACGCTCTGGAAGGCGAGGTGCAGCGTCCTGGCCCAGCTCCCCTCGGACCCATGGTACTTGCCGCCGGAGACCTTCTCCGCGTCGCCGAAGAGCGAGTCGTGGCGCTTGAGGCTGAGCCGGTTCGCCGACTCGCCTCCTCCTCCTCCGGGGTTGTCCACCTCCAGCGACGACGACATGGATCTCCTCGGTCGGATCTCCCAGCACCTTGGAACGAACCACGGACGAAAGCCCTCTTCTTTTAACGACGAAACCCAAGAAGAACGATGGGAGTAGTCTGGTCTCTCTTGAGAATCTCGAGTTCTAGTCACGCCGCGCCACCTGATCCCTGCATCCTCCAATTCCCAAGACGTTAATTAGGGGGGTGACGCTGTGACAGCGAAGCAACAACTTTTGTTTTACATTCACAAGTCACAACAACTTTCTTGGTTAGTTAACCGAGATAGGAACTATATATAGTAGACACACGAAAAAAAAATCTTTAATTAAAAGGGGGGAAACAAGAAAAGGGCAGGCTCCTTTGCCGCTAACCAACGAATTTTGACAAATGGGAAATTTAGGGGGTGTTTGATTGAAGGGATGAGAAGAGATGGGATTGGGATGAGCCTATTTTTCTGTTTTGATTAAGGCTGGAGCTGAAATGTTCTTGTGGGCTATGAGCTATGAAAAAGCTCTTTGTGGGGTAGTCGAGAAAAGTAAAGCTGTTTGGTTAAACAAGTATAAAATATACCTTTTATCTTTATCTCTCTTGAAACAACTATGGAAGAGCTTTTTATTCCACCAATTTCAAAAGCGAGAAGTCAAAAGCCAAAAGCTGAAACTTTCAAAAATGAATCTACGGAAGCATTCAAAAAGACACCTTCCAAACATCCTTTTTGAGAAAAAAGCTAAAAGCCAAAAAGCCCAACCAAACAGGGCCTAAGAGTCCGCTGAAACTGTGACATCCTATCTACAGCATATTCCCTCAAAACGAGAGCGAGCGCGTCCCAGCCAAAAACGGCTACAATGCAATCGGTGATTGACTGCGAACAAATTCTACTAATAAATGCATATCGATCTTAGTAAGAACTTTTGTCACGTTGCTAGTGAATAATCTGCGTGCTGATGGTATCATTAATACTTGGAGAAATGCTACGAGCTATGTCAATTCTACAACTACTACAAATTGCTGGATCCAGAAAAGGGACACCCACAAATTAACTGGCAGCGAGTAAGAACACGAACGCTACTCATTAGTCCCATCATTATTACTAGGCTGCCTGGTCAATGCACCAGTGGGCGCCACACGTCAGTCACAGGAGCCAACTCCAAAACAGCGTGATGGAGTGACCAAGCTGAAATAAGCCCCACTTCATTGTTCAAAAAATAAGCCCAAGTAATTTCTACGGTTTATTTTTTTCCAAATAAAGAGAAATCTATAGAGAAGAAAAAATGGACAAGGGACTCATCATTCCAATAGTAGGAGTATAATCACATACTCCACTTGACTTCCAAACCATAGATTATTGTTAATGTATTTCAGCTAATCAGCTGTGTACACCACCAACCCATCTGAGAAATTTCAGGTGGGAGGGACTAGGGAGAAATTTCCACGGATCCCCTCGGCCTCGGGTCGCGTACACCGCCCTCGCTCGCTTCCAAAAGGCCAAGATGATTTATTTATATAATAAATAACTAAATAAGATTAGTGTAAGGGCTAATCAGCCAGTAAACTGACGCCATTGGGGGTACCCTTGACCTCCCACAGCTACAGCCATCAACGCCTGCTGACACGTGGGCAACTCAGGAACCTCTTTTTTACCACCACTACTACTAGTGACTGACACAGTTTTTTGGGAAGAGAAAATAAGTAAAAAGATCATTTTTGCACACGCACTCTCTTCGTGCGTGATCTTTTCTTCTTTCTTATTTCTCTGGATGATTTGAGCTGCATCCAGATCGAGACTGTGATCGAAAAGAGGAAGAGATCGCTTGCATACGACATCTTCGAAAGAGATTGCGTCTATGGGGGAAAAGGCTGTGCTGGGTTGGGCACGCGTCTATGGGGGAAGAAATTACTGACGCAGGGAACAAAAATGGCAGGAAGACAAACAAAGAAAAATTTGATTTGCTGACCTGTCTAGCCAGGGAATGCTTGCTGAGGAAGAAGACGACGACGATATGCAGCGGCGCCGCTGAGGTTCAGGTTCCAGCAGCAGCCGGCGACCGTCCGTCCGCCCTGGCCGGCGACCTTGACCTTGTTGCTGGTCCGAGGCGAGGCGAGGGTGTGAGGAGAGGGAGGGACGAAGGAGACGGACAGAGCAGGGGAAGGTAGCTTGCCTCCGAGGGAGGAGGCTGCTTTAAATAGAGGAAGCACGCAAAGAGACAACACAACCAATGGGAGGAACTAGAAAGAGAGTGGCGAGCAGGGGCGTCCCGTGGGGAGAAAAAAACACACCATAAGAAACGTGAATAATGCAGCAGCGAGGTCGCGGCGGTGTATTATTGGACGCGGTGGCGGTATGCAGAAAAAAAAAAAGAGCCGGTTGCAGAGATCAGAGTGGCTTCCTAGCCTTCTTCGGCCGCCCCCAGAGTCCAGAGACATGTTTTGTTTTCATCCGTGCAATAATTGTGTGCAAGTCAAAGAAAAAACATCCGTGCAACAATACTCCGGCGTACTCTGGTCTCGGATCTCCGTGACGCAGCAGACTGGACGGATCGTCCAGACTCAAGAACAGAGTTTGCGTTGCGGAGCTACTTAGTATTCCCTCGGTTCTAGATCACAGAACGAGTATATTTAAGTCTATAGTGAAAACTATATATCCAAAAAAGTCAAAAAATTCTTATAATTTAACGAAAGGAGTACTATGTATCACGGTTGATTTAAGATTTTAAGGCTTCCGAGTTATTAACAATTCAAACATTTAGCAGCTGGTTCACCATCGGGCATGGCTCTTCTTGCCCATTGGCTCCAGATAACTAATTGCCTGGTTTACCATTTCTATATTTCTATTGTCCCTGTCCCACAAAAGGATACACTTCATCAGTATCAAGCTCTTGATAAATAAATATAAAACAAAATCAGGTAGCAGGACATTCAAGGGTTCCTTTCCTTCCGGATTTCTTTTTTTTTTATCTTTTTCAAGTCATATTTCAAAATAACCCCACCTAAGCTTTATGTTTCTTTCTAATCTTTTTGTACAAAACTATGCCACACACCATATGCATCGACCCGATGACATGTTTCACATCGAAGCGCGTTGGAGGGGTCTATTGGAGTATACTCCACCTAGGAAACTCGCCAGGCCACTCATGTATGGCCAGAAACTATATTTTGCCACGGCACCTATTGTGTCAAGACTAAAATCTTAGAAAAAACATACTATTTTCATATGACATTAGATGAAGATTATTATTGTATAGTTGTAGCTCTTAATAAAGAAATAAAAATTGAATAAAAGATACAACAAGCACTGGAGTTTCAATTTAACACGTAGATAAAATTTGCAACAACTAATAAGGTCAAAAGTTGAAAGCTATAGATCCATAATGTCACAGGAAATGATAGGATACGACAAGAGCTTAAATAACTATGTTTCAACTAAATATATATCATGAAATTGAATATACTGTAATCTATCAATTGGAAAATATCAATCCTCCTCACAAATTTGGAAAGATTTAGCCATCAATTCAATATACTTTAATCTATCACAATAATAGGCATAAGACATGTCCTTTTTTATTAATTATTCACCTCTATGGTTATGAAAAATATGGGGGAAAATTGAATACTTTAATGCCTTATATTTCAGAATGGATAGAGTACTTAAGAGTGAAGTCTACAACCTAAAATCCTTAATTTTAATAAATACACAATGAGAGTTTAAGATACAGTAAGCACAAATTTCATTAACTTGATGATAAAAAAGATGTAGCAATTGATAAGATCAAAATTTGAAAATCAAAATCTACATTCATGATGGCATAAGTGTCATTTAAGATTTTAACCCTTGTGGGACGATAATCGAGTTGATGAACTGGTTATCTGAAATGGAAGGTGCTTAGCACCCTAACTTTGTCTAGTTTAGAATGTTCTAGCGGCTGCCAATTTTGTTAGTTGATGATGGGTTTTGGAAAAAAAAAATAGGCTCACATTTATGTAAGTACACTTATCCTATCCCTATAAACATCTCCTAGAAACTAGCCTGGCAGATCTCAAAATTAACATAGTCACCATAGGCAATTTATTGTTGATAGGCGCATCACCTTCCATTGAAAAAAATAGCGTTGCTAAATTTTGGGGAAAAAAAAGTAGTTGAGTTACACTAGGTTCGCGTGATACATGGATATTGAACATTAGAATATATTTGAAATCAGTACTGTATTCGTACTCCGGCTCCGGGGTACTAGTACTTACATGTCGGAAATTTGGTCTCGTATCTCTGTGACGCAGCCGACTGGATGGTACGGAGTATGGTCAAGTCTCAAGAGCAGAGTTTGTTATAAATAAATAAAAAAGGCAGAGTTTGCATTGCGGCGCTATGCTTGTATATACTGCGAACGTTGTTACGGCTGATTTAGTTTTCAGGGCTTCCGTGTCATTATGAACAATTCAGACATTTTTGTTTTATCAACAGGACAGTCATCAGCCAGGGGAATAGCAGCTGGTTCACCATCGGGCATGGCCCCAGCTTGCCGTTTGGCGCCGGACAACTACAGCCTGTTCGGCTGGGGCGAAACGATCGTAAACGATCGTAAATTTTCAGTCAGAACAGTATTTTTCTCTCACACAAACCAGCCAGCAGTACTTCTTCACGAACCAGCAATGAACCAGCCCAGCCAAACGAACAGGCCGCTAATTGCCTGGTTTACCATTTCTATATTTTCATTGTCCCAGTCCTCCAAAAGGATAGACTTCATCAGTGTTCTGTGTGGCGTCACCGGACTGTCTTGACTCATGCAGCAACATTGTGTGGTGACCCAAGATGTTCTGGTGATTGGCGAGCTGCCAGCAGCTGTGAGGCTAGCGCCACATTGACGAATAATCACGCTTGCCAGTGACAACTCGTTGGTGGCAGCTCACATCGGTTATATCCATGCTCTGGGTTTGTGGTTTGGGGTGGGGCATTGGAAGAAATCCTTGCTCGGCTATGCTGATGTTGACATTGACGACGCCTGTGGGTGTCGTGGACCTCGGTGGAGGCATTGTCGAGTGCCCTCATCTCGTTCCCGCATCTACCTTGGGGTTCTATTCCTGGTTGAAAAACCTGTGCCGGTATTCCGATTGGCTTTGACGGCATCTGCGGATGTCGTTTCCTCCTTAGAGGCATCGCTTAGTGAACCTCTTGATGGTGGTTGCTGCAATGGGCAGGGTGGCCATTGGTTTTAGCGGGCCACTTTGATTGTGGTGGTTTGGCATGCCATCGCTAACGTCTTGTGTTGGTTTTCGATGGTGGTGTTGTGCAGTGTGTTGTTTTCTTTTATTTGTACTTGCTTACTCCTCCTTTATTAATACATAGACCGGTTGTTTAATTTGCTGGCTTCTCTTCGAAAAAGGTTCCTTTCCTTCTGGATTTCTTTTATTTTTTTTATCTTTTTCAAGTCATAGTTTAAAAATAACCCCCACCAAAGTTTTATGTTTATTTCTAATCCTTTTGTACAAAATCACTCCACCACACCATATGCATCTCGACACAATAACGTGTTTCATGGTGAAGTGCGTTGGAGGGGTCTATCGGAGTATATTCCCCCTAGGAAACTCGCCAGGCCACTCACGTCTGGGCAGAAATTATATTTTGCCACGACACTCGTTGTGTCAAGACTTACTAAACCTTGGAAAAATTACCTTGTTGATATGACACGATTGAAGATTATTCTTGTACAAAAGTTGTAGCTCTTAATAAAGAAATAAAAATTGAATAAAATATACAATAAACACTAGAGTTTCAATTTAACACATAGATAAAATTTGCAACAACTAATAAGATCAAAAGTTGAAAGATATAGATCCATAATGTCACAGAAAAGGATAGGATAAATATATATCACATTAGAAAAAATACTAAAACTTCTAACTAAATGTTCCAACAGTGCCTCCACGCCTCAGAAGATGCGCTAGAAAAATATCAATCTTCACAATATTGGTGGAAAGATTTAGTCATCAATTCAATATACTGTAATCTATCATAATAATAGCCATAAGACATGTCCTGTTTTTTTATTAATTATTCACCTCTGTGATTGTAAAAAATATGAAAAAATAAATACTTTAATGCCTTATATTTCAGAATGGATAGAGTACTTAAGAGTGAAGTCTACAACCTAAAATCCTTATTTTTAATAAATACACAATGAGAGTTTAAGATATAGTAGGCACAATTTCATAAACTTGAGGACAAAAAAAGATGTAGCAATTGATAAGATAAAATTTTGAAAATCAAAATCTATATTCATGATGGCATAAGTATCACTTAAGATTTTAACCCTTGTGGGACGCCAATCGAGTTGAACTGGTTATCTAAAACAGAAGGTGCTTAGCACCCTAACTTGTGTCTAGTTTAGAGTCCTCTAGTGGCTGCCAGCTTTGCTAGTTCACGATGGGTTTTGGAAATTTTAGGCTCACATTTATGCAAGTACACTTACCCTATCCCTATAAACATCTCCCGGAAGCTAGCCCAGCAGATTTCGAAATTAACATAGTCACCCTAGGCAATTTCTTCTTGATAGGTGCATCACCTACCATTGAAAAATAGCGTCATTAAATTTTTGAAAAAAGTAGTTGAGTTACACTCGGTTCGCGTGATACATGGATATTAAACATTAGAATATGTTTGAAATCAACAATGGAGGTATATTTTATTGATCTCTTGAGTGAACTACTCCCTCCGTCCCTAAATATCTGTCGTTCTCGCTTCTCGAGAAATAACTTTGACTAATTTTATATAAAAAATATTAATATTTATGGTACATAATTAATATCATTAGATACATTATTGAATCTACTTTAATAATAAATTTATTTGGAGATACAAGTGTTACACACATTTTATACCAATCTAGTTAAACTTATGGTACGAAAATCTAAAATGATAATTATGATAATTATTTAGGGACTGAGGGAGTACCATAGTACCATCGACTTTATATATGTCATTGTCTCATATTGCGAACCATTGAATTCGTATTGGGATGTGTGCATAGCAGGAGAGACAGAAGAGAGACAGCTCCTACTGTGCACACATCCCAGTGTGAATCTAACGGTTCACAATGCGAGGGCACATGCCCTCAAGGACAAACTTTACTTTCCCGTCACAATAGTCAGTGTCTTAATATGTCTCTTGACATCCTGAAAGGTTAGGCACAATGTACACTACATATGTACTTGTTTTAACAACTTCCCAACATCATGCACGCGTCAGCTGCGGTTTGTTAATTTGCACCAGCATTTTGTTTTCTCAACTTCTCAACGGGGTTACATAATAATATTTTCTTAATGCCTTGTTCATTTTTTGTGACACTTCAATTTTGTAGAGTTTTTTTTCCGAAAATGGAGGATTTATATGGGTCTTAGAGCATCCCAAGAGCCTTTTTAAATCTCACTCTCTAAATTATCATTTGGAGAGTCATTTATATAAAAATCACTTTCTATATTTTTTTCACTCTTCAACAGTCCTTCTATATCTCATGCACACTCTAGAGAGTCATTCTCGTCTTCTATTTTTGGCTAGCGAAAAATCTAGAATAGAAAATGTCTATATTTGGATGATCATTTAGAGAAACTGTTGGAAGATAATTTTTCATCAAAATCTCTATTCCTATCATTTAGAAATGATATGGAGAGTCTCTTGGAGATACTCTTAATCTCGTGTATATATTTTCCTAGTTAATCCGGAGAAGAGTCAATTTGCACAGAATCATTAATATTTTTGTTCACAAGTTCAGTTACCACCTACTACTTAGTTACACGTGTCCAACGGATAATGAGATGAATACAATTGAACGGCAACGAAATCATCTTCTGATCCTTGTACATTTCTGGTAATTTTTGTCATTTACAACTCCACAACAATTTTCAATTCGCCAAGATAATTTTTGCTCTAAAGTTTCGAAAGTGATATGCTGTAACTATCACAACAGGAAATTGCCAGCTGACTACAAAAGTCGCACAAGTAGATGTTACTTGGTGAGCTCATTTGCGAGGAAAATAGGAATCGGACGGCAGGGTAGATTCATGCAATTTGTGACCGTACCTTCCTTGATGAGAATTCTTTATGCAAAGCGTTTCTTGGAGATGGTCCAGCTTATCGCAGATCCCCAGTACTAATTTCGTGAGAAGGTGACAGGTGTTACGTTTGCAAAAGAACATAATGACTTAAACTAATAGTAGTATAAGATGAGAATTCGGTTTCGTGGAGTGGATCGCTCGTACAGATGCTATGCACGGATGGATGCATTGTGAATCTGAGTAGCTTCGTTTTAATGAGTTTCTTTTAGGAAACCAACGCTGCCGCTGTGAGTTGACCTTTTAGCATTATTAGTTTGTGCCTCTGACCTTGAAGCCTCAGACTGATTCATTTCTTTTTTAAACAACCGCCAATGATTGGTGCTATTTAATTCAGGGCGTCACAAGAAAGAAACCATATCCATCGTTATCCTCATAGTTTTAGGCTCGAAGTCAGACATAATAATTGGTGGGCGGTTTGTATTCCTAACGAAATTATTGTCATTTTCTCTTCAAAGAAAAAATGATTGTCATTTTAAAAATTGTTAGTGTGATTTTAAAATTTGTTAGTGTCATTATCTGACCGTAAAACTTATTCGAACCCTTCATGAGGTGGTCGATCTAAAGGCTAAAGCACTGTAGTGTAGCGTTAGTGTCATTATCGCGAGCGCCTTATATTTGCAAGTCAATGCATTTTTCGTGCTGTATAATGTGCAATCATGTATCTATTTTAGGTTCGAGGTTAGATTAACTCTTTCCCATTTCGTATTGTCAACTAATAAGCAGGTCACTATCACTTCACTACTATGGCCAGTTAACCAAAACGTGCCACATGATATCATCATCTTGTGCTGTAGGCATTTCAAGTGTGTACGAAAAAACTCTTCCCCGACACTGAAAGTAAACTGGACAAGATGCATTTTTTGTTTTTTGGATAGCAGTTCTACACGACTCTGTGAAAGGTGAATCGGGAAACTAGCTAGCAGCCTGGCAAGGTATTACTGATAGAAGCATAGTAGCATACCAAAGCTGACCAATAATGAAAAATTCGAGAAAAAAGAGAAGGCTAACGAACGACAGCAACGTCTGTACATGTTTTCCGTGTGGACTCTCTTGATTCTTCTACCAGAGAGTGCTGAATCTTCACTACTTTGGCAACAGATATCTAAAGCTTGCAAAGGTATTGCCCTGGTTAGAGTGTCTTGTCTTTTTCAGACTTCAAATAACAGATGTCATCAGCTCTAGAGTAGCTAGCTAGGCAGGGACAACGAAGGAGATTCTACGATGTTAGGTAGTAACTAATAATGTATTTGTAGCTTGATTTCAAGTCCAACTTTCTTTTATATATATTAGATTAGATTAGATTAGATTAGATTAGATAAACGTCAGTTAACAGGCCGCAGTTAGCCCACGCCTGCCATATGACATCACCATTTCGGGGTTCGCTGCGTTTACATGGCCGCTGTTGTATCAAATCCAAATCCTCTCCAAACACGCAAATTAAGTAGACATCAAGGGGTTTTTTTTTTGTAACGATTTATGTTGTCATATATTTTCTACAGGAATCCAGGAAAGGTGGGCTCTGGTTCGCAGCCAGCAGGCTAGGGTAGCCAGCATGCCAAAGCTGACCGCTGGAAGGAAGACTGAAGCACACCCCGTTCGCTTGTCTTAAATTTGGCTTGTTCGGCTTATTTTTTCAGCTGAAACAGTGTTTTTCTCTCACAATAATTCAGCCGGAACAGTGTTTTTCAGCCAGTTTCAGCCAAAGTTCAGACCAGCGAACGGGGCTTGATGCCCATGCCATCATGCCTTGTTTCTTTCTGCCCTCCGATCCCTCGGTCCCTCCCAGCCAGCCTCCCGTGCTACCAGCCGCCAAGTTCCACCCAAGAGCCAAGAGTGCTGCGACCTCTAGGCGATCCCTCCTGCGCTGCTCCGGCCTCTCGCTGGGGGAGATATTTGCCCTGCCTGGTTCGGTTCGTCGATCGTCCTACAGTTAAAGTGCGTTGTCTGTTGTCAGCTGCAAAATCATCCTTCTTGTGAACCGATCCTGCAGAGCAAGAGCTGGTAGGAGAACCGAGCGTGGAGAGAGATTCCTTCGATCCGCGACTGATCTGCGTGCATGCTTGGGAAGACGGAAGAGTGCTGTACGTACATATGCACGATCGATCTGACTCGCTGATTGATGCCTGCTCGATCAACGGTCACATGCACGAGGCACAACCACCATCACCTCCAGATGACCAGATGCTCTTAATTAATGTACTACTCTCAGACTCGATCATCGCTGGTCAACTCTACTCGACAATGGCGTTACTGTTATCCAAAGGAGAAGAGGATCACTGGTCACACCTCAGTTTCACTGGCCAATCAGCATTGCATGTGGCAGCCCAGGGGGGAAAGGAGGCCACGCGGACACGTCTTTCCGCATGTGAGCGTCTGTGACTGTGATCAGGTTTTGCCCGGCGAACCAGGGCGGGCAGCGGCACCGGAACGAGGAGGCCGGCCATGCATGTGCACGGTTTTCCCAGATGGAGCGGCTTCTTTATCGACGGTGACAAAAGGGACAAGGAAACGGGTTGGTCAACTCGATCGGCGCCGGGGCCGGGCGCGACCGTCTTGCACTTGCACGTAGTCCGTGTCCGTCCGGTGAATCTATCTAGCTCGATGGGCCGGTGCAAGCTGAGCTAGCTGCAGCCAGTTGCCATGCCAAAGGTACTAGTAGTAGTGGTGTTAGCTCGAGTGAGCGTGACGGGCAACGGTAGCGCACGAGGCACAGGGCGGCCACACCCACACGGGTCCTGCTTTGGGTTTGTTTATTTTTGCCCTTGCCCACAAAGTTAATGGGCACATGCAAGCATCACGAAATTACTGTCTGTCATCTCAGGTTAAAGAGGGTATTTATGCTCGTTGTATCCTCTAGGTCTTGTTTAGATACATGTGTATTCACTCCATTACACATATGTCGGAGTGGAATGAAATAGAACTTAGTTTAATTCCACTCCAGTCCACTTCAACACATATGGATTAAGATGAATACATGCGCATCCAAACAAAGTCTTATATAAAAATCTAGAGCCAGGGTCATTCCCTTGACTCGTACTGATGAGAAGTTTTTTACTCAACGAGAAATTAAACAAAAAACTGCTAAATTGGCCTATTTCTTGCTTGTACCAATTAAAGTATTTTGAGTACGAATTGCAATTTTTTGTAATTGTAAGGGGATTTTTGAGTATTTATCTAAAGGAAGGAACAAACGAGGATAAGAGAAAATTGCATACACCATGCTCAAATTGTGAGAGAGCAAGCAGGAGTATTATTTTATATATATTTTACCTTGAATTTTTTTTCATCTTCTTTAATGCAATAATTGCAGTAGGCTTAGACAAACACAACAGCTAGGGCAGCAAGTAGGCTTGTAGCGTCAAAATCTCGAGAGGGGGGGATTCCATCGAATATCCCTATGCTAGCTAGTTTGTCAACGAGTACTGTTTTGGCAATTATTACTACTAGCCTATTAGCCGAAATTACCGGCCTATCATGTTATATTATTTTGAAACACAATAATTTTGGTTATTTTTATATGGCCAGTTGAATTGTGTATCATCATTTGTGTTTCATAATTGCAAGTGGCAAAGTAATTTTTTCTTATCTTTTTTTTTTTTTGTGGATCAAATTTTCTTAACTTTATCATTACTCTGTATACTATTTTTCTATCTCATTTATTGTATTTTTCCATTTGGCTATACCTATTTATTGTACTCTATATACTAATTTTTCATTTATTGTATTACATCTATGATACCAAATAAGTAATTAGATTATTTATTAATTATATTTTTATAGTATTACCTATTTGATGTTATAAATCTTGTAATTCTCTTTATAATCTTGGTCAAACTTAAGATGATTTGACTCTCCAAGAAATGACTTATAATTTAAAATGGATGGACTACAAAAGATTAAGCAACTTACAAATTGTAACGAATCGTCTAGCCTCAGGCCAGGCCCAAACACACAAGCATGTCGTGCTATCCCAAATTTCACGTCTTCATACAGAGGCCATGCCACATGTATCGATAGGTAGCCCCGCAAGCAGTCGTAGCCTTACGTGACGGTTTGCACAAGCATTGAGTGTGAAGAACGTGCTGACAGGGGCGGAGCCAGGATTTATATACAGAGGCCAACCCGCTATGGCATCAAGCATCAATAAAATTTAGGGAACAATAAAAACAAATATGATGAAGGTAAAACTATAAATATAATTATGCATAAGTATATATATTGTCATATTAATTCAATCATAACTTGTATAGCAAAATAATATAGCATATGTCTTGTAATACAAAATAAGGGTAATGTATTTCCATTACATCTCACTAATTTTACTATTTGATAATATAGAAAATATAAACTACCACTACCGTACTATTGTAGTGTGACACTGCATTACCTTAGTGGCTTGCTGCTGTAGTGGCGTAGCACCGTTTCTAGATTTCAGCCTTCCAGCTTGCAGCTTCCGACTTCCTGTCCCTGCTCGCTGCCTCGCTAAGCAGCTCTGCTGGGAGCCTAGCACTGCTAGACCAACGACACACTACGGTTTTGCCGAGTGCCAAAATGGGCCGGCAAAGGTGTCTTTGTCGAGTGTCTTTTGTCGGACACTCGGCAAAGCCTTTGCCGAGTGAAGTTGGAACCGAAAAAAACCTGAAAAAAATGGGAATTTTTTTAATCGGTGGAGGCCTCCACCGGCCAACGCCCGTCCATCTCCAGCATTTTTCGCGTAAAATTCGCGGCTACGAGACCGGCGGGATTCGAACCGGCGACCTCTCCCTCGCGTGTCCCCTCCTCTAACCACTGCACCACCCTGCCACCTATGTCTAGATTCCGTTTTGGTTCCCCACGTATTATACTAAACCGAGTGTAAATTGCTTGTTTGAGGCCCTAAACGAATTCAAATAAAAAAGTTGTAAACTACAAAGTTTCATAACTTTTTGAGATCTACACTTTTAGTTTAGGAAGTTTTTCCATCCGAGGTCGGTTATAAAATTTGAATTTCAAAATTTTAAAATTCAAACGCAGTTTTGCATGAAAAGATGATTTCAAATCAAAAAGTTGCCAACTATAATGTTTCGTAACTTTTCGAGATCTACAGAGTTTATTTTGGTTGTTTTTCCATCCGAAGTCGTTTGAAAAGTTCGAATTTTAAAATTTTGAAATTCAAACACAGTTTTGGATGACAAGATGATTTCAAATCAAAAAATTACCAATTACAAAGTTTCATAACTTTTCGAGATCTACAAAGTTTATTTTGGTTGTTTGGTCATCTGTTCATCCGACATGGTCATTCTAACATTGTTCACAAATCTTATATATCTCTCTTGTAGTTTCATAAACTACAAGAGAGATATGTTAGATTTGTGAACAAATTTACTTTCACTTTGTCATATGAAGAAAAGACCAAAACAAACATTATACATCTTGATGAGTTATACAACTTTGTAGTTGAAAACTTTCTCATTTGAATTAATTTACTGCTTCAAAATGTGCTTTGAAATTTTCTTTGCCTAATGTCAAAAAAAAACACTCGACAAAAAAGCTTCTTTGCCGAGTGTTTTTTTTTGCCGAGTGTTTTTTTCCGCACTCGGCAAAGAAGCTCTTTGCCGAGTGCTCGAAAAAAACACTCGGCAGTCCACTTGGCACTCGGCAAAGAGCTGGTCTCCGGTTGTGACACCGGCGGATCGGAGTCACGACAATGGGAACTCGGCAAAGAATGCAGCGCGCTGCACAACTACGCAGGGAACGAGGTAAGGGAGAAGGAACGGAGACACGGAGCAGGAGTCCGCCAGTCCAAGCAGCGTCGATTCGCATTGACGCCAATGGTCGGTCGATCACCGCTTGGAGGGAAAGCATCGCCGTCGGGGTAGAGTCCGACGTTTGGGGCGTGTTTGGGAGGGTGGCTGAGGCCCGCCTGGCCCAGGCCAGCCTAGGTCTGCTCCAAGTGGTGCAACAGCTTTTGTTTGGCATCTAGTGTGAAAGAGGCTAGGTCCATTTAAGATTGTGTTTGTTTGCACATATGCAGCCGGGCTGAGGAGCCACCTAACTCCAACTTCCAAACCGAGATTGTGTTTGGTCGTTGGCTGCCTCGGCCAGGCCCATAGTCAGGGTGCAGAAATACAGTTATAGCAATGAAATGAGCAATAGTTTGAGATCCATTACAATAGGTTTGACAAAATTAACCATACAACTAGTGCGGTTAACAACACTAGGCCTCAGACAAGTTAACCATGGAGTCATAGCTGCTCTAACTTTACAAAAGTACCAATGAAGCAAGGCAAATAACAACATCAACAGCCTAATCAGTAAGCAGCAGTCCTTAAACAACACATATGAGATAGGTAACAGAAATAAATGACACAAATTAGTAAGACACAGCAGCAGCTCATCCATCATCTAGTTGTAGTCATTACAGACCTAAGTGGGGCAGTCGTAGCGGCCACTATTGCCCCCTTCATTCATAGTCCAAACAGCAAGATAACAAGTGAGATGATTAACACCTTCTTCCACCAACCAACCTTACCATTACCATCAAAAGGAGCAATGATTGGAGCAAAAACATCATCAGAAACCGGATCACATGGGAGGGGAGCTGCTGCTCCATGAGATGGATTGACATCTCTCATTGCTGCCTAAAAATCTTTAATAGCCTGCTCATAGTTCCTATACTTCTTGTATATAGCATTTCTGATCCAAGAACTTGCCTATTGCACTTATGCCAAGTCAGGTAAATCCCTGGAGTCTTCCCATAGAAAACCATATAGCAAGTTGCTATTTCTGTGAAATGAAACAGTGGTTTAGCCTCAGTCAAATGTAATGCATGAAACTAGCCATGAGTGTGGAACTTAAAGATCTACAGTTTGCGATCAAACAAATCATTGATCTTAAGTCCCTCACTGATGACCAGCATTGAAACAACCCTGATTTCCGTGAAGGGAAATCCACAGAGTCGAAGCGTAATAAGACCGCTGTAGATCATATTACCCAAATTCCAGTCGAATATCACATCCATACAACGATAATATCAGAGTACAAATAATGCGGAAGTACATAGATTATTACATCGCCGCATTGGCAAAATCAAAAGTAGCATTCATTCAGAACAGCTTGAAGATAGGATCGCCAAACTCGAGCATAGGAACGAACCCCTCAACCGTCAAACTCCTCGGAGCTATACTCCTCAGCAGAACCTGTGTGCCAAAATTTATCAGTACGATTTGTACTGTCCACTCCTAACCCTATGAGCATTGCTTTGTGGAAATTGGATGCAAATTGGATGTAACCAAGAGGAACCTATAAGGCTGGGGTTTCCTATGCATTAGTAAATCAAGTGTATAATAATCGTTGGTCAAGTTTTAACTCCATTCACACACCCATTCCACCCCATTCCCATTCCAGAGCCAGGAACGATAAACCACCATCATCATACCACAGCCATACCATCGCTCAGTCGACAGGCCAACTCCCTCTCGGCACTGTCTCAAGGCCTGTAGCCCCTGGCTACGTCTGAACACTCATCCCAGGGGGAGAAAAGGACTCATCTCACTATCTAGTTTAAGTGAAACCCAGGAAAGGTCCATTGCCGATGAGTCGGCATATGTATCGATCGATCAACTATACACTCTGCAGAGGTTTTACATAACCACAAGATCTGCCTTCCTCACTGACCGTCGTCAACTGGGCTGATTCCAGCCGCTTGCTAGCCTAGGATAATGCCACTCTACCATTCAGCCCTGGTACACCCCAAGTCTGGTCTAGGGTGGCTGAAACTGTGAGTCATGAGCCGGGTCCACAAGGTCTCCATGAAGTCTCGGAAGGGTGTGGGGGAAATCCTCCGCACCCCGTACCTTCCTCACACTGTCCGCTATCAACCAAGTAGTAGTGGCAATATCCTACCAAGTAGTCCGGCCGTCCCGCACCATATAGGGCGAGTGGTACGTAAGGCTTTTCGGTGAATCTGAGTACTAGTAAGTCCTTAGGGATGACCAAGCCAGAATATCTCCATCAGGGTTTCCATTTACCGTGCCACCATAGCACCTCCACCCTGGGCTCCTCCCATTACAGGTTCACACCCAGGCCACCTCATATACCATTTACCCACCACAGGTATCCATTCCAGGGGTGCCCAGGTAGCACCCCACGGCAAGACTTGCCCCAGGCTCGTCATATACTCCAACTTGGTCGACACACCCTCACCCTCCACGCACCCAAGTCACACACGCAGCACTCTCCCCATGGTCCAGATAACGCCAGTTTCCACCATGCATCAATGTAGTGCAAGCGTAGTAGAAGTAATAAGCGATGAAATGTAATAGCAAGCGTGTGACTAGACTAACAACAGGGTGAGCAGGGGTAAGGTTGCATCAAGGTAAAGGCCATCAAGAAAACACACTACCATGCAAGTCCTACCATAATGTGATCATGACAATAAAGTAAGCACTAGCATTTCTATATTAGCCATGCGTAATAGGTGCTACGAGATTGGGTGGGATGTGGCACCTTCAGTGTAGTCGTCTCCGTACTCCTCACGGTACTCACGATCCTCGTCCGTCCGGTTCTCCTCCGAGTCTGCAAACGACCGCATTATAGTCGCGTTAGCGACGTCTATAGAATAGCACAAAGAAGCAATGAAAATTCAAAAGAGCCAAATGCACTCAAACATGGGTCCATTGTGTAGAGCTCGATTTTTGATGAATTTTGGTTCTGGTTTCGTATTTTTCCAAGGTCGTATGAATTAGTTATGAATTTCCAAAGATTAAATCTATTTCTGAAAATGGAAAAAGGCTGAATTAATCCTAGGCTGACACGTGTCATGCTGGGGTTGGTCCACGTGGCTTGCTGACGTCAGCATGATGTCATCAACGTCATCCTCACCGACAGGTGGGGCCAGAGGCTATTGAGTCACTGACAGGTGGGTCCGGTCAAAGTCAACAGCGAGTCAACGGTCAACGGTCTGGGTCACTGACGTGTGGGGCCAGGGCTGCTGACGTCAGCAGCTGATGTCAGTGTGACGTCAACATGACGTCATCACGGCCGTGTAGGTTCCTGTCGTGTGGGTACCACGTGACGTCATCACGACGTCAGCATGACGTCATCATCTAACATGTGGGTCCAGCAACACTGTGTCACTGACATGTGGGGCCAGATCAATGGTCAATACGGGCTGTGTCTGAACTGGGCTCTAGTGGGCTCGGGTTGGGCCGGGCTGACCCGGACACGTGGCACGCTGTGATGCTACCACGTCACGGCCGTGGGCTCTTATTGGGCTTCGTCCACAGCGCGGCTCACACCGTGTGGCTGACGGTGGACCAGCGCTCATGGTTCACGGACCTACGGCAGGGCGCATGGTGGACCAAGTCCACCGTCTCTTCTCCTTCGCTCGGCTCACGTGCACCGAGCTCACGCACGGGTGGTCGGCGAGGGGGTGTTCCCCTGTTTTCTTCCATGGCGGTGCTCCCGTCGGCGGCGAGCGCCCGGTGAGCCTCCGTGGCAGTGCTGGTGTCCGATTGGAGAGGGGGAAAGCTTCCCCGGGCCACAGTGATCATGATCCTGAGGTCTAAGTGGTGGTCGAGGTCCTCTAGTGCGTTGGCCATGGCGGCTGGCGGCTTGGCAGTGCTCGCCGGTGGCGAGGCCACGCACGCAGGCCCTCCAATGGCTGGTGCTGGGCAGATGAGGCTTCTATGGCTTCGTGGGTGCACAACGATGGCGTCCAGGGCTCACGGCGAGGCTACGGGTTCCCAGGTGGCCGATAGAGACATCCCGGCGGCCACGGCGATCATGAGGACGATGGCGAGGCATGCGGGTGCGCTACGGCCACGGTGAAGTGTCACGGTGGGGTGTGTTGGCTCCTACAGATTCGTGTGGATGCGGCGAGGGCGTCCTGAGCTCGAGGCAGGGCTTTGGTTTCCCGGTGGCCGGTAGGGCTCCAGTGGCCATGGCGACATGGTGACGACGGCGATGCGCACGGGTGATCAAGGGGGCTCCTGCGGGGTGGTCACGGCATGGTCGCGGGGTGTGCATGGGTGCGTGTGTTCCTAGTGGCTGGAGACAAGGCACTAGCCTACGTGCTCCAAGTGTGGAGCGCCATGGCCGACGGTGAGGTTCGGCGGCAGAGAGAGACCGGAAGGGGGGGCTCACTATGGGTGGCCTGGAAGAATGGATGGTGATGCCGTGTCGATTCGAGGCAGTGAAGCTCTGGTAGCCATGCAGTGCCGTGCCGAACCGCGTCGGTGATGTAGACGATGGCGTCACTCTTGGCTCCGGTGGTCTCCTCCCCCACAGCGGCTTCGGCGTTTCCCCCCTCTTCTCCCTTGGCTTGGGTGGGCTGTGGACGACCTCCGAGGTGGCGGCGGGGCGATGGGACGAGCGCTAGGGCTCCAGAGCTAGGGCTTTTATAGCCAAGCTCAGCCATGGAGCCTGGCGTTCGGTGGCTGGAGATTAAGGGGGATCGGAGGCGTGCATCCCATCCGATGGCCGTGCATGGTTGTGTGGGCGCGGTGCAAGGGGGGGGGGCAAGGCCATGCCCCGGGCGTGACCCCCTGGCCCGCCCTACCATTGCTGTCGGGGTTCTGTCGGAGGGGAGAATCAGCGTGGGCGTGGAGAAGAAGCATAGTAGGGCTGACATGCGGGGTCCAGCAGGCAGCGGCTGCAAGCGGAGGCGGGGAGACGCGCGGGCATGGGCGATGTGCGGCTGACATGCGGGGTCCAGCGGCAGCGGCAGCGAGCGAAGGCGGGGAGCGCGCGGGCGTTGCTGGGCCGCAAGCTGGGTCGCGCGCGCGCTGGGGGTGGCGGTCGCGATGGTGCTGGCTGGGCTGGCTAGCTTGGGCCGAGAGGCTGGCTGTGAGGCCCACTTCTTCTTTTCCTTTTTCTATTTTTCATTCGTCTTCCATTAGTTTGAATTCAAATTTGGTTTTGGTTTTTGAATTCAAAAATTGGTGCACCAAATTCATTAGAGTTTTAGATATGTGGCCCACCACATTCTTATATATATATTAGGAATTTATTTAGTCATTTTGTATAACAAAAGTAAGTGTAGTTTTGTTATACAAAAATATAAATAGTTTTTCACTAAAAGTCTTTATTCTTTGATTTGATTTGATGGTTTATTATTTTATTGGAGTTATTAAGCATATCATAACTCAAATGGAAATCCAACTCACATTTTGAATTTAGCAATGCATGCAATACTTTATTTGTTAGAATTTAAATGAACATGATTAACTAATGATATGCCATGCTTAGGTGTTAACTTGGGTTGGGGTTAGACCTAATGCAACTCTTAGGTTGGGTTTCTATACATTACACTCATCATCACATGGGATTTTTAAGAAAAAATTTTGTAGTTGGTATTTTTGGTGTGTGGATTTCTGGGTTGTTACAAGCATCATCAAGTTCAAATCAACGGTTATGACATCACAAGCATTGTAATAAAAGATTAGCCTCAACTTTAGAAACTGGTGGTGTAATTTAATGGCTAAATCATTGGTGGCTGCCATACACATAAAAAACCAGTAGAACGACAAGTTACAAACTGCAGGCAAGAGAAGAACCAAACAAGTACAAATCCAAGGTCATGGCTGTCATGGAACCCATGTGCACGTCCATTCACTGCCATCAGCACAAGAAAGAAGGGGTTGTTGCTAGGGAATGGATGTTTCACATGGATTTGATGACATACATGACAAATCACGAGAATCAAGTAAATAGGGCAGACACCTCATGTACAAATTTTGTATCATAGACCATTTAAAATCCCCATAGTTGCCACCAATCCAAAGAAACAAATCAAACAGTACACAAGCAATAGATCAAACATCAAGTGATCTCAAATAAAGTAGCCAACAGAGACTACAAATAGTCATTTACAACAATAGGTTCTGCCCAACAGTTCTGGGCTCAAATGCCTACCATGATGCCCTCTACCATATATTATTAGCCACCCTTCCAAGAAAGAACCCAAAAGAATAGGTGTCGGTCAGCCAAGTAACCTGCACAAAATAACTACAACTCAACTATAGTTAAAAGAAGAAAGAGCGGGTGATGGAGGTGGAGGAACTATACATCTCAACAGTCAACCCCTAAAAGGTCCTAATGGCTAGAGGAGGGTGAATAGCCTATTGAAAATTTCTATAACAACACTTAGCAAAGATGTTAGACAATTAAATAGTGAAGCGAGTGTTGCGCTAGCCTACTAAAAATGCAAGCCACCTGTCATAATTCTAGTGAATATGATCTCTAAGCACACAATGGCTATGTCACTACACTGAGTTAGTGTGCTCTCAAAGGTTAACTAAAGAACCACACTAACCACTAGACCCGACACAAGCTTGCTCTCAAAACTAATTACACTAAAGAGTAAAGCAACACTAGAAATGTAAATGCAAGAGGAGATGGTGATGATTATACAGATATGTCGAGGTATGAGCCAATCACAAGATGGAGCCAATCAATCACTATGAATACCAAGAAATCCACGGACAAGATGACACAAGATTTTTTACCGAGGTTCACTTGCTTGCCGGCAAGCTAGTCCTCGTTGTGGCGATTCACTCACTTGGAGGTTCACGCGCTAATTGGCATCACACGGCAAACCCACAATCAGGTGCCGCCCAACCAACACAAGATGAGGATCACACAAGCCACCAGCGTTCGGTCAACCGATTGCTGCCATGTGTCACCAGGCATTTAACCTCAGCCACTGATCTCCAATGGCTAAGTCAAATGCCCACGCGATTAAATAATGATCGGACGCGCCGTCATGAAGACCGAACACGCAGATCCATAGTCGGCCCCCGCGCGCGCCACAGCCACGCCATGATCGGACGCACTGATCCCTTTGGCTCCATGGCGTTAGGTCGCGTCTAGAGAGCATCTAGAGCGCCCAGACATGGACCAGACATGTCAGGTGCGCCACGACCGGACGCGCCACCGCGTTAGGTCCTCACTGCTTCAACTTCAGCGCTTGCGTCACCATACGTCAGACTGGACCGGACTCGCCACCGTCGCGTCAGGTCACATTTTGACCCAACGTTCGGTCACTCCACCAACAGAGCCCGAGCGAGTCTTCTTCATTTATAATTGACCGGACGCTACCTGGCCGAGCCCTCTCAACACGTCACCAGCGTCCAGTCACTGAATTTCAGTGAAAATCATATCCTTTACTTCACCAACTTCTCCACCGTTGCTCAAATGTGCCAACCACTAAGTGTTTCACCTTGTGCACGTGTATTAGCATATTTTCACAAATATTTTCAAGGGTGTTAGCTCTCTACTAGATCTAAATGCATATGCAATGAGTTAGAACATCTAGTGGCATTTTGATAATCGCATGTCGATACGAGTTTCACCCCTCTTAATAGTATGGCCATCGATCCTAAATGTGATCACACTCGCTAAGTGTCTCGATCACCAAACCAAAAAGCTCCTATCAAGAATCACCTTTGCCTTGAGCTTTTTGTTTTTTCTCTTTCTTTTTTTCCAAGTCCAAGCACTTGATCATCACCATGGTCACACCATCATCATGATCTTCACCATTGCTCCGTCACTTAGAATGTGCTACCTATCTTATGATCACTTTGATAAACTAGGTTAGCACTTAGGGTTTCATCAATTCACCAAAACCAAACTAGAGCTTTCAATCTCCTCTTTTTTGGTAATTGATGACAACCCTTACACAAAGATATGAATTGAAATTCATTTCAATCCATGTTGCTTGCCCAAGCATATTTACCATGTCTAAAAGGATGTGGACAAGTTTCATGAACCCTAATTGGTAGCAATTGCTCCCCGTACATATGTGCTAAGAGTTTGGATTGAAGCTTGCACATATGCTTAGATAGGAAATGTAGGAGTCAATGTCTACCAAATGATGCTATGGTATAAGAGATGGACCTTTGAAGCATGATACCAATCGGAGTGCACCATTATACCATCCTTAGCACCATTAGTAACTAGACATTCACAAAAACTAGAATACCCCATGAGATCAACATTTGAAGTAAGGGTCTAATTTTCATAATATGAACACAAGTCTAGTTACTCGACCTATGCATGTTAGTTTTTCATTTCGTCACTCAAACCTACAACTAACATACACCACACAAGAATGGAATTTTAATTTAAAACTTGTGCCATGCAAGCAAACATATGAAATGCACATTCAAATGCACCAATCAAGTTTATGAGCTTGCTCCCCCTACTTGTGTGCTCAAATTTTAATTGATCCCCTTACTTTGTCATATCTCTACCCCTATGTCAAAGTTCTCGCCTTTGTTATCTTTTTACTATCTTTGTGCATTACTTCTTCCCCTTTATCATCAATGACCAAAAGGTTCAAGTTTAGAAAGGTTAAGATTATCAATGTCAATCAATGGGGTGAGGATCATTTTTTCAAATTTGGTCTAATCTAGAATACTTGCCAAAGATATTTAACTCGGTTTGATCCAAGGACAAGCTTCTTCACACCTCATTTCAAGGGTTATCTTATACCATGTAGAGTTAAACACTTATAGCTCATTTTCTAGATCAAACACTAGTTTTACAAGCCTACAAACATGTCATATGCTACCACTAGATAATGTCAAGCATAGAAGCAATAGTGGTACCATACAAGCATCAAATTCATTTGATTTTCATGAATGAGCCTATAAGACATGAGGAATGACTAGATGCACTAAACAAGTCCTTAGCAAAGGATGTATGCATGCCAATCAACTTTTACCTTGGATTGCTCGAAGGAGAGGCATGTCACATAAGTGGGGGTGCATCAACACATATTTGAGAAATCCAATATGCTCAATTCATTCCATAGCTTGCAAAACCTCTTCTCATCCAATGGCATGGTGAATATGTCGGCAAGTTGATCTTCGGTGCTCACACTTTCAATGCAAATGTCCCCTTTTGTTGATGATCTCAAATAAAAATGGTGGCGGACATCAATGTGCTTTGTTCTTGCATATTGGACCAGATTGTTGGTTAGCTTGATTACACTGTCATTATCACATAGCAATGGCACTTTCCTGTACTTGATTCCAAAGTCATTCAAGGTGGCCTTCATTCAAAGTATTTGTGCACAACAACTACCGGAGGATATGTATTCGGCTTCGGCGGTTGATAATGCAATACTATTTTGTTTCTTTGATGACCATGAAACAAGTGATCTTCCCAACAATTGACATGAGTCTGAGGTGCTCTTCCTTTCAACATTACATCCCGCATAATCCGAGTCGAAGTAACCAACTAGCTTAAACTTAGCTCATTTGGGATAACACAAACTAATATTTTGTGTATACTTCAGGTACCTTAATATTCTCTTTGTAGCCTTCAAATGACTTTCTCTTGGTGAGGCTTGGGATCTTGCCCACATTCATACACTAAACATGACATTCGGTCTTGATGCAGTCACATAAATTAGGCTTCCAATTATAGACCAATATAACTTTTGATCCACCATGTTGCCACTTGCATTACTATCTAAATTGCCATTTGTTCTCATTGGTGTACTTATGGCCTTTGCTTCATTCATCCCAAACTTCTTGAGTATGTCTTTGATGTACTTGCCTTGACTCACAAATGTACCATTCTTCAATTGCTTGATTTGAAGACCAAGGAAGTAACTCAACTCTCCAATTATGGACATCTCAAACTCATTAGCCATTATCTTCCCAAACTCTTCATAAAAGTCTTGATTGATTGATTCAAATATAATGTCATCAACATAGATTTGCAACACAAACAAGTCTTTACCAATCTTCTTGGTGAAAAGAGTGGTGTCAACCTTACCCATCATGAATCTCTTTGAGAGTAGGACATCCCTCAACCTCTTATACCATGCTCTAGGTGCTTGCTTCAAGACATATAAAGCCTTCTTCAACTTGTACACATGGTCAGGCTTCTTGTCATCTTCAAAACCGGGATGTTGCTCAACATATACTTCTTCATTGATGTAGCCATTGAGAAATGCACTCTTGACATCCATTTGATAGAGCTTGATGTTGTGGGCATAAGTATAGGCTAGCAAGATTTTAATAACTTCCAATCTAGCAATCGGGGCATATGTTTCGCCAAAGTTAAGACGTTCAACTTGAGTGTAACCTTATGCTACCAATCTTGCTTTGTTTCTTACTACTATCCCATCTTGATCTTGCTTGTTTCTATAGACCCATTTGGTTCCAATCACATTGTGTCCTTTTTGTATTTCAACTAATTTCCGTACTTTATTTCTTGTGAAGTTATTCAATTCTTCATGCATAGCATTCACCCAGTCAATACCCTTCAATACTTCATCTATCTTTTTTGGTTCAATGGATGACACAAATGAGAAATGCTCACAAAAATAAAGCCAATCTTGATCTTGTTTGTACACCTCTAGAAATATCTCCAATGATAGTGTCCAATGGATGATCCCTTGCAATATTAGTTGGTTGGAGTATTAGAACTTGATTGCTTGCACTTGCTTGCTCATTGGATTGAGATGATGTACTAGCCACTTAGTCTTGCACATTGTCATGAGAGTCACTTGAACTTGCTTGATTAGTTTCAACTTGCACATTTGAGTTAGAGAGCACTTGCACTTGATCATCTTCTTCATCAATCACTTGTCTGGGCCTCAATTCATCAACATCCATGTTCTTCATGGCATTTGAAAGTTGAATGCCTCTAACATCTTCCAAGTTCTCATTCTCATCTTGTGAACCCTTGGTTTCATAAAATTCAACATCATGTACTTCCTCAAGAGTACCACTTGCCAAATTTCAAACTCTATATGCTTTGCTTGTAGAGGAGTAACCAAGTCAGAATCCTTCATCACATTTCTTGTCAAACTTGCTCAATCCAGTGTCTTTCTTCAAGATATAGCATTTGTAACCAAACACCCGAAAATCAATCAAGGTTCTATTCTTTCTCTCAACAAGGCCATTTGATTGTGTAGTGTACTTGGCCGAGAATTGATGTCTAATTCCAAACTCATTACATAACTCATCAATTCTAGTGTTCTTGAACTCACTACCATTGTCACTTCTAACTCTCTTGATGGTTGTTTCAAATTCATTGTGAATACCCTTGACAAACGATTTGAAAGTTGCAAATACATCACTCTTGTCAACTAGAAAGAATACCCAAGTGTATCTTATATAGTCATCTCCTATCACAAAGCCATATATGTTTCCACCGATGCTAATGTATTGTGTTGGTCCAAATAAATCCATGTGCAATAACTCAAATGCTTTACTAGTGCTCATCATGCTTTTCTTAGGATGGGTGTTTCCAACTTGTTTACTGGCTTGACAAGAGCTACAAAGCTTATCCTTCAGAAACACAACATCTTTCAAGCCTCTAACCAAGTCATGCTTAACTAATCTATTCAATTATTTCATTCCAACATGACCAAGCCTTCTATGCCATAACCAACCCATACTAGACTTAGTGAACAAACATGTTGACAATTGAGCTTCACTAGCATTGAAATCAACCAAGTATAGATTCTCATATCTAAAGCCTTTGAAGATCAAGTTAGAGCCATCTACACTTATGATCTCTACATCATCTACCCCAAATATGCATTTGAATCTTAGATCACACAATTGAGCCACAGATAGCAAATTGAAGTTCAAGCTCTCAACTAGCAACACATTAGAAATGCTTATGTCATTGGATATTACAATCTTACCAAGCCCTTTGACCTTGCCTTTGCCATTGTCACCAAATGTGATACTATCATAGCCATAGTTGCCATTGGTATTGATTGAGTTTAACATTCTTGCATCATCGGTCATGTGTTGAGTGCACCCACTATCAAGAATCTAATGCCTTCCTCTGGCTTTGTAATTGACCTACAAAAGAAGATCAGTTCTTTTTAGGTACCCAAACTTGCTTGGGTCCTTAAAGGTTAGTGACCAAGCTCTTTGGCACCCAAATGGCTTTCTTCTTTGAGCCCATCCATGGTGCACCAATGAACTTAGCCTTCACACCATTTGTACCCTTAGGAAGCACATAGAAAGAATCAAGCTTAATTGAGGATACATTAGTATTCTTGTTCTTGGTCTTGCACTCATGCTCTTTATAACCAACTTGCTTACAACTAGTGCAAAACCGACCATTGTTCTTCACAAAACTAGTCTTATGTGGAGAAAAGGCTGCCTTGCCTTTCTTGGGGGTATAGCCGAATCCCTCTTTGTAGAGAGAACCTCTTTGGCTACCCAAGCACATAAGCAAGCGGTCCTCACCACCATAGGCTTTGCTTAAGGCATGAGTGAGCTCATTGACCTCCTTCTTGATGGTCTCATTCTCAACTATTAGTGAGGCATCACAAGTGAAACCATCACTACTAGATAAGGTAAAAGTAGATATGCTACAAGAAGAGTTAGTGGGAGCAACAAGGATAGGCTTATAGAATGATTCATCAATTATATCACAAGTTAAGCCTTTGTCACATGTTACAACATGCTCCTTCTCATTTTGTTCATTAAGTAGAGAGGAATGAGCTTTTTCAAGCTTCTTGTGAGCCTTGCCAAGCTTCTCATGGGCTTCCTCTAGCCTCTCATGAGATGCATTGAGCTCATCAAAGGCTTGTGTCTGTGTTTCGAACAAACATCAGCTAGTAAATTTATACTTGATGTGCGTTAGGCCCGGATGGTGTACTAAAGGACACAAGTTTTATACTGGTTCGGGCTGAATGTCCCTACATCCAGTCTATTGCTGCTCGTGTTATTAGCACCGAATGAGGTTCGTAGTAGGGGGTACAAATGGTTGGGAGAAGGAGAGATCCCAAGTCCCTGATGGAGTAGTGGAAAGAACGCCAAGAGCTCTATTGTCGCTCGGTTGTATGGTGTGTGTGCGTGTGCTAGCTCGTCCTGAGTCGATCCCCTTAGTGGGGAGCCCCGCCCTCCCTTTTATAGACAAAGGGGGGGGGCGTTGGCGTTTACAGATGGGGGAAAAGAAAAAATACTAAGAGCGTAGAAGGTCCTTTGAGAGACCCGAGTCTTCCTTCTTCCCCACGCCTGCCCTGCCTGTCATGGCAGACTGTGTCAGAAGTAGCGTATCCATCGATCTTCGTAGGCCATGCCCTAGCCTTTTTTAGCAAGTGGGGCGTCCCATCCCGCCCCCGCAGGCGGCGGGTTGGATAGGACTGTCGAGCCCCGACCCCGTGGGGGTCGGACGGCTTGGTGGCTGTTGGTTGGCCCTTAGGACGTCGTGGTTGTCGTATGTCCATGTCGGGTCCTTCGTCCGGAGGCTGAGGGCGGCGCCTATAATATTGTAGGGAGGAGAGCAGGCGCCCGCAACACTGTTCAGTCTCTGCCACGCCTGGGGGGAGGTCCCAGCGCTTGTCCTGTCATATCCTGACGGTACTTCCTTGTAGGGGTGCAAGGCATGGTGTCTGACGCTATGGTTGACCCAAACATCTTGTCTTACCCTGTAGCCGTCATCATGAGGGTTCGCAGGGCACAGTTTGTCAGGTGAGATAGAGCCAGCCTCCGAATATCAGGTGAGGCGAGATCCGTCATCGGTCGTTGGATGAGGTAAAGCCGGCCCTCGGGCGTTGGGCGAGGCTGAACTCAGCCCTTGGGGGTCGGGTGAGGTGGAGTGTATCCCTTGGGGGTCAGGTGAGTCGTCCTCCAGCCATCGGGCGAGGCGGAGTTGGTCCACGGGCGTTCGGGTGAGGCGGAACAAAACTCCCGTCGTTCGGGCAAGAAGTGCAGCCGTGCTCTTGTCCATTTGGTTGCTTTTAACGTTCGATGGTTATTAGTTCCACCTCCTTGGGTACCCTAGTATTAGGTCCCCGACAGTAGTCCCCGAGCCCTTGGGCGATTCGGGTAGAATCGCCCGGGGGGTTTTTTTCTTTTCGATCTCGTCGGAGTTAACTTTCTAGAGGGTGCGCGCGAGCGCACCTGGTGGGTGTAGTCCCCGAGCCCTCGGGTGATTCGAGTAGAATCACCCGGGGGGTTTTTTCTTTTCGATCTCGTCGGAGTTAACTTTCCAGAGGTGCGCGCGAGCGCACCCGGTTTGTGTAGTCCCCGAGCCCTTGGGTGATTCGAGTAGAATCGCCCGGGGGGTTTTTCCTTTTCGATCTCGTCGGAGTTAACTTTCCATAGGGTGCGCGCGAGCACACCCGGTGGGTGTAGTCCCCGAGCCCTCGGGTGATTAGTATTGGACCCTCCGTGGGTAAGACCGTAAGATTTAGGTTTCTTGTCAGCTGGATATTTTTCCGAGGGGGTCGTGGAATCCCGGTCGTGGGGATCTCATTCAGGGCTGACCTGACTGGGGCTTGACTGCAGATCGAGACCCCAGTAATGCTTGTGCCCTTGATTTCGGATCGTTTGTGGACCCATCCTCAGTTGGGCCAGCTGCTGAGCTTTTGGGCCCTAGGTGGGCAAAGAGAAAAATTCTTTGTGACCTGCATTCCCTAGGTGGGAAGAGAGTCCGGATTCGCCTGGGGAAGGCGAACCGTCCACCGTGATTTTCGGTGGGAGAGGATAGGGACTGCGGCGCATGTCCCGCGACGTGATGCGGCGGTACGCGTGGTAGGCCCGGGGATCGAAGCAGGCGGTTGCCCTTCTCGCATCCGTCGCCCCTATAAAACCACGGGATTCGCCCCCGG
Organism: Miscanthus lutarioriparius; assembly: GCA_904845875.1. Lineage (NCBI taxonomy): Eukaryota > Viridiplantae > Streptophyta > Magnoliopsida > Poales > Poaceae > Miscanthus > Miscanthus lutarioriparius. The sequence goes on from CAJGYO010000012.1 coordinate 45,761,457, forward strand.
GGTCCTGTATTCCACCTTCTCTTCTTCGTGTCTGGAACCTTCGTCGCTAGTCGCCTTTAGCCTCCTGCACCCGCACCGCCACCGTCGACCAGCTTGCATCCGTGCTGTAGCCGCCGTCAAGCTTGCGCCCGCCTCGTAGCCATCGTTGAGCTCGCACCCACCTTTCTCCCCAATCGCTTCAATGGAGTTGTCGGGTGGATCTGGCATCACCTCTCGGCGTTTGGAGGGCCTCGTCCGCCGTGGCCTTCTCTGTCCACTGTCCGCCATCCAGGAGTGGCTGCTGCCTGGTGACGAGGATGAGCCGGCGCCGCCCGAAGGGTATGTCGTGTCTTTCGCCATCTTCCATGAGCGGGGATTTGTCGTACCCACGCATAGATTCCTTCGGGGCTGCTGGATTATTATGAGGTGGAGCTGCAGCATTTAACTCCCAATGGGGTTCAACATATGGCGGCGTTTGTTGCCCTATGTGAGGGTTTCCTAGGGATCGATCCCCATTTTGATCTATGGCGATACTTCTTCACCGTCAGTTTGTCGAAGAGGCGGATCGGGGGGAAGGAGGTGAATGTGCTGATGGGATGTGCCAGCGTTCATCTGCGCCATACCCGGTCGAGGGGTTACCCGTTCATGTGTCTGGCGACCTCTAACAAGGGATGGCACTCGCAGTGGTTTTATGTCAGGAATGACCTGAGTGCCACCCTACCGAGGTACACCGGGCGCCTTATTGAAGAGGCTCCGGAGTCATGGACTTGGGGCGTCCAGCTCAAGGACAAGAAGCACCTTACTGACCTTCTCTCCGCCCTCCAAGCTCTGAAGGAATGGGGCGTAAAGGGGGCGGGGATTATCGGCGCCTACCATGCGAGGAGGGTGGCATCGTTGATGGCGCGCGCGCTTCCCCTGCATCGGATGGTGCCCGGGATGTCGTTCGAGGGGACGGTGCTTGTCGACGAGGCACTCCCTTTCTCCGAAGTGGCGCAGTGCATTAAGGAGGCGATGGAGCCGATGAAGGATTCCGCTGGTGGCATCCTCGACATTGTGTATCCGGTGCCCGGACATCCCCCAATGCGGCCGAAACCTGGGTTCTTAGAATTCGTAAGCCTCTTTTTTTTCCGTGCTCTTCCTTTTTCCTAAATCTCCATATTTTTATACTTGTTTTTGCGACGTTGGGACCAGCCGGGGGGGCTAGCCTTCAAGGACAGTCCGGTTCCGCTGCCAAAGAAAAAGGCCCTGGCGGCGGTGAATTGCCTCGCGGCCGAGCGGGACAAGAAGGCGAGGGAGCAGATGAAGAAGGAGAGACGACTGAAGCAGGAAGCACGGGATCGGGGAGAGGACATGAGCAGCGATGATGATGATGATGATGATGACGATGACGACGAGGTGGCCGTCAACATGGATTGGGGCGTCCTGGAGGATGAGGACATGCTGACAAGTGCCCACCAGTCCATGCAGGGACCCTTCCCGTTCCACGTGGAGGGAAGTTGTTGACACCGTTTTTTGCACGTGTCAAAATGATCGGAGTGGACTAATCGGCAAGGGGAAAGTTTGTGATCGGCATAAGTAGAAATAAACAAGGTTGTTACCTTGAATGCCTTGACCAAGGTTGTAGCAGCAGCCGATGGAGTGGCCCTAGCTGTAGCCAATTTGGACTTAGAGGTGATGGTATTGGTACGGATCTTCTGGTGAGTCAAAGCAGTTAAGGTGGGGGCGTTGTAGCCGATCGATGATATCGGGGAAACAGGCTGAAGATCGAAGGGTTTCCCACTTTTGCTCACAGATGGTGCTAGGTTGTTAACCTGTCATAAGAGAGTCAGTTACTGATATATGAAGGGAAAAGCAGAAGGGAGTTAAAAGAAACTTACTGCGTCGTCAGGGATGGCATATTCAGGGTCGATCATGTGCCGATATGTGTGAGCAGAAGTTGCAAACAGTTGTTCCTTCTACTCTCGCCACCATTGCTTATATGACTCGGTGATGAAGGATACTGGCGTCCAGGTGGATATATCAACATCTGTAGTATCGGCATCGGGGGAGAGTTGTACTACCTTGTTCCAATCTGTTCCACAGGTGATTGTTTCCCTGGGTTTGATCACATCGGCAAAGCAAAGTTTGATTGGCAGTTGCCCAAAAGCCAATTGATGGGATACTGCCGATGGGTTGTAAAATTCATACGTAATGTTGGTGTTTATTTATCGATGAGCCGATCAGAGGCAGAGCATCAGTGCATGATCGGTTGGGGGCAGACTTAGTGTACATGAAAGGCTTGGTAAACGCGCTGGATATTTTCCAAGGAATCAAGAGGAGCTTGAGGAAATGGCAAATGCAAGAGTTCCCGATGAGGAAATATTCTACAGGGACCCTAATATACGTTGTGTAGAGTCAACTAGGACCATTATCGGCGGTTTGGAAAACCAAGTTTCCTCGATGGTGCCCGGAGGGTCCGACAAAGACGCAGAGAAGGAGGATGCAACGTGAGCGTCGGGAGGATTTATACCAAGAGGAAAATTCCTCCAATGAGAGGTCCGGTCATCGGCGATGGCGGGTAAAAACACAAAATAAGGGTCCATCGGCGAGATGTTAATATGGTATTCATATTGCCGATGGAGTTTTTGGCACTATCGATAATGAGGAAGAAGTTGTTCTCTCCGATCAAGTAGCTCAGATTGACACTAGATCCAATGATGGCTGTTTTTGAGAAACTTACCGATGACGAGAGACAAACATCTTAAGGCTTTGTTTGTGAAGGGCGAGTTGATGGGCACTGTGTCTAAGGTACTTATTGATGGAGGGCTGCGATTAATATTATGCCTTATGTGATGTATCGGAAACTTGGTAAGGGAGATCAAGACTTGACCAAAACCGATATGATGTTTGAAAGATTTTGAAGGCAATGTGTCACCGGCTAAAGGGCGATATCGTTGAATTGACCATCGGCAAAGAAAACCTTGCCGACGACGTTTTTTGTTATTAACGGCAAGGGTGCATATAATCTGCTTCTAGGGAGGGATTGGATTCATGCTAATTGTTGTGTTCCTTCTACAATGCATCAATGCCTCATCTGATTGGATTGGGGGTAGATTGAGGTTGTCCTGGTGATTCTTCTTATATCATCGCATCGGCGAAATCGAGATACTTATGAGCGAACTAAATGCATATCGGAGAAGCTTGGGAAAAAGAGTTCCTTAGAGTTGCTGATTATGAAATTCCACCGATCCAAGCGATCGGTTACAAAGAAGAGTTTTAATGGATAGGTTTGCCGATGATGGAAAATTAGGTCAAGGGTTCACATCGGCGATGATTTAGTAGAAGTAGATATCGGTGATGGCGACGGTGCCAAGACCTACTTTTATTAGTGCTAAGTTAGATTCCAAGTGTAAGCGACAAATAATTGATGTGTTAAAAGAGTATAAAGATTGTTTTGCTTAGGATTATCTTTGAGATGCTCGGATTAGACCGATCGGTAGTTGAACATCGGTTACCTATCAAATCTGGATTTCGCCACATCAAGCAGACCAGGTAGCGACATGCAACCCTAATATACTTCCCGATATTAAGGCGAAATAACTAAATTAATTGAGGCAAAGTTTATTCGGCGGTGTCGATATGCGAGTGGATCTCTAATGTGGTTCCTGCTTATAAGAAAAATGGAAAACTTCGTGTTTGTATTGATTTCAGGAATCTCAACAAAGCCACACCGATGGATGGCTATCCAATGCCGATTGCTGATTTGTTGATTGATGCTGCGGTAAGGCATCAAATTATCGACTTCATGGATGGTAATGCAGGGCTACAATCAAATATTCATGGTGAAGAAGATATTCCTAAGATCGCTTTCGGATGTCCAGTCATATGGGGTTGTTTGAGTGGATAGTTATGACGTTTGGTTTGAAAAATGCCGGCGCTACTTATCGAGAGCTATGAACTTTATTTTCATGAATACATCAAGACATCGGTGGAGATTTACATTGATGATGTGGTGATTAAGTCCGAGATATCACAAAACATTTAGCCGATCTACGAAAGATACCGGAGTGCACAAGGAAGCATGGATTGAAGATGAATCCTAATAAATGTGCATTTGGTGTATCGGCGGGGACAATTCTTGGGTTTTATGGTGCATCGGTATGGGCATCGAAATCAGTAGGAAGTCTATTGATGCGATTAACAAGGTGGTTGCTCCTGTCAATAAGACTGAATTGCAATCTTTGATCGGTAAGATTAATTTCATTAGAAGATTCATATCTAATCTATCGGGTAAGATCAAGGCTTTCAGTCCACTACTTAAATTGAAAGCCCATCAGGAATTTGTATGGGGAGCTGAGCAGCAGTTAGCCCTCCATGAAATTAAGAAATATTTAACAAATCCTCCAGTGCTAGTTCCACCTCAACACGGGAAGCCTTTCAGGTTATATTTGTCAACTGATGATACAGTTATCGGTTCAGCTCTTATTCAAGAATTTGAAGGGAAAGAACGTGTTATTTATTATTTGAGCAGAAGATTAGTGGATGCTGAGACGAGGTATTCGGCCATCGAAAAATTATGTCTGTGTTTATACTTTTCTTGTGTCAAATTAAGGCATTATTTGTTATCTGTCGAATGTACGGTCATATGCAAAGACGACGTAGTCAAGTACATGTTGTCAATGCCGATATTAAGTGGTAGAATCGGCAAGTGGATTTTAGCATTATCAGAATTTGAACTACATTACGAATCAACCAAGGTAGTTAAGGGGCAAGTTATGGTTGATTTCGTCACTCAGCATTGTAATACAGTGGACTCTCTGGAGATTGCCCCTTGGACACTTTTCTTCGATGGGTCCACATGCGGTGAAGGAGCAGGTATCGGCATTGTGTTGATTTCACCTCAAGGAGTTTTCATTGCCGATTGTTGCTACATCGACAAACAATCAGGCTGAATACCAAGCCTTGATAAAAGGGTTAGAATTACTAAAGGAGATATGTGCCGATGCTGTTGAAATCTTTGGTGATTCTATGCTAGTTATAAATCAATTGGCTGGAATTTATGAATGCCGAAGTGAAGCTTTGATTTCGTATTATGAAAGATGTTTGCAATTGTTGAAAGGATTTAGAGATTTTCGTCTTGAACATATCTCTCGATTGCATAATGAGGAAGCTAATCGACTAGCTCAGCATGCTTCAGGGTATCAGCCTATTCAGGAAGTGCTAACATCGACAGTTGATACCGATGACTGGAGGAAGGAGATTGTCGATTATTTAAAGGATCCATATAGAAAGGTTGAGAGACGTATAAGGTTCCAAGCTACCAAGTATGTGCTCCTCGATGATGAATTATATTATCGAACTATAGATGGAGTTTTACTTAGATGTGTTAGCAGTGATGAATCGAAAAGCTTGATGGGTGAAATTCATGAAGGAGTGTGTGGGGCGCATCAATCGGCTTTCAAGATGAAGTGGATGATCAGAAGGAATGGGTACTATTGGCCGACTATTCTTGAAGATTGTTTTAAATATTTTAAAGGATGTCAGGGGTGTCAAAAGTTTGGTAATATTCAAAGAGCGCCTGCATCGGCTATGAACCCTATAATCAAACCGTGGCGTTCCGGGATGGGCTATTGATCTCATTGGTCGATTTATCCGCCATCGAGTAAAGGACATAAATTTATTCTGTTGCTACCGATTATTTCACAAAATGGGTTGAGGCAATTCCTTTAAAAAAGTAACATCGGTTAATATGATTGATTTTGTGAAAGAGCATATTGTTTACCGATTTGGTATTCCTCAGACTATCACTACCGATCAGGGCACTATGTTTACATCAGGAGAATTTGATGAGTTTGTTGTAGGTATGGGAATTAAAGTTTTAAATTCTTCTCCATATTATGCTCAAGCTAATGGTCAAGCTGAGGCTTCTAACAAAGGGATCATCAAACTCATTAAGCGCAAAATTGAAGAAAATCCTAGGAGGTGGCATACAGTATTAAATGAAGCCTTGTGGTCATATCGGATGTCATGTCATGGTGCAACCAAAGTAATGCCTTATCGCTTAGTATATGGACACGATGCGATATTGCCTTGGGAAATTAAAGTTGGCTCTAGGCGAATCGTTCTCAAAATCAGGTGACGGTACCGATGATTATAATACTCTTATGAAGGATGAGTTGGAAGATGTGGCGGTCATCGGTTAAGGGCTTTAGTTAGCATCGAAGAATAATAAGAAAAGAGTAGCCGATGGTATGACAAGAAGGTGAAGGTAAAGGAGTTTGCTTGATGGAGATCTGTCTGGAAATTGATTTTACCGATTGGGACTAAAAGTTCAAAGTTTGGAAAGTGGTCTCCTAATTGGGAAGGTCCATATCGGATAAATCGATCCATTCTCAGTAACGCATATATTCTAGAAACCCTCGAAGGGGTTGTGTTTCCCAGAGCATTAAATGGAAAATATTTAAAGAAATATTACCCTAGTATCCGATGGATGCATAAAAGTATAAGTTCCGATAACAAATCCTATCGGCTAGAATTATGCAAGGATGTCAATGTCTCATAAAGTGCCGATACAATAAACAAGATTACAAGTTCAACAAGGATTGGATAGCTAATATCGCACGCAGATGAAATCTGGTCGGCTTCCTCCATTTCTTTGATATCGTCATCGGCAAAGACCTCCACAGAGCTTGAGTTTTTTCTTGATGGCCAAAGCTTTGCGAGCTTGGATATCTCTTTCTTGCTGAAGGGCTTTGATGGCATTGGGTAGCTGGCTTTCTTCTTGTTGAGCATGAGTTAAGGCTGCATCGACTTCTTTCAATTCAGCCAATAGAGCCATCTTCCTTACCGATAAATCCAAGATTTTCTGCTTAAGTTCAGCACCCGAAGTCTGCAAGTTGCCGATGCCCTTGTGCTTCTCATCGGCAATTTGTTTCAGTTGTAGCATCTCTTCTTTGAGTTGAGCCTGAGCTGCTCCATCGGCAATACGTTGAGCAGCCCGTTGATATTGTAGTTGGCGGCTTTCTAAATGGGCTGCTGGGAAGAGTACTTCTTCAACATCGGCAGGGACATGGCCACAGATTGTTTTGAAAATTGCCTTTGCGGGGTCCGAGTCATCTACTAGTTGGGCGGTATCCTGCTGTAGCAAGTTCAGGAGAGCTTCCAACTTGGACTTAGTTTCTGCCGATATTGTTCCCAGTGCAAGGGAAGAACTTGTTTCCTCTCCATCATCGTCAGAGACGTCAATAGCAAAGGAGAATAGGCTGTTTGGGGAGTCTTGTTCCTGAGGAAAAGAAAAGGAGGTCAGTTAAGGATAAGTATGAGTATTGTAAATCAGCTAGGTTAATCGGTTTACCTGTTTCAAGGCAATTTCCTGTGCTTGATTGGAGGAAGCAACCTAGAGTATGCCGTGTGGGGGATCGGCTGAGCTTGCCGATGGGATATCCTCTGTGACTTCATCGGTGGTTGGCTCTTGAGGTATGATGACCGATGACATTGGGGCAGATGTAGGGATCGGCATGGACCTTTGTCATTTTGGCTGTGCCTCAGCATCTGTTAAAGCTTTGCGCTTTGCTTGGGCATCGGCAATGATTGGCTGGGGGCATCGGCACTTGTTGGTTGTGAAGCTTGGATATCTGGTACGCTTGCCGATGTACCCAATTGTTGCTGCAAAACAAGTGTAAGGTATGATATTTAACAGATAAAATGAAAAGTCATAAGGATACCTCTGAAGGTTTGTCAAAAGAAGTGGTGCTTGATATCGGAGGAATTGCCGATGACGATCCAGCAGCAGCTCTTACCCCCTGATGGTTAATGTTAATACAGTTTGTGATCGGCATAAGTAGAAATAAACAAGGTTGTTACCTTGAATGCCTTGACCAAGGTTGTAGCAGCAGCCGATGGAGTGGCCCTAGCTGTAGCCAATTTGGACTTAGAGGTGATGGTCTTGGTATGGATCTTCTGGTGAGTCAAAGCAGTTAAGGTGGGGGCGTTGTAGCCGATCGATGATATCGGGGAAACAGGCTGAAGATCGAAGGGTTTCCCACTTTTGCTCACAGATGGTGCTAGGTTGTTAACCTGTCATAAGAGAGTCGATTCTTCGATATATGAAGGAAAAGCGTAGGGAGTTAAAAGAAACTTCTTCAAGTCGTCGGGGATGGCATATTCGTGGTCGATCATGTGCCGATATGTGTGAGCGAAGTTGCAAAAGCAGTTGTTCCTTCTACTCTCGCCACCATTGCTTATATGACTCGGTGATGAAGGATCTTCAAGGCGTCCAGTGGATATATCAACATCTGTAGTATCGGCATCGGGGAGAGTTGTACTACCTTGTTCCAATCTGTTCCACGGTGATTGTTTCCACAGGTTTGATCACATCGGCAAAGAAAAATTTGATTGGCGGTTGCCCAAAAGCCAATTGATGGGATACTTCGTCGATGGGTTGTAAAATTCATACGTAATGTTGGTGTTTTTCCGCTACCAAATGTATTTACTTTGAATTGCCACAGGGAGTAATGATGGCCATCATGAGTTCCTTATCCCGATTCAGGTGTCATCGGCAAAGTTGAAAAGAAGGGGAATCTGTTTTCCTCGTCAATATAAGGTACCCAGCCCTATGATCACGAGAAAGACCATTGTAGAAGCTTTGGAAGAATCTGCGATCCGGTCTTCATTGGCCTCTGTTCGGGAAGGACAATTATGGCTTCACCAAAATTGAGGGGTGAGCGTGTTGCCGATTCATCGTCCCCGAGCACATGGTCTTCAGCAATTTCTCGTGGGAATTGTTGGGCAAAAAGTCCCATTGCAAACGTTTGTGCATATGGGCATTCAAATTACATGTTGATAAACCACCACGGGCCTCCTAGGTTGCCGATGGGTTCGCCAAACAAAAGTTTCGAGAGACACTTGATGAAGAAGATGATAAGTGGAGCTCAGAAGGTATCGGCCAAGAGGAAACCTTACACCATTAGCCAAAAGTTCAGCTGCGGGGAGGAAGGCGTTGGTTGGTCCTACTGATCGACCACAAAAGATAAATTTTTCTAACCACATATTCAAGAATGTGGCTTGTTCCCTCTGGTTAAGTGTCCCGGTCTTCTGGTATTCTTGAATGTATCCCGTCCAACACCGATGTTGCGGTATTCACCCTATATTCAGATTTTCTTCCATAGATGGAGCCTTCATCGGCAGTTGAAATATCCAAGCCAGTGAGCATGTGGACATCGGCAAGTGTGGGAGTAGCTGGGCCATGTCCAAACATAAAAGTGTTTGTTGTGTCTGACCAGAAGTAAGCAGCTGCAATCATCATTGATTCATTCTTCTGCATATCGGCAATAGATAGCCTAATGCATTGGTCTAACTTTCGTTCTGCCCAGTATACTTGCATCGATCTATTAACCCTCAAGTACCAATCTTTCCACCCTTTGGTGGTTTTGGGCCAAGATCGGAATGTGTCTTTCCATAAATTCAGAGAGAAATTTTGGGCTCTAAAGGGGATTCTGTTAACCTCTGCATTAATCAGATCAGTTGGATCTGGGTTGCCCATTGGTCCTAGGCATTGGACATGCGGCTGATCGGTTGGAATAACTAATTTGTTGCGCAGTTCCTAAGTTTAAAGGATCCGGAGAACAAAAGAAAGGAAAAATCACCAACTGTATGGATTTGCAAAAACTAGGAGGATCAAAGTAAAAGGTAATGGAAGTGGAGCGAACCGCAGGGACGTCGAAGTTGATTGCCATTATCTTGAGGAAGATGGGGGCACGAGCCGGAGACTTGAGGTTAACGCCGGAGAAGAGTTCTTGTTGGTTGAGGTCGCAGCAGCTTGTTCGTTCTGAGTCGCCACGGAAAGAGAAAATGTCAAAGATTGGAGTCTGAGGGTAGAAGACGAGTGTTCCGGAGGAATCTATTTATAAGCCGCTTGGAGTAGGGGTATTTTGGACTTATCTCTATACCGCGCATGTAGGTCGAGGTGGTTCGGATGGATATGGTAACTATTTGCACGATAATCAAGGGGATTGTACGATGAGTTGATGGCAAGTAATCATGACTTGGAAGAGATATCGGTACAGGATATTTTAATTCTGAAAACGACAGCCATTATCATGTTAAAATCTTGCCGATGGGTTATTGTTTCGATTTCTTAACCATAATCAAGGCAAGAGTGGTTGGCGATTGTGCGATATTTATGAAGTGCGTGAATCGAGATTAGATTTGATTGGATTTGATAACAGATCAAGTTTTGGCTTGGAGAATGAGTTACGATAATCGGTGAGGCAAACGTTATCTGGAGTAAATTTTGAGCATTAATGGTTTTATACTCCGAAATTGGGGGCATGTGTTGACACCGTTTTTGCACGTGTCAAAATGATCGGAGTGGACTAATCGGCAAGGGAAAGTTCTCAGATATACTCGATAGCCGATGAAAGCCAGCTTGTAAAGATGGTTGCCGATAGCTGGTGGTGGTCGATGGAAAGGTTGATTTAGACTCGGGCGTTGCCGATGAGGTTGGAGGTGTTATTGTCGATGCCGATGAAGGGAGGCTTGAAGACTACTGCCGATGAAACAGGGAGTATGCCGATGGGAAGGAGGACGGTGAGATTTCCATCGTAATTGAGGCGGACAGGGAAATAGATAGGAGTTGATTTCCTTTTCTATATTTGTTAGAGTATGACTCATGTAAGAGTCACGTGTTTCCTTAGATATGGGCTTGGTGTCCTAGTTGTGTTTGGTTGTGTCTCTTTAGATCAGGGTATAAATATGGAGTGAGGGGCAATGTAATGAAGATATCAATCAATATCAAAACCAAGTTTTACTCCTATTTACATCCACTTACTTTTCGGCGACTTCGTCAATTTGCATATTTTTTCTTTTTACGAGTTCTCATTGATTCGGCGAGTTGCATTGTCTCAGTGCGACCTTCGGCGATTCTCGAGTTCCGCGTGAGTACCTCTTGGCCGTGACTTCCGGGCGTATCGCTGTTGTCAGGACCAAAGTGCTCGTATCTTCATCCTTGTCGATTAACAGGTCAAATCGACTGGCACGCTTTGGATATCGATTCGGGTATTAGCCCTTTGTGTTTGCAGATCCACTTTTGGATCAACAGAAGTGAGTCGGTGAGGTCGGTGGAAGCCGGAGAGTCCGCCACTTCGCACGGCATGCCGGCCGAGGATCGGTGGATGGGGGGAGGCGGGCCTGCCGCCGCCGACCCCGAGGTGATGGTGGAGGGGAGCGGCTCTGGTGCTGCGCCCCATGAGATGGTGGAGGGGAGTGGCTCTGGTGCCGTGCCCCATGAGGTAAAGGAGACAAGCCCCCCTACCTCGGAGCAAGGGGCAGGCTCAAAATAGTCCCGCCCAGACGAGTCGGGGCAGGGATCTGAGGATCCATCCCCAAAACGCTTCCGTCGGCCGAAGGCATCAGCATAAGCCGTTGATTCCCCTGTTTTTCCTCCTTTTTCCTTTTCTATTTGGACCTAATGCCTTTTACGTTTGTGTAGGTTCTTGCGGACAGGCCACTCCTATGGGCCGACGCCCAAGAAGAGCCTCGCCATTCAGGCGGGACGGATGGTGCTGCCCAGCGTCGCCCCTATTTCAGGCAGGAGTGGTGCCGATGTTGGGGCAGTGTTGGCCAACCCAACGGCGCCTGTGGTGGCACCCGCACCCTCGGTGGTTGCCGAACAGGCGGCATCTTCCGTGGCGGGTGCAGTACAGCCGACAGAGGGTCTGGTATCACCGACGGAGGTGGTGCCTGAGGGTGCAGTGCAGTCCGTGCCACTAGAGACCAGTGGAAGTGGACATGACCACGCCAAGCCCGGTGGAGCTGGATGTTGCCGTGATGGTGTCCGAGGGGGTGGCACAATCGATGCCACTGGTGGCCCCGGCCATGGCGGACGAGGTGGGATGAGATCGAAAAGAAAAAAAAACCCTGGGCGATTCTACCCGAATTGCCCGAGGGCTCAGGGACTACTATCAGGGACCTAATACCTAGGTACCCAAGGAGGTGGAACTAATAACCATCGAATGTTAAAAGCTCCCGAACAGACAAGAGCACGGCTGCACTTCCGCCCGAACGATGGGAGTTTTGTTCCGCCTCGCCCGAACGCCCGTGGACCGACTCTGCCTCGCCCGACGGCTGGAGGATGACTCACCCGACCCCCAAGGGATACACTCCGCCTCACCCGACCGCCGAGGGCTAGGCTTGGCCTCGCCCAACACCCGAGGGCTGGCTTTACCTCATCCAACGACCGATGATGGATCTCACCTCATCCGATATTCGGAGGCTGGCTCCGTCTCACCTGACAAACCGTGCCCTGCGAACCCTCATGATGACGGCTATAGGGTTAGACAAGATGTTCGGGTCAACCACAGCGTCAGATGCCATGCCCTGCACCCCTACAAGGAAGTACCATCAGGATGTGACAGGACAAGCGCTGGGACCTCCCCCCAGGCGTGGCAGAGCCTAAACAGTGTTGCGGGCGCCTGCTCTCCACCCTACAGTATTATAGGCACCGCCCTCAGCCTCCAGACGAAGGACCCGACATGGACATACGACAACCACGACATCCCAAGGGCCAACCAACAGCCACCAAGCCGTTCGACCCCCACGGGGTCGGGGCTCGACAATCCTATCCGACCCGCCGCCCACGGGGGCGGGATGGGACGCTCCACTTGCTAAAAAAGGCCAGGGCATGGCCTACGAAGATCGACGGATACTCTACTTCTGACATAGTTTGCCATGATAGGCAGGGCAGGCGTGCGGAAGAAGGAAGACTCGGGTCTCTCAAAGGACCTTCTACGCTCTTAGTATTTTTTTCTTTTGCCCCATCTGTAAACGCCTGCGCCCCCCCCCCGTTTGTCTATAAAAGGAAGGGCGGGGCTCCCCACTAAGGGGATTGACTCAGGACGAGCTAGCACATGCACACGCACCATACAACTGAGCAACAACAGAGCTCTTGGCGTTCTTTCCACTACTCCATCAGGGACTTGGGATCTCTCCCTCCCAACCGTTTGTACCCCCTACAATGAACCTCATTTGGTGCTAATAACACGAGCAGCAACAGACTGGACGTAGGGACATTTAGCCCGAACTAGTATAAACCTTGTGTCCTTTAGTGCACCATTCGGGCCTAACGCGCATCAAGTATAAATTTACTAGCCGGTGTTTGTTCGAAACACCGACAGTTGGCGCGCCAGGTAGGGGCCTTTGCGCGTTCCAAACTAGGCCATGGATGGCTAACCACAACTTCAGCTGGGTCCTAGGCACACACATGCGTTTCGAGAACCTGGATTTCATCATCACGGTGGGAGGAGAGTTGGTACGGGCGCACACCACCATCTGATCTCTTCCCCCCAACGGCCTTGACCATGAGAGGCTTGGGCGCCAGCTCGGCGCCTCCCTCACACCACGGCAGTCCAGGGAGAACCAGTATCGCCTCGCCCTCACCAACGATGACAGCATGGCGCGACCTTCCGGGGAGAGACACCTCTCTCCGGAACTCCACGTGCGGAGTGCCCCGACAGCGTTTCTGTTCGGTCTCCGCAACGCCGTGGCAACCGCTAGCCACCTTATGGCGTTACGCATGGTTCAACCGCCCGGACAACGAGTTCGTGGGGGTAATTGAACGCGGAGTCTCTCCACAAGCTCCTCACTGAGGGGCCCGGATCGTCCTCCAGCTCTGACTCCATCGGGGGGGAGCCATCACCCTTCCCGGGGATGCTTCATGGCGAAAACCCCCGAAGGTCACCGAAGAGGCGCCCGACGCCGAAAGGTCGACCGGGTCATTCAAATCGGCAGAGGGCTCCAAAGAGGTCATCATAGACCCCAGCGGCTCCGAGGGAAAAACGGTGCGCATTGGCACCACGCTCTCCCCCGAATAGGAAAGCGCGCTCATCGACTTCCTCCGCGACAACAAAGACATCTTTGCGTGGAAACTCTCGGATATGCCAAGCATTCCGAGGGAGGTCACCGAGCACACCCTAAAAATCCATCCAGGCACCAAGCCAGTGAAACAACGCCTGCGCTGCTTCGACGAGGAGAAGCGCAGGGCCATCGGCGAAGAGATAGCCAAACTATTGGCCGTCGGATTCATCAAGGAGGTACACCACCCAGAGTGGCTGGCAAACCCCGTTCTTGTACGAAAGAAAAGCAGGAAATGGAGGATGTGTGTTGACTATACCGGTCTCAACAAAGCATGCCCGAAGGATCCGTTTCCTTTGTCGCGCATAGATCAAATAGTCGACTCCACCGCAGGGTGAGAAACCCTCTGCTTCCTCGATGCATACTCTGGCTACCATCAAATTGCGAAAAAGGAGTTCGACCAACTCATGACCTCTTTCATCACTCCCTTCGGATCGTTCTGCTACGTTTCAATGCCATTCGGTTTGAAAAACGCTGGGGCGACATACCAGCGATGTATGCTCAGATGCTTCGGAGACCTCATTGGGCAAACCGTTGAGGCCTACGTCGACGACATCATAGTGAAGTCCAAGCGGGCTGACCACCTCGTTGCTGATCTCGAGCAAACCTTTGCGAAACTCCAGGCAAATGGTATCAAACTCAACCCCGAGAAGTGCGTTTTCAGGGTCCCGAGGGGCATGCTGCTCGGCTTCGTCTCTGAGCATGGCATCGAAGCCAACCCAGACAAAATTTTGGCCATCACGAAGATGGGCCCAATCCAGAACGTAAAGGGGGTCCAGCAGATCACAGGGTGCCTTGCCGCTCTCAGCCGATTCATCTCACGCCTCGGCGAATGAGGTCTCCCCCTTTACCGCCTTCTGAAAAAGGCTGACCGCTTCGAGTGGACACCCGAGGCCCAGGAGGCACTTGACATGCTCAAACTGCTTCTGATGAAGGCCCCGATCCTAGTACCCCCAAGCGACGGAGAGGCACTCCTGCTATACATAGCGGCCACCACACAGGTGGTTAGTGCCGCCCTGGTAGTAGAACGGAAAGAAGAGGAGCACGCACTCAAGGTACAGCGCCCCGTGTACTTCATCAGTGAGGTACTATCCGACTCCAATACCTGCTACTCCTAGATCCAGAAGCTCCTGTATGCCATCCTCATCACCAAAAGGAAGCTACGTCACTACTTCGAGTCACACCCCATGACAGTCGTAACATCGTTTCTCCTCGGCAAGGTCATCCGGAGCCAGGACGCCACAGGAAGAACCGCGAAGTGGGCACTCAAGCTGATGGATCAAGGCATCACATATGCCTCCTGAATGGCGATCAAGTCCCAGGCGTTGGCTGACTTCATCGCAGAGTGGACCAAAATCCAAACACCACCGGCGGTCATTGATCAAGAGTACTGGACAATGTACTTCGACGGGTCGTTGATGAAGAAGGGCACCGGCGCGGGGCTGGTCTTCATATCACCCCTAGGGGTCCGAATGAGGTATATGGTTCGTCTCCATTTCCCCTCGTCAAATAATGTGGCTGAGTATGAAGCGCTCGTCAACGGCCTACGAATCGCCATCGAGCTGGGCATCCGACGCCTCGACATTCGGGGTGACTCCTAGCTAATCGTCAATCAAGTCATGAAGGAGTCGAGCTGCCACGACGCCAAGATGGCCACGTACTGCCAAGAGGTCTGACGGCTGGAGGACAGGTTCGATGGCCTAGAACTCAATCACGTCCCAAGGCGCCTCAATGAAGCAGCCGACGTGCTTGCAAAAGCAGCGTCTGGCCGAGAGCCGGTGCCCACGAGAGTATTTGCCAGCGACCAGCACAAACACTCGGTACGCTATGAAGGGTCAGAGCGGGCCAACGACGGCTCATCCGATCCAGCCCCGGGGGCTGACCAACCAACAGCTCCATCCGACCCTGAGGTCATGGAGCTTGAAGAAGGCCCGACGCTCGACCCTCCGAACAACTGGAGAACACTCTACCTCGACTACCTCCTCCATGACACTCTGCCAACGGATAAGTCGGAAGCTCGACGGCTCGCACGTCGCGCCAAGTCCTTCGTTCTTGTAGAGGGTGAACTCTACAAACGGAGCCACACCAGGATCTTGCAGCTCTGTATCCCTGGCGAACAGGGAAAACTCCTGCTGAGCGACATCCACAGTGGGGTCTACGGTCATCATGCCGTGCCAAGAACCTTGTTTGGAAACTCATTCCGACAAGGCTTCTACTGGCCCACTGCAGTAGCCGACGCCGAGCAAATCATACGCACCTGCGAAGGGTGTCAGTACTACGCACGGCAAACTCACCTCTCGACCCAAGCACTCCAAATGATCCCCATCACGTGGCCCTTCGCGGTCTGGGGGCTCAACCTGGTTGGGCCATTCAAAAAGGCCGGGGGCTTCACCCACCTACTTGTCACCATAGACAAGTTTACAAAATGGGTCGAAGCTCGGCCGATCTCCACGATCAAGTCTGAGCTGGCTGTGCTGTTCTTCCTTAACATCATCCATCATTTTGGAGTCCTAAACTCCATCATCACAGACAACGGCACACAATTCACCGGCAGGAAATTCATTCGATTCTACGATGAACAACACATCCGGATCGATTGGGCAGCCGTCGCACACCCCCGGACGAACAGGCAGGTCGAGCGCGCTAACGGCATGCTCCTACAGGGCCTCAAGCCTAGGATCTTCAACCGGTTGAACAAGTTTGGCACACGCTGGGTCGCCGAGCTCCCCGTGGTACTCTGGAGCCTAAGAACAACTCCCAGCCGGGCCACCGGCTACACGCCTTTCTTCATGGTCTACGGAGCTGAGGTCGTCCTCTCGATGGACCTTGACTACGGAGCACCAAGGGTCAGAGCATACAACGAGGAGGGAGCCAAGGCATCCCACCAAGATGCCATGGACCAGCTAGATGAAGCCCGCGACATTGCCCTCCTCCATTCGGCCAAGTACCAACAGGCGCTACGACGGTACCACGGATGACGGGTACGTGATCGAGCCTTCAACATCGGGGACCTCGTTCTCTGCCTCTTGCAGAGCAACAAGGACCGTCACAAGCTCTCACCGCCCTGGGAAGGGTTGTATGTCATCGCAGAAGTACTTCGGCCAGGTGCCTACAAGTTGAAAACCATCAACAGCGAGGTCTTCACCAACGCCTAGAACATCGAACAACTACGTCGCTTCTACCCCTAAATAAACGCATACTTGGTCCTTATCAGTTTTTTCTCTTTACAAATCCTCGATCTTTAGCGACATCCGACCCCAGCAAAATGCAAGGGGTCAGACCTAGCTCGGGGGCTAGAACAAACGATATAAGTATGTTTACCTTGCAAACACCCCATGTGTCAAAACTCTCTCTAAGTTCTCCATTTTTTCTCATAAACGTCTCCCAAAAACTAGGACTTTGGGAACCGATTCTGAGTATAACTGGTAGGACTGCAGGAAACCCATGCACCAGCGGCTACGGCCTCCTCGCTCACCAGCGTGATCAAAATTGTTTCGCTCGTACCCCAAGTTTTTGTGAGCTGGACCATGAGAAGAATCGGAAGGCACCAAAAACCTCTTCCGAAAAAGAGGAAACTAAAAAATGGTTTGGCACAACAAAAGACGAAGATTTGTTCATTTTTGCACAAATTCACCGCTTACAAAACAATCTCATCACGAAAAGGGCTAATGTACTCTTAAATTCAAAAGACTAGCCACTTGGGGGCTCCCCCACAAAACTTTTTCGATTACAACCTCTGACTAGCTCAACTACAACTGCTACTACGGTCGCAGTGCCAACCTCTTCAGGCACAAGCACCAGAAGGAGCTCTTCGTCGCCGCCAAGGGCATGTACACGGGCCAGTTCATCTACTGCGGTCTCCATGTCATGCTCCCCATCGGTGACGCCCTACCACTCTGCAGGACCTTCGAAGGCGCTGTCATCTGCAACGTCGAGCACCACACTAGCGACTGTGGAACCCCTCCGCCAGGGCATCCGGGGACTACGCCATCATCATCAGCCGCAACCCCGACCACGGTGCCCGAACGGGAGGCGCCTCCCACCGTGGGGAGGCCGCAACGAATGACGGTGAGGCTAACGATGTCCGGCACCCTCCAGTACTCCTCCTCCTTCGGTGGCAGCGATCTCTTCTCGGCAAAGGCGGCCCACACCACCTCATCTACGTTGGATGACCTCTAGCTCGACATCACGCCCCGGATTCACGAGCGGATCTATGAGTCTCTCTCTCTGGCATCACTCTCTCTCACTTAGGATCCACCGCGACGCACGAGTATTTTCGGTGGAGAGGAAAAGGGAGAAGAGGTAGTGGCTCAGAGGTAGGGTGAGCAGTGGGCCAAGAAACCCCCCTCCCTATTTAAGGAAGAGGCATGACGGATATGGAAGGACGAAAGGTGGGGGCGAAAAACTCTCTGCCTTCCCCTCTATTCAATGCAGGCAGCAAATCAATGCTGATAGGAACCCGAGGGGACGCGCCTGAACCGACGGGGCGTAGCCTAGTTGATGAGACACCACCTGATCAAGCAGGCATGGCCCGCCACCACCCACCGGGTGCGAGAACTAGGGCACACCCGCACACGCGACTCTCCGCTTCACCGGGCAGGACCGTGGAACGACCCAACGACGGACCCTCCGTCCAAAGGGAGCCTAGCAGGCCTCCTAGGCCAATCGGCCGGCCCAGGTAAAACGATGAATGGACAAAAACCACGCAAAGATAAGCACCTCTCCCCTCTCACTTTACGCGTTAAATCCATTACCGAGTGTCCGACCCCAGCAATGGCAGGGGCACGGATATCCCTCGGGGGCTTTCGAGAATGTCTACCAGTTTAGCCATTCTCCTCGCCCGACCCCTCCTTACATTTAGGAAGCAGGAGCTCGGCGCGTGGGGATAAAATGCTGATTACAACTGGCTGAACCCTCAAACCCTACGCCCCGACGGCTACGGTATCTTTTATTCACCAGCGTAATCAGGATTCATAGTTCATCACACCACGAGCCTCAGCTCCCACCTTCTCGAAAGAGGTTTGGAGGGGCCCTCTCGCTTAAAGGTCAATCGGATGGCTCAAATCGCCACCGAGAGACACAAACGAAAAATCGCGATGCTCATGCAGGCCACACCATTGGACTCGAACCCGACGCGGACATGTTCGGTAGGAGCTTCCTGTCACTCACACCACCAAGGTAACATTGCCGAACCCCGCTTTCAAGTTTACCATATACTAAACTTATGCAATTACTGCATCCAAACACTTCGTGTCGCGTCAACTGTCGGTGTTTCGAACAAACACCGGCTAGTAAATTTATACTTGATGCGCATTAGGCCCAGATGGTGCACTAAAGGACACAAGGTTTATACTAGTTCGGGCTGAATGTCCCTACGTCCAGTCTGTTGCTGCTCGTGTTATTAGCACCGAATGAGGTTCATAGTAGGGGGTACAAACGGTTGGGAGAGGGAGAGATCCCAAGTCCCTGATGGAGTAGTGGAAAGAACGCCAAGAGCTCTGTTGCTGCTCGGTTGTATGGTGCGTGTGCGTGTGCTAGCTCGTCCTGAGTCTATCCCCTTAGTGGGGAGCCCTGCCCTCCCTTTTATAGACAAAAGGGGGGGCGCAGGCGTTTACAGATGGGGGAAAAGAAAAAATACTAAGAGCGTAGAAGGTCCTTTGAGAGACCCGAGTCTTCCTTCTTCCCCATGCCTGCCCTACCTATCATGGTAGACTGTGTCAGAAGTAGCATATCCGTCGATCTTCGTAGGCCATGCCCTGGCCTTTTTTAGCAAGTGGGGCATCCCATCCCGCCCCCATGGGCGGCGGGTCGGATAGGATTGTCGAGCCCCGACCCCGTGGGGGTCGGACGGCTTGGTGGCTGTTGGTTGGCCCTTGGGATGTCGTGGTTGTCGTATGTCCGTGTCGGGTCCTTTGTCCGGAGGCTGAGGGCGGTGCCTATAATACTGTAGGGCGGAGAGTAGGCGCCCGCAACACTGTTCAGGCTCTGCCACGCCTGGGGGGAGGTCCCAGCGCTTGTCTTGTCACATCCTGACGGTACTTCCTTGCAGGGGTGCAGGGCATGGCGTTTGATGCTATGGTTGACCCAAACGTCTTGTCTAACCCTGTAGCCATCATCATGAGGGTTCGCAGGGCATGGTTTGTCAGGTGAGATGGAGCCAGCCTCCGAATATCGGGTGAGGCGAGATCCGTCATCGGTCGTTGGATGAGGTAAAGCCGGCCCTCGGGCGTTGGGCGAGGCCGAGCCTAGCCCTCGGGGGTCAGGTGAGGTGGAGTGTATCCCTTGGGGTCGGGTGAGTCGTCCTCCAGCCGTCGAGCGAGGCGGAGTCGGTCCACGGGCGTTCGGGCGAGGCGGAACAAAACTCCCGTCGTTCGGGCAAGAACTGCAGCCGTGCTCTTGTCCATTGGGGAGCTTTTAACGTTCGATGGTTATTAGTTCCACCTCCTTGGGTACCCCGGTATTAGGTCCCCGATAGCTTGCTTAAGGGCTTTTACTTCCTTTCGCAAGTCTTTGCAATTTCTTCTCTTAATGTCAAAATATTCTTTAGCATCTTCTAACATATCCATTAGTTCATCTTTAGTGGGTTCATCAACATTGTCACTTTCACTTTCATTATCATGTTCATCATCACATCCATCATCATAAGTTTGTACCTTAGTGGCCTTAGCCATGAAGCATGATGGAGTGTCAAAGAGAGAAGGCTTCTCATTGATAGCAATGCTTGCAAGAGCCTTCTTTTTGGTGGTCTTGTCATCATCACTATCATCATCGTCACTTGAGGAAGCATCACTATCCCAAGTGACCACATATGAACCACCCTTCTTCTTCTTCTTGAAGGTCATCTTGTCCTTCTCCTCTTTCTTTTTCTTCTTGTCCTTGCTTTTCTTATCATCATCATCATTGTCACTATTGTATGGGCATTGAGCAACAAGATGATCCTTACTTCCACACTTGAAGCACCTTCTTGACTCTTTCTTGTTCTTGGATGAAGACTTCTTCTTCCAGCATGATAGCCCTTCTTCACCATAAACTTGCCAAATCTCTTGACAAAGAGAGTCATCTTCTCATCATCCATCTTATCAAAGCTCAAGTCTTCATCTTCACTTGATGATTCTTGCTTTGCCTTTCCCTTGGACGATGTGGCCTTGAATGCCATACTCTTCTTCTTCTCATCCTTCTTCTCATCTTTCTTCTCCTTCTTTTCTTCCTTATCATCATATCTATGTGTCATCGGTCATCGCATCTCGCAACACTTGGTTTGGTGTCATGGTGTCCAAACCACTCCTCACTAGAATAGTGACCAATGTGCAAAATCTCAAAGGTAAGCATCTCAAGAACTTGTGGGAGAAATCCTTGTCCTTTGTCTCTTCTCCAAGTGCTTTGAGATCATTGACAAGCACTTGAAGCCTATGAAACATATCTAGCACAATCTCATCCTCCTTTATCTTGAAACTTGCAAACTTCTCCTTGAGAATGTATGCCTTTGCACCCTTCACGGCTTGAGTGCCCTCAAATGACTCCTCCAACTTCTTCTATGCTTCATGAGCCCTCTCTTAAATGTTCTCTCATCTATAGCATTATGAATGGCACTAAGAGCAATGTTATTATTTTGGAGTAGCACTTCTTCGGTGGTGGTGGGAGCCTCTTCATTGACAATCTTAATCTTGGTCTCCACCACCTTCCACACCTTTCTATTGATTGACTTAATGCATTTTGTCATCTTAGCCTTCCAATAAGGATAATTGGAGCCATCAAATTGGGTTGACTTTTTGGTGTTGTTGATTTGAGCTATTTTGACACCAAAGGTTATTAAGCCTCAAATCACGGTGACCATGGCTCCGATACCACTTGAAAGGTCCTAATGGCTAGAGGGGGTGAATAGCATATTGAAAATTTCTATGGCATCACTTAGCAAATATGTTAGACAATTAAACGGCGAAGCGAGTGTTGCGCTAGCCTACTAAAAATGCAAGCCACCTACCACAATTCTAGTAAATATAATCTCTAAGCACACAATGGCTATGTCACTATACTAAGTTATTGTGCTATCAAAGACTAACTAAAGAACCACACTAACCACTAGACCCAACACAAGCTTGCTCTCAAAACTAATTACACTAAAGAGCAAAGCAACACTAGAAATGTAAATGCAAGAGGGGATGGTGATGATTATATTGATGTGTCGAGGTATGAGCCAATCACAAGATAGAGCCAATCAATCACTATAAATACCAAGAAATCCTCGGACAAGATGACATAAGATTTTTTTACTGTGGTTCACTTGTTTGCTGGCAAGCTAGTCCTCGTTGTGGCGATTCACTCACTTGGAGGTTCACACACTAATTGGCATCACACGCCAAACCCACAACCGGGTGTCGCACAACCAATACAAGATAAGGATCACACAAGCGATGAGCAATCCGCTACAGTACCTTTTGGCTCTCCACCGGGGAATGGTCAAGAACCCCTCACAATCACCACGATCGGAGCTGGAGACAATCACCAACCTCCATTCAATGATCCTCGCTGCACCAAGCTGTCTAGGTGGCGGCAACCACCAAGAGTAACAACCGAATCCCGCAGCGAAACACAAACACCAAGTGCCTCTAGATGAAATCACTCAAGCAATGTACTTGGATTCTCTTCCAATCTCACAGAGATGATGAATCAATGATGGAGATGAGTGGGAGGGCTTTGGCTAAGCTCACAAGGTTGCTATGTCAATGCAAATGGCCAAGAGAATGAGCTTGAGCCGGCCATGGGGCTTAAATAGAGAGCCCCCACGAATAGAGCCGTTGGACTCCTCACTGTAGCTTTCTCGGGGTGACTGGACGCGCCGGTCAGATCGACCAGACGCACGCCAATAGCATCCGGTCGCTCGATTGCTGCCACGTGCCACCAAGCATTTAACCTCAGCCACTGATCTCCAATGGCTAACTCAGACGCCCACACGATTAAGTAATGATCAGATACGTCATCATAAAGACCAGATGCACTGATCCGCAGTCAGCCCCCATGCGCGCCACAGCCACGCCGTGATCGGACGCACCGTTCCCTTCGGCTCCATGGCGTCAGGTCACATCTAGAGCGCCTAGACATGGACCGAACACATCAGGTGTGCCATGACCAGACGTGCCACCACGTCAGGTCCTTACTGCCTCAACTTCAGTGCTTGTGTCACCATACGTCAGACTGGACCAGACTCACCACCGTCGCGTCAGGTCACATTTTGACCCAGTGTCCGGTCACTCCACCAACAGAGGCCGAGCATGCCTTCTTCATTTATAATTGACCGAACGCTACCCGGCCAAGTTCAGTCAACATGTCACCAGCGTCCTGTCACTGAATTTCATTGAAAATCATCTCCTTCACTTTACCAACTTCTCCACCCTTGCTCAAATGTGCCAACCACCAAGTGTTTCACCTTGTGCATATGTGTTAGCATATTTTCACAAACATTTTCAAGGGTGTTAGCTCTCCACTAGATCTAAATGCATATGCAATGAGTTAAAACATCTAGTGGCACTTTGATAACCACATTTCAATATGAGTTTCACCCCTCTTAATAGTAGGGCTATCAATCCGAAATGTGATCACACTCACTAAGTGTCTCAATCCCCAAACCAAAAAGCTCCTATCAAGAATCACCTTTGCCTTGAGCTTTTTGTTTTTCTCTTTCTTCTTTTCCAAGTCCAAGTACTTGATCATCACCATTGTCACACCATCATCATGATCTTCACCATTGCTCCATCACTTGGAATGTGCTACCTATCTCATGATCACTTTGATAAACTAGGTTAGCACTTAGGGTTTCATCAATTCACCAAAACCAAACTTGAGCTTTCAACCCCGTCAATGCACATGCTTGCCAACATGTATAGGAACTACATGTAGTAGTTCTTGGCCAGGTAGTTTCTAAGCCAAATGTCCCTATGGCTGCCACTCATGCCTACAAAGCCCCTGCCTTGGGCCTTGTTGTCTAGCAGGTAGGTGTAGGCAACTATCAGTTCCTCCTTAGTAAAGCCAGGCATCTCCATCATAGCAAGGTAGAGGTCAGCATCAACATGGGCTGGTCCAGTCTCCCTAAGAGCATTGGCAATATTGTTGATAGCATCAGACATGTTGGTCAACATAAGCATCTCATCCTCACCGAAGTTGCCTCTTTTCCACTTTTGATCCACAGCTAAGGAGAGGAGCTCTGTGGCCTTGCTGCTGCATCCTACATCAGTGTGGGTCTTCTCAGTAGGCACATGGGTAGAGGAAGGACCCTCTACCTTAGTAGCAACACTACCAACCTAGTTGGCCCCTAGGGCTTCACCAGAAGTAGTTGCAAACCTACCAGTGGTCATAGCATGGCTAAAGATGGACTCCATCTCAGTGTAGAACCTTATAGGGTAGTTTAAAACTCTGCATCTTTAGGATGGTCCTGTATTAAGGGGAGTGGGAGGGGGAGGGTAGAGTTTTAGACAAGTAATTGAAAGATAGGTACAAGGAGACATAGGAAAGAAATCAAAGTTCTACCTTGTAGTGGCCAAGGTAGTGCTCAAGCATGATAGCATTGGTGTCACTATCCCAAAGTACCCCACTTAGGTCCTTGAGCTTACAGACCCTAGACCACTTCTGCCTCCACTTCCTCAGGTGGTTGTACACTTGAGTTGGGCTCACTGCCTCCCTACTATACTCCTTAAGGGCTTTGGCAACATGGTTAACATCCTTATCCTTAAAGACTTTGTCAGGCCTACTACCATCACTAACAAGCTGAGACATCCTCCTAAGGACAAAGCCAGAGGTGTTGTTGTTCCACCTCATGGCCCTAGGACCCCCTGCACTAGCAGTAGTAGCACCATCACCTATAGTTGCAACAGCAGCACCAGCACCAGCACCAGCTGGTGCAGCTAGTGCACCATCACTAATAGCACCAATACTAGTTGCAGCTACTGCACCAGCACTAGCTGCAATAGCACCCCTAGCAGGCCATTGACTACATCAGAAGTAGCCACAAACCCACCCTAGGCACCAAGCACATCAACTAGGAGTGGAGCCATCCCATTTGGTATTCAAATTAGAAAGTAACAGAATAACATCAGAATCATAAGTAGACATCAGCTGTGGCCATGGAACACAGCCATACAACAGCAGCATCATAATTCATCTATTCTACAACCACTGTATGGCTGAGTTTCATGGCCAGAGACCATGAAACAGTGACAGATGATGAAATGTCAACATGAACCAAACAATAAATAGCTGAGTAGGATAAAAACTTGGTCTCCAGCTTGTCCAACAAATTATGACAAAACCATCACACAAACATGAGTTTCATAGCAGGGTAAACAAACTAAATTTAATAACAAAGTTACTGCATGATTAGATCCTAGAGGTACCCCTCCCTTCCCACATAGCATTATAGATGGCATCCCTCCTAAGTCCTAAGTGCCATGGCATTGGAGTCTTGGCACTGGCTCTCATTATTAGGCAGGTTGTCAAGTGGGTCAGGTTAGCTGCCAGTGAAACCCTCCTCAGGTGGCACAACTTGGTCAATACCAAAACCTAGGATCTAATTGTGCAGAATGTAGAAGGCCAATACAAGCTTCACCTAAGTCTTGTATGGGTGAAAGGGCTTGTTATCTAGGATACAAAACATGTTCTTCAGTGCACCAAAAGCCCTCTCCAAAGTGACCCTTAGTGATGAGTGCCTTAGGTTAAAAAGCTCCCTTGTATTAGTTGGGTGGTTTCTACTCCCAAACTCAGTCCAGTGGTACCTGACCCCCTGTATGGGGGTAGAAAGCCACTACAGCATACATATCTAGCATCTACCAGGTAGAATTTACCTACATTTGGACATCTACTGTGAGTGTGTCTACAAATGTTAAGGACATAAGTGCATTGACTAGGTAGTGCAGTTACCTTCAGGTACAGTGAACCCATTATTCCTCTCTAAGGCATCAGCCAGGATAAGTGCATTATGGGCAGAACCCTCCCAGCCATCAAGGACATATGTGAACTTGAGATAAAGTCCATAGCAGCCATGACATTTTGTGTGGGGTTTGTTTCCTACCCCTAAAAGCAGCATGTATGTGTCTAGGCACCCTTGCCAATACATGGGTGCCATCAATGGCACCAATCCAGTCCTAAAAACCATGGAAGTGAGATAACAGCACATGTGAATATGCACATCTACCTAATGAAGGAACTTGTGCTTCACAATTACCTTCAAGAATGGATTCCATCTATGGCTTCCAAGTACCTTTGGGTGAATGGCAGTACTAGGAGGCTTGATCATCACATTCCTAAGCTCACCAACAGCATACAAAACCTGGTGGAAGTGTCTGTGTACTATCTCAATGGACCTCCTAAATGACTAGTGGACAACTCTAAATCTTTGGTTGTGACCAACCATATGAAGGAACATTGCAACCTACTCCTCAACTATGACCCTCTCTCTATCAGACACTAGGCTCCTAACTCTAAATAGATTGCATAAAGGAAAAAAGGTGCTCTGGTCATCCTAAGCATGGATAGGAACTCTCCATCATTGGAGTTATAGATCAAGTTTAGAGTCTACTGCCAGTGCTGGTCAGCTTCATCCCTAAGTGCATACACTAGAGGGTCAGGTTTAGTATTAGGTTCAGGCCTTTTCCTTTTAAGCCTGCTAGTAACAAAGGACAGCATGACTACAACCAGGGCAGCTGCTTGCCTACACATCATCTCACGGCTCATAGAGGGATCCATCTAATTGCATATAACAATGTAACACAAACTCAGATCATCATACCCTGCCTAGCCTCAACATGATTGTATAATGATTCAGTAAGCAAATAAAGCATGGCTACATTTAGGTACATGCCTCTAGGTGCTCAGGACAACATCATCAACCATATCATAAAAATACAGAAGCAAACCATATGAATAGCAAGAAACGCATCAGGTATACAAAGCTCAGCAAGGAACAAGCACATCATAGTAGCAAGCAAGAAAGACCATAAGAACAACCATCACTAAACTATGATAGCAAACCCTAATCCATCGAGGAACAACAAGTAGTACTCAAATCAGATGAACCAATCATGAATGGTGGGAGGAATAACAAGACCTAGCGAGGCAAACGAAGCGGATCTAGTCGAAGAGGAAGCAGATCAGGCCGAAAGAACAACTTCACCACCACCACACCCACAGAAGAAGAGGGAAGAAGACGGCGACCTCCACAGAGTCCTCGTGGTGGATGAAGTGGCGCCACGTTGTAGCAGATCCAAGGCAAGGGAACGGAGATGAAGCCCACCGGGGGAGGATGCCGCCACAATGCTCACCAGCTCACCACCACCGCTGGTCTCTCATGAGGCTAGAGGAAGGCGAAGAGCGCATAGAGGAAGAAAGGAGAACCAACAGCAAGTGTCGCTTATAAAGGCAGAGGATTTCACCAGTGGAGAGAGTGTGCACGGAGCTTTCCCTCTTTCGGCGTGAGCCACCTGACGCCACCAAAATCACCCCCAAATCGCCTGCCCTCGCACCGCATAGAGCCGCACCTAGGAGAAACAAACCCTGGCTTTGTTTCCCTAGAGCCAGGAGTTCGGGGCCATTTTGCTCCCGCTGGCCAGGCTCCAGAGTGGGCCAAGCCTCCCAAACATGGGAGTTACAGCCCAGGAGCACAGCCGAGCTCCTAGGCCACTGTTGACATAAATATAACATGTATAAGGGCATAAATATAATCACCAATGAAGGTCTAGGGGTTTAAACTAACAAACTCCATGAGTTTTATTGAATCTATATTTTCTGCAGGGTTTATTCAGAAAACCGTCAAGGTGGACCTACATGTCAGATTTAGTCGCACTTATCCACAGCGAAACGGACATGAAAAGACTCTAGAAGACTCGAGAGGACACCGTGCTGAGGTAGAGAGCCAGAGATTGCCCGGCCCCACCTGCAGGCAGCCTATCCCCCTAGGCCCACATGTCAGCCCCTTCTTCGAATGTCGGTTCTCCACCGCCTCCTAGATTGCATCTACGCCGTCCTATAAGTCAGTTTGATCCAAGGGCTTACATTGGACGCTCCGGCCTCGAAAGCTCTAGTTTGGTTTTGGTGAATTGATGAAACCCTAAGTGCTAACCTAGTTCATTAAAGAGATTATGAGATAGGTAGCACTACTCCAAGTGATGAAGCAAATGAAGATCATGACATGATGATGATGATGATGATGATAGCATGGTGATGATCAAGTGCTTGGACTTGGAAAAGAAGTAAGAGAAACAAAAAGCTCAAGGCAAAGGTGAAATTGATAGGGGCTTTTCGGTTTAGTCATCGAGACACTTAGAGAGTGTGATCACATTTAGGATTGATAGCCGTACTATTAAGAGGGGTGAAACTCGTCTCGAAATACGGTTATCAAAGTGCCACTAGATGCTCTAACTCATTGCATATGCATTTAGGATCTAGTGGAGTGCTAACACCCTTGAAAACATTTGTGAAAATATGCTAACACATGTGCACAAGGTGATACACTTGGTGGTTGGCACATTTGAGCAAGGTGGCTACCGGACGCATCTAGTATTTTATCTAGACTTCGAGAAGTCGGACTGAAGTGACCGGACACATCTAGTGTGACTACCGGCCACGTCCAATATTTGGACCCGAGGTGAGCGACTAAGTGAAAGTGACCGGACTCTGGCTTAGTGGAGTGATCGGACGCTGATGAGCTACTATTCAGCATCAGGTCAAAGTGATATAGCCTGAAGCAGGATTGTAGACAGTGATCAGACACTATGATCGGATGCAGTGATCGAACGCGTCCGGTCGCCACACCGGACACGTCCGGTGTGAACCAGCAAGTCTTGAGTTTCAGCGATATAATAGATCGGACGCTAGGAGCGTCCGGTCCAATGTGACCGAATGTGTCCGATCGGCACAGAGCGGCTCTAGGAGCTCTCTGGACTTGACCGGACACTGTGTCTCCCACATCTGATCATTTTCTAACAGTGCATCTGATCACGTAGTACTATTGTGCGTGGCTAAACAATTTGAAAGGGACATGTGGTGGTCAGGCTATGACCGGACGCGTCCGGTGCACATGACTTGCGCGTTCGGTCGTCCCGCAATCAGCCCAATAATTGAGCCAACGACTCTATTGTTTAGGGGTGTCTATAAATATCATTTGGCCAGCTCTAGCTCACTCTCTTGGCCATTTGCATTGACATAGCAACCTTGTGAGCTTAGCCAAAGCCCTCCCACTCATCTCCATCATTGATTCATCATCTTTGTGAGATTGGGAGAGAATCCAAGTGCATTGCTTGAGCATTTGCATCTAGAGGCACTTGGTGTTCGTTTTTCGCTGCGGGATTCGCTTGTTACTCTTGGTGGTAGCCGCCACCTAGACGGCTTGGAGCAGCGAGGATCGTTGAGCAAAGGTTGGTGATTGTCTTCGGCTCCGATTGTGGTGATTGTGAGGGGTTCTTGACCTTTCCCCGGCAGAGAGTCAAAAGGTACTCTAGTAAATTGCTCATGGCTTGTGTGATCGTCATCTTGTGTTGGTTGTGCAGCACCCTATTGAGGGTTTGGTGTGTGATACCAATTAGCGCGTGAACCTCCAAGTGAGTGAATCGCCACAACGGGGACTAGCTTGCCGGCAAGCAAGTGAACCTTGGAAGAAAAATCATTGTGTCTTGATTGTCTCCTTGGTATTCATTGGTATTCACTCATTGGTCACTTTCCATGGCGGTACAACTCTCTACCACTCTCTTGTATTTCATTATACATTCACTTGGATAGAGCTAGTGATAGTTAAGACTAGATAGTGTATCATTTAATTGAATCACTCTCACTAGGTTGATCATCTAGGTGTATATTAGTGACATAGCTTTGTTGTGATATACTAGAGATCATAGAAAATAGAATTGGGTAGGTGGCTTGCAACCCTAAGTATAGAGCTAGCGCAAAATTCGCTTCGCCATCTTATTGACTAATCATTTGTCTTAGTGTTATTGTAGAAAATTTTAATAGGCTATTCACCCCCCCCTTCTCTAGCCATTAGGACCTTTCAAGTGGTATCGGAGCAGTGATCACTGTGATTTGAGGCTTAACAACGTTCGGTGTAAAAATGGCTCAAATCAACAACACTAAGAAGCCACCCCAATTTGATGGCACAAATTATCCATATTGGAAGTAAAAGATGACCACACATATCAAGTCAATCAATAGAAGGGTGTGGAAGGTGGTAGAAACCAAAATTGAGATTGTTGATCTGAAGAATCCCACCGCGACTGAAGAAGTGCTTCTCCAAAACAATGACATTGCTCTAAGTGTCATTCATGATACAATTAATGAGAGAACATTTGAGCAAATCAAGAACATTGAGATGGCTCATGAGGCTTGGAAGAAGTTGGAAGAATCATTCGAGGGCACCAAGGCAATGAAGGGTGCAAAGGCATACATTCTCAAGGAAAAATTTGCTAGCTTCAAGATGAAGGAAGATGAGAGTGTGCCGGACATGTTCCATCGGATGGAAGTGCTTGTCAATGATCTCAAAGCACTTGGTGCGAAGGTGGAGGACAATGACTTCTCTCATATGTTCTTGAAATTCTTACCCACAAGATTTGGCATGTTGGTCACCTTACTAGTGAGGACCGGTTTGGACACAATGACACCAAACCAAATCTTGAGAGATATCATGACCGATGATGCCTATAGAGATGATGATGAGAAGGAAGAAAAGACAGAGAAGGAGGATGACAAGAAGAAGAGTGTGGCATTCAAGGCCACATCATCCAAGGGCAAAGCAAAGCAAGAATCATCAAGTGAAGATGAAGACTTGAGCTTTGATGAGATGGATGATGAGAAGATGGCTCTCTTTGTCAAGAGATTTGGCAAGTTCATGATGAAGAAGGGCTATCATGCTAGAAGAAAGAAGTCTTCATCCAAGAACAAGGAAGAGTCAAGAAGGTGCTTCAATTGTGAAAGCAAAGATCATTTTGTTGCTCAATGCCCATACAATAGTGACAAAGATGATGACAAGAAGAACAAGAAAGAGAAGAAAGAGAAGAAGGACAAGATGACCTTCAAAAAGAAGAAGGGTGGTTCATATGTGGTCACTTGGGATAGTGATGCTTCCTCAAATGATGATGATGATAGTGATGATGACAAGACCACCAAGAAGAAGGCACTTGCAAGTATTGCTATCAATGAGCAGCCTTCTCTCTTCGACACTCCATCATGCTTCATAGCTAAGTCCACTAAGGTACAAACTTGTCATGATAGAAGTGATGAGGAACATGATAATGAAAATGAAAATGGAAGTGATAGTGATGATGATGAACCAACTAAGGATGAATTATTTGGCATGCTAGATAATGCTAAAGAACACTTTGACATTAAGAGAAGGGAATGCAAAAGCTTGCATAAGGAAATAAAAGCCCTTAAGCAAGCCTTTGATGAGCTCAAAGGATCTCAGAGAGGCTAGAGGAAGCCCATGAGAAGCTTAGCAAGGCTCACAAGAAGCTTGAAAAAGCTCATTCCTCTTTGCTTAATGAACAAAATGAGAAGAAGCATGTTGAGACATGTGATGTAGGCTTAACTTGTGATATAATTGATGAATCATTCTATAAGTCTATCAACCCTTCTTGTAGTACTTACTTCCACATCATCTAATAGTGATGGTTTCACTTGTGATACCTCACTAATGGTTGAGAATGGGACCCTCAAGAAGGAGGTCAATAAGCTCACTCACACCTTGGCTAAGGCCTATGGTGGTGAGGACCACTTGCTTATGTGCTTGAATAGCCAAAGAGCTTCTCTCTACAAAGAGAGATTGGGCTATACCCCCAAGAAAGGCAAGGCGGCCTTTGCTCCTCACAAGACTAGTTTTGTGAAGAACAATGGTCGGTTTTGCACTAGTTGCAAGCAAGTTTGTCATAAAGAGCATGAGTGCAAGAACAAGAGCAAAAATGCTATTGTATGCTCAATTAAGATTAATTCTTTCTATGTGCTTACTAAGGGTATGAATGGTGTGAAGGCTAAGTTCATTGGTGCACTATGGATGGGCTCAAAGAAGAAAGCCATTTGGGTACCAAAGAGCTTAGTGACTAACCTTCAAGGACCTAAGCAGGTTTGGGTACCTAAAAAGAATTGATTTTTTGTATAGGTTAATTACAAAGCCGGAGGAAGGCATTGGGTTCTTAATAGTGGGTGCACTCAACATATGACCGGTGATGCAAGAATGTTCAACTCAATCAACACCAATGGCAATGATGGTTATGATAGTATCACATTTGGTGATAATGGCAAAGGCAAGGTCAAGGGGCTTGGTAAGATTGCAATATCCAATGACATGAGCATTTTCAATGTGTTGCTAGCAGAGAGCTTGAACTTCAATTTGCTATCCATTGCTCAATTGTGTGATCTTGGATTCAAATGCATATTTAGGGTAGAGGATGTAGAGATCATAAGTGTAGATGGCTCTAACTTGATCTTCAAAGGCTTTAGATATGAGAATCTATACTTGGTTGATTTTAATGCTAGTGAAGCTAAATTATCTACATGTTTGTTCACTAAATCTAGCATGGGTTGGTTATGGCATAAAAGGCTTGTTTATGTTGTAATGAAACAATTGAATAGATTGGTTAAGCATGACTTGGTTAGAGGCTTGAAAGATGTTGTGTTTGAGAAGGATAAGCTTTGTAGCTCTTGTCAAGCCGGCAAACAAGTTGGAAATACCCATCCTAACAAAAGCATGATGAGCACTAATAAAGCATTTGAGTTATTGCACATAGATTTGTTTGGGTCAACTCAATACACTAGCATTGGTGGTAACAAGTATGGTTTTGTGATAGTGGATTATTATACTAGATACACTTGGGTATTCTTTCTAGTGGACAAAAGTGATGTGCTTGCGACATTCAAATTATTTGTCAAGGGCATTCACAATGAGTTTGAAACAACCATCAAGAGAGTTAGAAGTGACAATGGTAGTGAGTTCAAGAATACTAGAATTGATGAGTTGTGTGTTGAATTTGGAATTAGACATCAATTCTCGGCCAAGTACACTCTATAATCAAATGGCCTTGTTGAGAGGAAGAATAGAACACTCATTGATATGGTAAGGTCTATGCTTAATGAGTACAATATGAGTCAATCTTTTTGGGCCGAAGCTATCAACATGGCTTGCTATTATAGCAACCGCCTCTATTGTCACCCATTGAAAGAGAAGACGTCATATGAGCTCTTGAATGGTAGAAAGCCTAACATTGCATATTTCCAGGTATTTGGATGCAAATGCTATATCTTGAAGAAAGGCACTAGATTGGGCAAGTTTGACAAGAAATATGATGAAGGATTCCTACTTGGGGACTCAACTACTAGCAAAGCATATAGAGTTTGGAATTTAGATAGTGGTACTCTTGAGGAAGTTTATGATGTTGAATTTGATAAAACCAAGGGTTCACAAGAAGAGAATAAGAATTTAGAAGATGTTAAAGGCGTTCATCTTTCAAATGCCATGAAGAACATGGATGCTGGTGAATTGAGACCTAGGCAAGTGAATGATGATGAAGATGATCAAGTGCAAGTGCTCTCTAATTCAAATGTGCAAGATGATACAAATTAAGCTAGTACAAGTGGCTCTCATGATAATGAACAAGATAATGGCTAATGAGTTTGAGATGTCCATGATTGGAGAGTTAAGTTGCTTCCTTGGTCTTCAAATCAAGCAATTGAAGAATGGTACATTTGTGAGTCCAGGCAAGTATATCAAGGACATGATCAAAAAGTTTGGCATGAGTGATAGCAAAGCCATTAGTACACCAATGGAAACAAATGACAACTTAGATAGTGATGCAAGTGAAAATATGGTGGATCAAAAATTGTATTGGTCTATGATTGGAAGCCTACTTTATGTGACCACATCAAGGCCGGATGTCATGTTTAGTGTGTGCATGTGTGCAAGATTTCAAGCCTCACCAAGTGAGAAAGTCATTTGAAGGCTACAAAGAGAATATTGAGGTACTTGAAGCATAAACAAAATGTTGGTTTGTGGTATCCCAAAGGAGCAAAGTTTGAGCTAGTTGGTTACTCCAACTCAGATTATGCGGGATGCAAGGTTGAAAGGAAGAGCACCTCAGGCACATGTCAATTATTGGGAAGATCACTTGTTTCATGGTCATCAAAGAAACAAAATAGTGTTGCATTATCAACCGCCAAAGCTGAATACATATCCGTCGATAGTTGTTGTGCACAAATACTTTGGATGAAGGCCACCTTGAATGACTTTGGAATCAAGTTCAAGAAAGTTCCATTGCTATGTGACAATGAGAGTGCAATCAAGTTAACCAACAATCCGGTTCAACATGCAAGAACAAAGCATATTGATGTCCGCCACCATTTCATAAGAGATCACCAATAAAAAGGGGACATTTGCATTGACTGTAGGCACAAAAGATCAACTTGCCGATATATTCACCAAGCCATTGGATGAGAAAAGGTTTTGCAAGATAAGGAATGAGTTAAACATATTGGATTTCTCAAATATGTGTTGATGCATCCCCTACTTATATGACATGCCTCTTCTTCGAGCAATCCAAGGTAAAAGTTGATTGGCATGGCATACATCCTTGCTAAGGACATGTTTAGTGCATCTAGTCATTTTTTACATTTAATAGGCTCATTCATAAAAAACAAATGATTTTGATGTTTGTATGGTACCACTATTGCTTCTATGCTTGACTTGATCTAGTGTAGCATATGACACGTTTGTGGGCTTGTAAACCTAGTGTTTGATCTAGAAAATGAGCTCTAAGTGTTTAACTCAACATGGTACAAGATAACCCTTATTTGGAGGTGTGAAGAAGCTTGTCCTTGGATCAAACTGAGTTAAATATCTTTGGCAAATGATCTAGATTGGACCATATTTGGGAAAATGATCATCGCCCCATTGATTGACATTGATAAATCTCAACCTATCTACATTTTGAACCTTTGTGGTGATTGATGACAAAGGGGGAGAAATAGTGTACAAACATAGTTTAAAAACAACAAAGAGGGAGAGAAATAAAGATGTAAGTGATAGGGGGAGAATTTGACATAGGGGAAGAGATATTACAAAGGAAGGGAATCAATTAAAATTTTAAGCACACAAATAGGGGGAGCAAGCTCATGAACTTATATGGTGCATTTGAATGTGCATTTCATATATTTCCTTGCATGGCACAAGTTTTAAATTTTAATATCCAATCTTATGTGGTGTATGCTAGTTGAAGGTTTGAATGATGAAATGAAAAACTAGCATGCATAGGTTAAGAAACTAGATTTATGTTCATTTTATAAAAACTAGCTCCTTACTTCTAATGTTGATCTCATGGGGTATTCTAGTTTTTGTGTATGTCTAGTTACTAATGGTGCTAAGGATGGTATATTGGTGCACTCCAATTGGTATCACGCTTTAAAGGTCCATCTTTTATACCTTAGCATCATTTGGTAGACATTGTCTCCTATATTTCCTATCTAAGCATATGTGCAAGCTACAATCCAAACTCTTAGCACATATGTAGGGGGAGCAATTGCTACCATTTGGAGTTCATGAAACTTGTCTATATCCTTTTACACATGGTAAATATGCTTAGGCAAGCATCATGGATTCAATTAAATTTTAATTCATATCTTTGTGTAAGGGTTGTCATCAATTACCAAAAAGGGGAGATTGAAAGCTCTAGTTTGGTTTTGGTGAATTGATGAAACCCTAAGTGCTAACCTAGTTAATCAAAGTGATTATGAGATAGGTAGCACTACTCCAAGTGATGAAGCAAATGAAGATCATGACATGAGGATGATGGCATGGTGATGATCAAGTGCTTGGACTTGGAAAAGAAGTAAGAGAAAAACAAAAAACTCAAGGCAAAGGTGAAATTGATAGGAGCTTTTTAGTTTAGTGATCGAGACACTTAGAGAGTGTGATCACATTTAGGATTGATAGCCGTACTATTAAGACGGGTGAAACTCGTATCGAAATACAGTTATCAAAGTGCCACTAGATGCTCTAACTCATTGTATATGCATTTAGAATCTAGTGGAGTGCTAACACCCTTGAAAACATTTGTAAAAATATGCTAACACATGTGCACAAGGTGATACACTTGGTGTTTGGCACATTTGAGCAAGGGTAAAGAAGATAGAGTTGAAAATGAGTTAGTGTAGGGTCGAGATGGCGGACTAGAGGGGGGGTGAATAGTCATTTCTAAAATTAATCGCGTCGGCTAACCGAAACAAGTGCGGAATTAAAACAATCGATCTAGCTAAGACTACACCCCTCTATCTATGTTCTCTAGCACCTTGCAAAGATCCTAATTAAGCAACTAAGGTGCCGGGCTAGCTAGAGCTCACCTATCCAATTCTAGGAGCAAGGTCACACAAACCTATGCCACTAGTACTTTAAGCAACGAGGGAGATCCTACACATGCTAGTAAGCAAAAGCACAACGCTATCAAGCTCCCTAGCAATGCTCAATAACAAGGCTACACAAGACAAATTATAGAGTGCAAATTACTTAGCTACACAAACTAAGCAATGTGACTAACAAGGTTACACAAACCAAATTAGCCACGCAAGGGAGCTACTTCTATGCTTCACAAGCAAGAAGGTAACTAGTGAGCTACACAAGCTAACTAATTACAAGAGCAACTACACAAGCACAATGTATATGATAGTACCTACAAGCTTGTGTAAGGGGCTGCAAACCAACAGGAAGAACAATGTTGACATGGTGATTTTCTCCTGAGGTTCACGTGCTTGCCAACACGCTACGTCCCCGTTGTGTCGACCGCTCACTTGGTGGTTCGGTGGCTAATTGGCATCACCCGCCAAGCCCGCACCTCAGACACCGCAAGAACCTACCCCAAAAGTGAGGGTAACTCAATGACACGCTCAACTATAGTTGCTCTTTGTGGCCCCCATGAGGCGAGCACAATGCCCCTCACAAAGCTCTTCTTCAGAGCACTGCACAAGCTTCTTGCGAGCTTCGACAGAGACCACCACCAAGCCATCTAGGAGGTGGCAACCTCCAAGAGTAACAAGCACCACCGGCTCGCAAGATGATCGCCTAGTGCCACTCGATGCAACCTCACGATGCAATCGCACTACAATCGCTCACTCACTCAATTGGATGAATATTATCAAGCTCAAGTGAGTTAGAGGGCTCCCAAGCACTACCACATAAGCCACCAAGGCTCTAGTGTGCTCAGCGACTAGCCCAAGACCGAGACCCTTTCCATTTATAGCCCCCATAAAAATAGAGCCATTGTACGCCTTCACTGGGCATAGCTTGGGGTGACCGGATGCTTCGGTCAGATCGACCGGACTCACCCTGCCAGCATCCGGTCAATGGATGGCTACCACGTCATCACTGGCTTCAAATACTGAGCACCCGATCTCAACGGTTAAGTTGCGATCGGACGCAGCATAGTGTATGACTAGACATAGGACCCCAGCGTCCAGTCACTTCCAGTAAGGTTCTAGAGACGCTCAACTGCGACCGGACGTGTCCGGTCGGTCATGATCGAACGCAGCATCAGCATCTGGTCCTTCTCTTCTCCGCATTGCCACATCAGCGGGACCGGATGCACCCACCCAGCGTCCAGTCATGAAGTGACCCAGCATCCGATCGAAGACCGACGCCTGTGCCTTCACTTCTGCCACTGACTGGACGTAGGACCCCAGCGTCCGATCACTGCGTGACCAGCGTCTAGTGCACTCTATGAAACCCTATCTTTTCTGAACAGGGCACCGGTGGCACCGTCGGACCGTCCACACTCTACGGGCGGACACTCCGCCGGTGAAGTTTTGAACCCTTTTCTCTACCGAGTTGATCCACATCAACTCCAACTTCTTCTCCTTTGTAAATGTGCCAACACCACCAAGTGTACACCACCATATGTATGTGTGTTAGCATTTTCACAATCATTTTCCAAAGGATTAGCCACTGAACTTGCCACGCCACTCGATCCTAGCGATGATGCAAAGTTAGATCACTCAAGTGGCACTATATGACCGATATGCAAACAAGTTTGCCCCTCTTGATAGTATGGCCATCTATCCTAAACCCGGTCATCAACTTCTCTACACACCTATGACCGGTGAAATGAAATGTCCTAAGTTATACCTTTGCCTTGCGCATTTCATTCCATCTCCTCAAATGTCAATGCAACACATGCACCAACACGATCAACAATGATATGATCCACTTCATATCATTATGTGATCATATTGGTTCATCGATCTTGACTTCACTTGCTTTTCACCGTTGCCTTCGTCCATCGGCGCCAAGTCTTGCTCAAGCTTCACCGCCACGCGGTCCATCGCTCCAAAGCCTCCGACTTGCCCTTCACTCTTGCAACCAGTCCATCAAGCTAAGTCTTGTCTTGATCTTCTCCCCCTTGATCACATGACTCAATGTCATGTCTCATGTGCAATGAGCTCCTTCATCATCACATGTGTGAGCTTTGCAACATCTCTGAGCCATTTCCACCTACATGGCATATGTTGCTCACACACACGTACATGTGGACTAATCACCTGCGTATCTCACATAAACACAATTAGTCCACCTAAGGTTGTTACTCAATTACCAAAATATGGATCCTTAAGAGCTTCTTCTACCTTGGTAGGCTCAAAAAAAGAGACAAAAGAGTGATGAGCAATAAATAAAGCAAGTTTTTGTGAGCGTGTCATCACTCCCTTTGATGGACTCCCTATGATGAGATCTTGTGGATGATCTTATAGTAGAGGTGTGTTTCTTCTATTGACCACTTGAGGAGGAGGTTGTGGAGCATCAACATCTTATGCTTGTACCACCATTTACTCATGGGAGACAAAGTGTCTTCATTTTCTACTCTCCCATCTTTTTCACCATCTTGTGGCACATTTGATGAAGAGGGTGGATCAATCACTTGTATATCATCTTCATCATCTTTTGGCTTGATGTCTCCAACCGGAATGTTCTTCATAGCCTCCCTCAATGGTTCATCGCCTACATCATCAAGATTCTCATGTGCTCCTTGGGAGCCGTTAGATTCATCAAATTCCACATCATATGTTTCTTCAACCAAGCCGGTGGCATGATTAAATACTCTATATGCTTTGGACTTTGATGAGTAACCAACAAGAAAACCAATATCACAACGTCTTTGAAACTTCCCTATGTGTTGCCGCTTCTTGTAGATGTAGCATTTGCAACCAAACACCCTAAAGAAGGAGACGTCTGGTTTCTTCCCATTGAGCAACTCATAAGGTGTCTTGCCAAGGAACTTTTGAAGGAATAGACGGTTGGATGCATAGCATGCGGTGTTGATTGCTTCCGCCCATAGAGCTTCGGGGGTGTTGTACTCATCAAGCATAATTCTTGTAAGAGTGATCAATGTCTGGTTCTTCCTCTCAACTACACCATTTTGTTGAGGAGTATATGTTGCGGAGACTCCATGTTTGATTCCAACTTCATCACAATATGCTTCTATGTTTATGTTGTCAAATTCTTTCCCATTGTCACTTCTTATCTTCTTGAGCTTCACTTCAAATTCATTTTGTGCTCTCTTGGCAAACTTCTTGAAGCAAGATGCAACTTTGGATTTGTCATGAAGAAAAAATACCAATGTATATCTTGAATAATCATCAACTATCACAAGACAATAAAGATTTCCTCCCAAACTCTTGTATGTTGTTGGTCCAAATAAATCCATGTGAAGGAGTTCTAGCACTCTTGTGGTTGACATGAAAGCTTTGGTTGGATGAGTATTAGCAACTTGCTTGCCGGCTTGACATGCACTACAAAGCTTGTCATTCTCAAACTTCACATCCTTCAACCCTCTCACCAAATCATTCTTCATAAGCTTCTTGAGTGAGCTCATCCCAACATGAGCAACTCTTCTATGCCATAGCCACCCAGGTGTTGTTTTGGTGAAAAGGTAAGTCTTCAAGTTAGCATCTTCGGAGGTGAAGTCCACTAGATATAAGTTGTTGTATCTAAATCCTTGAAATATCACTTCTTCATCATCCTTCTTGGATACAACAACCTCCTTCTCGGTAAACAAGCATTGGAAGCCAAGATCACACAATTGTCCAACGGATAGCAAGTTGAAGCTCAATGAAGCAACATATAGCACATTTGAGATTGAATGATCATT
The DNA here is from genome assembly GCA_904845875.1 of Miscanthus lutarioriparius. Taxonomy (NCBI): domain Eukaryota; kingdom Viridiplantae; phylum Streptophyta; class Magnoliopsida; order Poales; family Poaceae; genus Miscanthus; species Miscanthus lutarioriparius. The sequence continues at coordinate 45,801,470 of CAJGYO010000012.1, forward strand.
TGATATAGCCCCTTTGCCCAATCCTTTAACCTTGCCCTTTGAGTTATTTCCAAATGTGATTCTTTCTTGTCCATCTACTTTTTTATCTAGTGAGGTGAACATACGAGAATCACCGGTCATATGTTGTGTGCAACCACTATCAATAACCCAATGACTTCCACCGGTCTTATAGTTCACCTACACACAAGAGATTAAGCTTTAGGAACCCAAACTTGTTGAGGGCCCTTCACCTTCTTAACAAGTGACTTAGCAACCCAAATTTTCTTAGGCCTATTCTTATTGGGAGGTCCTAAGAACATCACTTTCATCTTTCCACTAGAATCCTTTCTAAGCATGTAGTGAGCATTGAAGGCAAAGGATCTAGCATACTTGGGCAAGGGTTGTGGTGGCGGAGTTTGGCATTCATGAGCAAAGTGGCCTTCTTGTCCACACTCAAAGCATCTCTTTGGCTTTGGCTTTGGCTTTGATTATTGTTGTTGAGCTTGAGCCTTCCTCTTCTCTACATGTGCCACATATCCAATGCCACTTCTATCCATCTTCATGACGGTGTTCATAAGTAGCTCACTTTGAAGATATTTGCCTCTTGTGAACTTGCTCAAACCAACCTTGAGATGCTCTTTCTCCAACTTGAGCTTCTTGTTCTCTTCCTTAAGAGCATCATTGTTCTTCTCTTCCTTGAGCTTCTTGTTTTCCTCTTTGAGCTTCTCATTCTCAAGGATCAAGTCACCATCATGATCAAGGGTTTCAAGCACAATGGTGTTGTGGCTTTTGATTTCTTCAAGATCTTTCTTGAGCTTTGCATTGTCATTCTTTAGCTTGACAAACTCATCATAATCATCGGCCTCAGCCACTTGCTTGCCCTTGCTACTAGAACCTTGCTTAATGCTCTCAATGATCAAGTCGTCACATGATGTATCTATATCAATCTTAACAACATGGTTAGTAGCATCATGTGGCTCATTGGATAGAAATTCTTGAGCAATAACAAGATTATCATGATTAATCTTAAGAGTAGTATATTCATCTTTTAGCTTGTTGTGGCTAGTGATGAGCTCATTGTGCACCCACTCAAGTTTATCATGTTTATCTTTAAGCTCTTTCTTAGAAGATTTGAGCTCCTTGAGTTTGGATGACATAGCATCATTTGCTTCTCTAAGCTCAACATTAACCTTTTCTATTGTATCACATTTTGCTAAAAGTGAATCATTCTTAGCCTCTATTTTTTCATTTTTAGCTCTACTCTTTCTAATGATCTTAGTGTATTGTGTTAGTATTTTAACAAGATCATCATATGAAGGTGAATCATTATCATCATCGCTATCGCTATCATCATCACTAGCTTGCTCATCATCACTACTATCATCATTATTAGTTACATTACGTTCACCCTTGGCCATAAGGCATAGGTGTGTAGAGGATGATGGTGGTGGTGGCGGTGAAGATGAGAGATCAATAGCTATGGCGGCCACCTTCTCATTGTCACTATCATTATCGAATGATCCACTAGATGAATCAATGTCCGTGAGCCAATCACTGACAATGTAGGCCTTTCCACTCTTCTTCTTCTTGTGGAAGTCTCTCTTCTTGCCATCTCTCTTCTTATATGGCTTGTTCTTCTTCTTTTCATCTTCTTCTTCATTGCTTGAGTCATCTTTCTTGCCCTTGAACTTGTTATTGAACTTGTCTTTCTTGGGCTTGGTGCATTGGTGTGCTAGATGACCAAGTTCACCACAATTGAAGCAATCCATTTCGGAGATTGGCTTTCTTCTAGAGCTTGTGAAGAACTTCTTTTTCTTGCCATCGAACTTGATGCCACTCTTGTTTAGCTTCTTTAGCATCTTGGTGGTTTTCTTCACCATGAGAGCAAGGCTTTCATCATCACTTGAGCTCTCATACTCAAGTCTTGCTTGGCCCTTCTCTTGGCTAGCTTTGAATGCTAAGTCTTTTTCTTTCTTCTTTGTAGAGGATGAGCCATCTTGAGGTGTGATGTGCATGTACATCTCATGAGCATTGATCTTCCCCAAGATTTGTGTTGGTGTAGCGGTGGAAAGATCATCTTGATGTAGTACGGTCACAATATGCCCATATTTGTCAATGGGAAGGACACTCAAGATCTCTCTCACAATGTCGGATGGTGACATTTGAGTAAGTCCAAGCCCATTGACTTCCTCTACAAGAACATTCAAACATGAATACATTTCATTAGCACATTCTTTAGGAAGCATTTCAAAAGAGTTGATCCTTTTCATGACAAGATGATAGCGTTCCTCACGCTCACTCTTTGTTCCCTCATGGAGCGCACAAACGTCTAACCATAGTGCATGGGCGTCTTTGTGGTTCTTTACATGGTGGAACACATCTTTGCAAAGGCCTCTAAAGATGGTGTTGCGAGCCTTTGCATTCCATTTTTCATAGTTCACTTCATCGCCTTGAAGTTGTGTGGGATTCCTAGGTCTTGGGAAGCCATGTGAGGTGGCTCTAAGTATTCCAACGTCTAGAGCTTCTAGGTACGCCTCCATGCGAATTTTCTAATATGGAAAATCATCCCCCTCGAAGATAGGAGGAGATCCATCCCCATGAGACATCTTGCTCTAAGCGGTTAAGCTTAAAAATGAGAGCACGAGGCTCTGATACTAATTGAAAGGATCAAGATGCCCAAGAGGGGGGTGAATTGGGCAAATTCTAAATTTCTTTGCAATAATTAAGTCCTATGGTTAGCCCAATTAACCCCTTGTGCCTAAGAAGTGTTTCTAGTTGTTCTACCGCACAAATGACTTGCAACCTAAGTTCCAATCCTACTCTAGCATGACAATTCTATGAATTGTAAAGACAAGAATTGAATTGCTCAAAGTAAATACTCAAAGTAATTGCTCAAAGGAAATACTCAAAGTAAATGCTCAAAGTAAATAGAGAAGGAGGAACGCGACGATGTTTTGCCGAGGTATCGGAGAGTCGCCACTCCCCACTAGTCCTCGTTGGAGCACCCACGCAAGGGTGTAGCTCCCCCTTGATCCGCGCAAGGATCAAGTGCTCTCTACGGGTTGATTCTTCGACACTCCGTCGCGGTGAATCACCCACAACCGCTCACAACTTGAGTTGGGTCATCCACAAGCTCTCCGGATGATCACCAAGCTCTCCAATCACCACCAAGCCATCTAGGTGATGGCGATCACCAAGAGTAACAAGCACAAACTCTCACATGACCACGACAAGCCTAGGGAGAAAGATGGATGCACACTTTGCTACTCTTGATCTCACTAATGAGGGCTCTCTTTGGGATTCTCAAATCTCAATCACCTCACTAGGACCTTGCTCTTCTTGGCACTCACAAAATGTTTCTCAGCTGTTGGAATGAGCAAAAGTGACTCCACACACGAGTGGAGCTTCTATTTATAACAAGGGCTGAAAAATGAACTGTTATGTGCCTCTGCGGGGTGACCGGACGCTCCGGTCATGTTGACCGGACGCTCCGGTTAGTTCAACCCGCACACTAGTGTTTAAGTGTTGACCAGACACGGGCAGGGTCCGATCACCACTGACCGGACGTGTCCGGTCGCAAATATCCCTCACTGGAACTTTACTGTACTCGACCGGACGCTGAACCCCCAAGGTCCGGTCAGTACTGACCGGACGTGTCCGGTCGAAGAATTCCTTCTATGGAACCTTACTGGAGTCGACCGGACGCTGGTCCTCAGCACCCGGTCACTCGACCACTCAGCGTCCGGTCGCGCCAGACGCAATCTCCTTGGTCAAATGAACTGACCGGCGGTTGCACCGGAGCCAGCGTCCGGTCAGTATTTGACCCTCCATTCACTTCCAACTCTTGATCATATGTGAATGAAGTTATCTCTATAGGATCTAAGGGCTTTGTTGGAGCTACTTAGTGCTAGACTTAGCAAGTGTGCATCACACCTAACTCACTAGACTCACCTAGGCCAAGCTACCCATCCACCCCCCCCCCCTTAATAGTATGGCCAAAGGAAAGAACAAAGTCCTAAACTACTCTAAGTGTCTCTCCAACTCCAATCGACACTTAGAACTAGTCATCCTTAACCTTGTCGTCCATCCTTTGAAAACCGAAATGATTTCCATCGTAGGGGCATGACATCCATGATAGCCCAATCGATCTCCATTACCATGACCTAACTTAATTGCCTCTGCAAAACACACGTTAGTCATAGTAATCTTGTATTGTCATTAATCACCGAAACCCAACAAGGGACCTAGATGCTTTCAGAGCTCTTTGGACTTGATCGGACGTTGCGTCTCCTACGTCCTGTCTGGTGTGACAGGATGCATCCGGTCGGCCCAGAGCGGCTCTGGGAGCTCTCAGGACTCGACCGGATGCTGCGTCTCCTACGTCCGGTCGTTTTCTAACAGCGTGTTCGATCATGTAGTACTATTGTGTGTGGCTAAACAATTTGAAAGGGACACGTGGTGGTCAGGCTATGACCGAACGCAGTGACTGGACGTGTCTGGTCACCACACCGGATGCGTCCGGTGCACATGACTTACGCGTTTGGTCGTCCCGCAATCAGCCCAATAATTGAGCCAACGACTCTATTGTTTAGGGGTGTCTATAAATATCATTTGGCTAGCTCTAGCTCACTCTCTTGGCCATTTGCATTGACATAGCAACCTTGTGAGCTTAGCCAAAGCCCTCCCGCTCATCTCCATCATTGATTCATCATCTTTGTGAGATTGGGAGAGAATCCAAGTGCATTGCTTGAGCATTTGCATCTAGAGGCACTTGGTGTTTGTTTTTCGCTGTGGGATTCGCTTGTTACTCTTGGTGGTAGCCACCACCTAGACGGCTTAGAGCAGCGAGGATCGTCGAGCGAAGGTTGGTGATTGTCTCTGACTCCGATCATGGTGATTGTGAGGGGTTCTTGACCTTTGCCCGGTGGAGAGCCAAAATGTACTCTAGTAAATTACTCGTGGCTTGTGTGATACTCATCTTGTGTTGGTTGTGCGGCACCCTATTGAGGGTTTGGCATGTGATGCCAATTAGCGCATGAACCTCCAAGTGAGTGAATCGCCACAACGGGGACTAGCTTGCCGGCAAGCAAGTGAACCTTGGAAGAAAAATCATTGTGTCTTGATTGTCTCCTTGGTATTCATTGGTATTCACTCATTGGTCACTTGCCACGGCGGTACAACTCTCTACCACTCTCTTGTATTTCATTATACATTCACTTGGATAGAGCTAGTGATAGTTAAGACTAGATAGTGTATCATTTAATTGTATCACTCTCACTAGGTTGATCATCTAGGTGTATATTAGTGACATAGCTTTGTTGTGATATACTAGAGATCATAGAAAATAGAATTGGGTAGGTGGCTTGCAACCCTAAGTATAGAGCTAGCACAAAATTTGCTTAGTGTTGTTGTAGAAAATTATTAACTAATCATTTGTCTTAGTGTTGTTGTAGAAAATTTTAATAGGCTATTCATCCCCCCTCTAGCCATTAGGACCTTTCAGGCCTATATATATCATCCCCTGCCACCCACAGGCATAACTTCAGTCATCAAGTCATTTGAGAAGATAGAAACCCTAATCATCCTCAGAGCTCCATCATATTCTAGGGAGTAGCTAGTTAGGCTAGGTCTAGAGGGAGGCAAGCAGGCTTCGGTTGGATTCCCGATCTTGTCAAGAGCGTGGTTTGGTGTAATTTATGTACCCCCTCTCTTTTGTACCTCCATAATTTTTATATGCTAGTTATAATTGTTATGACAATATTAGTATTTGTCTTATTCATGTTCTTTGTTATAATGTTCATCGTCTACTTTGATTATATGCTTAGTATAGTTATATTATCATCATGTTTATGCATAAGTTCATATAACGCTCACTCTAAGGTACCATTGGTGAGTGGTCAACATTGTGTAAACGGGGTGCTTATACGTTGTTTACCTGTGAATACACCCTATATTCTGGGTCATGTGGTAGATCATGGATGTGACACTCCCGTTGAGTCCTTTGTAGTCCACTCCCCGAATATAGGCACGCGTAGGATCCACTTACGAAGGAAGAACAAGCTTTGTTCTTAATCTTCCTTAATAATATCCCTTATGTGTACATATGAAGATGATCTTAGCAATGATTACTAGGTATAATTGCACTAATCAATGTATGCTTTGACTTATAATTAAGAATAACTTAGGAATTATTCCTCTAATATTCTACTTGACCATGGTAATGCCATAGAAAGGAGTACTCTAAGTGATTTATCATTATTATTTGTCAATACTTATCATATATATTATCCTATGACTTACCCCTATTATGAGTAGAACATTGGTTATGGTTTATTTCTTCATCAATAGTATAAGTTATCAATACATGTCCATGCTAAACCTTCCCTGTGGTAAAAATATAAATAATGATACCTGGAATACTCCCGGGTGAAGTGCTACAATGGTATAATTATCTGTGCGCTTGCAGATTCCTTTCATATATTTATTCATCCTAGTCACATAAATTAATAAAGAACCGCTTAGTATTATTCTAGTAGTAATGCTATGTAGGACAAACAAGCATCTCTGGCACCATTTTTAGGGATGACAACCTAGTACAAGTGATGCTAGGAGATGTAGGAATATTACCGGTGACTACTTAAAACAAGTGACAAGTTAATAAATACCAACAAGCATTTTCTGGCGCCGTTGCCAGGGAAGGTAGCTAGGCAATGGAAGTATTGATAAAACTTATACTTATTGATGTGATCAAGGAAAACCATTGACCTCTGCTCAAATAGGCTTATCCTTGTTTTATCTACTTGTGTATCTTATGCAGGGTAATGTATGACGGGTTTTGACCTTCTGACGAACTACGTTGAAGATCCAGAAGCATTAATTAGGAGGACTAAGGATAAACTCAAGAAAGTTCTAGCTTTAAAGTCGAAAGACAACCATATAAGGCGGAGCTTAACACCTGAATTTGAAGCCATGGCTAATTAGACTCTCCGTGAATTCTCTGCTCCAACTATGGCCAACATCCGTACTGGACCGATAGTCAATGTCGGAGATAATGGATTCAGGCTCAAGCCAGCTCTTATCAACATGGTGCAAGCAAGCCAGTTTTATGGAAAGACACATGAAGATGCGAGTGCACATCTCCAACACTTCCTAGAGATCTGTAGCACTTTCACCATCAAAGGAGTAACCCAAGATGCCATATTACTTTGCCTCTTTCCATTCTCACTCTTGGGAAAGGCAAAGTAATGGTTCTACGCTAACAAAGATAGAAATACTATATGGGATAACTGCTCCACTGCCTTTCTAGCAAAAATTTTTCTCACAGGCAAGACCAATGCTCTGCGTGGGAGAATCTCAAGCTTTCAGCAACAATATATTGAATCTGTCCCTGAAGCATGGGAATGCTTTCAAGATTCCATTGCAGAATGTCCTCATCATGGGATAGAGAATTGGCTACTCATGTAGACTTTCTATCATGGGTTGACTAACAGTACCTGTGAGACTATGGATGTTGCTGCTGGAGGTAAATTCCTATCACTCACAATACCAGCTGCAATAGCTATTGTGGAGAAGATGGCCTCCAACCAAGGTTGGAATGAAGAATGTCTTCTGACCTGCAAGAGATATGGAGGTATGCATCAACTCAAGGAGGTAGACATGTTGTCTACCAAGATGGACCAGCTAATGAAGAAGCTTGAAGATTGAGCCAATGAGAAGCAAGAAGTCATGCATATTCATGATTCTCTCATGACATGTGAAGTGTGTGGAAACACTGGGCATTCAGGGAGGGGAGCAACTGTCCTGAAACCCAAGAGGATGTGAACTTTGTCAAGAACAACAACTACTTTCGTCCTCAGCAGAATCAAGGATGGAACTAGCAACAGAGACCAAACTACCAAGGTAACTATCAAGGTAATAATTTTAATAATTTTAATCAACCACCCTTGAGAGAATTAATTGTTGGCAAATCCAAACTTATGGACTGATTATCTAGAAAGGTAGCTACCAATGATAAAATTTTAGAGAACATAAATAATAGAATGGATAGCTTTGCTTCTGCCATTAAGAACTAGCATAGCTTTAATAAAATGATAGAATCACAAATAGCTCAGCTAGCAGCTGTTGTTCCTCCGTCGGACAAAGGTAAGATTCCAGGGCAACCGAAAGATCTAGAAACTACAAATCTTAACGATATTCACAATGCAGCATATTACTGTATACAACCATCGATGAGAAGGTGGATAGATTATACCTTGCCAGAAAAGAAGAGAGATCCAAGGAGACCCGTCATCCCCATCGCCAATGGACCTCACATTTTTCAAGAAGTTGTCTGTGACTTCGGAGCAAGTGTCAACATCATGCCTAAGGTAATTTATGATCAAATTAATGGAGATACTTTGTTGTACATAAATATGCATTTGTAGCTTGTAGATCAGTCACTCTGTTACCCCAAGAGAGTTCTTGAAGATGCCATTGTTCGAGTGGGACAATCATATGTTCCCGTAGACTTTGTGGTTTTGGAAACATGTGGTGATGTAAGGGCACCCATTATTTCGGGCCGACCTTTCCTAAGCACCACAAAAGCCATCATCTACGCGGACAATGCCAAGATCGATTTCACAATAAAGGATAAAAAGGAAAAGTTTTCTTTCAATAACCGCATCTTGCAATCTCCTAGACATCCACAAACGTCGTACCTGCCCGAAGAGACAACAGTAACCAAGAAGAAGAACAGGAGGAGGAAGAATAAGGCCAGACAACCCCAAGAAGAATTAGTTAACATGATCAACACACTTCGATCAGAGTATGACCACCTCCTCGCTTCACCATTCCTTGCTAAGAAGGATGATCCAGGAGTACCCACGATCAAGTATACCATTGGACAAAGAATATTCCACAAGACCTTCAACGACATTGGGTCGGGTGTCAATATAATGTCCAAGGTAACGTAAGAATACTTATTTGGTGATGAACCTTTGTTCCCTACATATATGCAATTACAAATGGCGGATCAATCAATCTGATTTCCAGAAGAAATATCAAAAGATGTCATGGTAAGAATACATGATCAGTTTGCCCCTGCTGACTTCATGGTTCTAAACATGGGTGAAGAAGAAGATGATATGTCCATCATCCTTGGAAGACCGTTCCTCAACACTACAAATGCAATCATCTACGTCGGATCTGGACAAGTCCACTTCCAATTCCCTGGAGAGAAGGTATACTGTTACTTTATTAGTTATACCACTTATGAGCAGCCGAAGAAGTTCCGCTCCAGGAGAAGATGTCGATCATCCCAAAACCAAAAGAATCAATCCCCAAAAAAAGTTGGGAGGAAGATGAGGAACCTGAAGAAGTCGTAAAAGATGAACCTACTCTACCTAAGTGAAGTCCATAGACCAAGCAGGTATGAAAAGAGAAGATGACATCACCATCAGAGACACCGTCACAAGATGTGCAGCCATCTGGGTCTCCATCATTGAGACCAGATGATGCACCCAAAAAGTGAAGGACTTTTCTCTAGCCAAGTCCTGTCCAAAGGACTTAAAAATCTGAACCCTAGTTGTGAGGTAAAATCGGTAGTTATCCATATTTAGTTTCTAGCATTACATGAATTATTTTTCACTTTAGCATATTTACTTTTCTACATTTGTCTTGCACTCATAAAAAAACATAAAAAGTTTCATCACTGTATATCATCATCACATTATAAAAATCCTAAGCCTCACGTGAGTAATTTTATGGTATGTAAACACTCACAAGAATAGTCACTATGGTGGCATAAAAATATATATAATGCATGCATATTTTCTTTCTGCATTATATAAATAAGAAAATCAAAAAATATTAAATAGACATCCTACTAGAACTTTGCCAATTAGGAAATCTGACTAAACCTCCAAGGACAACAAATCTCTAAATTGCTGACCACTAAACCCTTATCCTAATCTGTGCCATGAGTTTTGATGTTCTTGTTGGAGTATTTTGCAGGATGATCAAGAGTAAAGCCATCCATCCGAAGTATATTTTTCCAAACTGCTGCTACACCCGTTGCACAAGGAACCCTACTTCTAGACGGATGAGAAAGACTTCTACTGGTAGACTCACTCTAAGAAAGACCACGACAACATCTAGCTTGGGGAAGGAGCATCCCCCGTTAATCTAGCTAAGTATTTCTTTCCTTTTTGTTCTATTATTTCTAAGTCATAAAAAGATGCATAACAAACTAAAAAGTCAAATAAAAATTTATCTTAACTAGTTATATATATAGTAAGGGGTGATTTTAAAAATGAAAAACAAAATAAAAAGTGTGTGTCTAGTTTTATGTTTTAGGAGCTAAATAAATGAACTCTAAGGATAATCTCTTGCGATAGAAATAATGAATAGTTGCTCTGTCTTAATTCCTTTCAAGTACCTAGTTTTTAGCCTTAAATTCTCCCGAGTTTTGGATACGACTGTTTTGATATAAGAATTTACTCTGAACTTGAAACTCACGGGTAGCATATGCTTGATCTAAGTCTAGATAATTGACAGATATGATATGAGAAGGTCTGAGCTATTGTTTATCTTGTTCCAAGTGATAGTAAAGTTCTAGAGATTTATCTTTTAGATATGAGTTAAATGCACCAGCGGCCCCTGAACTTGTAGGCATGTGTCACATAGGTCCATGAACTTGGAAAATGCATTTTTGGGTCACTAAACTTGTTAAGTGGTGCACCGCAAGCCCAAACCAGCCACGTGGACATTTTTTGCTGACGTGGCATGCTAGTATGACATATAATTTTCATTTAACCCCTCACATTTATTTTTCTCATAAAAAATAGACCCAGCGCCTGCCGTGCTTAGGAACACACCGAGCCGACACAGACCACGGAGCCTTGCCTTCATCGTGACTTCTCTACCACCGTTCCCACGCTTGCTCCACTGTGTAGGTCTCTTCCTCTAGGCCGGCGAGCAGTTTTGACACATCGCTCATCTCGATCTTGGTAGCCGGCTCGGCCGCCGGCGATGGGCTATGCGCCTTGGCGAGCGTCCCAGCTCCCACGGGTCGGCGTCCCCCTGCAGCCGCTCGTCATTCAAAGAAGACGACAAGCGTAGCCCTTTCACGACATTACTCGCGGCCACCAAAGGGAAGTACTCGACAATGACGCGCCGTGCTCGTTGTCACCCAACACCGCGCGCTCCGCCTTCCCGATATGATCTCCAAGCAGCACCATCCCGTAGCTGTACACGCCGGCCTTGGCGATGATGGGCACGCCGAGATCCACTCCGCAGTGAGGTACTCGATGGTGCCCCGCACCATCGCCGAGACGCTGGTGAAGTCCCTCCCCACCGGTTTACGCCATGCCGAAGTCGGCGACCTTGAGGACGAGGTCCTCGTCGAGCAAGATGTTCTCCGGCTTCATGTCGCAGTGGATGATGCAGTCCCGCAACCCTTGTGGAGGTACAAGAAGCCCCGGGCGATGTCGAAGCGTGATCTCGAACTCCGGCGCTCAGCTCGGCATCGGGCGGCGCCAAGCAGCTCCCCAAAAAGCGCCCTATCCAAAGAAACCGTTGGGCATGTAGTCGAGAGCGAGTAGCCGCTTCGCTGCCGTGGGAGGAGAAACCACGCGAGGCGGACGAGGTTGACGTGCTAGATCCTGCCGATGGTGCGCACCTCGCTCTGAAATCGCTTCTCCCCCACGTAGAGGAGGCGCCCGAGCTTCTCCGAGAAGTTCTTGGTCGCCTCCTCCTTTGTCAGTATTTGAACGCCATGAGGCTACCACCTTCTGCTGCTGCTTGCATGAATCTTATGTCGCTCTGTCTTCTCCTAAACATCTTAACAAACACGGACACAATGGCACACAAGACTAGGATCGACGCAATTGAGGCAGTAGAAACGAAGATTGCTTGTTCATTCACGATCTTTTGAGGACACGTCCCATGGAAGACAACCGGAGGTGAAGATCATCCATTCTCGCAGTGTCGCCGACCCGTCACTCCAAGTTGAGCAGTCACCGTACCACAGAGCACATCATCTTCCGCCATAGGAGTAAGCGTTGCAGTCTCAACTCCTCAAGCACGCCAATCTGCCATTCGGGTTGATCCCCAGCGAGTACACGCCGGGAGCCGGGTCACTGGAGCTCCTCCAGCAAGTCAGAGCCTACACGTGGCCGGTGATCTTGTTCATGCCAAGATGGACTCCCGGGAGCCACATGTCGGTGGGATGCTCAGCGCTCAGCCACAGGACCTCACCGTCGTGCCGCGCCGGGAGGACGAGGTTCGACCGTCACACTGACCCCCCCTCCGCACTGTCTCCTCCATCGAGGAGCGCCTTCATCACGGGACTTGGCGAGGGACCCATCCTCGGACGCCTCCTCTAGTGCCTCCCACGGCTTGCTCTCCTACAGCCGCCGCCCACAGCCAGACTCCACGCCCGCCCCCGACGGCAGCGGCCGCTGCCCGCTCTTCTTCTTGTCGAGCATGGAGCAGTGTCGCTGAAGCCTCCCTATTCTGTGCGTTCATGAGCAGGGTGGGCGCTGGGTCTATTTTTATGAGAAAAATAGATGTGAGGGGTTAAATGAAAATTATATGTCATACTAGCATGCCACGTCAGCAAAAAATGTCCACGTGGCTGGTATGGGCCTGCGGTGCACCACTTAACAAGTTTAGTGACCCAGAAATGCATTTTCTAAGTTCATGGACCTATGTGACACACGCCTACAAGTTTAAGGGCCGCTGGTGCATTTAACTCTTTAAAAAATATAAAAATGTTACATGATGAGCTCCTGTATGACAAAGCTTGAATTCCTACCAGAGTCATATATGATATTTAGATTAGGAAAACTTCCACATATATGCTGCTTGCATTGCATTGAGTTTGGTCAAGCTTTGTTGACCCTTATGAGAGGTTTGTCATGCTCTTAAAATTAAGATCACGTACACATCACCCAAATATGCACTACTCCTACACTAGGGGTAAGCGCAACATGTCATTTCATCTAGATCCACCCAAAAATGTTTTACTCCTACAATGGGAGTAAACACCAAAAATATTCTTCATAGGATATCCACCAAATAAATGCTCTAAGTTCTTATTACTATCTCTCAAAAGTTTTGTTGCAGAAAAGAAGCATGTGGCTATGCAAAAGTTAATCATAAAAAAGAGAAAGAAAAAAGAGATGAGAAAAAATGGACACAAAAGTGTTCAAGATATTGAAAACAATGGGTACTTAGATGCCCGCCTAAAAAAGAGAAAGAGAGATGAATAAGATAGCCCCTATTCTCTAGTAAATGTTTCTAAGTTTCAAAAGAGACATATGATTTCAAGGAGCATAGTAGAATTAGGTTAGCTATCATATATATCACCACACACATGCACATCTTAATTTGATTGTATGACTCAACTCTCTTTGGATCCGAGGTTTGACTTTACAATATATGTATTGCAAGTATGCTCTTTTATGCTTTCTCCACTCATATGAGCTCCACATAAGCTTTAGTTGTAAGAAGAAAGATAGGCATAACATCACTTTTGCCTTGATAAGGATCCACAAATACCACATATATTGAGAGACTTAAGAGCGTCATACAATGGAAGCTCTGAGTTTTATTTTCGAAAATCTATAAAAACTCTGGAATAATGGTTGAACAAATAACTTGAGAATAGTGTTTGACTTGATTGTTCTATCTTTCAATTGCTCAAGACCCAAGTAAAGGCTAAGAAGCCCTATGGTTGAAGTTAATATGGGTAAGTTTGAAAGTTAGATCGGTTCATTCTAATCCGGAGGAGAATTCTTATTTGAACGCATGTGTACTTTTGAGGAGTGAAAGCATCGACGCAACTCCTGATCCATTTACTAAGTTTAGCTTTGTTAAGGGACTAGCAAAGGTTAAGCTTGGAGCAGTTTGTTGATGGTAGTTAACAACCATTATAAATCATCAATACAACATGTATAAGGGCATAAATATAATCACCAACGAAGGTATAGGGGTTTAAACTAACAATTTCCACGAGTTTTGGTGAATCAGTATTTTCTATAGGGTTTATTCATAAAACCGTCAAGGTGGACCTACATGTCAGATTTAATCGCACTTATCCGCAGCGAAACGGACACCAGAAGACTCGAGAGGACTCCACGCCGAGGCAGAGAGGTAGAGCCTGCCAGGTCAGGCCGCCCGGCCCCCTGGGCCCACATGTCAGCCTCTCCTTCGAATGTCGGTTCTCCACCGCCTCCTAGGTTGCATCTACGCCGTCCATTAAGTCGGTTTGATCCAAGGGCTCACGTTGGACGCTTCAACCTATATATCAGCCCCTGCCACCCCCTAGCATAACCCCAGTCATCAAGTCATTTGAGAAGACAGAAACCCTAATTATCCTGAGAGCTCCACCATATTTTAGGGCATAGCTAGTTAGGCTAGGCCTAGAAGGAGGCAAGCAGGCTTCGCTTCTATTTCCGATCTTGTCAAGAGCGTGGTTTGGTATAATCTTTGTACCTCCATTATTTTTATATGCTAGTTACAATTGTTATGACAATATTAGTATCCATCTTATTCATGTTCTTCGTTATAATGTTCATCGTCTACTTTGATTATATGCTTAGTATAGTTAGATTATTATCATGTTTATGCATAAGTTTGTATAGCGCTCACTCTAAGGTACCATGGGTGAGTGGTCAACATTGTGTAAGCGTGGTGCTTATACGTTATTTACCTGCGGATACACCCTATATTCTAGGTCATGTGGTAGATCATGGATGTGACACTCCCGTTGAATCCTTTGTAGTCCACTCCCCGAATATAGACGCACGTAAGGTCCGGTTACGAAGGCGAACAAGCTAATCTTCCTTAGTAATATCCCTTATGTGTAGATATGAAGATGATCTTAGCAATAACTACTAGGTATAATTGCAATAATCAATGTATGTTTTGACTTGTAATTAAGAATAACTTAGGAATTATTCCTCTAATATTCTATCTGACCATGCTAATGTCATAGAAAGGAGTACTCTGAGTGATTTATCATTATTATTAGTCAATACTTATCATATATCTTATCCTATGACTTACTTCTGTTATGAGTAGAACATTGGTTATGGTTTATTTCTCTATCGATAGTATAAGTTATCAATATATGTCCATACTAGACCTTCCCTGTGATAAAAATATAAATAACGATACCTGTAATACTTCCGGATGAAGTGCTACAATGGTATAATTATATGTGCGCTTGAAGATTCCTTTCATATATATATTCATATCTATTCTTCCAAGTCACATAAATTAATAAAGAATTACTTAGTATTATTCTAATAGTAATGCTATATAGTACAAACATGCATCTCTAACACCATCATTAGGAATGACAACCTAGTACAAGTAATGCCAGGAGATATAGGCATATTACAAGTGACTACTTAAAATAAGTGATAAGTTAATAAATACCAACATGCACTCTCCCAAACGCGCCCTTGGTTTCCTTGCTGGGCTAGGTTTTCTTCTAATTCGGCTTTGGCAGCGGCTGCTTAGCTAATTACTAGTGATTATAAAGCTGATTAGGTGTTACATCTAATAAAACATGTGGAACATTAGAGGGGGGGCAGCCCCCCCCCTTCCGTGCTGATACGGCGACAGAGCGGCCGTTTGTGAGGCCAGAGGAAGTATGAGAGAGGGTTTTTGGCACTGCAAAAGCAAGTCGAAACAGAGTTAGCCGATTTGTGATAGACGGTGTGGTCTTAAGTCTGTTATTTGCACATGTGGACCAATTTTTTTTTCGTTCGTGGTACTCTCCCCTCTTCCCTGAGTTGCGAGTAGGATCATTCTTCTTTTTCTCATCATGACGTACAACCGCGCGCGGATAGGCGCACTGGAAAATCGCCCGGCTGGTGGCACGGCTAGTCCCAGAAAGATTCGCAGATACATCCATCTGTCTGTTGTTCGTCCACCTTTACGTCACAGCGCCGGTGCTTTGCGACTGGGTGAGTCGCACCCAGTTGACTGGGATCATTTAGAAGGCTTGTTCGGCTGATATTAAAATCGGCTGAAGTTATTTTATTGTGAAAAGAAAAATACTGTAAACTGATAAATCGGCTGATAAGTTCGTAAATCGGCTGATAAGTTCAAACGAACGTACTATCCTAGTTGGATCGTCTCCGGCGAGCCTGCGAGTGGAGCCAGTGTCCAGTTGGACAATTTTGCCCCCGCCCTGGCCGGGTCACCTGCCGACGTCTGTCAAATGATCCAGGCATCGCCGTCCGTGCCCGGATCACGTCTGAATGGCTGAATGGATGTTCAGGGATACGGCCGGTATCGTGGCGTCGTACGTACGTCGACACCCAAACAATAATTGTGCCCGGGCCCGGCAGAGGGACCCGGATGGTTCATTCCGGGTTCCGATTCCCATCGGCCGACGACGAACGCTGCGACTGCGACGAACCTGCTCGTGCTCGGGTCGGGCCCCAGCGGATCAGCTCGCTGCGGCTGGCGTGCCGGGTGCGTGCATGCACCGCACGTGCACCTTTGACTGCTAGGAGATACGGACAAAGCGCTGAAAGAGTTTGTGTGGTCCTTTTATGTGGGATCGATATAACAGAGGTATTTCTCACTAATGTAAAAGGTGGGGTAACCTATACAATTCTAATGTAGTCAACCAAACACACTTGTTTGCACTCTCCTATACAGGCTAGATACCTAAGCATGAAAGTCAATAACACGCATAACACTTTACAATTTCTTATTTAGGCAAACCAAACAACAATAAATTGCATAACCTTGTCCAGCTAAAGAGTATGCTGCATAACCCATAATGCATTACAATATAAATGCAAGAAATCAATCAGACAGAACGTATACTATAATTTCTTTATTTGCTCCGTCGTGAATTTCTATCTACAACAAAGCCTCTGTAAAGCTACAGATATATCATCCATCAATGCCTTGGCTAAAAACTATTGTTGTCTATATCGGTCCTTTCTTTCACCGCATTGCTATCATGTGGTGGTACAATTTCTACCGAGAACGAATCAATGCACCATTTAGGCCATGTTTGGTTGAGTCATGGGCGTGGGAAAAAAAAACTCATTGTGGGCTGTGTGAGCTATAGAAAAAGTCATGTGGTGGTCATGAAAATAGAAAAGCTGAAAACTGTTTGGTTAAACAAGTATAAAATATACCTTTTATCTTTATCTCTCTTGAAACAACTATGGAAGAGCTTTTTATTCCACCAATTTCAAAAAGCAGAAAGCCAAAAACCAAAAGTAGGGTCAACCCAGCTTTCAAAAATGAACTACGGAAAAGCAGCTGCTTCTGAAAAAACACCCTCCAAAAACAGCTCCTTTGGTTGGGCTTTTGGCTTTTAGGGCCAAAAGCCAAAGCCAAAAGTCCAACCAAACAGGCCTTAGTCTCTTCTTTGTAAACTCTGTTTCTCGCTGAAACCACTTTCCATGTCTCGCATTATAAAGCCTTCCATAATGTTGAGTGAAGCCAGGAAAAAATTAGGGCCCATAAATGATAATCCTACATTACTCCTACTACGCCACAACATGGATATCTAGTACACGTCCCACATAAGACATTAAGAAATTAAAAATGAAGGCAAGCATATCAACACCAATGCTTCATTTGTCTCCATTTTGCATCTTCTAAGACACAGGGCTGCTTTCTGTTCTTCAGTCATCACCACCGTGCATTGCAGTGTTCGAAGTGACGCTTAAACCTTCTCTCTCCAATCTTAGCACCACTCTACACCACGGAAGGAAGGCCTAATAAGACAGCCAAGGAACTAAGGGCCTGTTTTGCCTTATGTTTTTATACCTGGTTCATACGAGTTCGGCCACGGTAGGTAAAGGCTGATCCAGTAGGTGCAATTTGATGTGTTTGATTGTTTTTCCCAGCAAAGACGGGCTAGTCAAGGATCTTGTTTGTTTGCCTGTACGGGGTATATGGTCAGGATCTAGTAGAGTTACCCCAAAATTTTCCATTCTGTTCCTTCAGACATTTCTACGAACAGGTTGAAGGCGCACGCCATTCATGAGTGCAGCCATGCTACCGTCCTCCACGGCAAACCACCTGCTTCGTCCACATCGTCGGGCACGGCGCTCGTCTTCGTGCCTATCTCGTTGCGGACCCCTGCGCTGCTCCTGGTGGAGCAGGCACTACCGCTTGCTGTGGCCGGTGGCCACCCTCGGTGTAGGCCGAGCGCCACCACCGGCCGGCCGAGGCCCTTCCTCTCCTCCGGCGTGCAGCAGCGATCGTAACACCCCGCGTCCAAAAACTGTTTATATGGCCCAGCTCTGCACGTGGAACGGGCCAGCACCTCGCTTACACTTTCGTCCTCGCTTCGTATAAAAGGGTTAACCCGGCGATGCTACGTTTAGAACGACAAGGTTTATAAGCTTGCCCTCACCCTCCTAAACTTTCAAGGTGGTACTAAACCCACCAACCACAACCACACATGAGCCGAGCCACTTGGGCCACATGTGCAACTTCACAGCTAATACAGGCTACTAATGGGCTAGGGTGTTACAGCGGCAGGTGCGCGCGACGGCGAGGCGCGGGCGGGACAGGGGTGCGGCTAGGGCGGCGAGCTCCTGAAGGCCGGGGACAGGGGAGGGTGAGAAGCCAAGGAGGAGCGCGGCAGTGGTGAGGAGACGAGCGCTGTGTCGCGGACTCGCGGGTGATAGAACCAGAGGTGATGGAATCGTTCGCTTCACGAGGAAGAGAACCGGCCCCTACAAAAACGAAGCCCACTTTCGTTCCCCAGAAACTGGCTCCGAGTTGCTTTAAGCAGCGTGCGAGCCTGGCCCATAGAGCGTCTAGGGAAACAAGCAAGTGGACCTACGGCCCATGAGTCCAGCCAAACAAACATGCCCCTTGTAATTTGGTCCACGACAGAAAATAACGAACATTGAGATTGCAGGGACGACAACATGCATGGCGATGTGGGACAACTGGCAAGCACTGTAGCCTGTCGACTGTAGCTCTAGCTCCGTTCGCGTATGGGCCATGGTATCGTCCTTTCAGCATCATGACTCCCGCGAGAGCCCTCCGCCCACTTGTAGATTGGGCCATTGGGGGGAGCTAGTCGAAGTCGCTGGGCACTTTTGTCCCTGCCCAGCCCATGCAGGTGTCGTCACCTCACAAGTGGCAAGTAGGTCCAAATAATCCCAGATCACAGTGCCTGGCTGCCTGCTGCCCTGCTCCCTGCTGTGACACCATCGAGACGCGGACAGTACATCAGCGAGAACGTTCCAAATTACCTCCAGAGGGACCTCCCCACTTCAACCTTGGATCTTTCACTGTATTCTTTCCAACATTGTACGATACAAGAATCTACTACTATACAAAATTTGCCCCATAGGATCGGGCTTATTCTTTTGCCACATGTCCCCCTGCCTTGCTTGGTCTCCCCGCTCCTCTCTAGCCGTTCGGCCGCCCGAACCTTCTCCTCCCGTAGCCTCTCCTCGGCCCCAATCCTGCCGAGCGCCGCCCTGCCTCCGGCACCGCCCCTTCCTCCGGCCCTAATCCAACGTCCGCGCCCTCCTCGCCCCGAGGTCGCCGCGGCCTCGCGCCGCCGTTGCCGCCCTCGCGCCCATTCGTCTCTCTCCCTCTCTCCCGATGTGGCGGCGCAGCCGGAGCCGCCGCGACCGTACACCCCCCCCCACCTGCGCGCGGGTTCGCTGGGGCCCTCGCCCGTGCCAGGCCGCCCGGGGCCGCCGCACCCGTGCACTCCCGCGGGGCGCCGCTAGCGCAGGGCCCCTGATGCCGCTCCAGGGTGGACGGGGGCGCCACATCCGCACGCGCTAGATTGGCCGGGGCCGCTGCGCTGTGCACCCCCGCCCAGGGCAGGTTCGCCGGGTCGGCCGGGGTCGCCGGATGGCTGCGCCCACGCCAGCTCGCTCGCACCGCTGCGCGTACGCGTGGACTTCGAAATCGAGCTCTCCCAAATCCCGCCCCGGACACTGCCGAGGCACTGCCAACAGCTCTGGCGACGACCAGCCCCGGACACTGCCAAGGTAGGCGCGGGCGTCCCTGCGCCACTCCCCGGAGCCTGCACTGAAAATATGTTAGCTCCAAATATTAATAAGTTGGGCTCCAAATATTAATATGTCAACGCAAAACACCACAAATTTTACTTTACCTTCACCCACTCGACATGAGTAAGTATAACTCTTGACTCAAAATCACTAGGGTCCTCTAAATAGCATTAACAAATAGGCATAGACAAACATATGAGATAAGGTGAACCTTACATATATTAATATTACCTTATTATTCTTGGTAAAGCCGTATATTTAATATTCTCAAATTCCACTGGATAATGGTAAAAAGAACACGAATGTTAGTATAAACAGGGAATACATAGTGGAGAAGCGCGGCAACGCCGCGCTACAGTTTTCTAGTATACTGTATATACTTCGGCCACCAGATTAATTATTTCCATCTTCGTGCGTGCGGGTGCGGCGGCTCAGCCGCCCATGCCCTAAAAACCCCTGCGCACTCCGTTCACCGTCATCCACCGGCGCCTTGCTGGAGTCTGCGTCTGCCGCCGCTAGGATTTCTGATCTCATGAGATAAATAAATAAACGGGAGACGTGCCGCTGTGCACATCTGTGCGATTGGGTCCTCATAGGAGAGAAGTTGGGCCAAGCGGCCAATGGATGGAGTTCGATAGGAGGTCGTATGACATATGTTCTGCCGTTCTGGGCTGAATTCAGAAATACTTTGTCACATTGGTTTTATCTTCGTTTTTCCCAGTACACATCCATATGTGCACTACATCTACATGCACAAAATGTTTGCCAAAAGCAATGGATATTCAACTGATGAATACCCTTAATACAAGTAAGTTCACTCCTAATTAGTATTACGTACTGGACAACAGACTCCATGCGCTGGAGTGAGACGACGACGGTAACCGATTGATGTAGTAGGTCTTCAGTTATGTTCGGATGGCTGGTTCTTATGGTTGCTGGTTCATGAAGAAGTACTGTTGGCTGGTTTGTGTGAGAGAAAAATATTGTTTCAACTAAAAATTTACGATCATTTACGATAAACCACAACCAAACGAACAGGCTACTTGTTTGGAACAAGATATTCGACCATATGGTGCGGTAGCCCACCTGTGTCATTGTGACTGCGATACGGGGAATCGGTGCTGTAGTTTATTTTATTATCTGATTTTTCTCCGCACAAGTGGTTAACCGAATCACGACCACCGTTAATATGTTTAGCGGGATTCTTCGATTCTAATCACTGTCGCCACAAGATAAGCGGAAACAAAAACGCCCGTATATAGTAGGAAAGGTAGCATTTTTGGGGTGGCGTGGGGACGGGGGTCCAATAGCCGGACATCCGGCCCGAGGTCTGAGTCCGGACGTCCGGCTGCACTATCAGTCTGTTTGGTTGGCTGGTTCGTGAAGAAGTACTGCTGGCTGGTTTGTGTGAGAGAAAAACACTGTTCTGCCTAGAAAACACTGTTCATGCGAACAGTGTCCGTGTGAGGGGGCTAGCCAGCCCAGCACCAGCCGAACAGGCTGTATGTTTTCCACGCTCGCACCAGCACTCCACGCCTGCGCTCGCAAAAAAAAGCACACCGCCTGCTCCTAGGTTTCACGTGCCCATGCGGGACCCGCGTAGCCCGGTCGCCACCAGCGCCGCCAGACCACGCGCAGGGAACGCTCGCATCCCCTCCGTTTCTCACGCGCATTGCAACATTTACAACATCCGATCTACTTTTAAAACGTCCTGATGCAACACTTGCAACATACGTCTGAAGACAAATAGAACACTTGAACACATGCTTCTGAAACACTTGCAAAATCATATGAAAAACACTTGAAAAACCATTGTAAACATATGTAATATCTAGATAAAACACTTGCAGCATATGTATGAAACGTATGCAACATCCAGATAAACGCACTTGCAACAATACGTCAAAAAACACATATGAAACATTAGAAACAGACATTTGCAACATACGTGTACAACAATTGCAACATATGCAATTTTTTATATGCTTTTGCAACATTTATCTGAAACACTTGCAACATATCTTTCAAACATCTGAAACACTTGAAACGTACGCTTGCAACATGTGTTTTCAGCACATCGCAACATCTCTTTGCTGCTTACGAAATGGAGACACGTCGGCGTGTGGAGTTCACTGAAGGAAGCCGCGTCGTTGCCACCATCAACCAACGCCACCAGATGGACTACGCCTACTACAAGGCTGGCGGGGACCCCCTCGTGTCCGCTAGTATCGCGGGCTCCACGCAGGACACGCAACTCCTGCAGCCGGCACCACAGTCCCCACCACCATTGGATCTCTCACCGCGCCGTGGATCTGGTGGAAGAAGCAGCGAGGCAGAGTGGGACGGAGGCGCACGATACAGGCAAGCGCCCACCCCACCGGGGGGCTGCGCCGCACTGCTGGGGCACCGCCGGCCTAATCGTGCGCAGCGCGCAAAGGTGGCCATGCTTTGGGCCACATCAGGAGAGAGAGAGAGGAAGGGGAGGCTGGGGCAGAGACGTGGATGGTGCGGAGCCAGCGGCGTCAACCGGCAGGTGTGGGAGCGGCGGCTGCGAGTACGGAGCGGAGTATGCTTTGATGGTTTTTTTTTGCGATGCGGGCGATCGGCTCGAGCGGTGCTGCGCGATATAGGCGAGTGGCGTGAGCGGGTTGGTCCGTCTGTCCGGAGAGACGCCCGGGTCTAATCATTATCAGGTTTTTTAGCAACAGTAGGAAAGTAACTGTAGCACCGGTTTTCTTTCCACAGCATGGATGTGCTGCGTCTAGGCCCAGGCCCGTTTAAGTGTTTACTCATGAATGGGCTGACGTCCACCCAACAAGGCGCTGCTCCAAAACAGACAACATGGCTGAAGGCCCGAATCCTTCGTATCCCCATTTTCAGATGAAAAATATGGCCCGCTTCCTTTTCGGCCATTCTTATACGATACAGATTAAAAGATATTCTTTCCTCCATCTTTTAGCAGCTGAAATGTATAATTCGCGAGCACCTGTGACCATAACCTAGATCCGTAGGCCCTCCAGGTTTCCGTTTAGGGAAACAACTAGGTTCTACGCAACAGCTATCGATCAGACTGAGCCTTTTTCTTGGCAGTTTCTGGACCGAATCTCGTTTTGGGCATTTCCGGTCAATTCCAAAAAGATCATGATCTATCCTTGTTTATTTTACAAGGAACTTATAATCCTTATTACTTGACCATAATCCTTGTTTATTTTAGTGAAACGCAATTGGCAAGACAGTAAACAGTGTTGTTTATGTCATGAAGATGAAACGATACAACATCTGTTTTTTTGAATGCCGGCTAGCTCGTATGGTTTGGGCGGTGGTCTATGCGTCCTGTGGTCTTTCACAGCCATGTAGCGTGTTCAATATGTTTGGCACTTGGCTACAAGGGATTAGACAAGACTTAAACTATTTAGTACTTCTTGGAGCCGCTGCAACTTGTTGGGCTATGT
Source organism: Miscanthus lutarioriparius (assembly GCA_904845875.1). Taxonomy (NCBI): domain Eukaryota; kingdom Viridiplantae; phylum Streptophyta; class Magnoliopsida; order Poales; family Poaceae; genus Miscanthus; species Miscanthus lutarioriparius. Next base: position 45,824,913 of record CAJGYO010000012.1, read on the forward strand.
GGTTATGCAGAGATACAATGGTATTTGAAACACAAACAAATGTCATTTTCGTAGGTTATTTTCTCAATTTCGTATTGGCTCCGTACCTAGGCTATTCTCCAGAAGACCGCTTCACAGGATATGGTTGTAGCGGCCACACAGTTCTCGGAGAAGGTGGCAAGGAGTGTTTTACCCAGATACATAGGTGGCGGTCTAGTCTTCGGATTGATAGCCATTAATGTATCCCTTTTATTTCTGTTCTTGTTTGCCAGTCTATAGGCGGAGGCTGGGAGGATTTCAAGTTGATGTATCACCTTGATGTAACAATCTTGAAATCAATAAAACTTCACTTTTTTTTAAAAAAAAAGTATGATATACAGTCATCGCAATCATCGACGTAAAATGGAGTCATCTGGTTGTCGCCATTATTGGGTTTTTTCTTATGTTTCACTCTCATCTAGTATTTCCTTGTGATTGCCGTCTCTAAGTCTCTTCCAGCTCTCCAACAGCTGGTCTTTGGTGACTTGTTAATTAGTTCTTCGTTTTCTATACGTACAACAAGCTAGCGCTGTGCTGTACTCGATTATTTCTCCTCTGTATTTTCTTTTTAAAAAATATTGGAGCGGTATATGAAGCCGCCACAATTTATACTAAGATCCTGTTTGGAATCATATGCTAATAGTTACATGGCAACGGGGATATACCCGTCGGGTATCGTCGGAACGTTCTCTTCCCCGCTACGAAGAATTCATCCCGTCTCCGTCCCCGTTAACTATCTCGGGTATAGATTCTTGCCCATCCTCGTACCCGTCGGGCATCGGTCGGGTAACAGATACCCGACGGGTACTGCATACCCGATAAACAAGGACACTTGGGGTTGCAGCTTTGCAATCGGAGACATTTCTTTTTCACCCGTGTATAAGTGTCGGAGTCTCGGAGATACCGAGGAGAAAGAGCGAGGTTGCGAGGAGGACGAGCAAAGGTGGCAGAGAGACCGAACTGAGAAAGCGAGGGGCACGAGCGCTCGTAAGGTAGGCATGCTTGTGCTGCTGGGGGAGGTGGTGAGAAAAAATTGAACTAGGGTTCCTAGAACACACAAACTATATATATATGATTGTTTAGATTTGGGCCAAAATACCTATGTTGAGCTTCTTTGGGCATAATACTCGCATGACAGTTCAAATAGTCGGGTTCCCCAACGGGTAACGGGGACGGGTAAACATGGAACGTTCCCATACCCGCTATACCCATCGGGTATGGATTCTTGCCCATTTAGATGCCCGCGGGTAAAGATATGATCCTATCCCCGTCCCCTAATGGATCAAATACCCGCCGGGTATCGGGTATCAGGGCCCGTTGCCATCTTTAGGGTGGAGTGTTTGTGTTTCTTTTTAACTTTTTTACCTTACGTCTGCGGCGGGAGACGACCAGCCTGTTCGTTTGTTTGTCCTGTTCGCTTAGCTTATAAGTCATAACTGAAAGTATCGTTGGCTGATTTGTTGTGAGAGAAAATACTGTCCGTTGGCTGAAAAAGTACGGCTAATAAACGAAGCGAACATAGCGGTTGGTTTCAGCCAGAACTTATCAGTCATGGTACAATGCTTTTCTCTCATATCAAATCAGTACTAGCTGAACTTATCAGCTCAGAAATCAATAAGCGAACATACTAACACCAGGAGGAAATTTATACATCTCTCTCGGTACTGCGATCGGGACACATTTCGAAGCTTGCGAATTCACTCCAAACTAATTACCGTGGATTTGGAACATAGTACATCGTCGTCGGCACGTTAGCACTGAACTGGAAATACAATGGACGCTTGCTTCTAGTATAGTAGCCATGTAGTAATATGCCACACAAGTTTTAACTAAAGCGCCATGTCACATCGTGGAAACTAAACAATATTTGATGGAGGCTGCTCACCTGAGATTGACAGCAACGCCCCAAATGTTACGCTGGATGCCTGGATTCCATCACGTCCGGATCTAATGGGGATTCCATCACGTCCGGATCTAATGGAAAAAAGGGGACAGATTCTGTGTACGTCAAGAACCAAAGGGTACTCTATGTCTGCTATGTTATCACTTTCTTCGTTCGGAGAAAAAGTGTGCTCTTAGTTAATCTTGAGGTCCCGCCGTGGTGCGCATTGGCAATTTAGCTTACGTCATCTCCTCTGATATAGTATCTTTTAATTTGCCAAACTTCATGATAATAAAAAAATTATCTTGGTGCGATTGGTTCAGTTCTCTAACCAAAGTTTGGCTAGCAAAACAACCTAGGCTACCCCAAACCAGTTTTAGCCGATACAAGCAACCCTTATTTGATTGCCTGTTGTTGTAGATGAGGTTGAATTGGCTAGATCTTGTTTGGTTGCCAAGCAATTTTTGGGGTGCATTCACCTCATCTTTGCTAGTAGCTAAAGTGAGCTTAACTCTACCTCTCACTATGCATCACATCATCTAATGATTTTTTTGAAGCTACACTCGCATCCTCAACACTCACAAATACTATTGCCTCTTAATTTGAAGTTTGCTATGAAAAAAAAACAACAAAGCAGTTGACCTAATTTTAAAAAAGTTCCAATTTCTCTAAGCAAAGCATTTTGTCGAATAGGTTGTGAGTACCAACACACTGTTCTATATTATAGAGCACCCATGATTTCACACAACATATGCCCACCATCTCCTAGGAAGGACGAGGTTGTCATCATCGTCGACGTTATATCTACGATCTTGTTTTAGCGAGAACAACAGGAGGGAGAGGAAGCTTGAGCGGATAGACTTTGGCGGCGTGTGCAACAAGGGGGCATGACACTGTACGTGTGCCCAACAAGGTGGACACAAATGCCATGGAAGAAGGCACCTTCAACAGCTCCTCCAAACCACTCGCCCATCTGCACCGGATCCTCCTCGCCGGAACATTGAACACCTCTATGGATAAGGGGCAAAAGAATAGGCAAGAAAGCAAAGAACCATGGTGCCTCTTGAACTTCATCTCACAAGGTGGTACCTACACTTGGAGTCCTCAACATCTATAGCCTCTCTATAGATGGTCAAATGGGTGGCATGAGGCGTGACCCTAAAAGGCACGACACTAACATGGCTCATCCCTATGACCTTAGTGCTATTGCCGCCCTGTAATGATACATCGGGCAGTGCCTAGGCCAACACCCCGACCCATAGTGCTGGGCCAAACACCAAACATGTCACAATTTTGGGCCAGACACTATACTGAGCCGACCCCTCCCAAGTCTCGACCATTCGATGTCCATAGGGCCTTCCAAGACTAGATCATGGCATTGGGGGGGGCATGCGTATATAAATTGTCCCCCACCCTTGGCCTTCCCCAAAACCCTAACACATTCCACCACCCTGCACTATGCCAGAACACGCAGTCACCGCCGAAGCATCATTATCGGATCACTATCGGGCGGTAGGGTGAGGATCCATACCACTACTGGTTTATGCTATGACCCGGTAGTGATATATCCTTGCTGGGTTATACCATAACTCGGTAGTGACATTTTGCATGTCACTGCCGGTTTTCGTTCATATCACAACATTAATTCTACACTATTGATCCCACCTACCACCATTGCTTCTGGTTACAAAAGCGGCATCTTGATGCCGTCCTTTTTTCTTTATATCCTTTTCCTTTTCAATCCAAGTTACTTTTTTGGGGAGGGGGATTTTCAATCCAAGTTGCTTGGTGGTGCTTTTTGAGTGTTTTGAAACTTATTTAAAGTATACCTACATTCACAAATAAGCACAACCGAGTAGCTACAAGTGGAAGCTCACTATATATCAAATATATGAAATTTAAATATGCAAGCGAGGTAAACCAAACAATGGGACACAATGGTTTGTTTGAACGAAGTTTGGCCCCAAAATGAGGTGTACGTCTCTATTATGGAAGCCATGAGTGACCCTCCAAGGTCTACTCTAGCCGTGTCTCAAACGACAACTTTCCACACTCCACTAAGTGATCTTTTTTCTTCCACGGGCAAGATCATAGCCCGCACAAACTATCCAGCGGCGCACCACAACCTTGTTGGTTGCTTGTTGACGACATCCAACCATCTAGGAGCAAAGCTCCAAGAGTAACAAATGCTTTACACCAAAACTTGATGTTACCATGGAGTGCTCAAGGCTTGCTCAGCTCACTATTGCTCACACACAAGCTCACAAGTTTTAAATATTGCTCTCCAATTCAACAGATTTGGCTAAATTTACTCATGTTCTACAAAGGGTGAATTGGAAGCTCTCTAGGCTTTGTTGGTGTATATGGACGTAGGAAAGCTTCAGCAACAAACAAAGGTTGTGGGAGGGGGTATTAATGACCTCCCACAAAAAGTAACCATCAGCACCTAGTCTTCCAAAACCGGCTTAGCCAGTTTTTCAAACCAGCTAGCTCTTGGTTGAGAGAGTCTGCAAAACTAGCCTAGCTGGCTTTCCTATCCTGCACACTAAAACTCTCACACCTATGCTAATCACTCGGATTTCCTACTTAGGTTGTTTTTAGCACTTTTAGGTCACATCTAGCACTTAGTGTTGCATCCCTCTTAATAGTACAACATCCCTATACTCTAGAATCAAAGATTGACAATTAATACAGCTTGAGGTTGTCTTTCTTCAAATATTGCCGCTTTCTCAACTTTGATCATTTGAGGGATTTCAGCACCTTCATTGTAACACCCTCGGTGTTACACGGTACAACTTTTTGCTTAAACACTGTATGAGCATCATACTTATGTGTAAATGTGTGTAATATAGGGTGTAAAGTAATATACGGAACTTGAAACGTTCATCAGAAACACGAAATGGATGTTATATTTCATGTCGTGTTGAATCACTTAGTGTTCTAAACGAATTTTTATTGAATGAAAATGCTATAGAACGCATACCCAGCATTTTAATAAAGTTTGTAGTACAAACTTCATAGATGGCGGTGAAATGCTTGCGGTCGAGAATGGGGTTCGCTAGATAGCATAGTTGGTAGCTTGGAAATCGAAGTTGACGCGAATCCAAACAAAAACTTAGTCGATTTTCGTAAGTCGGAAAATGGTTCGACGAAGCTAAGTTCGACAATTTTTATAGGGAAATCGGGTTAAGCAGTGGCATGGTCTTAAGGTTGGTTTTAGTAGCTTGATACACCATCTCGAACGTAAAATAGTTGGTTTAGCTACTAGATCATCGGGTTGGATTTTTAAGCAGCTTTAAAAAGCGTGCACATCACATTTTGAACGAGGCCGGCCACACGGGCGCGGTCACCACCGGCCGGCTCCGGCGTTGCCGCCGGCCGCCCGATCTTGCGCGCATCGCCATGCGCGCATGCATGCAGCATGGCTCCGCCGCTGCCACCACGACCTTCACTACTTACGCTGCACAAGCTCATGCACGCACGCGTTCGCGGCCGGTGGGCTCGGGCGCTCGCCATTGCCGTCTCATCCGCTTAAGCCACTCGCTGCGCCATCACGCCGAATGCGCCCCGGCCACTGCTGCCCGATCACGCTCACTGCGTAGCCACTGCTACCGTTGACCTTTTGTGGCTGCATGCGTGTAGGCCTGTCGCCTGGCTTTGCCATCACATCTGCGCTCGATGCCATGTCTTTGTTCCTCCCCAACCGACGCGTCGCTCTCACGGGCGCCGTGGCATGCCACCGCTGCCTTATGCGGGTCATGGCGTTATGGTCGCATCGTCGTCGTCGTGCCGGCACTCAGTCGCCCCGTGGAGTCTTCCCCATCGCGCTGTCGTCCTTCCCCAATTAGAACTGTGCCATGCCAAGCCGCCGTCACATCGCCTTCAATGTCACCGCGCCAGTCGACCGAGCCGCGCTAAGGCAACTCGCAGCGCTGGCCCCATCTTCATAAATTACGCATGTCTAGAGGTCGAGTTGGAGTCTAGCTTCGTGCCAAGCTTGCCACTGTGGTGGACGTACGGTGTCGGGGCTTCAATTGGAGTTTTCCCCCCCGCCGTCGACACCTTAAGTCCAAATGGCGTCGCCAGTCCAATTGGCCTTGCATAATCCACCTCCACCCAATTAGCCGTGCACCCAACTAGCTCTGGTAGTTAGCTCACGATTGGAGTCGTTTCGAGGTGGGTGATCGACTAGGATGTCGCCACTTGCTCCTTTGTCTCAATAGAGCAGGGCTTTTGTGTCTCCTTGACTCGTTTGCCTCACCCGTGCAGTGGTTTCACCGGTGGTGCAGTTGATCGCCAAGAACGCCTTTGCCGCAGTTGGCATGAGCCAGAGTCACCCCACGCTCGTGGCCAACCATCTTGCCGAGCCCCGTGACGTCTTCCAGTCTATCCTACACATATCTGGTGAGGTCCTCTTTCTCCTAGGATAGGTGATTGAGACGGTTAGGGCCAAGGCTCGTCGGAGCACGTGGTCGCCTTCGGCGAACATAGTGTAGAGGCGATGTACGTGGCCGGCCCGTTTGGGAGTAGAACGGGTATGTCTAGGGCTGTTGGGATGTTACCAGTACGCTAGGCATGGAATCTTGGTAGTGATGGTAGCATGGTGTTAGGTGATTTTGCCGGCGTCGGTGTTGCCGCGGCCAGACCCCACCGCGGTGCATGGCCACACCTTTACACTACACCATTTTTAGTGTATGATACCTCTATCGATGGCGCTTCGCTCATAGAGTGCTAGGGAGGTGTTGGTTGCGGCCGAGGAGGTTTGTGCTCGCCGGTGTTTGGTCAGAGATACCGCGGCCTCGGTTGAGTTCCGGCCAGGGACTGTGTAACATGAATTCTAAGTGACTCAGGGGGTTAAGTGTGAGAGTCAGTGAGAGAGGGGAATAGTGGAATGGACTATGGTTCCATTTGATGGGAAGCCGAGGGCTCTTTTGCATAATGCGGTGCGCGCGTGGGTTTTCCCTCCGTGGGCCGCTATCGCACGTGGGCCATGCCATGTTGGGCCACGCCGGTGCGCTGTGCGGGTGCGCGCGCGGGCGTTGTGGGAGTGGGCCAAGCCACAAAGTTGGCCGCGCGGTGAAGTTTAGTTTCTTCTTTTCCAGTGAATTAACAAATGCTTATTCAATTTAGTTCTGAGCTAAACTTGGATAATTTGTAGTGAAACAAAATTTATTAGGTTCACAAAAATGCCATCTATCTGTTAGTGTGGTTAGTTTATAGTTATCTATGATAATGATATGTTCATAAATTTAAATTATAGAGCTTAGTATTATGTAGATTAATATTTGTAGGAATTTTTATGGCAAATTGGGAATAGCTTTAGCCATGAAATTTTTACAGTAGGATCATTAGATTATTAGTGTTGAATACCAGAAAATGGGGTACCCCAAGCAAAGATCAAAAAACTGCTTAGACCCTAAGAACAGAACCAACGGAATAAACAAACGAGGTCTCGGCCGAAATCTTCGATTCGCCTGAGACCCCGCCGTCGAGCCCCAGCAGAAGCGAACAATTCTCCGACTCGCCCGAGACCGCCTCGCCGAGGCCCCCTCGCCCGGGGCCTCGGAAGAAGTGCCGATTCTCCAATTCGCGCGAGGCCGGCTCGGCACCAGCCCCGTGACCGCCTCTTTGACCAAACTGCTCTGACCGAACGTCGCATCCAAGCGCCCAACCACTCCGGCAGACGCACCATGGCACAGTATAGCGAAGTGACCGACTACACGCCAGTCGCGTCAACCTCCTGCCATCTGCGACGGCACAGAGCAGGGGTTACCGACCACTGTACTGCCTAACTCCTGCACCAAGGACATCACAACGTGGGGAGTCAGAATGGGTTCCTATAGCCTCGGAATCAGCGGACCGACCGCTCCGGCTCGCCCGAGCCCCCTCGACAGGGCCTCGGATTCACTGATCTTACTCCACCTCGCCCGTCCGCCTCGCCCGAGACCCCCTCGGAAGGGCCTCAGACGAATTGGCCGCGCTCCGCCTCGCCCGAGGCCGGGCTCGTCCCACAACCTCGTCGCCTCTGCCTCAAAAGTCTCTCTGGCAGGCTGTCACATCTGATTAATGCGCTCAGCCACACCCGCTATGTAAGCCACGATCGGCAGTGCGCTGCAACAGGAGCGACGGGACAACGGTCAGATCACCTTTTTTACCATCCCTTACTGACAATACAGGTACCGTATCCTGTAGGCGCATGTCTCGAACTATTCCGCCTGACGGCCGCTGAGACCCGCATCTGCACCTGGGTCACTTCTCAGGCCTCAGCACGGCAGGCCTCGGCACAACAGGCATCGGCACGACCGGCTACGATGGCCGCCGAGCCTCTGCAATCCACCAAGTCAACAAATGCACAGCATGTTACTTGCAGTGGAGACCATACCGATTAGACATCTACGGGAACTCCCATGACAACGCCATGTTGCTCTAGGAGTAAATACGTCATCAACTAGTCCGCTCCACGTGTAGCTCTCTTATGTACTCCTGGTTTCCTCCCTGCGGCTATAAAAGGAGGTGGCCAGGACCGTTTCTAGGGACGGTAGATAGAGTCACGAACACTCGCATGAACAACACGCCAAATTCTGTAATTCATATCACCTCCCCTCACAGAGACTTGGGACGAACTCCCTCTCTCGCCTAGCTTGTAACCCCCTACTACGAGCACCCCGGTGCAAGGAATACAAGAACATCTTCTCAGACTGGACGTAGGGCATCCATTGCCCGAACCAGTATAAACCTTGTGTCTCTTTGCATCACCATCCGGAATTGGGAGCACGCAGCACAAATTCACTAGTCGGTTAAGGACCCCCGGTTCCGAAACACCGACAGTTGGCACGCCAGGTAGGGGTCTCTGCGTGTTAGCTTAGTCATCCCACCAGATTCTGGATGGCAGATCCCGTGCGATCGTTGTGTCTCGGGACGATCATCTGGTTTGGGAGCCTAGAATTCATGTCTCTAGGGCACGAGTACGACATGGTACTCCTCCCATCTAGAGCCCCATCAACCGACGACGACGTCATGCACTGGCAGCCCACGCGCAGACGGTGCCCGGGCCGCCGCTCCCGTCAAGCTCGCCAAGCGCCGCGCGGGCGAGTCCACCCTAACACCACGCAAGTACAGAACGCCGATCTGTGCTCCACCGGAATCCCATACCCCGCTGCTGGCACAGAGTCCCAGCACGGGGACCTGTCCGGCTTAAGCCTCGACAGGGGAAAAGGGCCGTTGGCGCACAGCAATGCCCCATCATCAAGTTTTGTCCCGCCTCCTCCTGAGGAGCCAGCTCTGGCGGAGCCGAGCCTGGCGACGGCGCCATCCCCGTACCCTTTTGGGCTGACCAATGTCGCCGCCTCCTACGCCACCGCCCTCGTCTCCATTCATCAATGTCATGCCCATAACCCCATAGTCACAACTCCAATCCACCCCTACTCTGACTCCTCGGAGGAGGACGAGGCGTGGGTTGGAGCAGACTTCTCCAGGATTCACGACCCTGAGGCGATGCGCCGCTTCATGATCGCGAGCGACTACTGCTTCGGCTACTCCGATTCCGACGACGAGGACGCTTGCGGCCCGACTCGTGAGTGTTTCCACATCGGACTCGGAATGCTAAGCACGGACAACGATGGAGGAAGGGCAGCCAACGCCACACCACCACGCACGGGATCCCCGCCAACGGTGGCAGGTGTCCCCACCCCCGAGCAACTTTGACGCAAAGACCTAGAGCAGCTCCGTGAGCTTCAAACCAAGGTCGAGCAAGATCGACTCCTCCTGCAACAGCTCCAAGCCACCCTCGAGCAAGAGCAGCGGGGGCGCGGCGATGGCGGAATGGCCCGGCTGGGGGCTCGCGACGTCAACTGCATCATTAACGATGATGAGGGGGGCGAGCAACCCCCTGTCTTCAATCGCGCTAGCCAGAACGTCGCTGTGGCGGTGATACTGGTCCGAGCGATGCCCGAGCCCTCTACCACGGAGGGGCGACGGGTCCACGGCGAACTCTGGGGCCTTCTCGAGACTACCGCGGTGCAGCAGGCCGAAAGCTCCGTGTCTCGACGACGCGGAGATGCCTCGAAACAGCCCTCGGTGCACGACCGCCTCAGGGCCCCCTCGGTGCACGACCGCCTCGACGACCAACGCGAGGCGCAAAACGGCCACCACATGGGCAGCAGACGACGACGCCACGACCACGATGGGGCCGCCCGAGGCTACCAATTGCACCGAGGCGGTCGCTATGACAGTGGGGAGGATCGCAGTCCTTCTCCCGGGCCGCCTAGCCCTAGAGTTTTTAGTAAGGCCGTCCGCAGCGCCCGCTTCCCGGCCCGGTTTCGTCAGCCAGCGAATCTCTCAAAGTACAGCGGTGAGACCAACCCCGAGCTATGGTTGGCCGATTACCGTCTGGCTTGTCAGCTAGGCGGTGCGGACGATGACCTGCTCATCATCTGCAACCTCCCCCTATTTCTATCAGACTCAGCGCGAGCCTAGCTCGAACACCTTCCCCCTATGCAAATCCACGACTGGCGCGACTTGGTAAAGGTCTTCGTCGGGAATTTCCAGGGCACCTACGCGCACCCCGGGAACTCCTGGGACCTCAAGAGTTGCCACTAGGGGCCGGACGAGTCTCTCCGAGACTTCATCCGACATTTCTCCAAGCAATGCACCGAGTTGCCCAGCGTCGGTGACTCAGAAATCGTCCAGGCATTCCTCTCCGGCACCACCTGTCGAGACCTGGTCTGAGAGTTAGGCCGGAGCATACCGACCACGGCGTCCGCACTCCTCGACATCACCACCAACTTTGCCTCTGGCGAAGAGGCCGTCGGGGCCATCTTCCCCAGCAACGACTCCAAGGGGAAGAGGTGGGATGAGACCCCCGGGGCCTCGATGTCTCGCCCCCCAAAAAAAGAAGAAGGGACGCCAGGGGAAACAGGAGGTTCTCGAGGCCGGGCTCGTCGCGGCCGAGGACCACAAGAATCCCCGAGGCCCAGGGTTCTTCGACAACATGCCTAAAAGACCCTGCCCATACCATCAGGGCCCGGTAAAGCACACCCTCGAAGAGTGCACCATGCTCCGGCGATACTACGCCAAGCTCGGGCTCCCCAACGATGATGCCAAGAAGAGGGGCTAGGATGACGGAGACAACGACAAGGACGACGGGTTCCCCGAGGTACACAATGCCTTCATGATCTTCGGTGGGCCCTCGACGTGCCTCACGGCATGACAGCGAAAAAGGGAACGCCGAGAGGTCTTCTTGGTTAAGGTGGCCACTCCCCAGTACCTCGACTGGTCTCGGGAGGCGATCACCTTCGATCGGGATGACCACCCCGATCATGTCCCAAACCCCGGCCAGTACCCGCTCGTCGTTGACCCGATCATCGGGAACACCTGACTCACCAAGGTGTTGATGGATGGAGGCAGCGGCCTCAACATCCTATACGCCAACACGCTGGGGCTCCTAGGGCTCGACCGGTCACAACTCCGAGGCGACACCGCGCCCTTCCACGGCATCATGCCAGGGATGCGCGCGCGACCCCTCGGGCGCATAGACTTACCCATCTACTTCGGCACCCCCTCCAACTACCGCAAGGAGACCCTCACCTTCGAGGTGGTGGGGTTCAAGGGGACTTATCACGCCATCCTGGGACGGCCGTGCTATGCCAAGTTCATGGCGGTCCCGAACTACACCTACCTCAAGCTCAAGATGCCGGGCCCCAACGGTGTCATCACTATTTACTCCACGTACGAGCATGCATACGACTACGATGTTGAGTGCATCGAGTACGCCGAGGCTATAGTGGAGTCCGAGGCCCTCATCGCCAACCTCGACCAGCCCGGTAGCGAGGTGCCTAATTCGAAGCGTCATGCCGGGACGTTTGAGCCCGCGGAGACCGTCAAGCTCATCCCAGTCGACCCCACATGCTCAAACGACCGAGTGCTGAGGGTCAGCGCGACCCTCGGCAGCAAATAGGGGGCCGTGCTCGTCGACTTTCTTCACGTGAACGCCGACATATTCATGTGGAGTCCCTCAGACATGCTGGGCATACCAAGGGAGGTCGCCGAGCACGCCCTCGACATCCGGGCCGGCTCCAGACCAGTGAAGCAACGCCTGTGCCGATTCGACGAAGAGAAGCGCAGGGCCATCGGCGAGGAGGTACAGAAGCTTTTGGCGGCCGGATTCATCAAGGAAGTGTCCCATCCAGAGTGGTTAGCTAATCCTGTATTACTTAAGAAGAAAAATGGAAAATGGAGGATGTGTGTGGACTACACTGGTCTGAACAAAGCATGCCCAAAAGTCCCGTTTCCATTACCTCGAATCGATCAAATCGTCGACTCCACTGCGGGATGCGAGACCCTGTCCTTCCTTGATGCATATTCCGGCTACCATCAAATCAAAATGAAGGAGTCCGACCAGCTCGCAACTTCTTTCATCACCCCATTTGGCCTATACTGCTATACGACTATGCCGTTTGGCCTCAAAAACGCGGGGGCCATGTACCAGCGGTGTATGACCTAGGTCTTTGGCGAGCACATCGGGCGAACCATCGAGGCCTACGTGGACGACGTCGTTGTCAAATCCAAGCGGGCCAATGACCTCGTCAATGACCTAGAGGTAGCCTTCAAATGCCTCAGGGAGAAGGGCGTCAAGCTCAACCCCGAAAAGTGTGTGTTCGGGGTCCCCCGAGGCATGCTCCTGGGATTCATAGTCTCAGAGCGCGGCATCGAGGCCAACCCAGAGAAGGTCTCTGCCGTGACCAATATGGGGCCGATCCGAGACCTCAAGGGAGTACAGAAGGTTATGGGATGCCTAGCGGCCCTGAGCCGCTTCATCTCGCGCCTCGGTGAAAAAGGCTTACCTCTGTATCGTCTCTTGAGAAAATCTGAGCGCTTTTCCTGGACCCCTGAGGCCGAGGAAGCACTCACCAAACTCAAAGCGCTGCTCTCCAACCCCCCCGTTCTGGTACCACCGATCGAAGACGAGGCCCTCTTGCTCTATGTCGCCGCAACGACCCAAGTGGTCAGCGCGGCCGTAGTGGTTGAGAGGAAGGAAGAGGGGCACGCTCTACCCGTCCAACGACCTATCTACTTCATCAGTGAGGTGCTTTCCGATACCAAGACGCGCTACCCCCACGTCCAGAAACTAATCTACGCCATAATCTTGGCTCGACGCAAGCTGCGTCACTACTTCGAGTCCCACCCAGTGACCATGGTGTCATCTTTCCCCTTGGGAGAGATAATCCATAATCGGGAGGCATCGGGAAGGATTTCCAAATGGGCCGTGGAACTCATGGGGGAAGCCCTGTGTTTCGCACCCCGAAAAGCCATTAAGTCTCATGTCTTGGCCGATTTTGTGGCAGAATGGACCGATACCCAACTACCACCTATTCATGTCCAGGCAGAGTACTGGACCATGTACTTCGACGGGTCTCTGATGAAGACCGGGGCAGGCGTGGGTCTGCTCTTCATCTCACCCCTCGGAGTCCATATGCGCTACGTAATCCGACTCTACTTCGCCGTCTCCAACAATGTGGTCGAATACGAGGCCCTCGTCAATGGCCTGCAGATCGCCATTGAACTTGGGGTACGGCATCTCGACGTTCGAGGCGATTCATAGCTTGTCATCAACCAAGTGATGAAAGAATCAAACTGCCACGACCTCAAGATGGAGGCATATTGCACGATGGTACGCCGCCTAGAGGACAAGTTCGATGGCCTCGAACTCAATCACATCGCACGAAAGTTCAACGAGGCCACGGATGAACTGGCAAAGATGGCGTCGGCACAGACCCCGGTCCCCCCGAACATCTTCACCAGAGACCTCCACAAGCCATCCGTCGACTATGACTCGGCGACGGTAGAGGGCCCATCGGTCGAGCCCACCACAGGGCCCGAGGCCCCCTTTGCCACCGAGACCTCGCCGCCCGAGCCCGAGTCCATGGCAATTGACTCAGAGCCTCCCGAGGCCGACCGAGGAACGGACTGGCGAGTCCCTTTTCTTGATCGCCTCGTGCGAGGAGAGCTTCCCGCAGACAGGACCAAGGCCCGATGGCTTGCGCGACGAGCCAAGACTTACGTCCTCTGCAATGGCGAGTTGTATAGGCGTAGCCTGTCTGGTATTCTCCAACGGTGCATCACCACCGAGGCTGGCCAATCACTACTCCGAGACTTGCACGCGGGAGTCTGCGGGCACCACGCAGCGCCTCGGGCGCTAGTGGGAAACGCCTTCCGCCAAGGTTTCTACTGGCCAACAGCGATGGCTGATGCCACGGGGCTAGTACGCTCCTACGAAGGATGCCAGTACTACGCTCGACAGACGCACCTCCCAGCCCAAGCCCTCCAAACCATCCCTATCACATTGCCATTCGCCGTGTGGGGGCTGGACATGGTTGGGCCTCTGCAAAAGGCACCCGGGGGCTATACCCATCTGCTAGTAGCCATCAACAAATTCTCTAAATGGATCGAGGCTCGTCCAATCACACAAATCAAATCTGAGCAAGCAGTGCTGTTCTTTACGGATATCATCCACAGGTTCGAAATCCCAAATACCATCATCACCGACAACAGGACGCAATTCACCGGCCACAAGTTCCTGACGTTCTGCGACAACCACCACAACCGTGTGGTCTGGTCGGCCGTAGGACACCATAGGACAAACGACCAAGTAGAATGTGCCAACGGCATGATCCTACAAGGCCTCAAGCCAAGAATCTACAACCGGTTGAAAAAGTTTGGCAAGAAATGGCTTGCCGAACTCCCCTCGGTCATTTGGAGCCTGAGGAATACACCGAGCCGAGCCACGGGATTCACACCGTTCTTCCTGGTCTATGGGGCCGAGGCCATCCTCCCCACTGACTTGGAGTACGGCTCCCGAGACTACAGGCCTACAACGAGCAAAGCAACCAAGACCGCCCATGAGGACGCCTCGACCAACTTGAGGAAGCCCGAGACGCGTTGCCCTGCTACACTCGGCCAAATACCAGCAAGCCCTACGATGCTACCAAGCCCGGCACATTCGGAGCCAAGACCTGAAGGTGGGTGACCTGGTACTGAGGCTGAGGAAGAGCAGCAAGGGCCGCCACAAGCTGACCCCACCATGGGAAGGGCCGTACATCGTCGCCCAAGTACTAAAGCCCGGAACCTACAAGCTGGCCAACGAGAAGGGTGAAATCTTCACCAACGCTTGGAACATAGAACAGCTACGTCGTTTGTACCCTTAAGTTTCCAAACGTTGTTTACATTGTTTCTTGAAATACAATAAAGAAGCGTTCTTTAAGTTGTTACAATCTTTCGAGGCCCCCCCTTAATAGGCAACTCGATTGTATGGACCTAAGGACCAAAAGTTCATCTCAAAGACAAAAGACCGGCTGAGCCGTGAGAACGACCTACGCCTCTGGGCTACGGCAGCTCCCTCGCCACCTTTTTGCCCAAGAGACACCTTAGGCTCCGAGGAAGTTCTTTGCAAAGAGCTTGTCTATCAATAGGGGCTCGATGTCACAATAACGCTACGAGAGAGACTCGGCTCTACCTCTGGAGAGCCGAGCCTCCCTCGGGGGCTAAAAAGGGGGAACCCCTAAGTCCCGGACGCCGTTTCTTAACCGTCTTTCAAAAATTTCCACGCCAAACTCTCTCGCGCTCCGGCAGGACCGTCGCAGGAAACCTAAGGACCAAAAGCGTGTCCTAAGGCCAAAGGGCCGGTCGAGCCATGAGAATAGCCTACGCCCCCGGGCTACGGCAACTCCCTCGCCACCCTTCGCCAAGGGATGGCTTAGGCTCTGAGGAAGTTCTCTGCGGGTATCCAAGAATGAGACAGGGGGCACAAGCTCAAAAATGGAATAAGAAAGCGGTTAAAAACGCACATACGCAAGTACTTTAAAAAGGCCTTGACGGCCACAAAACGTCACGGTGTGACAATTAAACTAATCCATTTACATGGCCCTTGTTGGCCCAGGTCAAAGCTCAGGGATCGGCGGCTGGCACGGGAGGAACCACCTCTTCTTCAAATAGGCTGGCCAGCACTGTGCCAGGCGCCTCCACCGCCTCCATCAGCTTCGCGACCTCTGCGTCGACCTCCTCGTCATCTTCCGGCAAGACATAGCCATCGCTGACAGCCTCGAGGTTGACGGCGTAGTGCGAGGAGATGATGGCCAGGGCGCGCTTGACACCCGTGTCCAATGCCCCCCAGAGCCTCTCGTGGACACGGCCGCTCAACGTAATCAGGCGGCTCCCAAGGGAGCTGGTTGATTGGACCCCCTCGACCTCCAGAGCCTCGCAGGGCAGATGCAGGCGGTCTTGCTGAGAGCCTCATGCTCCTATACCTCAACGTCCAGGCCAGCCGCTATACTGCTGCGATGGAGGCCTCACCCACTGGGAGGCCTCTTTCTCTAGACCTACACCACGACAAAAGAGTCGGGGTCGAACGCATAAACCAGAGCAAAGCGGAACAAGGAGCGCGGTTCAATGAACTTACCCTCGGCTTTGTTCTTCTAGGCTAAAGCCTCGACTCGAGAGGCCTCGGCCGCCTTGGTAGCCTCTCGCCAAAGCGACTTTCATCACCGATGTTCACTCGCTCAGGCCCAGCTGCCTGGTGGTGACCTTGGCAGAGGCCATTGCTTCTTGGGCCCGGGACTTGAGGGAATCCCGCTCCTCCTCTAGCTCCTTGATCTTCGCCACCAAAGGCGGATGCTCCTTAGCCATGGCCACCTCGGCCTTCAGTCGACACAAAAAAGGCGGAGGTCCTCCACTTCAACACTCCATTCCGACAAGACCTCCCAGGCGTCAACAAGCGAGCTCTTTTCACGCCACGGGCTGCTCCCAGACGCCCCTCTCCCTTCTTAGGAACAACGATTTCCCAAGGGACCGGGTCTTGAGCTCCTGAAACAGGCAAAGACGTACGTCAAACACCGCAAGGGGGGCTCGGAGAAAAAACAACGTGACACGACAAAAGGAAATGCTTACCTGGGTAACACCGGGCAGGTCCCTTTGCATAACAGACTTCGCTGTCTGCATCGACTGCACCGCCAGTTCACGGTATTGCTCGAGGGTGTCCCAGCGCCCCCCCTCGGTGACATCCTTAAGGGCAAACATAGGCTCCCCCTCAGGGTCGGCCCAGTTTCCCCATACAACACGCGGGCTATCCCACCCGCGGGGCTCGGGTCGGACCCGGACAAGGACCGAATTCCCCTCGGCAGGAGTCGGGACCGGCCGCTCCGCGGTGCTGGCCGCCTCGGCGTCCGCCGCCTCCTTCCCCCGGGAAGAATCCTCAGACGAGATTGTCTGAACCAGGGGCGGTGCCGAAGCCTACCCCGCCTCTATCCCGACCGCCTCGGACTCAACGGAACCGGGGGCTCTGGCCTCTGCCATCTCTACCTCGGTGGCCCCGGCGTCCACCGCCCTGGCCTCAGAAGCCTCGGGGGCTCTGGCCCCAAGACCCACGACCTCGCAGGGCGTGGACTCATCCTCCCCCGCTCGTTCCGTGGCCACCTCGGTGCCCTTTCCTTCAGCAGCCGGCTCCTCCGGGCCAACCCCGCCCGACGCCGCGCCATGCTGCACGGTAGCCAGCGCCTCCGCCGCCCAATGAGCGGTGGAGCTGGTGCTCACCTTGAGCGCCTTATAGGGCGCCAAGGTAGGTTCCTCCACCCGGTGCTTCTGGCTAGAAACGAAGACGCTCCTAAAGGTCAGCATACGACCAGGGGGCAAGCAGGAAATACTACAAACTCCGCCAAAAAATACACTTACTAGCGAACGAGGACACAACCACTTTTGGATAGCGTCCCTCCTCTGCAACGGCGGCGGTGGCGGCGGTGGCACAGCTTCTGTATCCGCCGATACCGGCTGGTCACCGCCAGACCTCGGCACCCCCTCGACCGTCCACGGTGACGGTTGAGCCATCCCCGGCATCGCTTGCTCCACCTCCTCCGCCGAGCCCACCGGGCTGACAGCACGTGTCTCGGGCGTGTCGCCCTCGACAACAAGACGGACATCTACCAGAGACACCCCAGTCGCCACCTCCCTAACGTCGGGGAGGTGGTCCAGGGTACCCTTCCCTTCCTTGACCGCGCCAATGTCGCCCGAGGAACCCGACACTAATAATGAGGGAGACGACTCCAATGGGAGACCGTCGAGCCTCTGTTGCCGGCGGCGTGCGTCTAGCTTTTCGCGCTCAAGGATCCTCTTCGTGCGCCTTGCCACCCTGGCATCTTTCTTCTTCTTCTGCTCCTCGGCGTATGCCCTATTCACGGCTCGTCGCTGGGTGTCCTCAGGAACGGGCGGCGGGGAGCTTCGCACGTCCCTTATCCCCTGCAGAAACGACGAAATAAGGCAACGGGCGAAAAAAGCAATAAGCAAGAAGGCCGTGAAGGCCTCGGCAACACCCAACTTACCAGGGAAATGTACCCCCGCGACGGGCGCATCGGGAACGGCATCAAGCCGTCAATCTTCGGTTTCCCATCCACCGCCTCCCTTACCCGACGTAGGATCTCCTCATCAGTAAGGGAGAAAGGCGGACATCTTGATGCCTTCGATCGGATCACACGGGGTCATCTCAAACAGGCACCGCTGCCGAGCCATCAGCGGCAACACCCTCCGGCGGTGAAAAGCCGCCACGACCACGGCCGCCATAAGGCCGCAATCACACAGCTTCACCAAGGCCCTCAGGAGCGGTTCTAGCCTGGGCTGATCGGGCTTGATGATGCCGTACCCCCACTTCTCCGGCTGACTCTCCACAACCCGCCCGGTATAAGGGGGAAGCCCGCCGTCGTCGTTACGAAGGTAGAACCAGCTGTCATACCAATGATGGTTGGATGATGCCAGCTGGGCTAGGATGTAGAGGTGCTGCCGATCTTGGCGCACCTGAAGGGTGCAACCGCCGACCCTCAATGCCTTCCGAGCCCCCTTCGCTCTCGCCGACTTGGTGGTAAAAACCGCCCGAAACAAATGGAGCCACAGCTCCTAGTGGGGAGCGATCCCCAGGTACCCCTCGCAAACGGCGGCGAAGATGGCCGCCTGTGCGATGGAGTTGGGGCTGAAGTTGTGGAGCTCCACGCCGTAGTAGTGCGGGAGCGCCCGCATGAACTGGTCCGCCGGCAAGCCGAGGCCTCGCTCGTGGAAGACGACGAAGCTCACCACGTAGCCATCACGTGGCCTCGGTTCTGACTCATTCCCTGGAGCAATCCACTCCGGCTCGTCAGGATCGGTGATCGGGCGGAGGAGACCGGCGTCCACCAGCGACTGCAGCTTCTCCATGGTGACGTCAGACTGCTCCTAGGGATCCGCCAGGAGGATGATAGGACTGCCAGCCATTGCGCGGTGGAGGACGCTGCTACGGCGGTAAATCTCTCTCTCTCTCTCTCTTTCAATCGATCTCTCTCGCCCTTCTTCTCCCAGCGCTTTATGCTCTCAGCAACAGCTTGGAGGCGGCGAAAGCAAATGCAAGCAAGGTAAGGAGGGGAGGGGCGAGGCTCTTTACGTATTTATACAGGGGTAAGACGAAACCGCTGGGCGACCAAATCGGGAAAGTTTCCCTCAGATCCGGCGCATATAATCCAGATCCGATATCTCCGCCCACGTGCCCACCTTCTCCACATTTAATTGCGCAGATGGTTATGTCCCATCCACTGACACCACATCGCGCAGCAACGGCAGCTCCCGAGAAGACCGCCTCAAAAGATGCGTCGTTGTCAGCCGATGGAAGGGAAATACCCCCCAGCCGATTCCTTCCGAGCTAAGGAACCGGGCGCCGAGCCCGCTACGGTCCAGAGGTTCAAAGGCTGGGCCGTTTATGGTCTCGACAGCCACCTCAGGATGATAGAGTCAGGGACAACTATGGGCGAGCCCGTACATGGCCGAGGCCCAGGCAAGCGATTGCTTGGGATGCCCTAAGTCGTGTCCGAGACCAGCAGGAGCTCTCTAAAGGGGATCCCACCGTAGGGAGGCACCGAGCCCCTAGGGCCAATCGAACGGCCCTGTCACCCGCTAGAGAAGCCTTCTGGTACTTTTTTGGAGCACGTCTCTGGACCACTAGCCGACCCCTATCGAATGGGGCACGAGCCTCCACTCGGACTTACCCGATAAAAGCTCACCAGAAATGTCACCGCTCGCGCCCACCGAGGGTAGCCTGGCATGTTCCACCCTCCTTCCGAGTGAAAAGGATGCGCGAGGGTCGTACAAAAAGACAGGGAAACTCCTGATCGCCCTCTCGCTCCGCGCGGAGGCTCAGGGGCTCTTCCTGCAACCTTGCCGAGACCCAGCGACCTAGGCTCACACGCGAAGGGCTCAGCAAACAACCCCTCCTTCTGAGCGAAAAGGATGCGCGAGGGTCATACAAAAAGCCAGGGGAACTCCTGATCGCCCTCTCGCTACGTGCGGAGGCTCGGGGGCTCTTCCTACAACCTTGCCGAGACCCAGCGAACTAGGCTCGCACGCGAAGGGCTCGGCAAACAACCCCTCCTTCCAAGCGAAAAGGATACGCTAGGGTCAAACAAAAAGCCAGGGGAACTCCTAATCGCCCTCTCGCTACGTGCGGAGGCTCGGGGGCTCTTCTTGCAACCTTATCGAGACCCAATGACCTAGGCTCGCACGCCAAGGGCTCGGCAAACAACCCCCTCTTTCCGAGCGAAAAAGGATGCGCGAGGTCGTATAAAAAAGCTAGGGAACTCCCCGACCGCCTCTCTCGCTACGTCACGGAGGAGGCTCGAGGGCTCTTCCCCGCAACCTTGCCGAGACCCAAATACCTAGGCTCGCACGCCAAGGGCTCGGCAAACAACCCTCCTTCCAAGCGAAAAGGATGCGTGAGGGGCGACAAAAGCCGGGGACTCCCCGATCGCCTCTCGCTACGTGCGGAGGCTCGGGGGCTCTTCCTGCAACCTTACCGAGACCCAGCGACCTAGGCTCGCACGCGAAGGGCTCGGCAAACAACCCCTCCTTCCGAGCAAAAAGGATGCGCGAGGGTCATACAAAAAGCTAGGGGAACTCCTAACCGCCCTCTCGCTACGTGCGGAGGCTCGAGGGCTCTTCTTGCAACCTTGCCGAGACCCAGCGACCTAGGCTCGCACGCGAAGGGCTCGGCAAACAACCCCTCCTTCCGAGCGAAAAGGATGCGCGAGGGGCGTACAAAAAGCCAGGGGAACTCCTGATCGCCCTCTCGCTACGTGCGGAGGCTCGGGGGCTCTTCCTGCAACCTCTCACACCCCAAGGGTCGGAAAAACGCGATGAAAAAGGGCACCAAGCCCATTACGATCCAGGGGTACGAAGGCTGGGCCATCCAGGGCCTCGACAGCCGCCCCAGGACAACAGAGTCAGGGACAACTATGGGCGAGCCCGTACATGGCCGAGGCCCAGGCGAGCGATTGCTTGGGATGCCCTAAGTCGTGTCCGAGACCAGCAGGAGTTCTCTAAAGGGGATCCCATCGTAGGGAGGCACCGAACCCCTAGGGCCAATCGAATGGCCCTATCACCCGCTAGAGAAGCCTTCTGGTACTTTTTTGGAGCGTGTCTCTGGACCACTAGCCGACCCCTATCAAATGGGGCACGGGCCTCCACTCGGACTTACCCGATAAAAGCTCACCGGAAATGTCACCGCTCGCGCCCACCGATGGTAGCCTAGCATGTTCCACCCTTCCTTCTGAACGAAAAGGATGCGCGAGGGTCGTATAAAAAGCCAGGGAAACTCCTGATCGCCCTCTCGCTCCGCGCGGAGGCTCGGGGGTTCTTCGTGCAAGCTTGCCGAGACCCAGCGACCTAGGCTCGCACGCGAAGGGCTCGGCAAACAACCCCTCCTTCCGAGCAAAAAGGATGCGCGAGGGTCGCATAAAAAGCCGGGGAACTCCCCGATCGCCTCTCGCTACGCAAGGAGGCTCGGGGCTCTTCCCCGCAACCTTGCCCCAGAGACCAAAAGAACTAGGCTCGCACGCCAAGGGCTCGGCAAACAACCCCTCCTTCCAAGTGAAAAGGATACGCGAGGGTCAAACAAAAAGCCAGGGGAAATCCTGATTGCCCTCTCACTACGTGCGGAGGCTCAGGGGCTCTTCCTGCAACCTTACCAAGACCCAATGACCTAGGCTCGCGCGCTTGAAGGGCTCGGCAAACAACACCTCTTTCCGAGCGAAAAGGATGCGCGAGGGTCGTACAAAAAGCTAGGGGAACTCCCCGACCGCCCTCTCGCTACGTCACGCGGGGCTCGAGGGCTCTTCCCGCAACCTTGCCGAGACCCAATGACCTAGGCTCGCATTACACGAGGGCTCGGCAAACAACCCTCCTTCCGAGCGAAAAAGGATGCGCGAGGGGCATACAAAAAGCCGGGGAACTCCCCGATCGCCTTCTCGCTTCGTCGGGGTACGAGGCTCGGGGCTCTTCCCGCAACCTTACCGAGACCCAAGTGCCCGACCTAGGGTTCTCGCACGCCCATCGTGGGCTCGGCAAACAACCCCTCCTTCCGAGCGAAAAAAGGATGCGCGAGGGTCATACAAAAAGCTAGGGAACTCCACTCGGACTTACCGCCCTCTCGCTACGTCACGCGGAGGCTCGAGGGCTCTTCCGCAACCTCGCCGAGACCCAACAACTAGGCTCGCACGCGAAGGGCTCGGCAAACAACCCCCTCCTTCCGAGCGAAAAGGATGCGCGAGGGGCGATGTAAGCCGGGGAACTCCCCTCGATCGCCCTCTCGCTACGCTCTAGGCTCGCGGAGGCTCTGGGGGCTCTTCACGCAACCTCTCACACCCCAAGGGTCGGAAAACGCGAAAAAAGGCACCAAGCCCATTACGATCCAGGGTACGAAGGCTTGGGCCATCCAAGGCCTCAACAGCCGCCCCAGGACAATAGAGTCAGGGACAACTATGGGCAAGCCCGTACACGGCCGAGGCCCAGGCGAGCGATTGCTTGGGATGCCCTAAGTCGTGTTCGAGACCAGCAGGAGTTCTCTAAAGGGGATCCCATCGTAGGGAGGCACCGAGCCCCTAGGGCCAATCGAACGGCCCTATCACCCGCTAGAGAAGCCTTCTGGTACTTTTTTGGAGCGTGTCTCTGGACCACTAGCCGACCCCTATCAAATGGGGCATGGGCCTCCACTCGGACTTACCCGATAAAAGCTCGCCAGAAATGTCACCGCTCGCGCCCACCGAGGGTAGCCTAGCATGTTCCACCCCTCCTTCTGAACGAAAAGGATGCGCGAGGGTCGTACAAAAAGCCAGGGGAACTCCTGATCGCCCTCTCGCTACGTGCGGAGGCTTGGGGGCTCTTCCTACAACTTTGCCGAGACCCAGCGGCCTAGGCTCGCACACAAAGGGCTCGGCAAACAAACCCTCCTTCCAAACGAAAAGGATGCGCGAGGGTCGTACAAAAAGCCAGGGGAACTCCTGATCGCCCTATCGCTACATGCGGAGGCTCGGGGGCTCTTCCTGCATCCTTGCCGAGACCCAGTGGCCTAGGCTCGCACACGAAGGGCTCGGCAAACAACCCCTCCTTCCGAGCGAAAAGGATGCGCGAGGGTCGTACAAAAAGCTAGGGGAACTCCTGACCGCCCTCTCGCTACGTGCGGAGGCTCGAGGGCTCTTCCTGCAACCTTGCCGAGACCCAGCAACCTAGGCTCGCACACGAAGGGCTCGGCAAACAACCCCTCTTTCCAAGCGAAAAGGATGCGCGAGGGTCGTACAAAAAGCTAGGGGAACTCCTGACCGCCCTCTCGCTACGTGCGGAGGCTCGAGGGCTCTTCCTGCAACCTTGCCGAGACCCAGCGAGCTAGGCTCGCACACGAAGGCCTCGGCAAACAACCCCTCCTTCCGAGCGAAAAGGATGCGCGAGGGGCGTACAAAAAGCCGGGAACTCCTAATCGCCTCTCGCTCTTCGTCAAGGAGGCTCTCGGGGGGCTCTTCCTGCAACCTTACCGAGACCCAGCGACCTAGGCTCGCACGCGAAGGGCTCAGCAAACAACCCCTCCTTCCGAGCGAAAAGGATGTGCGAGGGTCATACAAAAAGCTAGGGGAACTCCTGACCGCCCTCTCGCTACGTGCGGAGGCTCGAGGGCTCTTCCTGCAACCTTGCAAAACCCAAATGACCTAGGCTCGGCACACGAAGGGCTCGCAAACAACCCCTCCTTCCGAAAGCGAAAAGGATGCGCGAGGGGCGTACAAAAAGCAGGGGAACTCCTGATGACGCCTCTCGCTCGCACGGAGGGCTCGGGGCTCTTCCTGCAACCTCTCACACCCCAAGGGTCGAAAAAAGCGCTGATGAAAAAGGGCACCAAGCCCATTACGATCCAAGGGTACGAAGGGCACGGGCCATCCAGGGCCTCGGCAACCCCCCTGTGACAACAGTCGGGGACAACTATGGGCGAGCCCAGACACGGCCGAGGCCCAGCGAAGCGATTGCTTGGGATGCCCTAAGTCGTGTCCGAGACCACCAGCAGGGAGTTCTCTAAAGGGGATCCCATCGTGGGAGGCACCGCGCCTAGGGGCCAATCGAACGCCCCTGTCACCCGCTAGAGAAGCCTTCGGTACTTTTTGGAGTCGCGCTCGGACCACTAGCCGACCCCTATCAAATGGGGCATGGGCCTCCACTCGGACTTACCCGATAAAAGCTCACCGGAAATGTCACCGCTTTGCTTCCACCGAGGGTAGCCTAGCATGTTCCACCCTCCTTCTCGAACGAAAAGGATGCGCGAGGGTCGTTATAAAAAGCCAGAAAACTCCTGATCGCCCTCTCGCTCCACGCGGAGGCTCAGGGGCTTCTTCATGCAACCTTGCCGAGACCCAATGACCTAGGCTCGCGCACGCGTGAAGGGCTCGGCACAAACAACCCTCCTTCCGAGCGAAAAACGATGCGCGAGGGTCGTACAAAAAGCCGGGGAATCGCTGATCGCCTCTCTCGCTACGTCATGGAGGCTCGGGGCTCTTCCTCGCAACCTTGCCGAGACCCAGCGAACTAGGCTCGCACATGAAGGGCTCGGCAAACAACCCCTCCTTCCAAGCGAAAAGGATACGCGAGGGTCAAACAAAAAGCTAGGGGAACTCCTGATCGCCCTCTCGCTACGTGCGGAGGCTCGAGGGCTCTTCCTACAACCTTGCCGAGACCCAGCGACCTAGGCTCGCACACGAAGGGCTCAGCAAACAACCCCTCCTTCCGAGTGAAAAGGATGCGCGAGGGGTGTACAAAAAGCCAGGGGAACTCCTGATCGCCCTCTCGCTACGTGCGGAGGCTCGGGGGCTCTTCCTACAACCTTACCGAGACCTAGCGACCTAGGCTCGCACGCGAAGGGCTCGGCAAACAACCCCCCCCCTTCTGAGCGAAAAGGATGCGCGAGGGTCATACAAAAAGCTAGGGGAACTCCCGACCGCCTCTCGCTTCGTGCGGAGGCTCGAGGGCTCTTCCCGCAACCTTGCCGAGACCCAAATGACTAGGCTCGCGCGCCAAGGGCTCGGCAAACAACCCTCCTTCCGAGCGAAAAGGATGCGCGAGGGGCGATAAAAGCCGGGGAACTCCCGATTGCCCTCTCGCTTCGTCAGTGGAGGCTCGGGGCTCTTCCCGCAACCTCTCACACCCCAAGGGTCGGGCTTGCGCGACGAAGGGCACCAAGCCCATTACGATCCAGGGGTACGAAAGGTCGGGCCATCCAAGGCCTCGGCACCGCCCCTGGACAACAGAGTCGGGGACAACTATGGGCGAGCCCAGACACAGCCGAGGCCCAGCGAAGCGATTGCTTGGGATGCCCTAAGTCGTGTCCGAGACCAACAGGAGTTCTCTAAAGGGGATCCCATCGTAGGGAGGCACCGAGCCCCTAGGGCCAATCGAACGGCCCTATCACCCGCTAGAGAAGCCTTCTGGTACTTTTTTGGAGCGCGTCTCTGGACCACTAGCCAACCCCTATCAAATGGGGCATGGGCCTCCACTCGGACTTACCCGATAAAAGCTCACCGGAAATGTCACCGCTCGCGCCCACCGAGGGTTGCCTAGCATGTTCCACCCCTCCTTCTGAACGAAAAGGATGCACGAGGGTCGTACAAAAAGCCAGGGGAACTCCTGATCGCCCTCTCGCTACGTGCAGAGGCTTGGGGGCTCTTCCTACAACTTTGCCGAGACCCAGCGGCCTAGGCTCGCACACGAAGGGCTCGGCAAACAAACCCTCCTTCCAAACGAAAAAGGATGCGCGAGGGTCATACAAAAAGCCAGGGGAACTCCTGATCGCCCTCTCTCGCCACGCATGGGAGGCTCGGGGGCTCTTCCTGCATCCTTGCCGAGACCCAGCCCCTAGGCTCGCACACGAAGGGGCTCGGCAAAACAACCCTCCTTCCAAACGAAAAGGATGCGCGAGGGTCGTACAAAAAGCTAGGGGAACTCCTGATCGCCCTCTCGCTACGTCAAGGAGGCTCGGGGGCTCTTCCTGCAACCTTGCCGAGACCCAGCGGCCTAGGCTCGCACACGAAGGGCTCGGCAAACAACCCCTCCTTCTGAACAAAAAGGATGCGCGAGGGTCGTACAAGAAGCCAAGAGAACTCCTGACCGCCCTCTCGCTCCGTGCGGAGGTTCGGGGGCTCTTCCTGCAAATCTTGCCGAGACCCAGCGACCTAGGATCGCACGCGAGGGCTCAGCAGGCTCGGGGGCCCCTCCTGTACCCCAAACGAAAACAAGCGACCCGAGCTCGCTCTCATGGGTCTAGCGAATGCGATAGAGCGCCTTACTCAACGAAGAAAAAGCCCCTAAAGGAGTAAACTCACTCCTTTAAGGCCTCAAGAGGCTACACAGGGGAAGCTGCCACAGCACTCACCACCAAAATCGTGAGTATAAAACAAACCCGACAAGAGCTACTGAGAAACAAAAGTCTTGAAAAAAACTCAGGGAGAGTATCCCACACTCCCGCCCGAGGATCGGGGGCTACTGTCGGATACAAGAAAATGGGGTACCCCAAGCAAAGATCAAAAAACTGCTTAGACCCTAAGAATAGAACCAACGGAATAAACAAACGAGGTCTCGGCCGAAATCTCTGATTCGCCCGAGACCCCGCCGCCGAGCCCCAGTGGAAGCGAACGATTCTCCGACTCGCCCGAGACCGCCTCGTCGAGGCCCCCTCGTCGAGGCCCCCTCGTCGAGGCCCCCTCGCCCGAGGCCTCGAAAGAAGTGTCGATTCTCCGATTCACGCGAGGCCGGCTCGGCACCAGCCCCGTGACCGCCTCTTTGACCAAACTGCTCTGACCGAACGTCGCATCCAAGCGCCCAACCACTCCGACAGACGCCGCATCGATGGCACAATGATGTGTAAGTGACCGACTACACGCCGCCGATCGCGTCAACCTCCGCCATCTCTGCGACGCAGCCAGAGCGGTGGGTTACCGACCAACTGTGGCTTTGCCTAACTCCTGCACCAAGGACATCGCAACGTAGGGAGTTAGAACGGGTTCCTGTAGCCTCGGAATCAGCGGACTGACCGCTCTGGCTCGCCCGAGCCCCCTCAACAGGGCCTCGGATTCACTGATCTTACTCCACCTCACCCGTCCGCCTCGCCCGAGACCCCCTCGGAAGGGCCTCGGACGAATTGGTCAAGCCCACTCCACCTCGCCCGGCCGGGCTCGTCCCACAACCTCGCCGCCTCGCCTCAAAAGTCTCTCTGGTAGGCTATCACATCCGATTAATGCGCCACCGGCCGCGCACGTAAGCCATGATCGGCGGTCTTGTATACGCAACAGAGCGACGGGACAATGGTCGAGATCACCTTTTTACCATCCCATCGACAATATAGGTACCGTATCCTGTAGGCGCACGTCTCGCACTATTCCGCCTGACGGCCGCTGAGACCCGCATCTGCACCTAGGTCACTTCTCAGGCCTCGGCACGGCAAACCTTGGCACAACAGGCCTCGGCACGACCGGCTACGATGGCCGCCGAGCCTCTGCAATCCACCAAGTCAACAAATGCACAGCATGTTACTTACAGTGGATACCATACCGATTAGACATCTACGGGAACTCCCACGACAACGCCATGCTGCTCCAGGAGTAAATACGTCATCAAATAGTCCGCTCCACGTGTAGCTCTCTTATGTACTCCTGGTTTCCTCCCTGCGGCTATAAAAGGAGGCGGCCAGACCGCTTTCTAGGTACGGCAGATAGAGTCACGAACACTCGCACGAACAACACGCCGCATTCTGTAATTCATATCACCTCCCCTCACAGAGACTTGGGACGAACTCTCTCTCTCGCCTAGCTTGTAACCCCCTACTATGAGCACCCCGGTGCAAGGAATACAAGAACATCTTCTCAGACTAGACGTAGGGCATCCATTGCCCGAACCAGTATAAACCTTGTGTCTCTTTGCATCACCATCCGAAATTGGGAGCACGTAGCATAAATTCACTAGTCGGTTAAGGACCCCCGGTTCTGAAACACCGACAATTAGGTACTCACTATAATTTTGGTAGCCCTAAAATAGGTTGGTAAATAGAGTAGCTAGTACTCCATGTTTAATCATATGTAGAGTAAATCGGTATTAAGAGTAAGAATACTTATAGTTGCTAAGATAATATAGGTCATGCTTCATACTTGTTGGTGGTAACAGTGGGTAGCTCAGCACCTTAGTTGGTAGAACTCGCTTAGTAGCTTGATAGATGAATTTTATTTTAAGAGCTACTGTTGCCATATTACTAAGTGCTGCGTCATCATTTCATGCATGTAGATCACGAGTTGGTAGAGTTCGTGCCCGTGGATGAATAGGATTACGAAAGAGGTCATCGAGGAGTATGAGGAGGAGATCCTCGTGCAGGAGGAAGCCCCGGAGCCTTTTGGTGCTAACTTTGTTGACCCACCGCCTACTCAAGGCAAGCCCCGGTGCATAACCCATATTTTATGATCTTTGAATATATATATATATGATGTGCATTTACATTACAAGTATTCTATGGAAACTACATGTATAAATATATCTACCTATGAGTCCTACTAGTACAGGTCGAGTAGCCGCTATGCTCAGGATTTCGGTACCGTGAGTAACCTGCCGTTACTCACAAATAGGTGATAATTATGATCACTCATGATAAATGATGGAAATGAAAATGGTGACCGGGCAGGGATATGGTTTGGGTACTGGTGGGTGTGAGAGGTTGTGTCCTACGGCCAACAGGGCATAGCTTGGTTACACTTTTTCCCTGTCCGTGTTGGTTAAGGACCGGTCATTGCAATGGATGCTAGGCAAGTCACAGATTTATTATCCCGAGCACATACTTGGGTATGGGCGTAGGGAAGACTTGTTGCTCTCTTGTCATGAGTTCTGGCTCTTTTCGGACCGACTGATTGGAGGCGGGGATGGTGGAGGTCCTTCCACCGCACTAAGTATGGGACTTAGAAGCGGGGGCTTGGAGTCCAAGTTTGGACTGGGACCTGGACCCCTTGATAGGAGGGTGATGGGTTGGTCCTGCTTGTGCCTAGAGTACAAGCGGGGTGTGTGTTTTTGGAGTACCCAGCTGGGGACATTGATTCATGAATCGCCGCCGAGTCGGTACGGCTTGTCTTAACTCTAGCATCATAGTAAGAACTGAAAGATGAAAGGTGATAAAATAGAACTGATTGCTCAACTCTTGCTTAAAAGTAGAACAGGTGCTTACATAAAATGGCTAGATAATAAATCAATACGGCTATTAATAATAACATCAATAAGGACTCACTAGTATTGCTTTCTTCAAAAAGGAAACCAGCCAACCATAAAGCTTTGCATATCCCTTGGAGTTGGGAAACTATTCCCACTAGTCGGATAAGTCTTGCGAGTACATTGTGTACTCAGGGTTTATTTACCCCTATTGCAGGTAATGCTTGAGGAGTACCATTGTGTGGAGGATTCTTCTGATGGGCACAGACGGATCCTCGTTCTTTATCGCTAGATGTTTATTTTTAATTCCGCTGTTTAATATTCCGCACTCTGACTTTGGAAATATAATAATGTACTTTTTATGAACTCTGGATGTATAAAATAGATTAAGTATTGTAACTCGTTCTCATTATTGGATCCTTGGGGGAAAATGTGGATCTTTCAGGTTCTCCCTTGGGGTGTGCCCGATGGATACCGCCTGATGTAGCTTGCTTTCGGGATGCTTAGTGTCTGGTGGAAGATGAGCACCTCCGTAAGTGTGCTATTTCAGGCGGTTCTGCCACAGTTGGTACCAGAGCCAATAATGGGTTACGAGTTTCATCACTCTTTGCAAAAACTTAAAATTAGACCAACAAAAGTTTGTGAAAATTTAGATGCGCTAAAGTTATGTAAAGAACTATAAGCCCTAGTAGTATGGTCTATCTAGGATAGCGGCACTGGTTTTATTTAATCAATTTTCTGCAGGTACACTGACTTACGTTGTGTAAGAAATCGCTTAGCATACGGAAAGTGAGTGTGCGATGTGCCGAAATGTTACGAATGCCGCTATATTCCGGCTTGAGTGAGCGTACAGGCCGATACATGCATCATGATAATAGCATCTTGCTTAAACTAAAAGTCCCCCCTTACACATATAATTGGATTAGTAAATTGATAAGACCACTAAAAGAATGCTTTAATAAATGTCTCGTCGTTTCTCTAATCCCTTGCTTCTGATCTGGAAGGTTGTCCTAAGTGGTTGGTTCCTATCTCTTATAGATGAATCTGAGGTCTGGACGCGGGAGCACCAGTGCCGGTGCGGGCCACGGTCTTGGCGAGGGCCAAGGCAAAAGTGGTCGGGCCAATGAGCACGGTAACGGGGAGAGCCATGAGGCTCCACTGTTGGCTCCTCCTCCTCCGCCACCGCCGCCGCCACCGCCAATGACTCACATGGAGATGATGGCGGAAATGATGTCTGCTCACCGTGAGTCAGCCCGTGCCATGGAGCTACTGGCACAGGCTATCGCTGGCTTTGCCCGTGGAGGACACAGGGGAAATGGTGGGAACGGGGGTGGTGCCCGTGGTCCTGAGGGGCCATACTCTTACCAGAATTTCCTCAAGACCCACCCACCCACGTTCACACTATCAGCTGAGCCCCTAGATGTGGAGCATTCGCTTCGTATTCTAGAGCAGAAGTTCCTGTTGCTCAATGTGACTGATGAGCAGAAGGTGCACTTTGCAGCGCAACAGTTGTTGGGGTCCGCGAGTGCATGGTGGGATACCTTCAATACCATGCAGCAGCCAGATCACCGGGTGACCTGGTAGGAGTTCACCGTAGCATTCAGAGAGTTCTATATTCCTGCTGGTGTCATCAACAGGAAGCTGACTAAGTTCCTAAACCTGCGGCAAGGGAGTATGACAGTGATGGACTACGTTAATAAGTTCAATCACTTGTCCCAGTATGTTGGCACTCATGTGGACACAGATGAGAAGAAGAGAGACCGCTTCTATTGCGGCCTCTCTTGCAGCCTTTAGGAGAAATTGTATACTGGGAACTATCAGACTTTGGGGCAATGATGAATGCTGCCATCACCATGGTGGGCTTGCAGCGGGATTCCCAGGCGGAATGGAAGCGAAAGCGGGTGACTACGGGGTCTTCTAGCCACCCCCATACTCAGAAAGTATAGGTAGTTCAACGGGCGCCCTATCAATCATCAGACGGGTATTCGTTTCGACAGCCCTAGCACACTTCTCAGGCTTCTTCCACATAGTACCGTGCATCGACGCAGCAGGTGCCACATCAGCAGCCCCAAGGACAGTAGGCCCCACCTCGGATGGGACAGGGAAACAAGCTGGGTGCTTGTTTTAAATGTGGCCAGGATGGCCACTATGTTCGAGAGTGCCCTCAAAACCAACCAGCCTAGTCTGCTCAACCATCGGCTAACTCCAGGCTAGTCAGGCGGACAGTGATCAAGAAGAAAGTGCCAACCGGCCGATCTGGATAGGTGAATTTCACGGATGCTGAGCAGATATTGTAGCAGGAACCGGTGATGGCTGGTATGTTCACCATTGATTCTCATCCAGCTTATGTGTTATTTGATTCTGGTGCATCACATTCATTCATGAGCATGGGATTTGTAGACCGGCACAATATACCTCTTATGGCTATACCGTATGCCTATAAAATCTGTACTCCAGGTGCGTAGATGTGCATCAATACTCGGACGGACATAGTGAGCTTGGTACTAGCCACTCATACTTACTGTCTCTAGTTCATGGTGCTGCCTGGGCAAGGCATTGATGCTATTCTTGGGATGAACTGGTTGCGGGTATATGGGGTAGTCTTGGATTTGAAGCAGAGAATTGTGGAGTTATGGCTTCCTTCTTCTGAGGATAGGATGTCTCTTCTTGTACCCTCAGATCTAGTCTTACCTGTTGCTGCTCATGATGAAGCCTCTCCTGATCTTGCCTCTATTCCGGTAGTATGTGAGTTCCTGGATGTTTTCCTGAAGATCTACCTGGGTTGCCACCGGATAGAGAGGTGGAATTCTCCATTGAGCTAGAGCCTGGTACTTCTCCTATCTCTCGACACCCGTACCGCATGGCTCCAAAGGAGTTGGCTGAAATGAAGAAGCAGTTGGAAGAATTGATGGAAAAAGACTTCATCCATCCTAGCTCTTCACCATAGGGTCGTCCAGCCATTTTAGTGAAGAAGAAGGATGTTACTCTTCGGATGTGTGTGGATTACCACCCTCTTAACACGGTAACCATTAAGAACAAGTATCATTTGCCCCACATAGATACTTTGTTCGATCAACTAACTGGTGCCAAGGTGTTCTCCAAGATTGACCTCCGTTCAGGCTATCATCAGATCAAGATCAGACCACACGATATACCAAAGATAGCTTTTTCTACTAGGTATGGGCTGTATGAGTACCTAGTAATGTCTTTTGGTCTCACCAACGCTCCTGCATTCTTCATGTACCTAATGAATTCGGTCTTTATGCCGGAGCTGGACAAGTTTGTTGTGGTGTTTATTGATGATATCCTGATATATTTTAAGAATGATGAAGAGCATGCCCAACACCTTTGGATTGTACTGACTCGATTGAGGGAACACAAGTTGTATGCTAAATTCAGCAAGTGTGAATTCTGGTTAGATCGAGTGCAGTTTTTGGGGCATGTGTTGACACCTGACAGCATTTCTATAGATCCCAGCAAGGTGTAAGATGTGCTGAATTGGAAGTCTCCCAAGTCTATGCACCAGATTCGTCAGTTCCTTGGTTTAGCTAGGTACTATCGACGTTTCATCCTGGATTTCTCCAAGATCGCTCAGCCAATGACCAAGCTGCTCCAAAAAGAAGCCAAGTTTGACTGGAGCCCAGCCTATGAAGAAGCTTTCCAAACTCTGAAAATATTTCTGACCACTGCTCCTGTGTTGACCCAACCAGATATTGACAGACCCTTTGATGTGTATTGTGATGCCTCGAAGACGGGGTTGGGATGTGTGCTTATGCAAGATGGGCGTGTGATAGCTTATGCTTCGCACCAACTGAAAAAGCACGAAGTAAATTACCCCACCCATGATTTAGAGCTGGCTGCTGTGGTCCACGCTCTAAAGATTTGGAGGCACTATCTGTTGGGCAACAAAGTACATATTTTTACATATCATAAGAGCCTCAAGTATATTTTCACTCAGTCTGAATTAAATATGAGGCAAAGAGATAGTTGAAATTGATCAAGGATTATAACTTGGAGGTACATTACCACCCAGGAAATGCCAATGTAGTGGCTGATGCTTTGAGCCGAAAGTCACATCAAGTTGAGGAAACACCTTTGTCTCTCAACCATGCAGACGTGCTAGCTCACATTGCTTTGACCTCAGAGTTGCTTGAGCAGATTATTCTAGAGCAGAGGCAAGACACTGAAGAAATTCCTCACATCAGGAAATTGATTGCCGAAGGGCGTGGCCCTCACTTTAGTATTGATGAGCAAGATGTAGTGAGGTATAAGGATAGATTGGTGGTTCCATCCAATGAGGAGCTAAAAAGGAAGATTTTGAATGAAGCCCATCATTCAAAGCTGTCTATTCATCCTGGCAGCAACAAGATGTATCATGATTTGCGCCACTTGTACTGGTGGTCCAACATGAAGCAGGACATCACCCGGCACGTCATGGAGTGCGACACTTGTGGTAGAGTTAAGGCAGATCATATGTGTACTCTAGGATATCTGTAGCCCTTGCCCATTCCTGTTTGAAAATGGGAGGATATTTCCATGGATTTCATTATGGGTTTACCCCACACATCCAAGGGCTATAACTCTATCTGGGTCATTGTGGATCGCCTCACCAAGTCAGCTCATTTCCTCTCAGTGAATTCTAAGTATTCTGCCAGACAGTATGCCGAGTTGTACTTGGACCGGATTGTGACCCTACACGGAGTTCCCCTTACTATCATCTCTAATAGGGGATCATTTTTTGTCTCTCGCTTCTAGGAGCAACTCTAGGAGTGTCTTGGAACTAGTCTCCTCCGTAGTTTAGCCTATCACCCCCAGATTGATGGCCAAACCAAAAGGGTGAACCAGGTGCTCGAGAATATGTTGAGAGATTGTGCCATTTCTTTTCCTGAGAAGTAGGATGAATGCATGAAGTTAGCTAAATTTTCTTACAATAATAGCTACCAAGAAAGCATCCACATGGCACCATTTGAAGCTCTATATGGGAAGAAATGTAGGACACCACTGAACTGAGTGGAAGTAGGAGACCGTGGATACTTTGGGCCTGATTTCATCAAGGAGGCTCGAGAGCAAGTCGTCATTATTCAGAGTCATTTGAAGGCAGCTCAGAGCCGACAGAAAGCCTATATGGACAAGCGAAGAAGGCCTTTAGAGTTTGCAGTTGGGGATTATGTGTACCTCAAGGTGTCTCCTATGAGAGGGGTGCATCGGTTTGGTATCCATGACAAGTGAGCTCCCCGATACGTGGGTCCCTACAGAATTTTGAAGCAGTGTGGCCCAGTTGCTTACCGTCTCCAGCTTCTCGATATTTTATTGGCGGTACACGATGTGTTTCATGTCTCATAGTTGAAGAAATGTTTGTGGGTCCCGGATAAAGCTGTAGAAATTGCAGGACTTCCACTCTAGCCTAATTTAACTTATATTGAGCACCCGGTCAAAATCGTGGATGAAAAAGAAAGAGTGACAAGGAACAGTGTGGTAAAGTTCTACAAGGTACAGTGGCAAAACCACTTGGAGGATGAGGCCACGTGGGAACAAGAGAGCTATATATTGAAGCATTACCCCCACCTTCTCTCTGGTTTTGATAGGTAGTTGCTACGTTGAAATATATTTCCTATCTCCTTTCCCACACTAGGCACATGAAATCTTGGGTTGAGATTTTATTTTAGAGGGTAGATTTGTAACACCCTCGGTGTTACACTGTACAACTTTTTGCTTAAACACTGCATGAGCATCATACTTATGTGTAAATGTGTGTAATATAGGGTGTAAAGTAATATACGGAACTTGAAACATTCATCGGAAACACGAAACGGATGTTATATTTCATGTCGCGTTGAATCACTTAGTGTTCTAAACGAATTTTTATTGAATGAGAATGCTATAGAACGTATACCCGGCATTTTAATAAAGTTTGTAGTACAAACTTCATAGATGGCCGTGAAATGCTTGCGATCGAGAATGGGGTTCGCTAGATAACATAGTTGGTAGCTTGGAAATCGAAGTTGACGTGAATCCGAACAAAAACTTAGTCGATTTTCGTAAGTCGAAAAATGGTTCGACGAAGCTAAGTTCGACAATTTTTATAGGGGAATCAGGTTAAGCAGTGGCATGGTCTTAAGGTTGGTTTTAGTAGCTTGATACACCATCTCAAACGTAAAATAGTTGGTTTAATTACTGGATCATCGGGTTGGATTTTTAAGCAGCTTTAAAAAGCGTGCACGTCACACTTTAAAAAAAGCGTGCACGTCACGTCACGTTTTAAAAAGCATTGCTGCGTCGGCCGCCCGATGCGCATATCTTTGCACCAGCGCAAGCATGGCTCCACGCTGTTAGCCCGGGCCTCCTCCTCTCTGCGC
The DNA here is from genome assembly GCA_904845875.1 of Miscanthus lutarioriparius. Taxonomy (NCBI): domain Eukaryota; kingdom Viridiplantae; phylum Streptophyta; class Magnoliopsida; order Poales; family Poaceae; genus Miscanthus; species Miscanthus lutarioriparius. Next base: position 45,860,712 of record CAJGYO010000012.1, read on the forward strand.
TGCCGCACACGCCACACACGCGCGCTCTCGCCGCCGGTGGGCTGGCCGCTTACCCGCCGTCGCGCGTCTGCCAGAAACCACGCCGCTTTCGCCGTCGCGTCGAATCGCACCAACCACGCCGCACTCGACCGCCGCTTGCGCAGCCACTTCTGCCGTTGACCTTTCGTGGCTGCACGCGTGTAGGCCTACCGCCTAGCTTTGCCATCACATCCGTGCTCGATGCCACGCTGTTGCCTCCCAGAACCGGCGTCGGTCTACGTGGCGCTACCAGGCGTGCCATCGCCGCGTCTTCTGGTCGTGGCATTGCGATCGCCGCGTCATTGTGCCGCATCAGACGTCTGCCCCATGGAGTCTTCCCCGCCGCGCTGCCGTCCTTCCCCAATTAGAAATTGCACCACGCCAAGACGTCGTCACATCGCCTTCAATGTCGTCGCGCCAGTCGACCGAGCCGCGCCAAGGCAACCCACAGCGCTGGCCCCATCTTCATAATTGCGCACGTCTAGAGGTCGAGTTGGAGTCTAGCTTCACGCCAAGCTTGCCACTGTGGCGGCCGTACGGTGTTGGGGCTTCAATTGGAGTCCCCCCCCCATCGTCGACACCATAAGTCCGAACGCCGTCGCCCATCCAATTGGCCTTGCATAGTCCACCTCCTCCCAATTAGCCATGCACCCAACTAGCTCTGGTAGTTAGCTCACAATTAGAGTCATTCCGATGAGCCGTCATCTTCCAGTGAGGTAATGCGGAGCTTTTCCCCCGCAGTGGTTCGCCATGGCCGCCGAGGCGGGTGATTGGCCAGGATGTCGCCCCTTGCTCCTTTGTCTCAATTGAGCAAGGCTTTTGCGTCTCCTTGACTCGTTTGCCTCGCCCGTGCATTTACATTACAGGCATTTTATGGAAACTACATGCATAAATATATCTACCTATGAGTCCTACTAGTACAGGTCGAGTAGCCGCTATGCTCAGGATTTCGGTAGCATGAGTAACCTGTCGTTACTTACAAATAGGTGATAATTATAATCACTCATGATAAATGATGGAAAGGAAAAATGGTGATCGGGCAGGGATATGGTTTGGGTACTGGTGGGTGTGAGAGGTTGTGTCCTGTGGCCAATAGGGCATAGCTTGGTTACACTTTTTCCCTGTCTGTGTTGGTTAAGGACCGGTCGTTGCAATAGACGCTAGGCAAGTCACAGATTTATTATCCCGAGCACATACTTGGGTATGGGCGTAGGGAAGACTTGTTGCTCTCTTGTCGTGGGTAAGGCTAGACGAAAAACTCGAAGCTCGTTAGCTCGCTCGGCTCGTGGCTGGCTCGACTCGGCTCGGCTCGGCTCGTTATGATAACGAGCCGAGCCGAGCCAAGATTTTAGCTCGTTAGCTATAACGAGCCAACTCGAGCCAGCTCGCGAGCCGCTCGCGAGCTAAACGAGCCAAGCTTTCAGGAAAAAAAGTATCAAAACTTGTATTAGTTTTTGTATTACTTCATGTCTTGCACTTTACAATTGACTGGTAACTGGTCTAGACCCTATAAATTGACTAGTAACTGGTCTAAATGCATTTCTTTTGTATTATTATTATTCTTAAACTTTAGATAAATGCAAATATTATATTTTGTGTATTTTTTATACCTGGCTCGCGAGCTTAACGAGCCAGCTCGAGCTTTTAACGAGCCGAGCTAGCTCGTTATCTTAACGAGCCAGAACGAGCCGAGCCAGCTCGTTATCCAGCCTTAGTCGTGGGTTTCGGCTCTTTCCAGACCGACTGATTGGAGGCGGGGATGGTAGAGGTCCTTGCAGCGCACTAAGTCTGAGACTTAGAAGCGGGGGCTTGGAGTCCAAGTTTGGACGGGGACCTGGACCCCTTGATAGGAGGGTGATGGGTTGGTCCTACTTGTGCCTGGGGTACTAGCGGGGCTTGTGTTTTCGAGGTACCCAGCTAGAAACATTGATTCACGAATCGCTGCTGAGTCGGTACGGCTTGTCTTAACTCTAGCATCGTAGTAAGAACTGAAAGATGAAAGGTGATGAAATAGAACTGATTGCTCAACTCTTGCTTAAAAGTAGAACAGGTGCTTACATAGAATGACTAGATAATAAATCAATACGGCTATTAATAATAACATCAATAAGGACTCACTAGTATTGCTTTCTTCAAAAAGGAAACCAGCCAACCATAAAGCTTTGCATATCCCTTGGAGTCAGAAAACTATTCTCACTAGTTGGATAAGTCTTGCGAGTATATTGTGTACTCAGGGTTTATTTACCCCTGTTGTAGGTAATTCTTGAGTACCATTGTGTGGAGGATTCTTCTGGTGGGCACAGACGAATTCTCGTTCTTTATCGCTAGATGTTTATTTTTAATTCCGCTATTTAATATTCCGTACTCTGACTTTGAAAATGTAATAATGTATTTTTTATGAACTCTAGATGTATGAAATGGATTAAGTATTATAACTCGTTCTCATTATTGGATCCTTGGGGAAAAATATGAATCTTTTGGGTTCTCCCCTAGGGTGTGCCCGATGGATACCGCCCGCTGTAGCTTGCTTTCGGGGTGCTTAGTGTCTGGTGGAAGACGAGCACCTCCGTAAGTGTGCTATTTCGGGCGGTTCTGCCACATTCATTGCCTTGAGCTGAATCACTTGAGCTATGACTTTGGATATATTCAACCATATGATCAAGACTAAGCTTTTCATCCACAACTCATCTTTAATTTCCAAGTACTTCAACAATGATTTGATCCTCCACATCAACATAACTCTGTATATATAGCTTGATTAGTACATCGACTCGGTGCAAGTTCTCTCCCCCTCACCCTAGCCATAGTCCCTCGGTCACCAAGCCGTCACTTGCCCTTCACCTTCACTTAGTACCTCGAAACCCTTTCCTTGCTATCTTCACTCTATCAAGCCATCAAGTCACATCTTACTTTGAATCAACTTTAAGCACACATTGAATACCATTTCTTCATCTTGATTTGAACAAGCAAGCTTCAAGAGTGAGACCATTCGATATAATCAACTTGGACTCAATTCTCTTTGATAGTGATTACAACATATAATATGAGTCTGTCATAATACAATCAACCTAGGACTAAACATCTCCAAATCTCATGAAATACATTAGTCCCTTAATCGTGTTGTCATTCAATCCACCGAAACTCACTTAGGGCTTTAGATAAGCTTAGATGATGTGGTAACAACATACAACTGATGATTGGCTTTTATTATTAGTCATGCTCTAAAAAAGCTACATCTGTTGTCCCTATCTAGTTTTTTTTTCCAGAAAATATTATAGAGGAACTATATAGAAAAGTCAAAGGCTCAAAAAGCTATAGAAAAATCATTACCAAATAAATGCGGGGCAAAACCGAAGATATTCCATGGTAATTTCCTTTACCGATCCTCATGCCATAGAAAATTAAACCTTAAATGATACAAATAAATTGTCACTTATATTTGCAAAAATAAAACTTGCATTTCAGTTTGTAAATATGTTGAGTTTTTTCAATAGACTAAACCCCAAGGACAATATATCTCTTTTGCACAAGTGCATAATTAAGCTCCTTTGACGTCAATCAAGCCACATCGGTCTATAAAAGCTACAGATCTAACGTGTTGTTTGGTTCCTTCTATAGTAACGCAAATGTAAATGGAATTAGTTCAAATCTATCTCCCACCGGTGACGTCCGCAGCTCTATTTCGTTTACGTTTGCGTTTCCGTTGGTACAATCAAACAACTAGTAATTGTTATCATCCATAGATCTATCCTTTGGCTTTACAACACACATAAGGTATGCTTAATCGTCTAGGCATAAAAGAGCTACATGCTCTCTGCTAGTGACACCAATTCTCAAATGCTAATGAAACAATGGCGGTGGTGAGAAACACCATCCACCCCACTGCCCTTATCACTGTTCATGTTGTATCGCCTTAACAATTCTTTTAACATTTTTCTACGAGAAGGTGAAATTCATGTGGTCATTTGGCTATATATTCTATAAACCTCTAGAGTTGAGGTTCTATTAGGCAACTCTATAGCCAAGTAGCCAAACTAAATAACAAAGTTCCATATACATCATGTTTCTTTAGGTTAACAAAGATTTCATAAAAAAATAAAATAGGTAAAGGATCACCAAATACGGATAAAGGTTGACGAAAGGTGAATGTATTCTTCCTATCTTGATTAGTCCTCTCATCATATGATACAGGATTGAGATGCCTACCCATACTACTCTAAGAATAGCCTATCTCCTGCATATATTGTGTAGTTTCTTTTACATCATTAGAATTGTAACTATCTGTAGCATATGCCAGCACTTCTGTTGCCCGCTATCTATTCTTTGCTTCGACTGGGTTTATCTATCTATCTTTTGTTTGGATTGGGCTTGTGCATTTGGAACATATTTTTTCATATGCTTACATGAAAGCGCTACATGTTGTAACAGTTTCAGCTCTCATTTTCCTATGATTTTACATGTCATGGTCTATCCAATATTTTCAAAGTAGGGTTCTGTTTGACATAGCTCAGCTTCACTAGTAAAGCTATTTTTTTTTGGATTTCAGCTCAATAAACAACACTACCGGTGAAGCTGAGCTATTTTTGTCATCTCGTTTGGCAAAACAGCTTCACATGTACAGCCTGTTCGCTTGTTGGTTTCAGCCAGGGCTTTATCAGCCATGGTACAATATTTTTCTCTCACAACAAACCAGCACCAGCCAGGCTTATCAGCCCAGAAACCAACCAGCGAACAGGCTAGTAGACAAAAAAGATAAAATGACTAAAACACCCTTCTCTCTCTCTCCTATTTCTTCTTCCTTATCGTCTTCTCCCGATGTGAAGCTCCGACGTCTGCGCCACGATGGGCTCCAATGTCCGGCCCCGGCGGCTGCGCCTGGGAGCCCCAGCGAGACGTCGTGCCTGCCCGACGGTGGTCGCGACTCTCTCCCCTACGCCCTCCTTCTCCGAGAGGGGCACATGCAATCTTCTAGCCATGCTGGGGCCTACTTGTTTCAGATGAAGCTGGGATAAGCTACTTTTTTCATCTTCATCCCCACTCATCCTTTGTGAGAGGAGGAAAAAAAACAGCTTCACTCATAAAACTGTTTTGAAAAATAGTGCTTAACAAAAAACAACTCACAGTAGCTTATGAAACTGTTGGTGAAGCTGTGCGAAACAAGCCCTATATCATAAGTGCACTAGAGGACAAAGCATTTACTGCTGAACACGTTTCTCTCTTTTGACACAGCTCAAAAAGCTCCCATAAAATAAAAGGTGTAAAAAAGGTGAAAAACAACCAGACCACGAGGAGAGCCAATCACTCCCTGCCGGCCAAAGAACCAGCACCAGCAGTCCAGCACACCGGGCAGAACAAGCGCCCCCAGAGATTTCAGCGCAAAAACCCAATTTTTAAAAAAAGGAGAGGGAGGAAAGGAGAAAAACCAGCCGCAACACTGGGCAGGCGAGGCGAGGAGCGTGCCGTACCCCCTCCAACAACCCAAACCAACCCAAAGCAGAAACCAACAAAACAAGGGCGGGGACGGCGTAGGCGCACACGCGATCCAACAGACCAACGCCCCCCGCTTTCTCTCTCCTCACTCCTCCCCTCGCTTGTCACCCCCAGCTCAGCAGAGCCCCCTTCACACCAAAAATTTCCTCTTCCGCCTTGCCCCGCCCCATATAATCCGGGCCGGCCGGCCGGCTGGGTCCTCGCGGATGGGCTCGGTCTCGCGGGGCTAGGGTTTGGTCGGTCGTCTTGTCGGCGTCGAGGGCGCCGGCGCTGCTACCTACCTAGCTCGCTCGCGCAGTCGAGCTAGGGTTCCTCCCCGGAGCCATGGTTCTGCAGCGCTTCTCGTGGCCGTACGGCGGCCGCAGCGCCTCCTGCTGCGGCAGCTTCACCGGGTGAGTACGCCCACCCAGAGGTTCCATCTCGAGGCCGGGGGTGCTTCGAAGGCGGGGTCCTTTTTTTGTTTTGTTTTGTTTTTGGCCGTCTGGGTTTGGGTTTGGCCTCGGCGGCTGAGGGCGAGTGAGGGGTGTAATGCTGTTTCCTTGTCCCTGCTCGTGTTTGCTGTGGCTGCAGGTGGAGGGAGTGTCCCATGGGGCTGGTCGGGGCCGAGTTCCAGGTCGTCTTCGATCTGCCCCCCGGGGTTTACCAGGTGGGTGACGTGGGTCGCTGCTCGGATTGCTCTGATTCAGCTCGCTCTTTGCTCTGTGCCTGGCTGATTGCTTTCGTCCCTAGTTTGAGTGTGTTCCACTGCTTGTTACTCTGCTCTGGCTAGCTAGGCCTCGTAGTCCTTGGCTGGTATCCTTCTGCATAGAAGAAAGCCTTTTAGTTTGCACGATAGGCGTCCTTATTAGTGTGGCCTGTTACTTTCCATGATTGCCTAGAAACGAGCTTGGTGTGATTTCGCTTGTATATCATGACGAACTAGTTTCTCCTATGGTTGGGGGGTGGCAATGCATCTACGGTTAGTTGGTAGTTGTGGCAGGTGGGTGTTGTCGCGTTGAGGTTCTGGGCAGCGGTATGTTTGGGCTTACATGTGTCGCTAGACTGATGATCCTTGCACAAATAAGGGGGAAATGTGGTCAGTTCTTGTGGAGAACTATTCTGTATTTCTGTTTCTACACAAACTGCTGTTCCTGCTGGATTTTGGTGTGGCGCGTAACGGTTAGTGGTTAGTAAACACTGGGATGGTGGTCTTATGTGAAATGACCATTGGAATTAAGCATCTTGTATTCTTGTGATCCCATACACATGGATCGTGGGTGGTATGAGGCATTGTCAACTATTGATACGTTACATGGTCCTTTACTTTCTGCGACCATATTTCAGTTTAGCAGCCAGATGAATCTCCTGGTTAATTTGCCTTATTTGGTATTTTAGTTCAATCTCGAGTTCTCACATCGCGTAAACCATGAACAGATGTATCCATAGCATGCACTTGAACATTATCCATTGCTAGAGATGAAGTGTTATAAAGTTTGCATGCTATAGTGGCAGACCTGGCATAGGTGTTGGAGGACAGCCCACATCCCACGGTTTCTGTCGTTTCCGACAAGAGGTTTTGGCCGTTACATAATGCCTGCTGTAAAGTAGAATGCCATTGCAGTTGTTGCATCAGAAAGCAGCCATTTAACACCATTGTAAAGCGAGTGACGATTAAATACAGCGACACTTCTGTCTCTCAGGTTTCTGTATTTGTCATTTCTTTCCACGTGTACAGGGAGTTTCTTTATTGCACCTCTTTTTCCCTAGTGGCAATTAATACTTTCAGTTACACTAAATAAATCCTGAATGCCCCTTAATTGTTGACCTTACTTGGAACTACTTTTGCATATACCAGACAACTATTTTGAACTTCAAGATGTTTTTCAATCCCAGCAATTGATAGAAACATGATATATTTGACATATTCACGATGGATTTGTATATTTGATGTTTTGCTTTTTCATCTATCAATGTAATTCTTGGACATAACATTGCACACTGGTACCAAATTCACACCCTTGTTATTGTGAGTTCTGTCAATTATGATGTTCACATGTGATTGTTTGGTTCTGTTCAATGGTTAGCAAGCGATTTGAGCATGATACTGTAGTAGTGCATATTTGCTGTACCAGTGCTCACTGCCCAGCTATTTGCATACGATATTCTGTTTCTCCTTTGACATTTTCTGTGCCACATACATTTATATGACCTTTTGGTGCAATTCAGTACCGGTTTTTGGTTGATGGTGTCTGGAGGTGTGATGAGGCGAAACCCTTTGTACGTGATGAATATGGACTGATCAGCAATGAAGTGCTTGTGGAAAACAATGTACAACCTGTTGTGCAGCCAGAGCCTTCTATCAGAGGAACTAATGTGGATGAGGGTATCATTTTGACAACAGTATGTCTCAGAAGTTTGACATTATATTTTCGTGTTCTCCACATTCCTGATAACTAATGGTCTGTTACTTACTGTGGCCTTAAATAAACAAAGATGCCCCCGGAGCCAGGCGTGCAAATAGCAGTTTTCCGCCATGTGGTCTCTGGAATATTATTACACAATACCATATATGACGTTGTTCCTATTTCTAGCAAGGTTAGGTTTATTTCTTTCAAGTCAGCGCTTCTCTTTAGACTATGTGAATAATTTGATTTCATGTGAACATTTCAGTTAGCAGCTTTGGACACTCAGCTTCCTGTTAAACAAGCATTTAAAATAATGCATGACGAGGTATGTGTGTTACTGTGCTTGCAAGAGTTTCTTCCAATCGTTCACTTTCCCTCTGTGGTGCTTGTTTGCTCTCACTTCAACTTTGCTCTGTTTTACCTTCATTATTGAATAATTTTTAAAGCTGTGTTAGCAATTATTTGCCTTATTAAGAAGCAGTTTAATTTGTTTTCCTATTATGTTGTACAGTTTATAATAAACAACAAAATCGCTCCTAGAAGCAGGCAATTCTTTCATCTGCATTGCATACGTGGCATCGATTTAATGATTTAAGAATAGCTTTGAACTTTTTGTGTCTCATAGGGTCTTGCTCTGGTTCCTCTTTGGGATGACCATCAGGGAACCATAACAGGCATGCTCACTGCATCAGATTTTGTATTAATGTTGAGAAAGGTGGGTGGAATAAATTACTTTATTTCTCCTTGAAAACATTTTATGTTCTTATGAATTATCATTTGCTATGCAGTTGCAGAGAAACATTCGAGTTATTGGCAATGAAGAGCTTGAAATGCATCCCATTTCTGCTTGGAAAGAAGCAAAGCTACAGCTCTATGGTGGGCCTGATGGTGCTGCCATGCAGAGAAGGCCATTAATCCATGTACTTCTCCATATATTTGCTTGATTCTTTCATTTGATTCGATGTGTAAGCAGTTGCAAGATCAGCACTTCCAAAATATGAAAATATATTATCTGTATGAAATTCTCGATATGGTCTCCAATACAACATTAAGGTTAATGCCATTTGTGTCAGAAAAATTACAAATCGTCTAATGCCTTGAAATAGGGATAAATTGACACTATTGCCATCATTTCCTCGAAAATATCAAGTGATTGTAGGAAAATATATATGATTATGATGAATGACGATGTCACTGAATCAAGATAAACATAGATATAATTGTTTTTGGAATATCATTTCCTTCTAATTATTTGACCTGCAGTTTTAGTTGTGTGCATTTCGTCATCTATATTCTTTCACCTGAGTTTGTGTGTGGGTGGGGGTAGTTTAATTTGAATGTTCTGTATTGATTGTAACTAAAGGTTTATAGTACGTTTTTTTTTAAATCTTATGGTGTTACATGTCTTTCTTCAGGTTAAGGATTCAGATAATTTAGTGGATGTGGCACTGACTATAATCAGAAATGAAATATCTTCAGTTCCTATCTTTAAGTGCAGGCCAGATTCATCAGGGATGCCTTTCCTTAATCTTGCAACCCTCCAGGGGATTTTGAAATGTATGATATTGTTTTATAAGATTATAATACTGGTTCATATTTGATTAATTTCACCTGTGTTAAATTGTATGTTTTTTTTTAATCTTGATGATGTTTTTAGTTCTTTGCTCGAAGCTACAAGAACAGGCTGAAGGCTGTTCCCTTCTGCACAATCAGCTTCTCAGTATTCCTATTGGTACATGGTCTCCACATACGGGGAGGTCAAGTAGCAGGCAACTCAGAACTTTGCTACTGAGTTCTCCTCTAAATACTTGCCTGGATTTTCTGCTTCAAGGTACACTGACATTTCAGATGCAACATTCGTATTCATACTTTCAACTGATTCTTAGGATCATAAACGGCAATCACGAACTATGCAATCAACTTAAGTATGTGATTAGTTCTTCTTGAATAATGCAGATAACAATTTCAGTTCAACAGTGAAGGTATGAACTAATGTACCATGGAAAATACACAAAATAACACCTGAGATGATCAGTAGGATCATGCATCACATCACTTTAGTCTCCATCTGTTACAATTTTCTTTACTTGTTACAGAAAATAATCCATTTTTTTGGTCCTGCTGAATCATACCTTTTAAAGTTGCTGAAGGCAAATGTTCATTAGTTTTTAAGCTGTCAGATTCCTGCAAAACTTGCTAAGTGTCACACCCAGATCTGTATACTGTGTTCCCTACAAATTGTTGTTATTTTGCTCCTGCAGTGGCACATTAGGAAATGCATTTTTACTAGCCAATTGGAGAACTTAGTGAGCAAGGTCATATCCGTATTTATGGAGGATTTTATATGGTTTTGTTCACTCTAGTGATTTTGACAGATGGATCTATGGTATGAAGCTGTAATATGTGCAATAAACTCATATCAAGCACATTTAAAATGCCAAGAAAAGGCAACATTGAAGATTAATTGTTTTTTTTACCTAGTCTGGAGATTCTCCTTTAAGCCTGTCCTTTTTGGCATGTGCTGCTTCTGAGCTTGTAGCTGTCAGCCTTTATAAAGTAACAGTTGCTGAATTGAACTATTATGTCCATTCATTCTTCTCCAGATAGAGTAAGCTCAATTCCTATAGTTGATGACAATGGATCCCTCCATGATGTCTACTCACTCAGGTTTGCATACTGTAACATTTACTTTTGCCATGCTGCTATCCTGTTCTGTTTTCTTGTACTCCCTCTGGCCAAAAGTATTGGCACATTTGACTTGCAATCTTCCATGCATATATTCAATCATTAATTTCTTCTAGTATATTCTTAAAATCCTTCAAAGTTATGAGATTTTGCATGGTTTGACTAAATTGTCCTAAATTACATGTTTTTATGGCTGTAGGTAGTATTAATGAAACCAATTAGCCTCTGCCAGATGAACTGTTGCATTGTGGCTACGGTGCTATGCATCTTTGTGCAATGGCACAATGCACCTCAAATTAAAACCATTTTGAAGATATTGTTCCTTATATGATTCTATTTGTTATTTCCAACAATGAAAGCAGTGCTTATTTTGGTCAGCTACGGCTTTTTTTGGAAGGGGTGTGTATTTTGAGATTCTTGAGATGATAAATAGGGAGCAAGTCCCACAAGCTTTGGATCATTGGGTCGACTCAAAACTTGCTGAAATGAACTAGAATGACATGCTGGAAAATGAACTAAGCTAGCTGACCCACAAAACACCATTGGGTGCCCACTTGATAAGGTCAAAGTGGTTTGCTTATTTCTTGTGGAATTCATCTTTGAGGGAATGAGAGGGGTAATGCGATCTTATATACGAAATTGTTTCTGTAAAAAGTAGTAATACTCAGGTGCTGAAATCCTAATTGCTACCTTATCGTTATTTAGCCACCCCATGACCTTGGACATTATTTCTACTCAGTGCTTTAGACATTCTTATCATCTGTCAATTCCCTGGATAGCAAGATGCATATCAACAAGGTGTTTCAAATGGAAGAGAAAAGGCCTCTTGTGGGTCTAGAACTACTGAAAGCTTCACTTTCATCTGGTTTTTGGATAGTGCTTTGTCTGTACCTTTTTAGAAATTCGGGAGTAGACCTATGTTTGTTCAGTATAGTAACAACACTACCAATTTTCTGACCATCCTCCTAAACCCCAAGTAGCAAACCCCTTTTACCAATTGGTGATCTTTTGCTCATCAAAATACATCCTAGGTGCATCCAATAAGATGAAAAAGAGGGCGCATCCAATAAGATGAAAAAGAGGGCTTCTGTGTCTTGACTCTTGACACTTGTGTCGGTTTGGCATAATCTTTGTATGGATTCTGGTAACATTAGCTGCTTTATATTATTTTTTTATGTTCCAAAAACTAGCCCTTTGCCAGTTTCGTGAAGCCTAACAAAGACCTGTTATCTTCATTGCTGATCCCCTAATATGTCACCTTTGTTATTATATATTACTTAGTTCCTTCTGGAATGCTCTCTATATAACATTGTGCAACATTTTGAGTTCGTCAAATCAAGAGAGTAGCCGTGACATGACTTCTGAATCACCATGTTAGTTTTAATTATCATTTTGGCTGTTCTCTTGGTGTATCTTATTCTGAGCTTGTTTCTACAGTGATATCATGGCTCTGGCGAAGAATGATGTTTATGCTCGCATCGAACTTGAACAAGTGACTGTGCAAAATGTAATTCATTTCCTCTCGCTTTTTAATTGTGTGGCAGACACCGCTTCTTTGTTTTGTTTTTTTTTTGCTTTTTTTTTGTTTTTGCGTATACTCGAAGGTCGGGTCTGGTGCAAGCGGTAGAGTCTTACCGCCTGTGACCGGAAGTTTTCGGGTTCGAGTCGCGGTCTTCTCGCATTGCACAGGCAAGGGTAAGGCTTGCCACTGACACCCTTCCCTAGACCCCGCACAGAGCGGGAGCTCTCTGCACTGGGTACGCCTTTTTTGTTTTTGCGTATACTCACTTGCATAACTGAAAAACTGCAATTCCTCTGCTTTTGATTTTGATGGCCAGCATTCAACACAAGTCCTTCGCAGTATTGTGTTGTCCATCAGAATGGAAAATGCAAATGAGATTTGTGTTCCAGTCTGAAGTCCAATCGCTCATTAGATATATGAATAAGTACATTTTAGAATCACACCCTGAATTATGAAACAGGTTATTTACCCCTTCATCTTCTAAGACCAGATTAAGGAAGATCACTTGATTGTTTGGCTTGGTTGTTTGAAGTGGACATGACCTTAGGTTGCTTTGCCACTTGGGTATAATACATGTCAGGTGACCCATGTTGTCAAATAATCATAGGAACCCTTATTTGATTCTCATTGTGCTTCCAGTTGCCTATAAATACCATGCAAAGATGATTTAGCCTTCACCAGCTTCATCCACTATAATGGCTGACTGGAGCATTAGTCTAGCGCTCTGCTCCTGGCGTTCCTTGCCCTCCTGGTGATGGTCAAGTCTTCATAGATTCCTACTGCAAACCATGTGGTAGCTGTAGATCGTGACAGAACTGACCAGATGGCTGCAAGTTGCCTCATCAATACTTCAGAGCTTGTTAATGTCTACTCGAAAACAATAGTCTTGGTAGGAATTGAATGTGATGAGTGGTGCAAATGTGAGTTCTTAGCTTGGGCTCATTTCAATGGTGGTGGCAGAGCCCCTAGGAGTCTGACGGAGACAACATTGCATTAAGGAGAGTTGATGGTAAATTGGCTTCTCAAACTTGCTTTGAATCTAATCAGAGGAAGCAGGCAGAGCAACCCAAGAAATAGACAGCCAGTTTGGTAGAGCTCCACTCCTAGATTCTCTGGCTCTGCTCTTTGGTTCTCTAGTGGAGTGATTCTACTTGATTATGGTGGGGGAGCAGGGTGGGGAGCAGGCGAGAATTGATTCTAGATTGATTCTTGTGGGTTTTGAACAGGGAGCAATGTAGAGCAGGTTTTTTAGTTCCCACCTCCCAGTGTAAATGGAGAAGTGATTCTTGCCTACTCCACCTGAATCTGTGTGAGCAGTTTGGCAGAGATTCTCTGACCGAAATTGATTTTCTACGATTCTCTAGGATATTCTATGCATACAGTGATTCAGTGCGTGAAGTGAATCAGGAGAAGCTACTTTTTTTCCAGCTCCCAGCCTCTAGTCCATTTTAGAGTATCACTTCATAGAATCTGCAAAGACTCACTTCTTAGTAAAAATCTGTTTGGCAGAGCTTCTCCTCAATTCAGCCTGGAAGCTCATAGAGAATCACTTCCAGAGAGCCTTGCCAAACTGCCCCTCAAGCTTCTTTAAGCTTACAGAAATAAATTTGTCCATTCAAAGTGTTCACTTTACACCGGTTGTTAATGTTTTTGTATTTCATGATACACTGCCCTTGCAGAATTGGTTCTCAGAGAATAATACAATTGTTGTCTTTTACTCTATTTTAGGCTTTGGATGTGCAATACCAGGTGCATGGCCGAAGACACTGTCATACTTGTTTGCAGACGAGTACCTTGCTGGAAGTCTTGGAGGGATTGTCTGTTCCAGGTACTAGTGTGTGATTCTGATATATGTGCCGTATCAGGAGCAAGTTGGAATTTCATTTTTTTAAATAGTTAATATTGTTCTAGTGTAAAATTGACGCTCTGTATGTCTTGTCATCAGGAGTGCGACGGCTTGTTGTTATTGAACAAAGTACCAGATTTGTGGAAGGAATCATCTCATTGAGAGACATTTTTACATTTCTCCTTGGATAGCATCTGTGTAGCCATTCCATACATGAAAAAAGCTTGTTGTACTTGGTTCAAACGAAATAAAAAGGTTACAAATGTGATAGTCATCTTCTTTCTTCCATCTTGCTTTGGTTCATATTATGCCGCAGACACTAAAGATGGCAACGGGGATGTACCCGTCGGGTATCGCCGGAACGTTCTCTTTCCCGCTACGGAGAATTCATTCCATCCCCGTCCCCGTTAACTGTCTCGAGTATAGATTCTTGCCCATCCCTGTACTCGTCGGGCATTGGTCGGGTAACAGATACCCGACGGGTACTGCATACCCGATAAACAAGGACGCTTGAGGTCGCAGCTTTGCAATCGGAGATGTTTCTTCTTCACTCGGGTATAAGTGTCGGAGTCTCGGAGATGTCGAGGAGAAAGAGCGAGGTTGCGATGAGGACGAGCAAAGGTGGCAGAGAGACCGAATTGAGGAAGCGAGGGGCACGAGCGCTCGTGAGGCAGGCGTGCTTGTGCTGTTGGCGGAGATATTGAGGAAAAATTAAACTAGGGTTCCTAGAACACACAAACTATATATATGATTGTTCAGATTTGGGCCAAAATACCTATGTTGAGCTTTTTTGGGCCTAATACTCGCATGGCAGCTCAAATAGTCGGGTTCCCCAACGGGTAACAGGGATGGGTAAACAGGGAACGTTCCCGTACCCGCTATACCCGTCGGGGATGGATTCTTGCCCATTTAGATGCCCGCGGATAAAGATATGATCCCATCCCATCCCCTAATGGATCAAATACCCGTCGGGTATCGGGGGGCCGTTGCCATCTTTAGCCGACACTACATAATTGAATTGCGCTGAAAGAAAAAACAGCCAGGTGCTGCAGGCTTGCTAAACAGAATGGAGAAGTGTTCAGGTGATTGTTTCTTGCTCTCGTCCAGCTGCCAATTCCTGATTTGCAGGCTTGCAGAATTGCTACTTGCGAGTTAGGAATGCTTCGCGATCTTTTTAAGAGGTTGAGATTTCTCTCTGGTTGTGTTTTTAGAACATCGATACGGGCTACAGAATCATTTTTGTACCGTCTTTGAAACAAGGGAATTTTGAAGGAACTGAATCTCGTGTTTTTTTGGGGTGGGGTGGGGGGGATGAGGTCAAAGGACCTCTTCAAATTTGGTTTTTTATGGATCCATAAACGACCTCATACAAATGATTTTCTTGAAGCATTGCTGTCATTCCAGTTCTATAGGATTTGCAGGGTGTTACTGTACAATCACAATGCTTTTCATGAAACCATTTGGTTTTGCTTTCTGTTTTCAAACAACTCAGAAGATTTGGCTGCAGGAGAATTGTATATGTTTCATTGTTGTAGTCAGCAGTTTATCTTGGTGTGGAATGACATTAGGCAAGGTATTTTTGTCATGAAAGACTGAACTGTACAAGAAATTGCTATCATAAGGAAAGGGAATTCAGGAATTTTGGTTCATGCTCGAAATCTGTCGATTATTCGCACTGTGGCTCTTTAAGAGTAGAGATAAAAAGGAATAGGTACTCGAGGAAAATTTGTTATGTCACTTTGCAGTACTAGTAAGGGAATGAGGCTGTAGGAACTCTTTTCAAAGTTCAAATACGAACTTTTTGTGGATTATTGAACACATAGTGCAAACAATTCTCTTGAAACACTTCCTCTGTTTCCAGTTTTATATGGGATTTGTATTCGCATTTGGTTTTGTTTTCTGTGTTCAAATGGTTTTGAAGATTTGATTGAAGCAGACTCGCATGTGGACTCGCTTGGGACTGAAAGGCTATGTTGTTGTTGTTGTTGTTGTAGACTCGCATGTGGACATGTGGTGCATTGGTTTCGTCAGCAGCTCGTCTAGCTTCTCTCGTCCGATGCAAGACCTTAGTGGAAAATGACCTTAGGAAAGATGTTTGTCTTTGTGAACGAAGCACAAAGGCTGAAAATAGACGCACTCATACAACCACTACAGCACTAATCCAGTAACGATATGAATTATACATTTTCTACTCCGAAGGAGTGTGAATTTTAATTTCTTTTTAAAATCAGTCAAATATTCACAATCATGCTATCCATTAAACATCAGAGCCAAATAGCACGATACTTTTCTTCGATATGAACTGTCACGCCAGTCTTAAATGAGATGAACCAGAGAGTTTGTCTTAGTCTTAGCCTGGAGAACATGAAAACGAACTGACAACACCAACTGGCATGGGTAAATTATGTGTCGAAGTGTAATCAACGGCAGGACAAGTAAACTTGATTGCTTTCTTGTCTCAAGCGAGTAATTTCCTCGGAGAGAAATGTGAAATGCGCAGTGTCTGACTTATACTCGACTTTCAGATTGAATTCCTGAGAAATATATTC
Organism: Miscanthus lutarioriparius; assembly: GCA_904845875.1. NCBI lineage: Eukaryota > Viridiplantae > Streptophyta > Magnoliopsida > Poales > Poaceae > Miscanthus > Miscanthus lutarioriparius. Next base: position 45,877,206 of record CAJGYO010000012.1, read on the forward strand.
ATCGGACCTGCAGCCAGCCCATGAAAGAAATATAGCAGCGCTGTGCCAGGAATTTTTCCACGTCCTCTTCAGTTCATTCATTACTTCCTTAGTCTGTTAGAATGAGCATTTGATTTGACAAGAGAAACCAGTTCCCACAAATTTCATGGATCTGCAATTTCTTGGACGAAAGCACCATCAAGTTCAGCGTGAAACTGCAAGATCACACTCCAGCATCATATTCCCATTTTGCAGCAGTAGTGAAATATAATGGTTAGGTCCTGCACCCGCAGACAGAGTGAGATTTGTATCACTAGGAGCTGAAGATATACTGGTAACAGATCTTGAAATATGTCCAAATTCTCGCATGAAATGGTATAGGAGTCTTAGCGGGTATTATCATTGCAACTAGGGCCGGTCCTCTTTCTGAAATGTTCTCTATTTTCAGCGTTTCAGAAATCTGCTACACTCCACTGTGATACCAATGCTCTGCAACCTCCACTGCGTCCACGTTCCAATGCATTCTGCATCCAACAAGTATACCTTCCCACACATAACTGTCCACTTCCATGGCTATCTTCCTGACAGTGAAGATTTGGCATCACTAAGAGATCAAGCTATACATCGCTAACAAATCCTGAAATATATCTAAATTCTCACAGCCAAACTAATCTCTACTTTCAGTGTTTCTGAATTCTGGTATATCTCACTGTGACCAGATAGTTCATCATAGTGATACCATCTTTGAGCTATGTTGTAACTGAACTGCAGCCAGTATTCCTCCTGCCAATCCTTTCATCCATTAACATTCTAATCCTTGCGACATCCTCCCACCTGCCAGCATCTGCATAGATCCCAGCCATTGCAGAGTACACCCCACTGTCATCTGGATTCAGTTGCAACAAATGCCAAGTTGCAACCTCAGCGGCCTCCACATTCCGATGCATCCTACATCCAGCAAGTATGCCTCCCCACACATAACTGTCCCCTTCCATGGGCATCTTCCTGACCATTTCCATTGCTTCTTCGATCAGTCCAGCACGACCAAGCAAGTCGGCCATACACCCATAGTGTTTCAGTTCCCGGTGCACATTGTGCTTGCCCTCCATGTCACAAAAGATGCGCCTTGCCATGTCCACAAGGCCAGTGTGGCTACAAGCAATCAGCACCCCCAAGAGAGTGACCCCGTCTGGCTGGATTCCATCAGCCACCATCTGGTGGAAGAACTCAAGCGCCACTGTTCCATGGCCATGCATCGCCAGCCCAACAATGAGAGCATTCCACGTGAATACGTTCCTGTCCTGGCAGGCCTCGAACACCTCCCTAGCCTCCTCGATGCACCCACACTTGGCATAGAGATCAACAAGCCCTGTGCACAAGAACACGTTGGGATGGGTCCTGCTCAGCTTGATGTACTCATGCACCTCCTCGCCCTTTTCCAGCACCCCTAGCTGCGCACAGCATGAAAGCACCGCCACCAGGGCGACACTGTCAGGCCTGAAACCCTCCTCCCTCATCCGGTCAAATAGTCCCACCGCCTCCTCGAGCCACCCCGCCTTGCCACAGCCGGCGATCACTGTGCCCCAGGACGTGGCGTCCCGAACGGGCATCTCCTCGAACACCTCCCGAGCAACGCCTACCCTCCGGGCGTTTACGTACGCGTGCATCAGCGTGTTGTAGGAGACGACGTCAGGGGCGAAGGGCATTTCCTCGAACACCCTGCGCGCGGCGTCCGGGACCGCGTGCCTCGCGTACAGGGCGACGAGCGCGTTGGCCACGTTCGGGAACGGGAGGAGGTTCCACGCAACCGCGACGGCGTGTAGGGAGAGCGCGAGCCTCAGGTGGCGGCGGCCCGCGGAGGAGGCGGCTGAGACGGCGAGCGGGAGGGAGTGGCGGGTGGGCGCGACGGAGAGGCGGAGGGAGGAGCGGAAGAGGAGGAGCAGCGCGGCGGTGAAGGGCCGCGAGAGGCGGGAGTAGGCGACGAGGAGGAGGGTGTGCGGCCGCGGGTCCCGGACGGAGAGGTGGCCAGCGACGGCGGCGAGCGCGTGCGCCGCGAGGAGGCGGTGGTGAATGTTTTTTTTAACACTTTTTTTAAACTATTCTTAAACGGTTTGTTTTTTTTTCTTTAAAGGTAACACTTTTGTGGCGCCTATTTCCAGTACGCGGCGAAACAACTCCGCATCGTCACGGCAGGGGTGCGTACGTGGCAACATCCCGCCCCGCTGGTCGCTGACGTGGCAGGCCTTGCCGCGCCACCGATCAGGGCGCGGCTGTGACGCGCCACCCGTCAGGGCGTGGCAGAGCCAAATAGAGGCCCGCAGCCCAGTCCCTTTCCTCCCTCTCTATTTTACTCCGCGCCGCACAACAGCCGCCTCCGCACCGCCTAGCCATCGCCGCCGCGCCTCCCCCGCCGGCTCCCTCTCTCCCTTGTCTTCCTCTCTCAATCCCTCCCTGTCCCCACTGCGCGGCCGCCCTTCCCCGTCGTCGGTGCAGCCGTCGCTTTCCTGTGGCACGGCCTCCCTCTCTCCCCATCCTCTTCCTCCTCTGCCACCCCCTATCCTTAACCCTCCTCCAACTTTGGACGCAGAAGAAGCCCGCCGCCGGCCGGCCATTGCCGCCGGTGGCCAGCTCGTCGCCTTAGGTGGATTGGGTGATCCTCTTGCCGCTGGCCGACCATTCCTGCTGTGTTTTATCAAGGTAATCCTCTTGTGCATTTGTTGCTTCAATAGAATTGTTGTTAGCTAGGGTTAGGATTCAAAATTAGTCAATGAAATTAGTAAAGTTAGATAGATAGGTATAATTAGTGAAGTTAGTTAGTATAGTTGGTTATTACAATTAGTTAGTATTGTTAGTATAGGTACTAATATTAGTTAGTGTATTTAGTATAGTTAGTTAGTATAATTAGTTAGAATTTTTGTTATAGGTATTAATATTAGATTAGTTAGTTTTCTTATTTAGTAGGCATGACGATTTGGACGACCTGATGAAGTTTCTTGAAATGCTTTTGTAGATGGATTGTTGTGTTAGAGTTTTTTACGGAGAAAGTGTTAGGAGAGAAGATGGTATGTTTGAGGATATAGAAGAAGAATTGGAATGGTTTGATGAACCTCTAGCTTCAGCGATCTTTGTGTCCGTTTGAAGGGAAAGTTTGACGGTGATTTCACACTGGAGGAGAGGTTTGATAGTGGAAAGACTAGGGCACACTACGTGCTGATGCCCTTGCGCGATCATGCTCACTGGTACCGCTACAATAGGGTAATCTAAGGTTCCAATGTGGTCATGGCTGAGGTGGTGGTGGAGAGGTACAGGATGCATGGTCTCCAGAATGGGGCCGTCCTTCAACGGTGATACTCAACAAGAATGTGGGGTTCATGTGGAACAAACTATGGGTTTGGATGGTTAGTTGACGCAGGAGCAGTTTCATCCAAGTCAAGTAGGCTGTATAAGCAATGACTTTGATATGAACGAGTTCGAACGGGAAGAGAAGGAGCGGGAGGACAGGATCGGTGATGTAGTTAGCAGCGATTCAAACGATTCAGATGATGACCATGGAGGTAGACATGCTATGCCCACACCGGTTTATACCATGCAGTACCTGTTCATGGTATGCCATTACCAGTACCAACTGAGGTTTTGCAAGCTATGCCGGTTCAGGGTAGACTAGTCATAGATTTGCCAGCAGATGATACCCTCTATGATTCATGGGGCAGAATTAGTGAAGCACAACAGTATGTTCCACCACCACCTTACACAGCAGCAGCAAGGTTTTGATGCATATAATTTAGGGGGTTTCAAAAGATCGCAATGGTCATTAGTGATTGATACAGTCTTCTAGATAATGTTTAGACAAGATGGGCACCAAACAATGCAGCACCGAGAAAGTTCTACTACAATACAAATACCAAATCTAAAGCATTGAACTAGCACACCTGTACCAATCCTCTACCAATCCTTAGTCTGAAATATACTGAGTAAGCAACTCGTCGTCCGAGTACCAGTCCTCTACCACTACCTCGTTGCTATAGCTAGGCTCACCTGTATTGCCCTGATCTGCCTGTCGCCTATAGTAAGCTGCCTCCGCTTCACCTGCGGCCTCTGCGGCCTGAGTTAAGAACGTGTCCTCCTCTGTCTAGCTCATGTGGCTAGGCTCACCTGCATTGCCTTGATCTATTTGTCGCCTGTAGTAAGCGACCCTCGCTTCATCTGCGGCCTCTGCGGCCTGAGTGAAGAACACGTCGTCATCCTCCTCCGCCTGCAAGCTCGCCTTTGCTAGAGCGATGAGCTCGCTCAGTCTGCCAGTATTGTCCTCAGCCTCCTCCGCCTGCAAGCGCGCCTCAGCTAGAGCGATGAGATCGCTCAACCTAGCAGTGTCGTCCTCATCCTTGTCCCCCTTATCAGACACCACAATCGGAGATTGAACGGTGCGACCAGCTCGTGTTCTGTGCTCATGTAACTTATTTTCCTCAAATCTTGCACGGGCCACCTCTGCGGCATGGTCCTTGCTACATCCAATCCCTTCATGTATGAAATGCAACAAGTTAGGAACGCGATTATATTACATTTAAAAGCAGGCAATGAAAATAACAAGGCTTCCAATGACTCACTGGCACACAATGCAACAACATGGTCATTCAAGACCTGCATCTGTACTCTTTCCTCCTCCCTTGCCTCCTTCCTTGCCCTCTCCTCCGCTAACGCCCTCCGTCTCTCCAACCCCCATTTGTCAAGCCTAATATCGATCGGGTTACGAATACCGCGCTATCTAGCAAACTCACGCATCTTGTTTTTGTGATGTTTAACGAATAGGTTGACGTAGTCAGGTCCATATCCCCTCTTCTGTGCAATTACTTGCCTCCCATTCAGTTCATCCAAGAACTTAGCTTGACCATCATAACATTCCCACCTGCATTTCCTAGTGCTCTGTTCAAATGAAAAATTATATCATATATGTCTTAGCGAAAGAAACAAAATACGATTTCATGTTTACCACAACAATAACCAACCTCATCATAGTCAACCATATGGCCACAATAATGGCCTATTCCAAGCTTCGAAGGGACTAGACCGTAGTTGGATTTAACACCACATTCGCACATGACTGGAAGTGCTTTGTAAATTAACCTTTCTTTTTTCTTTTCTTTTGGCTTTGGTGGCTCTGGCCATTGATTCTTAGAACCGTAGAGCCACTCATTGAAATGACACTTTGCAAATCCATAACTCTACAAGAGAATACATTAGTACACGCACACATATAGATATAAACATTTAAATAGATACACTTTCCACTTACTTCGTGCTTGTTTGAACACACAAACTCCAACGTATTCTCAGGGTTTATCACAGCTCGATCTCCGCATTCGCACAGAGGAGGTTCCTCGAGTCGTCTAACTGCGGTTAGGTGCTTCTCCTTAGCCATCATTGGTGGTGGTGGCTGGGGGGGTTAGGGGGGGTGGAACCCACCGCTCAAACCCATCACGTGGATGCCTCCCTCTACACCAATCATCGAAAAGGAGGTACCTAGGGTCAAACTTGTCTGTACCGTCGATCCACTGAAAGAAAAAGCACCTTTCATGGGCCTACACAACAAGATTCCAACAAAATATTAGTAGCCTATTTACACAAATGAAGAAAAAAAGATAGTGAAAATAATTACTTACATTAAAACGACTGCATGTGTAGAAGCAATGCGCCGCTGTGTATGGATGTCTCGATTGAAACACGTCGGTCGGGAAACCACAGTCACAGTTAGGGATATGGAGGTCAGGAGGGACGGGGGCATCTTTGCAAGACGTGTCGGTGTATAATTCTCTAGGATGACCCCGTTTTCGCCAAAACTCCTTTCGATACATGTCTTGCATCTAACAAAATGGTTGTAATTTAACAAACAAAAATCAAAACATCACAAATTAATGTCAATGAGAACCATTTGCATTACAACATATAAAATATAACCTACACTTTGGTGCAAACTCTATCTTAGATGTAAACATGCAAACTATATAAAAACTATACTTTGGTCACTAAAAAATAAAATTTGGTACATCAACAGTGTGTCCATATATTTATTCACATATAAAAGTTGAGATGCAAACTCAAACAAGCAAAATTCATATAAAAATTGACCTTAGAATACATGGTAATCATAATTCTAACTAACCAACTAACCTTAACATTGGCAATTCTAATCCTAATCCTTCAATCCAACGTTCTAACGAACTCATATTTTCCTCCATACCCTAACTACTCATTCAAAACCTTCGATCCACCGTGGAGGCCAAGGAGGAGGCTCATTACCTTGACAAGGACGAGGAGGAGCTTCGGGGAAGGTAGGGAGAGGATCGGCAAGGGAGGGAAAGTCGGCGGCCGGCCATGGGGGAGCCGGGAGGCAATGGCGCGGCGGTGCGGGCTGGGAGGCGCGGCGGCGGGGGCTGGACGACGCGGAGGTGGCTGCTGTGCGGCGCGGAGTGAAACAGAGAAGGAGGAAAGAGACTGGGCTGTGGTCCTCTATTTGGCTCTGCCATGCCCTGACGGGTGGCGCGTCACCACCGCGCCCTGATCGGTGACGCGGCAAGGCCTGCCATGTCAACGACCAGCGGGGCGGGATGTTGCCACGTACGCACCCCTGCTGCGCCACCATGCATGGCGCGGCAGAGTTGTTTTGCCGCGCCCTGAAAATAGGCGCGGCCAAAAGTGTTAAAAAACAGTGTTAGAATTAAAAATAGTTTAAAAAAAGTGTTAAAAATGAAAAAAAATTCGCGGTGGTCGAGCTGGAGGAGGTGGGGCAGAGATTCTTAGGGCGGAGGGAGGCTGAGCGGTGGGCCAGGACTAGGTGGAGCCATCTTGCATTGCCTTGAGGCCAGGGCCCAACGCTCCGCTTGTAGCCCTAGGCTCCACGTCTGCTCTAGGTATCCAAATCAGCTTAAATAGTGATCTCGCATAGCATCATGTTAGCTCGTAGAGAAACCGTGTGCTTCATCTGACAGAGCATAAGCTCTCAACCGGACATACATTGTGAGGATAAAAGCAAAGGTCTGGTGACAGACGGTGTGTGGATCGAGAGAGAGCGCAGGTGAACAGAACTGCTCTTTCTATGGAAAAAGGAATTTGCTAAAGTTCAGATGTCTGAATTTTAGCTTTCTTTCAGGTAACAGTTATTACATATGTTTTATATGAAAATTGTAGATTTCGTTTACTGTAATTTCTGTAGGCGCAATCTATAATTTTTGGTATCTAGAATAAAAAACATGTTAGACAAAACCACAATTTGACAAAATCTAATTTGTGTTGGCACAAAGACAATTAACAATTTACAATTATTTCTATAGGAAGACAAGGACAAAAAATTAATATGATATGACACAAAGACAAATAACAAATTATAAAAATAACAATTTACTTGTACTAGTTGGTAGCACAAAAGTGTTGCCCGAAATTACTTTAAAATTCAGGCACTTGAAATATAGGAGAAGTGATGGAAAAACTAAACTTGTGGGACTAAACAACGATACGACTATTTTTTGTAATCAGAGGCTTCACTCCTCTTGAGCCTACATGGTCGGTCACTTTTTTCCGAAGCCAACGTGTTGGGTATCAATACTAGGGATACCAAAAGCAAGGAAGTTAGCGTCCACGCTGACTTTCTTGATAGAGCAAGACGTATTAAAAGGTTTTGTCCGATCCCTTGGGTTTGTGCTCCGTCTCGCCCGACCCCTTGGGTACGGGCTCCGTCTCGCCCGACCCCAAGGACGCGGTTTCCGTCTTGCCCGACCTCGAGGCCGGGGGTTCTCGCCCAAGGCCGCGGGCTCCGTCTCGTTCGACCCCTTGGGTTCGTGCTCCGTCTCGCCCGACCCCTCGGGTGAGAGCTCCGTCTCACCCGACCCATTGGGTTCGTGCTCCGTCTCGCCCGATCCCTCAGGTGAGAGCTCCGTCTTGCCTGACCCTATGGCCGCGGGCTCCGTCTATCCCGACTCCTTGGGTTCGTGCTTCGTCTCGCCCGACCCTCAGGTGAGAGCTCCGTATCGCTCGACCCCAAGGCCGTAGGCTCCGTCTCGCCCGACCCCTTGGGTTCGTGCTCTGTCTCGCCCGACCCCAAGGCCGCGAGCTCTGTCTCACCCGACAGGGGCCCATACCGCCGCCAATCACTCTAGGTCTAAGTGTATGAGCCTGGGTCAAAACTCTGGCACTAGGGAAGAGACTGGCACGCCTCGATATAACCTGTAGCCATGATGGGCCATACCTAAGGTTTCACATCAAGAACAGCATCGGGTGTGCCAGTGCTGTTCTGCCTAACCCTCGTACGAAAGCTGACAGGCGCGTCAGTTCACCACGACGTCCGCTGGGATGGAATGAAACACCATGACCGGCAGATGACGCCTGCGTATGGCGCCAGTGACGAATAGGGCCGCGACGAGGAGCCGTCCCTGTTGACATCTACAGGATCGACGGGACCTGCATGAAGGAGAAAAAGGACCTGATGATCCTGGAAGCTTTCTTCTCTCTCTCGTTCTTCTCCTTTTCCTCCGTTGTAACCAGTGTGTTCCCTTGGCCTGTAAAAGGGGAAGCAGGGCTCCCCATGAAGGAGGATCCAGATCTGCATGAGACCTAACCACGAGATAAAAATACAAGAGTACGACACGAGCACACGGCTAAGCAGCGATCAAGCTCTCAGCACCCGTTCACTCCTTTTACCAGAGACTTGGGATCATTTCCCTCTCTCGCCTGTTTGTAACCCCCACTACAAACCAAGTGCTAGTAACACGAGCAACAACAAACTGGACATAGGGACATTCCGCCCGAACCAGTATAAACCCTTGTGTCATCCGAGCACACCATCCGAGCCAGATGCGCAAATACAAATTTACTCATCGGTGGTCCAAAAACACTAACAGCTGGCGCGCCAGGTAGGGGCTTTTTGCGCGTCTCAACGTCCACATCAGGCCTCGGGTGGCTAGTCACCACGTCAGCTGGGTCCCGGGCGCGCACATGCGCTTTGGCAACATGGACTTCATCATTTCGACGGAGGGAGAGTTAGCGCGAGTTCCGGTCGCTGTCCAACCTCTTCACTCCGCCGGTCTCGACACGATCGCCGAGGCACTCGAGGAGCTATAGCTGCACGCACCGGAGGCCCATGCCTCCGAAGGCGACCAGCTCCTTGGCTTCGATTATGGGAGGCTAGAGCGCCAGCTCAGCGCCAACCTAGGACCCCGACCATCCCGAGAGGACCTGCGCCACCTTACCTTCTCGTTCGCCAACGTCATGAAGCAGCTTAACGGAGGAGAGCCACTCTCCCTGGAATACCTCATCCGGAGCGCCCCAACAACGCTCCCGTCCGGTCTCCACAACGCCGTAGAGACCATTGTCCACCTTGTGGCGCAACACCCCCCATCCCCTATGAAACAACGAGTTCGTGGGGATGACCGAATATGTCACGGAATCTTTCCACGACGTCCTTGCGGCAGAATCGGAGTCGCCCTCTAACTCTGACTCCAGCAAGGGGAGCCATCACCCCTCGCGTGAATGTTTCGTGGCAGGTACCCCCGAGGGATATGTCAAAAGCATCCAATAGGGAGAGGCTACCCCAACAAACGACCTCGACAACGAGGTCGAGGGGGATGCAGGGGCCCCACCTCACCTACGGGTAGAGCAGCTGAAGGCCCAGCACCAAGAGATCGAGGAAGCATGATTCTAGCTCGAGCAGGAATGCGCGAAGCTCAAGCAAGAGATCGAACACCATAGAGACGGTGGGCGTGCACACGCCGTGGCCCGCGACATGAACCGGAGGATCATCGAGGACGACGAAGCCCTCCCACGCTTCACCCGGGCAAGCCAGAACATCGCTGCTACGGTGGCCTTGCTCCAAGGGCTTCCAAGGCCCACGATGCCCGAGGATCGTCGGGCCCATCACGAGATTCACACGCTACTCGAGCGAGCGGCGGTGCAGCAGACCGAGAGCTCGCTGTCCCGACGACGCGAGCTCGACGCCAGCCAGCGCGCGCCCTCGGAGCGGCCCGACAGGGACATATTAGTCCACCAGGCGCAGCAAGGCGGCAGGCCACGCACCGCGGTCCTAGTGCATGAACGTCTCAGCCTCCACCGTGACGTGCGCGACACCCTTAATGCCCGAAGGTGTACCTGTGGCGGTGCGAGGGAGGAGGGTAGCCCTGGCTAGCACCCTCATCGTGGCGAATGCTATGACAGCGGCGAAGACCGAAGCCTGAGCCTTGACTTACCAGGACCTCAGGCCTTTGGCCAACACATCCTCAACGCCACCTTCCCACTGTGGTACCGATCGCCGACCAACATCCCAAAATACTCTGGGGAAACGATCCTCGAACTGTGCCTCGAGGATTATCGGCTTGCTTGCCAAGCCCGTGGAGCAGATAATGATGATTTCATTATCCGCAACCTTCCCTTGTTCCTGGCCAATTCGGCCCGAACGTGGTTGGAACACCTTCCTCCCAACCGAATCCAAAGTTGGACGGACCTAAAAGAGTTCTTTCCAGGGCACATACGCGCGCCCTGGGAACCCGTGGGATCTCAAGAACTGCCGACAGAAGTCTAGGGAAACTCTTCGTGGGTACATCTGGTGCTTCTCCCAGCAGTGCAACGAGCTGCCTAACGTCGCCGACGCCGATGTTATAGGAGCTTTCCTATCTGGGACCACCTATGAGTCCCTAGTTCTCAAGCTGGGACGTAAGGGCCCATGAACCACCAAGGAGCTCATCGACATCGCCACCAGCCATGCCTCGGGCAAGGAGGCGGTCGAGGCGATTTTTGACCACCTCAAAGGCAAGGCAAAGTGGGACAAGGACGCCGACAAAGGCGCCTCCAACCGCCCCAACAAGAAGAAGAACAAGCAGCGACGCGAGGGCCCGCTCGTGGCCACTGCCAACCACAAGGGGGGTCGGAAGGCCACCGAGGCTACCCTAGACCACTTCGAGAAGCTACTCGAAGGGCCATGCCCGAACCATGCTTTTCCTGTCAAGCACCTATACAAGGACCGCGTCCTCATGAAGCGGTTCTTGTCCGAAGGCTCCAACAAGGGGAAGCATAGGAAGGAGCCCAAGCCAACCGCAGACGATGCCGAGGGGAAGGATGGCGGGTTTTCGACACTGGATGGCTGCCTCATGATCTTTGGAGGATTTGCGGCCTACGACTCTAGGCACTGCCAGAAGCTTGCACGCCGCGAGGTCTATACGGCCGAGCTAGCCGCGCCTTCCTTCCTCCGATGGTCGGAGTCCACCATAACCTTTGATCAGACCGACCACCCAGAATGTGTCCCATAGCTAGGAAGATATCCGCTCGTGGTCGACCCCATCATCGGCACGAAGCGGCTCACCAAGGTGCTGATGGATGGAGGCAATGGCCTCAACATCATGTACGCTGAAACGCTCGATGCCATGGGCATCGACCGAGCACGCATCTGGCCGACCGGGGTGCCTTTCCATGGCATCGTACCTAGAAAGTAGGTCATCCCACTTGGGCAGATCAATCTGCCCATCACCTTCGGGAATCCAACCAATTATTGGAAGGAGACCCTTACCTTCGAGGTGGTCGGGTTCCACGGAACCTACCACGCCATCCTGGGACATCCATGCTATGCAAAGTTCATGGACGTCCCTAACTACACCTATCTAAAGTTGAAGATGCTGGGTCCATGTGGGGTCACCACCATCGGCACCTCCTTCCAGCATGCCTACGAGTGTGAGGTCGAGTGTTGCGAACACGCCGCAACAATTGTCGCATCCAAGGAACTTGCGGCCATCAGGGAAGATGCCATCGAAGAAGCACCCAACCCCAAGCGGTCAACCAGGTCTTTTGAGCCTGTAGAATGCGCCAAAGAGGTCCTCGTAGACCCCAGCGACTCCGAGGGCAAAGTGGTGCACATTGGCACCACACTTTCCTTCGAATAGGAAAGCGCGCTCGTTGACTTCCTCCATGCCAATAGAGACATCTTTGCGTGAAGACCCTTGGACATGCTAGGCATTCCGAGAGGAGTCGCCGAGCATGCCTTGAAGATCAGGCCATGCTCCAAGCTGGTGAAGCAGCGCCTATGTCATTTCGACGAGGAGAAACGCAGGGTGATCGGCGAAGAGATTGCAAAGCTTTTGGCAGCCGGGTTCATCAAGGAAGTATACCACCCCGAGTGGTTAGCCAATCCTATTCTCGTATGAAAAGGAGTGGGAAATAGAGAATGTGTGTTGACTACACGTGTCTCAACAAAGCGTGTCCAAAGGATCTGTTTCCTTTGCCACGCATAGACCAAGTAGTCTTCTCGACATCAGGGTGCGAAACCCTTTGCTTTCTTGATGCGTACTTTGGGTACCATCAAATCGCGATGAAAGAGTTTGACTAGCTCATGATGTCTTTCATCACCTAGTTTGGATCATTCTACTACATCACAATGCTGTTCGATCTGAAGAACGCGGGGGCTACGTACCAACGCTGCATGCTTAATTGTTTCGGTGTTCTCATCGGGCGGACCATTGAGGCCTACGTAGACGACATCATGGTTAAGTCCAAATAGGCTAACCAGGTCATGGCCAACCTAGAGCAGACCTTCACGAAACTCCAAGCAAACGGCATTAAGCTCAACCTCGAGAAGTGTGTTTTTGGGGTCCCAAGGGGTATGCTGCTGGGTTTTATTGTCTCCAAGTGTGGCATCGAAGCCAACCTGAGAAGATTTCAGCCATCACAAGAATGAGTCTGATTCAGAACATAAAGGGGGTGCAACGAGTTACGGGATACCTTGCCACACTCAGTTGCTTTATCTCGTGCCTCGGTGAACAAGGCCTCCCCCTCTATCGTCTTCTGAAGAAGGTGGACCATTTCGAATGGACGCCCGAAGCCCAAGAGACACTTGACGAGGTCAAGCAGCTCCTGACAAAGGCCCTGATCCTAGTCACTCCGACCGATGGGGAATCGCTTCTGCTCTATATTGTGGCCACCACACAAAGTGGTCAGTGCTGCCCTTGTGGTAGAGCGAAAAGAAGAGGGACACGCCCTCAAAGTGCAGTGTCCTGTGTACTTCATTAGTGAAGTCTTGTTCAATTCTAAGACTCGCTACCCCCAAATCCAAGAACTCCTATATGCCGTCCTAATCGCCAAGAGGAAGTTGCGTCACAACTTTGAGTCGCATCCGGTGATGGTCGTGACATCCTTCCCTCTCGGCGAGGTCGTCCAAAATCAGGATGCCATAGGAACAGTCACAAAGTGGGCACTCGAGCTGATGAGTCAAGGCATTTCATATGCCCCTCGGACGGCCATCAAGTCCCAAGTGCTGGCTGATTTCATTATGGAATGGACCGAGGTCCAAATGCCACCAACAGTCGTCGACCAAGAGTACTAGACGATGTACTTCGATGGATCGCTGATGAAGAAAGGCACCGGCGCGGGGCTGGTCTTCGTTTTGCCCCTCGGGGTACACATGAGGTACCTAGTTCGCATCCATTTCCCCTCCTCCAACAATGTGGAAGAGTATGAAGTACTCATCAACGGCCTACGTATCGCCATAGAGTTGGGTATCCGATGTCTCGACGTCCGGGGCGACTCCCAGCTGGTCATTGACCAAGTCATAAAGGAATCTAGCTACCACAACGCCAAGATGGCTGCATATTGCTGAGAAATCCGCCAGCTAGAGGACAAGTTCGACAGTCTCGAGCTCAATCACATCCCGAGGCGTCTCAACGAGGCGGCCGATGCACTGGCAAAAATGGCATTTGGCCGAGAGCCGGTGCCGACGGGAGTCTTCACCAGTGATTAGTACAAGCCCTCGGCCCGCTACGAGGAGCCAGAGCAGACTAGTGACACACCGCCTACCCTAGGCTCGGGGGCTAACCAGCTGACAGCTCTACCCAACCCCAAAGTCTTAGAGCTTGACGAGGATCCAACGATAGAGCTCGACCCTCTAGCTTACTGGAGGATGCCTTACCTCGACACCTCCTCCATGAGGCACTATCGACGGACAAAATGGAGGCTCGGCGTCTTGTGCGTCACGCCAAGTCCTTCGCCCTTATTGAGGGCAAGCTCTATAGGCGAAGTCACACCGGGATCGTGCAGCGCTGCATCCCCATCGAACGAGGGAAGCAGTTGCTGAGTGATATCCACAGTGGGGTCTGTGGGCACCATAATGTGCCTAGGACCCTGGTCAAAAACGTGTTCCGACGAGGTTTCTACTGGCCAACCGTAGTAGCCGACGTTGAACAGAATGTGCGCCCTTGTGAAGGGTGTCAATACTATGCTCGGTAGACTCACCTGCTGGCCCAAGCACTCCAAACGACCCCCATCACATAGCCATTCACAATCTGGGGGCTCGATCTGGTTGGACCTCTCAAGAGGGCTCCCGGGGGCTATACACACTTGCTTGTCGCCGTAGACATGTTTACAAAGTGCATAGAGGCTTGACCGATCACCGCGATCAAGCTTGAGCAAGCCATGCTATTCTTCCTTGACATCGTCCATCGCTTTGGGGTTTCGAACTCTATCATCACAGACAATGGCACGCAATTCACCGAGAAGAAGTTCCTCTGATTCTATGATGAATACAACATCCGCGTCGATTGGGTCCCCGTGGCACACCCCCGCACAAATGGGCAGGTCGAGCGTCGCGAACAACATGGTCCTACAAGGCCTCAAGCCTAGGATCTTCAACTGGTTGAATAAGTTTGGCGGACGATGGGTCGTGGAGCTTCTCGTGGTGCTCTGGAGCCTCAGGACGATCCACAGCCGGGCCACTAGCTACACGCCATTCTTCATGGTCTACGGTTCTGAGGCTATCCTCTCGACCGACCTCGACTATGGAGCACCAAGGGTCAAGGCATATGTCGAACAGGGAGCCGAGGCATCCCTCGGGGATGCCATGGACTAGCTAGATGAAGCTCGCGATGTTGCCCTTCTTTGCTCGTCTAAGTTCTAGCAAGCGTTACGCCAGTACTATAGCCATCGAGTGTGGGGTCGGGCCTTGAACGTCGGGGACCTAGTGCTCTACCTCATCCAGAGCAACAAGAACTACCACAAGCTCTCTCTGTCGTGGGAGGGACCATACATCATCATAGAGGTGCTCCGACCAGGCACCTACAAGCTCAGGACCATCAACTTCGAAGTCTTCATCAATGCCTAGAACATCGAACAACTACGTTGCTTTTACCCTTAAACCTACGTATGCTTTCTCTTATAAGTTTCGCTATCAACTCCTCGATCTTTAGTGACACCCGACCCCAGCAATAGTAGGGGTCGGGCCTCACTCGGGGGATAATAAGAGCATATCTATCTAGTAGACATTCTCTATGCCCGACCCTTTCTCATGTTAAGACCTTGAAGTGAGGGTCACGGAAACAAACGCTGAGTAAAACTGGTCAAACTGCAAGAAACCTACACACCAGCGGCTACGGCGTTTTTGCTCACCAGCGTGATCAGAGTTTTTTTCCCGCACCCCGAGCTTTTTAAGCCTTAACTATGGAAAGAGTTGGAATGCATTTAAGAGTATATCCACCTGGTGAACATTCTCTGTGCCCGACCCTCTCTCACGTTAAGATCTAGAAGCAAGGGTTGCGAAAACAAACGCTGAGTAAAACTAGTCGGATTGCAAGAAACCTACGCCCTATCGGCTATGCCGTTTTTGCTCACCAGCATGATCAGAGTTTGTTCACCCGCACCCTGAGGTTTATAGCCTTAACAACGGAAAGGGTCGGAACGCATTATCCTTTTTATACAAAAAGGGGAGAAGGGCTAAAAATCTGTTTGGCCATAATGAAATTTAAGAGCTTGTCCACTTATTACGAGTTCGCCGCCTGGCATATCCGCCTAACTAATTTCTTGGGGGGGGTAATCTCATCCCCTATCTCCGAAGGTAAGTCCTGTGCCAGTGGTTCACCCAAGTCGATCGGACGGCTTGGGCCACTGTCAGGAGATGGGTAAGGAGCAGTAGGATGCCCCATGCGGGTTATGCCACCTCCGTCATGAACGACGGACCCTGAGTCCACTCGGACATATCCGATAACAGCTCCCCGAACCCGTCACTCGAGGCATCACGGTAAGTCCTGTGCCAGCAGGTCACCCAAGTCAATCGTACCGCTCGGGCTGCTGCCGAGAGAGAGGTCACCCTTAATTTACGCATGTTTTCTCTTATTAGTTTCGCTATCGACTTCTCGATCTCTAGTGAAACCCGACCCCGGCAACTGCAAGGGGCCGGGTCTCACTCGGGGGCTGGTAAGAGTATATCTATTCGGTAGACATTCTCTATGCCCGACCCTTTATCATGTTAAAAAATGTAAAGGCAAGGTTTGCAGAAACAAATGCTGAGTAAAACTAGTCGGACCGCAAGAAACCTACGTCCCAGTGGCTATGACATTTTGGCTCACTAGCATGATCAGAGTTTTTTTGCTCGCACTCCGAGCTTTAGCCTCCGCCTTCCTAGGAAGGGTTTGGAGGGGCCCACCAGTGGAATGTCCATCGAGGAGAGGCCAGTGGGTCACCCAAGTCGATCAGATGGCTCAGGCTGCTGCCGAGAGATGGGTAAAGAGCAATAGGATGCCCCATGCGGGTTATGCCGACTCCATCATGAACGACAGACCTGGATTCCACTCGGACATATCCGGTAAGAGCTCCCCGAACCCATCACTCGAGCCATCGAGGTAACTTTACCGACCCCAACTTTACTTTTCCAGTGCATGAGCATTCATTCATCCATTCTCATACATTCAAGCATCGCACATGCAATTATTGCATCACAATGCTTCGCGTCGCGTCATGAAGCGGTAGTCGTCTCATTTAACATGAGCGATGACCGACCAGAGTTCGAAGGTCGGCCCGCGAAGGGCTCGAGGCCACCTCGCATCGAACAAAGCCAGGGGAGAAAATGCAGATGAGCCCCAGTGGCCTTTGCCCGACCCGTTCAGAAGCAGACAGGGTCATCTCGACTTTCTCATTCGATCCGTGCCCACATGAGGGGAGGCCACAAAATCTCCATCGAGGGGAGGCCAGCGGGCCACCTGAGTTGGTCTCTAGAACGACTCAAGCATCTACTAAGAGGCGGGTTATGGAGCAGTGGAATGCCACATGAGGGCTATGCCGAACCCGTTACGAACGATGGACCTGGATTCCACTCGGACATGCCCGTTAGCAAGCTCACCGAGCGCGACGCTCGAGCCATAGAGGCAAGTGATGTTAACTCAATCCCTCCAGTTGCGGAAACCACGGATGGGGTGACGATCACAAAGACGAGCCGACCCTCAACCGCCCCCCGCTACGCACAGGTGTAGGGTCGAGATGACGACTAGAGGGGGGGTGAATAGTTGTTTCTAAAACTTAATCGCGCCGGCTAACCGAAACAAGTGTGGAATTAAATCTATCGGTCTAGCCAAGACTACACCCCTCTATCTATGTTCTCTAGCACCTTATAAAGATCCTAATTTAAGCAACAAAGGTGCCGGGCTAGTTAGAGCTCACCTAACCAATTCTAGAAGCAAGGTCACACAAACCTATGCCACTAGTACTTTAAGCAACAAGGGAACTCCTACACATGCTAGTAAGCAAAAGCACAAAGCCACCTAAGCTCACTAGCAATGCTCAATAACAAGGCAACCAATGCTAAATTAGAGAGCGCAAATACTTAGCTACACAAACTAAGCAATGTGACTAACAAGGTTACACAAACCAAATTAGCCACGCAAGGGAGCTACTTCTATGCTACGCAAGATAGAAGGTAACTAGCAATCTACATAAGCTAACTAATTACAAAAGCAACTACACAAGCACAATGTATATGAAAGTAATTACAAGCTTGTGTAATTGTAACACCCCGGGTGTTTAAATATTAAAAACCGGACATATCATCATATGCATTGCAAGGCATTGGTCATATTGCAAACTTTGATATGCATTCACTAAAACAAGTTTATCTTTATGTTATAAGTATTTCTTGGTATTGTTTGAATCAAGTTCGAAATCTTTGTATTGATTTGAAATTTCGAAAACCCTGATTTTCAATAATTAAATCCTACCCTGAAAACCTATTTCAAAATCGAAGCACATTTTGGGGTTGAGCCTTAAAGAAAAAGTGTAGATCTTGTCAAGATATACAAAGTTTGTTTTTGAAGTTTTTCAAGTTGTTTAGTAAAATTTGAAGTTAATTGAAAAGGCGAAATTCCTTAAATGTCCCCTTTCCGAATTCAAAAGTTCATTTCAAAATGTAGACCGAATTAGGGGTTGGTTATAAAAGCAAAGTTGTAGAACTTTAAATTTTGAACAACTTTTGTTCTTGGAGATTTTTGAGTTCTTATAAAAATTTGGGAGTAATTTGGGAATTTTGGCGAATGGCATATCTGTAATTTTTGTGAACAGTGTCCACCGCCAAAGCTACATTGCCGACGTTTCCTTCTTCGGCGTTCCAGGCGCGGTCGTGGCCGTTTTGGCGTCGTGCTGGTGCGGTGAAGGCCACAGCGCAGCTTCCTCGAGCTTCTTGGCCCCCTTTTATAGCCTGAGCCACCGTCGTCTTTGCCCTTTCTCGCTCTGTTTTTCCCGACGCCTTGCTCATCTCCGGCGAGCCCGCGCCATCATTGTTGTGCTCCACCGTCGCTGATAAGCTAGTTCCAGCTTCGCTTACTCCTTGCGCGTCCAGCCGACCCACCAATTCGGCTTGTCTTAGCTGGGAACTCGAGTTGCAACGTCTTCTTCCTCGTGGCCGGCAACACCTCCGCCGAGCACGATTCGCCGCGGCCAGAGCTCCACGGTGCATCTCCGTCCTTGGTTTTGGTTGATACCATTTCGTCTTGATGCTGTGGTACTTAATCCATAATTGGTTGCTCATTTGGACCACTGTAGTCGCCGGTACACCATCGCCGACGACGTTTTGCTGCGCCGTGCTCGCGCTGATCGTCGAACCACCTTGATGTTGCTCCTTAGGATCGGTAATTGACTCCAACCCATTCGGGGTAAGCATCTGATGCTTCCTAGACCTTTTGTTTAACTGCTACTGGCCTGTTGTCGCCAGCGTAGCACCGCCGTGCATTCGCGTCTACCATGGTCGGCGTTGTGCTTGGTCCAGTCGATGTTGGGTCTTGATTTTGCCACCAATAGATGCGGCCTGTTGTCGTAAACGTATTAGAGCTTTGTCTGTCGTCGGTGACCTCACCGTCGGCGAGGAATCGCTGGTCAGAGCTGTCACTGCTGTGGTCAACGTCGGAGGTGGAAGATGACATGTGGGGTCATGGTGTCAGTGACACAGCGTTCAAATGGGATTTTTCTATTTTCAGAATTGAATGAATAGTATCTATTTTTGTTATTTTTGTGTAGATTTATTTATAGCTCCAAAAATTCTGAAAATTTTTGTGTGACTTCTTTGTGATGTGTATTATTTAGGAAAAATATGAAATGTTGATTTTCAGTACTTTTTGAATGTGATAAAAATTACTCAATTAATTAATAAATGAGTTTCCAGGATTTTTCTAGGCTTATTTATGTATCAAAAAATTATGAAAATTGTTTTGTTACTTTGTTTTCATGTGATGAACATTTACAAAAATTTTGAGGTCAATTGGAACAAGTTGATTTATTTCATAATTCTTAATTAATTAATTAATTCATAAAAGCAAATAGTAATCTTTAGTGATTTATGTTTTGTTTGAGTTTTTGATTGAGTGATGTCTTTGGGTCATTAGTTGGTGATGATCCTTGACAATGGATGCGAGTGTTGCGAAAATGGTTTAGTTAGTTTAACTTGTAACTGTACCACGAAGGAAAGTTGTATTCAAGTTGTTAATTTTGCATCCATCATCGAGCATCATGTTTCGTATTCCGCATCATGTTAAACATGGCATTGTTACTACGTGTAGTGAACGAAGGTGAACACGTGGTAGTTAATCAAGTGGTTGAGGAGGTTGATCCGTCTGTGGAGGTTGGTGTTGATATCGGTGGAACGACTCCGGACCCAGATTTTTCTGTCAACGAAGGCAAGCCCCGGATGCATAAAACCCTACCTTGTGTTTTACAAATTGATTTCGCTTTTGCTTTTATATGTTGCATTAAGTGATTAGGAGTTAAGTGGAAACCTAATTGGTGCATTACCAACCTTGTTATTCTATATTTACCATATTACCAGTTTTAAATTCGTATATGCCCAGTTTTGCTTAGCTATGCTTAGAACGGTGAAAGTCGGGTGATTACCTGTCATCTATAAGTTTTAAATGGAATTTTGGTTAATTATGTTAACATGTGATATGGGAATGTGGAGTAATAAATCTAGACCGGGCGGACTCGGTGTGTGTGAGCCACAAGACATGGAGGTCTTGTGAGCAGGTTCTTTCCACCTGTGTCGATTAAGGTCCGTCCGTTGTTGAATTGCATGAGGTGAGACTTTGTAGTACTAACCACATACTCCGGTAAGCCTTAACTTGGATATTCTATTATGAGAATGGCTACTCGCGCACTGGGAGTGGAGAGATGGCGGGAATAGCGTGTACCCACGTGGCAATGGGCTGGATTGGTGGAGTACTGTATTCTCGGGTGGCGCGGACCCGTTCTTGTTTTAGAGGATCCGAGGGTAGGTTGGTATATGTAGGTCGAGGACCTGCATATGTCGTGTGGTCTGGAATTCCTAGCTAGGTTTTTAATCGGTTCGAATCGTCGTTGCTCCTTGGTTATGGAGACTCAACTCACCGTTTATCATCGTAGTAATTAATAACTGGAACTTGAGGATGGTCTGTGAAGGTCTTGGTTATGAGGTTTCATGATCTCAATGCGGATCGTGTCAACTTTGTATATGATCTTTATGAAGTTTTAATCGTTGATATAAAGAATTTTGTTAAAATGCTTTTACGCAAAAGAACCTTGATTATTGCTAAAGCCATACCTTGAATCCCATGAGCCTGCATTCCTATGTTCTTTTAAATTCTTATTTCGGTTAAGTCTTGTAGAGTACTTTTGTACTCATGGTTCGTTGACCCTTGTTGCAGGTGAGGCTCATGAGCAGATCTGTTTTGGATCGTGCTGCATGACTGTTGTTCAGTGCGATGACGATAAGTAACTATGTGGTCCTTGGGTAGGGCAGCTTAATTGTGTGTTCTATAATATAATATAATGCCACTCCACTACTACGTTTTGTAATATTAATCGAACTTAGTTGGATGGTTTGAAACAAACGGTTTGTAAACTATGTTATTGTAAGACTTCTGTTGTTTTTACTCTGATGTATCTATTTGAATAAACTGTTGCAATACTGCAATGACTCTGTAATGTGATCCTGCTCAAAAATTGTGGATGATTCGGGGTTCCCCGAGGACACCCGATAGTCTTCTTAAGTTATTGGGAACATATGCATAAATGTCAAAGGTCATTGGACAGTGACAGGTGCATGTGGGCCCTATAATTTAGGAGGTTCTACCACAGAATGGTATCAGAGCTTGCGTTACAAAGTTTTTGTGGTATTGGTTTATGAAAACTTCAAAATGATTTGGGATGACTAAATTTAACTTGATTAATTTGGTCCAAATTGCTTCTGACTTGTCTTATTTCTTTCTCACCATTCCTTATTTGATTAAAAATGTTTTGTGTGGTGGAGTAGTAATCTTATTATTCCCTATATAAAAACAAATGTTGTTTATGTTCGTTTTAAGCTTTGGTGGTTTTGTTCGTAAGAACGATTCATGCATCATAATTAATTCACTTGTTACTTCCTTCGTCTCTGAGTCTGGGGTGAGTAGTGTGTATGGGTTGAGTGTGTAGTCCATCCTTACTGCTCTTGAGACTATTGTTAGATTGTTTTACTTGGATTAATACTGCTTGTGCAGTATGGCCCGTACCAAGAAGACACCCCGTAAGTCCACCGGGCCCAAAGGAGTTCCTCGCCATCAACTTGCCCCTAGGAATGACAGTGCTAGCAGTAGCAGCTCTAGGCCTGATCCTCAGGCGGAGATACAGAGGATTTCTGTAGAGTTAGCCCAAGCTACTAGAGATAGGGCTATGGACGCCATCCTGGTGGGCAGATTGCAGGAGCAATTAAGGCGTCTCACCACCGCTCATAGAAACTGCGAACGTATGTTAGTTTGTACGGTGGAAGGAAGGAATGAAGCTTGGCATAGAGAGAACGTAGCTAGAGCTAGAACTCATGAGTTAGAATTTTATGTAGATGACTTAGAAGAGCATAATACCTATCTGCATGAGGAAGTTTATAGGCTAAACAATCTCCTAGATCCAAATCATGAACCCCAAGCTGATGCATTGGATCCCGGTGTTATCCTTGCCAATGGTAGTGAATCGGAAGAAGAAGAAGAAGAAGAAGATCCCGAAGAATTAGTAATGATCGATGAAAGTGACAATGAAGGCGGTAATATTTCCGGAATGGATAACGAGCCTGAAGTTTGATGTAATCACGAAAAGGAGTAGAGTTGTATAATAGTTAGTTCTAGTTAAGTTAAGTAGTCTTGTTTAAATGCGGTCTTGTGTTTAAATAAGTGAAACTAGTGTAATGAGTTGTAGTCCGCTCTTTTATCAATCAATAAAGGCTTGTGAGTAAAGTTTGGTTTGTTGTGAACAGATGCGTCGTACGCGGGGTTCGTATATTCCTGGTACTTCACAAAATGAGAATGATATTCCAGATCCGCCACCAGTTCCATCAAATCTAGCGGATGCTATAGCCGCACTTGTCAATGTGACGGTTGAAAATTCTCGTTTGCTTCATGAGATGGCTCAAAGTAATCAGAATCAGATGCATGGAAACCGTGGTCGCCATCATAACAGGCAGGAGGCTACATATGTGGACTTCACAGATACCAAACCCCCAGTGTTCACTAAGACAGATAAACCATTGGAGCCTGATGATTGGCTTAGGACCTTGGAGCAGAAGTTTGATCTTATACCATGCACAGAGTTTTAGAAACCAGTCTTTGCTGCTTAGCAACTTAGAGGTGTAGCCGGTGCTTGGTATGCAAATCTTATGGCCATGCAACCCGCAGGTGTTCCGTTAACTTGGATGGAGTTTCATACTGCTTTCAGAGCCCATTATATCCCAGAGGGAGTTATGGCTATGAAGCTGGATGAATTTCTTGCTTTGAGGCAAGGGGACCAAACCGTGATGCAGTATGTGGGAAGATTCAATCACCTATCATAATATGCACCTGAACATGTCAATACTGATGTCAAGAAAAAGAAATGGTTCATGAGAGGTCTGAATACCAAATTACAAACTATAATGACAACTTGTACCAATGTCACTTATCATGAGGCAGTGAATATTGCTATTGCTTCAGAGGCAAAGTATCGACAGCATAAGGAGCTCAAAAAGAAAAAGAGTATGCCGTCTAGATCTTATGGGGGAAATCCAAAGAGGTAGAGGGTGATTTATCATCCAGTAAATCATAATCGTCCTCCTTATCGTCCGCCGCAGTTTCAAGCCGGTCAGCAATCAAATGTCCGTCTTGTTACAACTTATCAGAATCCACAACCGATAAATGCTTCTGGGGTTTTTGCTTCAACACCCCAGGGTCACAAGTATCCCTGTTTCAATTGTGGCAAGCCTGGTCATTTCTAAAGAGAATGTCCGTATCCAAGGCAGTCTAATCCCAATTATCAGAAGGCCCCTGCAAATCAACAACAGGGTCAGGCACAGAATAAGAATAACAATCAGAATGCTCAGAAAGGCAAAGATGAAAGGAAGACAGGACGAGTGTTCTACATTCAAGTTGGAGAAATTCCGGAAGGGGAGCCAGTGATGATGGGTATGTTTCCTGTTGCCAACCATCCTGTAGTTATACTTTTTGATTCTAGCGCATCACATTCATTCATCAATAGAACATTTGTGGTAAAGTATGAAATTTCAATTGGGGCAACAAAGGAAAATTTCTTTGTACAGTCGCCCGGGGGATGTCTGTGTACTAAGGAAATGGTATACCAGGTACCCATAAACCTCGGTGGGCATATCTTTCCCACTACCATGATTATCCTTAAGGATCAGGATATAGATGTAATCTTAGGAATGAATTGGATGTATCAGCATAAGGCTGTTATAGATGCTTTGAATAGAACTATAAGGGTGAGTTTGCCAGATAGTATTTCTCAACTTCTCATCCAACTTCCAACCTGAAGAAGATCAGTGGGCAAAGTTTGTGCAACTGCCGTCAAAGAGATTAGAGATATCCCGGTAGTATGTGAATTTTCTGATGTGTTTCCTGCAGATTTACCTGGTCTACCACCTGATAGGGATGTCCAGTTTAACATAGAATTGCAACCTGGAACAGCTCCGATTTCTCGGAGAGCTTATAGGATGCCACCTAAGGAGTTAGCCGAGTTGAAGACTCAGTTGTAAGAATTGATTGAGAAGGGGTTTATTCAACCTAGTTCATCACCTTGGGGATGTCCGGCAATTTTTGTGAAAAAGAAAGATGAGACCCTGAGGTTATGTGTTGACTATCGTCCGTTGAATGAAGTGACCATCAAGAATAAATATCCATTACCTCGGATAGATTTGCTTTTTGATCAACTGGCCGGAGCCAAAGTTTTCTCCAAGATAGATTTGAGGTCAGGATATCACCAAATCAAGATAAAGCCTGAAGATATTCCCAAAATGGCATTTACCATGAGATATGGATTATATGAATACTTGGTAATGTCTTTTGGTTTGACCAATGCTCCAGCTCATTTCATGTATTTGATGAATTCAGTATTCATGCCTGAGCTAGACAAATTTGTAGTGGTGTTTATTGATGATATCCTAGTATATTCCAAGAATAAGGAAGAACATGCGAAACACCTCAGAATTGTTCTGACTCGTTTGGGAGAACATCAACTATATGCCAAGTTCAGCAAGTGTGATTTTTGGCTTAAGGAAGTACAATTTCTTGGACATGTCTTGTCGGCAGAAGGAGTTGCTGTTGATTCAAGCAAAGTGAAGGATGTGCTTGATTGGAAACCACCAACCACAGTTCATCAAGTTCGGAGTTTTCTAGGATTGGCAGGGTATTAGCGTCGATTTATTCTAGATTTCTCTAAAGTATCAAAGTCCATAACTGAGTTACTGAAGAACCAAGTCAAGTTTGCCTGGTCATCTGATTGTGAAGAGGCTTTCCAGACTTTGAAGAGACTGTTGACCACTGCACCAGTATTAGCCAAACCTGATATCGAGAAGCCGTTTGATGTTTATTGTGATGCTTCAGGTATTGGTATTGGATGTGTGTTGATGCAAGAAGGCCGAGTCATTGCTTATGCATATAGGCAACTTAAGCAACATGAAGAACACTATCCGACTCATGATCTAGAGTTAGCAGCTGTGGTCCATGCTCTAAAGATTTGGCGGCATTATCTACTTGGTAATACGTGCCATATTTATACAGACCACAAGAGCTTAAAGTATATCTTTACTCAGTCAGAGTTGAATATGCGACAAAGAAGATGGTTAGAGCTGATTAAAGATTATGACTTGGAAGTACATTATCACCCTGGTAAATCAAATGTGGTGGCAGATGCCCTCAGTCGTAAAGGTTATTGCAATTGCCTGACAGTAAGAACAATGGGTTTGACCTTATGTCAAGAGATGGAGAAATTGAATATAGAGGTAATTCAACAAGGTAGTTTGACCAACATAATTGTTGAAGCCACTATTTGAGATCAAGTTATTGCTGCTCAGAAGGAAAACAAGGGTGTAGCCCATATCAAGGAAAGAGTTAGGAATGGAAAGGCGGAATGTTTCAGCATAGATAATGAAGGTGTGCTATGGTTCAAGGATCGCCTGGTGGTACCAAAAGTTCCTGAGTTGCGGCAGTCAATTCTTGAAGAAGCACATGCTACTAGGTTATCTATCCATCCGGGAAGCAACAAGATGTACCATGACTTAAAACAAAGGTTTTGTTGGACAAAAATGAAGATAGAAATTGCGAGATATATAGCAAAGTGTGATACTTGTTAGAAGATGAAAGCTATACATTTGAGGTCTGCTGGAGAACTACAACCATTACCTATTCCAGCTTGGAAATGGGAGGACATAAGTATGGACTTTATTGTTGGTCTACCCAAGACATCAAAGGGATTTGACTCAATATGGGTTATTGTAGATCGACTCACTAAGTCAGCACATTTTCTTCCTGTCAAGACTATATATCCCACTGTCCAATATGCCAAGATATATTTAGCAAATATTATGAGTCTCCATGGAATACCAAAGACCATAGTGTTCGATCGGGGTACACAGTTTGTCTTCAGTTTTTAGAAACAATTGCATTCTTCATTGGATACTAAGCTCTTGTATAGTACAGCTTATCATCCGCAGATTGATGGACAGACTGAAAGAGTCAATCAAGTGCTTGAAGATATGTTAAGGTGTTGTGTCCTTAATTATTCCAACAAGTGGGACGAATGCTTACCTTTGGCTGAGTTCTCATATAACAATAGTTATCAGGAAAGCATTAGAATGGCTCCATTTCAAGCACTCTATGGCCGTAGATGAAGAACATCACTGAGTTGGTCTGAGCCCGGAGAAAGAAGATTCTTTGGAGTTGACCTTGTGAAAGAAACGGAAGACAAGGTTAGGCAAATAAAGAATAATTTGAAGATAGCTCAGTCTCGTCAAAAGAGTTATGCGGATAAACGACGGAGGCCATTGGTGTTTAGCAAAGGAGATTTTGTTTATCTGAAGGTATCACCAATGAAGGGAGTTACCCATTTTGGTGTTAAAGGCAAGTTGGCACCTCGATATATTGGACCATTTCAAATTTTGGAGAGATGGAAAAGTGGCCTATCGCTTGAAATTACTAGAACATTTATCAGCTGTACATGATGTGTTCCATGTGTCTCAGTTGAACAAGTGTCTCCGAGTGCCTGAGCAGAATGTTGAAGTTGAAGGAGTGGAACTTGAACCAGATCTGACTTATTCAGAATATCCTATCCGAGTGTTGGATCAGAAAGATCGTGTTACTCGAAGGAGAACAATAAAGTTCTACAAGATACAATGGAATCAACATTCAGAAGAGGAAGCTACTTGGGAATCAGAAGATTACATGTTAGAAAAGTTTTCAGAGTTTCTTGCGTCATTATAGAATAGAGTACTGTTAGTTAAGCTCGGTGTTACAAATTGTGTTTTGTAAAGGAACCTCAGTTGTTTTATGGATGAGAATTAGATGTTTTTGGATTGACACATTTCCTTTTCCATTACTTACCCTATGGCTTTGAATCTCGGGGCGAGATTTCTTTTAGGGGGAAGGATTGTAACACCCCGGGTGTTTAAATATTAAAAACCGGACATATCATCATATGCATTGCAAGGCATTGGTCATATTGCAAACTTTGATATGCATTCACTAAAACAAGTTTATCTTTATGTTATAAGTATTTTTTGGTATTGTTTGAATCAAGTTCGAAATCTTTGTATTGATTTGAAATTTCGAAAACCCTGATTTTCAATAATTAAATCCTACCCTGAAAACCTATTTTAAAATCGAAGCACATTTTGGGGTTGAGCCTTACAGCAAAAGTGTAGATCTTGTCAAGATATACAAAGCTTGTTTTTGAAGTTTTTCAAATTGTTTAGTAAAATTTGAAGTTAATTAAAAAGGCAAAATTCCTTAAATGTCCCATTTTTGAATTCAAAAGTTCATTTCAAAATGTAGACCGAATTAGGGGTTGGTTATAGAAGCAAAGTTGTAGAACTTTAAATTTTGAACAACTTTTGTTTTTGGATATTTTTGAGTTGTTATGAAAATTTGGGAGTAATTTGGGAATTTTGGCGAATGGCATATCTATAATTTTGTGAACAGTGTCCACCGCCAAAGCTACATTGCCGGCGTTTCCTTCTTCGGCGTTCCAGGCGCGGTCGTGGCCATTTTGGTGTCGCGCTGGCGCGGTGAAGGCCACAACGCAGCTTCCTCGAGCTTCTTGGCCCCCCTTTTATAGCCTGAGCCACCGTCGTCTTTGCCCTTTCTCCTTGCTCTGTTTTTCCCGACGCCTTGCTCATCTCCGGCGAGCCCGCGCCGTCATTGTTGTGCTCCACCGTCGCTGATAAGCTAGTTCCAGCTTCGCTTACTCCTTGCGCGTCCAGCCGACCCACCAATTCGGCTTGTCTTAGTCGAGAACTCGAGTTGCAACGTCTTCTTCCTCGCGGCCGGCAACACCTCCGCCGAGCACGATTCGCCGCGGCCAGAGCTCCACGGTGCATCTCCGTCCTTGGTTTTGGTTGATTCCGTTTCGTTTTGATGCTGTGGTACTTAATCCATAGTTGGTTGCTCATTTGGACCACTGCAGTCGCCGGTACACCATCGCCGACGACGTTTTGCTCCGCCGTGCTCGCGCTGATCGTCGAACCACCTTGATGTTGCTCCTTAGGCTCGGTAATTGACTCCAACCCGTTCGGGGTAAGCATCCGATGCTTCCTAGACCTTTTGTTTAACTGCTACTGGCCTGTTGTCGTCGACGTAGCGCCGCCGTGCATTCGCGTCTGCCATGGCCGACGTTGTGCTTGGTCCAGTCGATGTTGGGTCTTGATTTTGCCACCAATAGATGTGGCATGTGTCGTGAACGTATTAGAGCTTTGTCTGTCGCCGGTGACCTCACAATCGGCGAGGAATCGCCGGTCAGAGCCGTCGCTGCCGTGGTCAACGTCGGAGGTGGAAGATGACATGTGGGGTCATGGTGTCAGTGACACAGCGTTCAAATGGGATTTTTCTATTTTCAGAATTGGATGAATAGTATCTATTTTTGTTATTTTTGTGTAGATTTATTTAGAGCTCCAAAAATTCTGAAAAATTTTGTGTGACTTCTCTGTGATGTGTATTATTTAGGAAAAATATGAAATGTTGATTTTCAGTACTTTTTGAATATGATAAAAATTGCTCAATTAATTAATAAATGAGTTTCCAGGATTTTTCTAGGCTACAATCACAGCTAGCTCAGATTTTCAATATAGGACAGATTTCAATCACTTGAGCTATCTTCATCAAGTGTGAATTAAACTTGAAATCAACTTATTTGAATACTTTCATAAGACATAAATCCATTCAATCCACCTACTAAATGTCATCTTATGAATTTATCCAACACAAATCAATCCAAACTTGACTACTAATCAATTTATCCATTCAAACATCTTATAGCAAGCAGCATTGCATATTTGTCCTATTCAATCATCTCATATGCACCCAAATAAAATGATCAACAAGAGATATACCTTGGTTAGCTCATGATCATCCAACTAGCAAGCTTTAACTCAATTATTTGCAAGCCATCAAATATATCTAATGAATCACCAACAACTTGAATTATAGCACTTGTATGATGTAGCACATTTGGACTTCACTCAATTATCATGGCATTGGGTTTGGATGTGCACTAGGCTTCATATCTTGATTCAACATATGATGATCAATATGAAATCAATCGAATCAAGTCTCCAATACCGATGGTACCTACAATCAATCATCAACTTTTTGATGGTAACCAAATAAGTTTGGGTCCTCTCAAGTTAGGAGCAACATACTTAGGCAAAGCCTTAGTAAGAGGAGCAGGATATTTTGCAATTGCAACTAATGAGGTACCATTGCCATCCTTTCTAAGCACATTATTATCAACAATTGAAATAGGCTTAGAAATGTTACCTAGGGGACATGAATATGCCATGTGTCCCCTTTTCCGGCATGAGTAGCACTTTCTCTTTACTTGAGCCTTTTCTTCCTTGCTTATGTTGTGCTTCTCATTGTCTTGCTTCTCCTTGCTTGAGCCTTCTTCTCAAGCTTGTTTGGACAACCCGAATCTAGGTGGCCCAATGTGTCACAACTATAGCATCTCATGTGAGCAATCTTCTCCATTTTCTCTTCTTTGTTCTTGCTCATTCGCTTTGCATCTTGATTCATTCTTGGACGCATTGCTCTTTCTCTTGCTTTTTCACCAATTCTAGTTTTCTTCTTCTTTATCATCAAATCACTACCATCATGGTTGATCTTGATTTGCTCTTGGGGTATCTTTTCTTGATCAACTTGTGACTTTGGTTGAGGCTTCACTTATTGCTTCACCAATTGCTTGGTTGGGCATATAGAGGTGAGATGACCCTATGTACGGCACTTGAAGCACTTAACATGCCTTAGCCTCTTTTCTTCTTTCTTTAACTTGAGCTTTTTTTCATTGGGGTAACCATTTGCAAGATGTTCCACTTCATGGCACTTGAAGCACATTAAATGAGAGAGCTTCTCTTGTTCTTGCTTCTTCATCTCTCTTTCATATCTTCTCTGGCTCTTGTCCTTGATCTTGTTCTTGTTGAAGCCAATGCCACTCATGTCATTGCAGCTTTCTTAACCATCATTAGTGGGGGCCTAGGCAGCGTTCACTGAACGCTCAATAAGTCCCTATCCTTCTCAGGGAAAGTTTAAGCATGAGATGGAATCCATAGTCTTTGGTGGGCGTTACAATCCTTTCCATAAAAGTGTGGAAATTCCCTTTTGCGAAAGTGGAGATAATAAGAGCTAATGCGCGAGAACGCATCCTTTCCAGTTAACTAATGTGGCGTACAGAGACCAATTGCAGTGTCATCGGAGCTCCAGCGAGTGAGCATGCAGCCAGCCCCAGAACGCCTATAAAAGAAGACGCTAACCATGCTCAGATACTGGCACTGGCACTGGGAGTAGCAAAATTAAGCGGGCGATGAGGCGGCAGCGAGCCGAGCAATACTACTCGCCCGTGCAGCTGCCGCGCTGAGCGGCACGCCAGCACCGCCCGTGGCCTGCAGCCATGCAGGAAGAGAAGAAGCAAGGCAAGTCTATCCATCGGCAAGGGAAGGCAACGCCTTTCTTCCAGGTCTCCCTCTCTCCATCTAAAGCACCTCGTGCCTGCCTCTCGTAGGCTGGAGGTTCACGACGAGGAGTGGGGGAAGAAAGCTTCCCTTTAGGACGACGGCACTCCCTGCAGTCGCCAGTCGATCAGTGTCCGTGTGTGTGAGTGTGAGGGGTCCCGGTTCACATGCTTGTCTTTGACATGTTTGTTTTCGGTGTGTCAGTGGTTCGTCCAATACTCGAAGTGTGCCATAAAATCTGTATGTACATGTACTTGTTGCTCTGCTTGGTGTGAACCCTTTCTGTCGCTGTTGTTGTTGGAGCACGGGACCGCCCGCGTACTACTTGACACGTCTCCTGTCTTGAGCATGCAGCTGTAGAGATGTGGGCTAACAAGGGCACCGCCAACAATTAGGTTAGCTGTCATCAAAGAGATGTTACAAAGACTAATTTCTCCGATGGATCATCTGTAAGAGCAAACTCCTCTAATTATGAAAACACAATCCTTTATATCTAATTAAAGGAGATTGAGAAAAATAAGAATTTAGGCTATAGAGGAGGGGTCTGACAGACCTCCCCGTGTTATATGGACGATACTGCAATCATCGTCAACTCACTGTACACCAGCTCCCACTAGCGGTAGTGCAGGCTCCATCACTACTATAGAATTGATAATCACAGCCACCACTTTCACCGCCGGTTCGTGTTACGAACCGTTGGTGAAAATAGGGGCAATTATCACTGCCGGCTGGTAACACGAACTGGCGGTGATAACCTATCATTAATGCCGGTTTGTAACACCAACCGGTGGTGATGGTCGACCTATTTTTACCGCTAGTGTTTGTTACGAACTAGGGTGAAAATCACTTTCACCAATGGTTTGAGTTATGCTGCAGCACAATAAAATTCATAACTTTTTCAAACAAGCCGGATGAAAACAAACTTATATCAAAGTTTTAGATCTCGATGAGTATAACTTTCTATTTTATGTTTTTTTTTCATTTGAAATCATTTACGGTCCCATAATTCTATTTGAAGCTCTCATATTTTAAATTTCATTTTTTGCGAATTGTACAAACAACATTAGATGAAAAAATGATCAAAAGCAAAATTGTAGATCTCGATGTGATCTACAACTTTGTAGTTGACAACATTTTTATTGGAAATCAATTAGGGTATCAAATTTGTATTAGAAGTTCTAAAATTTCTCAATTCAAAATTTCAAATGTCCTCAGATGGAAAATGGACCAAAACGAAAGGCATAGATCTCGATGAGAAGTACAATTTTGTAGTTGATGACTTTTTCATTTGAAAATATTTGAGGTCCCAAAAGTATGACTAAAGTTCGCACACTTTGAAATTCAGATTGTTCAAACGACCTCGGATGGCGAAACAACCAACATCAAAGTTGTAGATCTTGATTAGAACAACAATTTTATAGTTGATGAATTTTTTTTATCTGAAGTCGTTTAGGTTCTTAAATATTCATTTTAAATCCTGAGAAATAAATACTAATAGAATAAATATGCCATATAGATAAGAGTGACTTAGGGGTGGAGTGGTTAGAGTAGTTACACACGAAGACACAAGTCTCAAGTTCAAATCCCACCATACGCAGTGCGTGGATTTTTGCACGAAAATCTTGGGAGTTGTGGCTTTCGGAGATAAATCAAAAATTTTAGCTATTTTTACCTGATTTTGGAATTTTTAGAAATCCTAATCACCGCCAGTTGGTAACACGAACCAGTGGTGACGGTGATGACCATTCTTATCACCAACGACTTTCACTGCCGAGGGGCTAAAACTGGCGGTGATAAGGGGTCTAGAACCGATGGTGATGAAGATTATGTAGTAGTGTAGGGGCCCACTAAAAATGAGGAAACAATCTATTGACACCTAAAAATGTGCCAAGGTGGAGATTGGGCCATTCTATTAAGTTTCTCACATCAAAAGGGAAATCATGGGAGTTGTGACTTCCGGAGATAAATCAAAATTTTTAGCTATGTTTACCTGATTTTGGAATTTTTTGGAAATCCTAATCACCGCCAATTGGTAACATGGACTAGTGGTGACGGTGATGACCATTCTTATCACCAACAACTTTCACCGTCTAGGGGCTCAAACTGGCCGTGATGAGGGGTCTAGAACTGATGGTGATGAAGATTCTGTAGTAGTGCAGGGACCACTAAAAATTAGGAAACAATCTATTGACACCTAAAAATGTGGCAACGTGGAGATTGGGCCATTCTATTAAGTTTCTCACATCAAAAGGGAAACAAGCAAAAGAAGAAGGAGAACAGTGCCTGGCTCGATAGAGTCGGCCAGGCTGGCTCGCCAAGCTGGCTTCTCTGCCCAAGTCGGTTTGGTTGACTTCCCAAGTAGGCTAAGCCGACGGCCCCTTGAGCTGGCCCGGCTGCAGTGCCAGGGCCCGTTGCTGATTCCGAGTCGGTTTGGTTTCCAAATCGGTTTTGGACTTATTCTCGACGTGGAAACTTGGAGAACTTGTTTTGGGATTGTTTTCTACTGGGATAAGACCACCCCCTCTATAAATATGTGAGCGTCACATCCGGTTGAGGATCCCAACTTTCAATCGTCAAAAACACAATGCATACCCTCTTTTGCCCTACTTTCTCTCTACCTTACTGTTCGTCACATCTCCCAACGAGATTTGATGGAGTTCTAGGTGGCCTTGCCGACCCTAGAACAACCTCCTCATGCTCCTCCCTGACGGGTCTTCCCGGGAGGTGTTCGGAAGTCTACTAGACAAAGAAAGGGCTAAACATCGGCCTAACCAGTCTTTAGATTGGTTTCGTTGATCTGCTGCGTTCTTGCTACGACCATGATCATTTATCAACCATGGGCGCACAATCCCTTACTGCTCTGTGAACCAGATCCTATTCGGCGTCAACACACTTTTTGGCGCCTTCGTGGAGAAGGAGAAGAAGACCAAGATCCAATCTACTAGCAACATGTAGAACGATGATATGACTAATGGGGGAGGATCGACAGATCCTTTCAATCCTAAGAATATCAACCATTCAACATCCATTGAGGAGCTTCCCGATGAGCTTCGTCAGAAGATGCGGGCCAAACTATCAATATGCTTATAGCACACTTTGATAGATTAGAGGGGTAAAACTACCGATTATGTTGATCTATCGATTGAAGAATCTTCTAAGAAACCTCAATTTGGCAAGCCTTGTAATTATTATGATAATCAAAGTCTTTATGCAGCAGCAAACAAAGCCAAATTGGCCTCTTCGGTACCTAAAACCGATAAGGAGGCCATTTAGGTGGTGTTGGAACATCTTTGCCAATAGTTACCATTGGTCAAAATTTGGGCCATAACACATGAACCAATCACGGACTAATAGTGAATCGAGCTTCGGCGGGGTATAATACGGTTCTTTCTAACCTACCAAAGTCACCAAGTCAAATTCTTATGCTTAATAATGCACTCGTTGCTCCCGTTACCGATTTTAATGAAACTTTGAATCGGTTTAAAGATGAATTGTCTAGATCCAGTGAGAGTAGCTTGGGTGTACAAATTAAGCCTAGTAGGACCACTTATCATAAGTTGTACCCTTCACATTTATTTGATTTCTTAAAAGCTCCTGATGGTTGGAGCTTACCGGATTTCTATAAATTTAGTGGTGATGACAATAAATCTACTATGGAGCATGTGAGTTTGTTTTTTGCTCAAATGGGTGAAGCTAGTACCATGGATTTCATGAATGCTCAGCATTTTCCTTTGTCTCTTACTGGTACAACTTTTGCTTGGTTTACTTCTTTACCTGCTTGCTCTATTGGTTCATGGGCTTTCGTGCAGCCCCTTGCATCGAAGTGTTGGCGTGGGAGAGTCATTGTAGTCGCTGAAGTGTTGGCGAAGCTCCTCCTGCTGAAGTGTTTGCTGGAAGTGATGTTGGGGGAGCCCAATGAGGTATATGGGCGAAGTCTCCCCCTAGAAGGGTCCCAACTAGTATCTAGAGTAGATTCCCAAAAAATCTAGTATCTAGAGTAGTGTCATGTGAAATCTAACTCCACCAAGGGGTCACTTGTAAATAGACATTACCTATATAAGTTCCCAAGGGCATGAGAGCAAGGGACCTCTCCTCCCACTCATTTCCACTTGTTCAAAACCAATGTGTCCCCTCTCCACTGTCGAGCTCTCTCCTCATTCCCTCTCTTGTTCATAACCGCTAGTTTCAACATAATGGACTTAAAAACATATTCTCCTAGATATTCTACATATATTTGAGTATTTGTGTTCATAACTTTTTTGACTAGCTAAATGTTTCTGTACATAGCCCTCAGTTGAAGTTTGCTTATAGCAATCAAAGAACTTCTGCTAACTATTTCTATGGGGAACGAACTCTGAGAGATATTAGACAGATAACATATATTTTTATAGGTGAAAATGTAGAGTTTATTTTGGTTGTAGAAAAAGATACCATCTATAATCTTCTTTGGCAAGCACAGTTTAATGAAAAACACAATTGTTTGATTATAACAAGGCATGGGATGCCAGATGAAAGAACCAGAAGCTTTGTCAGAATGTTAGAGGAAAAGATAGATGTTCCCATATTTAGCATCATCGATCTATATGTGTACGGAAGTTTAATCATAAAAACATATGCGATAGGATCCAATGAGTTGGCACATGACAATTTCAAATTTGCAGCAATCTCCATTTATTAGCTAGGAATTTGCACAATTGATATTGAAGATCTGGTCTATCTAGACAAAACCCATTGAAACAAAATACTTAGATGGCCAAAACTCAATCAGATTGAGATAAAAATGTTGAAAACCTTTGGTCTTTAGCATATATGCTAAGTATGGAATAAGCGGATTCATCATATGTTGGGCCTCAAGAAGAAATCATGTTTTGAAGAGCTCCATGTATTTGGTGAAAACTATGTTGCTGATCTCCATATTCCACCCCTTATTGATCGTGTGAAGAAAAGTTTAGAAAAAATAAACGGTATGTCTGTTGTTTATTATACATTATTAATTCATGTCATTATATATCATTCCACTGTGCTTTTAAACATATATTTATCAACATTTTCCTTTGAGGAAATGGTTTTCTTTAAGCCAATGACATCCGAAATTTCATTGGATCAACTGAAACAAAAGGCAAATGATTTTGATTCCAAGACTTCGATTGGTGAGGGGTCATATAGAGAAGTATATAATGTTGTGCTAGATAATGGATAACATCTGGCTGTGAAAAAGCTAAAAGTTGTAGCACACCCAAAATTTATAAGTCAATTTCGACTCTAGGTATGGGTTATCCAGACACCCAATACTATGCAAATGCTTCCATTCTTATTTACTGTGATAACATTGCTTGACCAATTTAATCTTGTCCTTTTCTCTTCTTTGGTTTTAGGCTGCCACTTTGGACTAATATAAATTTTGTAACTAAAGAGGGGCAATGGATACCTAAGGGGCACCTGTTTGCACCCCTACGGCTAGATTGGATTGCTGCATATTGCTCACTATTCCATTTCCAAAGCGAACCTGGAATTTCCTACCTTACCCTTCTTCGGTTAATCCCCTTTGTAGGGAATTGAGAATCTGAAGGCATTGGGGGAGGTTATTGACTTAGATTTAATCATCTCTCAATCACCTCATCCATTCTTCTTAAATCCCTATGAGACCGAACAAACTCTTAGGGTATGAGACCGAACAAGCTGCTTCCCTCCCTTCGTCCACCTGCACCGCTTCTCTCCTATTGCCTGCCCCTCATCCTAAGATCGACAAACCAACTGCCCACGACCGCCTACTCCGCCCACGCCCATGCCCGCGTCCACGGCCGCCCCAGCCGCCCTGGCTTCGCGCACCCCCGCCGCAATAGCTCCGCCCCGCGCTGCTCCAGCTGCCGGTTTAATTTCGTCGCCGAGGAACTACCGCCCAATGGAGGTGTGCGCCTTCTGGCGGTGGGAGGACGAGCTGAGAGCTTGTGTTCATGACTGCGTAGGTGAGGCGGAGGTGGATGAGGACGACAACGAGGAGCCAGGTCCCAGCACGTATCTCAAGAAAACCTGGACCGTTCATATAAGCTTCACGGCTGCTGATACCTAAGGTTTTTTCATTCTGGTAAAAGAGATCAGTATATAATAAGAGACCACTTACACAGGCATATATATAGACGGACATTCCACTCTGCCATCAGAGGGGCTTAGCGATTTTCTTGCTGATCGAGATCTTCACCAACCTAGCTAAAGTGTCACGGTCCTAAATACTAGTAGTAGGAATCGTGGAGCCACTTTATGTCCTTAGGTAAATTAACATATAATACTCATATTGTGGACACGGCACCTTACTACAGTACCAAACAGAGACACTATCTAGTCCTAAAAGCATATATAATAACCAAGAAAATGACTAAGATAGTGTAAAGTGATCCTTTTTTCTCAAGGATAAGCAAACATAGCTCGAATGATGAGCTGCCTTTTGGTGCAAAGTTGGAGCCTCGCACTAGCTGTGAGTTTACAATTTGCATTACCTAGCAGTAGCACTACTAGCAGCAGCAAGTACTCCTCCTTGTGCCCTCGCTCGCACGCTAAGGCGCTAATAATGCATGCATGCGACAAATGTATGGCGGCTAACCGAGTTGACATGCATGATTTATGAAACTGCTGCACCGTGAATCGTTGTTCTCGTACGTGGCCGTCAATAAAAATCACGAACAAAGCTAGTAGATACATATTTGCCGTTGCCTCGTGCCTTTGGCTTTCAGTTAGACGACTCTGTGTTTATATTGATCGCTGCGCCCAATGTAACGCACTCTTCTTATGTTTATATATCCATCCCTCGGACCTCGGCCACACCTTTATTATTTTACATTTACTATTGTATGTTCATTTACATTGTGTTTGGTTTGTGTATCCGAAACATGTGGAATGACCCGAACCTAAATACGGTGTTTGGTTTGACAGAGATAATCTAGCTGAGATGGGTTGTTAAATATTATCACCTCTGTTGTTCTTTGGTATATCTGGAAACTCAGGAATGAGTTTTGTTTTCAGAATGTTGGCTGGAGGGGCATGGAGACGTTGCTCTTGAGGATATGTGGTCTTTTATAGAATTGGGTGATATTATTCCAACCAGAAAAGAAAGAGCTATTCAAGGTGTTTGTGGAGAAGATGAAGGGTGCGGCAAAGACGGTGTTCTAGCTACCTGGCACAAACCAGGAAGATGTCTGAAGTTTCACCTAGGAGAAGCAGTTCTTCAAGGTGATGAAGAAGATTCTGTGGATGGCATGGTGATCTCAGACCTGGCTTCTTCAGAGGCCTAGTGGAGCTCCATCAATTTGTCTCTTAAGTTGTTGTAATGGGCTCTAGTCCCCTGTTGAGTTGGAGTGAGTTAGTTTCACCGTTCGTTTTGTTGTTTCTTCTGGTAGTTGTGAGACTTTGTTTAGTTTCTATGCTCTGGTGGTGAGGGGGTTGGTTCTTACTCCGGCTGGAGTGAGACTTTTTGGTTAATTATACTTGATGCTGTAACGTACTTTGGTCTTTTGGCTAATAGTTGAAAGGCTAGGGCTGTGCCCTCAAACTCTAAAAAACAGAGAGTCGACTCGTCCATCACCAGGTCATTATTCCACCGGCAGGCTAAAATAAGGGACCGACTCGTTCCCTCATAAACGTCGGAAGAGCACATCCGATCCTAGCAGGAGCGAACTCATGATGGATGTGTTGATGACGGACAGGATCAATCCCCAAACCAAACAGCCCATTAATTTGCAGCTTGATGCTGGTGATGTTAGCGGGAAGAAGGGTGGTTTCCAACTCAATGGCGCTATCTATTGCATGCCCATTGGAAATGTTAATTATACCGGCGTTTCAGATCGACTTTGTTTGTGAAAGCAGATCGAGCGGCACAAAATGATTGCTTGCGACCTTATTGAGGGCAGCACCAACGCAGGCACATAGACATGTTAGCCTTGGCAAAAAGTATCGTTCCACATGTGCAGCGGACCACTTCAGGGCTATCACCTATCAACCATCAGCTAAGTCTATTGATGTCTATCACAACTTTTGCAGTGCCAAAAATGAAAATCATGCAGCTACTTTTTCCTCTCTCCAACCCTATCTCTCTCTTCACAAACAGATGCTCTGTATCTACAACGCGTGCTTCACTGCTAGCTTCTGCAAAAGTGTCAAATGAGGCTGTAGTAGTGTTTCTGCAGGCCACTAAGACCCTCTGTGAGGCTACTGAAGTAGTGATCCATTTAACGTGGCAGTTACATGCTGATGTGGAGGTTGGGGCAGCACGACACGGTGAGGCGTTGAGGGTGGCCTGATGAGCCCACCATGCAAGAGACCAGAGAGGAGCGTGAGTGTGCAACATAAAGAAATGACGTGGGATGTGCGTATACATGTGTGGATTCTGCATGCGCACAGAATGACGACTCAATCCACCATCTATATATATTTGCACACAAAATTTACAAGAGGAAAGGTGGTGTGTAGTCTGCATCAAGAGTCAGTGAAAAATACCAACGTTTTAGTATACTGCCCTTTTGCTCTAGGCAGGACCCGGACCTTTTAGCCTGCAACTTGATTGAGTGCATGTTTCACTGAATGCATATACATCTTTCTAGCCTGGAGAAGCTACCAATCCTCGTCTAAATCATGGGCGTGCCGCCGCCTATATATATTAGCACACAAACGGTCACATGGCCATCAAACGGACACAAACACCTCGCTTCTGCATCTCTTTGCATTGTCCCATGATGAGATCACCCCGCTTTGCATTGCTTTAGTCTTCTGCACCACTTGGTGCTCAACAACCTGCATTTCTTGAATATCACCTTGCGAACACGGTGAGCACGAATTAGATTTAGTTTTGGTCTTTTGTTCCACACAAGTCGGTTCTCTACCTAGAACGATAACACAAATAATAAGCAAGGCATAGCCGCTATACGTTTGTTCATGAACCTGTCATTTAGAGATGGGACGATGGATATGTATTCAGATATTGGTTCCTTCTGTTTTTAGTATTGAAACCATATATGTATAGAGAATTAGAGATCAATCAATCTTGCAGAGATGCCGACGTCAACGGTGGCCATCACGTTGGACCTGGGATGCTGCCGCTGCAGGACCAAGATCCAGAAGATCCTCTGCTGCCTCCAAGGTGCGTGTAGTAACTGACGTCGATCCTTGCTAACTGATCACATGCATGCATGTACATCGTCATATATGTTGTTCCCATGAGATAATCTTTGATCATAGACACGCAAATGTGTGTGTACTCATGCAGAACGATGCGGGTTCGTCTTTGACAAGGTGGAGTACGACAAGGACAAGGTGCTCGTTTCCGGGCCCTTCGACGCCATGGACCTCTGCTGCAAGCTCCGGTGCAAGGCCGGATGTTTCGCAACCAAAATTGAGATTGTGCCCCCGCCGCAGCCGAAGAAGAAGAAAAAGAAGAAAAAAGAAGTTCCACCGCCGCCGCCGCCGCCTCTGCCTCCGCCTGTGGAGGACTTCAAACAGCCCGAGCGAGCAACGTGCAAAGCGCTAATCCCATACCCATGCCTGTACCCATATCCGTACCCGTGCCCGTCCGCGTGCCCAAACCCGCAGCCAACGTGTCCATCCAGTTGCGCTACGCCGCGCTCCTGCCAGTGCCACTCCTGCAGGCCGCCGCCGCCATGTCCGACACCACCACGGCCATGTCCGGCACCGGTGTGCAACAAGTGCCCAACATGGACGCCGTGCCAGTGCCGTGGCTACCCGTGGGTCGTCTGCTGCGAGGAGAAACCCGACGCCAGCTGCGCTGTCATGTAATTGCAAACTGCTGTTGCATGCAGGCGGGCGGCCGCGGGTTGCTGCAACTGCAACCTCATGACCCTGCCATTCCTACGCACGTGTTATGCATGCATGTGCCCGTGCATAAAACATCAGTGAAAGCGCCTCTCAAAAAAAAAAGATCAGTGAAAGCGTCCCGTGAGATTGACATGGGTTAGTTTCTTCGTACCAGGATTCACGGCTGCTTCTGCATGCCGTCATCATTCATCAGCTGTAAACGTGACTCGAGTAGTGTGTGTTGCTGCTGCTGTTGTTGTACATGAAAAAAGAATAAATTTATGCTTTTGTCACTTGGTCCTGCCGATCGAGTTCTAATTCACTTCTTCTTATCATGTAATATAAGGCCCAACAAAAAAACCATCCATAATCCAAGTTGGTGTTGATTTGTCGGGTTTTGTATCTTCAATCTAATGTTGTACATTCATCAACAACAATAGAAAAGAAAATGAAAGTTATCATTCTGAAGCTACCTAACTTTGCATGCATACTCCCTCCATTCTTAACTATACGCTATCATGCTAAAATTCTAGGACAGATGTGAGGTAAAGCTAATGACACAGTAATCCTCTCATAATCGTGAGGAGCTATTTTGCTTTACCATATTTTGAACATGGTGGTTGGGATGATAATAGACATTAATGGCATGTACACATGTGATTGGGCTTGGACAACTAATAAATGAGCAAGCGTAGTTAATTCACCTATGATCTCTTATAATTTAGAATAAATCAATTTTGAATAATTTGATACTACCTTAAATTCCACGATTAACGGAATGAAACAATTTGTTTTCATGACAAGTGGCTCCCTTGGATTGATTTGATCTTATCTTCAAAAACCTCTTCACTTCTTTGTGAATGGTTTTCCAAGAAACAAATCAAATGTAAAAGAGGTGTTCAACAAAGAGATCCACTCTCACCTTGTTTTGGAAACTGAGCTATTATATCTTGTTACCAATGAAGGTCGTCCCTGTCAAGATTTGTTGAAGCTACCTCTTGCTAAAGAAGATGTAGACTTTAAAGCGTCATCAATGCCTACCAAGGGGTTTTTTATGTGTGTGTAGGTGGGTGGGTGGGTGCGGGGAGGGGGGTTGGTTTAATATGATAAACCTAGAAATTCTCTTGAACTTAAGAAATGTGGAAGTTCAATAGATTTCTTTGGAACATCCACACATGTTTAGGGTCCCAAATAGATCTCTAGAACCACTATCACGAACCAATTTAGTCATGAAATAGATCATCAAATTACCTTGTTTCCTTAGGTTTTGTATGAAATATTCCTTCCCTTCCATGCATCTAGAACTTCAAGTAATACATCAGGAGAAACCCTTAAAGTCAACTCACAATAGGAATTCAAAAACAACCAACAATAACAAGCACAAGTGACACAAGTATTAACCTAAGTTCGAACACACCATAAAGGAATGCCTATATGTCCTAGCTTGTTGTTGAAGGGACCACAAAGCTTTTGAGTCTCTCCCAACTCTGTATCCTCTTTTAAGCAGACATGAAGATCAATCGTGAGGTTTCCACAATCATAAACCACAACAATACAAACCTCTTGATGATCACCACAATCATTTGGGAGCTTCACTGGAGAGGACTAACCATCTCGGAGCTAAGCTCTAATGTAAGGATTGAATGGCCCCAAGAGGTGTGTGTGTGAATTGGGTCTCTAAAAAATTTATCATGACAAAATTGGCCTATGCAACACTACCAACCCCACTTGCGTTTCATTGGCTAAGGACTAGAAATATTCGCACTAAGATCAAGTCCTTAGGGCCATCACACAAGACATGTACTTAGCAAAGGGAGCACTAATATATTGTCCTTAGTTGCAAAATTAAGCCCTATAGCTAAGCACAATCTAGCAAGCAATCCTACTTGTCACACACAAGTTTCTTGCACACAAATGAGCACTAACTTCTAAGGTAGAAGAAGTAAGCAAGTCATAAAGAAGGCAAAGAGACAACTTTATTTATGTCATTCTATTAGTTGTTAAAACACAACCCCTAGTTCATGTTGGAGCTCCACCAAGGTATGCTCCCGAAAACCATGTCTCACCGTGTTTGCTACTTACTAAAGGAAATGGAGTCACAAAGTCTCCTATGGCACCCGACTATTCCAATCTTGGGATTGGACTCCGCCCAATCAAAGACAG
Organism: Miscanthus lutarioriparius; assembly: GCA_904845875.1. Lineage (NCBI taxonomy): Eukaryota > Viridiplantae > Streptophyta > Magnoliopsida > Poales > Poaceae > Miscanthus > Miscanthus lutarioriparius. Next base: position 45,919,900 of record CAJGYO010000012.1, read on the forward strand.
TGTCAAGAGTCACACAATTTCACAATTGACACCACTGTCACATGAGGTCATGGTGTTGCATCACAAATCAAAGGAGTGAGTCACTATGTCTCACAATAACCCCCACCCAATTTCACCATAGGCATGTGTACACTATGGAGCTTCTCCACCAAGCTAGGGAGAGGGTCTCCTTGTCCCTTGCACACCAATATGACGCCTCTCCACAACACCCTTGGAGGGTTGCCACCTTGATGGGACTCATTGCCTCACCAGAAGATCACACATGATCTTAAGCGCTCCAACTCATGAACTACAACCCTCATCGCTGCCTCACACTTACAAATAGTGGGACCACTCACATATGTGTGTCTTGCCAACACAAGTCTCTAAACACCACATCTCTCACTTGATCCTCACTTTCTTATCTCCTTAAGCTCCATACTCCCCTCCACTAAAGTCATGGCCAAAAGCTACCAGGAAGACCCTTGGGGGTATTTATAGCCAAACCACGAGAGAGATCCATTGGCAATCTTTCCAAAAGTTCTCCAATGCGGTCAACTAGAAAATACAAAGACCGGGCAGTCTAGTCTGTTCAATTGAATAGTACACCTCTAATGGCTAGCTCTGACACTCCAACGGCTAACTAACATCATTGTCCTTAGAAATATTTGGCTCTCAAATATCTCGACTAGTCGGACTATCCCTTCAAGACATCGACATGTTGACTTTGCAACAATCAAACACATATGTGTCAATTGTTCCATGCTCAAACTTTTATTTGGCCAGTCTATCCCTTGAAGTCATTCCAATTGTGCTCCGAAACCCTATCCCCTATCACTATTTTCACAATTGTTCAGTACTCACATTCTTCACTAGTTGGACCAACCAGTCTTCACCTTTGAATAGTGCTCTTCACCCAAAGACAAAGGGAACTTCAACTGCTTTGTCTGGTGTTTTCATTTTCTTCAGCGTCGAACTGTCCATTATTTGTAGTTTTTTGGTTTGAGCTCTAACTTGTCCACATGAGCTCCAATTGAAGCAAAACTTACTCTGTTAGACTATTTGTTGTACAACTGTGTAAGGTCGAGATGGTGGACTAGAGGGGGGTGAATAGTCCTTTCTAAAATTAATCGCATCGGCTAACCGATATAAATGCGGAATAAAAACAATCGGTCTAGCCAAGACTACACCCCTCTATATATGTTCACTAGCATCTTGCAAAGATACTAATTATGCAACTAAGGTGCCGGGCTAGCTAGAGCTCTCCTAAACAATTCTAGGAGCAAGGTCACACAAACCTATGCCACTAGTACTTTAAGCAACAAGGAAGCTCCTACACATGCTAGTAAGCAAAAACACAAAGCCAACTAAGCTCACTAGCAAAGCTCAATAACAAGGCAACCAATGCCTAATTAGAGAGCGCAAATACTTAGCTACACAAACTAAGCAATGTGACTAACAAGGTTACTAAAACCAAATTAGCCACGCAAGGGAGCTACTTCTATGCTACACAAGCAAGAAGATAATTAGCAAGCTACACAAGCTATCTAATTACAAGAGCAACTACACAAGCTTAATATGTATAAAAGTAATTGCAAGCTTGTGTAATGGGGATGCAAACCAACGGGAAGAACAAGGTTGACACGATTATTTTTCTCCCGAGGTTCATGTGTTTGCCAACACGCTAGTCCCCATTGTGTCGACCGCTCACTTGGTGGTTCGGCGACTAATTAGCATCACCCGCTAAGCCCGCACGTCGAGCACCGCAAGAACCTACCCCTTGAGTGAGGGTAGCTCAATGACACGCTTTACTAAAGTTGCTCTTCGTGACTCCCGCGGGGCGAGCACAAGTACCCCTCACAAGCACTTCTCCGGAGCACCGCACAAGCTTCTTGCGGGCTTCAACGGTGACCACCACCAAGCCGTCTAGGAGGTGGCAACCTCCAAGAGTAACAAGCACCACCGGCTTGCAACACGACCACCTAGTGCCACTCGATGCAACCTCATGATGCAATCGCACTAGAATCGCTCACTCACACAATCGAATGATCACTATCAAGTATATATGTGATGGAGGGCTCCCAAGCACTCATAAGCATGGACACTAAGTCCCCTTAGGTGCTCAGCACCAGCCATGGCCGAGGGCCACTTCTATTTATAGCCCCAAGGGCTAAACTAGCCGTTACCCCTTCACTGGGCAACGGTCGGGCCGACCGGATGCTCCGGTCGTGTTGACCGGACGCTGGACCTCAGCGTCCGGTCGCCCGCAGACGGCCAAGCGTCCCAGTTCCAACGGTCACTTGACTTGACCAGACGCAGCAGCTTTCAACTGACCGGACGCTGAACCCCCAGCGTCCGGTCGTTTCCAGTAAGGTACCGACCTCGACCGGACGCGTCCGGTCACACTTGATCGGATGCAGCCAGCGTCCGGTCACACTCCAGCTTCTGCGTCATCGTACGTCAGCCTGACCGGACGTAGCCAGCCAGCGTCCGGTGCATTCAGATCCAGCGTCCGGTCAGTTGACCGACGCCAGCATCTTCGCGACTAACTCGTTTTCACTTCTAACTTCATCACCCTTGCTCCAATGTGCTAACCACAAGAACTTGTATCCGGCGCAATAGAAAATAGGCATTCTATTTTCCCGAAAGCACCGAATCCATGTGGAATCCATCGAGGGACCCAAACCCATCTCACCCCTGCAAACACCACCTCCTTTGTAAATGTGCCAACACCACCAAGTGTACACCACCATGTGTATGTTTGTTAGCATTTTCACAATCATTTCCCAAAGGATGTTAGCCACTCAACTTGCCACGCCACTCGATCCTAGCGACAATGCAAAGTTAGATCACTCGAGTGGCACTAGATGACCGATATGCAAACAAGTTTGCCCCTCTTGATAGTACGGCCATCTATCCTAAACCCGGTCATAAACTTCTCTACACACCTATGACCGGTGAAATGAAATGCCCTAGGTTATACCTTTGCCTTGCGCATTCCATTCCATCTCCTTCAATGTCGATGCAACACATGCACCAACACGATCAACAATGATATGATCCACTTCATATCATCACATGATCATATTGGTTCATCGATCTTGACTCTACTTGCTCTTCACCGTTGCTATCGTCCATCGGCGCCAAGTCTTGCTCAAGCTTCACCGCCACGCGGTCCATCACTCCAAAGCCTTTGACTTGCCCTTCACGCTTGCAACCGGTCCATCAAGCCAAGTCTTGTCTTGATCTTCTCCACCTTGATCACATGACTCAATGTCATGTCTCATGTGCAATAAGCTCCTTCATCATCACATGTGTGAGCTTTGCAACATCTCCAAGCCATTTTCACCTCCATGGCATATGTTGCTCATACACATGTACCTGTGGACTAATCACCTGTGTATCTCACATAAACAAAATTAGTCCACCTAGGTTGTCACTCAATTACCAAAACCAACAAGGACCTTTCAATCTCCCCCTTTTTGGTAATTGATGACAACTCTACAAAGATATGGAAATTAAGCTCTTTTGGATTCATGTTGCTTGTCCAAGCAATTTTACCATGTGAAAATGATTTTGGACAAGTACCACAAACCCCAAATGGTAGTATTAGCTCCCACTACATATGTGCTAGAGTGATTGATTTTAAGTTCGCACATATGCATAGATTAAAAATGTGGGAGAGTAATTACTACAAAATGATGCTAAGGTGTATAGAATAAACCTTTGAAGCGTGTACCAATCGGAGTTGCACCTTTAAGTTCATCCTTAGCACCATGGTTAGCTAGATAACACTTGAAAATAAAAAGCACTAGATACCTCATGAGATCAACATTAAAATCAAGGTACTATCATTTACTTGAAAGCATACCAAGTGTCTAGCTATCATCCTATACATGCTAGTTATCAAATCATCATTCAAGTTCTATAACTAGCATACACCACACAAGCATGCATATTGAATTTAAGAACATATGCGATGCAAGCAAGCACATGAATATGCACATATCAAATGCAATCAATCAAAGTTCATGAGCTTGCTCCCCCTACTTGTGTGCTTCTCTTGTCCAAGACTTGTGATCCACTCTTTTCTCCAATGTTCCTCCCTCTTTGTCTATGTCTATGTCCAACCTCTTTCATATCTTATCTTCTTATCTCTCCTCCTTTGTACAATCTCTCCCCAAGCTTCATATCTTTGTACAATCTCTCCCCCTTTGTCATCAATTTCCATAAAATGTGTGCTTCTTATTGATGCAAAGGTGTGCACTTTGGGGTAGATGGTTGAGACTTGAGTCTTGCATTTTTATGGACATTAATTGATTGTTGGAGTGACACTACATGTAGATACCATTTTGAACTTGTAACTTGTATTACATGTATCTTATCATTGTATGCATGGGTCATCCATTTTATACACTTAAGCTCTTGAAGGTGAGGGATGCATTCTTCATTTGATGATCACTTAAAGTTGAGGATCACTTGTGGAACCATCATCTTGCATGAATGATACTATGTATAGATACCACTTGTAGGAAGTGAATATCATTTGAAAGAATCTTCTAGTATGGAACCACTTATTTGATTTATCAATATAGACCATTTCTTGAACATTTGTTATCTTCATGAGTACCACTTTAGGATATCACTTGTGAGTTGATCTAGACATTATCTGTAGATTCTTGATAAAATACTTGAGTCTAGATACCATTTGAAACATACAAACTAGATATCTATTTGCATTGTTGTCTTGTGCTTGTACTCTTATCACTATCATGAGCTTTTATGATTGACTTGAACTAAAATGATTTGCCTAAGCTTCCAAGTCCGGTTTGAACCAATGACAAGCTTCTTCACACCTCTTTTAAGGGTTATCTTGTCAATGTTGTACTTGTTACTTGTTTAGCAATCCAAATTAAAATCAAGTACTTGGGTTCACTAGCTCATGAACAAATTCACATACTAACCACTAGATCAAGTAATCATTCAAGCAATAGTGGTAAGCTATGAATTTAAGCATTTCATTTGTTATGCATGATCCTATGAAGCATGTACTATATGCACTAATCGCATACTAGTAAGGGATAAAATGATCATGCATATTACAATGATACCTTTGCTATGTTGGAGTAGAGGATAGTCACATAGATTACAATTCATTACTCCAATAGCAATGTGAAGTCCAATTATAAGCTTGGTGAAGACCAATAGATACCATGTGGAATTTCATTCTTCGCCCATATGAAATAAATACCACTTATGATCAAGTGCACTTTCTTGTTGTGGTTGGCTTGCTTTATCTTTTGATCAATGCTTGCATAAGAGAACCATTTGGAATACCACTTGAGATATCATGACTAGCTCTCTTTTGAGTGTTGCTTGCTTTTCTTGATCAACCCTTTTGATTTCTTCACCTAAGCATCTTAAATGTTCCTCGGATCACCACTTCCATGTTAGCCTTTCAAGTACCACACTTGGTTCACCTACACATAGGCAGCAAGCCCCTACACTTAGGGAGAAGTGACCTCTCTCCAAGAACCATTCTTGATACTCACTTGAAATGACTTGATTGATTGATCCAAGTAATGGACTTAACTTGATGAGTAACCTTGATTCCTTCTTTAAGTCCTTTTCTTTCTACTTGTTTAAGTCCTTTTCTTTCTATCAAATGATCTCCAATCATATCTAGAACTTAAACTTCATCTTCATCTTGAGTTTGATCTTGATCTTCCAATTTGAGTACCAAAAGTGTGCAAAGTACACTCCACAATCAAATGGCCTTGTACTCTTTACTTGTCATGCTTCTAGATTATATCAAAACCAAACTTAGGTACCTCAAACACTTATAGATATGTTTCCAACTTGAGGACCTTTCAATCAAAGTGACTCTAGATCAATCCAATATTTATCACTTTTTCTAGCAGATTTTGTACTCTCCAAAGAAATAAGCATATCTCCCAAAGTACAAATCCAAATACCATGAAATTTGGTGGAGATGTGCATTACTAAATTTTCTAGCAGCTGTAGAAATTTGAGCTTCATTTGACTTCTAGATTGCTACCAGATTTCAATTCTTCCACCACTGCTATATGCTGAAAACTGCTGCACGTATGTTGACAAGAACTACTCCAAAACCGAAGCATTTCTTATCCAATTCTCATGAAATTTCTACAGCATCTTATACCATATGTCTAGAGCATGTACACAAATTTTCAAGCCAATCCAATAGGTTTTGATCACTCAAATATGGCTAAGATCACAGCTAGCTCAGATTTTCAATAAAGGACAGATTTCAATCACTTGAGCTATGCTTCATCAAATATGAATCAAACTTAAAGCTAACTTGTTTAAATACTTTCATAAGACATATATCCATTCAAACCACTTACTAAAATTCATCTCATGAATTTATCCAACACAAATCAATCCAAACTTGATTACTAATCAATTATCCATTCAATGAACTTATAGCAAGCAACATTGCATATTTATATCCAATTCAATCAACTCATATGCACCCAAATGAAATGATCAACAAAAGATATACCTTGGTTAGCTCATGATCATCCAACTAGCAAGCTTTCATTTAAATATTTGCAAGCCATCAAATATATCCAATGAATCACCAACAACTTGAAATTTACACTTGTATGTTGTAGCACATTTGGACTTCATTCAATTTGTCATGGCATTGGGATAATGATCATCACTTAGCAATACTTGGCTCAACTATATGATCAACAAGATGAATATCATTTGAACCAAGCCTCCAATGTCGATGGTACCTACAATCAATCATCCACTTTTGATGGTACCCAAACAAGTTTGGGTCCTCTCAAGTTAGGAGCAACATACTTAGGCATAGCCTTAGTATGAATAGCGGGATGTTTTGCAATTGTAACCAATGAGGTACCATTGCCATCCTTTCTAAGCACATTATTATCATCAATTGAAATATGCTTAGAAATATTACCTAGGGGACATGAATGTGCCATGTGTCCCCTTTCCCGGCATGAGTAGCACTTTCTCTTTGCTTGAGCCTTCTCTTCCTTGCTCATGTGATGCTTCTCATTGCCTTGCCTCTCATGGATTGCTTGAGACTTCTTCTCAAGCTTGGTGGGACACTTAGAGGCAAAGTGTCCCGTACTTCCACACTTGAAGCACTTGATGTGAGCATGATCTTTCTTCTCATCTTCATTCTTGCTCATCATCTTGGCATCTTGAGTTTGCATTGGATGCCTTGCCTTTCCACCCCTTCTTGTTTTCTTCTTCTTTATCATCAAATCATCACCATCTTCATGGTTGATCTTGATTTGCTCTTGGGGTGTCTTCTTTTGCTCAACTTGTGGCTTTGGTTAAGGCTTCACTTGTTGCTTCACCAATTGCTTGGTTGGGCACATTGAGGTAAGATGACCCCAAGTGCGGCACTTGAAGCATTTAACATGCCTTAGCCTCTCTTCTTCTTTCTTCAACTTGAGCTTTTCTTCATTGGAGCAACCATTTGCAAGATGTCCCACTTCATGGCACCGGTAGCACATGGTGTGAGAGAGCTTTCTTTGATGTAGCTTCTTTATCTTTCTTTCTCTCTTTCTTTCGCCCTTTGTCATCTTCTTTTTGAAGCCAAGGCCACACTTGTCACCATAGTTTCTTTGAGTTTTCAACATATGCTCAAAGGTGACTTGAGAGTTGTAACACCTCTCTAACTTGTTGCTCAATTTCTTCACTTCATTTTTGAGCTCATTGTTCTCCTTCAAAATGTTAGTCTCACAGGACATAGAAGTAGAACAAGCATCTATATGTGAAGAGCATGGCATATCTAATAAATCATCGCAAGAGGTGGATACATGCTTCTTGCCTACATCACAAGGGTTAGCAACAACATGTGATTGATCATTTGACCCATGTGATGAGATCTCATTATTTTTAAGTTTCTTTGTAAACACTTTAATGAGAGAAGCTTGTTTTTCTAATAATTCATCATGAGATGCAAGAAGTGTCTCATGATTCAATTTAAGCTCATCAAGTGAAGATTTATAAGCATTAAGCAATTTCTTATGTTCTTCACAAGAGTTCTTTAGAAATGAGTTTTCATTTTCTAATTTCAATGTTTTAGCTTTCTCATTTTCTAAAGACATGGTCATGCTAGCAAGTCTACTAACAAGCTCATCATATGACTCAACATGATCAACCACATTACCATTTGATACCTTGGTGTCACCTTGTGACATGAAGCAAAGTGGTGTAGTGGATGGGCTTGTAGTAGCATCATCATCATGGCTTGAGCATGAGCCATTATCATCACGATCACCATCAAGTGTGCTTGGGGTACCATCATCACTTGCAACACTTGTGGCATCATCATCAACCTTGTCAAGTGAACTTGTAGTTGATCGATCAATATCATCACTTGACCATGAGGTGGAGCAATCTTCCACAATCACCAAATTGTGATCATGCTCGACACACTCATGCATCTCCTTCTTAGGCTCATCCTCCTTCTTGAATTTGCCATCATCCCATGTGGAGGAATCACCGTAGAAGGCTTGGAGTGCTAGCCACATATCATGTGCATTCTCCAAGTCCCACACACATCTAAAAACATCATCATGTAAAGCACATATTAGATAATAAAGAGCACGATGATCAAGTTGTAAGCAATCCTCTTGTGCTTGGGTTAGGTTGTCCTTATCCAAAGCATCACGAGAAAAACCAACAACAATGATCCACCATGCCTTGGGACCCAAATCACGGAAATGATCAAGCATATGACGTTTCCACCGTGCATAGTTTGTGCCATAAAAAATGTGTGTCACAAACAACCTCTAGCCCAAAGTTCGCCATCCTCTCGGGTCGGTGAAGACCACAAATGAGAGACCAGGCTCCGATACCACTTGTAAGGTCGAGATGGCGGACTAGAGGGGGGTGAATAGTCCTTTCTAAAATTAATCGCGTCGGCTAACCGATATAAATGCGGAATAAAAACAATCGGTCTAGCCAAGACTACACCCCTCTATATATGTTCACTAGCACCTTGCAAAGATACTAATTATACAACTAAGGTGCCGGGCTAGCTAGAGCTCTCCTAAACAATTCTAGGAGCAAGGTCACACAAACCTATGCCACTAGTACTTTAAGCAACAAGGAAGCTCCTACACATGCTAGTAAGCAAAAGCACAAAGCCAACTAAGCTCACTAGCAAAGCTCAATAACAAGGCAACCAATGCCTAATTAGAGAGCGCAAATACTTAGCTACACAAACTAAGCAATGTGACTAACAAGGTTACTAAAACCAAATTAGCCACGCAAGGGAGCTACTTCTATGCTACACAAGCAAGAAGATAATTAGCAAGCTACACAAGCTATCTAATTACAAGAGCAACTACACAAGCTTAATATGTATAAAAGTAATTGCAAGCTTGTGTAATGGGGATGCAAACCAACGGGAAAAACAAGGTTGACACGATGATTTTTCTCCCGAGGTTCACGTGTTTGCCAACACGCTAGTCCCCGTTGTGTCGACCGCTCACTTGGTGGTTCGGCGGCTAATTAGCATCACCCGCTAAGCCCGCACATCGGGCACCGCAAGAACCTACCCCTTGAGTGAGGGTAGCTCAATGACACGCTTTACTAAAGTTGCTCTTCGTGACTCCCGCGGGGCGAGCACAAGTACCCCTCACAAGCACTTCTCCGGAGCGCCGCACAAGCTTCTTGCGGGCTTCGACGGAGACCACCACCAAGCCATCTAGGAGGTGGCAACCTCCAAGAGTAACAAGCACCACCGGCTTGCAACACGACCACCTAGTGCCACTCGATGCAACCTCACGATGCAATCGCACTAGAATCGCTCACTCACACAATCGAATGATCACTATCAAGTATATGTGTGATGGAGGGCTCCCAAGCACTCACAAGCATGGACACTAAGTCCCCTTAGGTGCTCAGCACCAGCCATGGCCGAGGGCCACTTCTATTTATAGCCCCAAGGGCTAAAGTAGCCGTTACCCCTTCACTGGGCAACGGTCGGGCCGACCGGACGCTCCGGTCGTGTTGACCGGACGCTGGACCTCAGCGTCCGGTCGCCAGCAGACGGCCAAGCGTCCCGGTTCTAACGGTCACTTGACTTGACCAGACGCAACAGCTTTCAACTGACCGGACGCTGAACCCCCAGCGTCCGGTCGTTTCCAGTAAGGTACCGACCTCGACCGGACGCATCCGGTCACACTTGATCGGACGCAGCCAGCGTCCGGTCACACTCCAGCTTCTGCGTCATCGTACGTCAGCCTGACCGGACGCAGCCAGCCAGCGTCCGGTGCATTCAGATCCAGCGTCCGGTCAGTTGACCGACGCCAGCATCTTCGCGACTAACTCGTTTTCACTTCTAACTTCATCACCCTTGCTCTAATGTGCTAACCACAAGAACTTGCATCCGACGCAATAGAAAATAGGCATTCTATTTTCCCGAAAGCGCCGAATTCATGTGGAATCCATCGAGGGACCCAAACCCATCTCACCCCTGCAAACACCACCTCCTTTGTAAATGTGCCAACACCACCAAGTGTACACCACCATGTGTATGTTTGTTAGCATTTTCATAATCATTTCCCAAAGGATGTTAGCCACTCAACTTGCCACGCCACTCGATCCTAACGACAATGCAAAGTTAGATCACTCGAGTGGCACTAGATGACCGATATGCAAACAAGTTTACCCCTCTTGATAGTACGGCCATCTATCCTAAACCCGGTCATAAACTTCTCTACACACCTATGACCGGTGAAATGAAATGCCCTAGGTTATATCTTTGCCTTGGGCATTCCATTCCATCTCCTTCAATGTCGATGCAACACATGCACCAACACGATCAACAATGATATGATCCACTTCATATCATCACATGATCATATTGGTTCATCGATCTTGACTCTACTTGCTCTTCACCATTGCTATCATCCATCGGCGCCAAGTCTTGCTCAAGCTTCACCGCCACGCGGTCCATCACTCCAAAGCCTTTGACTTGCCCTTCACGCTTGCAACCGGTCCATCAAGCCAAGTCTTGTCTTGATCTTCTCCACCTTGATCACATGACTCAATGTCATGTCTCATGTGCAATAAGCTCCTTCATCATCACATGTGTGAGCTTTGCAACATCTCCAAGCCATTTTCACCTCCATGGCATATGTTGCTCATACACATGTACCTGTGGACTAATCACCTGTGTATCTCACATAAACACAATTAGTCCACCTAGGTTGTCACTCAATTACCAAAACCAACAAGGACCTTTCAAACTGTTGATGGTAGTTAACAACCATTATAAAACCGTCAATATAACATACATAAGGGCATAAATATAATCACCAACGAAGGTCTAGGGGTTTCAACTAACAAATTCTACAAGTTTTGGTGAATCTGTATTTTCTGCAGGGTTTATACAGAAAACAGTAAAGGTGGACCAAGATGTTAGATTTAATTGCGCTTATCCACATTGAAACGGACACCAGAATGTTCGAGAAGACTCGAGAGGACTCCACACCGAAGCGGAGGGCGAGCTGCTGCTAGGTGGGGCTAGCCGGCCCCTAGGGCCCACCTGTCAGCCCCAGTTGTTATGTCGGTTCTCCACTACCTTCTAGGTTGCATCTACGTCGTCCTTTAAGTTGGTTTGATCTAAGGGCTCACGTTTGACGCTCCGGCCTATATATATCAGCCCCTCCCACCCCCTGAGGCATATTGCATAAGTCATTTGAGAAGACAGAAACCTCAAATCATCCTCAGAGCTCCATCAATTCTAGGGCATAGTTAGTTAGGCTAGGTCTAGAGGGAGGCAAGCAGGCTTCGCTAGGATTTCTAATCGTGTCAAGAGCGTGGTTTGGTATAATCTTTGTACCCCTCTTTTTTGTACCTCCATTATTTTTATATGCTAGTTACAATTGTTATGACAATATTAGTATTCATCTTATTCATGTTCTTCGTTATAATGTTCAACGTCTACTTTGATTATATACTTAGTATAGCTAGTTTATCATTATGTTTATGCATAAGTTCGTATAGCGCTCACTCTAAAGTACACGGGGTGGGTGGTTGACATTGTGTAAGCATGGTGCTTATACGTTGTTTATCTACAGATACACCCTATATTCTGGGTCATGTGGTAGATCGCGGATGTGACACTCCCGTTGAGTCATTTGTAGTCCACTCCCCGAATATAGGTGCAAGTAGGGTCTAGTTATGAAGAAAGAACAAGCTCTGTTCTTAATCTTCCTTAGTAATAACCCTTATGTGTAGGTATAAAGATAACCTTAGCCATGACTACTAGGTGTAATTGCACTAATCAATGTATGTTTTGACTTGTAATTAAGAATGACTTAGGAATAATTCCATATTCTACCTGATCATGCTAATGCCATAGAAATGAGTACTCTGAGTGATTTATCATTATTGATGATCAATACTTATCATATATATATATATATATAATTCTATGACTTACCCCTGTTATGAGTAGAATATTGATTATGGTTTACTTCTCCATCAATAGTATAAGTTATCAATACATGTCCATGCTATACCTTCTCTATGATAAATTAAATATAAATAACAATACCTGGAATACTTCCGGATGAAGTGCTACAATGGTATAATTATTTGTGCGCTTGCATATTCCTTTCATATATATATATATATATACATTCATATATTTATATATTCTTCCTAGTCACATAAATTAATAAAGAACTACTTAGTATTATTCTAGTAGTAATGCTATGTAGTTCCAACAAGCATCTCTGGTATCATCACTAGGGATGACAACCTAGTAAAATAATGTTAGGAGATATAGGTTTATAATAGGTGGCTACTAAACAAGTGACAAGTTAATAAATACCAACAACAACCAACCTCTTTGGGGGTATTTATGCCATCATCCATGTGGTGGTATCCTATTCAACATGTTGTCATGTTCTCTAAGTCGATTTAGAACGTCATTTATGTTAATGATGAAAATGGTCTTGTCATTAAACCAATGGTGCTTTTTGTAGTGTTCTCATTGAGGCGTTATAAATAGGTACTATGATGAAGATAACTCTGTTACTAACACTATGGCAGTTTATGATCGTCATAGAAATCCCCTTGTTTTGTAGTGTTTTATCTAATTTAAGTTGTTGGGATGTAGAGGGATGGGTTGAGATGATTCATAGTTTATCTAAATTCAAACTATTTAATGGCATAGAAAAGAACAGTGTTTTTATGATATCAAATTAGCATAATTAGGCCCATTATGAAATAATATTTTTTTATAGTTATTCTTCGTTGATGGAGTACATGCAAATATTATTCTCTATAAATTTGATACTTAAAATAGTTTGTCCTAGGATAAACTGAAAACTCCCTGTATTTCATGATAGAAGTAGTAGTCATTACTTGTGAACCAGGTGTGATCGACACTGACTGGATTCTTACCCCCGACTTACTGCAACTGTCAACTGCTGCTGGGGCATACTCCTACCATATTATGGTGGCCAAAGCCACATACGTGCATGGAACGGAGGATTTTTCACGATAATTTTGCCAATGTCAAGAAACAGTTAAATTATTTCTGGGATGTGGAAAGGTTGCATTGTCATGTCATAAAATGATACAGCCACATTTGTTTCTTAGTCATTATTGTTCGCTTGTGAAGCCCATGTCAAGAACACAAGTGGCGATTGATGGGTTTAGATGTCCCTGATCTCGACGTTCCATCCTCCCTGCCTTGATGTTGTGCTTGATAGCAAATATAGTAACCGCTTCAAACTATAGTTTGTTCTAGTTTTATCTTAATTCTTAATTAAGTCTAACTTTCTTTAAGATTAACAAGTTTTCAGAAAAACTATTTAAGTTCACAATTTGAAATGAATACACTGTCAAAACACATTACATGAAAAATTTAATGAGACTAATTTGATGTTGTAAATGTGTGGTTACATTTTCCATGGATTTAATTTGGAGAAAGCTAAACAAGTTTAATTTGATACAAAATCAAAATGAATGATAGTATAGAACAGAGGAAGCATAAAACTTGTAATTAAATTATAGAATCTTGGCATATACCAACAGAGAACACCACTTATTTTTGATTATTTAGTTAAGAAAGGCACATCAGTGTATTCGATTTCTTGTTTCCTAGTATCAGATAGGATCACAAGAGCTTCGTTGATTTGGATGGTGAGAACACGTTGGAAATCTGAGGCTCCCCAAAAGGATCACAAGACCTGAGGTTGGTGCTATGGGGTCACCGAGAGCTTTTCTTTTTCGTTCTTAAATTTGCAATTGCAAGGTTTTCCCTGTGTTACCCACAAATTTGCATCATGAATATTTTTAAAAAATTCAGTAACTTCTGGGTGGATGTGTTGGTTTGGATATTTCTAGGGAGCAAGAAAGTAATATTGAGCAGTTGCACCTTGCGATAAACCCTCAATACGAATTCTATTGTAATCACTAACCAGTCAAAATCCTGCAAAAAATATGGAATGATTATCCTGTCCTAAACAAAGATGTCCAAAAAAAAATGAGGCTTCTGGTTTTAGTAACTGTTTCGTGATGTAAATAATGCAAGTGGTGGTTGAGTACTTGAGTTTGAGTTGTCAGTGATAGGGACGTTCCTTTACTTCTTCTGATCTTCATAACGACCCTAGTGTACTATATGATGATGTTGTTCAGGACTACAAAGGTATACGCACAATTTGTATTTGTTTATAAATAATAAGGAATGCGTACTTCAAAGTATTTCTTGTTTTCTTGTATCAGCAAGCAGGATCAAAACTAATTTGACTGATTTGTAGAATAATGCTTTCAGTAAAAGATTGAGGACGACTAGTTGATGTGATTTTGGTTCAGATTAACTAATACCTCTAGGAATCTGGAAATGTTCTTGTGTTCCAAAAGAGGTTGTAAGAATAGAAATAGTTTTTTTAAACAAATTAAAAATGATCGCTGCTTCCTAGAAGTACTAGTAAGTGGCAAGAAATTAATCAGTAATGCTCTGTGGTGATTGGACTTCAATCAATGCCAGTCTTCCTGACGTTGTCACGTTGTTCCATTCGCCCTCGTTAGCTAATCCCTACTGTACTACATGAAAATGTTGTTTAGTACTACGTACTAAGAAATTAAAATGTTGTTTAGGAGACATTGACACATTCGTACACACCATTTATAAATATTTATTTAAGAAACAATGATGAATGTGTAGGTGCCACATCCACATTACTGATTTGGATACTGGTTTCAGTAAAAGGTTGAGGGTCATTCTGGATGGTGAGGTTTCTTTGGGTTGAAATCCTCCGAAGCAGTGCACCTCTTCAAACAACACCAGAAAATAGGTGATATTTATATAGAACTACTATCATGTAGCTAGCTACAAAATAACTTATTCTGTAGTCACTTTGAGTTACGATAATTTCTATGTTAATTTTTACGAGATTATAGTAACTCCATACTAAGTGGTTTACTGTAACGTTATGGTAAATATCTTCATGTATTATAGTAACCCAACTATCGTAAATTAGTATATAAAATTATCGTAAATGGAGGTGGCTACGGAATAACTTATTTTGTATCTGGCTACTGAATATACTCTCCACATGTGTGTGTGGAATGCTTGCCGAGAATTTTCTTTCCTATTCTTGTATGTATATGTTGATTATTACAAGGCGTGAAGTAGCAGCAACGAGAGTTACGCAGCAGGATTATTTGAGCATCATCTGTGTTTTCCTGTTCCTGCTAACTCAGTAATTCCTATATTACCAGGAGAGAGTAATATTAAGCAGTTAACTGTGATTGTACCCATCTTCAAACTCTTCATGAAAGATACCGTTCCATATATATTATTGAAAAGAAGATATCATGATAAGTTCAGAAAAAGCGAGCAAACAGACGGCAGAGAGAGAGAGAGAGAGAGTAGCTAGACATGTCGTTGAGGAGCAACCCAACTCTCATACGCAGCTCTGGTCCTTTCCCCGTCTCGTCAATCGTCATGCATGTACAGTAGAATAGTAGATATATTCGGCCCCCTACTCACTCTGAAAGTCGTGCCCCTCTCACTCTGAAGTAGTGCTGCACCAGCAACAATTATCGAGATGTGATCCAACCGACGGAATGCCGTGCCAAGTTGCTAATCATCATCACTAGTGGATAACTGATGCTTTAACAGCATGTTCGGTTGGCTAGTTCGTGAAGAAGTACTGCTGGCTGGTTTGTGTGAAAAAAAAATACTGTTCTGGCTGGAAATTTACGATCGTTTACGACAAGCCACAGCGAAACGAACATGCCAGTTTCTCATTAAAAGTTTCATAGCGTTATTCTAAAAGAACATAGATTAAAAAAATCAATTTATTATATAATTTTTATTTAATAGATATTTAATTTTAAGACTTATCTAAAACCGGAAACCAAGCCCAGAGTGTTTCGTCTAAGTAAAACTCATTTTTTTCAGTTCTTATTAAAGACATTGTCATGTTATTTAAAAAAAAGATGCTATCTGCGAGGTTGGCCAATGGAAGAGAAACATGTGGCTCGTGCGGGTTGTCGGCCGAAGTGTTGTTACGCCTGGGCTGTTTCGTGGCCACGCCGTCGTCGTCAGAGCTCGCCGTCCTCCTCAGCTGCTTCCGGGCCTTGGCCACGGTGACCAAAGTCACTGCATCAGCGTTCCCTCCTTTGGTGGAAGGAACTCGAGGAGGGGGAGAGAGACGGTCATTGACTCATTATATTGTATCGTACCCTCACTACAAACTCTTGAAAGAGATCGTTCCATATTCGAAAGTTTCGTTAAATTACATCCATGTTTAGGAACTCACTGAAGAGGCCGCCCTGCAGCCAGGAAGCGATGATAGGTTCTCTTGGAAATGGAGTTCCGACCAAATGTGCTCAGCGACGTCAGCCTATGGAGCAATGTTTATCGGTGCGATCAAAATGCATGAGGCCAAGCAGCTTTGGAAGACGAGCGCGCCGCCGAGGGTCAAGTACTTCTTTTGGCTAGCTTTGCATGGGAGATGCTGGACGGCAGACAGGAGGCATCGTCATGGGTTGCAGGAATCTGGAATCTGCATCCTCTGTGATCAGGAGCCGGAGACTATAGACCACTTGTTGCTGAGCTGCGTCTTCAGCAGGGAGGTTTGGGGCTCGATTTTCACTCACCTTCAGCTTGATGTCGTCGTTAACGTCTTCCAAGCTGCATGCATTGACTGGCGGCTACTTTCAAGGAAGCTGAGTCCAAAGGAACGTAGGCGAGGCTTCGACAGTCTGGTCCTAATGACCGGATCGATATTATGGAAGGAACGGAATGGTAGGATGTTCCGACTGCAAAGATCCACACACACAGATGCTCTAAACGATCGTTGAGGAGGCGCAGTAATGGGTGAGGGCGGGGCACACAAAAATTCAGTCGCTTTGGCAGGGCTTATGAAAGCGAAGCCTCCATTGTCGCTGTCGCAAAAACTGTTTATGTAATACAGACCTAATGGTTGTAGTGCTAGGAGAAGGATTCGGTAATTGATGATTACTGATCCTTCTTGTAAAAATATTCTCTTTCGTCTTAATGAAACACGTGTCGTAAAAAAAATAGTTTTGTTAAAAGTGACGGGAGAGGGAGAGTAGCTAGACATACATGTCGTTGAGGACAACTAACCAGCCAAACTCCAGTCCTTTTCCCCATCATCTCATCAGGGAGTAGATACAAGATACCGGAAGATATCTCCCTACTCATTCTCAAGCGCTGTACGAGCACCAATTATCAAGATATGATCCAACAGGCATCACACAAGACGACTTAACTCTGCTTCGTCACATCGTATATATAGCCGTCCCCTCATCCCCGGCAGCGGTACTCACTCCTCTCTTGCTCATCGGCAACTCCCGTAGTTGAAAGGTGAGCTCAAAATCCTTCAGCTTACCTTGCTGCTGCTGCTGCTGCATTCGACGCATATTGCTGCCGTGGACCGACATTGAGTTCTAGTTTCTCTATAGTTTCATATGTACAAGGTATACTGTAGCACTCGTGTTTGTTCGTTACCCAGAAATAGATACATTTCGCGTTTCAGTTCGTTGCCAAACAACTGACAGTAAAGTAAGGCACATGTTTTTTTTCTTTTTCTGGGGGGTTCTTTTTCGTCGTTAAAACATAGATTTTCACTTGAAAGGCTGGCAGGAGATGTCCTGATGGTCTACTACTTTCTGTTCGGCAATTCGCCAATACTATTTGTTTCACATGCATGTTTGTTTGCAGATGGGTATACTGGTGATTACGGTGGACCTAGAATGCTGTTGCTGCAGAGCCAAGATCACCAAGGTCCTGGACTGCCTCAAAGGTACATTTTTTTTTACTATGTATATAAAGATGGGAATACTTCCATGATGCAATTGCAGATAGATATGTATAATATACAACCATTCTTATATATGGAAAGATCAATAGAATAGTTGCACTGCAAACTAATTTTCCGCTGAAAGCAGAGTACGAGTATGAACAATCGTTGTTCTAAGAGACTGATATCATCCAAGGGGTAGTGCAATGCATTTTTCGCCAAAGAAAGAAAGAACGTTGGGGGTTACCAATTTTGCACAGGAAAGTTAGACGGTAACACATATTTAATCTTGACCAGGTTTGCAAGATTCTTCTAAAACCACATGATCGATCTGAATCTGAAAACGTTTTAGCAAACACCATCTAGGCATAATATGATACGTGAAAATCACCTAATAATCCTGCGGTTAATAAAACAAATAATCATAATTAAGAGAGCAACTACTAGCTTACGAGGCTGAATTCTGATCTGCGTGCTTGCAACAATAAATCGGTCAATTATCTTTTTTTTTAATTGACGCAGAGGAGTTCTGCATCGAGAAGGTGGAGTTCGAGGACAAGAAGGAGAAGAAGGTGGTGGTGGTGCGCGGGAAATTTGACGCCGAGAAGCTCTGCAAGAAGGTCTGGTGCAAGGCCGGGAACGTCGTGAAGGAGATCGTCATCGCGGAGGTGTGGCCGATGCCACCGCCACCCAAGCCATGCACTCCTTCTCCTTGCAAACCAAAGCCAGAGGAATCCAAGCCCAAGCCTGAGAAGAAGTGTCGTGTCTGTGAGCACTGCAAGCCCAAGCCTGAGAAATGCTGTGTGTGTGACCACTGCAAGCCCAAGCCTAAGCCTGAGGAAAAGCCTAAGCCAGCGCCGCCCAAGACAGAGTACAAGCTCGTGCCGTACCCGGTGCCGAACCCCGGGATGTGCCAGAGCTGGCCGTGGCAGTGCCCTCCTCACCAGCAGTGCCAGTGCTGCCAGAAGCAGCCTCCTCCTCCACCGCCGCCGCAGCGGCCAACGTGCAGCTGTTCGAGCCACGCAACTGTGGCTGCGGCCAGACACCGCCGGTCTGGCCACCGCAGCCGCCGGTCTGGCCGCCCCCGTGGGCCGGCTGCAATGTCGTCACCGATGAGAACTCCTGCTCTGTCATGTGATCCATGGCTACTTGCTTATCGTCACCTGTCGCTGTTGCTGTGCTGTGATTAGTGACGGACCTCCGATATCTGAATAATCCGACACTGCACAGGACGCAGATGTGCTTGGGTCCATCTGTGCAGTGTGTTATACGATAATACGAACGTGTCATGCCTTATTTTGTACAGTAGTAGTTGTGTAGCTTCCAACTATAATTTACCCTTTGTAATGTGTATATTCATGTCTTTGTATGAGTTTCGTCGTAATTGTGTAATTTCTGAGCTATGTGGTGTAAGAATTGGCGTAGCTCCGCTCCCTGGAAATTCAAGGCTCTGTCACTGGATGCAGTTTCGTGGTTCCATTACTTGGGATACTAATAACTCATAGGTCAAGATCGACAAGAATCATGTGTGGAATCAAGGAGTCAAATTAAAGGGGTGCACATAAATTGTCTCGTTGGTAGATCGTTTTTTTCACGAACGTGTCCTTGTGACATGTATTTCATTAAGTAGAGGCAGAGTTTAAGAGGTTACAACCATCCTAGGTAATCTAGGGATTACCAAGCAGGGAAGCGACGAGCAAAGAGAGGCCGAAGCTAGCGAAGATTGTAAAGCCAAAGAAGCCTGTCCTGTCTGAAGCTGACTTGAGAAGAAGTAATAGGCTTAAGAAGATTCACAAAGGTCCACAGCTTGCAAAGATAAAAATTGTGTTGGTTGCTCGGCCACTCCTCCATCCATCTCAACATCAGTCATTAGGAATCTGGGAGCTTCATTCTGCAACATTAACCCTGATGAACTGACTGCAGAACGCCTTAATAGGCCTGCACAGAGCAAAGTGGCAAAGGAGACTGTCAAGAGAAAGTCTAGTGGGCCTTCCTCATCTGGGGGAAGTGATCCTAAATAATGATGTAATCTTCCTCTCTTTTTCCTGTGTTTAGCCAATGAATAACAGAACTTGGAATGTTTTGTGTTGGAATGTCAGAGGTGTCAACTCTGACAAAAAATGGAATGCTATAAGAGATAGAATTTCTGAGAGTTTCTGTGATATAATCTGTTTGCAAGAAACTAAAAGGGAGAATTTTGACTTGATGTTTATCAGAAATTTTTGTCATCCATCTTTTGATAAATTTGTGTTCCACCCTTCTCTTGGGGCCTCTGGTGGTACCATTATTATCTGGAAATCAGTTGTGTTTCAGGGTCAGCTTGTGTTTCAAAATGATTATGCACTATCTGTTGAATTTACCTCTTTGCACAATAATGCCGTGTGGGTCCTCACAAACATCTATGCTCCCTGTACCCATGAGGGCAAGAGAGAATTTCTTGATTGGTTCAAAAATATTCAGATGCCTGATCATGTTGATTGGTTAATTTTAGGGGATTTTAATCTCTGCAGAAGTCCTGCTGACAGGAATCAGCCCGGTGGTAATCACCTGGACATGTATTTGTTCAATGAAGCTATAAACTCTCTGGGGTTGGTGGATTTGCCTCTGAAAGGTAGACGTTTTACTTGGTCCAACATGCAAAGGTTCCCTCTGTTGGAAAGATTAGATTGGTTCTTTACCTCTATCTCCTGGACCATCTCATATCCCAACTCTTATGTTACTCCTCTATCTATGGAAACCTCTGACCATGTTCCTTGTGTCATCTCCATCTCCACTAAAATACCTAGAAAATCCATCTTCAGATTTGAGAATTATTGGATGCACCATGAGAGCTTTCTTCCTGTGGTTCAGCAAAATTGGGTGGCTCCTGTACACCTAACTGATCCTGCTTTGATCCTATCTGCCAAATTCAAAAATGTCAGAAGGGCCCTCAAAATTTGGAAACTTTCTCTCCCAAATCTTAAACAAACTATTGCTAATATCAAAATGGTCCTGTCTTTTGTTACCTTGATTGAGGAATTTAGAGATCTCTCTTTATGTGAATGGAACTTTAAGAATATTTTGTAGGGAAAACTTCAAAGCTTGTTGCAGCAGCAAAAAACTTATTGGAAGCAAAGAGGACAGATCAAATGGGTAACTTTGGGGGATGCTAGTACAAAGTTTTTTCATGCTCATGCCACTATTCGTTTCAGAAAGAATCTAATAACTCATCTTGAGGATAATTCTGGGGATTTGATTACTGATCATCACAAAAAGAGCTCTTGATTTGGCATTCTTACAAAGAGAGGTTAGGTGTCAATGGCTTCACTGGTAACCTTTTCAACCTTTCCAATCTTCTGAATTCCAACAATGATCTTAGCTGCCTGATTGCCCCTTTTAGTCATCATGAGATTGACCAAGTGGTTAGACTCTTGCCATCTGATAAGGCACCTAGACCTGATGGCTTTAACTCTAATTTTGTTAAAAAGTGTTGGCCAATAATCTGTCATGATTTTTATAATATCTGCAGTGCTTTCTATGATGGTAATATCTGTTTGCAAAGTATTAATGGCTCCCATATTACTTTGGTCCCAAAACATGAAAATGCAGTCAAGGTATCAGATTATAGGCCTATATCTTTGTTGAATACTTCTGTTAAAATCTTGACAAAGCTTTTAGCAAACATGCTACAAATGGTTCTACCAACACTCATTCATCAAAATCAATATGGTTTTATTAAAGCAAGAGCTATCCAGGATTGTTAGGCATGGTCACTAGAATATGTTCACCTTTGTCATCAATCTAGAAAAGAAATTATCATCCTTAAATTGGATTTTGAGAAGGTTTTTGATAAGGTTGAGCACCAGTTGATGATTGAGATTATGCAAAACAAAGGTTTTCCCCCAAAATGGATTCAGTGGGGAACCTCTTCTGTTCTTTTGAATGGTGTGCCAGGGAAAATTTTCCATTGTAAGAGAGGAGTTAGGCAAGGAGATCCCCTCTCCCCTTTGGTCTTTGTTTTGGCAGCAGATTTTTTACAAACTCTTCTCAACACAGCCAAGAATCAGGGTCTGCTTACTCTTCCTGTGAACCTGAATCACAATCAAGATTTTCCAATTCTGCAGTATGAAGATGATACACTCATATTCATGGAAGCTGATGCAAGACAGCTTTTCTTCCTCAAAGCTCTGCTGAATTCTTTTGCTGATAGCACTGGTCTGAAAGTTAATTATAATAAGTCTTTCATGGTTCCAATAAATGTTGATGAGGACAGATTTCACTTGTTGGCCTGTGCTTTTGGTTGTACTAAGGGTTCACTTCTTTATACTTATCTGGGACTGCCATTGTGTTTAACCAAACCCACTGTAGCTGACTTTTGGCCTCTTGTTTCAAGATGTGAGAGGCGTCCGAGTAGCATTTCTTCTTTCTTGAATCAGGCAGGAAGGTTGGAGCTAACTAATGCAGTGTTTACAGCTTTGCCCACCTTTACAATGTGTACTTATCTGTTGCCAAAGACAGTGGTAAAACAAATTTAGAAAGCATTGCTTATGGAGAGGATGTGATGTCAATAATAAAACTCCTCCAAAGGCTGCTTGGAAGAAGCTTGTCTGCATTCCAAAGGACAGTGGAGGTCTGTGGGTTCTTAATCTTTCAATTCAAAATGAGAGTTTGCTCTTGAAACATCTTCACAAATTTTTCAACAGATTGGATATTCCTTGGGTTCATTTGATTTGGGAGAAATATTATTCAACTGGCAGACTTCCAGGAACCTCTAGACATGGCTCTTTTTGGTGGAGGGATATTATAAAACTTTAAGCTCATATAAAGGAATGTCAAGGGTTTTGATAAGGAATGGGTCTTCATGTTTTTTATGGCAAGACCTATGGTCTGATCAGATTCTTGAGCAGTCTTTTCCAGAGTTATTCTCATATGCAAAAAAATCTCATATTACAGTCAACCAGCCATGTCAGAGTCAGGAGCTCTATGATCTTTTTTATTTGCCACTGTCAGAGGAAGCTTATGTGCAATTTAGTGAGTTTTCAGCTTTGCTTGCTAATCTGAATCTTCAAGAAGAACCTGATCTTTGGTCATACATCTAGAATTCTAACATTTTCTCTTCTCAAAAGACATATGCTCATCTCATTGGCAGAAGACAAGTTCATCCTGCTTTTTCATGGTTATGGAAGAGTTGTAGTCAAAATAAGAGAAAGGTTTTCTTCTGGCTGTTAATGAAAGATAGGCTCAGCACTAGGAATTTGCTAAGAAGGAAGCACATGCGCCTGGATGATTATAATTGTGTTGTTTGCAGTCATGCGTCAGAAGAAACTTTGTTGCATCTCTTTCTGGACTGTCAGTTTGCAGTAGAGTGTTGGAGTACTTTGGGCCTTGTCATTCATAATTCTGCTGATCCCTATGACACAATCACCTCTTTTAGAGTGCAGCTTCATGCTCCTTTCTCCATGGAGATTATTATTTCAATGAGTTGGGCAATCTGGTCAGTTCGAAATGATGCTATTTTCAGAAATGTGCAGCCTCAAATCAGTAATGCGAAGTATCATTTCAGAAGAGATTTTGCTAAGTTATACTTAGAGCAAAGAAAGCTTATGTACCTACAATTAGTCAATGGCTAGAAGCTTATGTGTAATAGCTTTAATTTTCTTTGTTACTTTCTTTGTATCATAACCTCTGTTGTAAACACTTGTACATTAATAATAAAAGCACAGTAGGGGCCGGCACCCTCCTGTTTTCCTAAAAAAAAAGCATCCTCTAGCAGGCCATCGATTGTCAGGTCGACATTTTTCAGGTCGACTTTGAACAGCGTATGCAGTGCTTGCCTCTTGGACGAGTCAAGCGGCTCCTGGAAAGCCTGCCGGAAAGCGTTCAACGCCTGAGTAGCCGGCTGCTGCTTGGGCGTTGAGGGATCCCACTTCGACAAGAGCACCTTCTGTGCTTGGAGGGTGGCGTTCGCGGCACGCAAGTGACATTTGGCCGCAAGACGGCTGATGCGACAAAGTGAAGCCGATGATGGCGAGCGACGAGACCGACGTCGTGGCGGGGCCTTGAGGACCGGGGTTTGCAACAGTGTTGTGACGCGGCTTGCAAACTCCCGGGCGAGGGATGAAGGGGAACCTGGAAGGGTGACCTCCGACGACATCCTGGGCATCCGTTCTTGGGCTTGCCGAGTCTGAGTCTGTGCCAGGTGCCGCGCCTTGCGACGCACAAACACGATGGCCTTAGAGGACCCGTCCATCTCGTCGAGACCCAAACAACAGCTAGACCGCTTGACGAACCATGGAGATGGTGAGCATCGCAGCCTGCATTGGCCACCACGGTTGAAAAGTCCTTGATCACTTCCTAGAAGTGATCGCAACAAGCCAAGTGAAGGGCCGGGCGGGGAGCACGAGTGACCAGAGAAGTTGACAACTAGTCAGCACCGACCGAGGACCCCACTCCGAAAGACTTCTCAAGGACGACCAGCCCCTCTGAGCGCACGGGATCCCATCGCTCTTGGGTAGGCTCGAACAAGGTTTGGAAGCAAAGGGGTCACAGAAGTCTGCAGGGATCCCGGCAGGGGGTGGCGACACAGCTGGAGCGACACGAGCCACTCCACAACCATGCCTAGGCCCGAAAGGGGCACCATCACCGGCGGCGCCGCTGCCACCACCAACGAAATGCGACGCCTTGGGCCAGGTGGTGGAAGGACCTCCCGACGCCATGCTCGGGTTGTCGGGTGTTAGCGACGGCAACAGGGCACACCCCATCGACAACGCGGAGGCTGTTAGCCCACGGGATCAGCTGCTCAGATGAGTGAACCACTTACCAGTCTTGTCGAGCACCCGTTAGTATTGCCGAACACCCACTAGCTAAGCCGACCACGAACCAGCTGAAAGGTCCTTGTTGGTTTTGGTAATTGAGTGACAACCTAGGTGGACTAATTGTGTTTATGTGAGATACACAGGTGATTAGCCCACAAGTACATGTGTATGAGCAACATATGCCATGGAGGTGAAAATGGCTTGGAGATGTTGCAAAGCTCACACATGTGATGATGAAGGAGCTTATTGCACATGAGACATGACATTGAGTCATGTGATCAAGGTGGAGAAGATCAAGACAAGACTTGGCTTGATGGACCGGTTGCAAGCGTGAAGGGCAAGTCAAAGGCTTTGGAGTGATGGACCGCGTGGCGGTGAAGCTTGAGCAAGACTTGGCGCCGATGGACGATAGCAACGGTGAAGAGCAAGTAGAGTCAAGATCGATGAACCAATATGATCATGTGATGATATGAAGTGGATCATATCATTGTTGATCGTGTTGGTGCATGTGTTGCATCGACATTGAAGGAGATGGAATGGAATGCGCAAGGCAAAGGTATAACCTAGAGCATTTCATTTCACCGGTCATAGGTGTGTAGAGAAGTTTATGACCGGGTTTAGGATAGATGGCCGTACTATCAAGAGGAGCAAACTTGTTTGCATATCGGTCATCTAGTGCCACTCGAGTGATCTAACTTTGCATTGTCGCTAGGATCGAGTGGCGTGGCAAGTTGAGTGGCTAACATCCTTTGGGAAATGATTGTGAAAATGCTAGCACACATACACTTGGTGGTGTTGGCACATTTACAAAGGAGGTGGTGTTTGCAGGGGTGAGATGGGTTTGGGTCCCTCGATGGATTCCACATGAATTCGGCGCTTTCGGGAAAATAGAATGCCTATTTTCTATTACGCCGGATGCAAGTTCTTGTGGTTAGCACATTGGAGCAAGGGTGATGAAGTTAGAAGTGAAAACGAGTTAGTCGCGAAGATGCTGGCGTCGGTCAACTGACCGGACGCTGGATCTAAATGCACCGGACGCTGGCAGGCTGCGTCCGGTCAGGCTGACGTACGATGACACAGAAGCTGGAGTGTGACCGGACGCTGGCTGCGTCCGATCAAGTGTGACCGGACGTGTCCGGTCGAGGTCGGTACCTTACTGGAAACGACCGGACGCTGGGGGTTCAGCGTCCGGTTAGTTGATAGCTGCTGCGTCCGGTCAAGTCAAGTGACCGTTGGAACCGGGACACGTGGCCGTCTGCGGGCGACCGGACGCTGAGGTCCAGCGTCCGGTCAACACGACCGGAGCGTCCGGTCAGCCTGACCGTTGCCCAGTGAAGGGGTAACGGCTAGTTTAGCCCTTGGGGCTATAAATAGAAGTGGCCCTCGGCCATGGCTGGTGCTGAGCACCTCAAGGGACTTAGTGTCCATGCTTGTGAGTGCTTGGGAGCCCTCCATCACACATATACTTGATAGTGATCATTCGATTATGTGAGTGAGCGATTCTAGTGCGATTGCATCGTGAGGTTGCATCGAGTGGCACTAGGTGGTCGTGTTGCAAGCCAGTGGTGCTTGTTACTCTTGGAGGTTGCCACCTCCTAGATGGCTTGGTGGTGGTCTCTGTCGAAGCCCGCAAGAAGCTTGTGCGGCGCTCCAGAGAAGTGCTTGTGAGGGGTACTTGTGCTCGCCCCGCGGGAGTCGCGAAGAGCAACTTTAGTAAAGCGTGTCATTGAGCTACCCTCACTCAAGGGGTAGGTTCTTGCGGTGCTAGACGTGCGGGCTTAGCGGGTGATGCTAATTAGCCGCCGAACCACCAAGTGAGCGGTCGACACAATGGGGACTAGCGTGTTGGCAAACACGTGAACCTCGGGAGAAAAATCATCGTGTCAACCTTGTTCTTCCCGTTGGTTTGCATCCCCATTACACAAGCTTGCAATTACTTATATATATATCTTAAGCTTGTGTAGTTGCTCTTGTAATTAGATAGCTTGTGTAGCTAGCTAATTACCTTCTTGCTTGTGTAGCATAGAAGTAGCTCCCTTGCATGGCTAATTTGGTTTTAGTAACCTTGTTAGTCACATTGCTTAGTTTGTGTAGCTAAGTATTTGCGCTCTCTAATTAGGCGTTGGTTGCCTTATTATTGAGCATTGCTAGTGAGCTTAGTTAGCTTTGTGCTTTTGCTTACTAGCATGTGTAGGAGCTCCCTTGTTACTTAAAGTACTAGTGGCATAGGTTTGTGTGACCTTGCTCCTAGAATTGTTTAGGAGAGCTCTAGCTAGCCCGACACCTTAGTTGCTTTATTAGTATCTTTGCAAGGTGCTAGTGAACATATATAGAGGGGTGTAGTCTTGGCTAGACCGATTGTTTTAATTCCGCATTTATATCGGTTAGCCAACGCGATTAATTTTAGAAAAGACTATTCACCCCCCTCTAGTCCGCCATCTCGACCTTACACCAACGTTGTCCATCCCCACACACTATGGCTGGAGGTTGAAGAAGAGGAAGAACAGAGTATACACACACTGTATAAGACACCAGCGTTGGTCGAAGCCCTGTATGAGAGATGGCAAATCTGAACTCTCTTTACTGAATTGCCGTGGTAGTCTATTTATACAATTCTATTCATCTAGTCATAGTACAGCTCACATGCTGTAACAGTAACTAGATAACACAGTAGGACTGACTTCTGCGCCTGTCCCTGCATGTGGCTATAGTGCGGCAGGTGAGCCGTTCGGCGCCTACCTCTGTAGCGGCTACAGTATCACAGCAGGGAGCCTTTTCGACGCCGTCTTTCCTTGATGTGTGTTCACACAAGGAAAACAGTAGATTATTCTATCAATTCTTCCTCTAATTCTACTGCTATCCCTTGTACCCCCTCCATGCCAATCATCTTCTTCAGCTCCGTGAGTCGAATACGTCCGAGCGGCTTGGTGACGACGTCCGCGAGTTGCCGACCAGTTTTGACAAACTCGATGACTATTTGCCCTCCATCGACACAGTCCATGAGAAAGTGGAACTTCACGTCAATGTGTTTGCTCCGGTCGTGTAGAACCAGATTCTTCGCGAGGGCGATGGCGGGCTGGTTGTCCACCATCAGTGCTGATGGGTGAGCTTCCACGCCGGTCAGCTTGCCCAGCAGCCGGCGTAGCCACACAACTTGACACGCCGTTGTGGCCGCCGCTATGTACTATGCCTCGCACGTAGATAGCGCCACCACCTTCTGTTTCAGCGACAGCCATGAAATTGGTGCCGACCCGAGGAAGACGAGCACGCCAGAGGTGCTCCGTCGTCCGTCGATATCCCCCGCCATGTCTACATCGTTGAACACAGTGAGCTGCAGCCTACTCCCGCCGGTCTTGGGAAAGATGATCCCTTGATCCACCATCCCCTTGACGTAGCGCAGTAGCCGCTTCACCGTAGCCCAGTGATCCTCTTTAGGATCCTCCATGAAGTGACTGACGTAGCCCACGGTGAATGCAATATCCGGCCTCGTGTGGACTAGGTAGTGTAGACCGCCAACGATGCTCCGGTAGAGTGTTGCATCCACCTTTGTCGCGGTGCTGGACTTCGTCAGCTTCAGCCGCTCCTCCATCGGAGTCAACATGGCTTGCACTCAGCCATGCTGCTCTGCTCCAACAGCTTGGAGGCATACACGCACTGATTGAGCATGAGTGCCTCCTTCCCCTGTCTCACCTCGATGTCGAGGTAGTAGGAGAGTGCACCGAGATTGCTCATGCAAAAACGAGCCGCTATCTCGCGCTTGAAGCTGTTGATGTCCTCCGTGCGCGTGCCGATGACAATCAAGTCGTCCACATACACGTCGACGATGAGCTCCTCCTTCCCCCGTCACCGTGTGTAGAGCATGTGCTCGGTTGCGCACCGCTGAAACCCAAGCTCGCCCAGCGTGGCGTCAAGCTTGGCGTTCCATACTCGTGGGGCCTGCCGCAGCCCGTAGAGCGCCTTGCGTAGTCGGAGCACCCTGTGCTCCTCTCCCTTGATGGTGAAACCTAGAGGTTGCCTGATGAAAACTGTCTCTGCCAGCTCGCCGTTGAGGAAGGCCGATTTAACGTCCAAGTGATTGACACGCTAGTCCTTTGCTGCTGCCAAGGCAAGTAGCAAACGGATAGACTCCATATGCGCTACAGACGCAAAGACCTCCTCGAAGTCGATGCCCTCGCGCTGAACAAAGCCTCGAGCGACGAGGCGTGCCTTGTGCTTGACAATGGCGCCGAGCTCGCCCTTCTTGACCTTGTACACCCACTTCAGGCTGATCGGATGGCATCCTGGAGGTGGATCGACGAGCTGTCATGTCTTGTTTTTCTCGATCGCCTTCATCTCCTCCAGAATTGCTCATCGCCAGTTTCCGTCGTGCTCGGCCAACGCGAATGTGGGTGGTTCCTCTACACTGACGAGCAGCAGCTCTTGATTATTGAGCAGCTGACCAGCTAGGCCTAAGGGTCCTGTGCCACCGACGATGTCGTCTAGCCTGTGGAACCGCACCTCCTCACCTTCGTGGAAGGCATCCACGAACTCAGTGATGTCACTTGGAGGTGATGCGAACTCGATCGGTGTCGATGGAGTTCCCTGTTCCGCCGGAGTGCTCGGCTGAGCACCCTAGTTGCAGTGCTCGGTACTACTTCTGGACAGCTCGTCACTACTACTGCAGTGCTCGGCACCACTATAGGAGTGCTCAGCCTCAGTCTTGGAGTGGTCGGCACCACTGCAAGACCTCTTAGCTTTGCCACAAGAGTGCTCGGCACCCGTCCTAGAGTGGTTGCCACTATTGCAGAACCTCCCGACGCCACTCCTGGTGTGCTCGGCATCCCTCTAGGAATGCTCGGCACTCCTCCTGAAGTGCTCGGCATCCCTCCCAAAGTGCTCAGCACTGCCCCAAGAGTGCTTGGCTCTACCGCTGGAGTGCTCGGCACCTCTTCCCCAGTGTCTCCACCACTGTGGACGACCAAGTGCTCGATGACGAAGGTGCTGGTGAAGCCGCCAGCTCCCCCCGTGCTTCGACTGGTCCAGTCCCAAGCCGCCTTCTCGTCAAACATGATGTCGCGCGAGACAAGCACCTTGTCTCCATGAGGGTCGTAGAGCTGGTATGCCTTGGTACCCTCCGCGTAGCCTAGGAACACCATTGGTATGCTCCTGTCCTCCAGCTTGGTGAGGTTTGACTTCGTCTTCCTAACGTGGCCAATGCAGCCGAATGTCTGGAGGAAGGACACGCTCCTCTTGCGCCCATACCAAGCTTTGAATAGTGTCTTGCCTGTTAGGGCTTTGGTCGGAGCGTGGTTGAGGATGAACACCGTCGTGGTCACCGCCTCCCCCAGAACCTTGTCGGCTTGCCTTTGGCCTCCATCATGGATCGGGCCATGCCGACCACCGTCTGGTTCCGTTGCACCACTACGCCATTCTGTTGTGGCGAGTACGGCGTGGTGTGGTGTCGCACCACACCCTGATCCACGTAGTACGTAGCGAACTCCACTGAAGTGAATTCGTCACCGTGATCAGTCCTTAGCACGTGGAGCTTTTTGCCGCTCTCGGCCTCCGCACGCATCTTGAACTTCTTGATCGCTGCCGCCGCTTTGTCCTTGCTTGTCAGGAGTTGTAGCCACATGTAGCGACTGCAATCATCCACGAGCAGAAGGAAGTACCGCCGACCACCATTTGTAGCAGGCGTGATCAGCCCGTAGAGGTCATTGTGGACGAGCTTGAGAGCGTCCTTCGCGTGATACTTGGCCACCTTTGGGAATGGTGGCCTCCTCTGCTTCCCAACCAGGCAGCTATCACACAGCTCGCCTCCGTGCTTGATGTGGGGTAGCTATCGGACCATCTTTTCTAGCCAACCAAGCGCATTGAAGATGAGATATCTGAACTAGGCATGCCACATCCACGGTTCCTCGGTGTGCCTTGCCGCCAGGCACATCGACTGGTCTACCTTCAGGTTGAGCAGGTACAACCAGTTCAGGGACCTCTTCACCTTGGCGAGAAGTCATTGCTCCCGGTCTCTGATCCTAAGGACTCCGTCCTTGATCAGTACCTCGCTACCGCGCTCATCTAGTTGACCAATGTTGATGATGCTGGAACGCAGCTACGGGATGTAATATACATCCGTTAGTGTGCGGTGCTCCCTGTTCTAGCACCTAAAGATGATGGTGTCGCGCCCTTGGATAGCCACCCTTGAGCTGTCACCAAACTTCACCGTACCGGTAACATCGTTGTCGAGCTCGGAGAAGGATGCCTTGGAGCCCGTCATGTGGTTGCTGGCACCAGAGTCCAGATACCACCGCTGCTCTTAGTCGGCGCCCACTCGTCCGAGGTGGACTTGGGTGCGTGGTTTGTCGAGATTGACAGTCTTTAGGGCCTTCCTAGGTCCTTCTACTGTCGTCGCCTCTTCCTTCTCCTCGGCCTCGACGTCGTGCAATGCACAGAACATCGCCATCAGGATAGTGGCCTCATCCTCATCATCAGCTTGCGCTAGATGGGCCTCAGCCTTCTTCTCCTGCTTGCGATTTGGGCACTCCCGTGCCCAATGGCCCATCTTCCTACAGCAACGACAGGCGTTAGGGTCGACCTGCTTTTTCTTCTCCAAAGAAGCCCTGCCGCGGCGCTTGCCATCGCCACCATGGCTGGAGGAGGCTGCCTTCCGGAGTTTCTCCAAGTAGCCCACTCCTCTATCAGCAGCAATTTGCCGCTGTCCTTCATTGCTGTCGCCTGCTCTAGGCGCTCGTCCAGCTCCCACAGAGGGCCTATCACATCCTCAATGGTGAGGGTGGACAAGTTCAGCATCATCTCTATGGAGAGAGCGATCTAGATGTACTTTGCCAGCACAGAGTGGAGGTACTTGGAGACCGCCTCCTCTTCGTCGATGGTGATGCCATGGCTCTTCAGCTTGCTGATGAGCGTCTGCAGGCGGAGGGAGAAGTCCTCCACCGTTTCACCATCCTTGAACTTGAGGTTGGCGTACTCCTGCTTTAGAAGCTAGGCCATCGCCTTCTTTGTGCGGTCAGAACAGACGCGCATCGCCGCAATAGCCTCCCACACCACCTTAGCAGAGCTCTTCGTCCCCAACGGCTCCCTGTACTCCGCCAGTATAGCAGCGAGGATAGCCTCCAACGTGGACATGTCATCTTCCTCATTGTCGGTGCCCTTGGCAACATCATTCCATAGCTGTCGAGCTCTGAGCTTGACCTTCATGGTCATCGACCACTCTCCATAGTTGGTGTGAGTCAGCGTCAGACAACTGGTGCCGTTGACCTCCCGCACCGTGCGAACAACGACCTCCGGTCGTGGCTTGGTAGCCACAGCAGTGCCACTGCTGTCGCCCATTTCTGAACCGCCCGTCATCACCAGCGGTTAGTTTGGCGACGGCGCTTGTACGACTCTGATACCACTTGTTAGCCCACAGGATCACCGGTTTAGGTGAGTGAACCACTCACCAGTCTTACCGAGCACCCGCTAGTGTTGCCGAGCACCCACTAGCTAAGCCGACCATGAACAAGCATTGTTCGTCCCCACACACTATGGCTCGAGGTTGAAGAAGAGGGAGAATAGAGCAAACACAGATAGTACAAGACACCAGTGTTGGCCAAAACCCTATATGAGAGATGGCAAATCTGAACTCTCTTTACTGAGTTGCCGTGGTGGTCTATTTATACACCTCTGTCCATCTAGTCCTAGTACAGCTCACATGCTATAATAGTAACTAGATAACACAGCAGGACTGACTTCTGCGCCTGTCCCTGCATGTGGCTATAGTGCGGCAGGTGAGCCATTCGGCGCCTACCTCTGCAGCGGCTACAGTATCACAGTAGGGAGTCTTTTCGGCGCCGCCTTTCCTTGCTGTGTGTTCACACAAGGAAAGTAGTAGACTATTCTAACAGAGGCGATAGCGATGGAGTTGGACTTCTGTCTCTTGCAATCATGGGCCAGGTGCTGAAAACCATGGCAGTGGCAAGGAAGCTGGCTGGTGGGCTCCCGGTGCACCTAAGATAGGCAGATGAAGCAACTACCTAGTAGCTCGGCGGGGATGGCCCTGGGCCCATCTCCTGCCTAGGCACCTCGGCTAGGCCTGGCTTGACCGCTACCCGACATTGGGGCTGCTCGCCCACGGGATGACTAGGGGCACGAGGGAGGATCCTATTTTAATCCTTTTTTATTCACTATTTTAATAATAATCGCTCCTAAAATTTGTTGCGGACCTAACCCTTTTGGTCACGTCAGTGCCGCTGGCGTGACAAAATAATGTTGTCCCACGCCACATGCATTGGCACCGCAACATCTGCCATGTTAGACGGTATTTGTGACGTGGAAAACCTAGTCACGTGACAGTTTTATTCTGTCGCGACCCACTGAGAGTGGCGTGAGAGCAACTTCAGCAGGACCCCTACTTGAGCCCCCATAGCTAAATATGGGGCTCAGTTAAAAAATTGAACTCCAGTAGGGCCTCTACTACGGACCCCAAATTTATGGGGCACCAAAATCCTCCCACTAGACCCCATTCTGGTTGGCCCAACACCTCAGCCCCGTCCGTTGGTTTACTCTCCACGCGCATTTGGCTCGTGCACAGGCCCCTTCCTATCTGCCTGCGAGCAGGAAGCGACGACGACCCTTGCCCGGTGAGCCCCTCCATGGCACGGCCCCTTCCCTGCATCTTCCTCCACCACTGGCTCCACCGTAGCCCCTCCCCTCCCGGTGCTCCTCCTGGCATAGCAGCCCCAGCCCGCGCGGGCGCCCCTCCCCTGCCGGTGCGGTCGGCGGCGGCTACACCTAGAGGTGCGGATCAAACCTGCCTAGCAGGACTGTGCGGCCATCGGCTCCGCCCGACCCACCGCCGGCTCTTTCCCCTCCCTCCGCCGACGCTCAAGGCCGGGAGACCGTGCTGCTAGTCAAGCCTCTCCCCCCTCTGCGCGCGTTGGGATAGCTCAGATGGTGAAAGATTGAAGATAACAAGTGGGTCCCAATAATCAGTCTCTAATAATAGAATTTGGGGGCTTTCATTTAGGGGCTTCTGCTGAAGCAAATGTAAAATAGAGGGCTAACAAAAATGAGGGGAAGCACCCAAATCTAAAATAGGGGCCTTGATTTGGCGGCTACCGCTGGAGTTGCTCTGACATGAGTGAATCTTTGAAAAATTATACCTATTCGATACGACGTCGGATGAAGATGAAATTTATATGAAAATTGTAGATATCAATGAGATCTACGACTTTCTAATTTTGAGTTTTCTAATTTAAGGAAGCTAATATGCTAAAAAATAATATAAAATTTTTGGAACATAATAACCATGTACTAGTCGTTATCGCATTCGATAAATAATACCTTTTCTATATGGTGTCAAATGAACATACTTTTTACAGCGAAGTTCTAGCTCTCAATGAGATCTACAACTTTATAGTTTCGAGTTTTCACATTTGGAGTCGTTAAGATGCTCAAAAAAATAATATAAAATTTCAGTGCCATAATAATTGCGTATTAGCGTTTATCGCATTAGAAAAAATATTATTTTTGTACTGTGTCAAATGAATGTACTTTTTATATCGGTAATGCTATATTTAGGGCATTCGAACCGTTCTCATCAGACACATCGATCGTCCACACATAAAAAAGCTCTGCTAGCATCGTTCGGCACGTGCCGCTCACTCCCGCCCCGCGTCTCGCTTCGCAAGCGCCACTCGCTGCTGCTTGCGCGCCTTGCTCCGCACACACTGCTCTTTCCCGCCTGCGCAGATTCACCCTGGTCCGCTATAGTGGATCGACGTCACCGAGGTGCAGGACCACGTCACCGTCTTCGTCGCCAAGCTCTTCGGCCGCGTCGGCCCTATCCTTCCTTACCGCCATCCCCGAGAAGCAGTGCACAGGTAGGCCTGCCGCGGCTGAATCTACCATGGTGGCGCGCCTCCATCCAACTCCGCAACCGCCTCCACCTCGTCGGGTGCCGCCATCAGCTATCGTGACCGCCTCCAACGTGTCAGTTCGCCATGGTGCCTGCCCCATATTGTGTTGAAAAAGTGCGTGTTGTAAACATATGTTTTAGAGGTATGTTGCAAGTATTTCATACGAATGTTGCAAAAGTGGATTGGGATATTGCATATGTTGCAATGGTTTGTACAAGTATGTTGCAAGCGTATGTTCCCAATGTTTCGTCTATTTTTTCAGACGTATGTTGCAAGTGTGTTATCTGGATGTTGCATATGTTTCACACATATGTTCCATGTGTTTTATCTGGATATTGCCTTTTTTTGCAATGGTTTTCAAGTGTTTTTTCACGTGTTTTTGCTTAGACAAATGTTTCAAATATTTCATGTCTTTTTATTTTGCAAGTATTTGCATTTAGATGTTTCAAAAGTAAATCAAGTGTTGCATATAGGATACGCGTAGGAAGCGGGAGGGGCGTGAGCGGTCCCCGCACGGGAGCACGGCATAGGCGACGTTCGGGCGGCATGGGCCCCGCGTGGGTGCACGAAACGCAGGCGCAGGTGGGCGACGTCCGAGCGGCGCAGGCCCTCGCGTGGACGCGAGAAATGAGGCGTGGAAATGGACTGCAGCCACGTCCGTCCAGAGCAGTTCCATTTTTATATCAAAGTTGTAGCTCTCAACGAGATCTACAACTTTCATTTAATAAGTATTTTTATACGATATTAAATAAGAAATATATGATTTTTCTAATAAGATACACGACTAATATGCTCTTAAATTTCGTATTATTTTTTGGGTGCCTTAACTATCTCAAATGAAAGACATCAAAACTTAAAAGTTGTTGATCTCATAGTTAGGTATAACTTTAATATAAAAAGTATCTTCATTTGACACCAAACATGAAACAGAATAATTTTAATAAGGCGACAAAACCTTTAATATGCTGTTAAAACGTTATATTAATTTTAGAGTATTATAACGACCTCAAATATAAAAACTCAAAACTATAAACTTGTAGATCTCATTAAGGGCTATAACTTTGATACAAAATGTATCTTCATGTGACAACATATAAAACAATAGTATTTTTCTAACGCGTCAAAAACTAGTACGCGATTATTATGCTTCTAAAATTTTATATTATTTGTTTGAGCATCTTAATGTCCTCAAATGAAAAAACTCAAAACTAGGAAGTCGTACATCTCAGCGAGGTCTACAATTTTCATATAAATTTCATCTTCATCCAATGTCGTATTAAAGAGTTATGATTTTCCAGGTTTAGTCTTGTCACGTCACTCTCGGTGGTGTGACATAACAGTACTGTCACGCCAACGGGAGTGGTGTGACGATGTTTTCCACGTCGGAAACGCCATCGGAAACGCCATCTAACGTGGCAGATGTTGCGGCGCCAATGCATGTGGCGCGACAACGTTATTTGGTCGCGCTAGCGGCACTGGCATGACAAAAAAGGTCAGATCCGAATTATTTTTTTAGGAACTATTATTATTAAAATATTAAATAAAAAGGATTAAAAATAAAAAAGCTCGATTTGGAGCTAGGAGCTGGATTGATGGAGGTGAGGGTGTGGCGTCGCTGGTGCCGCCAGGGGCATGGGGCGGGTTGGGGGTGGGGTGGGCGAGGTCCATCTCACACCCTCGTTGGTAGATCGTATAGCGCAACCAGTTGCTGATGTTTCGCTCTCGTGCCTTCAAGAATCCTTTGCCCTTATCTTTCCTTGTGCTCAATCTGTAACCAGCGCCGCCATGAAAGTCCTAGTCTCCTAGAGCAACGAGACAAACAATACAGGAGGAAGAAGCAGTCTGTTCGTTTCGGCAGAAACGATCATGGATTATAAGCCAGAAATATTACTGGTTGGTTTGGTGTGAGAGAAAAATATTATTCCAACTTATAATCCACGATCATATACGACGAAATGAACAGGCTGAAGATCGACTAATGGGTTATACGCTAGTCCAGTAGTTCGTGGGCCAAGTGTCATGACTGACATGTTGAGCCTGTGGGCAATTACTCGCCAGAAGACCAATACTCTGTAGATAATTTCCATGACATCCACTCAAAAAAGAAGATAATTTCCATGACAGCCTCATGCTCTCATCTATGCCAGGAGCTAGGCCAATGGAATAAACACCAGGAGCTTGGTCATTCAAATTCCTTCTTGAAATAAACAAAACGACGGTTCAGACTGGTGACCTTGTTTCTGCCCAATTTTGCACCGGGTAGCAAAGTGTCAGTTGGGTAGTCAAAGCTCTACCAAGATAAGCGGCCACCAGAACAGCAACGGTGCTGTTGGCTGTGATGTTGGCCTGGGGTAGACCAGACCTTCACTACGTGAAAAACGCTTTGTACCAACGAGACAAATTTTTTGTAGGGGCGGCTGGTGATGGAGCCGCTCCTATAGTGGCGTGTTCGAGAGCCCAGAGACCAGCCGCCCCTACAAATAGAACAGCAGGGGCGGCTGGTGATACGAGCCGCCCCTACAAATGGGTCGGATTTGTAGAGGCGGCTGGTATTGCCGCCCCTACTGTGTCCATTTGTAGGAGCGGCTGAATCATCGGCCGCCTCTACAAATACTGAACCGACAATAAAATTCTAATATATTAAGCCGGTTTGCCTCGCCCATCGCCCTCTCTTTCTCTCCTCTTCGCTCCCTCTCCCTCTCGACGCGACCTCCCGAAGCGAACGGGGGAGCCTAGGGTTTCGCCTCCCCGCCGCCGGTCGTCCCCACGGCCACACCCCCCCGCGGCGGTGTCAGCGGCCGTCCCCACGGGCTCCCCTCCGGTGGCGGTGCCCCCCGGCACGGCCGAACCCGGCGCACCGGCCCTTGGCTGCGGCCAGCCCGCCGGCCCTCGCGCCACGGGTGCCCGACCGTGGCAGCCCTGCCATAGGCGCTCCCCCTCCCGGCGTGGCGGCCTGGCCAAGCCCCAGCTGCGGCTGTCCCGAGGTGGCGGTCTGGGTGCTTTCGCACGCTGGATCTGGTGCTTTCCGGCCGTGATGGGCCCTGCACAGTACGCCGGTGGCCTCTCTCCCCCTATCCCTCCAATCGTCGTCGCAAGAACTGCCTCCCACATCAGCCGCAGGTACCACGATCCAGATCCCAAGTCGCTACTGTACCACCATGCCTAATCCTGACGGCTGTAACTTCCGCTGTCTTCCTCGCTACCTGTTGGTGGACACTGCTGATGCTTCACATGTATGGACCACACGCCACGCTCAAGGTGTTTGATGCATTGCCTTAGAGGAAGACCAAGTGCCATATTCAAGGTGTTCGCCGAGAAAGTACCGGTGATAGAAGTGTGCAGGTGCCTTCTGATGCCCTTTTTCCATAAGATTGGCTTCTTGTAGTTTGTATTCCAAAACAATTTTCTGGGTCTTTAGATCAAGGTACATCTTCTTGTGATTTTTGAGCATATCATGTAGAACAGAATGTAATAGATGAAATGTGTAATTTAAATATGTTTTCAGCAGTAATGTCACCTCTACATGTTAACACGATCGGAACAAAATACCTGAAAATTATTACAGCTATATGATTATTGTTGGTACCAATATAAAACTTATCTTACCTCAGGACAACAGGAATGCAACATGAAACCAGAGCATTTCGATCGCGTTACGTGGTACATACATATATCGATGCATACATTTGTCTAATCTTCCCACTTTGTGCAACTGCTGCAAGTATAGCCTATCAGAACTTTGCCCTTCATAGTTATATCTGTTTGCTACCTACCAACTAACATTACATTCCAGTTGGGAGATCCAATATGATTGGGGCTGGGTACACATAATGATAGAGGTTGTAGCTATGGGCATTTAGTTTAGAGTTGAACTTTTCGCTTGCTTTTCTATGTCTTAGCTGACTGTGCATTTTCCTGGGATTTATCTTATTGATTAGTTAGTTCCATTCTAGAGATCCATTGGCTGCTTCAAGGGGCAGCTCTATTTCCTCTGTTTAGCAGGTTAGCACCATGTATGATTTTTTTTTCCGCAGGAGCTCTGATAAAATGGCTAATATACTTTCTTAAAAATGCATATATACTTGCATAAAAAGACTGCGTAAAGTAACACCAGAGTTTTATGGACATACAACTGTCTCTACACAAATTCGAATATTTTGAAACTCAATTAAGATCTTGCCCATATTGATTTTTCCCATTTTTCCAAGTCCCTGTTTGTTTTGCATTTGAACATAATGGCTAATGGCATCATATGCATCATAGGTCCTTAGTTTTGAGCCTGGACAAATCCCAGTTGCATAGATGCTAAACTGGAATTGTTGTATTTGACATAAGTAACTTAGATTGGAAGATCATCAGTAGCATCTAGCATATGTATATATGAGTTTGTTCCTGTAACAAACTCTTCTCTATTCTTTGAAATGGGCACAATCTCTTGCCAATTCTATGCTTCTCTCATTTGAGATACTGACATATTGCTTCTGTATTTTCAATTTGTCCTCATTGTCTTCTATGCCTATATAATATATAGTGATCAAATTTAGGATCTTCTTTGTTGAGATTGGTTTATATGTACTTTTCTAGCTTTTGCAGGCCTATTCTTTACCTTGCAATGCAACTATTCGTGTTTGAATGTCTTCTGGGATGCCTGATTACTTGGACCACATCCTCACGAGAAATAACAAGTTGTGACGGCACTTGTAGATTGTCAGTATGCACTTGTGATTCTCTTCACATTGTTCAAGTTGAAACCTTCTAGTATCATGCTAATGGTTCTAGTATTAAGCTTGCGTCTTGGACATGCCTGTTTCACAAGACTACTCGATGAAATGGACGGCGTGCTGGGAGACGGTGACCGGTGATGGCAAATGTGCCTCAAGGGATCAAAGAGGCTCAAGACAACGACACCAAATGACAAAGACAAGGTCCACAACCACGACCAACGGTGCAATCCGAAACCAACAAGAAATCAGTCTATGATGAAGGTAACCGAGGTTGTTTTGTTCGCATGTAAACCCCGTTTGTATGCATAGCAAGTCGGCTTCGATGCCCCGCCTCGATCCCGGACATCAACATCACCAACGTTCGTATTCTGAATGTTTTTCCTTTTTTGGTTATTATATACTTTGTGCAGGCACCATGTAAGAGGAGCCAGTGGTCGGAGACAAAATCATGGCGCTTCAAAGACTCGTCTCCCCGTATGGCAAGGTAAAGCTCCAGCAGTTTGTCGACCTTTTGCCGCCCATGCCGTGTGTGTATTCCTATTTGTGATCTGCATGCATAGCATGCGCCAATCTGAAGAGCGTTTGTGTCTCTAAAACCTGAATAAGATCTACCCGCGTGTGCAAACCGATACGGCATCAGTGCTCCATGAGGCAGCTACCTACATCAAGCATCTCCACGAGCAGATCCAGGTGAGCCAGATGTTGCATTGCATCAGCTTCTTACTGAATGGTCACGCGACGCTTGTACACAAAACTGAAAGCTTTGAATCGCTTATGTGGTTGGCAGGACACGGGCGAGGAAGATGGCGGCATGATGGATCTATGCAGGCGAGGCCTGTGCGTGGCGCCGCTGTCCCCGGCTATCCTGCAGCTCGTGTCTGCCGAGGCCGCGTTCTGCCACCGCGACGCGGCCTTCACGGAGGATCACTAGCGCTGCCTCGGCACTCTGTAGCCGGCCGGAGGATGCTGCCATGGTTCAGTTGGTAGATGGTAGGAGTTCGAGACATCAGAGATGGCATCAACGGTTGCCGGCTGGTGTCATCAGGCCTTTAGTTACAACGTTAGAACTCAATTTCACTTGGAAAAATAAAAATTACTCACGCGCTTTTTGAGGTTATTATTATAGTATGCCTAATTTGAATTATATAACAAGTTGTGACGGCACTTGTAGATTGTCAGTATGCCTGATTTGAATTATATATGTTTTGGTCAGATTTGAATTATATAAATGTTCTGGTCGAATTTGAATTGTAAATTTGAATTTTTTTAGCGGAAAAATATACCGTAGTGGCGGTTGGTACTGTAGCTGTCCCTACAAATCGATTTGCAGAGACGGCTGGTGTTATCAGCTGCCCCTAAAAATCGATTTGTAAGGGTGGTTTGGGAACCGCCCCTACAAATGCATGATTTGTAGAGACGGTATGGTAGGGGCGGCTGGCTGAGCCGCCTCTACAAACGATCTGCAGCCGCCCCTACAAAGCGTTTTTCACGTAGTGCTTGGTGCCATGGGCTATGATGACCAGGTTGCCGTCGTCGGAGATCATGAGCTCCGGCAAAGCTAAGACTAGAGACTGGGTTAGTGTTCACTTTTGGACATTGTGGAACCTTTTCTCCTCTTTTTTAAAAAAACATTGTCATGTTATTAAAAAAAAAGCTTAGCGACGAGGTTGGCCAATGGAAGAGAAACATGTGGCTTGGGCGGGTTGTCGGCCCAAGTTTTTGGCCTAGGCTATTTCGTGGCCGCGCCGTCGTCAGAGCTCGCCGTCCTCCTTGGCTTCTTGCGGACCTTGGCCATGCACGGTGACCCTATCACTACGTCGGTGGAACTTGAGGGGGCAGGGCTCGAGTCTGGCATGAGAGTTGGAGCGGGATTGTGTCGTACCCCCACTCCAAACTCTTGAAAGAGACCATTCCATATTCGAAGTCTCGCTAGAAATTTTTTTTTGAATGCAATGGTAGGAGCTCCGCCTTTCAATTAAGATAGGGAAAGAAAGTTTATGTACAAGCAGGGACACTCGAGATTAGGGTTTCGAACCCCCACAAGCATGTAAAGGAGGGAAACACACGGCCCAAAGGGGGGGCAACAGCTAAACATAAGCGAGTGCTCTCTTCCTTTGCTCTATGTCTTCCTTTATCCTTGCGGCTACTTGCGGCGCCGTTTCTATCTTGTTGTCGAAAATTCTCCTATTTCTCTGTTTCCAAATATTCCAAAAGGTGTAGATTACTACCCCATTAAGCCGCCTACGCTCAGATCTTGGCACTTTCCTTGCCGCCTCTTCCCACCATGACCTGATATGGGTGGGGTCTACCTGGGGTTGCTGTTGAAGTTGAGTGAAGTTTTCCCACGAGAGGATTTGATCCCAAACTGCCTTAGCAAAAGGGCAACATAGGCATAGGTGGAGGCCGGTCTCTAAGGGACCGTTGCACAGCACGCATTGTTGTTGGTGTGGCCACCCTCTCCTTTGTAGGTTTTGCGCCGTTAGAATTTTATCTTGTACTAAGATCCAGGTGAAGATCTTGCATCTGTTCTCCACATGCGCTTTCCAAATCAAATACGTACGGAAGGGGACGAGCGAGCCTTTGAATTGAATTATATAGGCCGAGCGGGTGGAGTAATTCCCATCCTTGGTCCATCGCCAAATGATGGTGTCCTAGATGCCCTGTTGTAGGTGCACATCCTGTATTCATATCCAAAGGGACACAAACTCCTCTATGTGGACAGCCAAGGTGATTTCCCTTCCTAGCTTGTGCATCCAATTGTTATTTCGGAGCTCTTGTTGCACCGTTCGGTTTCTCCTTGAGACAAGGCGAAACAAGTTCGGGGCTAGGTACCTAGGAGCTTGTCCATCAAGCCAATTGTGGTGCCAAAACTTAGTGTTTGCACCATCCCCCAAAGTTATAATGATTGAGGAGTTGAAGAGGAGACGATCATCATCAGAACATGGGAGCTCCGAGCCGCTCCAAGACTTGGAATCGTCCACCCATTCTTGCCAAAGCCATCGCAACCGGAGGCCTCTCCCAAATCTGTCGAGGTTAGGGACGCCTAAACCACCAAGGTCTCTTGGTCTGGTAACTGTTTGCTAGTTAACTAGGTAGTGTCCGCCATTGGCATTCTCCTCCCCTTCCACAAGAAAGATCTCCTGATTTTGTCGATCTTTTTCTTAGCCCATGCAGCCAGAGGAAACACTATCAGGTGGTAGGTTGGCATGGAGGAGAGGACATAGGTTACTAGAGTGAGGTGTCCCGCTCTGTTTAGCCATCTTCCTTTCCATTTGGGTAACCTTTGCACAATACGGTCTATGAGAGGTTGCACATGGATCTTTTGCAGTGATCTGATGTGGAGTTGCAGCCCCAAATATTTGCATGGGAAGCCCCCTCAAGTACCGGTGAAAGGTGACAGGACCTATTCTAGGTCGACGTTTGCACAACTGATTTGATGCATTGAGCTCTTTTGTAGATTAATATGGAGTCCTGAGAATGTGCCAAAAGCCCGTAGGATGATTTTGACGGCTTCTACATCGTATTTTGTCGGGTTGATGAAAATGGCCGCATCGTCTGCATACATAGAGGTTCTCCATTTTGCCGCCGTGATTGGTAAGGGGGTGAGTATCCC
Source organism: Miscanthus lutarioriparius (assembly GCA_904845875.1). Taxonomy (NCBI): domain Eukaryota; kingdom Viridiplantae; phylum Streptophyta; class Magnoliopsida; order Poales; family Poaceae; genus Miscanthus; species Miscanthus lutarioriparius. The sequence goes on from CAJGYO010000012.1 coordinate 45,963,232, forward strand.
ATGTTGGGTTGCTTGGTCAAGCAAACGTTGAAGCGGTCCATAGCTAGGATGAATAGCATGGGTGAAAGCAGATATCCCTATCGGACGCCTCTAGCATGGCTAAAAGTGGCCCCCTGCCGCCCATTAAGCAAGGGTGTCGAGGTGGATGTACGTAGGAGGATAGAGATCCATTCACGCCATCGCTGTTCGAAGCCTAGAGCTTGTAGAATCTCAAGCAAGTACCCCCAATGTACCATATCAAAAGCTTTATGGATGTCTAGTTTCATGAACAAAGCTAGTATCTTTTGCTTGTGTAGCCTTTGTACCGCACCCTGGACGTAAAGAAAATTATCATGGATGCTTCTTTTTTTTATAAATGCGCTCTGGCAGTTGGAGACGAGGGAGTTCAGTCGAGGGGCAAGTCTGTTAGCTAACACTTTGGAGAAGATCTTTGCAAAGCTATGGACGAGGTTGATGGGTCTAAAATCAGTAACTCTTGTTGCATCTATTTTTTTGGGTAGAAGGATGATGCAAGCCGAGTTTAGCCATTCAAAACCCTAGGCATTCAAAGTGAATAGGCTGTTCATGGCTACCATAACATCATCTTTAATGATTTCCGAACAAGCTTTGAAGAAGGCACCCGTGAAGCCATCCGAGCCTGGCGCTTTATCGGAAGGCATGGAATATATAGTGTTTTTATCTCTTCCTAGGAGAAAGGCACCTCCAGATCGGAGAGATCATGTTGGTTGTAGCCAAGGGCTTGCCAATTGACCGTGGAAGCTCTCGGAACTACGGCGCCAATGTGATTTTTAAAGTAATCTCGTGTCACCTTTTCTTTCTCTTGATGAGCCACCGCGATCCCCCCATCCGTATGTAGACAATGTATGTAATTCTTTCTTCGGCGTGCATTGGCTCTACTATGGAAGAATTTAGTGTTAGCATCTCCACACCGGATGTATGTTAGCCTTGATCTCTGTCTGGTTCTTGATTTTTCAATGGCTGTGAGCCCAGTGCTACGGGCTTTGAGGCGGCGACATAGGTGAAGCTCCATGCCAGTGAGCAACCTATGCTCTTGGGCTGCTTCTAATTGTAACAGTACTTCTTTCACTATGGCGAGCTGCATCCTCGTATCCCCTATCTTGTCTTTCTTCCAACGCTTGATTCCTTTTGCCACACGCGCCATTTTGATATGCAAGCGTTTCATAGGAAGAGCAGAGGCGACCGGCCTATTCCAAGTGTTTTGGACAAGATCTTGAAAGCCTTCCATCTTAGTCCAGTAATTTTCGAAGCGGAAGGACGTGTTCCGATGGTGGTCAAGGTCTCCCTAGAGTAGCAGCGGGGTATGGTCCGACATGAGCGATGGAAGGGAGTGTAAGAAACACGTGGGGAAGAATAGCTCCCACTCGGGGGTACATAGTAGTCTGTCAATTCTAGTGAGCGTCGGGTTGTCCTGCTGATTGGTCCAAGTGAAGCGGCATCCATTTAGCTTGATTTCTTTGAGCCTCAAATGACCGATCGTGGCTTTAAATGCCCCCATGAGGCACCGGTTTAGATTGGAGTTGTTCTTGTCTTCTACCTGGTAGATGAGATTGAAGTCTCCCAGGATGAGCCATCTATTATGCTCCGGTAGGGGAATGTTCTTCAATTCTTGGAGGAATTGAAGTTTGGGTGCCTCTCCCTGCAGGCCATATACCATTATAATTTGCCACCTTGTTCCATCCGCCCTCATGTTGATCTGCGCGGTTATAGCGTTCGAGGTAAGTACAATGTCGGAGAGGTCGAAGAAGTCTTCATTCATCGCAAGGAAGACGCCTCCTCGAGTCTGTTCCACCAGGAGCACAATATAGGAGTTTACAAATTTTGCTCTGGCTGTTCGGCGCACCACATTATGATCCATAACTTGCATCTTTGTTTCTTGTAGACATACGATGGTGGCACTAGTGGTTCTCACTAACTCGCTCACCGAGTCTTGACAGGCGCCATCATTCAAGCCTCTGACGTTCCAGTTAAGTAATTGACAATTTAGATGTGCCATAAGGAAACCAATGGGCCCCTAATTAAGATTAATCTGTGGAGGGAGGCAAGCAGGAAGCCATCTGGGGCTATGGTACTAGCAATAAGCACAAAGATAATCACACAGAGGCACATGGTCATGAAAGCAGCAAATTGGAGTCGCTGATACATCTAAAAGCCAGTGGCAGTCGGCGCAGTGATACAAAGCAAGAGTTTCTTGCTCACAGAGTTGGTGCTACAGCTAACTACCAGATGAAGGGTCCTTGCAGTGTGGTGGGGAGGTGACTGTAGGCCTCTGGCTGTCGGCCCACCCAAGCACCATGACTGGACGCTCACAAAAGATGTGGAACTCCTAGAACTCCTGGAGCGGTGATCGATTACTAACATTAGTACATTGATCTACCCATGTGCGTCAGCAGCTATCTAGGCGTGCATAGTGGGTAGCGCTACCACAGCGTCGAGGCCTCACAATGCCGTCAGAGCCTTCACGACATCGTCGGTGAGTGGTTCCTTGAACAGGCTGAAGTAGCGCAGCAATGCCTCGTCATGGCTGAGTCCTTCCACATCGAGGATGCTAAGCCTTTTCATAAGCACCTGCCCACCCTTCGCCTGAGTATCACCCCTTGGGCAGTTCATGGCTGCAATGCGCACGCTCCTATGTGCCGGGACCAGGGGCCTCTTGCGTCACTGTGGCGGGCTGGGCTGGCGCACTGGAACCTGCAAGATGGGTTCAGGTAGAGGTTGTGAGATCCCCTCTAGGAATTCTGACACCGCCGATGCAGTGACAGGTGTGCTTTGGCCAGCGTCTTGTACCTCCAGAGTGGTGCTGGTCTGCTCCGGCTGTTGCTGCAGGAGGCTATTTGCCATGCGATGATGGCGCGAGCAGTTACTGGCCGTTCCACGGCATAGCGTCTGGAGTAGATGAGGCCAGGGAGGAACCGCACAACCTGGGCGCTTCCTGCCGGTTGTGCCTACTTTCGGTGTGGGGTGGAACACATGTCCGCCTAGAGTAGACTCGTCCCGTGCGGAAGCGACGTTCTGCAGCGAGGTGTGGGCGCTGTTGTGTCGCGATGTCGTGGTCGCTGACGGGGGGAACCTGCAGTTCATTCAGGCAAGATAGAGATGTAGTGGCCATCAGCGGCTCTAACAAAGAGTTGCTCGGTGGTGCGGCCTTGCTCAGCGCTGCGGCATCAGGTGGGACGTTCGGCTTCTAGGTTGGAGAAGCTGAGAGCGAAGGAATGAAAGGTTGATCATCAAATTGACTTTGGTTAGCACGCACACTACCCTAGATCTGGACATCACTGCCAGTTCAAAAACCCACTTCACTGCCGGATTTTGAACCGATAGTGGCATACCGACAGTGATGGGGGGTTAACATGACTATCGGTCCTTAAAAACCGACACTGATCTACAGGAAATAGTGTCGGTTCCTGGGTCCACCCGGCAGTGTCCAGTTGAACAACACTGCCGGTTTGTAGGGCCAACCGACAGTGACGGTTGCTTCAAGAGTGTCGGTTCTTGGCTCAAGCCAGCAATGTTGAGCAAGCCTACACTGTCGGTTCATGGATCAAACCGACAGTGTTGTAGTAAATATCAGTGTCGGTTCATGGATCAAACCGGTAGTGTTCTCATAACTATCAGTGTCGGTTCATGGTTCAAGCCGGCAGTGTTGAGCAAGCCAACACTATCAGTTTCCTTCTAACCGGCAGTGATGGCTACGACAACACTACCGGTTTATTGCTAACCGGCGGTGATGGCCTGTTCGTATTTTATTGTTTTATAATTTATTTTAATTTATATTTTTTGTGGAATCGGGTTTCGCTTTATATACGCTACGTAGATGACAGTTCCATCAATATTAAACATTACAAATGTTACGATTACAATTCAAATGTTCTTATCCACATCTCGATCCCTCAAAATAAAAAAGAAATGTTCTTGGACTTCACACATGCTTCTCGGACTTCCTACAATAATCTGGCGAGCCACTCTGGGCCATACTGGTCCTTGTACTTCACGGATTGTGCAATGGAAAATACTCCATCTCTTTCCAATACCTTGGCTAAGATGAATTTTGCCAACTCCGATTGTGCGACGATCTCCATGTCTAGCAGCCTTTCATGCTTATATTTCTTGCACTGTCGTTAAAAAAAGATGATATCCAAAGAGGAATAGTAAATCATTTTGTTGAATTATTAACAGACATAAATGAAATGGAGATTATACACACCAACTTATCGGCTTCTTTCAATTTCCCGCCGATGTAGCGAAGCATTGCCCACATTACATAAAACCCGCATTCATTGTTTCCTGCCGGCTATGATAGGTACTTCCCCTCTATTTCGACAACCTTGAATGGGACCGGCGTTCCACCGATATGTCTTCTTCGAACACTGAGCAACATTAAAAGGAGAAACATTAGAAAGCGGTATGTGTGATTAGAAAATAATAGTTATTAGGATCGCTTACTAATTCAGCACTACCACCAGTGCATCCAGATGATGAAATGGTTTTTTCTTCGAGTCCCACACCTCGAGCAGATTTTTGGCAAGATTAACACAAATGAAGACGAAATGGTTGCTGCAATCACAGAATCCTAATTATCGAATAATCTTAACAAAAAAAGAAGCATAAAATTAAAAGCCGAGAACACATACTCACAGTTGTAGGCTAGAAGTATGTGGGTTTTCTTCTTCATCGTGAATTCATCGAAAACAGCAATCAATCTCTGTTTCAGGTCTTCAACGTCACATCCATAGAGGCCTAGACATGTCCTATCATTGACTCACATGGGGTCCAAGAAGCCTATGTAATCCCATTTGCTTTTTAGAATGCAAAATTTTGCTATACACCTACATAAAATCATGGGAAGTGCTCAAAAGTTAACAATTTTGTCTCGAGAGAGTAGTTAATTGTAATATCGTGCGTGTAGGGTACTTACATAGTCCACAGTGTCAACATTTGAACATCGAGAGAGAGTTTCTGGTATAGCTGGAACAAGCACTCCCACTCGACATTGAACTTCTCTTCTTCAGGATATTGGAAAACATGTGGCAAACGGATAATAACCTCAAAACCAAAGTCATCCGTCTCTGTTGCTTGAGCCATGTAATATTCATGTAACTGACGCATATATGTTGTCAGATTTTTATACTCGTGATCGGGAACCAAAAGATTGCCCCTTTCATACTTCATTGCCGGTGTTCCCGTCCCTTGTACATCATAATAGATGTTCGCGGCCTCTTCCATGGTTAAATCAGGGTTGTCTTCAACTAACTTCATAATGTTCCTTAAATCTTTATTGTGTATTTCTTCGTCTCTTGTTGTAGCGTATTTATTCTGTGTTTGCCTTCGAATTCAGACTTCAACAAAAACGGAGGCAGTGAGGCACATAGATTGAAGAAACTAACACAATCTTCCTTCAAGATGTGTGCTGTAAATTTGTCTTTCATCAAGGTGGTAACGCTGCCACTGAACGTCCTTTTTCTTTTATGTTGGTCCACTTTGGGAGCATTAGCGACCGAATCCAAGGACCTTTTCTGTGACTGCGAGGATGTCCTTGATCTTGTTTTGGGCTGAGGTGGAGGAGGAGGACGACGATGAGAATTCTGTTTTCCCAGCACTGATGAAGATGGAGGAGGAGGAGGAGTCTCTTTTCTCGGGGCTGATGAAGATGGAGTCAGACGAGGAGGAATAGAAGGAGACCTCTATCTTCTCAGGGGTGATGGCTCCGGATGAGGAGGGGAGTGATCTCTGTTGGGAGATGGTGAGTGATCATCGCGGGTGGGCGAAGACTCGCAGTCGTCCTCATCATCAGAGGACAATTTATGGTCAAGCTTAATGAAGCGCTTGCGCCAGGCGACTTGAGAGCCCTTGTTTTGACCAAGTTTCGGCCTGTCTTCCGCTACGGGGTACTCAATGGGTATCTTGTTATACTTCTTATCAAGTATTCTATCAATGGTGACACGAGCGTACCCTAGTGGAATTAGGCAGCCATTAATTGTCCCATCTCCTGTAGGCCAGGCCTGGCCGAGTGCCACCTTGTCCTTTGTCCATTCCTGACGGATGTACAACCTAACATTGATGGGTTCAGTGATGTCATCCACCGGATGAGGCACATTCGCCTTTTCTTCATCGAGCATGGTCGATCTGTAGCTACTGCGACCCCTAAACTGTGGGCTAAAGGCACTAGGAGTAGGGTTTTGTGGTACTACTCACCCCTTGGACAACAAAATTTGCTCGACTCGCGCTTCAATGGTCGCCTCAATCCATGCTTCCATTCTGTCTTCCATCTCTTTTAATCTCCTCAAATACTCTACCTCATGTTCCGCTCTACCCCTCGAGCAGCTCCGGTAAGTGTTAGATTCTTGGGGGAATGTTAGTTTCCTAGGAACAACAACGGTTCCTCTAGTGCGACCAGGGTGCTCCTTGGTTTCGAGTGCTTGGGTGAGCACATTGTTCTCCCTATTAGAAGTGCAAGTCCCTTGCCTCACCTCCTCAGTTACCTGGGAGATCTTCTAGATGACTTCGCTCATGGGTTGATTTGAGGAGCTAAAGCTCCCGTCCTCGGCATGCCGTACATTTCTCCCCATACAGTATAATATCGATCTAGGCTCCCAATTGGCAGTCTCAACCTAAACGCCTTCCTCAGCAAGGCGATCCATCTTTTGAAGTTCTACTTCAAATTCTGGCATCTTTTTGGCGTAGCCACGAGAGCCGAGATGATGAGCATTCATCGCTTTCTGCGAATTCTCCTTATTCTTCCTGCTTAGTTCTAAGTACTCCTCGGATAACCTATATTCCTTGAAATTCTGCCAGAAGTCCTTCTGCTTGCCAAACTATCCACCATCGAAATCTGGCTCTTTATTTTGGAGGACAAAATTCTTGTACAATGTCCCCTTGAAATTCTTGAAGCATGTCCCCATGATTTCTTTTGCTTTTTTCTTGACTAACTCCCTGTCATACTTGGCTGGGAAAGTGAAATACTCTAGGATCTTGACATCCCATATGTAATCCTTCTTGCTTTCGGGAACCATCCACCGGTCATCATCTTTCCCAATCCACTTCCTGTACTTAATCGGGATGAAGTCCCTAACAAGTAACCTGAGGATAGTCTTGTATTTGGTCAAAGCTATAGGCGGTGAAAGTGGATCCCTGAATTCATCGAACTCAATAATGTGGCAGTGTGCATTCCTACCAACAAGAATCTTTGACATACCTCGCTTGGATCTGGCCTTCCTGCTACCCAAACCCTCTGGCTCCTTGGCCGGCGGAGGCTCCTGCTAGAGACACCAAGTAAGCTATGACCCTCTCAATTGATTAGCGTGTGTGGCTACATAGTGACATGATACCAAAGTTACCTGGCCATCTTGGTCATTTTGACCCAGATAGAGCAGGCCGGACGGGGTCCATGGCTGCTCGTTCTCACAGACCTGATTGACACCATCACTGTTTGTCGGATCATGCGGCTCTCCCATCCCAGCGATATCAGCCGCTTCTTGTTGCCGATGAGTCATGGCTGTGACATGATCATGGTTAGTTTTGGTCGCGGACAACTACTAATAGCATATGTTCATATATATATAATATGTTTAATGCAAAGTCTAATAATAAGTCCACATACAACAAAGTCAAATAATAGCATATGTTCACCTAGAACAAATTCATTGTTTGATTGACCACATACAACAAAGTCCACCTACTGTTCTACGAAACTAAGCCTACATCAACTTCTAAATAAGAAAAGCAATGACCATAGACATAAATAAAAGCATGACATCTTTCCAAGACCAAGGAGCAATTCTCCTAATCTTCACATCTCTGGCGGGTGCCTTCTCTTCGATCTCCAGTGCCAGCGGATGGCCATGGTTTGCATTCATTGGACCATAGTAGGCCGGTTGCCCATGGTTTGCAAGGTAGGCCAAATGACTATAGTAGGCCCTCAAAGCTTCAGCTTCTGTGTTGTATTTTTTGTGCAAATTACCAAGGCAGCGATTGACTTGAGCATAGCAATCTTCCCAGGTTCGATAAATCCCAGGCATGTGACCAACATGCACTACATATCATGCCATGGTTGCCTATAAATTTAAGTAAATTAGGCATGTGGTAAGTGGTAATGGTAACTCACTGAACAAGAGTTATTATTCAAGTTATATGGCCAAACTAAATCTATTTAATGTTCTTTATCCTTGACATTCCAAACTCAATCTATTTAAGCAAGAGCATAAATTCTTATCTAACTCTTACACAAACAGAACACTCCCTACCATCACAAATAAGATGTCCATAGTCATTAACGTGTACCTTTGACTGCTAGTTTCCATTGCTTGCAATAATTACAAAGTACAGAGATATCATAACATTATGCAACTACTATTCGAGATAGATATGCTCATATCATTGTCACATATTCAATCTAACTATGTCAAGAGGTGTTGATGATCAATGTTTAAATACTTAGACTGCACACAATGCAAAAGGTTACTTAGCTGTGACTCAAGGGAATAACTTGTTGTGACAACATGCAAATAACACCAATAGTTCTTAAATAGTTTAGGGCCATGATTACTAGGTCCTCAACAAATCAGTCGGTAGCATAATCTCTTCAGGGAAAAACTAACTGGTTTATGTAACAGCATGTACATATAAGGATAGCTAAACCAAGGAGTGACATCATGTAACTCAATCGAATAGGAATCGGCTACTATTGGGAAGACAACAACCATGGGGCATTTCATCTAACACTTAGCGGGCAGTGAGCCACGCACTAACCGTGGGGGTGGGAAAGCAGCTGTCTACGCGCGCTCCTGAAGGCCTCAGTGGTGCTCTGGTGTCGGGCGGTGGACGGCGTGGGGAGTGCTTCGGCGTGGGGTGGTGCACGGGCATCGGCATCGAAGAAGAGGAGCGCGGGGCTAGGAACGGTGGCACGGGGGGCGGTGGACGGTTTCTCCGGTGTGGGGCGGTGCACGGGCCTCAACGTCGAAGAAGAGGAGCGGGGCTAGGGCACGGCGGTGCTGGGGGGGCGGACGGTGGTGCTCAAGGTGTGGGGGTGCAGGCGTCGTCGGCGTCGAAGAAGAGGAGTGCAGGAACGGTAGGCGTGGGGTTGAAATTTGGATAATTTCAACCCACGGCGGCCTTTTATACCAGACCTCATCACTATAGGTTCTAATTAGAATCCAACAGTGATGGGGATACATCACTGCCGATTGTAAGTAGGAACCTTCAGTGATGGTGGTACATCACTGCTGGGCCATTCTTTAAACCGGCAGTGATTTCCGTGTAGCGATTACAGCATAAGTAACTTATCTTTTCCACTTCTTTCGAATACCTCCTACTGGCTCAACGGTTAAGACCCCGCAACTTAGCCCCCGATACCCTTGTTTGAATCCTGGGTGGCTAAAAGGTCCTAATGGCTAGAGGGGGGGTGAATAGCCTAATAAAATTCTACAACAACACTTAACCAAATGGTTAGACAATTATGAGGCGAAGCGAGTGTTGCGCTAGCCTACTTAAAAATGCAAGCCACCTACCACAATTCTAGTTTAGATAGTGTCAATTCACACAAGAGCAATGACACTACCCTATGTTAGTGTGCTCTCAAAAGCTAACTAAAGAGCCACACCAACCAAGCATGCAAGCTCTCACAACTAGCTACACTAAAGAGCTTGTCAACTAGTTTATGGTAAAGTAAAGAGAGTGATCAAGAGGGTTATACCTTGCAGTAGTGGTAGGAACCAATCAATCACAATAATGAATACCAATGTAGACCAATCACCTCGGAATCAAATGATGAACACAATGATTTTTACCGAGGTTCACTTGCTTGCTTAAGCAAGCTAGTCCTCGTTAGGCGATTCACTCACTTGGAGGTTCACGCTACCGATTGGCATCACTCGCCAAACCCTCAATAGGGTGCCGCACAACCAACACAAGATGAGGATCACACAAGCCACAAGCAATTTACTAGAGTACCTTTTGGCGCTCCGCCGGAAAGGTCAAGAACCCCTCACAATCACCACGATCGAGTCGGAGACAATCACCTCCTCCACTCAACGATCCTTGCTTTGCTCCAAGCAAGTCTAGGTGGCGGCAACCACCAAGAGTAACAAGCGAAATCCACAAATAAACACAATCACCAAGTGCCTCTAGATGCAATCACTCAAGCAATGCACTTGGATTCTCTCCCAATCTCACAAAGATGTTTAATCTATGATGGAAATGAGTGGGAGAACTTTGGCTAGGCTCACAAGGTTGCTATGTCAATGAAAATGTGCAAGAGTTATCCCTTGAGCGCCATGGGGCTATAAATAGAGCCCCCATCAAATAGAGCCGTTATACCCCTTCACTTGGGCAAAAGCAGCGTTACGACCGGACGCCTCGGTCGATCGACCGACGCTGGCTCTCGGCGTCCGGTCCGCCGATGTCACCACGTGACCAGACTCAACGGTCATCACCTCGACCGGACGCCGCTCCTTGAATCGACCGGACGGCTGAAGCCCCAAACGTCCGGTCATTTCAATAAGCTCCCGAGGCATGATTTTTTCGACGGACGCGTCCGTCCACCTTGATCGGACGCAGCCCAACGTCCGGTGCTCAACCCCTAGCCATCGTATCGCTGAAGTCAGCCGACCGACCGGACGCAGCAAAGGTCGGTGTCCGGTGCTTTTGGATTCAGCGTCCGGTCACTGGACCGACGCCAGCATCATTTCGATCAACTCCATTTCAACTCTTACTTCTTCACCCTTGCTCAAGTGTGCCAACCACCAAGAATTTTGCATCCGGCGTAATAGAAAATAGACATTTCATTTTCCCGAAAGCGCCGAATCCCGCCTCGCAAGCTCAGCGGGAGGGAGAGAGGGACCCAAACCCATCTCAACCCTACAAACATCTTGTGCACATGTGGTAGCATATTTACACAAATATTATCAAGGGTGTTAGCACTCCACTAGATCCTAAATGCATATGCAATGAGTTAGAGCATCTAGTGGCACTTTGATAACCGCATTCCGATACGAGTTTCACCCCTCTTAATAGTACGGCTATCAATCCTAAATGTGATCACACTCTCTAAGTGTCTTGATCACTAAAACAAAATAGCTCTTACAAATTATACCTTTGCCTTGAGCTTTTTGTTTTTCTCTTTCTTCTTTCCAAGTCGAAGCACTTGATCATCACCATGCCATCATCTTTATCATGCTATGATCTTCATTTGCTTCACCACTTGGAGTGTGCTACCTATCTCATGATCACTTGATAAACTAGGTTAGCACTTAGGGTTTCATCAATTCACCAAAACCAAACTAGAGCTTTCAGTGGCCCAATTTTTTTGGTTTAATTTTATAATTTATTAAGCGGTCTAAAGGTCAAAAAGATAAAATAAATGTGTTGCATCCCTAAATCGAACCAAAGCCTACAAGTTCCAGAGCAGCGAACAAACCATTGAGCTATCACCTGATTTCAGAAAGTTTGAAGGAATTTATTCCTTTGAGTGATTATCTGTCCCTGCTTTGCCCGTAGGCCCTTCAACTCCCCGGCCACGCTGGTCGCGCGGTTCCCATGAAGAGCTACTGTTTTACCCGGTCCTTGGACTGGTCATGGCCCTTCAGTTCCCCATGAAGTGACGCCGCGTTTACCCAGGAGTCCATCAGCTGCTCGCGCCAGTTCCCAATGCAGGCGTGCTCCGTCTTCCGAGGGGTGCGAGTTGTTGCACCATGATCAGTTCCACCCATTGACATGCCTACATATAAGCCAGGCCCCCATGCACAGTCGGCCGCCATTGCACCACCGCGCGTCAAGAAAGCGAAGCACCCTTCCCACGCACACCTCGCCCCGACCCTCGACCCACTACCACAATGCCTTGCCGCTTGAAGGCAACATGGGCGATGCTGAACCCGTCGTCCTCACATCGCACCCCGATGCCTCCACCGACGCCGTCGTCCGAATCGGACCTCGAGGTGAACCTCGAGGACGATCTAGACCGTGAGACCGCATCGGAGGAGGAACTGAAACCTCTTCCGATGGAGGAGGTCGTCTTCAACTCGTTGGAGACGGCTCGGAAGGAGGAGGAGGACCTGCACCTCCGCGCCATCACACAGAAGGAGACCGACGACTGCATCCTAAAGCACATTGTCGAGATCTCCAAGGAGGAGGAGCACCGCCGTGAGGAGGAGGAGGAGCGCCACCGCTAGGAGGAGGAGTGGTGCCGCTGCCAGGAGGAGGAGACCGAGCGGCGTCTCGCGATGGACGCGGAATGGCGCCGGCGTAGGGCTGAGCGATGAAAGAAGCGCGAAGAGGAGCACCGGCAGTAGGGGACGATGCATGCGGCAGCACTGGCAATAATTAGTAGCACTAGTGATTAATCTATGTCTTAGTTCGATTTAATAATTTACTGGTGCTGAAAAAAACTGTTTCGTCGAATCCTTTGTTTGATCATCATCACCTTGGGTTGATACTTGCATTGCATGACCTCGTTTTATTTGATTACATATTAGATGTTGCATTGTATGACCACGTTTTGCTTACATCGTCCCTTGGATTGTATGTGGCGATGCATCTTGGTCATTGTCTCATTGTCAAGAAGACCGTAGTATATGATATGCTACGTACCAGAGATCGAGGGGGCCAATAGGACTGTAGCTCTTCTAGATAATATTGTGTTGCAGCATGTCTGTCATCTGTCACGAAAACCGTGTTGTAAGTAGGAACCGACAGTGATGGGGTACATCACTGCCGGGCCATTCTTTAAACCGACAGTGATTTCCATGTAGGGGTTACAGAATAAGTAACATATCTTTTCCACTTCTTCCGAATACCTCCTACTGGCTCAACGGTTAAGACCCCGCAACTTAGCCCCAGATACCCGTGTTCGAATCCCGGGCGGCCCAATTTTTTTGTTTAATTTTATAATTAATTAAGCGGTCTAAAGGTCAAAAAGATAAAATAAATAAACCTTGGCACACATCCTACACTAGAGCAGCGGTTAAGTGTCTGAACTCTGTAGCCCGAGACCCGAGCTCAAACCCGAGGGTTGGCACAATTATTTTTTAATTTTTTATATATCACTGCCGGTTTTCAAAATAAACCGTCACGGATAACCAGCATCACTGTCGGTTTTTTCTCATTACTGTCGGTTTTTTTGAAACCGACAGTGATGTTTATATATATCAAAAAAATTCTTTTATATACTGAATAAATAGAAGCATATGTATTCCTATGTCGAAATGGCTTGAAATTTTTTTGGCAAGCTTGTACACCCAAATTAAAATCCCACACAGGATCTTAGGTTTTTCTAATCATTTTTTATTAATTATATTTTTGTGTGTGCAGAATGAGACAAAAGAGGGTGAATTTCATCTTGGACCCAATAGATTTTTACATCCACCTCCACAAAATTCTTATCCCTAGGGCACATTAAATCCTATGTAAAAAGTTTGGCATAATTTCAGATCTTTTCGTGGGTAGACTCAGTTCAACCTATAATTAAATGGTCTCATCGCGCGGAAATTCAATTAAACCACAGAAAGTAGCAAACCATCTACGGAAAATCCAAACCTTGGTGTTTCCTTCACACATGGCACGTGCAAGCCTAAGAAAAAGTTTGAGACCAATACAACACCAGAATGCATATGAACCATAGAAACCTTGATAACCTATGTGTATAGTCATGGTTCGATGAAAGGGCACTTGTGCCTTTGTGATGCATGTATATTCCGTCTATGTCAAAATGGCTTGAAATTTTTCTGGCAAGCTTGTACACCCAAATTAAGATCCCACATAGGATCTTAGGTTTTTCTAATCATTTTTTTATTAATTATATTTTTCTGTGTGCTGAATGAGACAAAAGAGGGTGAATTTCATCTTGGACCCAATAGATTTTTCATCCACCTCCACAAAATTCTTATCCCTAGGGCACATTAGATCTTGTGTAAAAGTTTGGCACCATTCCGAATCTTTTCGTGGGTAGACTCAGTTCAACTTATAATTAAACGGTCTCATCGCGCAAAAATTCAATTAAACCTCAGAAAGTAGCAAACCATCTCCGGAAAATCCAAAACTTGGTGTTTCCTTCACACGTGGCACGTGCAAGCCTAAGAAAAAGTTTAAGACTAATACAACACCAGAATGCATATGAACCACACAAACCTTGATAACCTATGTGTATAGTCATATTCAATGAAAGGGCACTTGTACCTTTGTGAAGCATGTATATTCCGCCTATGTCGAAATGGCTTGAAATTTTTTTGGCAAGCTTGTATACCCAAATTAAGATCCCACATAGGATCTTAGGTTTTTCTAATCATTTTTTATTAATTATATTTTTCTGTGTGCTGAATGAGATAAAAGAGGGTGAATTTCATCTTGGACCCAATAGATTTTTTCATCCACCTCCACAAAATCCTTATCCCTAAGGCACATTAGATCCTGTGTAAAAGTTTGGCACCATTCCGAATCTTTTCGTGGGTGGACTCAGTTTAACCTATAATTAAATGGTCTCGTCGCGCGAAAATTCAATTAAACCTCAGAAAGTAGCAAACCATCTCCGAAAAATCCAAAACTTGGTGTTTCCTTCACACGTGGCACATGCAAGCCTAAGAAAAAGTTTGAGTTCAATACAACATCGGAATGCATATGAACCACAGAAACCTTGATAACCTATGTGTATAGTCATGTTTCAAGGAAAGGGCATATGTACCTCTGCGAAGCATGTTTACTCCGCCAATGTCGAAATGGCTTGAAATTTTTTTGGCAAGCTTGTACACCCAAATTAAGATCCCACATAGGATCTTAGGTCTTTCTGATCATTTTTTTATTAATTATATTTTTCTGTGTGCCGAATGAGACAAAAGAGGGTGAATTTCATCTTGGACCCTATAGATTTTTTCATCCACCTCCACAAAATTCTTATCCCTAGGGAACATTAGATCCTGTGTAAAAGTTTGGCACCATTTCGGATCTTTTCGTGGGTAGACTCAGTTCAACCTATAATTAAACGGTCTCGTCGCGCGAAAATTCAATTAAACCTCAGAAAGTAGCAAACCATCTCCGAAAAATCCAAAACTTGGTGTTTCCTTCACACGTGGCACATGCAAGCCTAAGAAAAAGTTTGAGTTCAATACAACATCGGAATGCATATGAACCACAGAAACCTTGATAACCTATGTGTATAGTCATGGTTCAAGGAAAGGGCATATGTACCTCTGCGAAGCATGTTTACTCCGCCTATGTTGAAATGGCTTGAAATTTTTTTGGCAAGCTTGTACACCCAAATTAAGATCCCACATAGGATCTTAGGTCTTTCTGATCATTTTTTTATTAATTATATTTTTCTGTGTGCCGAATGAGACAAAAGAGGGTGAATTTCATCTTGGACCCTATAGATTTTTTCATCCACCTCCACAAAATTCTTATCCCTAGGGAACATTAGATCCTGTGTAAAAGTTTGGCACCATTCCGGATCTTTTCGTGGGTAGACTCAGTTCAACCTATAATTAAACGGTCTCGTCGCGCGAAAATTCAATTAAACCTCAGAAAGTAGCAAACCATCTCCGGAAAATCCAAAACTTGGTGTTTCCTTCACACGTGGCACATGCAAGCCTAAAAAAACCAATACAACATCGGAATGCATATGAACCACAGAAACCTTGATAACCTATGTGTATAGTCTTGGTTCAATGAAATGGCATATGTACCTCTGTGAAGCATGTATACTCCGCCTATGTTGAAATGGCTTAAAATTTTTTTGGCAAGCTTGTACACCCAAATTAAGATCCCACATAGGATCTCAGGTCTTTCTGATCATTTCTTTATTAATTATATTTTTCTGTGTGCTGAATGAGACAAAAGAGGGTGAATTTCATCTTGGTCCCAATAGATTTTTTCATCCACCTCCACAAAATTCTTATTCCTAGGGCACATTAGATCCTATGTAAAAGTTTGGCACCATTCCGGATCTTTTCGTGTGTAGACTCAGTTCAATCTATAATTAAACGGTCTCGTCGCGCGAAAATTCAATTAAACCTCATAAAGTAGCAAATCATCTTTGGAAAATCTAAAACTTGGTGTTTTCTTCACACGTGGCACATGCAAGCCTAAGAAAAAGTTTGAGACCAATACAACATCGGAATGCATATAAACCACAGAAACATTGATAACCTATGTGTATAGTCATGGTTCAATGAAAGGGCATATATACCTCTGTGAAGCATGTATACTCCGCCTATGTCGAAATTGTTTGAAATTTTTTTGGCAAGCTTGTACACCCAAATTAAGACCGCACATAGGATCTTAGGTCTTTCTGAGCAGTTTGTTTATTTATTATATTTTTCTCTGTGCCGAATGAGACAAAAGAGGGTGAATTTCATCTTGGACCTAATAGAATTTTTCATCCACTCCACAAAATTCTTATCCCTAGGGCACATTAGAGCCTGTGTAAAAGTTTGGCACCATTCCATATCTTTTCATGGGTAGACTTAGTTCAACCTATAATTAAATGGTCTCGTCGCGCGGAAATTCAATTAAACCTCAGAAAGTAGCAAACCATTTTCGGAAAATCCCAAACTTGGTGTTTCCTTCACACATGCCACGTGCAAGCCTGAGAATAATTTTGAGACCAATACGACACCGGAATGTATATTTCTAATTGCCCAACAAATGTTACACGAATTACATGCATGACAATAATTAAACACACAAAGCCATACA
Organism: Miscanthus lutarioriparius; assembly: GCA_904845875.1. Lineage (NCBI taxonomy): Eukaryota > Viridiplantae > Streptophyta > Magnoliopsida > Poales > Poaceae > Miscanthus > Miscanthus lutarioriparius. The sequence goes on from CAJGYO010000012.1 coordinate 45,979,924, forward strand.
TATTAAAATTAGAACCCAATTAAACTACGACCTTGAAAACCTAGCTAAATAAATATTAATTACTATCGGAATCACTGCCGGGATCGATCGGGCCACGCACACTAACATACCTCTATAGCCATATATGGTAATTGATGTCACGGATTATGTATCTGCTTGTATCGATGAAGTCCAATGCTCGTATGAGTGCACTTCTCTCGTGTCTCACAAAACCGAAAGAATGGTCGGCCATAGATGTAACCTACTGAATGACCACTGTCCCTGTTAGTAATCCTCATGTAGTACTGGCGTCCTTCTACAGTGAGCTAGCCAAGGTTTCCATTACAGAAGTCTCAATCGTACCCGAGTTACTCCGTAGCTTGGTCTAGAACGGCCCACAAGCCACATGCAGCATATGTAAGGTCTGTAGCGCAATCTGCATGCGGAGAAAAAAATTAGAGAATGTTATTACAATAATAAATAACAAATAACCACGACTCAGGTATAAGTGACCATTTTACCATATCTGCATGGTTGTAGCTTGCAAACCATTCACTTGCTTGCGGGACGGGGATATCACCACCATTCAAAGCAAGTGCCTTGAAGTGCGAGAAATCAGACACATCATAGCAAATATATCGAAGTGCCTCTAAATAGATGCGCACGACACTTAATTGGGCGCTTATCATGTTTGGGCTCTGTATTCTCGTCCCATGGATATGGTTCCGATGATTTGAACCCCTCACAGGGATGAAAAAACTGAGTTCACACGTCCATAGCCGACCACTTGTATTAGATGTCGTGTTCTCGATGATGTCCGAGATAAAGAACCAGCTAAGTGTTGTTCGCAGCCAATCTATTAGGGATATAGTCTGCGACATATATGCATGCAACAATGATATTAAACTAATTACGCTTATTTGTTAGCATAAAAAACAAAAGATGTTGGAAAATATTTTATACAATAGCTGGAACAGGGAACCGTGGAATGGCCATATTAGGAGCGAATGACTCATCACTAGGGTAGAAACCTGGTTCTTGTGGTGGGGGAGGTCCGTTGTTCATACCACCTAATCGATAAAATGCAAAAAATATGAACATAAAATATACGCACAAAAAATTCTTCCAAGTAAAATATGGCAACATAATTAAATATAGATCGAATGCAAGGAATAAGAATATATATAAATGTAGAATGCAAAGACACATGGATATAAATATAGATCAAATGAATATAGATAGAATATTGGAGAAGACAACATATCAATACCATTGAAAAATGCAGGAGCCATGACCAAATCACGTAGAGAGAGGGTGGATGTCTTGAGAAGTGAGAGTGAAACATGAGAAATGAGACTGAGAGAGTTCGTGGGTGGGTGGGATCGATGTATGTGGCCGGCAATTTGTTTTATATAGGGGGGCATGGACATCACTACCGGTTTTTAGATAGAACCGACAGTAAAGGTGGATATCACTGCCGGTTTCTAAATATAATCGACAGTGAAGGTGCATATATGTAAAGGATATATTTATTTAGATACTACAGTGGGAAAGTTTTAACAAGAATGATATATTTATTTAGATAGTAATGAAATACATCAAAAAATTAGAAATAAGTTACATATACGATAACAAAGACCTTACATGTGTGCACCATTTTTGTGGACTATGATGCATAACGATATCTGTGTTTTATTGTGAGAGGAAAACATTGTATCATGGCTGATAAGGCCAGGCTGAAACCAACATGCATGGAGAGGCTAGCTCCTGGCCGAGGGCCATTTTATAGGGGCTAGCAGTCGTGGTACATTTTTTTTCTAAACTAAAGTTGTCGGGGTAGGTGGGAGCAGTGTTTCAATTGTTGTGGTCATGGGAGCACTGTCGGCATGTGAGGAGCATCTACACATCACTGTCGGTTTTAGTTTAAAAACCGATAGTGATAGAAGCTGTCACTGCCGGTTTTAAAACCAAAACCGGCAGTGAAGGGCCCTGCTGCCATCTTTTAGTAAAAAATATAAAAAAACACTGTCGGTTTGGAGCCTGCCATCGCAGCCTTTTTGTAAAAAATATAAAAAGTTTGGCCCGCCTGACATTCGAGCGCGGGTCATGGGGTCAAGAGTGCGCGGCCTTAACCGCTGAGTTAGGATAGGGAGTTCGGTTAGAATGGTTTTATTTTTTTTCTTTTATCCCATCGTAATGCACTACTAAATAATAAATGCAAAATCAAAAAAGTTTGATCCGCCTGGGATTCGAGCGAGGGTCTTAGAGTACAGAGTGCGCGGCCTTAACCGCTGAGCTAGGATAGGGAGTTCGGTTAGTTTGTTTTTCTTTATTTATTAATTAATATAATAATGCAGTTAGTTTATATTCTAAATAACACAAAAATTTGTGTCTTGATTATTTAATTCTATGATAATTAATTAATGGTCTATAATTATCAAATAATAGTGTTTGTGAACATCATCTTAATATTTGATTACATAGTGAATAATTAAATTGTAGAGATGCGTACAAAATATAAATTAAATATTTAGTGCGAATTACTGATACAACGCCTGCATAATGATTACATAGTTAACAATAATCTAACTATCTTTAGATACATCAACAATGAGGGCCTCATTGTGATCAATTCGTACGTAAGTAGGTTCGTCACCATCTTGAAGGATAGGTAGGGGTACGTTCGCCCCGAATGGATGCATTTCTTGATAGCCCCTGTAGTCTTCTTCATCCGTCACTCCATCGACACCGATAATCTTCCTTTTCCTTCTAGAACTACTTTTAGCCTTTCTTTTGTCTTGTTGTCCCTTGTATAGAAGACTTGCATAACATCTCTTGTAAGGACGAAGGGGTCGTCTCTATATGCGGTCTTAGTGAGATCAACGATAGTGAACCCTTCGCCGTCAGTGTTGATTTCCTCGAGCCGGACCCACTAGCAGCGAAAAAGAGCTGCCTTCCACGGACCGTAGGCTAGCTCCCATATCTCCTCTATGAAACCATAGTATGTCGCCTATACGTTGTCGTTCTCATCGTGAGCATCAAAACGAACACCACAATTTTGGTATGTGCTCTTTCTATCTTGCTTTTTTGTGTAAAATGTGAATCCATTGATCTCGTACTCTTGGTACTTAAGATATATACTCAAAGGTCCCTTGGCTAAGGCATCCAATTGATTACCCAACTTTATTCCAAGCAAGCGACGTCGCAACCAGCTAACAAATTCCTCCTTACGTTTTTTATCCAGCCAAGCCTATGACCTGCTCGGATATAGAGTTTGCAGCGATTGCCTGTGCTCATCAATGTATGGCATCACACCCTCGGCTTGCTGGAGAACAGTGAATTGTGCCTATCTGAAAGAAACAGGGTTGTCTACTGTAACAGATTTCTCCCCGATCGTTCCTTTGCCACGTAGTCTTCCCTCATGATGAGATTCTGAAACTCTGACCCTTTTGATGTCCAGATAATATGTGCAGAACTCAATGGCCTCCTCCCTTGACCATCCTTCAACCATGCCCCCTTCTGGCCTAAATCTGTTCCTAACATACCTCCTGAAAACTTTCATCAATCTTTCAAAAGGAAACATCTGATGCAGGTACATTGGGCCAATGGCTCTAATTTGGTCAACAAGATGAATGAGCAGATGCAATGAGATATCAAAGTAAGTCGGCAGGAAATGCATCTCAAGCCTAACGAGAGTTTCGGCTATGTCCTGCTGCAGCTGCTCTAGCGTGGACACATCAATGACCTTTTTTGAGATCGCGTTGAAGAACGAGCAAAGCTTTATGATTGGGGCGCAGACCTTTGGGGGGAGGATACCACGTAGGGCAATAGGGAGAAGCTGAGTCATAATGACATGACAGTCATGGGCCTTCATAGGGCTATAGTTGAACTTGAGTTCTCTCATGTTCACTAGCCTCTTCGGGTTCACACAGTAGCCCGTTGAGACTTTGAGTTCATTGAAGAAAGAAATAACCGCACGCTTTTCTTCCTTCTTCAATGTCCATGATGCAACTAGAAGTTCGAACTGGCCATTTTCTAGCTCCACGGGATGCAGCTTCTTCCGGATTCCCAAGTGTTGCATGTCCAGACGTGTGGCTAGTGAATCCTTCGATGTCCCCCCGGTGTCCATCAAGGTGTTAAGAGTGTTAGCGCACACATTTTTAGTGATGTGCATGGGATCAAGACAGTGGCGTACACTCAGAACTGGCTAGTAAGGTAGTTTCCAAAAAACCAATTTTTTTTCTAAACGCTCCCATCAGGCGCTGCTACTGTATTATCCCCCTTCCCAAGGACAACCTCCAGTTTGTTGAGTTCTCGAAGTATCGCAGGCCCGTCTCGATATTTTAGAGCTAAGCGTTTCTCAATAGCACCATTGAAATCTTTTCTGTTCCTGCGGTAAGGGTGATCCTTAGGTAGGAACCTATGGTGTCCCATATAAACTATCTTTGAGTTATTTGGTAGATTTACCGCATCGGTGTCGTCCAAGCAGTCGACACATCCAATATAGCTTTTTGTCTTCTCTTCGGACAACGAACCTCGACCTGGCAGGTCGGTGATTGTAGTGATAAGTACTCCCTTGATCATGACATGTTCCTTTTTGTACTCATCCCAAACATCCGACACACCCTTTGCAAACATCTCCACTAGTTCATCGATCACTGGTTCCAGAAACACATCGATGTCATTCCCAGGCTGTCTTGGCCCTTGGATCAGTAGTGGCATCTGGATGTATGACCGCTTCATATAGACCCAAGGTGGAAGGTTGTATATACAGAGCGTCACTGGCTGGGTGCTATGATTGCTTCTAACCTGGTCGAAAGGATTCATCCCATCTATGCTCAAAGCAAACCAAAGGTGCCTTACCTCTCCACCGATGTCCTTATAGAACATAGTATTGACAGTCCTCCAGTCATGTCCATTGGCGGGGTGCCTCATCATTGTATCTTTCTTATGCTCTTCGCCATGACAGCGCAACAGCTTGGCTGACTTTGCACATACAAACAGCCTATGCACCCGGGGAGCTATAGAGAAATACTAAATGACCTTTATGGGACCTCCTCTGGTCTTGGTACCCTCATCTGATGGCCCTTGCTTGTACCTTGGAGCTTCACACTTGGGGCACTTGTCCAAGTCTTTGTATTTTTCTCCACGGTACAATATGCAATCATTGGAACACATGTGGATTTTTCAACCTCAAGGCCGATGGGGCAGATCATTTGCTTGGCCAAGTATGTCTTTTCTGGCAACTCATTTTTTTCTGGGAGCATTTTCCTTATTATACCTAACAACTGATCGAAGCCTTTATCGCTCAATCCATTTGTCGATTTGAACTCTAACAGCATGATGTTGGCTTTCAGTTTGCTCATTGGACAATTCCTATACAATGGTGTTTTGCCATATTGTCTCATTTTCTCTAGCTTTCTCAGCTGCTCTTTCACTAAGACATCCGGTATCTACATTACATAGCAGCTGAGAAATGCCATCGTTATCCTCGGTGTCGTCGGCTAGCGTGTTCCTAAACACATTATTAACTATGGCCATAGGTTCCGTGTTGACACCGGGTTCCTCGTCAGCATATTGGATGGCTACGTCAGGCATGTCCACATCATCATCGTTTTCCTGCAGAACATTCACACCAACCTCGCCATGCATAGTCCATATCGTATAGTTTGGCATGAACCCCCTGGTAATCAAGTGCGATCGTATAGACTTAATTTGATGAAAGTTCCTATGATTCTTGCAATCTTTGCATGGGCAGAAGACAGGGTTCCCATTGTAACACCCTAGGTGTTTGGCTTCTACTAATTGCATTTTGTTTCATAAACATGTGCATCATCTATCTCATCATGCCATGGTCCCTGAAACATACATATGAAACATTTGCATATTCTGTTTGTTTCGTACTGGGTTGCTTGTGAATGGTAGTAGTGCAACATATGAATGCAACATGAATTTCCCATGTCTTGAAGCATGGCAACATGGTAGTAATGTGACCAGTATAGGATAACAACAAGGTCATGCAACATGTGAAACATTGTATTGAAACATATGTATGAATTGCTTGTTTTACTTTCTTTATCACATGTGATCAGTAGAAGTGGTATAACAACTTTGTAAAATGGTTGATCATGGTCTAATACACCTTAACTATACTTAGTTTACTTGTTGGAACATTGTTCATGTAGACCAAAATGACCAAAATGCCCTCAAGTGCAAGTTTGACTTGAATTGACCCATGGAGTGTCATCGTTTGACTGAGTCAAAAGTCCAACCTAGAGGCTTTGCATGGTTGTGCACTCTTTACAAAAGTTGTAGCTAATTTATCAAGGAACAAAAGTTGTTTTATGGCCAACTCATGAAAATGTGTGGAACATGCTCAAACATGGCCCACAAGTCAAAATTACATGCTGATTTCACTGAAAAAGTTGTCTAAGTCTTAAACTGCATTTTCAGTTGGATCAGGCCAACTTGGGCTTCATATAACTGCTGATCCATGGCGAATTAGGAAATGGTCCTTGAAAGGAAAATGTAGCTGGATGGTACCTCTACATTTTTCATGTACACCATTTCTACAAAGCATCATTGGATTAGCCGTAGTAAGGCGTTGAATTCACGCTGTCAGGCGATCCAAGTCGACTGAATGCGCGCTACAGTGACCGACCGTTTTCAGAAAATGTCGGACGCGTGTGCGTCGCGCGTTGTTGGCCGGCTGATCGCGCTGCCACGCGCCGTGGCTGATCTGAAGCCGCTGCACGTTGTCCTCCACTTCAAGCCAGCGCTTGCCCGACGCCTTCACCGCTCCAGTTCGCATTTCTCGCCTCGCATAGCTCACCGCGCCGAGCCAAAGCTTTCCGCCGTTGTCGTTCAAGCTCGCCACTGCAAAAATGCGCCGGCCCTCCCGCTCGTAGCCTCGCCGTGACCCCCTCTGTCACCCCCACCCCTCAGCCAGGTCGATTGTGCCTTGATAAGGATGAATCCGTCATTTCCTTCCACCACAGCCATGGCGGAAGTTCGCCGAAGTTGGCGCTCCACGCGGCCAGCTGTCCGCGCGACCTTTCCACCCCTCCTCTGCCTATAGCTAGGTCCAGTGAACACCACCGAAGCCCGTAGCGCCAACCGTTAGGGCTACGACGCCGTATCGTTGCCGGAGCCGGCCGTGCCGTGGCCGAGCGCCGCCGTGGCCATCGCCACCCCTCCTTGTCGTGTCAATAGCTATGAATGAGGGTTCCCCTAGGTCCGCTAGGATGAGGCGAGCACGTAGAAACCCTTACCTTCGCCGGAGAAGCCACCGGCGGCGAGCTACGCCACCGGCCGTCGCTCCTCCCCTGTTTCGCTCACTAACGAGCGGGTCCGCCTTGTCAGCCGCTGAGGCTCAGGCGGGAGTCCATCTTGGGCCGCGCCTGTGCGCTCGTGGGCCGCCGTTCCTTGGGCCAGCCCACCAGTAGCGGTTAGGTTTTTATTTTGTTTTGTTTAACTGTTTTTCACAGTTTTGGTGCACCATTTCAAAAATATGTAACTCAAGTTTGATAGATCCAAATGATGTGGTTCTAATTTTGTTGAGTTCCTGGTCATGTCTAGTATTTAACAAAAATATTATATGAGCACATGTTTTAGAAATTTTTGATGAATTAATTAGGACTTTGAAATGTGTTTTTAGATGCATGCAAATTTGTTTGAATTTTATCTTGAGTTTCTGTGGTCCAAAAATTATGAAATTTTGTGGGCAATCTGTTATTACTTATTAGAAGCTCTGGTAAAAATTTTAGAGCTAGTGCATGTGTAGTTTTTAAGTTATAGAATTTCCTTTTATTAATGGGTGGATCTTGTGTGAATTTTCATAATTTTTCTATAGATCCAGTGTAGGTGAAATTTGATGGGTGCTATTATTATACTAGAATGATGCTAGGAAAAATAGGAAATCTGTTGCTTGACACTTTTTAATAAGGTTTCCTAATTATGCTAGAAATAGACATGTCATCTGTTATTTTAGATATAGCAAGTTATGGTTTCCCAATGGCTTTGAAATTTTTATGGTAGTCTATGTGAAGCATGAGATAGCTACTGTAATTTTTGTAGATTTTTATGAATAGTTTTACTATATATTGCTTAAATCACCTAATTAACTAAACAAATTGGAAAAAGACATTAAATAAATTATTTAGAAGTTGGCACTATACTTTCTGATGTTTCTTAGGTATGAAAAACAAGTTGGTAAACTTGGTTTGGTCAAATTAGGCTTTTGCATCATCATTAAATAATTAAGTTAGCAACCCTGTCATTGCGGGATAGATTCTAGGTCTACTGGAATTTGATTTGGTTAACTTAAGAATCATGCTTTGATGTTTACAAATGAATTGTATAGAATTTCATAAGCTTTCCAGAATATTCTTTTGCAAGTCATTTGGATTTATAGAACTCTGGTTATGATTGAATTAAGCTACTACTGGTTTTGCATATGAAGCTTTAACTGTAATTTTAAGTATGTCTTTGCTAGTTCTAAGTTTGTGATAATGTTCCTAGGTGTTAGGCCTTTAACTGAAGATGAGCACCTTTATCTTAGGTTATGCAAATTAGGTAAGTTGATCTTGTTATTTAAGTTAAGTTGGATACATGCTTAAAGTGATTTGAATAGAGCTAATTACTCGGTAAACGAGTGTCCAGTGATGTTTTCGTAAACACTCACTGTGATTCATTCATCATGAGCATCATGTCATTCCTTATGCATCCATGATATTTATCCTTTGCATCGGCATGCAATAGGTGTACCGGAAGGAGTGACCCTGCTGGAATTCGAGGAACCGAGCGAGCAGCAGCAGCCGACGCCGGAGATTCAGGAGGAGCAGCCTTCAGGAGAAGTGCCAGACGAGGTCGCCGTTGAGTGCCCGGACCACCGTCCTTGCAACTTTGTGAAAGGCAAGCCCCGGAGCATATTAAGCCTCCTAATTTTCGAAATGCAGTTACAATATTATTGTTACATATATATATTGTTGCATTAAGTTTAGGCGTTGGATGAAAACACTTGCTGCATTGGTTATCCAATCCTTGTCCAGATAGTGATACCCTGAATCCTATGTAGCTCAGGCTCGTGTAGTGCTTAGCCCTGCTTAAACACGGTAGAAGTCGGGTGATTTCCTGTCACCTGCGAGATATAGGAAGATACATGTGGCACGGTTGGCTATATTTGCTATCGTGGAAAAGAACCAGTCTTAATTTGAAATGAGGACCGGGCGGAGGCTTGCCGGTTTGCAGTGACTCCGTCTGTGTCGCTTAAGGACTGATTCTTGGAGCCTTTTCTGTTCATGTTGAACGCATGCCTCTCTCTTAGTTGGCCGGGTCTGGAGACCAACCACGAAGCCGAGTAGCTCACCTCAGGCCGGGAGTCGATAAGTATAAAGTGCGCCTCGGAAGGGAGCCGTAGGCGTGAGTCCAAGGGTAGGTGATTTAAAAGTCCTGATCGTCCTGGCAGAAGGGTAATCCCTGAGAGTGCTGGCGCTGATCGAACCCGCGAATTTGGTTCCTGAGATGTTCCAAAGGTGACCCACGGCTACCCTTGCAAAGTATGCCAGGGTGAGAGTTAGGAATACCCCCTTAGCTGAGTTGTAATTCGATTCGAATCGCCGTCTCTCCCGGTTAGTGAGAACTTGACGGGCTTATCTCCAATGTAGATACACTTAATAACTTAATGGTTCGGAAATGATGATATGATGATGACAGCCTTATTATACCTGCTATGGTTAATATTGATTGCCCCTAATAAGTGAGTGCTCTAGTACAGGTGCTAATTTAGTGGACAGGTAAATAATGATAAGCTTGATAATCAGTTAAATTGGTTACTATACTCATAAGTTCTTTTATGCAACTGTGTCAAGCTAGCCCACCTGAAAAGCCTTGCATGATCCTTGGTGTCTTTTATTTCTGATTTTTATCGGGTAAGTCTAGCTGAGTACCTTCTCGTACTCAGGGTTTATTTTCCACCTGTTGCAGATGACCAGTTCTTCTTTGGTTGCTGCAAGTACTGCCTTCTCCCTGCTGGGGATGAAGACTAGACCATTGGGCGTGGTTTCTACTAGTTCTCGTACCTGATAATGCTTTTATGGGACATGACTCTGATCTGGCAATGTATTTGAAACTATGAAGTTATGTACTAAACTATGTTGCTTCCGCGTATTCAAACTCGGTTTGTAATATTTTATTTGAACTCTGATGGATGTAATCCGAATGCTACTTGTGGAATGTTGTAACGAATGATGTGTTGTGTTGAATCATTACGATCTTGGTTTGTATGTCGAGAGTTGGTTGAAATCCTTCGTGATTTCCGGACTACCGGGATTATGGGGGCTTAAGTATAGGAATTTGATCGCTTCGGTGATTGTTTTTGTACTTACGTTCTTATGATTTGGTCGGTTCTGTTACACCCATTCCCAGCATGGGCTTTGGCATCGGTGATAAACTGGCTGACGCCATGCATGTACCGCTTGTCCGTTCTGACAGATGCATCCACTCTCGATCCATCTCTACACAAAAAAATACTGAGACAGTAATTACAAAGAATTAATAAGAAATTGAGCTTCATGAACAACAATTGTAGCTCGAAAGTACTATTTTTGGAAAACATTATTGTACACTAATTATTGAAAAATTAAAATTGGTAGCCCCGGCCCTGTAAATTGAAAATCGTAGTAAAAAACAATTATTGCACAATATTGAAGAACAATTATTCTACTCTACTTCTAAGAACTAATTATAGCATCACATACTAACAATGATGATCTTGACCACCATGAAATAATTAGCTAGGAATTTAAATGTGTTCATAGACACCAACCTTTTGGATGATGGATTCACCGCAATTTGAGCCTTGCACAAATATCCAATTGAAAAAGTGCTCTCTAGAATAGAGAAAGAACTAGAATGAGAATCAAGCAATGTAGCCATCAAAACGAAGTTAATTAAGCAACAAAATCAAATGAGTGGATGTTTGTTATTAACTTTAAAGCAAAAAGATCAAGCCATTCTTCAAAATCCAAGCACTAGCTTCATGATGAAGAGCAGCCGCAGCAATGGAGGGAAGGGTCCAAACGCACGCCTCTGTTCTCGGGATGGAAGAGAGGAGGAAGGAGAGGACGGCTGCAGTCTTTTTGTGTTGTAGGCTTATCACCGTCGGTTATTGGCTAGAACCGACAATGATAGAGCACAATGACTGTCGGCTCTTGGCTTAAACCGACAGTGTTGAGTGGCTGCCAAAACACTGTCGGTTCAAGTCACAAACCGACAGTGATGTGAGCCCCAATCATTTTTTCATTTTGAAGCTCATAACCGGCAGTGAAGGTACATCACTGCCGATTTTAGTCCAGCCCCAATCATTTTTTCATTTTCAAGCTCATAACCGGCAGTGAAGGTACATCACTGCCGGTTCTCACAAATCCGGGAGTGATGATGCCGGCAGTGATGTGCAAATCTGGCGTAGTGGCACCTTGGGAGGACTTGGTGATGGGTGATGCTTGTTGCCGTTGCCACCGCTGAACTTAGGCGACTTGCAGCGCAGGCGTGGTGACGGGGACTTTGAGCGCGCCGTTGTGGTCCTCGGCTTCGAACGCGCGTGCCTGTGCGGCCTCCGGTGGGGCGTCCGTTCCCTGCTCCGTCCCCTGGTTGTGCGATGGACATCCACCGGGCGGCCGGGCTTGGCGAGGTGCTGTCGAGCCCTCATGTTTGCACCTGCAGTGTTGCTTGGTGCAGAAAGGCGGGCGCCATGGCCCGCAGCGACGTCTTCCGGTGGGCGTCGACGACCTCTATGTCGGTGTCGACGGCCACCGTGCCTCGACTCCGAACGCTCCCGCTCGCGGTCCTTGGGCGCCCGCGAAAGGCTACGGGTGAGACGCGAGTACCAGTTGTCGCCCTGGCGTTCACGACGTCCACGACGGTCGTCGTCGTCGTCGCGATGGCTGCCGTGGATGTCAGCAGGTGGAGGGTCGGCGTCCTTTCTCCATCAACTACCCCGTAGTCGGCTAGAAAATGACGGGAGGGGGAGAGTAGCTAGACATGTCCTGGAGGACCAGCCCCAGCCAACCTCTCCTTTACAGCAGGTCCAGTCCTTTCCCCATCTCATCAGCAAGTAGATACGAGATATCTCCCTACCAATTATCAAGATGTGATCCAATCCAACACGCCTCACACAAGGCTTAGCTCTGCTTCGTTATATTGTATATATAACCGTCCCCCATCCCCCTGCAGAGGTACTCCTCCTCTCTTGCTCATCGGCAGTGGACTCCCATAGCTGAAAGGTAAGCTCAAATCCTTCAGCTTTCCTTTCTGCATTCGTTTCTCTACTATAGTTTGATATATAGAAGGTACATCGTAGCACTCGTGTCTGTTACCCAGAAAAAGAAGCATTTCGTTTCAGCTCGTTACCAAACAGCGGAGAGTAAAGTAAGTATGCCTGAGAAGAAGAGATTCATGGCACATGTTTTCTCTTTTTTTTTTTTTTTTTTTTTTTGGGTGGGGGGTTCTTTTTCGTCGTTAAAACATAGTTTTTCACTTGAAAGGATGGCAGGAGATGCGCTGATGCTCTGCTACTTTCTGTTCGGCAATTCGCCAATGCTATTTGTTTCACATGTTTGTTTGCAGATGGGTATACTGGTGATTACGGTGGACCTAGAATGCTGTCGCTGCAGAGACAAGATCACCAAAGTCCTGGACTGCCTCAAAGGTACATTTTAGTATGTATATTAAGACTGCAACTACTAGCTTACGAGTCTGAATTGTGATCTGTGCTTGCAACAATAAATCGGCCGGTCAATTATCTTTTTGTTTTTTTAATTGACGCAGAGGAGTTCTGCATCGAGAAGGTGGAGTTCGAGGACAAGAAGGAGAAGAAGGTGGTAGTGGTGCGCGGGAAATTCGACCCCGAGAAGCTCCGCAAGAAGGTCTGGTGCATGGCTGGGAAGGTCGTGAAGGAGATCATCATCGTGGACGTCTGGCCGATTCCACCGCCACCCAAGCCTGACAAATGTTGTTGCTGTGAGCACTGCAAGCCCAAGCCTGAGAAATGTTGTCACTGTGACCACTGCAAGCCCAAGCCTAAGCCGCCTGAGGAAGCAAAGCCTAAGCCACCGCCGGCCAAAACACAGTACAAGTTTGTGCCGTACCCGTACCCGCTGCCGAACACCGGGATGTGCCAGAGCTGGCCGTGGCAGTGCCCGCCTCAGCAGCAGTGCCAGTGCTGCGAGAAGCCGCAGCCTCCCCCGCCGCCACCGTGCAGCTGTTCGAGCCACGCTAGCTGTGGCTGCGGCCAGACACCGCCGGTCTGGCCTGTCTGGCCACCGCAGCCGCCGGTCTGGCCGCCCCCGTGGGCCGGCAGCAATGTCGTTGCCGATGAGAACTCGTGCTCTGTCATGTGATCCATGGCTACATGCGAATCATCTGTCGCCATTGGCCTGTTGCTGTGCTGCGATTAGTACTGGGCCTCGCAGACCTGAATAATCTGACGTACACTAGTTCGGTCGGTGCCATTATTCTTGTTGTCTATACTGAAGTTACTGTGTGCGTGCAGATGTGCTTGCTTCGTGCAGTGTGTTATACGAACATGTCATGCCTTGTTTTGTACACGTAGTAATTTGTGTACTAGCTTCCAACTATAATTTGCCCTTTGTAATGTGATATTCATGTCTTTGTACGAGTTTCGTAATTGTGCCTGCAAGAATCCTTTACTTCTCCTTGCGCTCAATCTGTAACTGTAACCGGCGCCGCCATGAAAGTCCTCGAGCAACGAGCGAGACAAACGGAGGAGGAAGAAGAACCACCAATGGGTTATATGCTAGTCCAGTAGTTCGCGGGCCAGTGTCATGACTGACATGTCGAGCCTATCTCACCATGATATTGAGCCCATCAAGACTCCGTCGGTGGACATGAACGGAAGGACAGGGAATCGCCACGGCCGATGCAAGAAAGCAACGGCGCATCCATAATTTTGGACTTGGGGTATTTTCAGACCTAGCTTTGGTCCTCAACGATGTAGCCTGTATCGTCGCTTGCCGGATTGGGATTGCTGCACTCTTGGTCACCTTTGGCAGTGTGGCTTGCCCCTTGCCTTGCGCTGGTGTGCCTGTCCCCATTGGCCGTGGGCCAGCTGCACTGCGTGGCTGGTGGCATTGCAAGAGCTTCAATTTGAGGGAGAAAAAATTGGAGATTTTTTGAATTGGGTGGGATTGAGATAGATAAAGTTAGAGAGACCGAGACAGGGGTGACACTACAATGGGCACCGCACGGCCAAGGGAGTGCCAACTACGAAGTGTAGAGTGAGGGATTGATCTGGCAGGTTTTTTTAAGCCGGAGAATCATCTGGTGTTCTGTGTCTCTGCATACTTTTTTCAACGATTAGCAGTTTCTTCACCCTCTACATAGTGTTACCTTAGCTTATTTAGAGCTGTTCGACACCGTTATACCCAGCACTTGAAGAGAGGTTAGTGAAGCATTTGGAGAGCTACCCAAACCAAGAAGTGAGATTTAACTGTTTGACTAGAGTGAGCATGCTAATTGGGCGGGTTGAAGAGGGGTTTATGGGGTGTGTTTTGATTTGGAATTTATCTAGATAAGTACAAATTGGTTCTCAAAGCTCACGGGGCGGGGCAAGTTAGGTGTAGAGCAAGGACAATGTTGACAAAAAAATGTCTATTTTGTGAAGTTGTCAAAATATGAAACGAACTTCACCATTGCGTTCCTCTCATCGAGACGGTCAAAAAACATATATGGAACGTCTAATTCGAAGTCCGGATGAAGAAGTTATGCCGTCGGAAAGATGTCTCGTTGTCGGGAGTTCTGATCCAAGTCGGGACTTCCGACTGTCGGAAGTTTCGACGGGTGTCGGGGCTTCCGGGAAGCCCAAAGAAATCTGCTCGGGTGTCTTGGGTTATCCCTACGTCGGGAGTTCTGACAAAAGTTGGAAGTTCCGACTGTCGGGAGTTCCGACCCAAGTCGGGATTTCCGACATACCTAACAGAAAATCCTATTCGGATGTGGTCTTTTGGATTCTGATCCGAACTGTTCCAAACTCATGGGAAACTTGAAAAATAAGGTTTGGAGAGGTTTTCTACTGGGATAAGACCACCCCCTCTATATATATATGAGAGGATCATGGCCGATTGAGTTCCCATCTATCCAATCGGCAAACAAATCAATCTACTACCTCTACTCCAACTCTTTTGCCCTCTTCTCCAACCTCCATGTTGTTCATCCCTTGATCCGACGTCCAAGAATGACGCCCTAGGCTTGTGGCCGACCTAGGGCAACTCGATGACGTCCTTGCCCTGACAGGGTCCCTCCCGGGCGAGAGCTTCGACGGTTTCTTTGCTAGTTTGCCTAAAAACTAGCCGGTTCTTCATCACATAAGCACGTTGGTTATCCTTTGATGGTTTGCTTGTAAACCTCTCCATTCTTCACCACAAAAGAGTGACACCCTCGCTACATTTTTCGGTCTGTAGCGGCCCGGGCGTCCAAGGCCCTATTGGTGTTTGATTCGGATCACTTCCGACGTCAACACACTTTTTGGTGACTCCGCTGGGGACGATTGATTCGGCTATCTCTTATAGCCGATCTCTCTGACCTAGCCTTACTCCTCGTTGATCTATCTTCTTGAGCTCGTCATTGCCATTGCATCTGGCCCAAAAGGCCGATCGCATCTGGTTTTGACCCCTTGTGATCTTATTTGCGATTTTGCAACAAGTTATGCTGCTTATCAGAAAATTCAGCAAGGCGGTCAAGTTATAAATCATAAAGTACCAAGGTGTTGCATCATAATATTACTACAATCACCCTGAGGTACAACTTGCAAATGCATCTTATGATCCTAATAGTTATTTTGCAAGTTCTATGAGCTCTTATGTTGGTGTTGCTAGCTGTAATGATACTAGATATGTTACATCGGCCAATACTTTTGTTAATGCTCCTCATCATACACATCATAATTATGAATAGTATGGTCAAGAGCCAATGCATGTTGTAAATTCTTCGAGTTTTGATGCTACTATCAACATACAACACGTAAATTGTGATTCATCAGCTATAAGTTCACAATATGTGGTTCCACCACAAGACATGCCGATGAATGAGAGAATTGGCTATAACAATGCTAATTATTTAGCCAATTGCTCTGAAAATTCAACACCATATGCCAATGCTCATATTCATAATTCGGCTCTATATATTACTCCCAACTCGAGCCGAATTAATGAAAATTCAGCAAGGTGTTTAAGTGCTAATACTTATGATTCGGATTCACGTGTTACTAGTAACCATAGCCGAATTAACGAAAATTCAGCACCTTATGCAAAGATCAATGCTCATAATCCGACTTTATATTTCGCTCATGACCATAGCCGAATTAGTGAAATTTCAGCAAGGCATTCGAGTGCTAAAACTCATGATTCGGCTCCACATATTGCTAATAATTATAGCCGAATCAATGAAAATTCAACAATGCGTGCACTTGCAAACAATCATGATTCAGTTTCATTTGTTGCTCTCAAATTAAGCTGAATCGATGAAGATTTAGCCCATGCTAGGAATCCATATGGTTCCTCTAAATGGAAGGTGCCCACTTATCGTAAACCGTACCTATTATGCTATGATTACTCAATGTTTTTCTAAACGGTAAATGGTCTTTACACGATCGCCCTTCGTTTAGCGTTTAGGCTATTTACACGGTGTTTAAACGAAGTTAAACGGTCTAAACGATTTTGTACTTTAAAAAAAAGTACATATAATTATATATGTGCATGTAAAAAATCAAGTATTATAGCATTTATACATATTTATTCGAATAAAAATTAATTATTTTGGTATGTATATATATTTATGCATGTGAAAAGAACCAATTATAGATATTTATGCATGTAACATATCAAGTATACATATTTATAAATATAATAAACTTAAATATACAAATTTATCCATACAAAACTGAACTAGATTTACTTAGTGTTCACCTAAACGGCCGTTTAAACAACTGTTTAGCCCGTTTAATGTTATTTATCTATGTTCCGTTTAGGCCATTTAGGCCGTTTTTTCCGTTTTTTGACCGTTTAAACGGTCAACCGTTTAATTTCTGTTTATCCCCTAAACAAAATAATTTACCACCGTTTACCGTTTACTGGCCGTTTAAATGGCCGTTTAATCCGTTTAGGCAAACACTGTGATTACTTGAAAACTCCTAATGGTTGGTGGGTACCTGATTTTTTATGAATTTAGTGGTGAAGATGATAAAACCACTATGAAACATATTAGTATATATCTCTCATAGCTGGGTTTTGCCGGTAAAGAAGATTGTACGAGAGTACTAAATTTTCCTTTATCTCTCACCGGTATTACCTTTACATGTTTTACATCTTTGCGGCGATGTACTATTGGTTCATGGTTTCAATTAGAGAAACAATTCTATGAATATTTTGGAAAGACTAATGAGAAAAGGCCAATCACAGTTGAGTCATTGGTTAAAAGAGGATTGCTAGTGGGCATGAAAGAAATAATTAATTCGGATGTAAGCAAAGGTTCGACTATAAAAGCCGAACAATACAATATCCTTTTCGAATCAATCACGTCTCAAAAACAAGTCTTGCTACAAAAAAGTATGGAAAACGCCAGAAACCAGCTAGACTTGATTTTTCAGGAGCCAAAGGGTTGTACACTTATCTAGTGATTACCGCATCATTGATGGAGATCAAGCCCCTATAAGCAACAAAGGAGGGCTGCCTGTCTGCTCAGAATCGGTTGAGCCGACTTCAAAGTCAGCTAAGCCGATTGCTACCTGCCCTGAGTTAGCTAGGCCGACTGCCCCTGCTTGCGCCCAAGTCGGCCTAGCCAACTTTCTCGGTTTCGGCAGCTACCGATGCATCTTTGGATGATTCAGCACCTATTGTTGATCATTCTCTGGAGATGAAGAGCAACATCTTGCAAATCAAGGACGTGCACTTTTTCAACATGATCAACAAGGTAGAAAACACAAATATTTTGCTCAAATTCTAATCTGGTCATACTATTTCAATTTCTGCATCTATTAAAGATATCCTTGCTAATTATTGTAATAGACCGATTGAGAATAGCAATTTATTTGTTGATGATAAAATAAATTAAGATTATATCGGCCAAGACATTGTTCCATATGGCAAAGCCAATAGTGATAGTTCGTCAAAGCTAAAGCTTCCTATAAGCAATTGCAAAGGTGTGGCTGAATGGATTGATAATAAATCCGTTCCATTTGTTTGCCTACTTTTAAAGCCGACTCCACAAAAGAATTGGCTCAAGAAATCAAAGTACACCTTTGACTTTACTTTTTGTGATCATATCTTTGATATCCTACTTAAGAATAATTTTATTAGAATCATTGATCACAATGCTTTGCCATCTATTCAAAACTTAGAAGAGCTTACATATTGCAAATGGCATAATTCATCTGATAATAATACTTCTGATTGCAATGTGTTTCGTTGAGTCATCCAATCGGCCATTGATAAAGGACGATTGAGATTTTCTAAAGCTCAACACATAGACCAATTGGATTCAATTGGTCTTGATGGCAAACATGTTTCGAATCGGCTTGCATTAGCTGATTCACTCAAAGCTCAAAGCTTGAACACCCAAGAGAGAGATGTGGAGCCCTCAAGTGAAGGCAAGGTTGTTGTTGATGAATTGCAAATAGAAGATATTCCAGAGGACAACAAAGTTATCACAGTTCCAGAAGACACTGGGGGCTGCTGAAATCTCTCCAACCAAAGCAAAAGTCGATTGATCTCATTGAGCAAGGGGAATTGGCTAAGGATCCTCCTTTGGAGCATGTCTATCAAGATGGGGAGAAGGAGGATACTCATAAAGCTAATGGAGGTAAAGGCCGTGACAAACAAAGAAGTAAAAGGCCAAAACTCAGCTTCAAGAAACTTCTAGCTAAATATGAGAAGATAGGAGAAGCAAATGTCACCAGTTGGCCAAAGAAAGTCCATTCATCAAAATTGTCTCCAAAGCGCAAGTCTCAAGAGTGGAATCGGCAAGGAGATAAACCTCACGCAGCAGTAACATATTCTCCTTTTGTGCAGCCAATTCCCATGTCGTATGGACCACAACCCACATATTTTTATCCTTATTCATCTTGGGACTGGTTTGATGAAGAGGCACATGTTCCACCATATTTGAGGCTAGAATATGTAGAGTATGCAGCTCCTAGACATTCAAAGAGATCATCATCTTGTAAAGACCGTTTTGATCAAAATCGGTCTAGAGCTCAACCAAAGAAGAAAGCGATAAAGCAAGTTTACCGCATGATGTATGATGGCTGAAAGAAGAAGAGTTCAGATCTGAATTCAACTATTGAAAAGCCGATTACATTGCCGACAAATTCGGCTATTGAAGACAAAGAAGTGGAAAAATCATCTATTGATATTCTAGGTGTCAAATCTGAACAAAAGAAAGTGAGAGTGCCAAAAATCAAAAAAGATTTGCCGCTGTCCAAAACAGAAATAAAACTAATATGCTGAATCGATTTACCAAAGTGGCAAGAGAAGAAGTTACAGAAGCTTAGTGCACAGAAGCTGAAAGGAAAAGGCTTGGCATGGGTTCCTAAAGGAAGTATTCAAGCCCAGAAGGATGATGTTCAAGCAAGTGGTGCAACAAAAACAAAGGAGAGGAGATTCAAGAAACAATTGCCAAGTTGGAGGTTTGCACCAAATCATCAAAATCATTGGTCATGGCATCATCCATACTCTCTGCCTATGCCTATGTGGAATTCATCCCTTGGTATGCATGGTTATCCCTCAGCTCCTTATTTTGATCCTTGGTGTGGATCTTTATGTTATGGAGGGTTGACAAATTATTTTACTTACCAATGACCGAGAGCCAAAATATTTTCTTTTGGCTATGCATATTTATGTGGATGAATTCATATGGCTGATATTTTGATATCGTCCTTAGTGTAAAATATAGTCGATGAATGCTTGCAACCATCATGCTATTAGAAAGCCCCATGGAATTTACTTTGATGGCCTTAAGGCCCATGGGGCATGATATATGCATTTTGATTTACTTCATGGATGTGACAATATGATTAGTCGGCTTGCAAATAAGGCCAAGGTGTTGGCATAATCATTATTTCTCACAATGGTGCTATTGGAGACATCAAGCCAATTAAAATTATATCTACACCAACATTTGAGCCGAATGTGAAGTTTTCTTATTCAGCTTGGCCATATTGCAATCCATGGGGTATAACATGTTGAAGCCTATGGTGATTCCTTGCTGGTGGTACAGCAAGTTGCTAGTGAATTTCAATGTTTAGAAGGGTCACTAAGAACTTGTCTTGATGTTTGCCTTGGTATTATTGACTATTTTGCCAAATTCTAAATTCGGCATATTCTGAGGCATGAAAATCAAAAGGCCAACATGTTAGCTCAATAAGCATCTGGCTACGATGTTAGTGGACATAATTTCCATATTCAAGAACAGTCGATGCATGAAGATTTCAATTTTTCCTATGTAGGTACAGACCAGTCGGCTAAGCCGACTGACCAAGTCGGCTCAGTCGACTACTCTTCTGCTGTGGCCAAGTCGGCTAAGCCGACTGCCCTAGTCAGCCAAGTCGACACCTCCCAATCGGCTAAACCTACCGGCCTTGTTGGCTCAGCTGACTCCCCTGTGACCAGCCCGATCAATTCACCCGAAAAGCTATCAAATCAGCCCGATATAACTTCTAGTGATGTTGGGGCTGATTTAGAAGATTGAAGAGACTCCCTTGTTGAGATATCTACGTGATCCAAGTGCCAAAATTGATAAAAGTGTTCGGCAGAGCGTTTTCAAATATGTATTGCATAATGATGAGCTCTATCAAATAACCACCAAAGATTTGATGCTTAAGTGCTTGGGATCAGATCAGGCAAGAGTGGCTATGGGAGAAGTCCATGAAGGCATCTGTGGTATGCATCAATCGGCCCCGAAGATGAAGTGGTTATTGCGTAGAGCCGGTTTCTATTGGCCTACTATGATGGCTGATTGTTTTCGCTACTACAAAGGTTGCGAAGAGTGCCAGAAGTTTAAAAATATTCAGCTTGTGCCTGCTACTGTGCTTCATCCTATCATCAAACCATGGCCTTTTCATGGTTGAGGGCTAGACTTCATTGGCCAAATATATCCCCCATTTTTGAAGGGACACCGATTTGTGTTAGTTGCTATGGATTACTTTACTAAGTGGACCGAGGGAGTTCCTTTGAAGAATATGACACACAAGGAAGTAATTGAGTTCATCACTAAGCATATTATTCATAAATTCGACATCCCTCAAATGTTAACTACAGATCAAGGGACATCGTTTGTGTCCAAAAGAGGTGAGGGAATTTGCTGAATTATATAAGATCAAGTTGCTCAATTCATCTCCATACTATGCTCAAGCCAATGGCCAAGCTGAGTCTAGTAATAAGACTTTGATCAAGTTCATCAAAAAGAAAATTGAGGAGAATCCAAGGAGATGACATGAAGTTTTGTCTGAGGCTCTATGGGGACATCGCATTTCAAAGCATGGCGCTACAAAGGTTACTCCTTTTGAGTTAGTATATGGTTAAGAAGCCGTGTTGCCTGTCGAAGTGAATTTGGATGCATACAGGCTCGCTAAACAAAATGATTTATCAGCTATTGTGTATCATGATTTGATGATGGATAACATCGATGAGGTGACTGATGTGAGATTAAAGGCGCTCAAGGAAATAGAGAAAGATAAAGCTCGAGTTGCCAAAGCATACAACAAGAAAGTTAGGAGCAAATCCTTCCAAGTGGGAGAATTGGTGTGGAAAACCATAATACCAATTGGATCAAAGAGCAATCAGTTTGGCAAGTGGTCACCGAATTGGGAAGGTCCTTACAAAGTGGTCAAAGTTATATTTGGAAATTCATTTGTGCTAGAGACATCGCAAGGTGAACGTCTCACGAGAGCATTCAACGGGAGGTACTTGAAAGAGTACTTTCCAAGTGTTTGGCAAGAAGCCTAAGTTCTCTCCAAACAATGGCTGATACATGTATTAACCTTAGAAAAAATGGCCGATGTATACATCACCCTTAGTCACTAAGCAGCCGATGAGATGGGTATCATCGCTGTTTGATTTTGAATAAGTGTTTTCAGGTTCATGCATCATTCACCTGAAAACGGGGGCACATGTTGACAACCAAAAATTTCCATTTTTTGAAGTTGTCAAAATGTGAAATGAACTTCACCATTGCATTCCTCTCATCGATATGGTCAAAAAACATATATGGAACGTCTAATTCGAAGTCTGGATGAAGAAGTTATGCCGTCGGAAAGATGACTCGCTGTCAGAAGTTTCGACCCAAGTCGGGACTTCCGACTGTCGGAAGTTCCGACAGGTGTCGGGACTTCCAAGAAACCTGAAGAAATCTGCTTGGGTGTCTGGGCTTATCCCGATGTCGGGAGTTCCGACAAAAGTCAGAAGTTTCGACTGTCGGGAGTTCCGACCCAAGTCGGGACTTCTGACATACCTAATAGAAAATCCTGTTCGGATGTGGCCTTTTGGATTCTAATCCGAACTGTTCCAAACTCATGGGAAACTTGGAAAATAAGGCTTGGAGAGGTTTCCTACTAGGATAAGACCACCCCCCTCTATATATATGAGAGGATCATGGCCAATTGAGTTCCCATCTATCCAATCGTCAAACAAATCAATCTACTACCTCTACTCCAACTCTTTTGCCCTCTTCTCCAACCCCCATGATGTTCATCCCTTGATCTGACGACCAAGGATGGCGCCCTAGGCTTGCCAGCCAACCTAGGGCAACCTGACGACGTCCTTGCCCTGACGGGGTCCCTCCTGGGCGAGAGCTTCGATGGTTTCTTTGCTAGTTTGCCTGAAAACTAGCCGATTCTTCGTCAAGTAAGCACATTAGTTATCCTTTGGTGGTTTGCTTGTAAACCTTTCCGTTCTTCACCACGAAAGAGTGACATCCTCGCTGCATTCTTCGGTCTATAGCGGCCCGGGCGTCCAAGGCCCTGTTGGTGTTTGATTCAGATCACTTCCGATGTCAACAGACAGGTTGGGCAGGGCGGGGCGGGTTAACACTATAGATCATGTCCGTTGCCTCCCTAACACATGCGTGTTGTCACTCCACCATAAAAAAGGGAGGAAAAGAAACACACACTACTAAAAAATATTTTAGCAGACAGCTAGTTTTATTAATGGAAACCGTCACAAAATTTACATGACTCCTAAAATACTAAATTATTTTCAGAGGCAGTCATTTTATTTACAGAGACACCCCAAAGTTGCTCGTCTCTTAAAATTGATTTACAGTGGTGGTCATTCTATTTACGGAGAAACCAAAAAATACCCGTCTCTCAAAATCGATTTACGGAGACATGCCTCTTAAGAGATCAACCTCTAAAAACAGTGGTCATTTTCAGAGACAGACCGCCCTTAAGAGGTGTACCTCTGCAAATAACCCCTGAGCCCAGGCCAACCCATTACTATATTGCCATATATAAGCCAGACTCAGTGTTTCTTCTCGTCTCTGAATTCACTCTCTCCCTCACAAACTAGAAGCCGACGATGCCCTCTCTACTCTCTCTCCCCCTCCCTCCCTCTCCACTCTCTCCCTCAACGTGCGGCCAGCGGTGGAGCATGTGGGGCCACATCATGCGGACGGCAGCGATGCTAACATGGCCCGCATGAAAGCTCTAGTTTGGTTTTGGTGAATTGATGAAACCCTAAGTGCTAACCTAGTTTATCAAAGTGGCCATGAGATAGGTAGCACTATTCCAAGTGGTGGAGTAATGGTGAAGATCATGATGATGGTGCGGTGACCATGATGATCAAGTGCTTGGACATGGAAAAGAAGAAAGAGAAAAACAAAAAGCTCAAGGCAAAGTTGAAACTTCATAGGAGATTTTTGGTTTGGTGATCGAGACACTTAGCGAGTGTGATCACATTTAGGATCGATAGCCGTACTATTAAGAGGGGTGAAACTCATATCGAAATGCGGTTATCAAAGTGCCACTAGATGTTCTAACTCATGCATATGCAGTTAGATCTAGTGGACTGCTAACACCCTTGAAAATGTTTGTGAAAATATGCTAACACACATGCACAAGGTATTACACTTGGTGGTTGGCACATTTGAGCAAGGGTGGTGAAGTTTGGAAAGTCGAGGAAATCATTGAAGCTAATCAAATCAAGGACCAGACACTGGACCTACGCGTCCGGTCAGTAGTGGAGAACTGGCTCGGTTTCGGTCTCATTATCGGACGCTGCGTGAAGAAAGCGATCGGACGCGCAGTGGTTGAGTCCGATCGATGCTGACGTATGGTGATGTGGCGGCATTTCTGTTGGCGGGTGGCGGCAGTATGGACCGGACACTGGACAGTGTCGGTCAAGGTTGAGCAAACGTGTCTGATCGACGAAAATTGTCTCTAGACCCTTACTAGATTTGATCAAACGTGATGTGGTACAAAGTCAGGTCGCGCCGTGGTGCGTCAGGTCGTGGTGTTGGGTGCGCGGGCAAGTAAGCAAGTGGACACGGTTGTGGTGCATCTGATCTCAGCGCGCTATGTCTGGTCGTTCTTTAACATGCGCGAGGAAGTGAGTTGACTGTTGGAATCATACGCGTGAGGTTGAACGCATGGGACACGTGGACCACGATCAGTGACCGGACGCTAGGGCTAGAGCATCTGGTCGATCTGACCGGTGCATCCGGTCACTCCGTGTCACACCCAATTTTAAGAATAAAATGGGATGCGTAATCTTATGTGCGCCGAGGGATCAGTCACACACATAAGACGACAAATTATAAATAGTATCATCACAAGTGTTTATTACATCACGAATAATAAGACATAGTCTTCACATAAATGTAGCGGAAGTATAGAGCAAAATCTCTCGCAGAAGCTCCATATCACAGGGACGTCAACTGGTTGACCACAACTCTAGTAATCCTTAGGAAAGTCATCATTACCATAGCCATCTGTTGCCCATCTAGGATTTTTATCCAAATAATGAAAATAAACAAGCGTAAGTACGTGTCGTACTCAACAAGTGTAACATGGGGGTCATGAGGCTCAAAAGGCTTGGCACAGGTTCAATAGCATTCAGCTTTTAGTTGTCACAATTTTAGTATAAGAGTAGCAACAAGTTGTTTCAATCCCAAAGTAAAACACATGATCAATGTAAACATGAATAATGAGTAGCATAAACGGATAATTCTTAGTGATCATCTATTCCATAAGGGTTCCAAGGCCGCTCGTGATCATGAGCACGGCTGATATACCAGTTTTACACTCTGCACACATTCTCTGGGTACCATCCTTCTTGTCAACAAATATAATTGGTGTTCCCTAAGGTGATGAACTAGGACAAATGAAACCTTTCTCCTGTAACTCCTTTATTTGTTTCTTAAGTTCCTCTAGTTCATTAACCCCCATTCTATATGGACGCTTAGCTATAGGTGCAGTTCCAGGTAATAATTCAATAATAAACTCAATATCACGGTCAGGTGGCATACCTGGCAAGTCATCGGGGAACACATATGGAAACTCATCTACTACTAGGTCCTCCCTGTTGATGCGATCATCAAGCTGGTTCACTACGGCTGTCGGCTGTGCTTGTACTACAACATTGACACTGATTCTATCCCCATTCGGTGCGGTCACAACAACTACCTTCTCTTGACACTGAATGGCTGCCCGGTTTTGCTTCGTCCAGTCCATACCCAGAATCACATCAATGCTAGATGTTCACAACACAATATGGCTCACTTTAAACTCTACCCCTCTTAAGGATAGACTAGTCGGAAGACAACGATAAGAAGCTTGCATGCTACCTCCTGGTGAGTTTACTAATATGAGATTTTGCATGGCACATAAGGGTAGGCTATGGTTTCTAACAAATGCTTGTGATATGAAAGAATGCGAAGCTCCAGAATAAAAAAGAACAGTGGCAGGAGTGGAGTTAACATCAAACGTACCGAGCATGACTTCTGATTCGGCAAGCACCATCTCTATAGACACATGTTTCAACTTTCTCGTGTTGGGTGCTAGCTTCTGAGGCGTTCCCTTCTGATTACTAAGCTGACCCTAGGGTGTTAGCTGATTCTGCTTCCTAGGGCAATGGTTAGCATAATGCCCAACTTCTCCACAATGATAGCATACGTTGGGGGTGCTAGGTGCACTGGTCTTCATGGGAGTGTTGTTAGGCATTCCCTGTCGTGGTGTCTGCTGGCCACTCTGCTGCTGGGGGAGTTGATTCACATTCTGCTGCTGGTACGGCGGACGCTGCTGGTTCTAGTTCCGATTCCATTGATTAGGTGGTCTCTGGTACCGCTGCTGGAAGCCTTGCTGAGGATTGGTGTGCGGATGGGTATTACTCCCAGAGGCCTATCCCTGAAGCCTCCTCTTCTTAGCCTCCATCTCTTTGCACTTATTGTCAATAACAATGGCGTGATTCACTAGCGTCTAAAAATTAGAGTATGTGTTGGACATAATATGGAGTTCAGACCATCATATAGACCCTTGAGAAAGCAGCGTTGCTTATTGGCATCATTAGCCACCACATTCGGAGCGTAATGTGACAACTGAGCAAATTTGTCATGATACTCAGCTACATACATAGATCCCTGTTTTAGAGCCCTGAATTCCTCCTGCTTGAGCTCTATCAATCCTTCTGGTATGTGGTAGGATCTAAAATTCTCTATAAATTCTTGTCAGGTGACCGAAGGAGCATTAGTGGGACATCCATACTCAAATGCCTCCCACCAGTCTTGAGCTTCTCCCTGTAGTTGTCCTAACACGTACAACATCTTCTACTAGTCATCACACTGCGCTATGTTGAGTTGCTTTTCCACTACATGAAGCCAATCATCTGCTTCTAGTGGATCAGTGGCATGAGAAAACACCGGGGGCGGCCCTTCAAGAATTCACCACGCTTGTCACGCGGTGCTCCACCAATTGGTTGATTCTGCTGGTTCTGCACCAGAGCTTGCATAATCTGTGTCTACACTGCCAGAAGATGCTCAATAGTAGGTGCCGGTGGTGGTGGTGGATGTGGGGGAACACCTCCATGACCTCGGCCTCTTCCTCTTCCAGACATCTGACATCTATCATAAATATTCAAAATTTAGAGATTTTCAAGTTAGAATACATTCTGAAAAGTTTCTGGACAAGTTCCAACATCATCAGCTCAGTAAAATAGTCATATCTCGAGTTCTACATATCAAAAAGAGGCGTGATTTACATGCTTGGAAAGCCTAAGAAATTATATACAACTTTTATTCAGAGCACATGCTCAGATACTGTCGCTAGATTACTCAAAAACAAGATACAACCAAAACTGTTTCAGATTCCGATCTGCAGAAACTTCAACTTGAAACAGCTATATCTCTCAAACCAAATCAAATATAGGGGTGATTCCTAAGGCATTAGAAACATACTTAAGTCTAGTTGCTCCCATAAAAATTTCATAATTTTTGGTCGAGTAGATTTAGATTGGCATTGAGATAAGGGAAGCCTGCTCCAAAAAATAGATCCACGAGAACAACATGTACCAAACCCAACTATTTATTTATTGACTCAAACTTTAACATCCTTGACTAGGGAACTTGCGGAAATGCCCACATAGCTCCAGCACTCATTACAAAAATCCAACTCACACATAAACATAATAATAATCCAACTAGGAATACCAAAGTTCACACCACACTACTAGACTTGACTTGACTCACCTTGACCCGTGCTACTAACATCTTATTACATAGAAGGGAGCTCCAACACCTATGGGAAAATTCATGGGGAAGCTGCTCATAGATCCTTGACAGGTTGAGGCACACCCTTTACTCATCTATCACTTGTCGGTATCTCTTAAGGGTCGCCTCCTGTGCATTCAACTGATCTTCTAGCCGTCGATTCTTGTCTACTAATTCATAGGCATAGTGCACCATCACTTGAGTAGTGGGATCCGTGCCTTCAGGGTCTATTATTGCCCATCCCAAGTCAGGGTGTTGGCGAGGGAGGAAGCTATATTGATCCTCCTTCATATCATCAAAGCGACGACCACGGAGACACATGCAGCCTACAGCGGCTGCATCTTCTATACTATCTTCCATGGTGGCACAGTGAGCGTGATGCGCATAGTTTGAGTCCAGTTAGTATGCTTCCTTCTATTCATCCCAAGTGGAGTTGCACACCCTGGTCTTCCAATAAGTGTCATCCAGAGGGTGCGTATGCTCATTACAGACATACTCCATAGCTGTGTCCCAATCAGCGTAGTAGGTCTGAAGGATCCCCATAAGTCGGTGGTGTATGATGGAGGATTCACACCCCAGCTTGTACCAGACCTTCATAGTCCATCCCAAGGGAGGGATCGGCTCATCCTCTTGAACGGTGTCCTCCTCCTCATCATCATCAGACAATACAACGACCTCCACTTCTTCAGGTTCTTCTTCTTCAGGCTCTTCCTGGAATGGCTCTGGTGTAGGTGCAGGTGCTGGCGAATCAACTTCTTGCTCCTAGGGTTCCTCCTCCTCATGTGGCTCTATGGACTCATACAAGCCACGAGGCGGGTAGTAGCCTCCGATGCTGATGCGAGCGGTCTTATTAGAAAGAGGCATCTACAGAATTAGATTTAGTCAGATTAGAAGCAATAATTTTCACAATAAAGTGAGGCATAAGAAGCATAAAATTTAGCAAATAACAAGGGTGAGCTGGGAAGCATGGAATAAATGAAGCAAAAGAAGCTAAAACGGCCATTGCTAACTAGGATTGCGTCCTACAGTCAACCTGGCTCTGATACCAATCTGTCACACCCGATTTTAAGGATAAAATGGGATGCATAATCTTATGTACGCCCAGAGATCAGTCACACACATAAGCCAACAAATTATAAATAGTATCATCACAAGTGTTTATTACATCACGAATAATAAGACATAGTCTTCACATAAATGTAGCAGAAGTATAAAGTAAAATCTCTCATGAAAGCTCCATATCATAGGGACGTCAACTGGTTGACTACAAGTCTAGTAATCCTCAGGAAAGTCGTCATTACCATAGCCATCTGTTACCCATCCGGGATTTTTATCCAAATAATGAAAATAAACAAGCGTAAGTACATGTCATACTCAACAAGTGTAACATGGGGTTCATGAGGCTCAAAAGACTTGACACAGGTTCAACAACATTCAGCTTTTAGTTGTCACAATTTTAGCATAAGAGTAGCAACAAGTTGTTTCAATCCCAAAGTAAAACACATGATCAATGTAAACATGAATAATGAATAGCATAAACGGATAATTCTTAGTGATCATCTATTCCATAAGGGTTCCAAGGCCGCTCGTGACCATGAGCATAGCTGATATACTAGTTTTACACTCTGCACAGGTTGTACACTTTCACTATGAGTCATGATACCCATATGCCCCGGTTAATTACTCCCAAAACACTTCCAAGGTGAGCAGGCAGGGGTCACTATGAAGCCTTTTAAAGGTTCGTCTAACAAGTTAGGGCCATTAAATTCAATCAGCAAACAGATATAGGAACCCCCTGTCGATGGGCACAATTCCTTCACGGCTATACACATAAGAGTAGAGGTTGTCCTATACCTGATTTGGCAAGCCATTCTTACACCAATAAAGGTAACCTCTAACAAGCTAGAAAAGGTCCTCATACTGAGCTAAAGCCAGAGCCATGTAGCCCTCATAGCTATATTGTAAGTCCCGGATGATCACTTACAGATAAGTCCTTAGGGAGAGGAATCTAGAGCATTTAGAAAGTAGTTAACACTCCAGCCCCCTATTTCCAAGTTGCTAAAAAGTCATGTTTTAGCGTTTACTGCATATACCATTAGTCAAGTTACAAGATCATGGTTTAGTTGAGCACTAGCAAAGCTACCCAATGCATATCCCATAGGGGACAAGGTATAAGTTCAATTCTAAGGAATCCCTATCAAGGTGACACATGCAAACATGAATTAAATGTACTAAAGTTGATAGGAAACAAAGATAATCCCATGCTATACTTGCCTTGAACAAAATGCTCCTGCTGATCCTGCTCATCAAAGTAGTACTCTTGATCACCCACGAATTGCTCGCCGTCTATACTCGATAATCACAGCAACAGACAAGCATCCAGAAGCAATCATGCATAACAAACAAAAGCTATAGATTAGAACAGTACACCAATCAACAAAAAATCAAGATGAAAAGTTTGTAAAACGAATCTATGTCTCACTACGAACACACAGACATGAAGATCACAAAAATTGGAGCTAAAACATGAAGGTTATGAATTAAACAAGACTTCCTTCAGTAAAATTATAGATTAAATCTAACCTTGAATTTTCAAAGTTGAAAACATACCTAACAGTAGTATGAACATGTAGATTATGGAATTATAAACCTAACGCAAGTTGAACGGATCAAATCGGAGTTAAAACAAAGATTTTATGGCCTACATAAGGTACTGGCAGTTTTGTAAATAGATGGAACTTAATTTTCGAATTTAAATAAATAAAATTAGATTTTAAACCGAGCCAAGGACTGTGGACATGAAAACGAATAAATACAGGGGTTCTTTAGAATAAGTGCAGGGACAGCGGGTTGAGATCTAAATAATTATAAGAGCCTTTTTGCAAAACGGCAGGCGAACGGGTATGTTCTAATCTCGGCCGTTGATCTGGATTTGGACGGCCGGAAACAAATCAGAGAGAGACAGAGCGGACGGCAAGGCCGGCGGTGAGCTTCGACGGCAGTGCCATGGCCGAAGATGGGCGGTGCTCATAGAATACGGTCTATGGACCATGAAACAGCAAACCAAGGGCACCGGAAGAGAGACGAGATGACGGCGAGCTCGGCAAGGTAGCTTACCTCGGCGTGAAGCAAACGAGAGCGGCGTGGTGCTCGGTGAGGCGGGCGATGATGGCGGCGGTGCTAGGGTTAGCGTGGCTCAGCACAATGCGAGGGCAGTTGTGGCTCCGAAGCTTGGGATAGGAGCGGCACGACGTGGGCATCTGATTTTTATAGCCAGGAGCAGCTTGAGGCGCAAGGCAAGGACGGGGCGTAACCACGGCGGAGTCGGAGCGGCGATGGAGGTCGTGACCGACCCGGTCACACGCGAGGAGGAAGAGGATAGGTCTAACCAGTGGGGTCCACCTGTCAGTGTCAGCGGGAGAGATGAACGATGCGGGTGCGCTGCCGAGTGGGCCCCGGGCGAAGCTGCACCGCTACGGGGAATAGGAGGCCGCGCGGGTGAAGCTGGGACGAGCTAAACGGGCCGCTGTGGGAGGGAGAGCAGGCCACGCGGGAAGGTAGGCCGAGCAGGGCTGCGGCGGGCCGAAATTCGAGAAGGGAAGAATAAAATCCTTTTCTATTTTCTAAACAATTCTTCCAAACAAATTTTGAATACAAATTCAAATAAATTTGAAATTTGAATTCAAACCACACAGTACAAAAATAATATGCAGCAGCATGAATGCATAGACATGTTTGAAGACCTATACTTGATTTTAATTTTAACAAAGTTATTATTTTTCTAAATTTCAATGCTCACAAAATACATAATTAAATCATTTTTCCTATTTTAAAACATGCAAATTTTAGGGTGTTACACTCCGCAACAGGCTACAGTGAGAGCCCAACGGCTCTATTTCATAGAGGCTTCTATTTAAGCCCCATGGCCAGCTTAAGCTCACTCTCTTGGCCATTTGCATTGACATAGCAACCTTGTGAGCTTAGCCAAAGCCCTCCCACTCATCTCCATCATTGATTCATCATCTTTGTGAGTTTGGAAGTGAATCCAAGTGCATTACTTAAATGATTGCATCTAGAGGCACTTGGTGTTCGGCGTTTCGCTACGAGATTTGCTTGTTACTCTTGGTGATTGCCGCCACCTAGATGGCTTGGTGCAGCGAGGAACCTCGAGTGGAGGAAGGTGCTTGTCTCCAGCTCCGATTGTGGTGATTGTGAGGGGTTCTTGACCTTTCCCTGGTGAAGAGCCAAAATGTACTCTAGTGGATTGCTCGTGGCTTATGTAATCCTCATCTTGTGTTGGTTGTGCGGCACCCTATCGATGGTTTGGCGTGTGATGCCAATTAGCACGTGAACCTCCAAGTGAGTGAATCACCACAACGAGAACTAGCTTACCGGCAAGCAAGTGAACCTCGGTAAAAAAACTTCTGTCATCTTGTCCGAGGATTTTTTTGGTATTCATTGTGATTGATTGTGATTGATTGGATCCATCATTGTGATTGGCTCAATTCCTCTACATGGTGGTATAGTCATCACATCCTCTACCTTGCATTGACATTTCTAGTGTTGCTTCACTCTTTACTGTAATTAGTTTTGAGAGCAGGCTTGTGTTGGGTCTAGTGGTTAGTGTGGCTCTTTAATTAGTCTTTGAGAGCACACTAACATTGCATAGTGACATAGCCATTGTGTGTTTAGAGATCATAGACACTAGAATTGTGGTAGGTGGCTTGTTCTTTTAGTAGGCTAGCACAACACTCGCTTCGTCGCTTAATTGTCTAACATATTTTCTTAGTGTTGTTATAGAAATTTTCAATAGGCTATTCACCCCCTCTAGCCATTAGGATCTTTCTCCGCATCGCGTGGCCAATGACAGAGCTTGTCCTTGTGGCGGTGGATCTCGTGGATCCACGGCGATGGAGCTAGCACAGCGTCCATGCGGCTGTGGATCTCCCAGATCCCCGGTGTGGCAGATGGATCCTTGACAGCAGAGCCTCAACGACACTACAGATCCATGGCGCGGTGATGGAGCCCCGACGGCTGAGGTCCTGGTGGCGGATCCAACATGGTAGCCGCTGATTTGCTCTCCCTCTTCTTCTACCTTTAGCCATAGTGTGTGTGGTCGAACAGCCTTGGTCGTGCTCGACCGTGGTCGGCAAGACTGGTGAGAGGTCGACTCACCTGAGCCGGTGATCCTGTGGGCTAACAAGTGGTATCAGAGTCATACAAGCGCTATCGCCGGACTAACCACTGGCGATGATGAACGGTTCGGAGATGGGCAACAGCAGTGGCACTACTATGGCTGCCCAGCCATGACCAAAGGTCGTTGTTCACACGATGCAGGAGGTCAGTGGCACCAGTTGGCCGACGCTGACTCGCACCAACTATAGAGAGTGGTCGGTGACCATGAAGGTCAAGGTCAGAGCCCGATGGCTCTAGAATGCTGTTGACAACGGTACCGACAATGAGGAAGATGACATGTCAGCGTTGGAGGCTATCCTCACTGCTGTACCGGCAGAGTACAGGGAGCCGTTGGGGGCAAAGAGCTCTACTAAGGAGGTGTGGGAGGCTATTGCGGTGATGCACATCGGTTCTGACCGTGCAAAGAAGGCGATGGCCCAGCTTCTGAAGCAGGAGTACGCCAACCTCAAGTTCAAGGATGGTCAAACGGTGGAGGATTTCTCCCTCCGTCTACAAATGCTCATCAGCAAGCTGAAGAGCCATGGTGTCACCATCGACGAAGAGGAGGCGGTCTCCAAGTACCTCCACTCTGTGCTGATAAAGTACATCCAGATATCTCTCTCCATAGAGATGATGTTGAACTTGTCCACCCTCACCATTGAGGATGTGACAAGCCATCTGCGGGTGGTGGATGAGTGCCTAGAGCAGGCGACAGCAACGAAGGACAGCGGCAAACTACTACTGGCAGAGGAGGAGTGGGCTGCTCAAAGTTACTTCGGGAAGGCAGCCTCCTCCAGCCGCGGTGGCGATGGCAAGCGCCGCGACAGGGCTTCTTCAAAGAAGAAGAAGCAAGTCAACCCCAACGCCTGCCGGCACTGCAGGAAGATGGGCCATTGGGCACAGGAGTGCCCAAATCGCAAGCAGGAGAAGAAGGCTGAGGCTCATCTAGCGCAAGCTGATGATGATGATGAGGCCACTATCCTGATGGCGACATTCTATGCACTGCACGATGTCGAGGCCGAGGAGAAGGAAGAAGTGACGATGGTGGAAGGACCTGAAGGCTATCAACCTCAACAAACGATGCACCCAAGTCCACCTCGGACGCGTGGGCGCCGACCAAGAGCAGTGGTGGTACCTGGACTCTGGTGATAGCAACCACATGACGGGCTCCAAGGCATCTTTCTCTGAGCTCGACGACGATGTTACCGGTACAGTGAAGTTTGGTGACAGCTCATGGGTGGCAATCCAAGGGCACAACACCATCATCTTTAGGTGCCAGAATGGGGAGCACCGCGCGCTAACAAATGTATATTACATCCCGCAGCTGTGTTCTAGCATCATCAGCATTGGTCAGCTGGATGAGCCCGGTAGCAAGGTACTGATCAACGACGGAGTCCTTAGGATCAGGGACCAGGAGCAGCGACTTCTCGCCAACGTGAAGATGTCCCTGAACTAGTTGTACCTGCTCGACCTAAAGGTAGAGCAACCGGTGTGCCTGGCGGCAAGGCACACTGAGGAACCATGGATGTGGCATGCCCGGTTCGGACATCTCAGCTTCGACGCGCTTGGTCGGCTGGAGAAGATGGTCCAAGGGCTACCCCACATCAAGCACAGAGGCGAGCTATGTGATAGCTGCATGGCCAGGAAGCAGAGGAGACTACCGTTCCCAAAGGCGGCCAAGTATCGCGTGAAGGACGCTCTCGAGCTCATCCATGGTGACCTCTGCGGGCCAATCACGCTAGCTACAAATGGTGGTCGGCGATACTTCCTCCTGCTTATGGATGATTGCAGTCGCTACATGTGGCTACAAATCCTAACGAGCAAGGACGAAGTGGCGACGGCGATCAAGAAGTTCAAGATGCGCGTGGAGGCCGAGAACGGCAAGAAGCTCCGCGTGCTGAGGACTGATCGCGGTGGCGAATTCACTTTGGTGGAGTTCGCTATGTACTATGCGAAATAGGGTGTGGCGCAACACCACACCATGCCATACTCATCATAACAGAATGGCATGGTGGAGAGGCGAAACCAGACGGTGGTCGGCATGGCTCGATCCATGA
Organism: Miscanthus lutarioriparius; assembly: GCA_904845875.1. NCBI lineage: Eukaryota > Viridiplantae > Streptophyta > Magnoliopsida > Poales > Poaceae > Miscanthus > Miscanthus lutarioriparius. Next base: position 46,014,900 of record CAJGYO010000012.1, read on the forward strand.
TGAAGGCCAAAGGCATGCCGATAAGGTTCTGGGGTGAGGCGGTGACCACGGCAGTGTTTATCCTCAATCGCTCTCCGACCAAGGCCCTGACGGGCAAGATGCCGTTCGAAGCTTGGTATGGGTGCAAGCCAAGCGTGTCCTTCCTCCAGACATTCGGCTGCATCGGCCACGTCAGGAAGACAAAGCCGATCCTCACCAAGATGGAGGACAGGAGCACACCGATGGTGTTCCTAGGCTACGCGGAGGGTACCAAGGTGTACCGGCTCTATGACCCACGCAAAAACAAGGTTCTTGTCTCGCACGGCGTAGTGTTCGATGAGAAGGCGGCTTGGGACTAGAGCAGTCCGAGCACGGGGGAAGCTGGAAGCTTCACCAGCACCTTCGTCGTCGAGCACTAGGTCATCTACGGTGGTGGAGACGTTGGGGAAGAGGTGCCGAGCACTCTAGCGACAGAGCCGAGCACTCCTAGGGTAGTGCCGAGCACTTCAAGAGGGATGCCGAGCACTCCGAGAGGAGTGTCGAGCACTCCTGGAGGGATGCCGAGCACGCTAGGAGTAATGCCAGGAGGTTCTACAGTGGTGGCAACCAATCTAGGATGGGTGCCAAGCACTCCCATAGAGGATCCAAGAGGTCTTGCAGTGGTGTCGACCACTCCAAGACTGAGGCTGAACACTCCTACAGTGGTGCTGAGCACTCCAGGTGTTGTGCCGAGCACTCCAGCAAAACAAGGAACTCCATCAACACTGATTGAGTTCACCACCTCCAAGTGACATCACTGAGTTCGTGGATGCCTTCCACGAAGGTGAGGAGGTGTGGTTCCGCAGGATAGACGACATCGTCAGTGGCATAGGGCCCTTAGGCCTGGCTAGTCAGCTGCTCAATGATCAAGAGCTGCTGCTCGTCAGTGCTGAGGAACCACCCACGTTCGCGCTAGCCAAGCGCGACGGAAACTGGCGACAGGCGATGTTGGAGGAGATGAAGGCGATCGAGGAAAATGAGACATGGCAGCTCGTCGATCCACCTCTAGGATGTCGTCCGATCAGCCTGAAGTGGGTGTACAAAATCAAGCGGGGCGAGCTCGGTGCCATTGTGAAGCACAAGGCGTGCCTCGTCGCCCGAGGCTTTGTTCAGTGCAAGGGCATAGACTTCGAGGAGGTCTTTGCGCCAGTAGCGTGCATAGAGTCTGTCGCGTGCATAGAGTCTGTCTGTTTGCTACTAGCCTTGGCAGCAGCAAAGGACTGGCGCGTCCATCACTTGGACGTTAAATCGGCCTTCCTCAACGGTGAGCTGGCGGAGACGGTCTTCATCAGGCAACCTCCAGGTTTCGCCGTCAAGGGAGAGGAGCACAGGGTGCTTCGACTGCGCAAGGCGCTCTACGGGTTGCGGCAGGCCCCACGAGCATGGAACGCCAAGCTTGACGCCACACTGGGCAAGCTTTGGTTCCAGTGGTGCACAACCGAGCACGCACTCTACACGCGGCAACGGGGGAAGGAGGAGCTCGTCGTCGATATGTATGTGGACGATTTGATCATCACTAGCGGGCGCATAGAGGACATCAATAGCTTCAAGCGTGAGATGGTGGCTCATTTTCGAATGAGCGATCTCGGCGCACTCTCCTACTACCTTGGCATTGAGGTGAGACAAGGGAAGGAGGAACTCACGCTCGGTCAGAGCGCGTATGCCTCCAAGCTGTTGGAGAAAAGCGGCATGGCTGAGTGCAAGCCATGCATGACTCTGATGGAGGAGCAGCCGAAGCTGACGAAGGCCAGCACCACAGTGAAGGTGGATGCAACACTCTACCAGAGCATCGTTGGTGGTCTACGCTACCTAGTCCATACGAGGCCGGACATTGCGTTCGCCGTGGGCTACGTCAGTCGCTTCATGGAGAATCCTAGAGAGGATCACTAGGCTGCGGTGAAGCGGCTACTGCGCTACGTCAAGGGGACGGTGGATCAGGGGATCATTTTTCCCAAGATCGACGGGAGTTGGCTGTGGCTCATTGTGTTTAGCGATGCAAACATGGCGGGGGACATTGACGGACGACGGAGCACCTCTAGAGTGCTCGTTTTCCTTGGGTCGGCTCCAATTTCATGGCTGTCGCTGAAACAGAAAGTGGTGGCGCTATCTACGTGCAAGGCAGAGTACGTAGCAGCGGCCACAGTGGCATGCCAAGTTGTGTGGCTACGCCGGCTGTTGGGCGAGCTAACCGGTGTGGAAGCTCACCCACCAGCACTGATGGTGGACAACCAGCCCACCATCGTCCTCGCAAAGAATCCGGTTCTCCACAACCGAAGCAAACACATCGACGTGAAGTTCCACTTTCTCAGGGACTATGTCGATGAAGGACATATCGTTATTGAGTTCATCGAAACTGGTCGGCAACTAGCGGACGTACTCACCAAGCCGCTCGGACGCCTTCGACTCACGGAGCTGAAGGAGATGATCGGCATGAAGGGGGTACAAGGGATAGCAGTAGGATTAGGAGAAGAATTGTTAGATAATCTACTGCTTCCTTGTGTGAACACACAGCAAGGGAAGGCGGCGTCGAAAAGGCCCCCTGCTGTGGTACTATAGCCGCTGTAGAGGCAGGCGCTGAACGGCTCACCTGCCATACTGTAGCCACATGCAAGGACAGGCGCAGAAGTCAGTCCTGCTGTGTTATCTAGTGACTGTAGCAGCACGTTAGCTGTACTAGTACTAGATGGATAGAGTTGTATAAATAGTTTGCCACTTCAACTCAGTAAAGAGAGTTCAGATTTATCATCTCCTATACAGGGCTCCGGCCAACGCTGGTGCTTATACTGTGTGTGTATTGATGAGGACATCGCCATGCTGGACACACCGACGCCATGGTCTTCCCCAAGTTGCAATTCGTTCCCAACTCAGCTGCCACGTCGCCCTTGGATTCAGTAGACATGTTGTCACTGTTTCGGTCATAACTTTCTCATACGACATCGAAATGGGCCGTTCTTGGATGCGTTGGAAAGGGGACGACGACGCCGTCGTTTTGGATCTGGTCCCAGCTCCAGAAGGTCCGTGGATCATTCTGTGTGACCACGGCAAGGTGCTGCGTCACCTATTTGGGCCAACTTGGCCATGTATCGTGTCGGGCCTTAAGCCCAAGTTGTGGGCGCCCAACCCCTGGCCATCCCCAACCCTAGGTCGAGTCTTAGACTATAAACACAGCCGTCGCCGCTGCTACACAATTGGGTTTTGTTTAGAGTTTAGTTTTCCATCGAGAAACTGAATCGTTCATTGTAACTGTGGTGACAAATCCTTTTACAGTGATCCAGGGCCCCCGTTCTTGATCTCCTCCACTGTGTCGATTAGTCCTTTGGAACCGAGTTCTTGAATCCTCTATTGATATTCGCGTCATTCATATTTGCAATATCAGATTGCGTGTTTTACCTTCTTGCTTGTGCTCTTCGATTCGCTTGCAGGAAAAGCCTTCTTGGCGAGGTCAATCAAGTTGTGCTTGGTTGATAACCAACGGAGCGATGGTGTAACAGATTGCGGGGTTCAATCATGTCGTCGATTTGAAGCCGGATCGCCAACGTCGAGATCTCCACAAATCGAACTTACCGGCTACCTCTCGGAAGATCGGGCCTGTACTCATCAATTGGTATCAGATATTTCAGGTTTACCGCGAGGTATAATCTCGTTTGCCTTAGATTCGTATTTGTTCATTACCTAGAGTCTACAAAAAGCCCAAAAATATTTCAATTTCATTGTCCTATCGCCTTTTTGTGCCTTTGCAATTTCGTTTTGATTCGTGTTGTTGTTGAGTTTGTGTCCGTGGTCGAGTCTTGTTGCTGGGTTTAGGATTGTGTTCGTGGTCGTAGTTCAATCGCCTGCTGTCGTGATTTTTGTTTTCCGCCGCTATCCCATCCACTGTTCCCAAACAACAAGTCGAAGCCACCACATTACTCGACTTGCCCCGCTAGCCGCCTTGTGTCACTTCTACTTCGCCGCAAAAACCCTAGACAGGTTGCCAGCCGCTCTTATTTTGCCTGCATCGCAGCCCTCCTTACATCATCAGGCGAATACCTACTGCTGTTAGTCACAGTGACGATCCTATGATCGGTGTTAGAGTTTTGGGACGTTTTGCCCTAACTGCCGCCGCCGTGTTGTGCCTCCCGGGAAACATACCTTGAGATACCTTCGGTAAAACAGGCATAACTTTTCGCTCGTTTATCCAAAAATCTGAAATTTTTTCAGCAGCTTCTTGACACCATTTGGAGCCGACCCAAACTTGGCTTCGCCCTGTTTGGTTTCATCAGAATTGCCAAAAAAATCAGGAAAATATAGAAAAAAAATTGTCAAAGTTTTTGCACACTTTTTTTCGTGAGAACGTGTCTTTGAATTTCAGAGACCACATCCCACCTCAGTTGTAGGTGCCAATTTTGTGGTTGCATCTTTTATGATCCTTGTTCGTAGAGAAAAGTATATAAAATAGTGAAAAAAAGTAAAAAGTTTGTTTCCTATTAGTGCCTTTTGGAAAAAAAAAAGGAGAAATCCGGGCTGCTTGTTCCGTGAGTTCTTTCGATCGTCCTTTGTTTTCACCTTGTTGCGCTTACGCCTCTCGTCACGCCTTAGCCAAACACTGCGATTTGTACTTTGGATCCGGATTGAACAATCATTAATCTGCATTCGTTAATTGCTAATCATTGCTGTCATATTGTGTGCCTACCCATAGCTCCACATATTCTTCTCACAAAGACAGTTTATCTTGCAATCGCTACTCCACGCTCCACAACAGATTGCTTCGCCACTTTGGTTTTGCTCTGTTTGACGTTGGTAAGAATACAGGCAAGATGGTGGTAAGCCGCTTGTGATTTTGCATTCCACTTTCACCACCATCACCACCACCACCACTTGTTTCCTTTTAGTTGATAGGGATAATACTTTGGTGTTGTCTTTTTCTATCTTCTAACCATGGCAGGAACTCCGACGGACTTCAATGAGTGCGTGTCCAAGGGCGAGCTTACAACATTCATGACTGAACAACGCAATCTTATGACCGAGCTGACGCGCAACGTGAACAATCTGGTCACCCGCATTGAACAGCTTGAGCAACGCCCTCCACCTTATCGTGCTGATGATGAAGATGCGGATACTTTTGGTGATGAAGATGCGTATGCTGACGGTGGTGCCCATCGCTGTCTCAACTTCAATCGTCGCGGTATGGAAGGTAATAATCATGGTAATAATGATCCTTTTGCTAAAATTAAATTTAGTCTACCTCCTTTTGCTGGTAATGTTGATCCAGAGGCATATTTAGATTGGGAGCTTGCTGTTCAACAAAAATTTGATTCTCATAATGTTCCTGCTGAGCATAGAGTTAGACTTGCTACTAGTGAGTTTACTAATTTTGCTTTGTTTTGGTGGAGTGATCTTTGCAATGCCAATAATGTTGCTGATGTGCCTCAAACTTGGAATGTTTTAAAGCAACGTATGAAATCTCGTTTTGTTCCTCCTTATTACCAACGTGATTTACGTTTGAAACTACAAACTTTAAAACAAGGTGATAAAGGAGTAGAAGCATACTATCAAGAATTGCTTATTGGTGTAGCACGTTGTAGTATAAATGAAGATGATAATGATGCTAGTGCTAGATTTTTTGGTGGTTTAAACCATGATATACAGAACATACTTGATTACAAAGAATGGCGCAATTTTTCCCAATTGTATCATCTTGCTATTAAGGCAGAGCGAGAAGTGCAGGGGCATAAACAACACCAGCCTTTCAGTCTAACAATGGGAGGAATTTTCAGCAGCGTCCGAGCCGGAGACGCCTAAGCTTCTGTTGCACCACAGCCATCTACACCTCCATTTTCTTCCGGGTAAGTAAATTGTCTAATGTGCGCTTCCACAACTCGAAGAAAGGTGCCACTCGGGTGCTTCTACTAGCTCCTCCTCGTCCAGCTCTAAAATCATTTGCCACCGATGCAAAGGCATGGGACATGTCATGAAGGATTGCCCCATCGTCGCTCTTTCATTGCTACCGAGGATGGATATGTAAGTGCTAGTGATGTTGAAGATGATTTAGCCCTTGTCGCTAACATTGATGCAGATCCCACCGAGGACGATCAAGACAAGGAGGCCATCACCATTGACTCCGTGGCTGCTGCATGAGACTACCCTAGTCTTCTTGTGCAGCGTGTGTTCAAGATACGTGTGGGACATGAAGAAGAGATGAAGATCCAATGCCACAATTTGTTCCACATGTATCTCATTGTGCGGGGTTGTCGTATTCTTCTCACTATCATTGATGGCGGGAGTTGCAACAACTTGGTGAGTTCAGATTTGGTTGACAAGCTTGGCTTGACCACACCACGACAATATTCGTATCCATATAAACTTCAATGGTTCAATAATAGTGGTAAGACTAAGGTAACTAAATCAGCACGCATTAGCTTTTTCACGTGCTCTTATCATGATATCTGCTGATTTTGATGTTGTCCCTATGCAAGCTTGTTCCATTTTGTTAGGTCGACCATGGGAATTTGATAATGATGTTTTACACCATGGTAGAACTAATACATACACTATCATACATAAGGACAAGAAAATTACATTGCTGCCTTTGTCTCCTACTTCGGATATTGTTAAACATGCTAATGAGATTAAAAATAAACCTCCAACGAGACATTGCTAAAAATAATGGGATTAAGTTAAAAGGAGGTGCTTTTCTTGCTACAACTTCTGCTCTTCTTTGAGTTATGTGATAATCCCGATGCACCATGTTATACTATGTTTTGTCAACCTTTTATGTCTGGTGCATTGCCTGCTGTCACTAACCTTTTGCAGGAGTTCGCTGATGATGGGATGGAGTCGAGGACGACTCCAATTCTAGAAGGAGGGGATGATGAGGACATCGCCAAGATGGAGTCGAGGACGACTCCAATTCGAGAAGGGGAGGATGATGAGGACATCGCCATGCTGGATACACCGACGCCATGGTCTTCCCCAAGTTGCAATTCGTTCCCAACTCAGTACGCCACCACGCGCCTCGGATTTAGCGAGACACATAAATCGCCACTGCTTTCGGTCATAACTTTCTCATACGACATCGAAACGGGCCATTCTTGGATGCGTTGGAAAGGGGACGACGACGCCATCGTTTTGGATCTGGTCCCAGCTCCAGAAGGTCCGTGGATCATTCTGTGTGACCACGACAAGGTGCTGCGTCACCTATTTGGGCCAACTTGGCCATGTATCGTGTCGGGCCTTAAGCCCAACTTGTGGGCGCCCAACCCCTAGCCGTCCCCAACCCTAGGTCGAGTCTTAGACTATAAACACAGCCGTCGCCGCTGCTACACAATTGGGTTTTGTTTAGAGTTTAGTTTTCCATCGAGAAACTGAATCGTTCATTGTAACTGTGGTGACAAATCCTTTTACAGTGATCCAGGGCCCCCGTTCTTGATCTCCTCCACTATGTCGATTAGTCCTTTGGAACCGAGTTCTTGAATCCTCTATTGATATTCGCGTCATTCATATTTGCAATATCAGATTGCATGTTTTACCTTCTTGCTTGTGCTCTTCGATTCGCTTGCAGGAAAAGCCTTCTTGGCGAGGTCAATCAAGTTGTGCATGGTTGATAACCAACGGAGCAGTGGTGTAACGGTTGCAGGGTTCGAATCGCGTCTGATTTGAAGCCAGATCGCCAACGTCGAGATCTCCACAAATCGAACTTACCGGCTACCTCTCGGAAGATCGGGCCTGTACTCATCATGTATGCTCTGCTCTTCCTCTTCTTCTACATCTAGCCATAGTGTGTGGTCGGACAGCCTCAGCCGTGGTCGGCAAGACTGGTGAGAGGTCGACTCACCTGAGCCGGTGATCCTGTGGGCTAACAATGCGTCTACGGCCTTGCCACCAAGGTTGAGGAAGATGCTAGCTCCTTTCTCCTCCCCTCATCCCCATCAATCAAGGTGTGGCCTGTAGGAGGCCATCCATGGCGTCTCCTGTCGGCGAAGATGGTGGAGGCCACAGCCATATCCCTCTCCACTAAACTCATCGTGGCACCTACTGTTCCGCGGCACCACCGTCGGCCTCACGCCCCTATTGAGCGTCCGTTCTGAAATCTCTGCTGCCGCACGGGACCTTGATCTCCTCCGTGCCTTCCTTCTGTTTACCGGCTCAGGTCAAGACACGAACGCCCTTGTCGCTTTGTGGGTCAAGCAGTTCCACGATATTGCCTTCGCCCTACCTAATTTGGAAAATTTTGAATTTTAGTGTGTTATATACACCTATTTTTAGTGGCTGATTGAGTCTTACACCAATTCTCGGAAATCATTTTTAGCCGCAGCTGAAATAAAAGGGCTGAAAGGCGCAACTAAAATAAAAATTGTTTTTTTAGTGAGGACTAAGCGTTGTCACACTAAACATTCAAAGATATGCAAGAGACTAGCTTATCATGAAGAGCCAGCTCTTCCATTCTCTCCTCGCATATGAAAAACTGATGACCGCTCCATTTCAAATTATATCATGTTTTGGCTTTTCTAGATACATCAGTTTACTATACATCTAGACATAGTATATATCTAAGTACATAGAAAAAAGCTATGTATCAAGAAAAACAAAAGCATCTTATAATTTAGAAGACAGAGCGAGGATGAGCTAACATACATGGCACTTTTTTTTTGCCAAGAATTCATGGCTCTTTTGGAGATGCCTTAAACAATTTGTGTGCGTTTGTATGATCACAATGTAATTGCAAAAGAATTAATAATTAAACATATACTCTTTACTTCTATGTAAGTAAAGTATCATACAGGGTATGATCTCATTGTAGACATGAGTCGTCCTCGTAGTAGGAGGCACGCATTAAGTACAACCACCGAGCGGCAACTAATCCGACGACTTGTACCTATTACAAACTCGTACTCCTACCTTGCTATTTGCTCGCGTCTTCCTCCTCTTGCCAACATTCATGCACTTAGAATAGAACTCTGCTTGACAATTTCCTTCGAAGAAAAGCAAAGATAGGACGACACGAGGAGGAAAAGGAAGTGAAAGGCACCAAATTGGAGCGGGCACCGCGCCCGTGAATGGACGGGGCTGCCGTTCTCAGCCCTGTGATCAGTCGATCACGCAGCATCCAAACAAACATTCGGAATCGCAGCCGTCGACACGTCTGTGGCTTTCACCATCGTTGGTCCCAAACAGCATTGAAAGGCCCGAACCATCCGGATGTCACTACTAGAGAACAGACTTTAGAACGATGTTCCAATTTGGCATTAGCCTCGGCATTTTTTGCCGCCGGGACTAAAGGTCCCTGCCCAACGGTCATCCGCGTGACAAGGATAAACCTTTAGTCCCGGTTGGTAATACCAGCCGGGACTAAAGATTTTAGTTCCGGTTTGGATGATACCCCGGGAATAAATATTAATCTTTAGTCCCGGTTTATTCACCTAACCGGGACTAATTCTACCGGCCTATACACCAGCTCATTTCTTCCTCCCCGAGCCCGAGCCATTCCATTCAAACTCACTGCCTCTGTTCTTCAGCTTGCTGTTGTTCTTGCTCTCTCCCTCTCTATTGGTGTTGCTCTTCGATTTTAGAGGTAACAAACTTAATCCTCTTATGTTTTATCAGTAGCTTATCTCATTTTGCGATGTAGATGCATGTGTAACTTTATATGTTGGACTTTATTATGATTTTATATGTCATTTTTAGCTTAAAATCACATGATGATTTGCATATATGTTTGGATAAACAAAAGTTAAATTAGTTCATCAAAATCACGCCTCGCTCGTCCTCGCTGGAGCACGCGCCATCCTCGTCCTCGGCGGCTTACGTGATCTTAGAATTAATTTTTCCATGAAATGAAAAACTTAGAAAATAGTTAGAAACTTATAGAAAATCCGTACTAGTTGAACTTGCGGACCGTGATCATCTCGGCGAGCATTTTCTCTGCCGAGCGGTAACGGACGTCAAGTAGGAGCTTTGATTCTACGAGGGAGAGCGGCAACGGTCGTGGAAGACCGTGTTCCCTTCCTCGTAGAATCGGAGCTCTTCCTTGGCCAAGTACGGTGCCGTCCGGTGGAAAAATGTTCGCCGAGATGATCACATAAGCAAGGTCAACTAGTACGGATGGTTATTTATTGAAACATGTTTTTGAGCTATGTGATTTCTATGTCATTTTTAGCTCAAAATCACATGATGATTTACAATAGTAAAATCACTTGATAGTTTGGTATTTTACTATTATACATAGTACATATTTCATGGTTTAGTTAGATAAATAAATAATTTTAGTTTTGTTTAAATATATTATTTTAGAAAATGTGAAATTTACAGTAGTTTGCAAAAATAAGTATAGAAAGTAGATGACAACTGGTACCGGATCCTCGGCCTCTCGTTCGGTTGCGAAACGACTGAGGCCAGAACGCCCTCTCATTATCTGCGGCAAGTGTAAGCAGAAGATTGTGATGGAGTACCGAGTCAAGAGACAGGGACCCAACAAGGGTCGTGTTTTCTATAAGTGCCCGGATCGCGATGTGAGTTTCTTACGTATTTGATTATTATGGCTAATTGACCTGCTTTTCTTGAATATTTTTGACTAAATTTTTTTTGGCTTTAATTTTAGTGGGAGGGCAATGGATGCGATGGTTGGTACTGGGAGGAAGATTATGCTACATACGCGTAGAATTCGGCTGCTGCTGATGAGGCAGTGAGCCAGCAGGAGAAGCTTATTGATATTCAACAGAAGAATGATTTGTCTGTTTTAGTTGCGTACAATCACGAAATAATTATGTTACTGAAGTGCATTGTAGTTTTAGTTTGTTTAGTGATAGTTGGGATTGCTTACGTTGTAGCCAGGCTTAGTTAATTAATCAACCATGTGTGTGTCATCTATGTTGTGTAATAAAATACTTAATTATGTTTAAGGTTTTCATAATTTATCGTGTAATACAGATTATGTCACGCCATTGGATGTACAATGCCGATCGCCGCTCCCAAGACTTTATTGAGGGCTTGCACTATTTCTTAGGTGTGACCGAGGCAAATAAGCGGGATGATTTCATGTGCTGTCCATGTGCCCTATGTAAGAATTTAAATGAATATTCAAGCTCAATGAGTCTTCATTCACATTTGCTTAAGTCAGGTTTCATGTCAAACTATATATGTTGGACTAAGCATGGAGAAAGCGGGGTCATGATGGTAGAAGGTGAAGGAGAAGATTTAGACATTGATGACATTATTGCTCAGTATGGTGCCTTTGATGATACTACAATGGGGGGAGATAAAGAAGAGGTAGCGGTAGAAGATGATCTCGGTGATGCTCTTGGCGATGCCATTCGTGATGCACAACAAGAATGGGAAAGTGAAAAAGAGAAAGTTAAGTTCGAGCGCATGCTTGAGGATCATAGGAAGTTGCTATACCCGACGGCCGAAGAGGGGCAAAAAAAGCTAGGTACAACACTGGAATTGCTATAGTGGAAGACAAAGAATGGTGTATCCGACAAGGCATTTGGGAATTTATTAAACCTCATAAAGAAGATGCTTCCGAAGCCAAATGAATTGCCCACCACTACGTACGAAGCAAAAAAGGTTGTCTGCCCTTTGGGATTAAAAATCCAGAAGATACATGCATGTCCTAATGACTACATCCTCTACCATGGCAATGAATACGAGAATTTGGATGAATGCCCGGTATGTAAAGCATCGCGGTATAAGATCAGGCGCGATGATCCTAGTGACGTCGAGGGTGAACAACGTCCTAGAAAGAAAATCCCTGCCAAGGTTATGTGGTATGCTCCTATAATACCACGCTTAAAACGTTTGTTCAGAAATAAAGACCATGCAAAGTTGTTGCGGTGGTATAAAGAAGACCGTAAGGTAGACAATATGCTAAGACGCCCAGCTGATGGGTCCCAGTGGAGAGCGATAGACAGGGAATTTCCAGAGTTTGCAAATGAGGCTAGAAACTTAAGGTTCGCCTTAAGTACAGATGGTATGAATCCTTTTGAAGAGCATAGCACTAGTCATAGCACTTGGCCAGTTACTCTATGTATCCACAACCTTCCTCCATGGTTATGCATGAAGTGGAAGTTCATTATGATGTCGATCCTCATCCAAGGTCCGAGGCAACCTGGCAACGATATTGATGTCTATCTGAAACCATTAGTTGAAGAACTTCTAGTTTTATGGAACAAACCAGGTGTACGTGTCTGGGATGAGTACAAACAAGAACACTTTGACCTACGAGCAATGTTGTTCGTAACAATCAATGATTGGCCTGCTTTAAGTAATCTTTCAGGTCAGACAAATAAAGGATATACTGCATGCACACATTGTTTGATGACCTTAACAGTATATATTTGAAAAGATGTCGAAAGGTCATGTACCTTGGCCATCGTCGATTCCTTCCTTTGAATCACCAAGTAAGAAAGAAAGGGAAGCATTTTAAAGGTAAGCCAGACCACCGGAAGAAGCCTCATAACCGAACCGGGGAAGATGTACTCGCAATGGTCAAGGATGTGAAAGTAGTATTTGGAAAGGGACAAGGCAGTGAATCTGTTCCCAAAGATGCTAAGGGACACGCACCCATGTGGAAGAAGAAGTCCATCTTTTGGGAGCTACCCTATTAGCAAGTCCTAGAGGTCCGCAATGCAATCGACGTGATGCACCTGACAAAGAATCTTTGTGTGAACCTGTTAGGATTCATGGGTGTGTACGGGAAGCCAAAGGATTCACTTGAAGCACGCCAGGACTTGCAGGGCATGAAAGAACGAGACAACCTTCATTCAGAGAAGACAGATGATGGACGTCATTACTTAAGTCCTGCTAGCTACACGCTTAGCAAACAAGAGAGGGACAGCATGTTCGAATGTCTAAGCAGCATCAAGGTCCCATCGGGATTCTCCTCCAATATAAAGGGTATAATAAATGTGCCAGATAAGAAATTCCTAAACTTAAAGTCCCACGACTGCCACGTGCTTATGACGCAATTGCTTCCAGTTGCTTTAAGAGGAATTCTACCTCCACATGTACGTCTAGCCACCGTGAAGCTATGTGCATTCCTCAATGCAATTTCTCAGAAGGCAATCAATCCAGTGGAACTAGCTACTCTACAGAATGATGTGGTTCAATGTCTTGTCAGCTTTGAGTTGGTGTTCCCTCCATCCTTCTTTAATATCAAGACACACCTCCTAGTTCATTTGGTGAAGGAGATTAGTATTCTTGGACCTGTGTTCTTACATAACATGTTCCCCTTCGAGAGGTTTATGGGAGTCTTGAAGAAATATGTGAAAGTCTGTTCTAAGCCTAAAGGAAGCATCGCCCAGGGCTATGGAATAGAGGAGGTCATTGAGTTCTGTGTTGACTTTATTCCTGACCTTGCCCCGATTGGCGTTCCCAAATCACGGCACGAGGGGAGACTCAGTGGTAAAGGAACTTTAGGGAAGAAAACATATATCGGCATGGAAGACGATTATTTTAATAAAGCACACTACACAGTTCTTTAGAACTCGTCATTGGTGCATCCGTACATCGAGATACATAAGGAGTTCTTATGATCCAAGTTTTCAGGGAAGACTAAAGCTTGGATTAGGTGTCAGCACATGGAAAGTTTCAGTGGTTGGTTGCGAAAAGAATGTCAAGGCGATGACAATATTGATGAGCAACTGTATTTGTTGGCTAGGCAGCCATCGTGGCATATCCTCATGTACCAAGGGTACGAGATAAATGGGAATACATTTAGTGGTGTTCGCATAGATGGCACAGATCCAAATGGGAATATACAAATATATTATGGCTGCATAGAAGAGATATGGAAACTAGACTACGCACCTAATTTTAAAGTCCCTTTGTTCCGGTACCAATGGGTGAAGCTGACCGGAGGAGGGGTAACAGTCGACAAAGAGTATGGAATGACAACAGTGGACCTCAACAATATTGGGTACAAAGAGGAACCATTCGTCCTTGCTGCCGATGTGAGTCAGGTGTTCTATGTGAAAGACATGTCTACAAAATCAAAGAGAGGAAAAAACGAAGACATCAACTCAATGATCAATGAGCCAAAGCGCCACAAAATTCTTTCTAGGAAAATAAATATAGTGGAAATTGAAGACAAGTCAGACATGTCAGAAGATTACGAAAGAAATGTCCGAATTCCACCCTTTATAGTAAAGAAAGATTCAAGCATCATGTTAAATGATGAAGACACTCCATGGTTACGACAAGATCATAACCAAGGGTCATATGTCAAAAAGAAATTCACTGTTGTGCCCGCATGATACAACGATGCATGTTTAATATATTATGTTTTAGAGACGAATATTATGTAATATGTTATGCAAGTTTGACCAAGTCAAATTTGGTCAAATGAAAAAACAACACTTTGACTCTAGTATTATGAACTCTAAATGACTTCAAATTAAAAAGTTTTGAATACCAGGTTTGTTAAACTCAAAAAGATCTACAATTGTTGTTTTGGTGAACTTTCCATTTGAGAAAGTTTGGATGGTTCAAATTTATGATTTTTAAATTTCGACGCCTACAAACTAGTTTTCGGAACCCTAGATTGTCTCAAATTGAAAAGTTTTGAATACCAAGTTTGTTCATCTCATCAATATCTACAATCCTTATATAGGTCATTTTTTCATTTGAGAAAGCTTGAACAAAATGTAGTTCAAATTTCACAAGTGTGTGACATAGTTTTAGAAAGTTTATATGAGATTCAAGAAGTTGTGACTAGTGTTTGATAAAAATTTCTCAAATGAGAAAATGAGCTATGTAACAATTGTAGATATTGCTGAGATGATCAAACTTGGTATTCAGAGTTTTTCATCTGAGGTCATTTAGTGTCTCATTTGAGCAAGTTTGACCAAGTCAAATTTGGTCAAATAAAAAAATAACACTTTGACTCTAGTATTATGAACTCTAAATGACTTCAAATTGAAAAGTTTTGAATACCAAGTTTGTTAAACTCAAAAAGATCTACAATTGTTATTTTGGTCAACTTTCCATTTTAGGAAGTTTGGACGGTTCAAATTTGTGATTTTTAAATTTCGACGCCTACAAACTAGTTTTCGGAACCCTAGATTGTCTCAAATTGAAAAGTTTTGAATACCAAGTTTGTTCATATCATCAATATCTACAATCCTTATATATGACATTTTTTCATTTGAAAAAGCTTAAACAAAATGTAGTTCAAATTTCACAAGTGTGTGACATAATTTTAGAAAGTCTATATGAGATTCAAGAAGTTGTGACTAGTGTTTGATAAAAATTTCTCAAATGGGAAAATGAGATATGTAACAATTGTAGATCTTGCTGAGATGATCAAACTTCATATTCAGAGTTTTTTCATCTGAGGTCATTTATTGTCTCATTTGAGCAAGTTTGACCAAGTCAAATTTGGTGAAATGAAGAAACAACAGTTTGACTCTAGTATTATGAACTCTAAATTACTTTAAATTGAAAAGTTTTGAGTACCAAGTTTATTAAACTCATCAATATCTACAATTGTTGTTTTGGTCAACTTTCCATTTGAGAAAGTTTGGACGGTTCAAATTTGTGATTTTTAAATTTCGACGCCTACAAACTAGTTTTCGGAACCCTAGATTGTCTCAAATTGAAAAGTTTTGAGTACCAAGTTTGTTCATCTCATCAATATCTACAATCCTTATATAAGCCATTTTTTCATTTGAAAAAACTTGAACAAAATGTAGTTCAAATTTCACAAGTGTGTGACATAGTTTTAGAAAGTCTATATGAGATTCAAGAAGTTGTGACTAGTGTTTGACAAAAATTACTCAAATGGGAAAATGAGCTATGTAACAATTGTAGATCTTGCTGAGATGATCAAACTTGTTATTCAGAGTTTTTTCATCTGAGGTCATTTAGTGTCTCATTTGAGCAAGTTTGACCAAGTCAAATTTGGTCAAATGAAAAAACAACACTTTGACTCTAGTATTATGAACTCTAAATGACTTAAAATTGAAAAGTTTTGAATACCAAGTTTGTTAAACTCAAAAAGATCTACAATTGTTATTTTGGTCAACTTTCCATTTGAGAAAGTTTGGACGGTTCAAATTTGTGATTTTTAAATTTCGATGCCTACAAACTAGTTTTCGAAACCCTAGATTGTCTCAAATTGAAAAGTTTTGAATACGAAGTTTATTCATCTCATCAATATCTACAATCCTTATATAGGCCATTTTTTCATTTGAGAAAGCTTGAACAAAATGTAGTTCAAATTTCACAAGTGTGTGACATAGTTTTAGAAAGTCTATATGAGATTCAAGAAGTTGTGACTAGTTTTTGATAAAACATTCTCAAATGGGAAAATAAGCTATGTAACAATTGTAGATCTTGCTGAGATGATCAAACTTGGTATTCAGAGTTTTTTCATCTGAGGTCATTTAGTGTCTCATTTGAGCAAGTTTGACCAAGTCAAATTTGGTCAAATGAAAAAACAACACTTTGACTCTAGTATTATGAACTCTAAATGACTTTAAATTGAAAAGTTTTGAATATAAAGTTTGTTAAACTCAAAAATATCTACAATTGTTGTTTTGGTCAATTTTTCATTTGAGAAAGTTTGGACGATTCAAATTTGTGATTTTTAAATTTCAACGCCTACAAACTAGTTTTTGGAACCCTAGATTGTCTCAAATTGAAACGTTTTGAATACCAAGTTTGTTCATATCATCAATATCTACAATACTTATATAGGCCATTTTTTCATTTGAAAAAGCTTAAATAAAATGTAGTTCAAATTTAGCAAGTGTGTGACATAGTTTTAGAAAGTCTATATGAGATTCAAGAAGTTGTGACTAGTGTTTGATAAAAATTTCTCAAATAGGAAAATGAGATATGTAACAATTGTAGATCTTGCTGAGATGATCAAACTTCGTATTCAGAGTTTTTTCATCTGAGGTCATTTAGTGTCTCATTTGAGCAAGTTTGACCAAGTCAAATTTGGTCAAATGAAAAAACAACACTTTGACTCTAGTATTATGAACTCTAAATGACTTTAAATTGAAAAGTTTTGAATATAAAGTTTGTTAAACTCATCAATATCTACAATTGTTGTTTTGGTCAACTTTCCATTTGAGAAAGTTTGGACGGTTCAAATTTGTGATTTTTAAATTTCGACGCTTACAAACTAGTTTTCGGAACCCTAGATTGTCTCAAATTGAAAAGTTTTGAATACCAAGTTTGTTCATCTCATCAATATCTACAATCCTTATATAGGCCATTTTTTTATTTGAAAAGTTGTAAAAGAAATATATCATTCATGTGTATTTATATACATGCCCTTATTTCCATGTTTTTAGATTATTCGATTCCAAAGCCTATACTTTATTATTGTTTATCCTTAAAAAATACTACATTTTCTTTATTTTTATAGGTTCAACAAAAATTTACGTGTCAATTTTGGTCAAAAACCGAGAAAAATTGAAAACATTGACGTTAGAATAATGTGATAATAAATTTCCTATCGAATAATATTAGTTTTATTAATTTTAAGTTACAAATATATTTTTGCATTAACAAAATACTTAGTATTAGTAACATTTATATTCTATATTCATAAAAGAAATTAAAAACTTTAGGTTACAAAATTTTCCTATTTACAATAAATAATTAGTTAATTAATAGTATTTTTTTAAAATAAATATTGCAAAGTATTGAAGTTGCTATGGAATTAATTGATTAACCTAGTATTAAACAAAATCAAAATCCTGTGCCTTTCCAATTACAAATCAAGGGTTGCCAAAATTTTTCGAACCCTTCATCCCAAACCGGGCCAAGAACCGGACTAAAGGGTGGGCGGCAATTTGATTGCCTACTTAAAAAATACTTTTGTCCCGATCAGTAACACCAACCGGGACTCAAAAGCCTTTAGTCCCAAGTTAGTCTTACACCGGGGACTAAAGGGTCCCGACCTATGTATATCGAACGGTTTCATCTTCTACTTTTCGATCTACACGTCGATCATCGCCGCCACCCATCTTCGATCTCGCCTCAAATCGCCCAGACCCATTGCCCGTCGAGCGAGCTCGTCTCTGCCATGCGCCACCGTCGTCTTCTACCCCGCTTGCCATTCGCGCCATCCGCCTGCTCCAGCATCATGTCGTCGTCTCTCTCCGCCAGATCCTGTCTCCACCGCCGCACCCGATCGAGCCCACGCCTCCGTCGCCGACCGCTTTCACTTGCCTCGTCGCCGAGCCCTCCGCCAAGCCTCCGCAGACGTCGTTCGTTCTCATGAGCGAGGTGCTCAGCTTCGACCCTGCGTGGCTGACCAAGACACCTCTCCGGCCCGCCATCCGCCCAACCACCTCTAGCTAGCTAGCTCTCTCGCCATATATTGTTAGATTTAATTAGTAGTTTAATGTTAGCTGCCCTTCTCAGTATTAAAATGTTAGATAGTTTTTGATATATATATTAGATTAAAATGTATTAAAATTTAATTAGTAGTTTATTATTGTTAGTTTTTAGTTAGTTTTTAGATAGTTTTTGATATATGTTAGATTTAAATGTATTAAAATTTAATTAGTACTTTATTTAGATAGTTTTTTAGATAGTTTTTTATTATAGTTTTTGATATATGTTAGATTAAAATGTATTATCTATTACTAGTTTATCTAATTTCATGTTAGATTTATTTAATTGGATTTAGTAATTATATATTCTATCTCTCTATATATATCTAGAGAGAGATTCTATTTGTATACATATGTACTTAATTATTTCTATATGTATATATACATGTATTTATTTTCATGTGTTGAGACAGAGAGAAAATTGTATCTAGAGAGACATTCTATGTGTTATCACATGCATATCTAGAGATATAGACATATGCACTTATTTCTATGTGTTGAGAGAGAGAGAAAATATATTGTATCATTCTATGTGTATTTATATACATGTACTTATTTCCATGTTTTTAGATCGAAAGTGTTTTTGATTCGATTCCAAAGCCTATACTTTATTATTGTTTATCCTTATGAAATATTATGTGTTATTATATTTAATTGGATTTAGTAATTCTATATGTGTTATCACATGTACTTATGTTGTGTACCATAGTAATTCTATCTATGTGTTATCTTGAAGATACAAATGGCTGCTCCGGATGATGACATAATGGCGGATATTATCAACGCCGGCACCAATGTGGATGTAGATGACATGAGTCCAGCTTTCTATTGATTATGAGGATATCCCTGAATATGCTTGGTGGTTGAAGATCAACAAATTGTCGCGCAGAAAATATCTTGGCGAGGTATATTCGATTATCTATCATCTCTTATAGATGCATGCGTCACGTATATTTGTTGTTAATCGTTGTGTTTCTACTCATGTAGCCGGTCTCTGGATCTACATCAACCACCGACAAAAGTAGGAAAGTCCGAGGGCCAAAAAAGCCAATAGAGGGCCGTTTCATAATATCAGAATTCGACACTGACACCGGCAAACCATTGGGACCACATGCTCAGACATATGTCAATCAATGTGGGTTCATTGTAAGGGATAGGATCCCAGTTAGTGCTCGTGTATGGAAGCAGAAGATATCTGCTCCTAATGTTAGTTTTGTATCTGATCGTGACAAGAACCTAGCTTGGAGAGATATCACTCAGCATTTCACATTACAAGCAAATGATGCTTTGAAGGAGCTAGTGAGGGATTGGACAATGAAGAAGATGGCAATATTGTTCCAGAGTTGAAAGAAGACATTGTATAAAAAGTTTATCTTGAAGAATGCTACGCCGGATTTCAATGCTAAGGCGTTTGTCAAGTTGGAGTCCCATTGGGATGCCTTCGTAGAATACAAGACATCTCAAGGCAGGTGAGGAACGTGATGATGAATCGGTAAATGCTGCCCGATGTAAGCAATACCATCATCACATGGGATCAGGTGGTTATAGGAGTGCTATTCCCATGTGGCAGAACCTAGAAGTAGAGATTACTGCCAAGGGAATCATACCTGAAACAATAGAGAAGAACTGGCCTCAACGCGCGAAGAATTGGTTCTACGCTCATGGGGGAAGCCTAGACCCAGACACTGGCAAGCTAATTTTTGGCCAAAAAATTGAGAGAGCAACACAGAGACTAGCTCATGCTAGGGAAGAAGCTGATAGTGGTGTTTTCAAGCCCAACAGAGAGAAGGATGAATTGACATATGCCCTAAAGAATCCTGAACACGGTGGTCGAACAAGAGGCTATGGGCGGTTCCGTGGCTACACGCATTCCTAGCGGACACAAGGATACCTCTGAAGCCGTCGAGAGAAAGAAGTATGAGAGGAGGCGAAGCGAATCCATGCATTGGAGCAATTTGTTGATGAGTCACGACAAGCATTGCTTGAATCACGTGAACGAGAAAAATCTCTTGAAGCAAGAATGCGTAAGGAGATCAAGAGGCAAGTGCAACTAGCAATGAGTCAAATGCAATCGCAATCAACGCCAGAGTCACCATTAGCCCCGTTAGTCGATGAAAGCGGTTGTGCTTCTACGAGCTGCCAGCTTATTCAAGACGGCCAAGTTGCGCTTCTCCGTTGATGACATTACCGAGCCTCTAACAACATGTGAGCTGCACATTCCGTATGGTAATAATGCATCAATCATGGTGGTCATGCCGGGTTGTATCTCCAATAGATCGAACGAAGACACCAAGAATCCATGGGTCGATTATTCAACTTTGGATATGCTAGCGTCTCGATTCGATAGAGTGCTCAAAGGTTACAACAATGTTTCTCTTGACATTAAAGGCGGTGATGGGGAGAAGACACTAGGAGAAGCGAAGAGAAGACATTTATTCAATGGCGCAAACGCTTCATCATCATTCCTAGGGCGCCACCGCTTCCCTACCTCACCCTAGGTACGAATGAAAGTGAATGAAATATTATTTTCCATTAATTTTCTATTGGCTTCAAAAATAATTGACACACAACTTGTTTTTGTAGCGGGGTCTCCCCCTAGCCTAATCATTCATTCCCCATCTCATCACAAATGCGTCATGGGGCGAGACGACTTCATCCCCACGCGATCGCCAACTCCTACACCGCCCCATCGCCTCCACAACAATCTCCAATTAGTACACCCGCCCCACCGCCTCCACAACGATCTCCAACGCCTCCATGCCGGTCTCCACCAACACCGCCTCATCGCCCACGCCGGTCTCTCCAACACCGCCTCCCCCCCCTCCACAACGACGCACTACAAAGATCGTCTAAGGTCTCGGCAAAAAGAAAAGACCCTCGAGAAAAAGAGTTATTTCTCAAGAAATACTTCTGAAAAGACCGATGAGCAAATAGCAAACAAGAAGACAAAAAGTGAAAGATTTTTTATAGATATCAAAAACAAGAGCCAAGCCAAGCGAAGCTTAAGGAGAAGCCGTACTTTTACATACCACGAGATGTGCTGAGGCAGAAGGTCGATACTCACAAGAAAAAGATGAAAGCACATATGGCTCAACAGAAGCCATGTAGTTTGGATATCAATCCATGCAGAAGAATATATCCAAGTAGTACCACTACTTGTACTACTACTTTCACTATTGCTACTACTACTACCATTGGTTCTTCTACTACTACCACTATTGCTACAACTACTACCATTAGTTGTACTACTACTACTACCACTACTTCTACTACTACTACCACTAATTCTACTACTAATACTACCACTAGTTGTACTAATACTACCACTAGTACAACTAATACTACTACAACTACCACTACCTCGACAATAATAAGTGAGAAGGCATACCTAACGGGCGACGGGGTAGGGGTGCGGCCGGGATCGGGAAGTCGGGGAGTGGTCGAGCACCGGATGGCGTCGGGGCAATGTGGTCCACCACGGGCGGCAAGCAAGGAGGCAAGGCCAAAAAAAAAAGCGCGGCCGGCGCAGGTCAGGGTCGGTCGGGCGGCGCTGGCTAGGGAAGGGCTGGCCGGGGCATGGCGGTCGAGAGGGCACGTATGACACACGTGACGGCGTGGCGCGTGGCGGCCAGGGCAGGAGGGCTCGGTGGCCGAGGTAAGCGGGCATGCAAACACTGGCAAGCGTCCGGGCAACCCCATTAGCAGGCATCCAGCTGTGACCGATCGTGAAGCTGGATGAATGTAGGGCGCGGAACTGTGTGTGTACATGCGGGCGGGCGGCGGCGTGGCGCAGGGTGGCTAGTTAGTGCCCACCTTGGCCGGTCAAAAACCGCTAAGTCCGCGGCTTTGCCTAGTGCCGGATCAGGGAGGCACAGGCGTATTTGATATCACATGTGGAGATGTCCTGATTTGAAAGCATCGTACGTGACAACGTGCACGAAATCTTCTGAAATTTTTATCATAGCCTCCACATATGATATCACGACATCTCAACAAGTTTCATGATTTTGGACTTCGTTTGTTTGCTTTTTATAGAATTTATAAACACTTCACACGCAATTTTCGCGGACATGTTTCGTGAACAAGATGTCCGAAATTTTGGGTCCGTTCTGAATACTGACCTCTCACAACACTCACTAACATGACTATCAATTTTCAATCATTAAACTCCATTATTCGTATTACCACGTGCGTTCAAATTTCTAATTTCAAAAAAATTCAATTAAACGAAATAAAGTAACTAAATATAACAAAAAGCCACAAAAATCCCCAAATTGTAACTAGGAGTTCTGGTGCTTTAAAAAGGCTGCACAAAAAAATTGGAGGCCAAAAACAAAAAAAAAAAAAAAAAACTTTGCCGAGTGCCGGGGCATGGCACTTTCGGCAAAGGTGTCTTCTGCGAGTGCCGACCATCGGGCACTTTTCGGCAAAAATGTTTTAAATTTTTTTTTTAAAATTTCCTCTTTGCCGAGTGCATCCACAGGAGCACTCGGCAAAGAAATAATAAAAAAAAATTAAATCTTTGCCGAATGCCGTCCAGGGGGCACTCGACAAAGTATTTTAAAAATAAAAAAATTTATTTGCCGAGCGCCAAATCTAAGACGGCAAAGAATTTTTTTTTAAAAAAAATTTACATCTTTGCCGAGTGCCAGATCTGGGGCACTCGGCAAAGAAATTAAAAACAAAAAAAACAAATCTTTGCCGAGTGCCTAACCGCAGGCGCTCGGCAAAGAAAGAAGGTCAGGATGGACGCCGTTTTACGGGCAGCCTATGACGAGTGTAGAGATTTTGCCGAGGGTCTGGCACTCGGCAAAGAAGTCCTTTGCCGAGTGCCCGTGTTTGCCGAGTTTCTGGCACTCGGCAAAGAAATCTTTGCCGAGTGCAATTCTTTGCCGAGTGTCCGATTTTTGACACTCGGCAAAGAATTTTGCACTCGGCAAAGTCTCTGTTTCCAGTAGTCGTAGCTACCTGTGTACCAAAACTCACGGCAGTTCATCAAATATATGATATTTTACAGAATATTATCTTTCTAGGAATACATTTCTGAGATGCAATTTTCATCTATGCCAATGTATACAGGTGTCAAATATATGTGTCGGATCATCATCATGCTGCAATAGAGATAGATCTACTTGTCGATGCTATGGCGGCAAAATCTCTATTGTTTCTATTACTAACACTAGCTCCTTTTAAACTTAATACAGGCTACTTTAAAATTGTACTAAATCCGTTCTAAATTATAGTTCGTTTGATTTTTTTGACTTCAAGTTTGACCACTCGTCTTATTTAAAAAATTATGCTACATATCACTTCATTTGTTGTGGCTTGCTTTATTAACAAAAGTTCTTCGAGAATGACTTAAATTCGACTATGTTTGCATACTTTTTTTGAATAAGACGATCGGTCAAACTTGAGGTCAAAAAAGTCAAACGAATTATAATTTGGAACGGAGGGAGTATAAACTAATGCTCTACAAGACACGCTAAAATTATCAAATTAATGTATATATACCTAAAAATTCTGACAATCAATTTGGTAAACTTTATTCATCGCTGAAGGCAATAGTCATTGGACTATTTATTTCCCAACAGATTGGACCTAATATGTCTATATATAAACACTATACACATTTATCATTATGAGAAAAAAATTAATCCAAGTACCCTCAAATGCTTCTAAATTCTATCATCAACACTATGAAACAGGAAAGTTTCAAATTTACCAATGACTTTCGATCTAAAACGTTGTCCGGATGGCCGCCTAAATAGGTTTGTGTTTAATTTACCCCACAAATACTTCAGTTTGTCCAATCTATCCCCTAAGATTTGTATTTTTTGTTTCTGCACATTCAACTTGAATTTTGTGGGGTGCTACCTGACATTATAAATTATGTAAGAAAATAAATTATAATTTTTCATAATTATTTTTGAATCTCTTGTATCTATATGTTAATTTACTATTAGGTCCAAACATATAAAAATAATGATGAAAATTATATTATGATGTAACATATTTTCCCATAAAGTTTAAATTTAAAACTCATGGAGAAAAAAATACAAATCTTATTAAGGGATAGATTGGGCCAACAGAACTTCTATAGGATAAATAGAACACAAAATTAGGGAGTAAATGGGACTTTTCCTTAGGAAAAACTGACACAAGTACCTCGATGTCTAATTCTATATACCCTACCTTTGACATTACGAAAAATACTAACATAGATCATTCAAATATTTGCTTTTTACATTGTCCACATTTACCACTAGAATAAATTTGGCAGTAATTACCTCAAAATAAGCGCCTTGTGTCATGACATATGATTTGAAAACAACACCCCTCTCTATGGTTGAGTAATTGAATATTATTCATAAACTAATAATAGACTAATTGAGAAATTGAAAGGAGTTCAAATTTATATGTGTCGTGGAAGATTGAGAAAAAAAATTGGGCATTATAGTCATGTCCTTATCAGTACCTCCAATTAAATTGGTGCATGAATAAGGGTTGCCTCAAGTTCCCAACCTTTCACTAGTATGGTTAAATCGCCCATGAACAGTTGATGATGAGCCGAGGTAGTAGCCCTTTTAGCTATCCCATACTACAACTCAAGCCGAATCCACGCGGTTATATCTAGTCACCACTAGATACTAGGCTTATCATGCCCATAAATAATATGTGGTTTGTACGAGTGGTTACTCTGACTCACTATGACAAAGAGGCAGTCCTTAACTTCTCCATGAGCTATGCTACTCAAGATCTCACACTCGCACGAGCCTTACCCCTCATTGAGCTATATCTCACAAGCAAGTTTATCTACTTAAGTCAAGTTCAAGGTTGTCCATAATAAATTTATAGAGCCTATCAAGTTTTCCTTTTCCTTCAAGTTTTAATTGATTAAGAAACCCAGTGTACCTTCCTATAACGTGCGAATGTGAGTTCCCACTCACATTCGAATTCTATCAAGTCTAGGTCAACTAAGTGGGATATACGTCCGATTACAAAGAGGTTATTAACTAAGTCTATTAGCTTAGGTGTGAGTTGAGCTACCATTAATGAATCAAAATTTGTTTAATTAACATCCTTATCGTGAGTGCACTACCTTTTTAACATATGAAACATATATAAGTATCCAAAATAGGGCTTCTTAGATAGAGGTGCCTGCATGTCATGATGGTTTGGTGATATTAAGCCATCATGACTAGTTGTATACGAGCATTACGTTATGTTGACCTACAAGAGAGCGATAACAAAGGTCAATTCAGAAGGACTCGAGCAAATCAATAAATTTGGATAAACGAGATGGTAAGGTTTAATAAGATAGAGAGGATCATAAACAAGATCTTATGGAGGTTTATAAGGTTGATATTACGTTAGGATGGGTCAGGGTCAGGTTGGCTAAGCCTCAAGATTAAGGCATAACTAAGTGTGACTTTCTTGTGATTCATCAGATAGTCCCACATGAAAGGAAGGACAGTTCATGGATTGTGGTTAAGGGAAAAGATTATGTAGGGCTTTTGGTGGTGTTGATGGATAGTTCGTCATGGATTACGTGTGATGCCTATGGTGGTGTTGGTGGTTAAGGGAAAAGTTACTAGATAGTCAGTGGAGTCGTGATATAATTCCTCATGGGTTGATAGAGGGTATGTCAAGTGTGTCTAACGTGTGATGCCTATGGAAAGCTTCCGTGTAGAACAACAAACAGTCCATCGATGTTGAACGGATAGTCCGTGGAATCCTAGTTTGTCGTGCCTTTGGGTAAAGGACTAAATGTGTCATGAAACGATCCATGCATTCATGGACAATCTATCAAAATCGGAATGAAGGCCTATCAAATAGTCAAATGAACCTATGTTCATAGGTGTTTTTAGTGTTCTTGATGTCTACAGTCTAGGGCTTGTGAAGGGTGTTCCTAGGGTCTGTTAGGGACTTCAAAGGTGTGCTTGTGCAAAGTCCTAGGGTTGTGTAGCCTATGGTATGGTCAACATTCATGCCTCTAGTGTGGGGTACTCTATTCTAGATTTTGAGATTGGGAGCAAGATCGAGTGGGAGATGATGTTGAACTTACTTATATGGGGGTCTCAAACATGCATCCACGAAGCTCAAGCTTCACTACTTATCCTTCTTGTGCCATGGGAGAGGCTTGATTCGATATTGAAGAGTAAGAGGAAATTTGCCTTGCATATGAGCAAATGAATTAGGGAGATGAACACAAGGGTTTGATTGATGAGGATCATGAGCTTACACTTGAGATGGAGGTGGCAGTCTTGATCTCAGCTTCACCTTCTCCTTCGTCCAACATGAACACAAGCATTAGGATTTGGGATGAGCTCATGAGAGTGAGTTTGAGAGAGACCATTGAGCTCTTACACTTGTGTCCTTCTTTGTGACACTTGAATCATGTCACAATTGCACCCTACTCAATCTTTTTCACCATGTTGTCGTGGTTATATCTTGAGTTGTATACTTTCCTTTCCAAGTAGACAACTCTTTCTTGAGCCTTTCCACCTCTCTTTCATGAGTTCATTGTTCTCCACCTCAATGAAGTCATCACATGTCTAATGTCTTAGAAAATAAACACAGAGTAGCTATGAAAAGGGAAAACTATGTATAGGATGAGAAAGCAATGTATATAGAGAACTAATTGAGTAGTTCATCACAGTCGGATATAGATTACGTAGCATCTATATATCTATTGTCTTAGAAAATAAATAAAGAAAAAACATATAAATCATATATATGCAATTTTTATTAGTCACAGATATTAGACATTAAGATCTAGCTAATTGTTATGTCTCTTGATATTGTAGCATGTGCGGAAGCACGTGTCGATGAACCAGTACGTGAAACAAATGACCGGTGATAGAGAAGATCCGACAGAGGAGACGATCCCAGTTTTGAAGAGCATGACAAAAACCGAATATTGAGATCAAATTTAGTAGAGGTAATGAAGATACCAATTGTTTAGTTGGTAATCAATCATTAACAATTGGGTTAGTTGGCAATCAGTCAGCGTTACATACGTTGGAACCATCCTGCTGACCACCGAGCAACTGATTTAATTAGGCGGCGTTCAATGATTACCAGTGGCTAACTGTGGTAGCAAGCTGAAGTTGACGTTAGGGTTATTAATTAGGACGTACGTACTGTATGTAGCAGCCTACTGCACAGCAGGTCGTCGTCAACCTTAGCAACAACTAATCCAACAACTCAACCCGCCTGGACGACTATAGAACACACACAAACTCAAATTCGTCGTTGTAACCTACCAGCGAGCCCAATGCAATGCAGGCATATGCAGGCATGCAGCATCTGTCTCCGCCTTCACCAAATTTTCTTGACAGAGAAGCAAGAGAGGACGTACGAGAGGGAGAAGTTGAACCCGGTTCATGCATGAAATCCTAACCCTCCAGAATCGATCGAGACATGCACGCGTTTTAATTCGCCATCGCTGCAGGCGTGAACGTGATCCCTACACCAGATGCTGCTGCGCTGTGACTACTGCAGCATCGCGTCGTTCGCAGGCAACCTCTGCTATATCTATATATGTACATACAGTGCCACCATCTATATATAGACATTATTATATATATGTATGTTGCTCTCTCATCTGATTGATAAGATGACAAGTCTCACTCCTCTCCCAAATATATATAGCTCGTCAACACAAGCACCCTTCATTTGCTCATAAGAATCGTCTTCACTTGCAAATTAAGGTGAACTTTCGTACCCTGTCATAAAGAAGAAAGAATTTGTAGTATTTATTAGCTAGTGAGTTGGTTCGATCTCTGCAAAAGTGCAACAGGGAACACAAATTAAAAGGCACATTTCTTTCTAGACCTTTCCTACTAATTAAGCTGAGTTCACGCATGGCATGCGCATGCAAGTTTGTGTGGTGCAGAGATGGGCAAGTTGAAGATCACGGTGGACCTGGCCCTACTACAGATATCATTTGGGGCGGCTCAAAACCATTTGTAGGGACGGTTTGGCCAGCCGCCCCTACCAAACCGTCTACAAATTAATCATGCATTTGTAGGGAACCGTCCCTACAAATCGATTTGTAGAGGAGGCTGGTGTTATCAGTCGCCCCTACAAATCGATTTGTAGGGGCGGCTGTAGTACCAGTCGTCCCTATAATACTTATTTATAGGGGCGGTTTAGTCTAGAACCGTCATTACAGTATATTTTTTCGACAAAAAAAATTTTAAATTTACAATTCAAATTCGACCAGAACCGCCCTGTTTGTTTCCGCGTATTCCCGCGTTCGCGTTGCGAGTGAGCGATCAACGTTCCGATCCGCGTTCGCTCAACGTCCCACCGAACGCCCCACGACCAACGTTTCGAACCGCGTTCGCTCAAGAGTATTATATAAACTACAAGCACAAGAGTATTATATAAACTACAATTACAAGTCCAATTCACAAGAATATATACAATCCATCATTAAATAGACATAATTCACAAGGTAAAACCAATGTCAAATTCTATACACATTGTTATTAACGGCCTAGAGCTAGCCTTTCAGTCTCACGAATGTGTTGGTACTGATGATTTATATCTAAGTCAGACTCTCGATCATGGTAGGTGCCTTTGACGTGTACAATCTGGTCCAATATGAAGTTGCAAAGGTCGCCGACGAGCTCTAAGAGTTGGTCATCCTTGTATGGGTCTCTTTTCATTTCTTTCTCTTCTTTCCACTACAAGAGAACAAGTTTCGGTTTAGTATTTCATACCATGTACGAAGCTTTTATGCCACGGGTGAAGAGGTTCAAACTTACCCTTAAAGGTTGTCTCCTGTAGGCACCGGTGTTACTCATCATAGAACATACATAGTATCCACAATATATATTCCTAGGCTTCTGCTTGGGGCACTGAAGAAGTAAGTTACACTTACCGCACATAGTGTTTTTATAGCCAGCTTTTCCTTCCTTACTGGATCATGCCTTCCGTGATGTTTAGTGACATAGAACCTAAATGCTCTGTTCGAATTATTTTAGCAAATACAACTTGTTAGTATCTAAAAGTGAACGTTACAAGTATGTATACAAACATATAAGTTAATGAGGATTCTCGATATGTATATGTCTTGAGAATCGATATGAAGTCTTTGTATATGTCATTGGGTCCCTATCTATTGAATCAAAGACCCATGCCATGCTCCTCTCAACATCAACGCCTATAAAAATCCAGTTGTTGCTGCATGAATTTAATCATAGAACTAGATAAGCTCTTTTGTATCGAATAAAATATATCGAACAAAGCTTTAAGTATAGAGTTGAACTTACTCGAAGTTGTATGGTAGCAATATAGTAGAGTGTTGTTGGAGAATTTTAAAAGTCAGGGCAATGTATGCCGAAACTTTAAGGGACTCTTCTCTTAGTTTCTTTGTACGGATGTGCTCTTTCTCCCGAAGGGTCTTTCCAGCAGCTAGCTCTTTGTCATCCAGTTTCCACTGTTTAGGGTAATTAAAATTTGTTTGTGCTATAGCTTGAGGGTCTATATATCCGGCTTTCACACTTGGCATTTGTTTTACAATGTGCACTTGCATTCTATAAATCACGGCGTGGGTTAGTTACAATAAAATTCAAAGATTACATTCATATCATATCGGGAGGACAAGGACTTACATGCACCACGTGCGAATTAGATCTATCTCCATTGCTTCAAGGTGAAAGCATGTCTGCATGTCATTGAAGTCAAAGACAATTTTCCCAGCTAGGCTTCCAAATGTGCCGGTGGGGAAGCATGCTTGTACGAGGTCTATGCTTGTTGGGAGAACACGTAAGTACCAATCATGGAACCTTCTTATTCCAAGTGGTAGGCACTGGATGTCCCGGTTTGATAGGAAGGGCTTGCCTCTTTCATATGTTTTTGGGTAATCCTTTGACCATTTGATGGCATCAACATTTGGATACTGCTTTGCTGTTTGGTGGAGTTTGCTAGTGACGGCCTCCTCAGAAGCCCATGATGGGACTTTTTTTAACTTGGTTCTCAGGTTTGAACTGGTCATGGGAATACCACTTGTGCACCGACGAGACGTCTTTCATCGATACATAAATTGGTCTTATGGTGATTGGATGCTTCTTTCGAAGTTCCCATTTAGGCATGTCCTCATCGTCTTGTGCATCACCTTCTTCAGGAGGCACTCGTTGTTCATGTATCGGCTGTGCTTGTTGAGAAGACTATGGCATCTCATCATGCACTTGCTCGGTACGAGATGGAGAAGGTTGTGGCTTATCAGGCACATGCTCGCTAGGAGGTAGGGAAGAATATGGCATCTCAGTAATGTGGTGGTCGCGAGATGGTGAAAGTATCTCCCCGACCTCAACAACTCGCTCCAAATTTGGGAGAGGGGGATGCAGCGAAGAAGCAGTCAATATAATGTCCTATTTGTGCCAGAGGATGAACTGCACCATTACGTCTCTGAGTAACACCAGCCCCTTGGGAGTTGCATAGTCTATCCTCCACTGCATAAACTCGGGCTTCACGGTATGCACCTCGACCTTAGTGTAGTCCGGCGGTATCTTATTATTGTGGTGTAAGCCATCGGGAGGATGTGCCACACCTGTTGCCACCTCCATCACAATGTTATGCTGGCCGCTGAGAAACACCAAGGTGCAACTAATTGGTTCCCGTATGTGATCGACGGGGGTTGTGGCTGTAGTGGAACCTTGGCTGCTAGGAACTTTCGGAGGGCTACCAACTAATGTCAGTTCTCCTGGCGGCGTCATTAATATCCGTGGCTCCGTAGATAGTCCTTGCTCCTCCAGTGCCTTCACAACTAGTGCCTTCACTTGGAGCTCAAGATTAGTCTCCTGGTCTCTATCATGTTTCTTGTACATGTGCCTATCCTCTTCGAATCTTTGCTTTCAGGTCATCCTTTTCCCTAGCCCCCTGGTGCGGCCTGTGTGCTCCTTGTTTCCCAAGCCAAGGCTAAGCTCGTCCCTCTCTCTGGAAGGACTGAATGAGCCCTTCTCCTTGTCTTCAGCATATTTCAGTATCCTTGATACTGCCTCTTGGGTCTCCGGCTTATCAAACTTAAGATTACCGCCGGATGATTCTGTACTCCTCACATATATCTAATTTCTTGAGCGTACCTTCAAATTCGTCACATCGATATTCCCAATAGTTGCGGCCTCTTTGTCCATCTTCCTAAACTGCTCTTCCTTGACATAGGAGCCACCGGGGCCTAGATGATGGTGGTGTTTGTTCCTCTTCGCCATCTCGGTGTTACGGGCACTGAGCTCCAATGCCTCCGGTGAAGTCTTCTGAGCCATGAGCTCCTCCCATTGACTAGGAGTTATGTTGCCGAACTCGTTGAAGGGAGTTAACCCCTTTTGGATATACTTCTTGTTGAGCTCCGACCTCCAACATCGGAATGACTCTCCCATCATCTTGAAAGCATTTTTTACTAGTTCATGCTTACCCTCCAGAAATCTAAAATTGAGCTTCAGCTGCCTATCCCATAGTTCATCCTTTTTCTTCTCTGGTACCTCTTTCCAGTTAGGGATTGCTGGGTTCAATTTATCTCTTACTAGGGCCCCGATCGCATTATGGAATTGTCCTCTTAATTCCTTCGGCTCAAGGATCTTCCTTGCTGGCCTGACCTCCGTTATCAAATAGCATGCCTTATCTGGATATTGATTTGCTTTTCTATCCCCTCATTTCCTCTTAGGCTTGGTAATCGTGGTTGTGTCTTGAGGTTGTGGAGCAGAGGCCTCAATGTCCGTCTCTGTGGCTGTTGCCTCTGCTCTCCTTTTCTCTACTCCGTCTTGTCCAGCGAGAGTCACGGACGTCGACGTTGACTTTTTCGAGTTTCAGGAGGGACCTGTATATACGACAGGTCAAAGTATTAGCAGAGGTAACACAGCCAAAGCTTTAGCAAAATTTATAAGCTAAGGCTTTATCTCTACCTCCTCGTTCATGTCAAAATCCTTGTCCAAATCTTCCTCCGTTGGCCTCCTTCTGGCTTCACGTGGGAAAGGATCCCTATGACTTACATATCCCTCTTCTGAGTCATCATCATCATCATCCTCTTCTTCTTCGCCTTCAGCAGCCTCTCATGTTCTTCCTTTTGCTCCCCCTTCCTTCTCGTCACACTGCTCCTGAGTAAGCATCACTTCTAAATCCTTTTCTAACTCGTTATTGAACTGCTCCTGAGTAAGTTGGTCCTCTAGTGCTTGTTCCTCATAGGTTGGCTGCTCATCATGCTCGGGGCATCGGGCTACACTGTCTGGTGTCCGCGACATTATTTCACGCTTTGTTCTAATAGATGCAAAAAAGTGTGCTTTAGGTACGCGAGAAGGTATAAGAAATTAAAAAGGTCTGTAAACCAAAGTAATCCTATAAAACAACAATATATCAAAAAAATAAGTAGTAGCAGTAGTAGAGGCCTTAGAAATATATCAATCATCATTTGATCATGAACTTGGAGCATCAAGGCATCATAACAGAGAAGAGAGGAGAAGGTAATGTAGGGGCGGCTGCTAATGATGCCAAGTTCCTCACAAGTTCTTGATCATCAGCTCATATTCCATATAATGTATGGACTTAGACAATTTCATCAATGGCAAAACAAAGGAGAGAAGAGGAGAGGGGAGATTTGGCAAAAAAAGCAACAGCTGCTTAACAAATATAGAGAGGAAAATGTGTAAAAAAAGCAACAGCTGCTTCCCAAACATAGAGGATAGGAAAGGTGGCAAAAAAACAACAGTTGCTTATAAGTAGGGGGCCATTCGATCATCATATGAGCTACCTCATATGCCTGAGTTGAGTCTAAGTTGTGGCTTGGATTGCCATACTGACTTTGCTCGATCACACATGAACATCATATGCTTAATATCTTCCGAACCTGATAGGCAGATCAGATAATCAGAATACACCATCCGACTATGTCAATATAATAGTTGGTATATGTTAAAACGAAAAAATCGTACTCCTGTTCTTTGACCACGGTGGCATTTTTCAACTTTTGGTTACTCTGGGACAAGACCATAGGCTTAGGTTGAATGCTTCAGCCTTAATGACATCAGAACTAGAGGCCATTGCAGGGATTGGTTTTTTGGATTGTTGTTAATTTTGAGATATAAGTGACATGCTTCCACCATATTTAAATAAATTAAATATTCTATTTCCGAATATAACAAGCATTTTATCCAAACAAAAGCCATAATAAATGTGATAAAAAAGGAGCAAGATCATTTCCATAGCTTGTATAAAAGAAATATAGCTACTCAAGATCATTTCAACATTTATCATGCCAAGTATATAGATGAAGAATGCTTATTAAGTGCATAAACATGGTTGTTTATATATATTTGCTCTCAAATCAGTGGGTAACTGCTTTAGGCAGCCTTCCAATGCTTGTTGGTGATCACTGATCCTAGACTAATGTGACAGTCCAATCTTATCAATTTCAGAGTTTTAGAATCAATATTAAATGCCTAGAAAAACAGCAATATAACCAAGATCAAATTACTGATGTCCAGAACAGTAAGAACAGAGGTAACACAGGTTATAGCTCATAAGATTAAAGAACAGAACTACAGGTAATGTTGTTCAACAGTAGAGAAAATTTCTAGCCAAATAATAATACAATGCTGAAAGTAATCGACACACTAATAACCCTAGACTGTCTTGTTTGTCTCACTACACTACTTTCTATCATCGAGCATTTAATCCACCCACGCAAGTGCAATCACACCCATGTACCTAAGTACTAGCAGATTCCGCAAATAAAAATATGAACCGAAAACCAAAAGGAGCAATGGGCAACTCATACCACTTTCTATCGTCGAGCATTTAATCCACCCATGCAAGTGCAATCACACCCATGTACCTAAGTACTAGCAGATTCCGCAAATAAAAATATGAACCGAAAACCGAGAGGGGCAATGGGCAACTCATACCACATAGATTGTTCAAGCTCATTCATATGATCATATACACATATACACTACTATGTGGTTCAAACAAAAAAAAGGAATCTAGGTTTGGATTTTGTTTACCAGATTGGCCACAAAAATCAAGCCATAAGATGTTGAACCAAATTAAAATTATTTAG
Organism: Miscanthus lutarioriparius; assembly: GCA_904845875.1. NCBI lineage: Eukaryota > Viridiplantae > Streptophyta > Magnoliopsida > Poales > Poaceae > Miscanthus > Miscanthus lutarioriparius. The sequence continues at coordinate 46,049,304 of CAJGYO010000012.1, forward strand.
GACTGACATGGCGTATATGAAATCAAAATGTTATAGTTTCACATGCCTATTATTTTCTCGAGTACAGATATTTAAACTTAAGGAATCACATCTGTTACAAGTTTTCAGTACAAGTTAAAGCAGAGGGCAAGCCCACCTAAAGGAGGACAGCACAATTTCAGAGAAAAACCCAATAGAACTTGATACCAGGGACCAAGCTGACAAATTTTAGAGATATGAAACCGCAAATTAAAAGGAAGAAACAAGAATGACCAGCACACTAAGATATAACCAACCCCAATTCTATGCCCAATTCTATTATATTGAACCTGGTAGCATGAAAGCCCAATTCTATGCCCAAAAAATCAGAAACTGCAACTTGATAACCACATCGAAGACATGAAACCAAAACCTAATGTTTTAGTTTGATATGAAACTGATAACCACATTGAAGACATGAAACCAGAATTTGTAACTAAACTAAATAAGTACCTAGTACTAATTAAGCAGCAAATTATTGAACGTCTAGTAGCAGAGGTGCAAAAATGAAAATAACACCTACATCATCAAGCCCCAATTTATCGTCTACTCAGGAGCTCTGCAGTAGAGGCATGGTAAGAAAAGACACAAAGCAGCAAACAAAGCTTGGAAGCAAGTACAGTGGATTAAGTACATGAATTGAGAACTCTGCAGTTAAGAAGGTTTCAATTCAGCTAGTCAGATATGTAATATTTGTTCTATTGAAATATATCTTTAGCAAACTAGAGTAGCATTTCCACCAAGCAAACTTAGAAGATTAAGAACAACCTGTGCTGACATGTGATAATCCCACATCAATTTATAAGGAGCCATATCATTTCAGCCAACTAAAAGATCAAGAACTACAGGTTTATCTGTGAAATCACATATTCAAGATTATGGTTCTGCTTGGGGTTCACAGATTCAAGACAATATAGTTCAGTTAAAGAAGAGACATTGATCCAAAAAAAGTTAAAGAAGAGACCAATCAGTCTAGTACTAGCAGGAGACATGGCAAATTGCAAGGACAGTTGGCTGCTGCCTCCTCAGACTGCAATGGCTTCTGCTAGTTATTAAATCGTTGTTGTTTGATGAAATCAACACACTGCAATGGCTTTAGAAATAAAGAATTGATGAAATGGCTTCAGAATTTGCTGGGCTGATCAGTTTGGTCAATAATTTGCTGGGCTGATCAGTTATAGTGATGGGTTATTAACGGGTAAACATGGAGCAAATTAATAAAGCAAAGCATCTGGTAATGCGGCACTTCTTTGGTATGTATGTGAATATATGACTCTCTTGCTACATTATCACAGGAGTTGACACAGTTCATCAGTCGCTCCAGCGATAGCAGACCTGATGTGTTGAAGAAATTAAATTTTGTAATGAAAGTGAGGTACTTACATTGTGAATCTTTCTAAAACTTTGGCACCCAATCACCAACCTTATATTCCAGTTATCAATTTTATGCTGTCACTGAAATGTTAGGAATGTAATACTTTTTCCTAAATTGTTTGATACATTATTGAATCTTATCTTGCTTCTGGTATTCCTTTGGGAATGCAATATACATAGGCATGTTCATATCATAGTAAAGTAGATATAAAGTTCATATCCAATTAGGCAATTATCCATTCAGTTGCATATGTAGTAGATATAAATATTTGATTTGCAATTGCGTAAACTAATTTTAGCAAGTCAACAAAGCATACTGGATCTTGCTCATCCTGTTGGCTCATTTCTAATTTCTTGTACTGTGCCCATGAATAGCATTTTTACCTATAATGGACAGTCATGTGGCTTTATTTTGGTTTCTGGCACTAACTGCCTGTCTTTCTTTCTGTTGTATGACTTTATTTAGGCATAAACTTTATCACTTTCTATCAACACTACAGCAGTATCTCCATTGCCATTTATCTGATATATCGTGGCGCCGTTTTCAACATTCCCTTAAAAATTAGGTATAGTATTTCAATCACTATTCTTTTAAAACTCCACTCTGAGAGGAATTAATATGCTTTGTTAGGCTTCCTTTCTTAATTTTTCTGTTCATTAAATACACTTATCACTTACGAATTGAACTATGGCTACTAATATTCTATTATTGCTTAGGTGAGGGATATACTGGACCTGGAGTATGTGCATATGTGTTATATTACTGATGCACTTGACATGTGAGTGAAACCTTAAAAAATTAGATTTGGGTATGTAGAAACAAAGTAGATTTGTCTAAGAAGATTTTCACAAGATTGCACCTCTACTTGGTCTTATAAATATGCAACTATAATCGGTGGCAGCGGCACAAAGACTAGCACAAATATAGATTAAATATTCCAGAGTAAGTAGCAGTGTAGCACTAGCAAAGTAGCAAGTCAAGTAGCAATCTAGCATAGCACAACATATGGAGGGCACAATATCACATTATATCACTAGAACTCTACTGGGTTGTGGCCTCAAACTGAAATGGGATAAAATTCCAAGGCCAACTCATTGAGGTCAAGTCGTCCATGCCTAAATTGAGCTACCAGTCATTGACCATCGAGTAGTCATATGACTGGTAAACTAGTCACTCTAGTCGAGTTGTTGCACCAAGGCATGCACTAAAAGACTAATAAAAGTTACCTATAGCACATACCTGGAGAAGAAGCAGGAATGAAGAAGGGGATTGGCGTACCTAGAGGAGACGGAGGCCATAGCGAGGGAGGTCGAGGACGGAGACGGGCGGCGGCGGCTCTCCAGGTCAGAGGAAGAACCCTGCGTGGCGACGCTGGAACAGCGCGGTAGCGGGCAGAGAGACCTCAAGGACAGAGCCAAGGGACGGAGGTCACAACGTCAGAGGTCGAGGTCAGAGATGGGGCGACGGTGGGCCGGCCGACCTTGGCCTCTCAAACCCTAGTCGGACTCAAACTCCCACGTCGGCCGGGTCGAAGAACTTGCCGAACAGGAACGGGCTGAACAGGGACCCATCCACGAAAACAGCCATCACCACGGTGTCGGCACCGGCGCCCTATAGCGAGGAGGTAGGGCGTGGTGGAGGTAGGGCATGGAGGCGGCGGAGGTAGGGCGCGGCGGAGGTAGGGCGTGGTGGATGTAGGGCACGGAGGAGGTAGGGCGCGGCAGAGGTAGGGCACAGAGGCGGCGGCGGCAGAGAAAAACTTCAGCCTGACGGCGTCGTGGAGAAGAAAGCGCCCAGGACTTAGAATAATTTTGACCTCCCGAGCTTATATGCCAAAGGTCATTTGTAGGGGCGGTTCTTGAGTAAGCCGCCCCTACAAATCGAGTTGTAGGGGCGGTTCCTAAGTAAGCCGCCCCTACAAATATTTTTTAATTTATTTTAATTAATAATTTTGTAATTTATATATAAAGAACACAATGTAAATTTATATAATACTTTTTAATTATTCTATATATGTATAAATAAAAATATATATAAACAATTTCATGATATATATATATACAGATATAATTATATATTTTGTTCTTTACAAAAAGAATATTTTAAAAATTGAAAATTTAAAAATTAAAACAACTAAAACAATTTCATCTCCACTAAATGACCTTAAATGAAAATTTTGTAAAGATCAAAGTTGTAGAACTCATCAAGATGTACAACTTATATTTTGGTCATCTTTTCATCTGACCAAATTTGAACAATACAAAATTTCAATTTCAATAAATGTCAACTTCAAATAAGATTTTGAAAACTTAAATTATTTAAAATAAGAAAGTCATGCACATAAAAGTTGTTGAACACATCACTATCTACAACTTTTATTTTGGTCATCTTTTCATTTGACCAAATTTGGACAGTTCAAATTTTGAATTTCAATAAATGTCAACTTCAAAAAGAATTTTAAAACCTTAAATGATTTCAATTACAAAAGTCGTGAACATAAAAGTTGTTGAACTCATCACTATCTATAACTTTTATTTTGGTCACTTCTTCATGTGATAAAGTATTTGTAAACATTGTTCACAAATCCACATATCACTCATAGTTTCATAAACTATACGAGAAACATGTTGATTTGTGAACCATGTTTACTATCATTTTGTCAGATGAAGAAATAATCAAAATAAAAGTTTTAGATCTTGATGAGTTATACAACTTTGGTATTCATCACTTTTTCAGCTGAAATCATTTGGTGTTTCAAAATCTTGTTAGAACTTGTTATTTTTTTAAATTTAAAAATTTGAATTGTTTAAACTTTGTCAAACGAAAAGAATAACCAAATCAATACAGTAACTTGATAGCGCATTGTTTTAGAAAATTTTAGGAAAAAAAACATGACATTTAGAGTTAGTATGAGGGAGAAAGACTAGTTACAAATTTTACCCAGAGATTAAAAAGAAAAATCATAATTGTTCATGATGATCAATGATGAACAAGTGTGATTTTTTTTAATCTGTGGCTTAAACTTGTAACTAGTTTTTCTTCCTCATATTAACTCCAAATGTGATTGTTTTTTCCTAAATTTTTCTAAAATCATGCTCTATTATTTTAGTCTAGTCATCTATCTTTGTCACTAATTTTGAACGATTCAAAATTTGAATTTCACAAAATAACAACTTCAAACCTGATTTTCAACCACTAAATGATTTCAGCTATAAAGGTGATGAATATAAAAGTTGTTGAACACATCACTTTCTATAACTTTTATTTTGGTCATCTTTTTATTTGTCAAAATTTGAACAGTTTAAATTTTGAATTTCAGAAAATGACAGCTTCAAACCTGATTTTCAACCACTAAATGATTTCAACTGTAAAGGTGATGAATATAAAAGTTGTATAACTCGTTAAGATCTCCTACTTTTATTTTGGCTATTTCTTCATTTCATAAAGTGTTAAGTGATTTTATAAAGTTTTAATAGTAATAGAGTGGATGTTGAAATAGATTTATCTGGATGTTTTAAAGGGTAGTCTCACACACATGCATAAATGTAGTCTCACACACACACATAAATATATAGTCTTACACACATACATAAATATATAGTCTTACACGCATGCATAAATGAAGTCTTACAAACACACTTACACAAACACTCCACGTTCAACAACTAGCTAGCCCGCTGTAACGACTTTTCCCTTGACACATTTTAGCTCCCATGGCAATATGTCATTGGGCAAGTTCTTTTCCACAATCCTGATCTTCTTAGGAAAGTCTGTGAATAGCGGCATCTCATCGTAGTTATTGTAAGCTTCAACATCATCCACGCCATCAACTCTGATAATGTGTTGTTTCCTGGAGGCAACCACGTGCTTTGTCTTCTTCTTCGGGGGAAGGTTACTTTGTGGGTCAGGCATATAGAAAACTTGAGCGACACATGAAGCGAGCACCCAAGGGTCATCTTGGTAGCCTAGATTCTCAAGGTCCAGGACTCTCAATCCGATCTCGTTTAGTTGGTGTTGTTTGATCCAGCGGCATCAAAATAGGCCACCGTTATATCCCTTCCATACTCAAGTTCCCATATCTCTTCAATGATGCCAAAGTATTGGATCTTTCGCCCCAATCCATCGAGAGCTTCTATTCGAACGCCACTGTTTTGGTTCACATATTTACTATCCTTTGCGTGGGTATAGTACGTATACCCACTGATGTCATAAGCATTCCAAGATGTCACTTGTCTCGATGGCCCCTCCGCCAACCTACTGATGGTAATAGAGTCTATGGTTTCTCCAGGCGGTATGTTTTGGTCCTTCAACCATGTAGTTAGTCGTTGCTTATGCTGTTTCATGACCCAATCATCTGAACGACCATTTCTCTCCGCCATAATGATAGCCAAGTGTTCATCAATGTATGGTTGCATCAGTTGTGTATTCTGCAAGACACTGTAATGCGCCCGACTCACCTCTTTGTAATCATGGTCGATGAATACTTTTCTACCACTGGTGCCCTTCCTAGCCAGCCTACCCTTGTAACGAGAATCGGGTTTACCAATCCCTTTCTGTACTTTTAGGTACTCTTGACAGCACTCGATGACTTCTTCAGTATTGTAACCCTCTATCATGAAGTCCTCTGGGTATGCTCAATTATGCACATATCGACTTAGAACCGACATGAACCGCTCGTAGGACCACATTTCATGCAAGTAGCAAGGGCCCAGCGCCTGTATCTATTGAACCATGTGAATCATGAGATGTGGCATTATATTAAAAAAAGCAGGAGGTAAACACATCTCTAGTTGGTTTTGTGTCTCCACCACAAATTCATGTAGGTCACTCAGCTCTTGCTTGCCAGTCGTCTTCTATGAGATCTTCGAAAAGAAGTAGCACATGCAGGTGATGGCCATTTTCAAGAACTCTGGTTTTATAGCCCTGATTGCAATAGGTAGAAACACTGTCAGCATCACATGACATTCATGAGCCTTGTAGTGTGTTATTGACAAGTCCTTCATTGACACTAGCTTCTTCACATTTGCTGAAAGCCCAGTTGGGACTTTGACCCCCTCAGGAAAGTGCATATAGCTCTCTTCTCGTCTGGTGTTAGGTTGAAGCATGCTGTGGGCAGAGTGTATTTTCCACTAGCCTCAGGTACCAGGTGAAGATGTGGCATCACTTTAGCTGCACCATGTTTTTCCATGATTTCAGACCATCCTTTGACTTGCCTATGTTCATCAAGGTAGCAATGAGACTCTCAAAGACATTCTTCTGCACATGCATACCATCAATGGCATGGGAGGCCTCCAAGTCTGGCCAATAAGGCAGATACTAAAAGAAGATCGATTGTTTCTTGAAAGGTATGCCTTCGACTGGGGGTGTGCTTCTATCTCTGTTCGCCCCATCTGGATTCTTCTTTCCATAGACGACGCGTATGTTTTTCACCATTCTATAGACGTGTTCTCCATTACGATGTCTCTCCGGAGGGGTTCAATCTCTGGGGTGTTGTCATAAAATCTAAAGAACAATTTGCTGCGGTACTTGTGACTTGTCTTTAAGAAGCGTAGGTTCCTTAGGTAAACTATCTTCTTGGATGCATCTAGGTACACCCATGTAGTACCATCCAAGCAAACCAAACATCCCGTCTTCCCTTTGATCTGTCCAGACAAAGCAAACAGCACGGGGTAATCATTGGTAGTAACAAATATTATTGCTCTACATATGAAGTCCTTCTTTCGGAATGCATCATACATCGACTCCCCATGCCTCCATAGCCTCTCCATTTCTTGCATCAAAGGCTCGAGGAACACGTCTATATCAATGCCTGTTTGTTTAGGGCTAGAAATAAGAATAGTGAGGAGAAGGTACTTTCTCTTCTAACACAACCACGTTGGGATGTTGTACATGGTCAAGATCACTGGCCAAGTGTTGTGGTCGCTCATCCTCTCATTGAAGGGATTCATTCCATCAGTGCTCAAGCCAAACCGTACATTCCTTGGGTCATCGCTGAATTCTTTGTGCTTCTCATCGAACCTTTTCCACTAACTACAATCAGCCAGGTGTGCAATCTTATCATCATCCACCTTGCACTCATCATCCCACCATGTCATGAGTGTGGCTTCTTTAGGGTTTAGGAAGATATGTCTTAAGCGGTCGGTCACTGGCAGGTACCATATTACCAAGGCAGGAATTCTTCTCTGCTTTGCATCGTTGCCTAATGGAGTGTCCTCTAGGGGCTGAGATTCTTGTACCACCTTTTTTGTACCCTTATTCCTCTTTTTCCCTGTGGAGGCTTCGTCCCCATCGTAAAGGTCATTGTTCTTGTACTGGCTGGCCCCACACCGGGGACATTTATCCAGTGACTTGAACGTTTCGCCACGAAAAAGTATACAGTGATTGGGGCATGCATGGATTTTTTCAACCTCCATTATCAATGGACTTATGACCTTTTTCGCTTGGTATGTATTGGCAGGAACTGAGTTTGGCTGTGGCAGCACCCATGACAGGAGACGCAATAGATCATTGAAACTACAATCTGACCAACCGTACTTAGCCTTTAGGATGAGTAGCTCAAGCATAAAATGTAGCAATGTCCAATGTGTCGGACAGCCCTTTTCAACACCATACACAGTCTCCTTCGATGCTTTTGTCACCCTTTCTTAATTTTCTAGACCTTTCAGGCTCTTTAGTAAAATATCTGGTCCAAGGGCTCGAATCATGTCCTCCAAATCATCTTCATCCCCGACACGTGCTCCACCATCATTATTGGCACCACATTCGTTGTTACCATCCCAACCACCAGCATCACCACCTTGTTCATTGCCAAACTCGAGATTTGTTCGTGCATCAAGCTTTGCTGAATATTGGGATAGGGATTCTAGGGTTTCGTCGTCGTATTCCTCCTCATCCTCATCGTTAACAATAACCATTTCACCATGATGAATCCACACTGTGTAGTCCTCAACAAATCCTCGCATAATCAAATGTGATTTGATGATAGTCACATCTGTCCATGCCATACGGTTCTTGCAATCTTTACATGGACAAATAATTGTATCTTAATTCTCCGTCAACGTCGATGCATGCTTCTTTGCGGCTTTAATAAATTTATCCACCTCTTCTTGGAAACCTGCCTTGAACCTTAATGAACCATACATCCAAGAGTTCCTGTACTCCATCTTTTACAACAACAACAAAACAAACATTGTATATACTTCAGATATATATGAATATAAATCAAATATAATTACATGAAGCATACAAACACACCATGGTAGAGGAAAATTAATTAATGGCCCATTTAACTATAAATAATTAAAATACATATTTGTTGATTACAATAAACAAATTCAAAGACAACAATTAGCAACAATTATATTTTACCCAATATCTTTCATGCAAACCCTAGTCCAATTTCATCAAACATAAATTTACAAAAACAAAATTAATAAAAAAACCAAACCCTAGATCTAGATCTACATGCACATGAAACATCCATAAAACAAACTAATTGTTCACTAAAATCAAGAAACATGGACCAAATAAGGGTATGATCTTGTTCCCCTACCTAATTTACCTAAGTACATTCAAAACTTGGGTCTAATTTGCTTCATAAGTAGCTCAAGCACCAAAGAAGAGAGAGAAAAGAAAAACTCTAATTACTCACTAACCAACCATTAAAACTTCAAAAAAAAGTGTGGAATAGCATTTTCTTACCTTCTACAACCTCTCCACCAAAGGATTTGAGACCAAAACCTTTCCCCCTTAGTAGAGCAATTTCTGGGAGGTGCCCAAGGCCTCCCCACCTTTCTTTCATGGGTTGGAGTGAGTGACCCGAGGAGGAAGAAGATGCTGCAATTTGTTTTATATGTGGATCATTTGTAGGGGCGGCTGGTGATTGAGCCACCCATACAAATCGGAGGTATTTATACGTGGACATTTGTAGGGGCAGCTCAATCACCAGCCGCCCCTACAAATAGCAACACCGGGGGGCGGCTAGTGAGTGAGTCGCCCCTACAAATTTGACCTATTTGTAGGGGTGGCTCGTATCACCAGCCACCCCTGTTGTTCCATTTATAGGGGCGGCTGGTCTCATGGCTCCCAAGCACGCCACTATAGGGGCGGCTCCATCACCAGTCGCCCCTACAAAAAATTTGTCCCGTTGCTACAAACCGTTTTTCATGTAGTGTGGAGTGCGGCCGCTGTAGCACCAAGATCCAGAAGGTCCTATGCTGCATCCAAGGTGCATATATATAAAATTTCCTTTTATTTGTTCAAAAATGTAATATGCATGTTTTATAGATTTACCTAAGTCAATCATCTTCAACTTTAACTGAATTTATTGAAAAAACTCAGAGATGTTTTTAACACAAGACAAATGTGTCATACAAATATACTAAATGGTGCACTTAGTTAGTAAAACTAATGTATAGATGTTAACCATTTTGTACATATATACAATACTTGGTCAATTTGAAGAAGTTTCACTAATAACAAAATCAAAACATCTTAGATTATGGAATGGGTAGGGCAGCTAAAAAAAGTAGCCGTCTTGGTTCACTCACTCATCAGGCAAGCAAATTAAATGTGTGTATGTACGCAGAGCAATGCGAGTTCGTGATCGAGAAGGTGGAGTACGAGAAGGACAAGGTGATCGTTTCTAGGCCCTTCGACACCAACAAGCTCAGCTGCAACCTCTGGGCCAAGGCTAGTAGGATCATCAAGAACATCGAGGTCATCAAAGAAAAGGAGCCTGAGCCCAAGTCCGAGCCCAAGCCCAAGTGCAAGCTGGTATACTCGTGCCCTTATTACCCATATCCGTGCCCATAGCCCGGCCCCGGCGCATGGCCGTGCAGCTACCCCACGCTGCACTGTGGTTGCCACCAGTCCAAGCCACCGCCACTGAAACCCCCCTCGTGGTCGTCATCGTGCTACTACGATGGCTGCCAGCCGTGCATCCCTCCGCCCAGCCCGCCCAAGCCCCCGCACTACTGCGACGACGTTGGCGGCGGCGGCTACCAGCGCCCTGTGCATGCCGTCACCCTATCCGGCGCCCATGCCACCGGCCTACTCGCCTATGCTGTACTCGATGCTTGTCTTTGAGGACAACCCGCCGACCTGTGCCATCATGTAATGTAACTACAAACGACTTCATGTTAGCCCACAAGATCACCGGCTCAAGTGAATCGACCACTGTCGACGAAATATGGTCGGCAGTCCACCGAGGGGGGTGCTCGTGGTGGTAGATTATTGGTAGGATGCGTGTGATCTAGAACCAGATGATGACACAAGGCGCAGAGACAGCGATTTAGACAGGTTCGGGCCGTCTGGTCGACGTAATACCCTACGTCCTGTATCTTTGGTGTATTGTATTGAGATGTATATCAATTAACCTGTCCTCTAGGGGACCCTTGTCTCTCCTTATATACTCCAAAGAGACAAGGTTATAAGTAAAGTATCCAATTTGGTACTATTACAATATCTAGTACAACTTGTAATCTTGATGTGCACGCCTTGATCTTACGGGCCGGGCCACCTCGGATGGTGCGGCCCATGTACCATCTTGTGGTACCCGGGGGTATATCCCCCACAGCTAGTCCCCGAGCGCCATGTATTCTGATGCGACACGCCGTTTCAACCTTCTCCGAACAGTGAGGCTTGAGTCCTTGACGTCTCTGACCACCGTTGTCACCGGAGAAGTAGGTTGTCCGAAGAATGTATGGTGCTCTTAAGAAAAAAGAAAAAATATTTCCGTCCTAGGAAGTGTGCGCACTTGTATTTCTGAAAAGAAATGTAAGTGCGTCTTGAAGCGTAGCGTCCTTGATCATCAGAGGCGTAGAGGTCGAAAAACAAACACATTCACCGCAAGGTGAAGTGTGCCCACTTAGTCCCCGAGCCTGGTAGTAAGTGACGTAGGCACGTGGTGCCAGGGTCTAAAAAGAATTCCCAGTTAAGTTGAGAATCCAATCGTCGTATAGGCGATACGAGATGCACCGGCAGGTGCATCATACCGATGTAGTCCCTGAGCTTGCTGGAAGGTGAGGTATGAGCCTTGTAGCAAGGTATAAACGAGAAAGAATATCCCAATTGTATGCGAGTCGCCAGTCGCATGTAGTTGAGACGCAAAGTCCCCAAGCTGTGGTCGGAGAGTGGTCGAGGCAGTCCCCGAGCACAGGTCGAGGGGCGAGCGGTGAAAATCCCTGAGCTGTGGTCGAAGAGTTGTCGAGGCAGTCCCCGAGCACAGGTTGAGGGGCGAGCGGCGAAGTCCCCAAGCTGTGGTCGGAGAGTTGTCATCATGACGGTGGTCATCATTGCGACGCGTCGGGTAGTCGGAGTAAGTAGTCCGGGCGACGTCATCCTTCTGCAGCTCGCTCGGCGGCTCGGGCGGCTTTACACAGTCGAACGGGTGCGCGAAGTCATAGGCGAACCCGCATAGTCGATCCCATGTTAGAGACAAGTCACGAGGATTTTTGCAGGTGTGATCGGTGCATGCGTAAGCACGTATATGCAGAAACCAATATTAATACGTCGATCACTTTTGGCTAGCCTGCTTGGATCATGTTCACGTCATGGTGACATAAGCCCCGCATAATTTACTTGCTTGCTGATCGGCTCTTATCCGACTAGAGTCCGGCTCTCTCTACCACGCAATCCCGTGCACCCACGGCAATCCCGAGCCGGGCTACCATGTCGACAATGGCGCTGTATGCCTCGGACACGACCTTCTTGCCATGGGGCTGCACGTGCTCATGCACGGCCAGGTGACCCAACGGAGGCGTAGTGTTGAGCGAGAGCGAGAGCATCGCGACCGTGGGCTCCTGATCGAGCGTGACCTTGCTTGCTTGTCTGACGTACATGGAAGCTATAATTAGCTTGCATGGTGGTGTAGATCATGACGTGATGTCATAACACTGCTTTCAAGTCTCGTCATTGATGCATGCCGTGGCTGAAGCATTGACTTTGTATTCGCCAACACGAGATGCACGTGGGACAGATTCCGATCTCGTCGCTAGTTTTAAGATCGGATCTTGATAAAATTTGCTGCAGAGCTGAGGTCGCCTGGCTTCTCGCCGACTTGCTTCCTGGTGTTGGTCCCGGCCAAAATCCAGGCGAGTCGGAGCTGGATGCTTCAGAGGTGAAGTCCCATCGCACGTAGCCGGACGGTTGTTGTCGCTGTAACGTCGAGCTTGTAAGGCTGTTGTTGTAGGCTGTTGTTGTCGCAGGTAGCCAGACGGTTGTTGTAGTCCTCGAGCTTGCTGGAAGGCGAGGTATGAGCCTTGTAGCAAGGTCTGTGTGGAGGTGCGACAGCACCCGTACAAGGAACGTCATCAACAAGTCAGCTGGGAGCGCCGTCATCTTCAAGCCAACCGGCGAAGCCTGCGGTCTCGACCAGCCAGGCATCGGTGGGGCCATCTTCTTTAGCTCGATCAATGCCAGAGTCCCCGAGACCCGAGCACGATGTCAGGCCCAGCGAGCAGCAAGCGTCGTGTGCCCCGACCAGCCAATAGTGTAGGCTATAGCTGTACAAGAAGATGTAGTTGTGTTATTGTAAACTTGGACCTTTTCAGGCAAGCTTGTAATAACGTAACTGCATATCAACATAAGCTTGTTTGTTTTTGTAGAAAACGTGTTTAAGCTCGGATATGATGTTGGTGTAACTAAGTTAGAACGTGTTGGCGTTCTGTTTAGTTGTACCGGTTTAGCCGACACGTCATCTTGAAAGGTTTGTACGGCCCTGGTTTGACTCACGGTCGGAGTGTGAAGTGTAATAAAGTATGATGCTGAAAGGTTCCCCGAGCTTGCTGGAAGGCGAAGTATGAGCCTTGTAGCAAGGTCAAAGAAAATAAATGCCTCTCAACTGTATGTGAGTCTAAGTCACATGTAGCCGAGGAGAACAGTCCCCGGACTGTGGTCGGAGAGTGGTCGGGGCAGTCCCCGTGCACAGGTCGAGGAGCGAGCGACGAAGTCCCCAAACTATGGTCGGAGAGTGGTCAAGGCAGTCCCCGTGCGTGGGTCGAGAAACGAGCGATGAAGTCCCAAAGCTGTGGTCGGAGAGTGATCGAGGCAGTCCCCGAGCACAGGCCGAGGAGCGAGCGACGAAGTCCCCGAGCCGTGGTTGGAGAGTGATCGAGGCAGTCCCCGAGCACGGAGTGGTCTGGCCAGAAGTCCCAGAGCACGGAGTGGTCTGGTGAGTCCCCGAGCACAAGGGTGGTCTGGCCAGAGTCCTCGAGCATCGTAGTGGTCTTGGCGAGCCCCGAAGCATGAGCTCGTTGATCAAACTATGTTCCTGAAAAATAAACACGGAGAGCGGTAGTATATGATGATGTATGAAATATATTGATCTCTCTATAGGAGGTGAATTAAACACTTGGTGTTCGGTTGGCGATGAATTATACTTGGTGTAATATTCGAAAAATAACATTAGCTGTTTTTAGCCCTTTTTGTTATGTAGCGACGTAGCGCGATGTATTAACCTGTCCTAGAGAATGCGCTAGCCCTAGGCTAACCAACATCTCGTAGCGCGAGGTACGGAATGCTGCCGCGCGTAGAGTGCCAGTGTTACCAGGGAGCGACTGCCGACTACCCATAGCGCAGAGGGCGGACTCTCATGCACGCGTGGGGTGGAGCCGGAGACAGTGCCGGCTCTAGGATTCTCAAGCAGGAAGGAAAACGTATCGGCGAACCGTTGTAAAAACTTATACATGTTTTGGATTGTATGTATGGAGAAAATTCGATGCGGAGCGCACCCTTAGGGTGGTCGGTGGAGGTGTACGATGATCGAAGAAATTTTCAATTAAAAATAATACTTAGCTTTATTGACGACCGGTGGGAGTAATCGGCGTGTTGCGATGTTCGAGAGATGTCTTGACGTGTCGTTGGCGATGAAGTTGTCCGGTCCTCGAGCTTTTCGACCTATCGTCATGACTGTGGTCGCGATTGTCGTAGCACCGTTCTTCGCGGCGATCATCATTGCGACGTAGTCTTGTGGTCGAGGTGGTCGGAGCTCGGCGGAGCTGCTCGGGACGTGGTCGTCGTGGTCTGGTGGTCGGAGCTCGAGACGTGGTCGACGTGGTCTGGTGGTCGACGTGGTCAGAGCTCAGCGGAGCTGCTCGGGATGTGGTCGACGTGGTCGCGGTCGACGTGGTCGCAGCTCGGCAGAGCTACTCAGGACGTGGTCGATGTGGTCGTGGCCGACGTGGTCGGGCGCGGTGGAGCTGCTCGGGACGTGGTCGACGTGGTCGCGGTCGACGTGGTCGAAGCGCGGTGGAGCTGCTCGCTCAGCGGCTCGGCGTGGCTTTCTTGATGGCTCGCTGTGGCTCGCTCAGCGGCTCGATGGCTCTCGACGTGGCTCGCCAGATAGCTTGTACGGCTCACGTAGTTGCTCGGTTCTGGCTCGTTGTCTTGGTGTGGTCGGAGTAAGTAGTCCGAGCGACGTCGTCCTAATATTAGTGATTGGTTCTTCCTTATTTGCTTGCATGCATTTAGATTTGGTTCCATGGAGATCTCTGCTGCACGTTGTGTTTGATTCGAGTTGGAGTAGGACTCTCGTGCGGATGCGGCCGGAGTACAAACGCCACGTAGTTGCGCCGCCGAGTCCTCGGCGGGTCGGCAACTTAGTCCCGAGCCAATGAGACGAGCTGCGTGGGGTGCCGTTTGCCTGCCAGCAATAGTCATGGAGATATCCGAAGATGTATACATATATATTCCATAGAATTAAAATGAATGAGACATGACTTAGCTTGCGATCAAGCCACATTCGGACTTGCATCCTCCGCCCATGCACGTTGCATGTGTATATACACCCAAAGATGCGAATCAGCCTTGCATGGCACTGTAGATCGTGCCTCCTCCACGGTAGACTCTGGCGCCATTGCGTGCTCGCTAGAAATCCGGTGTCGTGTCATGTGGAGCCGACGCCGTGGCCCGGGAGTCTGTACTACGAGCCTTGCGTGCCCGTTGTGAGCCCGATGGGATCTCAAGAAAGTGCCGCCATGCAGTTTCGTAGTGGACAGCATAGCGCAGCATCGCGATGCACTCCGAACGCCGCCGCCAGCATGCCAGGCATGACGCATGACGTCCGGACATGCACCGTGATCATTGAAGGATGTCGACTTGATCAGCCAAGCTGTCACGAAGCATGTTGATCTTGAGGTACGCCATCTGGTTCGCCATGGATCAGCACGCACAACCCCTAGAGGGGGCCCCTACCTGGCGCGCCACTATCGACGAAATATGGTCGGCAGTCCACCGAGGGGGGTGCTCGTGGTGGTAGATTATCGGTAGGATGCGTGTGATCTGGAACCAGATGATGACACAAGGCGCAGAGACAGCGATTTAGACAGGTTCGGGCCGTCTGGTCGATGTAATACCCTACGTCCTGTATCTTTGGTGTATTGTATTGAGATGTATATCAATTAACCTGTCCTCTAGGGGACCCTTGCCTCTCCTTATATACTCCGAAGAGACAAGGTTACAAGTAAAGTATCCAATTTGGTACTATTACAATATCTAGTACAACTTGTAATCTTGATGTGCACGCCTTGATCTTACGGGCCGGGCCACCTCGGATGGTGTGGCCCATGTACCATCTTGTGGTACCCGGGGGTATATCCCCCACAACCACTCACCAGTCTTGCCGACCATGGCCGAGCATGACAGACATTGTTCGAACACACACTATGGCTAGAGGTAGAAGAAGAGAGGGAGAACAGAGCATACACACACAGCCTAGAGACACCAGCGTTGGTCAAAGCCCTGTATAGGAGATGAGAAATCTAAACTCTCTTTACTAAGTTATAGTGGCAAACTATATATACAACTCTATCCATCTAATCCTAGTACAGCTGCCATGCTGCAACAGTGACTAGATAACACAGCAGGGCTAAGCCTAGCGCCTGCTCCTTCTGTGGCTATAGTGAGGCGGGTGAGCCCTTTGGCGCCTGCCCCTGCAATGGCTACAGTACCATAATAGAGTACCTTTTCAGTGTCGCGTTCCTCTACCGTGTGTTCACACAAGGGAGCAGTAGATTATATAACAATTCTTCCCCTAATCCTACTGCTAACCCTTGAACCCCCTCCATGGTGATCATCTCCTTTAGCTCTATGAGTCGAAGACGTCCGAGCGGCTTGGTGAGGATGTCCGCGAGTTGTCGACTAGTTTCGATGAACTCGATGACGATCTGCCCTCCATCGACATAGTCCCTAATGAAGTAGAACTTCACGTCGATGTGCTTGCTTCGGTCATGAAGAACCAGATTCTTTGCGAGGGCGATGGTGGGCTGGTTATCCACCATTAGTGCTGGTGGGTAACATTCCACACCGGTCAGCTCGCCCAGCATCGGCGCAGACCACACAACTTGGCACGCCACTATGGCCGCCACTACGTACTCTGCCTCGCATGTAGATAGCGCCACCACCTTCTATTTCAGCGACAGCCATGAAATTGGAGCCGACCCAAGGAAGACGAGCACGCCAGAGGTGCTCCATCATCCGTCGATGTCCCCCGCCATGTCTGCCTCACTGAACATAGTGAGCTGCAGCCTACTCCCACTGGTCTTGGGGAAGATGATTCCCTAATCCACCATCCCCTTGACGTAGCGCAGTAGCCACTTCACCGCAGCCCAGTAATCCTCTCTGGGATCCTCCATGAAGTGACTGATGTAGCCCATGGTGAACGCAATGTCTGGCCTCATGTGGACTAGGTAGCATAGACCACCGATGATACTCCGGTAGAGTGTTGCATCCACCTTCGCCACGGTGCTGGCCTTCGTCAGCTTCAGCCACTCCTCCATCGGAGTCACGCATGGCTTGCACTCAGCCATGCCGCTCCACTCCAACAACTTCGAGGCATACACGCTCTGACCGAGCGTGAGTTCCTCTTTCCCCTGTCTCACCTCGATGCCGAGGTAGTAGGAGAGTGCGCCGAGATCGCTCATTCAAAAATGAGCTGCCATCTCGCGCTTGAAGCTATCGATGTCCTCCGCACGCGCGCCGGTGATGATCAAGTCGTCCACATACACACCGATGACGAGCTCCTCCTTCCCCATCGCCATGTGTAGAGCGCGTGCTCGGTTGCACATTGCTGGAACCCAAGCTCATCTAGTGTGGTGTCAAGCTTGGCGTTCTACGCTCGTGGGGCTTGTCGCAGCCCGTAAAGCACCTTGTGCAGTCGGAGCACCCTGTGCTCCGCTCCCTTAACGGCGAAACCCAGAGGTTGCCTGATGAAGACCATCTCCGCTAGCTCGCCATTGAGGAAGGCTGATTTTATGTCCAGGTGATGGACACGCCAGTCCTTTGCTGCTGCCAAGGCTAGTAGCAAAGGGACAGACTCCATGCGCCCTACTGGCACAAAGACTTCCTCGAAGTCGATGCCCTCACGCTGAACAAAGCCTCGGGCGACGAGGCGCGCCTTGTGTTTGACAATGGCGCCGAGCTCGTCCTGCTTGACCTTGTACACACACTTTAGGCCGATCGAACAGTATCCTAGAGGTGGATCGATGAGCTCCTATGTCTCATTTTCCTTGATCGCCTTCATCTCCTCCAGCATCGCCCATCGCCAGTTTCCATCACGCTCAGCCAGCGTGAAAGTGGGTGGTTCCTCTGCGCTGATGAGCAGCAGCTCTTAATCATTGAGCAACCGACCTGCTAGGCCTGAGGGCCCTGTGCCTCCGACAATGTCATCCAGCCTGCGGAACCGCACCTCCTCACCATCATGGAAGGCATCCACAAACTCAGTGATGTCACTTGGAGGTGAGGCGAACTCGATCGGTGTTGATGGAGTTTCTTGTTCGACCGGAGTGCTCGGCACAACACCTAGAGTGTTCGGCACCCTGATTTCAGTGCTCGGCACTACTCTTGGACAGCTCGTCACCACTCCTAGAGTGGTCTGCACCCCCCTCGAGTGCTCGGCACTAGGCCTATAGTGGTTGGCACCACTGCAAGGCTGCTCGGCTCCGCTACGGGAGTGCTCAGCACCCATCCTAGAGTGGTTGACACCACTGTAGGACCTCCTGGCTCAACTCCTGGAGTGCTTGGCACCCTTTCTGGAGTGCTCAGTACCTCCCCAGGAGTGCTTGGCACCCCTCCCGGAGTGCTCGGCACCTCTTCCCTAGCGTCTTCACCACCGTGGATGACCAAATGCTTGACGACGAAGGTGTTGGTGAAGCCGCCAGCTTTCCCCATGCTTGGACTATTCTAGTCCCAAGCTGCCTTCTCGTCGAACATGACGTCATGCGAGACAAGTACCTTGTCTCTGCATGGGTCGTAGAGCCAGTACGCCTTGGTACCCTCCGCATAGCCTTGGAACACCATCGGTGTGCTCTTGTCCTCTAGTTTGTTGAGGATCAGCTTCGTCTTCCTGATGTGGCAATGCAGCCGAATGTCCGGAGGAAGGACATGCTCGGCTTGCATCCATGCCAAGCCTCAAACGACGTCTTGCCCTTTAGGGCCTTTGCGGGAGCACGGTTGAGGATGAACACCGCTGTGGTCACTGCCTCACCCTAGAACCTTGCCGGCATGCCTTTGGCCTTCATCATGGATCGAGCCATGCCGACCACCGTCTGGTTCCTTCACTCCACCACGCCATTCTGCTATGGCAAGTATGGCGTGGTGTGGTGGTGCACCATACCTTGATCCACGCAGTATGCAACAAACTCCATTGAAGTGAATTTGCTACCGCGATCTGTCCTCAGCACGTGGAGCTTCTTGCCGCTCTCGGCCTCCACACGCACCTTGAACTTCTTGATCGCAACCGCCACTTCATCCTTGCTCATCAGGAGTTGTAGCCACATGTAGCGACTTCAATCATCCACGAGCAGGAGGAAGTACCGCAGACCACCATTTGTGGCTAGCATGATCTGCCCGTAGAGGTCACCATGGACGATCTTGAGAGCGTCCTCCGCGCGATACCTGGCCGGTTTTAGGAACCGTAGCCTCCTTTGCTTCCCGGCTAGGCAGCTGTCACACAGCTCACCTCCGTGCTTAATGTGGGGTAGCCCTTAGACCATCTTCTTTAGCTGACCAAGTGCGTCGAAGCTGAGATGTCCGAACCGAGCATGCCACAGCCACGGTTCTTCGGTGTGCCTTGCCGCTAGGCACACCGGCTGCTCTACCTTCAGATCGAGCAGGTACAACCGGTTCAGGGACCCCTTCACCTTGGCAAGAAGTCATTGTTCCCAGACCCTGATCCTAAGGACTCTGTCCTTGATCAGTACCTCGCAACCACACTCATCCAGCTGACCAATGCTGATGATGCTTGAACGTAGCTACGGGATGTAATATACATCCGTTAGCGCGTGGTGCTCCCTATTCTGGCACCTGAAGATGATGGTGACGCGCCCTTGGATTGCCACCCTTGAGCCGTCACCAAACTTCACCGTACCGGTAACATCATCGTCGAGCTCGGATAAGGCTGCCTTAGAGCCCATCATGTGGTTGCTGGCACTAGAGTCCAGATACCACCGCTGCTCCTGCTCGCCGCCCAGATGTCTGAGGTGGACTTGGGCGCATGGTTCATTGAGGTTGACAGCTTTCAGGGCCTTCCCAGGTCCTGCCGCCGTCGTCACCTCTCCCTTCTCCTCGGCCTCGACATCGTGTAGTGCACAGAACTTCACCATCAGGATAGTGGCCTCATCATCATCATCAGCTTGTGCCAGATGAGCCTCAGCCTTCTTCTCCTGCTTGCAATTTGGGCACTCCAGTGCCCAATGGCCCATCTTCACGCAGTGCCGATAGGCGTTGGAGTCGACCTACTTCTTCTTATTTGAAGAAGCCTTGCCATGGCGCTTGCCATCGCCACCGTGGCTAGAGGAGGCTACCCCAGAGTTCCTCTGAATAGCCCACTCCTCCTCTGTCAGTAGCAGTTTGCCACTGTCCTTAGTTGCTGTCGCCTGCTCTAGGCGCTCGTACACCGCCCGTAGATGGCCTGTCACATCCTCAATGGTGAGGGTGGACAAGTCCAGCATTGTCTCTATGGAGAGAGCGATCTGGATGTACTTTGCCGGCATGGAGTGGAGGTACTTGGAGACCACCTCCTCTTCGTCGATGGTGATGCCGTGGCTCTTCAGCTTGCTGATGAGCGTCTGCAGACGGAGGGAGAAATCCTCCACTGTTTCACCATCCTTAAACTTGAGGTTGGCGTACTCCTGCTTCAGAAGCTGGGCCCTCGCCTTCTTTGCACGGTCGAAACCAACGCGCATCACTGTAATAGCCTCCCATGCCTCCTTAGCAGAGCTCTTCACCCCCTATGGCTCCCTATACTCTGCTGGTATAGCAGCGAGGATAGCCTCCAATGCTGACATGTCATCTTCTTCATTTTTGATGCCCTTTTCAATAGCATTCCAGAGCCGTCGGGCTCTAAGCTTGACTTTCATGGTCACCGACCACTCTCCATAGTTGGCGCGAGTCAGTGTCGGTCAACTAGTGCCGCCGACCTCCCACACCGTGCGAACAACGACCTCCTATCTTCGCTGGGTAGCCACAGTAGTGCCACTACTGTAGCCCATTTCCGAACCGTCTGTCATCGCCAGCGGTTAGTCCGGCGACGACGCTTGTACTACTCTGATACCACTTGTTAGCCCACAAGATCACCGGCTCAGGTGAGTCGACTACTCACCAGTCTTGCCGACCATGGCCGAGCACAACAGAGGTTGTCCAACCACACACTATGACTAGAGGTAGAAGAAGAGAGGGATAACAGAGCATACACACATAGCCAAAGACACCAGCGTTGGCCGAAGCCCTGTATAGGAGATGACAAATCTGACCTCTCTTTACTGAGTTGCAGTGGCAAACTATATATACAACTCTATCCATCTAGTCCTAGTATAGCTACCATGTTGCAACAGTACTAGATAACACAGCAGGGCTGACTCTGGCGCCTGCTCCTACTGTGGCTACAGTGACGCAGGTGAGCCCTTCGGCGCCTGCCCCTTCAATGGCTATAGTACCACATCAGAGTACCTTTTCGGTGCCGCCTTCCTCTGCCGTGTGTTCACACAAGGGAGCAGTAGATTATCTAACACTTCATCTACTTCACCTGCCTGATGCAACTGCAAACTGATCGTCATATGTATATTGCCCCGTCTAATAACTAGCTATATGCTGGTGTGTTTCTTCAATCTATTAATCACTGTAGTTGTTTTCTTGTGAGCTAGAGTTTCATCCAAATTTGACATGACTCATCATACCCCCGAAGCCAGCTCACGTTAGTTTATGTAGTCATCAGCTCAATCTGGGAAACTTCTTGTGTTCTAGACGAGATTGTACTAAGAAAAGAGTGTTTCTTTAAATTTTTAGTCGCTGTTTACCATCCTCCCAAGTCCCCTACTGTACTATATATGAAAATTAGTGTTGTTTGGGACTTTGGCGCAGATAGCAGTGTGTCATTTGCATTCATTTAAATAATTCTGAATGTTTACTTCAACACATAAATGCATTCTTTGTGTAACTTAGCAGAGGCAACTCCCAAAGATTTGAAGAACAAATAAGTAGTAACGTGCTCCCCTTGTCGAAGGCCACCCGCATGTTCGCCGCCGTAGGCCCGTGCGCCACCCGCGGGTCCGCCCTCGTGTGAAAGCCACGTGCCACCGACCGCATGTGACCTACGCTTGCTTGCCCACACGTCTGACCGCACACGGCCCGCGCCTCGTGTGCCCGTCTATCCTAGCACCGGTGGCGGCCGCCGTCGCCTAAGCCACCGCCGGCTGCTCCGGCCGTGGTGCCCGCCTCCCTCAGACTATGCTAGTACCAAGCAAAGGCCCACACTAGCTCCTTGGTGTTCCATCGGAGCTGGAGGAGGCTCCTGCGATGCTTGCACGCAAGCTACTCGAAGATTTGCAGTAACCAGAGGGTGGCGATGAGGAGATGGTGAGCCAGTGTGGGAGCCCCCCTAGGGCTCCGCCACCCTCTTCGGCGCACCGGATGACTGTCCCTCCCCCACCTTCCCCTCCTCGTCGATAGCGGTCTGCTTCTCCCTAGTATGCCTCCCTTCTCCGCTCTTGCGGCAGGCTCTGTCTTCGCTAGTTTCATCAATAGCAAGTTTGGCAAGGCTGTGTCTGTCCTCCCTCCGTCGAAAGAGGAGTTCTCGCTGCTGGTTGCTTTTGGGAGGTGCCGCTTTCGATTGGATGTCCCCTTTGTTGCTGGTACTCTTTGCATGCTCTTTGGAAGCTCCTCTGATTCCTTCAAAGTTGGTCTAGTTCAAGACAGGATTTTCCTCTTCAATGTTTCCTACAAAGCAGTTGGTTTTGAGATTTATAAGATTAGAGAGCTGTCGTGCGATGAATTTAAGCTATCCTTCCACCTCTTCAATGACGTGGGTCTGTAAGAGGTGAAGAATAAGAAGAATCCGTCTTATGCAGACATTGTTAGGCTTACTCCTTCAGTCCTCATGGGTGCTAATGCTATCCCTATGAGTATTGGTTCTTGTCAAAGTGCTAAGATGGGATCTTCTTCCAACAGAGTCTCTTGTTAGATTGATCTCTAATCCCAAACTGGGCCCAACGGTCCAGTTGGGCCTTTGATTCGTGCCCTGATCGGGGGCGCCCAACCCACTATGGCTGGAGGGCCCCTGTCATACTGCGCTATATATAGAGGTGGGGGCTGGCAGCTCTGGGAACAAGGTTTTACCGTGAGCCGAGCTCCCCACCAAAACTTAAACCCTAATCTCGATCAGAGAGGGGCGCAGCCAGTGACGGGAAGCCACCAGCCGTGCCACCCCGCTCCACCGACATCGACGACTTCATTGACCTCTTCCCCGAATGTCGCTGCCCGTGCGCAGACTTCACCAACGACTGAGATGGCGGCTTCTGGACCATCTCCCTATGCGGTGTCAGGTTCGACACGTTCTTCTTCTATTCCTCTCTGTCTCTCTACTCTCGATATCGCATTCACAGTAAAGAGAACCCGCTAGACCTAACCCTAGATGATCTTTTTTATCTCAACAATGGTATCAGAGCCTCACTGGGTATAGATCTAGCCTATCGAAACCCTCTGTCTAGATTTAGATCATGTCAGGGGTAAGAAACAGATTAGATCCGTTTGGATCTGAGAAGAGAAGAGGGTCACCGAACCCTAACCCTAATCGGGTGAAGAACAGAGAAGAGAAAGGGGTCTCGGCACACGAAGCTAAACCCTAACCCGCGAATCAAACTCGGGGAAGAAGAACAGTGAACGAAACCCTAACCCTAACCAAACCCTAATTTCGATCCTAACCCCATCCCCAACCCTAAATCGAATAGATCCGAGAAGAAAAGAAAGGAAAATCAAATCAGAGAAGAAAAGGGGAAGGGAAGAGGCCTACCTCGCCGCCACACCATGCTGCCACCTCGTCGGTGTGTAGATGGGTCCTCGCGCCAAGGGCGCTGTGGCCATGCCGCTCGACGACGGCGCGCTCACCCGCTGGGGAGCACACGCGCTGGCGAGAGGGCCGACGACGGCACCGTCATCGTCTCACTCCATGCCGTCGTAGAACTGAGACAGAGAAGGAGGAGAAGTGGTCGGGTCAGATCTAGGGTTTCGGAGGGGATCAGGGCACCGCCGCCTAGACTGCTCGACGGTGGCATGCTCACCCGCTGGGGAGCGCGCATGCCGGCGAGGGGACCGGTGACGGCGCCATCTTCGCGCTTGCTTTCGCTCGGCTGCTGCTGCGCTGAGGAGAGAATGGAGCGAGGCGAAGAGAGAGAAAGGACAACAGAGAATGGGCTAGGGTTTTCACCGGGGTCGCCGCGGCGTCGCCTTTTATACCGACCGAACCACGCGCGTGACCGTCGGATCTAGATGAACGGATCAGATTCGCTGGACCGAGTTTCGGCCCAGGCGGGCACGCGCGGCTGCCGTCTTTGCTAGCCCAGGCCCAGGTTGCGGCCTGGGAAGCACAACGCGCGCGAGAACAGAAACAGGCCAGGCCGGAATTCACTATTTTTGGCTGGTTTGGGCCACATGAACAGTGTTTTTACGAGTTTAAGTTTTGTTTTTTCAGAAGCAATTTTGATGATATTTGTCTAGTTCAATATCTCTGTTAAAATTTGAACCAACGGGATAATTTTTCAGAGAATAGTTGAGAAAAGTTTAATGCTTCTGAGAAATAGATAATAAATTTTTTTCATGTTTCCGCTGCTAAAGAAATAGTTTATTCTCTAGTTATTTTGTACCAACGTGACATTTAATTGGAAAAAAGAGATTTTGACATGATTATGATGTTGTTATTTTCTGACCAACGTTGTTAATAACAATATCGTAATTTTAATGTTTTTATGCATTATTTTTATTTCTGCCCAATAGTGATGTAGTTTAATGTATAAAGGGTTGTATGTTTTAATTTTGACCAATGCTGGAATCAAGGCATGCAATTGTTGTTATTATTTATATTCTCACTCTATATGAATTGTGTGTCAGGCGGATACAACTTGATGGGTTGTATCAAAGAGATCCCCACTCTCAAAGGTGACAACTACATGGAGTGGAAGAAAAAGATTGACCTGGCCTTCATCTTGGCTGAGGTGGATTGGGTAGTCATCTCACTATGTCCCACTGAGCCTGTGGCACCGATGAGGGAGACAAATGGGGCTGATGCCGCTTGGGCAACTAGAGAGAGGGATTTTGAATCCCAAAAGATGTCCTATGACCTTGAGCATAGGAAGTGGGTCACTGCCAATAAGAAATGTTTGGCTATGATAAAGAACACGATTGAGCCTGCAATTGTGGGCTCAATCCCAGAGTGTGACATGGTCACCGAGTACCTCAATAGAATAAAGAGTCAGTTCACTAGCTCTTCAAAGACATATGCTACCCAGCTGATAAAGCAGCTGGTGATAAAGAGGTACTCTGAAAATGGTGGCATAAAAGAACACATATTAAGGATGAGCAATTTGGCATCCAAGCTAAAACCAATGGATCTGGCTCTCAAGGAAGAGTTCCTTATCCATCTAATTTTTGCTTCCTTGCCAAAGGAATTTGACACTTTTGTTGTCAACTACAACATACAGCCTGAGAAATGGGACTTAGAGAGGCTCATGGCTATGTGTGTGCAAGAGGAGGAAAGAATGAAAGCTGCCAATGGTGGCACTATCAATTATGTGAAAGACAACAAGAAAAAGAATAATAATGCTAACTCCTCCTCAAAGTCAAAGGAAAAGGGTCCCATGCTGCATCAGCCTCAGCAGAACAAGTTCATAGTAGAGAAAGACCAGTGTATGTACATAATTGCAAGAAGACGGGACATTATAAGAAAGATTGTCCTGATTACTTAAAGATCATCATGGCAAAGAAAGATGAGAACATTATTACGTTCATAAATGAATCCCTATATGTACAGTATTCAAAATCTACTTGATGGATTGACTCAGGTGCAACTGTTCATGTTGCTAATTCCTTACAGGGATTTCGTTCGACGAGGACTACGCAAAGAAGAGGAAAACACGTTAAAGTTGCAAATGGAGTCCGAGCAGATGTTGAAGTCGTTGGCGATCTTTCTCTAGAGCTTGCTGATGGCTTCACACTTTTACTTAGAGACGTACTTTATGTTCCCTCTTTACAAAGAAACTTGATTAGTGTTTCATGCTTGGACAATGATGGATATGATTGCCATTTTGGAAATGGCAAATGTAAGATAACATTTAATCATGCATGTTTTGGTCTTGCTATCTTACAAAATGAGCTTTATTTGTTATCACTACGTGATGATGTGAATGTTGTATGCGGTGATGGGAACGTTGCGTGCGACAATGAGAATGTATCCTCGTCTGCGGATGTAAATAGAAAACGAAAGAGAGCTCACGATGCGTCGTCAAAATTATGGCACTGTCGTTTAGGCCATATTTCGAGGGAGAGAATAGAAAGACTAGTTAAGAATGATATTCTTCCTCTATTAGAGTTCTCAGATTTAGAACAATACAGAGAATGCATAAAACGAAAGTGTGTAAAGAAAATTAAGAAAGATGCCAAACGAAATGTAGGAATTTTACAGATTATTCACATAGACATCTGTGGTCCGTTTCCTATAAAGAGTGTGGATGGTTATGATTCATTCATAACATTCACAGATGATTACTCTCGTTATGGCTACATTTATCCAATCAAAGAAAGAATAGAAGCATTGGATAAATTTAAGATATTTAAGGCAGAAGTTGAAAACCAACACAATTTAAATAATAAAATATTTAGGTCCGACTGTGGGGGGGAGTACTACGGTCGGCATACCTCATATGGCCAAGTTCTTGGACCTTTTGCAAGGTTCTTATAGGAGAATGGCATAGTAGCCCAGTATTCTACATCGGGCGAACCTCAACAGAATGAAGTAGCTGAAAGACGCAATCGTACCCTGATGGATATGGTGCGCAATATGATAAGTTACTCCACCTTACCATTGAGCCTGTGGATGGAGGCATTAAAACTGCCATTCATATTCTCAATAGAGTACCAAGTAAGTCGGTGCCCAAAACACC
The DNA here is from genome assembly GCA_904845875.1 of Miscanthus lutarioriparius. Lineage (NCBI taxonomy): Eukaryota > Viridiplantae > Streptophyta > Magnoliopsida > Poales > Poaceae > Miscanthus > Miscanthus lutarioriparius. The sequence goes on from CAJGYO010000012.1 coordinate 46,076,121, forward strand.
GTATGAGTTGTGGACAGGAAGAGTACCCTCACTAAACCACTTACGTGTGTGGGGGAGTCCTGCTGAGGCTAAAGTATTTAATCCAAACATTGGGAAGCTAGATCCCAAAACAGTAAGTTGCCATTTCATTGGCTACCCAAAAAAGTCAAAAGGTTTTTGTTTCTACTGTCCAGACAGACATACAAAGTTTATGAAAATGAGACACGCGGTCTTCCTAGAGGACGAAATGATGAGGGGGAGCATGGTAGCTCGAGAAATTGACCTTGAAGAGAAGTAGGTGTGTGCGCCCACTCTGATGATTCATGAGCTATTTTTCTCATTACCTGTTGTCGCTGCACCAACAGTGCAAGATACTGTGGTGTCAGCACCTGTTGTTATTCCGCCTGTGGCAACAATGAATAACGATGAGGAACCTGTTCTTCAGGATCCTGTAGAACCTATTGCCACACATGAGGGGTAGCAACAACAGCCTCAAACAGAAGATGTGCCAAATGTGGAGGCCCCTAGAAGGTCTCAAAGAGTTAGAAAATCAACTATTCCTGTTGATTATGAAGTATACAACACTGAGGAATTTCAAATGGAGGATGATCCCACCTCATTTGAAGAAGCCATGAGAAGTGATTATTCATCAAAGTGGCTTGAGGCCATGGAAGATGAAATGAAATCTATGAATGCCAATAAAGTTTGGTACTTGGAAATAATTCCTAAAGGAGCCAAAACAGTAGGCTATAAATGGGTCTACAAAACAAAACTTGACTCTCAAGGGAACATAGAGAGATATAAAGCACGACTTGTGGCAAAAGGATTTACACAAAAAGAAGAGATTGATTACAATGAGACATTTTCTTCAGTCTCATGTAAGGATTCCTTCAGAATCATAATGGCATTAGTGGCACATTACGATTTAGAATTACATTAGATGGATGTACAGACGGCATTTCTCAACGGGGACTTGGAGGAAAATGTTTACTTGGCACAACCAAAATGTTTTGTCATGGAAGGAAAAGAACGAATGGTACTTGAAGTTTGATCAGACAATAAGGAATTTTGGGTTTAAAGAGAATGTAGAGGACAATTGTGTCTATGCAAAGTTTAAGAATGGGAAGTTTATCTTCCTTGTCCTGTATGTGGATGATATCTTACTTGCTAGTAGTGATGTCAGTCTACTACTAGAGACAAAGAAGTTTTTGTCCTCAAAATTTGATATGAAAGATTTTGGTGAAGCTTCATTTGTTCTAGGGATCGAGATTCACAGAGATAGAAGTAAAGGGGTATTAGGACTGTCACAAAAGACATACATAGAAAAGATCTTAAAGAAATTCAATATGCACAAATGTAGTCCCTCACCCGCTCCTATAGTCAAGGGCGATAGATATGGGGATTTTCAATACCCTAGGAATCAGTATGAGATCGATCAAATGAAAACGGTTTCATATGCTTCAGCTGTTGGAAGCTTGCAATATGCTCAAGTATGTACGCACCCTGACTTGGCATTTGTTACCGGGTTACTTGGCAGATTCCATAGCAATCCTTGAACAGAACATTGGAAATTAGTAAAGAAAGTCTTGCGTTATTTGCAAGGAACGAAAAATCTCATGATTATGTGGGAGATGATAGAAAATCCACATCTGGATATGTATTCACTCTCGCACGGGGAGCTATTTCATGAAAAAGCTCAAAGCAAACCGTCACTACATCGTCCACAATGTATGCCGAGTTTGTAGCGTGTTATGAGGCAACGGGGCAGGTGAACTGGCTAAAGAAGTTCATACCTGGTTTGAAGGTGGTTGACGACATCTATAAACCACTTAAGTTATACTGTGATAATAATCCGGCAGTACAGTATGCTCACAACAATAAGTCAAGTGGTGCTACCAAACACATTGACATAAAGTATTATGTTGTGAAAGATAAAGTCCGGGATCATGTCATAAGTCATGAGCATATAAGTACCGAAAAGATGCTCGCGGATTCGCTTACAAAAGGCTTACCACCCAACGTGTTCAGAGAACATGTAGCCGGCATGGGTTTAAGGGAAAACCTATAATTCCTGGACAAAAGAAGGCCCAAAGTAAAGTATCTATTTCAGAACAGAGCGGTGTGTTGTAGTTGTTAAATTTATCGGCAATTGATCGTGACAATGAAACAAGCTCTATGCGCTAATCTGTAATGGAATGAACAAAAGTAAATGATATGAAATTAAAAGATGGTAGGAGATCAAGGGGAAGATTGTTAGATTGATCTCTAATCCCAAACTGGGCCCAACGGCCTAGTTGGGCCTTTGATCCGCGCCCTAATCGAGGGCGCCCAGCCCACTATGGCTGGAGGGCCCCTGTCACACTGCGCTATATATAGAGGTGGGGGCCGGCGGCTCTGAGAACGAGGTTTTACCATGAGCCGAGCTCCTCACCAAAACCTAAACCCTAATCTCAATCAGAGAGGGGCGCAGCCAGTGACGGGAAGCCACCAGCCGCGTCGTCCCGCTCCACCGATGTCGACGACTTCATTGACCTCTTCCCCGAACGTCGCTGCCCGTGCGCAGACTTCACCGACGAACGAGATGGCGGCTTCTGGACCATCTCCCTCTGCGGTGTCAGGTTCGACACATTCTTCTTCTATTCCTCTCTGTCTCTCTACTCTCAATATCGCATTCACAGTAAAGAGAACCTGCTAGATCTAACCTTAGATGATCTTTTCGATCTCAACATCTCTGTGTTTAATCGATTGGATTTTTCGAAACCCTCCGTGTTTGATAGAATCAATTGGAGTGTTGTGTAGAGAAACAGTGCTCAGATTTCTGATCGTTGGAGTTCTGGCCGTCACAATCGGAGTTCAGTGTGTTTGGATCCTCCCATGCCAGAGCTCAATTTGGATGTTAGTTTGAGTTCCTCATTTTTCAAAAATCGGCAGGCATCATCATCAATAGAGCAAGAAGGAAATGCTTCGGGTAATGTGCCGTGCCGGTGCTGCCTCTTTTCCTCCCATTCAAGAAGTGCATGCAGGTCTCCCATTAAGTGCAGAATCTGTTTGGAGTGGGGCCATATTGCAAACTCATGCTCTCAGTAGTGGAAACGGCTTCAGGCTCTTGCTAGCGGTAGGCAGCTAGATGATTTCTCCAATGCTTGCCCTCTCGAGGTGGATTGCACTGGTTGGTTTAAACAAGCTTCATCTTTGACAGCGGGCCCGTCCAAGCCGCCAACGTTTGATGGCTTTGGGGATTTTCAAGACAACTCTTCAGCTTCCCACTGTGTTCCAAGGGTTCTTTAGCCTGTTGACCCCCCTCCTGTTAATCTGGCAACAAAACTCTCAGCAGAAAACCCTATTTCGGACTGTCTCCAATGGATGACCTATGGAGACCCAAACCCAAAATGGATCGTGGATGATATTGTATCAGCCTTCAATAAAATACCTATATGCGAGACCCATTTTGGGTTACAACAGAGGCACAACCCAAATATGAGTATCCTCTCTCCCGGAGACTCATTTGCTGAAAGGGTTCTCTTTTGGGTCCTGTTGCTAGAGAAGACAAAAAATAAGTATTGAACCCTTTGTCTGTAGCGCTACCCAAACATAGAATGGATCTTGTATTTTGGGTGATGTCGACCCCTCCTTACTCTCTCAACCACAATCATGCTGCCATGGCCTATCAACGAGCTGATCCTAGCTGGTTCATCCCCCATGGAATGGACTTTCTTGAAGTTGCGTGCCGACAGACGATGGGTAGAGTGGTGGCAGTCCGGCATTATCGCAAGAATAATGACCTCGCCATTGTTACCATTCATCCAATGCCAGAGGGAGAGGTAACGTTCCATGCCATCCATAATGTGGTCTCTGATTTTCTGATACATGAGTGGAGGATAGTGTTCATGGATATTCAACTGACTCACTTGGGCCAAGCATACGTCAGATTCAAGAATGCTTTTGACAGAGATCAGTTGATTCAGTTGGGGCGATTCCTTTCGGTAATGTCAGTCTTACCTTTGTTGAACTCAACAAAGGAAGAAATTGAAGGTCTTTTCAGTTTAATCACGAATGCTGGATTATGTTATTAGGATGCCCACCTGATCTTAGGGAGGATGAATTTGTCGGGAATACTTTCAGTTTCTTTGGACTAGTAATTTCCTAGGTGAATGACCCGACTCACCTATCCAAGCTGTTAGTCAGAGCCCGTGTCAGCGAGTTTGAAGCTGTCCCCCATTTTCTAGTCATTATGGAAGGGGAAGAGATGCAGGGCCAATCTTGGACCGTGCAATGTGAGATTCTCTAGGGGAACTTACCAGGAGTGCTAGCTGCTGTTGAAGACCCAGTCCCGGGTCTAGATGATATTCCCCCAAATGGTCCCTTTGACTTCTTTGGGTTTGTAAGCATGGGCCTAGTCCTGCCCCTCAGCAGCAAGAACAGCAGAATGATCAAGACATTCAGGGTGGTGCTCAGGGAGAAGCTGCAGGTGGCCCTCAAACTATGGATGTCAATGAGTGCGATCCTTGGCCAATAAATCAGGTGGCCCCTGCTAAAATTCCAGTTGCTGTTCTTGAACTCGACCTGAATCAGAACCCGACAGCTGATGATTTGGAGGAGGTCATAATTGATCCACAGCAAAATGGTCCAACTCATGAAATGTTTCTGGACTTAAATGAGACTCAGGTTAATGAGCAGGAAGAAGAGGAAGAGGAGGCCCAGTAAGTGCTGAACATCCTAAATGGTAATTTGGGGCAAGATCTTAATGAGGCTCCGGATGTGGAGGTGAATTTACCTAGCCTTGAACATCCTGCTGAAAATTCTCTTCAACTAGAAATCGTAGAAAAAGATACAGTGAATGTTGAAGAAATGCAAGAGGAGAACCTGCCCCCATTTCAGCGGAACTTGCAGATGGGCTTTGTTATTGTAAACTTCTCTCATTAAGTTGATCCTGGACTCCAGAACAAGTTCACTGATCCCTCGGGCCTCTGGAAAAAGTATTTTGCCCCAAAAGCCCAAGGAACTCCTACTCAGTTAGTCCCCAGTGCTTGGGCCAATTTCTTCACTGCCACTCTCTTATCTCCTTGTTATTTTAGTAGAGCTAAAGATCTGCTCTCTTCAAGCTCTCTAATGGGCTCTCTGGGATTTCCACCAAATGTGATGTTTTGTCTGCCAGTTGTTTGCCCTCTAAACTCTGAATGGATATGTCCCTCAAACTCTGAAAGGGTGTGTCATCCACTCCAAATTGGGACTGAACAATCTGTGCTGGTTGACACTACTGAGCCATCTGGTCTGGGGTTTGCTGGAATTGGGATTGATAAAGCTTCAGGACTGTCTGTGATGGTTGAAACTACTGGCCCATTTGCTGGTCTGGCGTCTAAAGATCCATTTGCTGATCTAGCATCCGAAGGTGGCAACACTACTGCTGGAAAAAAGACACCCAAGAAGAAAATTGTAATTGTTGACTCTAAAGTGAGAACGAGCCCAAGACTTCAAGGCCTGAAACAAGGGTTCAAAAACCCCCAGTGCAAACACATCAGCGTCTGGGCTGTAATGCTAAGCCACCTACTCTTTCTAACCATGCCATCAGAAAGTTGGGTTCCACTTTCTGTAACATTGATACTTCTTTTTTTTTTGAAACAAAAGGCAGGAGCTCTGCCGCTCAATTAAGCCGAAAGAATATTATGTACAAGAAGGTTAGCCGGACGAGATGACACAAAGGCACCCGAAGGGCTAACCACCCCACGCGACGCAGCTGAGCACAAACACAACACACTACCATGGATCATCGTTGCCGAGCATGGAAGCCAAGCTGCCAGCACCTCCGACTTCCCATGGCAGGTCACCCACTAGTCACCCCCCGACGGGTCTGAAGCTAATGGCCGCCACCGGTCATCGTTGCCAAGCTCAAACACTGAAGAGCAGCTCCGACTTCCAAACGCAAACCATCACCCCGCATCGAAACCGCGACAATAATCCAAATGCGACGCCTTCAGGAAGGGAGTGACGCCAATGGCGTCACCGTCGCACGTCCAAAGTGGACTGAGTTTTCACCCTTGGAAGACATGCTAGTGGGGAAATACGACGCCCCCAACAGGGAAGCGGCGCCCAACGACGTCGCCGTCGCCAAGGCTTTCGCCCAAAAACCCTCTAGCACACTCGCCGGGTCGCGAAGCTGGACCCGTGCTAGCCATCACCGCCATCGCCGTTGTCCCGGCGCCCCACGAAAACCCCTTAAGAGGGGCATCGACGCGCCGGCTGCACATAGCAGCCGCATAGCTGCGTCGGCCGCCACCCCCTCTGATCGAGCCACGCAGAGCCGGACCTGACTCTGCCGCTTGCGTCACATCGCCGCACGCCGATGTCGCATTTGACCAACGTCGTCATCTCTGGCACCTGCCGATGTCGCTGCCTTCATCACCGCCAGTGTGCCCCACCATGTTGGGCTCCGCCCCATGTCTTGGGGCCGCCGAATCCGGACGCCAAGCCCTGAATCCAGCGCCCCCTGCCGCGCCGCCGCCTCCGTCTTGACCATAGCTACAGACACCGTTCGCCTTGGCCGCCAGAGGTCGCTGCCCCGGGCACAGCCAGCCCCTGAGCCACAGCAGCCAAGGCCATGAGGGGAGGGACGGCAGAGAAGAAAGCACCGCCCCCCAGCGCATGCATGGGCCCCGGCCACCACCGCCGCCGCCGCAACCGCCGCCGGCCACCAAGACAGATCCGGCAGCCTAGGGTCCGGATCTGGACCCCCGGGCACCGGATCTGGCCGACTGGGCCCTGGACCGGCGGCCTTAGCTAGCGCCGCCACCGCCATTAAGAGAGAAGAAGGGGAACGCGCGGAAAAGAAGAAGACCTCACCGTTGTCCCCTGCGCCTACACGGACACCAGCCAGCGCTGCAGCAGCCGCGACAGCCACGATAGCCACCTCGTCAACCTCCACGCCGGTCGCGCGGGGCCAGACCACCGGCCTGCTGCAGGTGCGCCGCCAACACGAGGAGGGAGAGCCCTGCCGCCACCATCACAGCCGCTCGGGCGGCCATGCCGGCAGCCAGCTTCGGCGGCGGCGCGGCGGGCGAGGAGGAGAGGGATGAGAGGGAGGCAGCGCGTCAGGGGCCGCCCGAGTCGCCCTATGTGAGGGAGCGACGCGGGCGTCAGCGGGGGGGGGCATTGATACTTCTATGCTCTCTGATGAAGCTCTTGGCAAGAAGAAGGCCTCTCCTATTGAGAAGCCCTTCAATGTTGAAGCTAAATCTGGTAGTGATGATGACATGGTGGAAGATTAAATTCTGCAGGACTGAGGTGGATTTCCCACCATGGCGCAGTGATTTCTTGCTGGTGAAGGCAAACCTATGTACTCTATGCTATGCATATTGTCCTGGCCTGCTATCTTTCCCTTTGTTTTTAAATAAATCAAAGCTATGTTGTTAGGTCTTGGAATGTATTATGTTGGAACATAAGGGGGTTAAATGCAGAAGGAAAATGGGAATCTATTAAGAACAAAATTGTTGAAAGTAACTGTGATATCTTGTGTTTACAAGAAATGAAGAGGGATAATTTTGATTTAATGTACCTCAGAAACTTCTGCTCTCCTTCATTTGATTCCCACTGCTTCTTGCCTTCGGTGGGGGCCTCTAGTAGCATTTTAGTGGTCTAGAAAGGAAATCTCTTCTCAGGCATTGAAGTTTTCTGGGATGAGTTTGCAATTTCAGTTGAATTCACTTCTCAGTTGAACAATGCAGTCTGGCTTCTGACTATTGTATACGGCCCTTGTACTAGAGAGGGCAAGAGAGATTTTCTAAATTGGCTTAGTGGCATTCAAATGCCTAATGATCATGATTGGCTCCTCATTGGTGATTTCAATCTTATTCATAAGCCTGAGGACAGGAACAGACCAGGAGGAAACACTTCTGAGATTCTTCTTTTTAATGAAACCATTAGTTCTTTAGGCCTGGTTAAAATACCTCTACATGGAAAGAGATTTACCTGGGCGAATAAGCAGAACCCCCCTTCTTGAAAGGCTTTACTGGTTCTTCTTTTCTGCTGCCTGGACTACTAGCTACCCCCATACTTTGGCTAAGTCTCTTGTTATGGAAACTTTAGATCATTGACCATGTGTAATTGAGATCAAGACTTTTGTCCCAAGGGGAAATGTATTCAGATTTGAGAACTACTGGATGCTTCATGATGATTTTCTTCCCCTCGTTGAGGGATGTTGGAATAGGCAATCTGGACTAACTGATCCAACCATGAGGATAACTGCCAAATTCAAGGCTCTCAGAAGCTCTCTTAGAAGTTGGCAAGCTCACCTTCCTGGTCTATGTAGCGCAATTGTAAATGTGAAATTAGTAATTTCTTTTTTGGAACTTCTTGAAGAATGGAGAGATCTTTCCATAGAAGAGTGGAATTTCAAGAAAGTTCTAAATGGCTAACTCTCCACTCTTCTTCATCAACAGAAAGTATACTGGAAATAGAGAGGAGCCATTAAATGGGTTAAACTCGGGGATGAAAACACCAAATTCTTCCATGCCAATGCTTCAATCAGGCATAGGAAGAATTTAATTTCCTCCCTCACTGATAATCAAGGCTCTGAGGTTTTGGGCCATTGTCAAAAGGCTAATCTTATCTGGGAAGACTTCAAAGTAAGACTAGGATGTTCTGATTTCCATGACATGCTCTTTGATTTGGACAGCCTTCTACATCAGAACTCAGACCTAGACCTCCTGGAGCTTCCTTTCTCTTAGTAAGAGGTTGATGAGGTTGTCAGAAAGCTTCCCTCTGATAAGTCCCCAGGTCCTGATAGTTTTAATAACAACTTTATTAAGAAGTGTTGGCCCATCATCAGTTTGACTTTTATGATCTCTGTAATGCCTTTTACTCAGCTAATCTTTGCCTTAGAAGTATCAATAGCTCCTTTATTATGCTGATTCCCAAATGTGATGGACCATCTAGAGTTTCTAATGATAGACCGATTTCTCTGTTGAACTCTTCTGTTAAGATCTTAACCAAGATTCTAGCAAATAGACTGCAGCCTCTTATTACTAAGTTGGTTCACAAAAACCAGTATGAATTTATTAAGAGCAGGACCATCCAGGATTGTCTGGCTTGGACATTTGAATTCCTTCATCTTTGACACACTTTCAAGAAAGAGTGTATCATTCTTAAACTGGATTTTAAAAAAGCCTTCGATAGAATTGAGCATCAGGTTATGATTAGGATCATGGAAGGAATGGGTTTTGGAAATGGATGGATTGAATGGATGAAGATGATTTTTGGCTCTGGAACATCATCTGTGTTGCTGAATGGTGTGCCAGGGAAAGTGATACACTGTAGAAGAGGAGTTACATAGGGAGATCCTCTCTCTCCCCTCCTTTTTGTCATGGCTGCCGATCTGCTGCAATCTATTCTTAATAATGCCAAAGACTTAGGACTTATGAAAAATCCTATCCCTCTGGCCTACTCTAGTGACTTTTCCATTCTTCAGTATGCTGATGACACATTGATTATCATGTAGGGTTGTGGAAGGCAGTTGTTTATTCTAAAGGCTCTTCTCAATAGCTTTTCTCAGTCCACTGGTTTAAAGGTTAACTTTCAGAAGTCTGCAATGTATCCTATCAACTTAACAGTGGACAAGCTCAATAATCTTGCAGCCACCTTTGGATGTTGTGCTGGCTCTCTTCCCTTTACTTACCTGAGACTTCCCCTAGGTCTGACAAAGCCCAAGATTGATGACTTCCTTCCCCTGGTTACTAGGTGTGAAAGAAGGCTAATTAGCACTTTCTAGTTCTTGTCCCAAGCTAGCAGACTGTAGATCACCAATTCAGTGTTTTCCAGCCTCCCTACCTTCTTCATGTGCACCTTGTCCCTTCATGTCAACATAAGAGGGCAAGTGGATAAGTACAGAAAACATTGCTTATGGCGTGGTGCTGAAGAAAATAATAGGATATATGCCAAAGCTGCTTGGCCCATGGTAACAAAACCAAAAGAACATGGTGGTCTAGGTGTTATGGATCTCAAATCTCATAACGAGGCTCTACAGCTGAAAAACTTGCACAAATTCTTTAATAAGGTAGATATTCCATGGGTTCATCTAGTGCGGGAGAAATATTATAGCAATGGAAAGTGACCAAATCATGTCAAGAAGGGTTCATTTTGGTGGAGAGATATTCTTAAACTAGTTGATAAATTCAAGGGTCTGGCTTCGGTCTCAGTTAACAGAATGTCCTGTCTTTTCTGGGATGATTTATGGGAAGGAAAGGTGCCTAGACTGGCATTCCCTGAGCTGTACTCCTTCACCAAAAAGCCAAATATATCTCTGGCTCAGGCTCACATTGCCCATCTCTTACTGATCTTTGTAATCTTCGAGTTTCAGTCCAGACTTTCAGTCAACTCCAAGAGTTGGATTCAGCTCTTCAGGAGATGGTGTTTTCAGATGCGGATGATTCATAGAGCTATATTTGGGGAAGCCCCCTTTTCTCCTCAAGCAAAGCATATAAACAATTACTTGGGACTCCCAATGCTCATCCAGCGTTTAAATGGCTTTGGAGATCCTCTTCTCAACACAAGCACAAAGCATTCTTTTGGCTTCTGATTCAAGATAGACTGAGCACTCATAATATTTTGAGAAGGAAGAATATGGTCCTGCCCTCCTATAACTATGAATTGTGTAGCTTGGGATCTGGAGAATCTGTCCTACATCTTTTCCTACAATGTGACTTTTGTTGGGACACGGCTATGAGTCGTGGAGGCCAGGGACCGCAATAGCAATGAAAGCTAATGAATAACGAATTTTATGAGTGATGTGCAGGTAGAGAAGATGAAAGCCTCTGTCCGATCGGCCGATCAGGGTGAAGGACCAAAGGATGCGGCGAAGGCACCTAAACATGGTCCGAGGAGGAGGCTTCGATGACTTGGGCGGAGGCTTCAGGACCGGAGCGAAGGCGCCTGGATGCAGCCAACGGTGAAGGCTCGGGCGGCACCTGCGGAGGCTATGGAGAGTCGGCGCGTAGGTACGGGTGAAGGTCGCCCCAGACGAAGGCCCTAAGAGTCAAGGGACTTCCTGAAGGACGACAGTGCCGGGCCATGGGCCGCAGACGGACTCACGATTGCGGCCCATCAAGCAAAGGCGGTTGAAGAAGAAGGCACCCAAATTACCCTTAGCAGTTTGTATTAGTATAGGAATATTCCGAGGATGTACTGTAACCGTCAAGGGCTAAAATTGTAAAAGGGTAGCCTTAGCAAGCAGTGAGAGGTAGTTGAATGTATTTATGAAACCCTAGTTTGGTCTGGACCCACTTTCCACCTGACACGCCTTCGCATGAGGCACCTGTCCGTGCGAAGGCTTCGGGTATCTCCTCCGAGTCCCACCTGCTGGAAACCACCGTTTTCCAACATTGGTGCCCACCGCATATTGGCCAAGCAAGACCCACTATGGCAAGAAAGAGAGCAGCCTCCGCTAGGGTTCCCGCAGAGCCCTCGATGAGAGGATGACCCAAGCTTAGTGCCCGCAACACTTACGCTACAGCCCTAGAAGATCAAGTTGGAGAAGAACCTATGGTCGAAGACCAGCCTTTGGCATCAGAGGAGTAGCAAGTCCCAAGTCCCACTCTAGAACAAGAGCTACAACAGATATAGACCCAGTTGCAGAGCATGCAACAAGAAAAAGATAGGGTCGCAGCAGCCTTCACCGCAAATCAACGGGTAGCCCAAGCATCAGCTCAGGAAGCGGAGATCAGGCAGCAGCTTGCCATCTTACAGGCCGAAATACAAAGTATGCAGCCTTTGCAATCCAACATCAACATGTCCAACCAACTCCACTCAGCAAACTAAAGCCAACCCAATCCCCCGCCACGTTCCATAGCACAACCAACCTTTGGCACACCCTACACTTCACCACAAACCCACAGAACCATCGATTCTAAATCACCACTATCCGAAGGCATCTAGAGCTCACCCTGGCCCCCTTCCTACAACCTCATCACCTTGCCCAAATTCAATGGAAGATCAGACCCACGACAAGTCATCATGAGCTTTGAGGCAGTAGTAGCTTTCGCTGGTGGAAATGAAGCGGTGCTAGCCAAGTCCTTCGTCATCGTAGCTGAAGGCGATGCGCTAGCTTGGTACTCAATGCTAAGGCCAAGTTCAGTGTATTCATGGGAAGACCTTCGCGAGAAGATCTTTGCAAATTTCAAGGGGTTCACAAGTGAATCCTTGACTTCCATGGACCTATTTTAATGCAAGTAGAATCAAGGAAAAGACCTAAAGGACTACTTCTAGAAATTCATGCAAATGAAGGCAAAAGCACCCAATGTCCCAGAGGACGTCGCTATCGAAGCAACAATCAAAGGACTTCGCATAGGTCCATTCGCAGCTAACCTAGCCAGGGAAAAGCCTCGGACCATCGAAGACCTTTACAATGAATTTGAGAAGTATTACAGATCTGACAATGACCTCCGTAGAAGACTAGAAGAACAAAACCAAAGCAAGCAGTTCCAGAGCAACAACAGAAACACCCAGAAGGGCAATAGAAGCTAAGGTCAGCCGCAGCCACAGCAAGCACAAAACCAGCAAGTCTTCAACATAGAACAGCGAGGAAACAGCCAGCAGGGGCGGCAATAGGCGAAAGCAGGCCCAAACGGCATGTCCCAGAAACAACCCGAAGGCAAGGGAAATAGCCAAGGTAGGAACTAGAATAGAAACCAAAACCAAAGGCAACGAAGGCAGTATTGTTTCTTTTATGGAGAAAACAAAGGGCACACAACCAAGGATTGCCCAGACGCCAAGGAGACCCCAAGAAAGGATCAAAAGTAGAGCAAACCCTCCACCTCTGCCACAACAACTCGCAAGAGAGGTGAACCATACCTTTGCAGCATCTTAGGAGCAATATTGCCCAATTTACCCAAGCCTAGACTCCACTGAAATTCACATGTCCACTTTAGTCGCTATCTACTACCCAAACTTCCTACCCGCATGGAGACCAAGTACTCAGCAGCAGGGTCTGACTAACAACCAACGGGTGGAGGCCAACCTCACTTACATAAACCTGAGGCCTCTGCACATAACATTCATTGAGACAAACCAGCCATCCCAAATACATAATAGATAGCTAGAGGCATTGCCTCCACCTCCAACAACCTAGCTCGCAACACCCAAAAACGAACCTAACCCAGAGAACCAACACAACCCTCACACACCACTGTCAACCATCAGCATGATATTGCCTATAGCCGGGGGCTCCTCGATGGAGTTCTAGACTAAGAAGCAGAAGGATCACCTTAGGTTGGTCAACAATATAGCAGTTCAAGGCCCATTGCGTTACACAATTGGTTGAAGACGCCAATCACCTTTTCAGAACAAGATTTGCGGCTGGAGAGCTACCCTCATACCGATGCCATGGTAATCAAGGCCAACATTGCAGGATGGGAAATCAATAGGGTTCTCATAGACTCCGAAAGCTCTACAGCTATTATCTTTGTAAATGCCTTCGACTAGATGAAGCTAAGCAAGAGTCAGTTGTAGCCTTCGGACTCACCACTAATTGGTTTTGGAGGGAAAAGGATAGATGCATTAAGAAAAATATCCCTTCCAGTCTCCTTAGGAGGTCAAGAAAATGCAAGAACAGAATATGTAACCTTCGACATAGTAGATCTCTACTACCCCTACAACGCCATCTTCGGAAGAGAGTTCGCAAACAAATTCAATGCAGCCATTCATATGGGTTATCTGTGTATGAAAATGTTGGCCTTGCACGGAATCATCACAGTTCATGGCTGCCAGAAAGAAGTAAGAAATATAGAAAGAGCCATCTACAAGTCGCAGCGCAACATCAACTTCGTCGAAGCTGCTAAAACTAATTCAACGGAGCCTCCGTACATGCCCATTGGAAGATGTAGTCCCAGACAGGAAGATCACGATTGGAGGCAACCTATCAAAAGAAGAGGAAGCAGAGCTCATAAAAATCTTAGCAAAAAACAAAGACGTCTTCACCTGGTCAGCCTTCGACCTAAAAGGGGTCAGCAGGGACATTATACAGCACTCCCTTGACATCAACCCTAGAATAAAACCAAAACAGCAGCGACAAAGGAAAATGTCAGAGGAGAGAATTTTAGGAGCAAAAGCCAAAGTTCAAAGGTTGTTAAACACAAACGTCATCAGAGAGGTCAAGTACTCAGAAGGGCTAGCGAATGTAGTACTGGTGCCAAAGAAAATGGAAAGATGAGAATGTGCATAGACTTCACAGATCTAAACAAAGGATACAAGAAAGATCCATTTCCACTACCAAGAATAGAAGCCTCCATTACAAGGCAGCAGGATGCAAGCGTTTCTCTCTCCTGGATTGCTTCTCAGGATACCACCAGATCTGGCTCAAAAAAGAAGATGAGAATACAAGTTTCACTACCCCTTTGAAACTTATTGTTACATAAGAATGCTCGAAGGATTGAAAAACGCTGGATCAACCTTCGCTAGAATGACGAAGACAGTCCTCAGCCCCCAGCTATAGAAAAATATCATAGCTTATGTTGATGATATTGTGGTTATGAATAAGGATGAGGGAGACCATATAGCAGACTTAAAGGAAACCTTCGCCAATCTAAGAGAGGCCGGGCTAAAACTCAACCAAAAAGTGTCTTCGGTGTAAGCAAAGGTAAAATGCTCGGGTACATTATAGGACCCGAAGGCATAAGAGCCAACCCAGACAAAACAAAGGCCATAATTTCAATGGTGGAACCATCAACCAAAAAGGAAGTCCAAAAACTCACTAGAAGAATAGCAGCGCTGAACAGATTCATCTCAAAGTCAGCAAAACGCAGCCTCCCATTCTTCAAAGCTTTAAAAGGCGGAGATAAAGTGGAATGGGGGCCAGAACAATCAAAGGCCTTTCGACAACTCAAATTATTTGGCTACCAAACTCATGGTAACAGTGCCGGATCCGAAGGCACCATTGTTGTTATATGTAGGGAGAATTCCTTGTGTGCCATTAAAAAAGATCGCAATGCCCTGTGTGCCCCTGGAAAAGTTCAACGGTCTTCAGCGCCACTGTTCCAACTTTTTTTGTGCCCTCCATGCCATTGCCGTCAGTTTGGTCTCTAACGCCGTCAAACAACAGGTGTGAAAAGTCAAAAATACCATTAAGTCTAAATATGTCATTAATTTTTTTTGAAAATCTTAATGACTTCAAATGAAAAAACTCAAAATTAGAAAGTTGTAGATCTCGTTGAGATCTATAATTTTCATATAAACATTATCTTCATTTAATTCCACAAAAAAAGATATGATTTTTCTAAGATATATTAATCATATCAAATCATATTTCTTTTGTGGAATTAAATGAAGATAATTTTTATATGAAAATTATAGATCTCGACGAGATCTACAACTTTCTAGTTTTGAGTTTTTTCATTTGAAGTCATTAAGATGCTTAAAAAATTAATGACATATTTAGACTTAAGGGTATTTTTGACTTTTCACGCCTGCAGTTTGACGGCGTTAGAGCCCAAACTGACGGCAGTGGCATGGAGGGCACAAAAAAGTTGGAGCAGTGGCACTGAAGACCGCTAAACTTTTCCAGGGGCACACAGGGCATTGCGATCTTTTTTAATGGCACACAAGGAATTTCCCCTGCCTCTGACCATGCGGTCAGTGGGGTGCTTGTCCAAGAGAAAGAAGAAGATTCAAAGGTCATTCAGCAACCGGTCTACTACATCTCAGAAGCCCTATCAGGAGCAAAGCTGAACCATACCGAGATAGAAAAAATAGCGTATGTAGTGTTGATCTCCTCAAGGAAATTGAAGCACTATTTCCAAGCACATAAAATCATAGTACCATCTTCGTAAACGCTAGGGGACATACTCTGCAACAAAGAAGTCGCAGGCGTTATCAGATTTTATGGAAGATTGGACACCTTCGGCACAACAAGCCCCGCAGCCTCAGCCCCAAATCTGGACACTTTACATAGATGGGGCTTGGGGGCATCTAGGCGCTGGGGCCTCCGCCGTTTTGATAACACCATCTGGCCTCCGCACGAAGTATGCAACAAGGTTGGAATTCAAAGCAACAAACAATATAGCAAAATACAAAGGCCTTATACTAGGCCTCAACAAGGCAAGGGCACTTGGAGCAAGAACACTACTGGTAAAAACAGACTCCCAAGTCATAGCTGGACAAGTGGAAAAAGAATACATGGCACGGGAACTAGAACTGGTTAAATACCTAGACACAGTAAGGGCTCTTGAGCGGAAGCTCCAGGGATTCACCCTACAATACATACCAAGAGCAGAAAATGTAGAAGCAGACAAATTGGCGAAGGGAGCAGCAAACAACTTGCCCATGCCAAATGGAGCCTTTTATCAAGTATTGCAAGTGCCAGCAACGTAGGCCATGAAGAAGGCATTCAAAACAATCCTAGTGAGTTTGAAGACTGGAGGCAATTGATAATAGATTGCCTCAACAGCGTGCATCACACAGAGGATGAGGCGAGTACAGCCAGAATGGCAGCGAGAGCAAGAAACTATACACGGATAGAGGGAATATTATACAAAAAAGGGGTTGTCCAACCACTGCTCAAGTGCATATCACAAAGCGAAGGCAAAAACCTTCTATAAGAAATTCATTCAGGTTCATGCAGCTCACACATCGTGATGTAGACTAGGCCCGATCTTTCAAAAGGTATGATAGCATCGATTGGTGGAGACTCGACGTTCACGATCTACGCTTCGAACCAAGACTGATTCGGACCCCCGCAACCGTTACACCACTGCTCCGTTGGTTATCAACCACGCGAACGCGATTGACCTCGCCGAGAAGGCTTTCCTGCAAGCGAATTGAGAACACAAGCAAGAACGAGATAAACGCAATCTGAAATTGCAAATAAATATGAGGCTTATGATAATGAGAAAGAGTTCAAGTCTTTATTCAAAGGACTAATCGCCATAGGCGAACAAGATCAAGAACTGGGTCCCTGGTTCACAGCAAGCGGCCTTGGCGGCGACAGTTGCAGCAAAACGACGTTTGTTTCACGAGAAAATCAAGAACTAAACAAAACCCAAACCCTAAGGAGAGCGATGGCTGGTATTTATAGAGTCTTGGGCGTCACCCCCTGGACGCACCCCCTAATGGGCCCAAACACGATACACGGTCCAACGGACCAAAAGACGGTGTCGCAGCACCCTGATAGATTCTGAACGCTGACTTGTTTCAACGATTCCCATTGATTCCGAAGGGATTTTGACTTGAGACCAATTGGGTTGGCTTCCTTATCAAATTAGCTTTCCAACCATATGTGGATCATCGAAAACGGAGTCCAGATGCGTCCTAGGTGACCAGTTTAAGGCAGACTGGTCCTGGAGGCCGAGGCAGACTCGAACTTGAGTTGCTTTGGGCCTCCACCTCGGAGACTCGAACCGAATTAGCGTCGGACCTCCTTCTTGACTTGGACACCCTTGCTGGCCTCCTACCCCTCCATACCATGTTCCAAACATGGTCATATGCATGGGTGTCATGTCCTCATCATCCTCCCCTTCTTGACAAAAAGCCGTCCTCGGCGTCGATTGTGCTTGAAACTGATCCTGCACAACATAAAGGAGAACGGGGTTGCGAAAACAAAGGGAACTGAAATAATTGTGAGAAGGAACATGACCATGTTTCCAAGTTTGTAGCATGTCATCTCGCATAAAAATTTCAGCAAGCATGTAGAGTCCATGATCCGAACGCACACGATGTATGTCAACACTATCCTGCAAAAGATTAGAACTAAGCAAAGACAATGCAGGAATAAATGATCTAGCAGACATAGGTAGCAACCAACAATGCTCTCCTTCTTGGAAGTGAACTTGTTTCTTTGAGGAACATGAGAAAATGTTTGTATTATTATGGCTGACCTCTAAACGATCATAATCTTGTACAACAAAAGGAGAATTCATATTACTACGAATGTATACGCGATGTATCATATATTGTCCCTTGTTGTTATATTTGCCAATAACATGATATGTATATTTAGAAAACCAAGGCAAATCAACATATTTAAATAGGCTCTCCTCCAAACAATCTAGGTTACACAAAACATCAAATTCAATGTAACCCAAAGTATGTAAAGAAGACAACAGTTTGAACTCATCAGTTTTAGTAGCAATATGAATAACATGTTTATTTTCAGCGCAAGTGGTTGGTTCCAAAACATGTAAAACTGAAGCATCATCAGCCAATTCATCTTTATCACAAGGAACATCAAGCAAATTATCATGGGACAAAGATAAATCAAGATAGGGTTCCACTAACAATTGCTCTATGATAGCATGGTGTGTGGAAGAATTTAGTACATTAAAACAATTCTCACCTTCTATGAGTGTAGCACCATGGGCATTACCTGTGCTTTCAGCAGGAGTAATAGGTGCATTGTGAAGTGATGGTTCTGAATTTGCATATGAGGTTGTGAGCTCCTCATTTTCTTCCATGTCATCATCTCGCTTATGTACATTATCCTGCAGAAGGTTAGTCATAGCAAGAGGAATAACAACAGACTCTTCCTCTAAATGGTACACCTCATCATATGAAGTCAAAATAGGAGGTGGATTAACAAAGGTTTCTCGCATAAGAAGTTTCATATCATTCCAAGTTTGAGGTTTATCAGAAAGATCTAAAGACTCCCACCAAGATAAAACAGAATATTGTAAAACACTAGCTACATTTTTTACCTTCCTCCTTGGACACATAAAGCGAGTAGCAAAAATATTATCGATGGCAATTTCCCACTCCATGTACTCATCAGCACATATACCATCATAAATCGGTGGATACGAACAACCTGTCATTGTTAGAAGACAGCAAAAGACAACACAAAAGTATTATCCCTATCAACTACTTAGGTTGTGGACAAGGAAAAACAAGACACTCAACTCTCAAACGTCTTACCACGGTCTTACAAGTGTTCTTACCAAAGCAACAGGCGGTGCAATCGGTCGGTGACTGTGATACCGTCATAGCTTGAGTGTAACAGTTGCAAGGCGAACCTGTACTTAGTTAGAAGAAAGTAGAGCTTGGACAAACATAATATAGTAGCAAGGAATAGCAAAATTTGCAACTGAATAGCAAAGCTGAATAAGTATCCCAAGTACTTGTCTTAGTTGCTAGCCTACTCACGTTCCAAGTACCAGATGTATCAAGTGATGTGAACAGCAAGAATATGATTAGGAACAAGGCAGAAATCAGCACACACAAACACAGCTTAAATGGCGCTCTCTATGTGCTCCTCTAGATATTGTTTCTCTTTTGTCCCTCTCTTTTTTCTCTATTTTTTGACTGCCGTTGTTTTTTTGAGAAATTTCAACTTTTTTTTATTTTTTTGATATTTTTTCTTCACTTAGGAGCACAAAAAAAGTAACCACAGAAAATATGAGCATAAACAAGTGAAAGACGTGGCCTGTGGAATTTTTAGAAGATGTGCTCGAAATCGACAAAGACCTTATGACCACGAAAAGAGGATCTTGTGACCACTTTTTGACCAAAATAAAAATCTCCGACCCCAACAGTGTAGGGGATGGATGGATCTGATTTTTTTTCTGATCGATTTTGATATATGGAACGTCGAAATCTGAGTTCGTATGCGAAAACTAGACCAGTTTTACGAACGCAATCCGAATTAGAGGACAAAACGGGAACAATATGTGCAAAATTGGTCACGGCACCAAGGATTTGATGGAAACAGTGAAGACAAGTGTAACAAATAAGATGGTGTAGACTAGGGTATGATGAATACAAAGGAAACTCAACAAGACTTGGAGATGTTCACGGATTACGATGAAAAACAAAGGGGAAAACGCAAACTGGACTAAAAAACGATCTAAAACCAGCAACCAGAACTTGACCTAGGGCACAAACTCAACAACGCGAAGCAAAGACAAAATTACACGGCACAATGAGGCTATAGGACAGGGAATATGTGACGATGTATACATTTTTTTGGCTTTTTGTGGACTATAGGTAATGCAAAAACAGTAACAATCTAAAGGGAAAAACAAAGTTATACCTAATGGGCAACAATGGCTCTAATATCACTTGATGTAGACTAGGCCCGATCTTCCGAAAGGTATGATAGCGTTGATTGGTGGAGACTCGACGTTCACGATCTAGGCTTCAAACCAAGACTGATTCGGACCCCCGCAACCGTTACACCACTGCTCCGTTGGTTATCAACCACGCGAACGCGATTGACCTCGCCGAGAAGGCTTTCCTGCAAGCGAATCGAGAACACAAAGCAAGAACAAGAAAAATGCAATCTGAAATTGCAAATAAATATGAGGCTTATGATAATGAGAAAGAGTTCAAGTCTTTATTCGAAAGGATTAATCGCCACAGGCGAACAAGATCAAGAATTGGGGCCCTGGTTCACAGCAAGCGGCCTTGGCGGCGATAGTTGCAGCAAAACGATGTCTGTTTCACGAGGAAATCAAGAACTAAACAAAACCCAAACCCTAAGGAGAGCGACGGCTGGTATTTATAGAGTCTTGGGCGTCACCCCCCTGGACGCACCCCCTAATGGGCCCAAACACGATACACGGTCCAACGGACCAAAAGACGGTGTCGCAGCACCCTGACAGATTCTGGACGCTGACTTGTTTCGACGATTCCTATTGATTCCGAAGGGATTTTGACTTGAGACCAATTGGGTTCGCTTCCTTATCAAATTAGCTTTCCAACCATATGTGGATCATCGAAAACAGAGTCCATATGCGTCCTAGGTGACCAGTTTAAGGTAGACTGTTCCTGGAGGCCGAGGCAGACTCGAACTTGAGTTGCTTTGGGCCTCCACCTCGGGGACTCGAACCGAATTAGCCTCAGACCTCTTTCTTGACTTGGACACCCTTGCTGGCCTCCTACCCCTCCATACCATGTTCCAAACATGGTCATATGCATGGGTGTCATGTCCTCATCACATCGGTCCAAGGGCACTATCTGCGAAGGCCATCAGGCAAGGGTTCTATTGGCCTACCCACATTAAGGATACAGAAGAGATTGTCAAGACATGCCAAGCATACTAGAGCACCTCGCCACACTAGTCAAAACCTTCGGCCACTATACAACGCCTCCAACCCACTTGGCCCCTCCAAAGATAGGGGATGGACCTGGTTGGGCCGCTACCACCATCACAAAGGGGGGAATAAGTTTGCAGTAGTAGCCATAGAATATTTTACAAGGTGGATTGAGGCCAAGCCACTCGCCAAAATCACATTAGTGACAGTAAAAAAGTTCTTCTGACAGAACATAATTTGTAGATTCGGAGTACCAAGAACTCTAACAGTTGATAATGGAAAACAATTCGACTTGGACAACTTCAAAGAATTATACAAGAGTATAGGTACCAAGATTGCCTTCGCCTCAGTCTACCACCCAGAATCAAACAGAGCAGTGGAAAGAGCTAACAGAGTGATATTCTCAGCAATAGCAAAGACTCTATTCAACCTTCACAAAGGCAAATGGGTAGAGGAACTGCCAAAGGTAGTATGGTCCCATAACACTATAGCCTCTAGAACAACAAGCTTCACACCGTTCAAACTCTTATATGATGAAGAAGCAATGCTGCCCGAAGAAGCTAGGCATCAGAGCCTCCGTGTCATAAAATAGGCACTGGCAGAAGATGAAGAATACTCCAAAGAAACAATTGAGGGCACAAGACTAGAAGCAGTTCAAAACATTACAAAATACCAAGATCAAACCAAAAAATAAAGAGACAACAAAGTGATTAGGAAAATCATACAAGATGGAGACCTAGTCCTCAAAAGGAGACCTAATGCTAAAAATGTTGGAAAGCTCCAACCAAAATGGGAAGGCCCTTATTTGGCGAAGGCCGCTGGAAGACCCAGGTTATTCTACCTGACCGACGGCGAAGGCAGAATAACAACACATACCTGGAACATCGACAGTTTGCGTAGGTTTTACATCTAAATGTAAAAACAGTGGCCTCCGCGGAACTATAAGCGAAGGTCACCAAGTTTCTAGTTTTCGCATTTTTATGTTTCATGCAAAAGGTCTTGCACTCTTTTCCTCACAAAGGGGCTCCTAACAGAGGTGAGGTTTTTAATGAGGCAAGTTCCATGTAAAAACCTCTAAAAATATAAAGAGGAATCCCCCAAAAATATAAAAAAAGGCGAAGGTCAAAAGTGGCTAGCAACACAGCCACAATATTCGACGACCGCATTACAACAGAGGACCCTCCAATGCTTTAGACGAAGGCTCTAAAGCATGGAATGACCTCCTTGGCTAAAGTAGCCTGCAACCTTGAGAAAGACCTGTCCATACTCAGGCTTCAAGGATTTATCAAAACAACCAAAAAGGCCTAAGCTAACCCAACAAAAACCTACCTTCGGCGTAGGCATCAGAGAGAGGCTTATCATTAACAAGCTTCAGTTAACTACCGAAATTAATAGCTAAAGTACAATAGCAGTAAAGGCCAAAAGATACGCCAGGTATAGGAAAATCCCAACTTAAAAATATATCCAAGCAATAAACATCGGCCAACCACCAAGAGTTATTAAAACATACAGTTGGTAGACTATAAAATCCAGCACCCCGCCACCGCAACAGCCACTACCCCCAGAAGAGCGCCAGGGGGGAATCAAACCAGTCAAAAAAAACAATACACTATAGAGCCAACCCAGAGGGAAATGGATGCCGGAGTCTGCTTAGAAACAAGAGACCAAGAGGTATCGTGTGAAGACTCGTAAGTCCAGCAGCTTGCGCAGCCTGGAGAAGGCCATGTTCAGGTCGTACGCATCGTCCACCCGATGTCATAAAGCCTCCACAAGGCCCAAAGTGACCTAAGTTCAGTAGCAGCTAGTCAGTGTCAGAGGTTGCGGGAGGGTATCGCACAAAGGATCGTAACATCCCCCCGCAACCGAAGACACCTTCTGGCATGACCCGACATCAACCATGTTCGACGGGAGCGCAGCTGCTCTAGCATAGCCAAAGGCCAAAACAAGAAAATCCAGGAGCAAGCGGGAACAATGTACAAGAAATGCTTCTTTGACCTCCGTTGCTTGCTCAAATTGTTCTGTGGCCTCTTGAGAAGCATCAAGAATAAAAATCAGCATCTCTGATGAACGCTCAAATTACGCCAAAGCCTTCGCAGCATCAGCAAGATCAAACACGAGCACCCCAATTCCTCCGCTACGATGTGCTAGAACTTCCTTGTCAACTTCAAGCAAGCACAGAGACGGAGGCCAGATCAGCCAAACAAGCACCAAAGCCTCCGCAAGGCGCCCAAAGTCAAAAACCAACAACTCAGCTCCTTCGCGCAAGAGCACAGACTCGTATTCAACGTCGGCCAGAGAAGAGAGAAGCGGAGGAAAAAAGTGAAACCAAGGCACAGGAGATGTAACCCTTCGGCCTAGTCAAAAATTATAATAAAAATCCTTTGTAATAAGAAATGCACAAACAAACAATCAAGGAAAACTTTATTTCAAAGCAGATACAATTACAATAGTAGCGCATTAGAAGCGCAATAGTACAAAAGCCCGAAGGCGGCAAAGGAAAAAGAGAAGGCACTAAGGCCTCCCAAGTAACAGCTACAAAGACGCGAAGGCCAGCCAAACAAGTCAATTAAAAAACTAAGGACAACGCCCTCGCCAAGCTAACGATCTGGTAAACTCCGCACGTTCATTGTCAATATTATACTTTACAAAATTAAACATATCGTGAACAGAACGATGGGGAAAGTTTTCTGCCATAATTCACCATTAACATAAATGTCGTCTTTATACATAGTAACAGGAGGCACGTCCTGCACAGTCCTAGTGAAGGAGACCTGCGCTAGACAAGTTCATAATTTAGACCTAAATATATACAACTGTCGCACATCGCCTTCAACCAAGCCTAAGAAAACTAACTAAAACCTAAACTACACCTTCGGATTAGCAAGAGCAGACGTGAGCTCCGGGGGATTTGGAGCCTCAGCAGCCGGATTTGGAGCCTTCGGAGCCGGCGCCTCGGTAGCCGATGAAGATCGTGCACCAGCAGCTCCACGTGCAGCTTCCTTCTTCTACAACTCCTACAGAAATAATACCAAGTTATAAAAATAGCAAGCAAGCAGTAAAAAACCTAAGACAGAAACAAACAAGTTACAAACAAAAAACTAACCTTAGCTGGGCGTGCCTCCGCCATTGAGCGAGCCTCCGCCCGGCCAAACCTCACCCAGAACGACATCATGAAGTGGCGAACTGATCTTCGGATATCACGCGAAGTCATTCCAAGGTCGGTCGGGCCCTCAAGATCTCTCTCCTTCATGTCCTTCATATGCGGGCAGCCATCCTGCGCTAACATTTTTGAAAGATTTGTGGCAGAGGCCAAAGCTCTAAAATCCACAGCACCTCCAACGAAGTCAGGGAGATTCATGAAGTTGTCCTTCAACCAGGAGAAGATGTTGAATGCCGAAGGCTCAAAAGGCAGCGGCGGCGTAGAGCCTCCGAACTGCTCAAACGCCCCCACGTAAAGCTTAGCCACCGCCAGCTTGATGGACTTGGCGTCCTCAAGGCGCTTAGATAACATATCTACTTGCACCTTTAAGGTAGCGCCAGACTCCCTCTCAACATCCACCTCCTTTCGAAGGCTGTCGGCTAACTCAAAGGCCTTTAGGGCGAACTCAGCAGCTAGTTGCTCAGCAGCCTTCGCGCCATCAACCTCCTTATTTAGCAAGTCAACCTTCTTCTGGAACTCCTCCAGTTCAGCACAAACAGTGCGAAGGCCACCAACCTCCCCAACAAGCCGAGTCTTTTCGGCCTGTAGAGTATCTACCTCCTTCTTCAAGGCCTCAATGGACAAATTGTGGTCGACCACCTCCCGCGTGCCACACTCTTCGATGGCCTCCGAAAGATAGTGACTCTGCCAAAACGAGCGTCAGCCATAAGCAAAGTAGAGTAACAGCTATGGAAACAAAAAAAGAAACATACCACATATTGCTGCTCCAAATTCATCTGTAGCAACTTGAAGTAGTCTATGTTTTTCAAGTGGTGGCGAAGGCGGTGTTGGGAGTATGCCCTAGAGATAATCATAGAGATGATTATATTGCCTTGTATCCATGATATATTATGAGTTCATTGAATTTCCATTAAAGACAACCTGTATCGATTAGCAATTATGTGAATTGTTTGTGAAACTCTTTTACTTGTATGGTTATTCTAATGTAGTCCCTGGTCAGAGTTCATGTGAGGACACACATGAATAATAGATCAGCACATTATTAGTTGATGACTATGTTTCACAAGTCATAGACATGGAGATGTCAAACTAATAATGTGGGCACATGTATGACATGGGGTTGGATTGACCCAACATGAGATGTTGTTATTATCTATATTCACATCATGTACGTTATGTCCTTAGACCTGAGATTGTTGTATTTATTCAAGATGTGAAATGACCTACTCAGGGACTATCAAACGCTACTCCATAACAGGGTAGTTATAAAGGTGGTTTTTCGGGTTTGTCGGGAAACATGCTTTGAGACATAGACAATCAAGATGGAATTTGCCCCTGGATCACTCTAATAATTAGATCAAAAAATGCACGGCCGTGCTTTGGTTAAGTGTTAACCTATGAGTTGGACCAAATATCGTGAGGCAAGGGAATAACAAGTATGTGGTTTTGTGGTGGTTCGTCTGATATGATGTTTGCATACGCATAGGAGTTGACATGCCTTGCTAGAGGCCGCTATCAACTAATGGCCGAGTGGGAGTACTCGGGCCATGTCTATGTGTGCGTGAACCCATAGGGTTGCATGCTTAAGGGGCTGGAAGCCTAATTCGGATTGGATCCGAGTTAGACAAGGCTTAGGGTTACTAATGGGCCTCCAACTCAGGAGCTCATTTGGGACGCCTATAAATAAGTGGGGTGGGCAATGGGGCTAGGGATCCACGCCATTTTGGTAGCCGCCGCCGCCCATCCTATGCCCGCGCCTGCTGCTCCTCGTGGACCTAGCAGTCTGGAGGCGCGACGCTTCCTCCCTGTACGTGTGGATACCTCGGAGGTGCTGCATCTGGAGCACAAGGACAAACCGCACAAAGGGGATGGACGTATGGATGACCTTGCAACTGCACGACACTGCTACAACATGTACGACTACATCGAGTCGCTTCCGCTGCACCTGCGCGTCTAGTGGTAATCCAGTGATCTATAACTAGCAGGAGATCCTGGTTTATGAGGTCGAATTTTTGTTTTCCGGCTAGCGTAGCATCCTCGTAACCCTATAGTGGTATCAGAGCTGGTTACTATGTTGTTATAGGTTCGAATGAGTGCATATGGAGATATGTGCGGTTATAGATGAGTCTCTGATCATGGTTCATGATTTTACCGTGTTGGTCTTGTAACGATCTACTCGTACCGGTCGGAATTCCGCCATCCGAGTTAAGTGATACATGTAAATCCAGTCATGGCAAGATGGAGATCAATCAGATTGATCGAATCGAACCTAGGTCAAGTGCCGAGCGCATGTGATGCGCAGCGGTGATAGATTCGATCTACTATCGGGCACCGGGGTGCAAGAAAAAGTGTTGTTCGGTAAAACAACCATAACTTTTGCATACGACCTCGGATTGAGACGAACTCTATACAAAAATTGTAGAGAAAAAATTTTTACATCCGATTCTCACCGCCCTTGGCGGTTTCGCTGAAATTAGATTTGCGAAAAACGGCCGGGAAGATGGTGTTTCAGTGTTTTAAGATTAGACGTCGGAATCGGTTAACTCTGTTTTGCAGGAATTTATGACTGGTATAGCCCTTATGTGTATGTGATGCATGTATATAATTAATTCATGGCTTGCATGTCGTGAGTATGACAATATGGCTGGAGCCACAAAGATATTGTCAATTTGATGTAATGGCCTGCGTGCCAAACTGTGATGATCCTATCCGCGACTATGTAATTTTCTTCACTACCTTGCGTTAGTGATAGCTAGTCTTGGTGGATTCATCACTAAAGGATGGCATACATGGATCATGGAGATGGAGATCATCATGAGGAACAGTTCGATGGAGATGGAGATCCCCAAAGGAACAATGGGCTATACCATGTCATATCTGTGTTATTGTCGTTCTTACTATGTTCTACTTTCACGTGCGATAATGTTTTTGTCTACATGCGATGGTGAAGTAGAACGATCCCTCGGCAATGTTTAAGTTAAAATGCTTCCCCAAACCTTGCACTATCATGTGTCTTGTACAATCGGTGGTGGGTCTATGAAATTAGGGTGCCACTGGTTTTTCTTGACTAGACAGGTTCGTATCGGATACTTATAGCAGAAGGGTTGGTTACTTGGATAAGGTCATCCTAACGGTTAGGGACCTTGGAGCATGAGTAGTTGGGCACCAAAGCATAGAGATGCTACCCAACAACAAGAGTCATATGTGATATGATTAGCAAAGAGTTGCTTACCAATCTACCATGTCTTCTAGCGGTGATGCTAAAGCTCACTAGTAGACTTGTTAGTTGTGGGTCTTGAATCACTAAGTTTCAAGAGAGGGATATTGATTTTAGTGGGAGTAGATTCTATTAAAGGTTTAATATTGTTTACTCTATCTTGGATACATTGTCTTAGTATTTTGCATTACTTTTGTTGTAGATAAATGGCGCCTAGCAATCAACCATTTACTTTGCGTTCAATTCTTGAGAAAGATAAGTTGAATGGAACAAACTATGCGGATTGGATCCGTAACCTGAGAATTGTTCTCAGGGCTCAGAAAAAGGAAGAAATTCTAGACACCCCATTACCAGAAGAGCCTGCTGATAATGCACCTGCTGTAGAGAAAAACGCTTACAAGAGAGCATGTGATGCTGATCTTGAAGTGAGTTGCCTTATGCTTGCTTGTATGGAACCAGATCTGCAGTTGCAGCTTGACAATAACCATGCAGCGCACGATATGATCGTGGCGCTCAATGATATGTTCCACACTCAAGCTAGGACCGAAAGGTTCAATGTCTCAAAGGCTTTTGCTGAAACCAAGCTAGCAGAGGGCGCAGCAGTTGGGCCACATGTGATCAAAATGGTTGGTTACACTCAGAGGTTGGAGAAGCTGGGCTTCCCAATTGGCCCTAAATTAGCTACTGATTTTATTCTTGCATCTCTTCCGCCCAGCTATGGAAATTTCATCGTGATCTACCATATGCATGGGGCAGAGAAGGGCTTGAATGAATTATGTGGCATGCTTAAAACAGCAGAGGCTGGTATCAAGAAAGGTGCTGGCAGTAGCCATGTGATGGCGGTCTAAAACAAGCCTAAGTTTAAGAAGAAGGGCAATTCTTGGAAGAAGAAAAAGGGCAAGGCTAAAGATGAGATCTCTAAGCCAAACCCACCTGCGCCCAAGGCTGGACCACCTGCTGATGCCGAGTGCTTTCATTGTCATGGGAAAGGTCACTGGAAGAGGAACTGCAAGTTGTACCTGGAATCCATAAAGGATCGCGGCAGTAAAGGTACTCCCGCAGCTTGTACACTTGTTGTTTATGTTACGGACATTTTCCTTGCTAATTCTTATATTAATTCTTGGGTATTTGATACCGGATCAGTTGCTCATATTTGCAATACGATGCAGGGAATGATAAGAAGTAGAAGCGTGGAAAAGGGAGAAGTTGATTTCCGCGTGGGCAATAATGCAAGAGTTGCTGCGTTGAACGTCGGGACGATGCAACTCCACCTCCCGTTAGGATTTATTATGGAGTTGAATAATTGTTATTTTGTTCCTAGTTTAAGTCGAAACATTGTGTCACCTTCATGTTTGATGAAGGATGGTTATTCATTTGCGAGTAAAGACAATGGTTGTGTGATCTCTAAAAATGGCATGTTTATGGCTTCTGCATCCATTGTGAATGGGTTATTTATTTTAAATCTTGAAGATGCTCCTGTCTATAATATAAGTGCTAAAAAGCCTCGGCTTAATGAGTTAAGTCCTACCTATATGTGGCATTGTTGTTTAGGTCATATAAGTGAGAATCGCATGAAGAGGCTCCATTCTGATGGGCTTTTAACTTCATTTGATTTTGAATCACACGAGACATGTGAGGCTTGCCTACTAGGCAAGATGACCAAGATGCCTTTCACAGGTTTTCCTGAGAGGGCGGTAGACTTGCTGGAACTCATACATACTGATGTGTGTAAACCAATGAGTACGACAGCAAGAGGCGGATTCCAATACTTCATAACCTTCACTGATGACTTTAGTAGATATGGCTATGTCTACTTAATGAGACATAAGTCTGAGACATTTGAAAAGTTCAAGGAGTTTCAGAGTGAAGTAGAGAATCAACGTGGCAAGAAAATTAAGGCTTTGCGATTTGATCATGGAGGCGAATATTTGAGCCACGAGTTTAGCAATCATCTAAAGAGTTGCGAAATTGTTCCACAGCTTACGCCACCTGGAACGCCTCAGAGAAATGGCATGTCCGAGCGACGTAATCGGACTTTGTTGGACATGGTTCGGTCTATGACGAGCCAATCAGACCTACCGTTATCATTTTGGGGATACGCTCTAGAAACAGCCGCTTTCACGTTGAATAGGGTACCGTCTAAGTCCGTAGTTAAGACACCACATGAGATGTGGACTGGTAAGAGTCCCAGTTTGTCTTTTCTGAAAATTTGGGGTTGTGAAGTTTATGTCAAACGACTTATGACAGATAAACTAACACCCAAGTCAGACAAATGATTTTTCGTGGGATATCCGAAGGAAACTTTAGGGTATTGCTTCTACAACCGATCAGAGGGCAAAGTGTTTGTTGCTCAGAACGGTGTTTTCTTAGAGAAAGAGTTTCTCAAAAGAGAGAAAAGTGGACATAAGGTGTATCTTGAAGAAGTTCAAGATGAGCCAGTTGGGAAGGACTCTACGAGTGATGCTAATGTAGCAGAACAAGTTGAGATACCCATGGCAATAGAAACATCACCACAACCACGAAGGTCAGCAAGAATCCGTGAGTTGTGTGGGGATTTGTTATTGTTAGACGATGATGAACCTGCGACTTATGCGGAAGCAATGATGGACCCAGATTCCGAGAAATGGCAAAGTGCCATTAGATCCGAGATAGATTCCATGGGAAACAATCAAGTTTGGAACTTGGTTGACCCGCCTAATGGGGTTAGACCCATAGAGTGCAAATGGATCTATAAAAGGAAAAAGGACATGGATGGAAACGTTCACGTCTATAAAGCTCGACTTGTTGCAAAGGGTTTTTGGCAAGTTCAAGGAATTGACTAAGACGAGACTTTCTCGCCGGTAGCGATGCTTAAATCTATCTGGATCATTCTAGCAATAGTTGCTTATTTTGATTATGAGATATGGCAGATGGGTGTCAAAACAACCTTTCTAAATGGAAATTTGGATGAGGACGTGTATATGATACAGCCCGAAGGTTTTGTTGATCCAAACAATGCTGGAAAAATTTGCAAGCTTCAGAAATCCATTTATGGGTTAAAGCAAGCATCTCAGAGTTGGAACATTCATTTTGATGAAGTGGTCAAAGGGTTTGGCTTCCGTCAGAATGAAGAAGAACCTTGTGTTTACAAGAAGGAAAGTGGGAGCGCTGATGTATTTCTGATCTTGTATGTGGATGACATATTATTGATTGGGAATGACATTCCTATGTTGCAATCCGTAAAGACTTCACTGAATAATATTTTCCTATGAAGGATTTAGGAGAAGCAGCATACATTTTGGACATCAAGATCTATAGAGATAGATCGAAGAGGCTTATAGGATTAAGCCAAGATACGTATATTGACAAGGTGTTGAAACGGTTCAACATGGAACAGTCCAAGAAAGGGTTCTTGCCTATGTCACATGGTATGCGCTTTAGCGATAAACAGTGTCCTTCGATAGTTGATGAGCGGAAGCGCATGAGTAAGGTTCCATACGCCTCGGCAGTTGGTTCCATCATGTATGCCATGATATGTACTCGCCCAGATGTCTCATATGCTCTAAGTGTTGCGAGCAGGTACCAAGCTGATCTAGGAGAGAGACACTGGACACTTGTTAAAAACATTCTTAAGTACTTGAGAAGGACTAAAGATGTGTTCCTAATCTATGGAGGTGAGGAGGAGCTCGTTGTAAATGGTTACACCGATGCTAGCTTCCAAACTGACACGGATGATTCATATTCTCAATCAGGTTTTGTGTTCACAATAAATGGTGGTGTTGTAAGTTGGAAAAGTTCCAAGCAGGAGACGGTGACCGATTCTATAGCAGAGGCCGAGTACATTGCAGCTTCTGGAGCTGCGAAGGAAGGTGTTTGGATGAGGAGGTTCCTCATTGAACTTGGTGTGTTTCCGAATGCGTCCAGCAAATTGAATCTACATTGTGACAACAATGGGGCAATTGCGTAGGCTAAGGAGCCAAGGAATCACCAAAAGAACAAACATGTACTACGGAAATTTCACCTCATTCGAGAGTTCGTTAGATGAGATGAGATCAAGATGTGCAAGATACACACAGATTTGAATGTTGCAGATCCTTTACAAAGGCTCTTCCACAGCCTAAGCATGAGGCTCACATGAGAGCTATGGGTATTAGATATCTTCGAGATTAACTCTAGTGCAAGTGGGAGATTGTTGGGAGTATGCCCTAGAGATAATCATAGAGATGATTATATTGCCTTATATCCATGATATATTATGAGTTCATTGAATTTCCATTAAAGACAACCTGTATCGATTAGCAATTATGTGAATTGTTTGTGAAACTCTTTTACTTGTATGGTTATTCTAATGTAGTCCCTGGTCAGAGTTCATGTGAGGACACACATGAATAATAGATCAGCACAATATTAGTTGATGACTATGTTTCACAAGTCATAGACATGAAGATGTCAAACTAATAATTTGGGCACATGTATGACATGGGGCTGGACTGACCCAACGTGAGATGTTGTTATTATGTCTATTCACATCATGTACGTTATGTCCTTAGACCTGAGATTGTTGTATGTATTCAAGATGTGAAACGACCTACTCAGGGACTATCAAACGCTACTCCGTAACAGGGTAGTTATAAAGGTGGTTTTTTGGGTTTGTCGGGAAACATGCTTTGAGACATAGACAATCAAGATGGAATTTGCCCCTCTCTATATGAGAGAGATATCACTGGATCCCTCTAATGATTAGATCAAGAAATGCATGGCCGTGCTTGGGTTAAGTGTTAACCTATGAGTTGGACCAAATATCGTGAGGCAAGGGAATAACAAGTATGTGGTTTTGTGGTGGTTCGTCTGATATGATCTTTGCGTACGCATAGGAGTTGACATGCCTTGCTAGAGGCCGCTATCAACTAATGGCCGAGTAGGAGTACTCGGGCCATGTCTATGTGTGCGTGAACCCATAGGGTCGCACGCTTAAGGGGCTGGAAGCCTAATTCGGATTGGATCCGAGTTAGACAAGGCTTAGGGTTACTAATGGGCCTCCAACTCGGGAGCTCATTAGGGACGCCTATAAATAAGTGGGGTGGGCAACGGGGCTAGGGATCCACGCCATTTTGGCAGCCGCCGCCGCCCATCCTACGCCCGCGCCTGCTGCTCCTCGCGGACCTAGCAGTCCGGAGGCGCGATGCTTCCTCCCTGTATGTGTGGATACCTCGGAGGTGCTGCATCTGGAGCACAAGGACGAACCGCATGAAGGGGATGGACGTACGGACGACCTTGCAACTACACGGCACTGCTACGACACATACGACTACATCGAGTCGCTTCCGCTGCACCAACTACATCGAGTCGCTTCCGCTGCACCTGCGCGTCTAGTGATAATCCCGTGATCTATAACTAGCAGTAGATCCTAGTTTATGAGGTCAAATTTTTGTTTTCCGGCTAGAGTAGCATCCTCATAACCCTACATGCGGCCTAGCAGCAAATTAAACGTAAGAAATGTAAGACAAAAGGTAAGAAAATAAAAGATATATGAAGAACAACCTCCTATATCATTATAAATAGCTTCAAGCACATCCGACCACCCACTTATTGTGCTGTAGGAGGCACTTAGAATACCAAACAAAATCAGCAAGACCAAAAACAAAAAATAATGAAGAAACAAAAAACAAGAAATAAAAAGTAACCTTCGCCACCATCCAAGCCAGCGCCGGATGGACGAGGATTCGGACCCCCAAGCGGAGGCCTCGGAGGGGCTCCTAAGCCAATCCGGGTGAGGTCCACACCTAAAGGGCCGTTAGGGTTTTCATCAGTCCTCCCAAGGGCCTTCGTCAAGCCCCTTGGAGAAATAAAAAACAAGTCCCGATAAAATAAGAAAGCTTAAGCAATAAAACAAAAGCAAAGCTAAAAATCAACTCACCAAGATGCAAAGGACTCGGGACACTGCCTGAGCCTCCAGCATCCTCGGCGTGGTGATCGGTGGCCTGAAACCCTATGCCCGGAGCCGGAGCAACTAGAGAGCTCGCCTCCGCCTCGTCCTCAGACACCTCGTCGAGACCAGCCGTAGGTCGGCTAAGGCCAGTACCATCGCCTCCCCCTCTCTGGGCGGAGAAGCATCACCACCACCACCACCATCGCCCTCGGAGCCGAAAGTTTCGTCACCCAAAATGCCGGGCATAGGCGCCACGGCAGAGGGTTCAGCAGCAAGGCCACCGTCCGCACCTTGGAGGGCGGTATCCACCAAATCATCACCGCCAAGATCCAAGGAGGCAGCAGAGCGCTCGCCTCCCGTTCTAGCAGCAGCAGAGCCAGAGGCTCCGCCAACGTTCTCGGCAACCTCCTCATCATCATTAGCCGAGGCAGCCGCGGACGCATCGGTGGAGGCGGCAACAGAAGCAGCCCTAGTCTTCCACCTCTTGGTAATGACCTTGGACGCAGTACCCCCTTTCTCTTCATCACCGCCGCCATAGTAGTTACATTCTTGCGCCTTCCTGCCTTGTCTTCTATGGACTTGTGCACCTTCGCAGAACATCATGTTTCTTGTGGTGGATCCCGAATTCCTTAAAAACTCTATTAAGCGGTGGCATCGCCACCAACGATGGCCCGCGCTAGATACCCCAGTCGGACATCTCACCAAGTATCTCACAGGCCCCGCCTCGGTGGACTTCACCAACTTCTCCGCAGCCCTAGCCCTCCTTCTTCTCAAATACAAAGCGCGGGAAAGGAACCCCGGCACCTTCTCCAAACATAGGCAGACTAACCATCTCAATGGTCATGGCGGGCCTGTTCCTACTGAGGGGCCAGCAGTTAGCCACCACCATCTCCTCGACCAAGTCAGGACCTCCGGAGTACCGGCAGGCCAGAGCGAAGGCCCTGTTGCATGCTTCGTGACCCTTGTCAGTCCCTAGATCTGGGGTTCCCTGAGTCAAAGGCCTCATTGGAGTCATCACCGAGGCTAGCGGATAGCGGGTATTCTTCTTCCCGTCTGAGCCGGTAGATGACATGACTCCGGTCCTCACGTAGAACCAATACTGCATCCAATCCTTCGACCACTTGTTCTTCTGGGCAAAGGAGATCTCCAACTTCTCGCCCTTTTGGGCCCTTCGCGGCATAAAATCATAGCTCCCATATTGTGCCCCCAGCTGATCTTCACCAACTCGCTTAGGCTGGCGCTGGAGCTCGTAGTACTCATAGAAAGTACCAACGTTGGGCTCCGTGCCATAAGACAAGCAGGCCCAACAAAACTTACTTAGGGTAACTATTCCATTGGGCATTAGATGGTGAAGTTGTACCTCAAACGCCTCCAACACCTGGCGAAGGAAGCGCGCCACCGGGAAGCGAAGGCCGCAGAGAAAGAAATCCCTAAAAACCACGGCATCAGCGGCCTTCGGCTTAGGAATTGTCTCCCCCTCCGAAGGCTTCACCTTAGCATCCCCAAAGCAGCCCAGCTGCCGCAACTCCTCAATCATGTCCTTAGTCATGAGCGAAGCCCTGAAATCCCACGTCTTGGATGTGCTGGCCATGTCTCTTGCCTCTTCAGTGGTGATTAAGTCTGCGACGGAGGCCTCAACTCCAGAAAGATCTTCTTCATGTTCCAATGCCTCCACACTAACAATCATGCACTCCTCAAACCGCGTGGACCACCCACTAGACCTAACACTAAGAAGGCGATGGTACGGCCCAAAGAAGGAAGTCTGGCGCCGAGGAGGACTGGCAGGCGTAGCCACTTTTAAAACTCAGAAACAGACCAAGAGGGGAGCGAAGGTAAAAACCAACTAGGCGAAAGCCGGGCGAAAAGGGACAGCGCAGGAAGTGGCATCAGCAAAAGCGATGGCTAGGGTAGGGACAGGGGGCCTTCACCTACCGTCCCTTAAAAAGCCCCCATCGTGACACTTCGATTTCCAGGGCCAACGGTCACACTCGTTCAAAAACACATCGGTTCCGCAACCACCGCGGCGAATCAAATAACGACACGTCACCAACGCAGTGGTATGATCCAGGCGTCCTAGGGGGAAAGGGGAAAAGCCTCTGTGTGCGCAAGAGCCTCCGCACCTCAGAGCCTGAGGGCTAGGTTTCAAGGGCAAGGCCCGCATGGGGGATGCCTCCGCGCCTCAGAGCCTAAGGACAATGTTTTGAGGGCAAGGCCCGCCAGCATCAGACGAAGCCCTCAAGGGGGGAACTGTTGGGATACAGTTATGAGCCGCGGAGGCCAGGGACCGCAACAACAATGAAAGCTAACGAATAACGAATTTTATGAGTGATGTGCAGAAGAAGATGATGAGCCTCCGCCGATCGGCTGATCAAGGCGAAGGACCAGAGGATGCGGCAAAGCCTCCGCCTGATCACCTGAACGCGGTCCAAGGCGGAGGCTCCGACGCCCTGAGCGGAGGCTCCGGCGACCGGAGCGAAGGCACCCGTATGCAGCCAATGGCGAAGGCTCGGACGGCACGTGCGGAGGCTACGGAGAGTCGGCGCACAGGTACGGGCGAAGGTCGCCCCAGACGAAGGCCCCGAGAGTCGAGGGACTTCCTGAAGGACGACGGTGCCAGGCCGTGGGCTGTAGACGGACTCACGGTTGTGTTCCATCAAGCAAAGGCGGTTGAAGAAGAAGGCACTCAAATAACCCTTAGCAGTTTGTATTAGTATAGGAATATTCCGAGGATGTACTGTAACCGTCAATAGGTAAAATTGAAAAAGGGCAGCCTTAGCCAGCAGTGCCTTATAAAAGGGGAACACAAACTCTGTACAAAGGGAGAGGTAGTTGAATGCATTTATGGACCCACTTTCCACCTGACACGCCTTCGCCCGAGGCACCTATCCGAGCGAAGGCTTTGGCTATCTCCTCCTAGTCCCACTGGCTAGAAACCACCGTTTTCCAACAACTTTGCCAAGGCTTGCAAGGCCATTGTGGGTATTACAGTCCCTCCATTGCTGGATCCCTTTCACGTTCTGGAAGACTTCAGAGTTCAGTTGGGAAAGCCTTTCTTTATGGAGATTATAGTCATTCTAAGCTGGTGCATTAGGACAGTTAGGAACAATCTGATCTTCAATGGGATTGCGGCATCAACGGATACCTGCAAAGCTCTCCAAAAATTCCTTTGGCATGGTTATCCATCGCGCAAAGAAAAAGTACTTCCCTGCTATTGAGGAATGGCTAGCTCATATTCTGTAATTGATTGTATTTTATTCATTTCCTTTTTTTGTTCCTTGAGTGCCTTCTCTCTCTCCCTCCACCACTATTTTTTGTAAACCTTCTTTCATTGTCTTGTTTTATAGATTTCAGTAGGGGTCTCGACCTCTCCTGTTCTCTCAAAAAAAAAATGTATTCTTTGTGTTCTATCAGGACACATCAACACATCACTGTTTACTTCAACACATCAATGTATTTTACCGCATATTCAACTCAGTCACTTTCTAAATTAAACGCCCTATAATTTGCCTTCTCCAGAGTCCAGACGTGTTTCAGTGGTCCGCGGGGCACGATAAACTGGACGGTGTGCGGAACGTCAGGTTGGCAACACTAACTTTTGCGTGGCAGCGTGGTTGATACTGATCCAGGCGTGCTGCCTTGCCGGACCTGTCACCCGGTCGACGTCCATGTCCATCCCAGCAGTACACTTTGGCTGGAAGCAGTAGTTGGCTAGCCCCCATCGACGCTGGGTGGAGCCAAAACGAGAAGAAAACGATCTGATGGCATACATATCCATCCGTCCAGAAACTGTCGACGACGACCGGCAGGCTCGCCGTGCCGGCTTTGCTAGCTACCTACGACATCAACGCTTAATTCGATAATCCTAGCTTGTTTGCTTTGTGTGGAGTAGGCGAGTAGCTGGTCCAACAGGTAAGCCCCCGGCCCTGTTTGGCATACTCATCATCTCCATCCCTCCTCTAATATCCACTAAATTTGAGCTATACTACTTTCATGTAAAACTCATGCATTATAGATAGGTGGTCCTAGGGGGGTACCTCTCAAAGCATATGGGTGGTGTGGAATCCTTGTAGCACTTCGATACATAATAAATCTGCTATGCATGTTGTTTCGATCACCAGATTGCTTTCAAAATGGTTGGTACCAGACACTCCTATCTTGGACATTTTGGAGGGGGCAAATTTGAGGTCTAACATCACGCCAAAATTGTTCCTTCAGTATCCCAAATACAAATTGATCTCTTAATTTCTCTCTCCTGCCAGTGTGTAAAGTCGTCTCTTCGTTGAGTCTAGTTAACACAAAAAATCCTTATGATTTCGTGTGGTGTATCCAAACATCATTTGACAATTTTCTGGTGTTTTTTGTCCATATAATTCACTACTTTGGAAATAGTTTTCACCAACCGGTTTTAATAGGAATCATGGTGATAACATATCACTGCTGGTTCATAATAAAAACATCAGTGAAAGTTCCGATTTGTTATATATAGCAACTGACAGGGAAAAATAAAGGCAGACTACAACCGCGTGTGCCACTATGCTGCCCAATCAGTCTGCATATACCGTGTTTCTTTACAGTGGATTACAAGCGGGTCCTTGCGCCCATGTGGCGCCCCAGGGTTGGCTGCGCCGTGGAGGGCGCGAATTGAAGAGCCCACTCCCACCAGCCTCGATCATATATCGGTATCTCCCTCCCACAAGGCTCTCTCTCTCCCTGACCTCCTCTGCTCTCTCTTACGTACCTCTCTTAAGCTCCCTCGACCTCCATTCTCCTTCTCAGATCCAGCGATGGCAGTGATAGACTGCACGAGGAGATGGCGATGGTGGTTGCGGTAAGAAGCCGGTGATGTAGATTTAACGTGTGACGGCGAATGCAGCGGTTGATGCAGAGTAGAATACATGACGATGGTGGAGGCGGCGGTGGGCTAGAAGCGGGCTTAGCCCTCTGATAGCTAGATGTTTTTTTTTCTAATTATCGCAGTCGTTTTGTAAAGGATCCAGCGGTGATCATAACTTTTACTGTCGATCTAAAATTGACAGTGATTGAGTTTATTATCACTTCACTATGAAAGGGAAAAACGGGCAGTGTTAGGGGTTTTAGGATCCGTTTGGCACAGCTCTGGCTAGTTTGTAGACTAAATTAAAGAGCTTTAAATATTTTATTTAATCTAAAATATAAACAAAATGAGTCATATAAATGCCCTTAACATGCGTGGACCTCTAGATCTAGGATTTCCTAGAGCTACAGGTGACTAGCTAACTCTAGGTCGTAGAGTGGGAGCTCTGCCAAACAAGCCTTAGACCCGGTGGTAATTAACTTTCTGTGCTTGTGTAAGTCGATGAGGTTTGCTATTCAATTGCAACGTTTCACTTTGTTTTCTTATTCTATATATTGTATCATATTTCCCAAGTTCCAAATGGGTCTGAATAGCTATTTTTTCAATAAAGATATTCTTTGACAAATAGTGGATATGGATTCTTCTCTAGGGAAATAATATAAGTGTAGCAAATATGTCCGTGCATTGCAACCAGAGTGAAAAAACCTATCAAGCACTAATAGGAAATAAGGACAGGAATGTTTCATATATATTTATTTTTTATTTTTATGTAAATTGAAAAGCTATAATTTATTTATAATGATTATGGCATTGTAATATAAATTAATATTGACAATAACATGACAATGTCCTATTAAGTATGTATCAAATTAAAATACAACTTTAATAGATTATTTCATTGTAAGGCATAGAAATATTAATATGTAAATATATCATATATCATAACTTTAATTTTTATGATATCTATGTATTATTGGTAGAGCTAGATATCAAGCGTGAGCCAAGCTGTTGTTCACTATGTAGTCTGTGACGAGTAGCTTCTACTCCTTGAATAGGTAGGTGACGACGGGAGCAGGTTTGGGTGGACAATTCCCTTCTCCCCCAGTCGGTGCATGTGCTTTGAGAAGTCCACCCGTCGAACGCCATTCATTTCCTTGAACCGCTTCACCACCAGGGACTCCAGTAGGGTCACCTGGCACGCCAAAGTTGCCGCTGTCCAGCACCACAATGGGTGCACAGAGTAGGTCCTCCAGCTTGAACCGCGCCTACCCCTCTAGGACAAACACCAGCTTCCCACGGTCGTCGCGCTGCTCGCCTCACTTCTCAGCCACGCTGCATGGCCTACCCCTGGCCTGCTCGCCTGCACACTACCTGGCCCGAACATTGCCTCACCAGCTGCCTCGCCCACGCGCTACCGCCATTGGAACAACACCCCCCAAGCCTGATTCAAATTCTAAATTTTTGACGTGGATGGGGTGAGGGGGAAAGAGATAAGAATAAAGGGCAACTCTGTTTTCCCCTACTTTTCCATGAGTTTTGCTTTTTTAAAATCATTTATTTTACCCTTAATTGATGAACATCCAAACTAGGGGCAAACAAAGATTTCTTTTCAAAATCGCAAGGGAAAATCATAAAATTGAAAAAAGATGATAAAATCATAATTAGATTGCTAGACTGGGGCAAGAATACTGTTCTCCCTAATAAGTTTTATTCATATGAAAACTACATCTATAATTTAGTGGTGTAAATATTTATTTATTAGAGAAGGATCAATGTTTAAAAATGCATAATACTGTATTTATTATTTAATTTTTATGTTTATATACAAGAAAAAAATGGAAGATACTCTCCATTTCCGTTTCCATTTATACATAAAAGAAAAAAGTCCGATGGAAAAAAAATGGACGCGGGCAAAAAGAAAAAAATAAGAGAAAGGAACGACATTTTTATGTTTACAAGGAAAAAATTGAAGACAAAGAAAAAGAAAGTGATAAAGAAAAAGAAAGTCACGGAAGGTGAAAGTCCGATGGAAGAAAAAGCAGACGTGGGCAGCGGGGGGAAAAGAGAAAAGACTTTGAGACCTGATGGAAAAATTTGCAAGCTTCAGAAATCCATTTATGGGTTAAAGCAAGCATCTCGGAGTTGGAACATTCGTTTTGATGAAGTGGTCAAAGGGTTTGGCTTCCGTCAGAATGAAGAAGAACCTTGTGTTTACAAAATGGAAAGTGGGAGCGCTGATGTATTTCTGATCTTGTATGTGGATGACATATTATTGATTGGGAATGACATTCCTATGTTGCAATCCGTAAAGACTTCACTGAATAATATTTTTCCTATGAAGGATTTAGGAGAAGCAGCATACATTTTGGACATCAAGATCTATAGAGATAGATCGAAGAGGCTTATAGGATTAAGCCAAGATACGTATATTGACAAGGTGTTGAAATGGTTCAACATGGAACAGTCCAAGAAAGGATTCTTGCCTATGTCACATGGTATGCGCTTTAGCGATAAACAGTGTCCTTCGATAGCTGATGAGCAGAAGCGCATGAGTAAGGTTCCATATGCCTCGGCAGTTGGTTCCATCATGTACGCCATGATATGTACTCGCCCAGATGTCTCATATGCTCTAAGTGTTGCGAGCAGGTACCAAGCTGATCTAGGAGAGAGACACTGGACACTTGTTAAAAACATTCTTAAGTACTTGAGATGGACTAAAGATGTGTTCCTAATCTATGGAGGTGAGGAGGAGCTCGTTGTAAATGGTTACACCGATGCTAGCTTCCAAACTGACACGGATGATTCACAGTCTCAATCAGGTTTTGTGTTCACAATAAATGGTGGTGTTGTAAGTTGGAAAAGTTCCAAGCAGGAGACGGTGACCGATTCTACAGCAGAGGCCGAGTACATTGCAGCTTCTGGAGCTGCGAAGGAAGGTGTTTGGATGAGGAGGTTCCTCATTGAACTTGGTGTGTTTCCGAATGCGTCCAGCCCATTGAATCTACATTGTGACAACAATGGGGCAATTGCGTAGGCTAAGGAGCCAAGGAATCACCAAAAGAACAAACATGTACTGCGGAAAATTCACCTCATTCGAGAGTTCATTAGATGAGATGAGATCAAGATGTGCAAGATACACACAGATTTGAATGTTGCAGATCCTTTACAAAGGCTCTTCCACAGCCTAAGCATGAGGCTCACATGAGAGCTATGGGTATTAGATATCTTCGAGATTAACTCTAGTGCAAGTGGGAGATTGTTGGGACTATGTCCTAGAGATAATCATAGAGATGATTATATTGCCTTGTATCCATGATATATTATGAGTTCATTGAATTTCCATTAAAGACAACCTGTATTGATTAGCAATTATGTGAATTGTTTGTGAAACTCTTTTACTTGTATGGTTATTCTAATGTAGTCCCTGGTCAGAGTTCGTGTGAGGACACACATGAATAATAGATCAGCACAATATTAGTTGATGACTATGTTTCACAAGTCATAGACATGAAGATGTCAAACTAATAATTTGGGCACATGTATGACATGGGGCTGGACTGACCCAACGTGAGATGTTGTTATTATGTCTATTCACATCATGTACGTTATGTCCTTAGACCTGAGATTGTTGTATGTATTCAAGATGTGAAACGACCTACTCAGGGACTATCAAACGCTACTCCGTAACAGGGTAGTTATAAAGGTGGTTTTTTGGGTTTGTCGGGAAACATGCTTTGAGACATAGACAATCAAGATGGAATTTGCCCCTCTCTATATGAGAGAGATATCACTGGATCCCTCTAATGATTAGATCAAGAAATGCATGGCCGTGCTTGGGTTAAGTGTTAACCTATGAGTTGGACCAAATATCGTGAGGCAAGGGAATAACAAGTATGTGGTTTTGTGGTGGTTCGTCTGATATGATCTTTGCGTACGCATAGGAGTTGACATGCCTTGCTAGAGGCCGCTATCAACTAATGGCCGAGTAGGAGTACTCGGGCCATGTCTATGTGTGCGTGAACCCATAGGGTCGCACGCTTAAGGGGCTGGAAGCCTAATTCGGATTGGATCCGAGTTAGACAAGGCTTAGGGTTACTAATGGGCCTCCAACTCGGGAGCTCATTAGGGACGCCTATAAATAAGTGGGGTGGGCAATGGGGCTAGGGATCCACGCCATTTTGGCAGCCGCCGCCGCCCATCCTACGCCCGCGCCTGCTGCTCCTCGCGGACCTAGCAGTCCGGAGGCGCGATGCTTCCTCCCTGTATGTGTGGATACCTCGGAGGTGCTGCATCTGGAGCACAAGGACGAACCGCATGAAGGGGATGGACGTCCGAGACGACCTTGCAACTACACGGCACTGCTACGACACATACGACTACATCGAGTCGCTTCCGCTGCACCAACTACATCGAGTCGCTTCCGCTGCACCTGCGCGTCTAGTGATAATCCCGTGATCTATAACTAGCAGTAGATCCTAGTTTATGAGGTCAAATTTTTGTTTTCCGGCTAGAGTAGCATCCTCATAACCCTACATGCGGCCTAGCAGCAAATTAAACGTAAGAAATGTAAGACAAAAGGTAAGAAAATAAAAGATATATGAAGAACAACCTCCTATATCATTATAAATAGCTTCAAGCACATCCGACCACCCACTTATTGTGCTGTAGGAGGCACTTAGAATACCAAACAAAATCAGCAACACCAAAAACAAAAAATAATGAAGAAACAAAAAACAAGAAATAAAAAGTAACCTTCGCCACCATCCAAGCCAGCGCCGGATGGACG
The DNA here is from genome assembly GCA_904845875.1 of Miscanthus lutarioriparius. Taxonomy (NCBI): domain Eukaryota; kingdom Viridiplantae; phylum Streptophyta; class Magnoliopsida; order Poales; family Poaceae; genus Miscanthus; species Miscanthus lutarioriparius. Next base: position 46,119,007 of record CAJGYO010000012.1, read on the forward strand.
AGGAGTCGGACCCCCAAGCGGAGGCCTCGGAGGGGCTCCTAAGCCAATCCGGGTGAGGTCCACACCTAAAGGGCCGTTAGGGTTTTCATCAGTCCTCCCAAGGGCCTTCGTCAAGCCCCTTGGAGAAATAAAAAACAAGTCCCGATAAAATAAGAAAGCTTAAGCAATAAAACAAAAGCAAAGCTAAAAATCAACTCACCAAGATGCAAAGGACTCGGGACATTGCCTGAGCCTCCAGCATCCTCGGTGTGGTGATCGGTGGCCTGAAACCCTATGCCCGGAGCCGGAGCAACTAGAGAGCTCGCCTCCGCCTCGTCCTCAGACACCTCGTCGAGACCTGCCGTAGGTCGGCTAAGGCCAGTACCATCGCCTCCCCCTCTCTGGGCGGAGAAGCATCACCACCACCACCACCATCGCCCTCGAAGCCGGAAGTTTCATCACCCAAAATGCCGGGCATAGGCGCCACGGCAGAGGGTTCAGCAGCAAGGCCACCGTCCGCACCTTGGAGGGCGGTATCCACCAAATCATCACCGCCAAGATCCAAGGAGGCAGCAGAGCGCTCGCCTCCCGTTCTAGCAGCAGCAGAGCCAGAGGCTCCGCCAACATTCTCGGCAACCTCCTCATCATCATTAGCCGAGGCAGCCGCGGACGCATCGGTGGAGGCGGCAACAGAAGCAGCCCTAGTCTTCCACCTCTTGGTAATGACCTTGGACGCAGTACCCCCTTTCTCTTCATCACCGCCGCCATAGTAGTTACATTCTTGGCAGCGGCCTTCCTGCCCTTGTCTTCTATGGACTTGTGCACCTTCGCAGGAACATCATGTTTCTTGTGGTGGATCCCGAATTCCTTAAAAACTCTATTAAGCCAGGGCATCGTACCAACGATGGCCCGGTGCGCTAGATACCCCCAGTCGGACATCTCACCAAGTATCTCACAGGCCCCCGCCTCGGTGGACTTCACCAACTTCTCCGCAGCCTAGCCCTCCTTCTTCTCAAATACAAAGCGCGGGAAAGGAACCCCGGCACCTTCTCCAAACATAGGCAGACTAACCATCTCAATGGTCATGGCGGGCCTGTTCCTACTGAGGGGCCAGCAGTTAGCCACCACCATCTCCTCGACCAAGTCAGGACCTCCGGAGTACCGGCAGGCCAGAGCGAAGGCCCTGTTGCATGCTTCGTGACCCTTGTCAGTCCCTAGATCTGGGGTTCCCTGAGTCAAAGGCCTCATTGGAGTCATCACCGAGGCTAGCGGATAGCGGGTATTCTTCTTCCCGTCTGAGCCGGTAGATGACATGCCTCCGGTCCTCATGTAGAACCAATACTGCATCCAATCCTTCGACCACTTGTTCTTCTGGGCAAAGGAGATCTCCAACTTCTCGCCCTTTTGGGCCCTTCGCGGCATAAAATCATAGCTCCCATATTGTGCCCCCAGCTGATCTTCACCAACTCGCTTAGGCTGGCGCTGGAGCTCGTAGTACTCATAGAAAGTACCAACGTTGGGCTCCGTGCCATAAGACAAGCAGGCCCAACAAAACTTACTTAGGGTAACTATTCCATTGGGCATTAGATGGTGAAGTTGTACCTCAAACGCCTCCAACACCTGGCGAAGGAAGCGCGCCACCGGGAAGCGAAGGCCGCAGAGAAAGAAATCCCTAAAAACCACGGCATCAGCGGCCTTCGGCTTAGGAATTGTCTCCCCCTCCGAAGGCTTCACCTTAGCATCCCCAAAGCAGCCCAGCTGCCGCAACTCCTCAATCATGTCCTTAGTCATGAGCGAAGCCCTGAAATCCCACGTCTTGGATGTGCTGGCCATGTCTCTTGCCTCTTCAGTGGTGATTAAGTCTGCGACGGAGGCCTCAACTCCAGAAAGATCTTCTTCATGTTCCAATGCCTCCACACTAACAATCATGCACTCCTCAAACCGCGTGGACCACCCACTAGACCTAACACTAAGAAGGCGATGGTACGGCCCAAAGAAGGAAGTCTGGCGCAGAGGAGGACTGGCAGGCGTAGCCACTTTTAAAACTCAGAAACAGACCAAGAGGGGAGCGAAGGTAAAAACCAACTAGGCGAAAGCCGGGCGAAAAGGGACAGCGCAGGAAGTGGCATCAGCAAAAGCGATGGCTAGGGTAGGGACAGGGGGCCTTCACCTACCGTCCCTTAAAAAGCCCCCATCGTGACACTTCGATTTCCAGGGCCAACGGTCACACTCGTTCAAAAACACATCGGTTCCGCAACCACCGCGGCGAATCAAATAACGACACGTCACCAACGCAGTGGTATGATCCAGGCGTCCTAGGGGGAAAGGGGAAAAGCCTCTGTGTGCGCAAGAGCCTCCGCACCTCAGAGCCTGAGGGCTAGGTTTCAAGGGCAAGGCCCGCATGGGGGATGCCTCCGCGCCTCAGAGCCTAAGGACAATGTTTTGAGGGCAAGGCCCGCCAGCATCAGACGAAGCCCTCAAGGGGGGAACTGTTGGGATACAGTTATGAGCCGCGGAGGCCAGGGACCGCAACAACAATGAAAGCTAACGAATAACGAATTTTATGAGTGATGTGCAGGAAGAGAAGATGAAAGCCTCCGCCTGATCGGCTGATCAAGGCGAAGGACCAGAGGATGCGGCAAAGCCTCCGCCTGATCACCTGAACGCGGTCCAAGGCGGAGGCTCCGACGCCCTGAGCGGAGGCTCCGGCGACCGGAGCGAAGGCACCCGTATGCAGCCAATGGCGAAGGCTCGGACGGCACGTGCGGAGGCTACGGAGAGTCGGCGCACAGGTACGGGCGAAGGTCGCCCCAGACGAAGGCCCCGAGAGTCGAGGGACTTCCTGAAGGACGACGGTGCCAGGCCGTGGGCTGTAGACGGACTCACGGTTGTGTTCCATCAAGCAAAGGCGGTTGAAGAAGAAGGCACTCAAATAACCCTTAGCAGTTTGTATTAGTATAGGAATATTCCGAGGATGTACTGTAACCGTCAATAGGTAAAATTGAAAAAGGGCAGCCTTAGCCAGCAGTGCCTTATAAAAGGGGAACACAAACTCTGTACAAAGGGAGAGGTAGTTGAATGCATTTATGGACCCACTTTCCACCTGACACGCCTTCGCCCGAGGCACCTATCCGAGCGAAGGCTTTGGCTATCTCCTCCTAGTCCCACTGGCTAGAAACCACCGTTTTCCAACAACTTTGCCAAGGCTTGCAAGGCCATTGTGGGTATTACAGTCCCTCCATTGCTGGATCCCTTTCACGTTCTGGAAGACTTCAGAGTTCAGTTGGGAAAGCCTTTCTTTATGGAGATTATAGTCATTCTAAGCTGGTGCATTAGGACAGTTAGGAACAATCTGATCTTCAATGGGATTGCGGCATCAACGGATACCTGCAAAGCTCTCCAAAAATTCCTTTGGCATGGTTATCCATCGCGCAAAGAAAAAGTACTTCCCTGCTATTGAGGAATGGCTAGCTCATATTCTGTAATTGATTGTATTTTATTCATTTCCTTTTTTTTGTTCCTTGAGTGCCTTCTCTCTCTCCCTCCACCACTATTTTTTGTAAACCTTCTTTCATTGTCTTGTTTTATAGATTTCAGTAGGGGTCTCGACCTCTCCTGTTCTCTCAAAAAAAAAATGTATTCTTTGTGTTCTATCAGGACACATCAACACATCACTGTTTACTTCAACACATCAATGTATTTTACCGCATATTCAACTCAGTCACTTTCTAAATTAAACGCCCTATAATTTGCCTTCTCCAGAGTCCAGACGTGTTTCAGTGGTCCGCGGGGCACGATAAACTGGACGGTGTGCGGAACGTCAGGTTGGCAACACTAACTTTTGCGTGGCAGCGTGGTTGATACTGATCCAGGCGTGCTGCCTTGCCGGACCTGTCACCCGGTCGACGTCCATGTCCATCCCAGCAGTACACTTTGGCTGGAAGCAGTAGTTGGCTAGCCCCCATCGACGCTGGGTGGAGCCAAAACGAGAAGAAAACGATCTGATGGCATACATATCCATCCGTCCAGAAACTGTCGACGACGACCGGCAGGCTCGCCGTGCCGGCTTTGCTAGCTACCTACGACATCAACGCTTAATTCGATAATCCTAGCTTGTTTGCTTTGTGTGGAGTAGGCGAGTAGCTGGTCCAACAGGTAAGCCCCGGCCCTGTTTGGCATACTCATCATCTCCATCCCTCCTCTAATATCCACTAAATTTGAGCTATACTACTTTCATGTAAAACTCATGCATTATAGATAGGTGGTCCTAGGGGGGTACCTCTCAAAGCATATGGGTGGTGTGGAATCCTTGTAGCACTTCGATACATAATAAATCTGCTATGCATGTTGTTTCGATCACCAGATTGCTTTCAAAATGGTTGGTACCAGACACTCCTATCTTGGACATTTTGGAGGGGGCAAATTTGAGGTCTAACATCACGCCAAAATTGTTCCTTCAGTATCCCAAATACAAATTGATCTCTTAATTTCTCTCTCCTGCCAGTGTGTAAAGTCGTCTCTTCGTTGAGTCTAGTTAACACAAAAAATCCTTATGATTTCGTGTGGTGTATCCAAACATCATTTGACAATTTTCTGGTGTTTTTTGTCCATATAATTCACTACTTTGGAAATAGTTTTCACCAACCGGTTTTAATAGGAATCATGGTGATAACATATCACTGCTGGTTCATAATAAAAACATCAGTGAAAGTTCCGATTTGTTATATATAGCAACTGACAGGGAAAAATAAAGGCAGACTACAACCGCGTGTGCCACTATGCTGCCCAATCAGTCTGCATATACCGTGTTTCTTTACAGTGGATTACAAGCGGGTCCTTGCGCCCATGTGGCGCCCCAGGGTTGGCTGCGCCGTGGAGGGCGCGAATTGAAGAGCCCACTCCCACCAGCCTCGATCATATATCGGTATCTCCCTCCCACAAGGCTCTCTCTCTCTGACCTCCTCTGCTCTCTCTTACGTACCTCTCTTAAGCTCCCTCGACCTCCATTCTCCTTCTCAGATCCAGCGATGGTAGTGATAGACTGCACGAGGAGATGGCGATGGTGGTTGCGGTAAGAAGCCGGTGATGTAGATTTAACGTGTGACGGCGAATGCAGCGGTTGATGCAGAGTAGAATACATGACGATGGTGGAGGCGGCGGTGGGCTAGAAGCGGGCTTAGCCCTCTGATAGCTAGATGTTTTTTTTTCTAATTATCGCAGTCGTTTTGTAAAGGATCCAGCGGTGATCATAACTTTTACTGTCGATCTAAAATTGACAGTGATTGAGTTTATTATCACTTCACTATGAAAGGGAAAAACGGGCAGTGTTAGGGGTTTTAGGATCCGTTTGGCACAGCTCTGGCTAGTTTGTAGACTAAATTAAAGAGCTTTAAATATTTTATTTAATCTAAAATATAAACAAAATGAGTCATATAAATGCCCTTAACATGCGTGGACCTCTAGATCTAGGATTTCCTAGAGCTACAGGTGACTAGCTAACTCTAGGTCGTAGAGTGGGAGCTCTGCCAAACAAGCCTTAGACCCGGTGGTAATTAACTTTCTGTGCTTGTGTAAGTCGATGAGGTTTGCTATTCAATTGCAACGTTTCACTTTGTTTTCTTATTCTATATATTGTATCATATTTCCCAAGTTCCAAATGGGTCTGAATAGCTATTTTTTCAATAAAGATATTCTTTGACAAATAGTGGATATGGATTCTTCTCTAGGGAAATAATATAAGTGTAGCAAATATGTCCGTGCATTGCAACCAGAGTGAAAAAACCTATCAAGCACTAATAGGAAATAAGGACAGGAATGTTTCATATATATTTATTTTTTATTTTTATGTAAATTGAAAAGCTATAATTTATTTATAATGATTATGGCATTGTAATATAAATTAATATTGACAATAACATGACAATGTCCTATTAAGTATGTATCAAATTAAAATACAACTTTAATAGATTATTTCATTGTAAGGCATAGAAATATTAATATGTAAATATATCATATATCATAACTTTAATTTTTATGATATCTATGTATTATTGGTAGAGCTAGATATCAAGCGTGAGCCAAGCTGTTGTTCACTATGTAGTCTGTGACGAGTAGCTTCTACTCCTTGAATAGGTAGGTGACGACGGGAGCAGGTTTGGGTGGACAATTCCCTTCTCCCCCAGTCGGTGCATGTGCTTTGAGAAGTCCACCCGTCGAACGCCATTCATTTCCTTGAACCGCTTCACCACCAGGGACTCCAGTAGGGTCACCTGGCACGCCAAAGTTGCCGCTGTCCAGCACCACAATGGGTGCACAGAGTAGGTCCTCCAGCTTGAACCGCGCCTACCCCTCTAGGACAAACACCAGCTTCCCACGGTCGTCGCGCTGCTCGCCTCACTTCTCAGCCACGCTGCATGGCCTACCCCTGGCCTGCTCGCCTGCACACTACCTGGCCCGAACATTGCCTCACCAGCTGCCTCGCCCACGCGCTACCGCCATTGGAACAACACCCCCCAAGCCTGATTCAAATTCTAAATTTTTGACGTGGATGGGGTGAGGGGGAAAGAGATAAGAATAAAGGGCAACTCTGTTTTCCCCTACTTTTCCATGAGTTTTGCTTTTTTAAAATCATTTATTTTACCCTTAATTGATGAACATCCAAACTAGGGGCAAACAAAGATTTCTTTTCAAAATCGCAAGGGAAAATCATAAAATTGAAAAAAGATGATAAAATCATAATTAGATTGCTAAACTAGGAGCTAGATGTTTTTTTTCTAATTATCGCAGTCCTTTTGTAAAGGATCCAGCGGTGATCATAACTTTTACTGTCGATCTAAAATTGACAGTGATTGAGTTTATTATCACTTCACTATGAAATGGAAAAACGGGCAGTGTTAGGGGTTTTAGGATCCGTTTGGCACAGCTCTGGCTAGTTTGTAGACTAAATTAAAGAGCTTTAAATATTTTATTTAATCTAAAATATAAACAATTAGCTCCTCTCCGGGGACTGTATTGGTCCCCGACAGATGTGATCTTTTTACCATATTTTAATTTGAATATGAATATAAATTCGGATATTTTTGGATACGAATACAAAACGGATGTCACGGATTCGAATTTCTATTCAGATATTTACTTAAGTCAACTCAAAATGTATATTGTTAAACTTTACATACATGAATAAAATTATTTTACTAAGTACATTGTTAACCAAAGTGAACTAAATGAAAGTTCACTTCTAATAATCTCCAATATCGAAGTAAACTAAATTATAATGGATAATATTGAATAATATAATAGATCAAGTGGAGAAATTCAATTAAAAATGGTAGAAAACGAATAGCCATTTTACTTTATCAATAGTATAGGAATTACAAAATTATCACACAAATAGAGATTAAAACATTTATGTATATAACATAGACAAGGAAAGCACATAAAAATAATATAGTTATCAATAAATATTTAATAATTAAATATATATCAGTTAATCAATCAATATTATATTTATATAAATATTTATCAAGAAATTATAAATTTATATAAAATAATTTACATCAATAAATAAGAAACTAAAGTGTTAAATAATTTAAAAGAACATATAAATTAGGATTAAACTAAATCAGAAAAATACTAAAATTAATTTTATCTTTATGTATCATTAACAATTTTAAATTACTAAAAGTTATTTATAGATATACTATTAAATGGGTTCAATGCATTATTAGTAAAAAAATTACACTACTACCAGAGTCTTTCTAGAGGTGGGCGTTTTGGTTTAACCGAGGCGGGCAAAACGACCGCCTCCGTCGAAAGGTATGCGTTAATACAGACCTATGGATGCGGGTGCTTTGCCCGTCTTGGTTAATCGATAAAAAAATAAAAAAATCCCCAAGCCCACCGGTGAGCCCGTTCACAAGCCCGCTGGTGAGCCCGTTCCCAGCCCACAAGCTGGATCCGCCGAAACGAACCGCTACCGGGAGGAGGTGGCACCCCGTGCCACCGGCCCGCCTGCCGGGAGGAGCCGCTCACGCATTGTCGTGGTAGGGAAGAGGAGCGAATCCGTTGGATCCGCGGGGAGGAGACGCCGCCAGGAGGAGGTGGCGCTCTGCGCCGTCGATCCACCCTCTGGGAGGACCCGCCCGCACGCCGCCATGGTAGGGAAGGGGTGTGGATCCGTCGGTTCCGCTGAGAGGGGCCGCCACCTTCTCGACGACGTTCGAGGTGGACGTAGAGTGGTGGTGGCAGGGATCCGCCTTCCTAATCCGCCACCCATCGGATCCAGCCTCCCTGCGCCACCGTCGAGGGTCCCCACGGGATCCGGCCTCCTTGCGCCGCCCCCAACCGGATCCAACCTCCATGCACTATCGTCGAGGACTCGAGAAGGAGGGGATTGGGAGGGAGGGAGGGGCGGGCTCACGAGGGAGGGAAAGGGGCAGTGGCTATGGGGGAGAGGGAGGAGACAGAGTGGAGGAGAGGGCGCCATTGGCTTCGAGTGCGTGGAGAGAGAAATAAACTGAGAAGAGAATATGAGGCCAGTAGAAGGATAGATATGGGCTTTGCCTGTGCTCGGAGTTGGGCCAGTATTTTTGAAGGCGGGCCTTATAGTGTGCCCGTCTCTGAAAATGGATTTACGGAGGCGGACGCCTTAAGACGTACGACGGTCTCCGAAAATAGACCATTTTTGAAGGTGGATGTCTTAAAACGACCTCCTCCGTAAATCCATTTTCGAAGGCGGGCATTTTCCAACCGTCTCGGTAAATAAAATGACTGCCACCGTAAATTGATTTTATGAGGCAGTTTTTTTTTTGCCTCGGTAAATAAAACAACCACCTCCGTTAATCGTCGGGCATTTTCCGAGGTGGTTGCATTTTGTGACCGTCTCGGCTAATGTTGGGTAGTGTCTTGTAAAATTATTTCTGTAGTAGTGTTAAATAATTGGTCACATGTTATGAAGAGAACTTTTAAGTAGGTTCATGATACCTTATTTTCTTTGCGGATACAGATAGTGTCGGATATTGTCATATACGGATTTGGAACCGCATAGAGAAAAACACTAAAATACGAATTCGGATATATCCATTTAGTATCCATATTAGAAACCGATACGAATAGAATATCCATATTACGAGTTTTAGCGGATATGGATATAGGATAATTTATATATCCATTTTCATTTTCCATCCCTAGCGTCTGGTACTGATTCTAGAGTGGTGGCTTCTGAAGTCGAATTTCCAATTTTTTTCATCCCTAGCGTCTGGTACGATTCTGGAGGATTCTGGTCGAATGCTATTTGCTCCTCGCGAGTAGCTCCTGAAACGCGCTCCACGTCACGGAGCTGAAAAATGCAGCTCTCACCCGCTCTCCTTTGTTAGTTGCGAGTGGAGGTATTCTTTTACCCCTGACTTGACCAAAAATTACAAGGAATCTTCCACTCTCTTCACTCATCTCATCTCGTCCAACCGTATCCATGGATCCCGAGCGCCTAGGTGCGAGGAAGGAGGGAGAGAGGACCGGAAGCACAGTGGGAGGGGGGTGTGGTTGTCTAGGAGAAAGGAGGGTGAGGGGACCGGAAGATCGCCTGGCTTGGCATGGTCCCTGGTGGCATCGCATGGCCGGACGAGGCATCAGGCAGTGGCGCGTGCCTAGGCGTAGCCCTGGGCGGCGAACACAGTGGTGCACGGGTGGGCAAAGAGTCACGTCCGGTGCTGTTCAGAGGGAGGAAAGAAAATGATGCGCGTCTATGAGAAGATAAGGTAGATGGGGGTTATAAAAAATAAAATATGTTAGCAAAAATTAGAGGAAAAAGAAAAAATGGTATTGTAGTCATTTCATTATTTTTAACAACTAAAACAAGTTGTTTTACCGAATGTTCTTTTAAAACAGCTTTAACTCTACATGTTAGGCTGCTCCACCAGCTGAAATTAAAAACAAATACTCCACTAATAAAACAGGGCAGTACCAAACACGTCCTTAGAATGTCCACGTAATCATCCAGCAGCACTATCAGAATCAATTTGCTGGGTAAGCCACTGACCCCGGCCCTCTGTCCGCACCGAGCCACCAGGAGGGTTTGTTCGGTTAGTCTTCAATCCGAGAGAAGGATCGGAGGTGATTATGGAGCATTTTAATCTTTTATGAGACAAAATCCCTCTCCATTCTTTTAGATCCCTCCTCCAATCTCCTTGAGATAAGAGGCTAACCGAACAAGCCCTGAATGGGGATGGATATATAAATGTAATATGAAAAGTGTGTTAATATACGAAGAATTAGATGGCAAAGCTAAGCAAAGTTTCCATTTTCTAACACTTGTCCCTTAAGATTGCTAGCCCGTGCAGAAGCATGGATTAATAGACACTCTTATTTTAGACCCATTTAGGACGAGAGAATCTTTAATAAAGAAACTTTCAATAGTTTATGTTGATCTATATAAGATATACCTGTAAAATTCTTATATGTGTACCCAAAAAAAACATGAATCTCCTTGCACTACTGTGCGATATGTCCACGTAGCGGTCTTTGTCTTGTATAGGACCACCCTAAAGATTGGGTATCTTCTGCGGGGCATCTTAGTTTGGCATGTTGCTGGCCACTGCGCACATGCGACCTAAGCCACCTAAACCATTATCCATCCATCCGATCAGAGATGCACATACCATCCATTCCAAAGCTTGCTTAACTCCACTTGTTTCTCGATCACTGATGTTGACCTGCGATTTCTTCATCATGTCCGGAGTAATCAAACCATGAAACTGCATTTTGTGGTAGAGCCAGGAATTTTCAGAGGATTTTCATCTGCTAGAAATCGTTGCCATGATCGACTAGTACCAGTAGGCATCTCTTCACAGCACACACCATACAAAAAAAAAATGACTAGTAGTTACCCAACGAATTATTACGAATGTAACATCGAATTAATAAAAACACATCATCAGTGTTGCACATGTTCTGAAAGAGAAAATGATTTACAAGACAAGACACGACACACAGACTACACAACCCAAATGACACAAACGAATGCGAGAACCGAGTACACGACGAGCGTGGGATTATTGCGACTGATCACATGATGATCGCAGAGCACAGCTGATCGCAGCAGGTAGCAGACTGCAAGAAAGGAACCATGGATCACATGATGGAGCACTGGCTGTCCTGCTCTGGGCACCGGCAGGGCCACGGCTGCGGCGGCCAGAAGTTCGGCGGGCACGGTGGGCACGGCGGGCATGGTGGGCAATGATGCTTGCATTCATCCTTGTCGTGCGAGCACTCGCGCTCGCACTTGCACTTGCACTTGCAGGGCGGCGGTTTTTCCGGTGGTGGTGGCGGTTTTTCCGGTGGCGGCTTGCAGCAGTGGCACCGAGGCTGAGTTGGCGGGCATGGCCAGCTCTGGGATGGAAACGGATACGGTACAGGGTATGGATACGGCACCACCTTGCATTCTGGTTTGGGCGGAGGCGGAGGCGGTGGCGGTGGCCACTTTTCGACGATGGCTATCTCCTTAATCATCTTGTCGGCCTTGGATAATATCGTCTTCTTGAGCTTTTCGCCATCGAACTTCCCGCGTACGATCACCTTGTTGAGCTTATCCTCGAACTCAATCTTCTCGATGTAAAACTCCTCTGCGGCGTCACAAAATTGTATAATTGATGAGTTTATTGATGCATGCAGGTACACTCGTACAGACCAGAATATATGTAATCCAGCTATATAATCCAATTGCTGCACTCTTAATCATGGTTACTTAACCGGTTGTTCTGTAAAAATGCTGCCCTGCAAATGCATGCCTACATGGTGTTTGTCAGAACTTTCCAGATTTCAGACTGGACCATGTGGAGTTTCACAGGATTTTACAAACCTTCATCAGGATTAATTTCGTATTACCAGTTAAGTTAATTTTCCACTGTGGAATTTAACTGTTTCTTTTTGCTTTAACACGAAATGATTGTCTCGTACACATATGGACAATCATTGTTCTGTAAGAAATTGCTCGTAATAAGATATATAATGACTCTCCATACTTTTACTCCGCTTCCAAAATAAAAAGAAGGTTGGACCTTTCCCAACTTTTTGCATAGTAAATGTACCTTTGAGGCCTTCCAGGATTTTGGTGATCTCGGCTCTGCAGGCGCAGCACAGGTCCACCATGGTGATGACCAGTATTGCCGTCTGCAAATTTAAAGAACATGTATCGGGAAACAATTTGAGACGGCGTCAGAAAATGTGCAAATATGGATCCCTTCATCAATTATGCATTGCTACTTCAGTGGCGGCGGCGGTGGTGGCTTGCAGCACGGAAACGGATACGGTACAGAGTACGGGTACGGCACCACCTTGCATTTCGGTGGAGAAGGTGGTGGCCACTTTTCAACGATGGCTATCTCCTTAACGATCTTGCCGGCCTTGCATAATATCGTCGTCTTGAGCTTCTCTCCATCGAACTTCCCGCGTACAATCACCTTGTTGACCTTGTCCTCGAACTCAATCTTCTCAATGCAGAACTCCTCTGTGGCATCACAAAATTATATAATTGATGAGTTTATTGATGCACATACACTCGTACAGACCAGAATATATATATAATCCAGCCATATAATCCAATCGCGGCACTCTTAATCATGGTTACTTAACCGGTTGTTCTGTAAAAATGCTGCCCTGCATATGCATGCCTACATGGTATTTTTAGATCAAACGTATTCCACCTGGCTTTGTTGAAAGCTTATCGAAAACCCTTGATCATGCCTACATGGTATTTGTCAGAACTTTTCAGATTTCAGACTGGACCATGTGGAGTTTCACAGGATTTTACAAACTTTCGTTAGGATTAATTTCGTGTTGCCAGTTAAGTTAATTTTCCACTGCGGAATTTAACTGTTTCTTTTTGCTTTAACACAAAATGATTGTCTATATATACTCATACACATATGGAAAATTAATCATTCTTCTGTAAGAAATTGGTCTTAATAAGATATATAATGACTCTCCATACTTTTACTCTGCTTCCAAAATTAAAAGAAGGTTGGACCTTTCCCAACTTTTTGCATAGTATAAATGTACCTTTGAGGCATTCCAGGATTTTGGTGATCTTGGCTCTGCAGCGGCAGCACTGCAGGTCCACCACGGTGATGACCAGTATTGCCATCTGTAAATTTAAAGAACATGTATTGGGAAACAATTTTCAAGACAGCGTCAGAAAATGTGCAAATATGGATCCCTTTGTCAAATATGCATGGCTACTTCAGTACTCCCAAAGAAATTATCATTTTTTTGTGATTATGTTGGTTCAAGTTGTTGAACTGGGAACTAATTGATTATGATTTTTTTCCTATGAATCCCAACAGTATGCCAAGGGCCACTGTGAACTTTGCTAAACGGAGAAAAAATCGTATCCCTCGGATTTGACAGAAGAAGGTTACAACATCGCTAAAACGCTTATGGAACTAGAAAAATAAAGCCAACAATTTGGTAAATTGCAAGGATTAGTACACAAGTATGGAGACAATAAAGCAAAAGAGAAGGACGAAGCTCACCTTCTAACCCTGAATAATGTTGTCAATGGACAAGAGAAGAGATAGAGTAGTTTGTAGGAGAGGTGTGGGAGGAAGAATATAAAGGAGCAAATATGAGCAATAATGCCTGGATATACCGAAGCCTGCCAAAAAGCAATAATGCTGGCATTGTGTTAGGTCCGTCGGATCACATCTCGACGGCGCTGGTACTAGGGAATGGGTTGTGAAATCTACATATGGGGAAAAGGACACCTGTAAAAGACACTTTGGTCCTTCTCAGGGACTTGTCCCACTAGTCACCCCTCGTTTTCTTGCCTTTTCTTTTACATACATGATTTTAAATGTCATTGTTTGCTGGTTTTCAACGTGAATACGTGAAACATCTCTTATTCTCTTTCCAGATTTTGTAGAACGGTATAATTGTATAACTGCTCAGTTTAAATTTGCTCCCTCGTTCCTGTAAATACCTAAAACTAACCAATTAAGACAACCGGGTATAGCTACATATGCACCCAAACTGTTTAATATTATGAGAAGAGGATGTTCCAATCCAATCACACTCCATGTGTTCTGTAGAGGACCACTACTTCGGAAATCGTTCCGCAGCCTCTGAGGGCTTCAAACCAAATCTCCTCACTAGATAGACAAACCCTCGTGCCTCAGCCTTGTACTGAAAGAGCCCACTCCAATTGAAAGAAATCTCTTTTTAATCCTACCAGATACACTAGGATATGTTGATGTCTTTTGAAAAAAAAAAACAAAGGGGACACGTTGATGTGTTCAAGTAGATATTAATCATTATCTTTTACTACTACTAGTGCATCAACCCTATGCTCCTAGACAAGTTTCAATCTTAATAAGAGACATAATACCATATTAGAGCTTAATGGATAAATTTAGTGCATACAACTAATACTATCTCGATGCTCTCTTCATTCATTTTCAAGCATAATACCCCTAATACCTTGTGATCGCCGGTACGCACAGCTCGGCTCTCTCTGCGGCGATGTAGTTCCTGGGCGCCGCTGCTGTCCTGACCAAAGTTGAATCAGGAATCCCCAAACCAAGTACATCCCCCTGTCATCCCTCAGTTTTACCAGATTTCCATTTATTTGACATGTTCGCTCAGACGTTGCGAGGCAGAGCTTGGAGATTATGAAAAGAAGCACATTCATGTTGGCCTGGACACACGCTTGAACCACAGAACAATTGACTTGCGAATCTCCACGAACCAAGCCATATTCCGCATCCAGTGTCATCAAGTCAAAAGCGTGAGTGAATACTGATTGACGGTATTACTTCTACTTCGTCAGTACTTTGTACCTTTGCTACATATTAGCTGTAAAAGTGAGTTTGCTGATAGCTGAACCATCATATATACTTTATTAGTAGTGGCATGCAATTCTTTTGATTGCCCATTTGAATAAAGCAACTTTAATTATTTGCTGTTTGTAAGACCATACATCGATGTCGTTGTCATTCATGTCTCCTATGCCCAAGAATTGGATTTTTATCACATACTGTATTTATTTGGAAACCATGTAATGTCCTTTGTACTGCTTGTTTGTAAATGACTTTTATCTTATAATTTGCTGGATACTGTGCAGAAATTCAGAGAATATTTGTTGTCAAAGGAAAGCCCTGTTCGCTTCAACTTATCAGCCGTACCGTTTCAGCGAAATAACAGTGTTTTTCTCTCACAGCAAATCAGTATCAGTATCAACATCAGCCGTTTTTCTAGCTAGCCGAACAGCCCCTTTGTTCGTATCCACACCCCAAAACTGAATGCTGGTGCAAGAAGGCAGTGCAGCTGTATTCAATCTATAATACAATAGACAGCCTGCCGTTTTGGCACAATCTCGTCAGTTACACAAACAAATGGCTATCTGTGGTGGCCTTGAAACAACCCAGGATCCCTGCGAGTCAATCAATTACTATTTTGAGGTGAGGTTATAAGAAGAATATGTGTGCTTCATTCAATCATATTTTTATTTAAGAAAATAGTGATCCTGGGATTAATTTAATTTGATTATTTTACAGTCCACTTAGGGGCTCGTTTGACAACCGTGGATCACCACCGAAGGGGGCCACCCAATCCCCACCCCATGCTGGTGTTTGCATCCCCTTTATTAATTTAACCATTTGGAAGTACGGGACGGTTTTCTGTGGATTCGTCTGACGGGTTCAATCTTGGTTTGACCTTGAACAATAGGAAGCCAAGACGAATTAAAAATAAACAAATCTGCAGCTCTGCTTTCTCTCTTGATTTGACCGTGAACAATAGGAATTCAATATCACATTTCTGAACCAAATCTGCAGCTCTGCTCTGTCTTGGGCATGATAATGTGCAGTCTTGCAGAACTAACTCACAGCTTTTCAAATAGAACTTTTAGCTGTTGCATGCAAGAGCAACTGTCAAGACATTAGTTTCTAGTCAAATGCAGGAGCAACAGAAGAAACAAAAAGAGGGCATACAGAACACATCTGACCAACAATAGAATTACCAGGAATGACAACTCAAAGTTCATATCATGCACAATTCACATGTCAACACTTACAAGCACACACTTGTAATATGTGCTGAACTGATCAAGTAAAGAGCTACATGACACAGGGAAAGCCACACATGGTTTATCAGATAAGATTAAGCAAAACAATTTATGGTACAATGCAGACCAATCTCACCAGCAAACTGGGACAGAAAGCACATCGTTAGAAGAACAATACTGTGGTGCACTGCACCTGCAACAAGTAAAAATCGGACATCATCGTAAGTGCATCATCTGTCGTATATATCTCCTTGTTGGAGCTAGCACATGTCAGAATAAAGCATCTTGCTGTAAACTTTTAGAGTAGCTATTCGATTGATTTTAGAGCCCACTGACTCATTTGTAACACTCAATCCGATGTAACAATTACTTAACGGTACACATCAATCTCTATCTTTCACCTGTTAGTGAGGGTTAAGTTTAGGATGTGAAGCATTTGAGCTCACCGACAGACAATATTATCAATTTATGGCATGGAGATGAATATCCATGGCTAGAAAATGGTATAAATTTAGGTTTCAAGCAGTTGATTGGATTAGGTATATCTATGGTCAACTAAGAAAGCCCAACGATTTGATTGATCGACGTGACGGAGTATGCAAAACTAGACCTGCAGTGCTAGTGCAGCTTTAACTTCTTTTTTCTTTCCAAATCAACAGACAAGTTAACACCAATGAAATATAACATCAGATAGTAGATTCACTGACTTCAACTATGCATGGAGATGAGTATTTTCCAAAGGATAGCACTTGTCACGAGCAGGGCTTGACGACCAACGTAAACTCAAAATGTAAAAAAATGTTAGAAAATCCATCTCTGGACATTGGAAAATTGAGCAGGTGTTCACAAGTTCAGAATTAGTATTGCAGTGTTAGAAGTACCATTACGAACTCTATTCATAATAAAGCATCAGTAACAAAAATAAGAGATAATTTATCAGAATATAACATTGGAGAGCAGATTCAGTAAGTCTTGCATACCTAATGAAGAAGGCTGTGCAGTGGCGGTTCAACTGAGTTTGGAAAAAGTGATTGACAGCTGCTGTATGAGCTAGCTTGAACCCTAGCAACCTTCAACTTCAAGTTGGAGTGGACGGCGCTCTCCGCAGATGCAGCAAAGCTGTCACCAGCAAAGAAGCCTAGCAGTGTTTTCAGTGTTTATTAATTTCACATAATGTGAAGTTACCATAGAGGAAATTTGGCTGTGTTTAGAAAACTAAATGCAAGTGCTTGTTTCCAGCACTGAGCAGCTTCACAAAAAAGGATCATACAAGTACAAGCTCTGAACTTAGCTTTGTTTTATATACTCATTACATATTGAAAACATATCGAAAGATAAATTAAAGACTAAAGTAAAGAAAAAAATTAAATCCAATACTAATGCATGTATCTGGGAGCATTTAACAGTTGAACAGTACACACATACGAATTCAGTAAAAAGGTGCTCAGGTTTCAAGTGTGGTTGAACAATAAATTATTTATTATTTATTATGTCAAAAGACAAAGACAGACTTCTGAAACAAGTCCGACATTCTCTTTTTCTTTTTGATGAAGCATTCTATGTGACAAAATTCACATTCTTTTTGAAGCTTTCTATGTGACAATGTTCGACATGAACAAAACTGAATCGAGCTAGCACAAACATCCAAAATTGAATAGAGTTATTGCAAATGTAAGAACCATAACAAATCGAGCAGGTTAATGGAAAGGACAAGATGTGACATGAGTGGGTACGGATCGTGGGAATCAGGTAAGAACACCTGGAGTTACCGCCGTCTTCTCTTACTCTAGAACGGAGCAGGAGCAGCTGCCACCGTCTCGATCTGGCTCCAACCCTAGCAAGAAAGGAGATGAGGAAAAGGGAAATGGGAAGCGATTGGAAAGAGGAGATGGGGGATGTGAGCTGGCGGAGGCGCACCTGATCCACTCGCCGCCGCTGATCTCGCTTGCCGAGCAGGAGCGGGAGCGGAGCGTTGGCGTCGGCATCGCCTTTTTCCGGGACCGGAGCGACGCGAGCTCGCGGAGACTTTGGCATTTCACCGTCGTCAGAAACGGTTTCGCAGTTTTACCGTTCCTCGGAGTGGTTTCGCTTAAAGATGGCAACGGGTCGGGTTCGGGTCGGGTCGATAGTCCGCGGACCCACACCCGAGACCCGACAACACTACCCGAACCCGACCCGAAACCTGTGACGGGTGAAGATCTGCCCCCGGCCCCGAACCCGGCGGGTCCCCGAAACCCGACGGGTTCCCCGAAACCCGCGAACTTTTACAACAATTGTGCCGCATATGAAGTACTGAACGTCTGAAATGAAGATAACAAGCACCCATGGTCAAGCACATGCACAATTACGTCTGAATTGGAGATAATTAACATGCACTCAAGGTCATTCCGTTGTCCATGAACAATTAAAAATTTAAAACAATTCAAGGCCAATGGAGACTACCAGTAGAGTACTAGAGTTTCTTGAAACGTAAAAACGAGAATAGGACTATTAATATACTATTATATAAATAAGAATTTTCAGAAGGCCTTCATCTTCATTTCATGCCATCATCGTCAATCATCATCATTCATCAATAACCGTGGAAGCTGGTACATCCTGCAAAGTAAAGATACAGAGAATAGATCAGTATATATACTATATATTATATAGAACTAAATCATCGATTCATCACAACTGGAATATGGAAAAATAATAGGAATACCATTTCTTCCTCTTCTTCATCAAGACAAGTCATCAAAGCACTAACAAAACAAGACCAAGACCCTACAGTGCCAAAGTGTTTATAAATTAGATATTAATACTTACAAGAAATAAACATGTTCACAGATCATTTACCTATCATGTCGGCACGAGACCAAGCTTGCATACACATAAGTGCTTCTACCATTGATGGTGCAAGCCTACTGCGATGTGGACTGATTATTCTCCCACTAGTACTGAAGACTGATTCAGATGCCACTGTTGTCACTGGAATAACAAGGACATCACGTGCAATTTTTCGCAAAGTAGGATATTTGAGTCCAGCATGTTGCCACCACATTATGATATCCAGCTCTTGTGTCCTAGGCAGCAATGGCTCCTCCAAGTACAAATCCAACTCTGTGCGTACATAAGTGGAGGTCACTGTTGGTTGCTTTGATATGTAATCATCAAAAGCGTCAATCCAATCTTCACCATCCATGGTTTGAGTACTTCTTAGCCTAGTTTGAGTACCATCGGTTGTGGCAACATCCTCCATTGGATCTTGGTATTCCAATACCAAATTGCATAGCATATCCTTCACTTTCTGAACATCATCTTTTGCTGTACTTTCATTGCCATGTATTTTATTAAAAAGAGCACTCAACAGCTGTAATTTGTACCTGGGATCTAGGACAGCCGCAGCAGCCATTAAACCATGGACATCTGACCAATATTTGTTGAACTTTGCTTTCATTCTAGTAGACATTTCTTCTACCTTGGGTATACCACTATTTGTCCACTTCCTAATAGTCAAATAAATGTTTGTGATCTTAGGAAAGAAAAGGTTGGATGTGACATATTTAGTGCCTGATAGTAACTCTGTTACATCATAAAACATCTTTAATCTATCACAAACATCCCTAGCAAACTTCCAATCTTCTGCTTTTGGAACACATGGAGCTTTGGAAGCCAAGCGTTCAAAAACATCTTGATACAAAAGTGCATTGCTAAGCATAGTATATGTGGAATTCCATCTAGTTTTGCAATCAAGAGCTATTCTTTTTCATATTTGCCTTTCATTTGCACTGCAATTTTCTCAAAATTTTCATGTCTTTTAGGAGTGGCTGACCAAAATCCAACACTGTCACGTATACTATCAATCCCCTTTTCCATGACACTCATTCCATCTTTCACAATTAAATTTAATATATGTGGCGAGCTACAACGATATGAACTAATTGACCATTCAACATACAAGAAGAAGGCAACTTGCCTTGCATGACGACCATGTTCTTTGCAAGATCATCATTAGCGATTCAATCATTTGCTTGACAAGGTTGTCATTGCGCTGCAATTATCAAGAGTAATGGTGGACAAATTTCTCTCAATGTGCCAATCTAGCAGGACTTCATGAAGAACATCAGTGATGACTTCTGCTGTATGTGGGGCTGGAACATAAATGAACCTACAAAAAAATACAACATAATGAGGAACACATGAAAAACAAGGCAGCCATTTATGAACACAAACTTGATTAATACAATATTACCTAATAAGGAAGCTTTTCAACTTCCAGTCATCATCAAGAAAATGTCTTTATCACACCACCATGTAGCCCTTTTACGATGGTTTGCGATCCACGGATCGGTAATAAAAGACAACACGGAACTCAATTTTTCTCAAGTACTTCACCATATTCTCTTTCTGTAATTCATACATTGTGAAAATGTTCTTCATGATTGTGTTTCTAGACACTACTTTGAACAGTGGTTGTAACGCAGCACAAAACTTTTTAAATCCAACATGGTCAACCATAGAAAGAGGGTACTCATGGACAATAATCATAAGGGCAAGTTCCTTCCTAGCAACATCTTGATCAAAGACATATTTTTCAATAGTGACAGTCCCATCTTGCTGGTTTGGAGTTAACTTAAGAGTGGACTGTTGTAGACCTTTTCTACAAGATCTATCGTCACAAATTTGAAGATGTTTTTTCAAACTGTTTGTACCATTTCTTGTCTCTCCTTATAACAATTTCTTGCACCATTGGCATTTAGCTTTCCAAACCCCATTTACCTCAATCCTATCAAACTCTAACCAAACTTCAGATTTTAGCTTTCTCTTACTACCAACACGAACATCATCATCTATATGTATCACATCTTCAGTACCTGCTGGTCCACCTGGACCTGCTACTGTAGCCAAATCAGATGGAGGTGCAGCCGAGTCACATGTTCCTATCAAGGCAGTCGCATGTGCACGGGTAACAGCACCAGATCCACTGGTACCTTGCGTAGCCATTGCCCCTTCCTGAAAGAAAATACATCATTAATTCATTATCGACTATTGACAAATGATGAACAGATACATAGACCAGTGGCAGTCAAATCGTCTCTCTCACCGTGGATCCGTGACCACATGCGGCGTGATGCAGCCTGAGAGACGGACGGTGCGGTGGAAGCGAGAACGACTTAAGCGTCGTCGGCGTCCGTCGAAGTCACGGACACGGCGACTCTGGCGCTGCCGAGATAAAACCCTAAACCTACGAGAGTGCGCAGAGCGGTGGTGGAATGAAGGGCGAGACGAGGCGACGATCGATGACTCGACTCTTTGGGCGGAGAGACTAGGAGTCGAGGAGATTCACTTGTATATATATCGTCAACAACATGTAAATGGGCCACCACTTGATGGGCTTTTTTAATCCTGATTCCTCACGCACACTTTCGGGTCCCCGATGGGTACCCGCGGGAGAGACCTCAAACCCGCACCCGCCCGCCCGTTTGGTGCAAACCCGCAAACCCACAGGGCAAAAAGCGCACCGCACCCCACCCCCACTGGTCTAAAACCCATGGGTTTCGGTCCAAGCCCGACCCGCTGCCATCCTTAGTTTCGCTAGCTTGTGATCGTAAAACTGGTATCACCAGCTTAAATGCATTTTTGGATAGTTTTAATTCGTGGAAAAAAAAAGACACCTCCTTCTATTTCTACCCACGTGCTGTGTTATGTTCATCAAAAGCGGATCGAACGTCAAAATGGATCGGCCCTCTCTCCGTTACTCCTCTCCTCCATCCCAGTAGCGGCTTCGCGACCACCGTATGCCTTGCCGGCCCATTCGCGTCGGCACCAAGAGCTTGCTTCGACTTGGGCGTCGGGGCAGGCGAGCAGACGAGGCAGACGGGAGCGGCGCTTCTGCGTGGGCATTCCGCGGCCTGGCTCGGCTCGGCGCTGCGGCGTTCTGCCGGGAGGAACGAGAGGAGGAGGAGGACGCGTCCCGCGCGCCACTCTGTTGGCCGGGTGATGGGCGAGGCCCGCCCGGGAGGTGTCGATCCACCGCCCGACCACAGCGGTGGTGCTTCCCGCCGTGGTGGCGCTTGCTCGGCGCTCCCCGCCGCCTCCGAGGCATGGGATCTTCGTAGTGTTGTGGACCCGAAACAAAGCTCGGGTTCGTGCGTGGCGGGGGGCGGCGGCCACCACCCCGAAGCTGTTTCTTGTTCGGTCGAGCCATTGGCGGCGTGTCGCTTTCGTTCCTCGCGGCGGTGGAATCACTCCCATCACCGCCGAGTCTGGGATCTTTCCGTAACATGCATGCTTTCGTCATATCGCCTCAGTTCGGAGGCGCCGTGCTCGTGGCGACAAATCCGGCCGATTGCCCAAGCTGCTTCTGCCGAGCCGCCAGACCACAGTTGAATCGCCCTCTTGTCATCATGGTTCACCGCCAGAAACGATTGGCTATTTTTCTGCTCTCAATCGTGAATGCGTCTCGGCGAAATCTTTTTTGCGGTTTGTCGCCACTAGCTAGCGACCTCCGGGATGGCAATGGTCTTAATGCGTGGCGACCGTGTGAGCCTTGGGAGGCGGGCGGGTGGCGGCGAGGCTTGTGCGGCCGATGCCATTGGGGATGGAAGCTGAAACCCATTTTTGATCCATTTTGATAAACATAACAATGGTGGAAGGAGGCCTCTTCTTTTTTTTCCACGAATTGAAACTACCCAAAATATATTTCAGCGGGTGACACCAGTTTCATAATGTCAAACTAGCGAAACCACTTTGAGGGATGGTAAAACTGCGAAACCTGTTTCTGATGATTGGGTGAAATGCCAAAGTCTCAAGCTCGCGAGTCGCGAGCATGACTCGTTCCCGGCCACGAGTGGAGATGCACGAGACCCATGCGGTTTGAGGGGGATTGAGTTGGATTCGCTCCCGCTCACGCTCTTCCCAAATGCGAATTTTGCACTCGCGTGGGTTGCCAGCCCAGCGTGGATAGGATCCACCGATGGCGGGGTTTGGCCCCCAATCCACGCCAATCCCGCCCTATCCAAACGAAGCCTAGAGGTACCATGTTTTGGTTCCACACTTCATACATGGTCCTAGGCTCCTAGCTCCTGTTTTTGTTACAGGGTATTGGCTTTGTTCGCTTGTCTTATGAGCCGTACTGTTTTAGCGAAGGAACATTGTTTTTTTCTCGCAACAAATTAGTAAATAGTACTTTCAGCCATGGCTTTTCAGCGAAGAGAACATGGCCATTATGCAGAGCTTGTACTGCACACTGCTACTGGCTCAGGGCTCGCCGAGGAGTTCATGTTTTGAATAGTCTTCAGTGTCTTGAGATCTTTTTACTACTACATAAATTTTTTATAGGGGTGGCTCCAAGTGATTTGTAGGGGCGGTTTGGCCAGCCGCCCCTACCAAAGCGTGGCTACAAATCATGTATTTGTAGGGGCGGTTCCCAGACTGTTGTAGGGGCAGCTAGTGTTATCAGCCGCCCCTACAAATCGATTTGTAGGGGCGGCTGGGAACACCAAATTACCTCTACAAAATCGATTTGTAGGAGCAGCTGTAGTACCAGCCGCCTCTATAATACTTGTTTGTAGGGGCGGTTCAGTCTAGAACCGCCCCTACAGTATATTTTTCCGCAAAAAAAATTCAAATTCGACCAGAATATATATATATATATATATATATATATATATATATATATATAATCTGACCACAAGCACAAGAGTATTATATAAACTACAATTACAAGTCCAATTCACAAGAATATATAGAATCCATCATTAAATAGACATAATTCATAAGTCTAATTCGTTCCACAAGTCCAAACCGTCCCACAAGGTAAGACCAATGTCAAATTCCATACACATTGTTATCAACGGCCTAGAGCTAGCCTTTCAGTCTCACAAAGGTGTTGGTACTGAGGATTTCTTCCTAAGTCAGAATCTCGATCATGATAGGTGCCTTTGACGTGTACAATTTGATCCAATATGAAATTGCAAAGGTCGCCGACGAGCTCTAAGAGTTGGTCATCCTTGTATGGGTCTCTTTTCATTTCTTTCTCTTCTTTCCACTACAAGAGAATAAGTTTCGGTTTAGTATTTCATATCATGTGCGAAGTTATTATACTATGGGTGAAGAGATTCAAACTTACCCTTAAAGGGTGTCTCCTGTAGGCACCGATGTTACTCATTATAGAACATACATACTATCCACAATGTATACTCCCAGGCTTCTACTTGGGGCACTGTGTGTTTTCCATATGGAAATATTAAGTAATGTTTTTGATGGCCATGTAATGGAGTACTAAAGTAAGTTACACTTACCGTACATAGTGTTTTTATAGTCAGCCTTTCCTTTCTTACTAGATCATGCATTCCGTGATCTTGATTGACTTAGAACCTAAATGTCCTGTTCGAATTATTTTAGCAAATACAACTTGTTAGTATCCAAAAGTGAATGTTACAAGTATGTATACAAACATATAAGCTAATAAGGATTGTCGATATGTATACGTCTTGAGAATCGATATAAAGTCTTTGTATATCATCGGATCCCTATCTATTGAATCAAAGACCCATGCCATGCTCCTCCCGACATCGACGCCTATACAAATCCAGTGGTTGCTGCATGGATTTAATCAAAGAACTAGATAAGCTCTTTTACATCGAATAAAATATATCGAATAAAGCTTTAAGTATAGAATTGAACTTACTCGAAGTTTTATGGTAGCCATATAGTAGAGTGTTGTTGTAGATTTTTAAAAGCAAGGACAATATATGCCGAAACCTTAAGGGACTCTTGCCTTAGTTTCTTCGCACGGATGTCCTCTTTCTCCCGAAGGGTCTTTCCAGCAGCTAGCTCTTTGGCATCCAGTTTTCATTGTCTAGGGTAATTAAAATTTGTTTGTGCTATAGCTTGAGGGTCTATATACTCGACTTTGACACCTGGCATATGTTTTACAATGTGCACTTGTATTCTACAAATCATGGCGTGGGTTAGTTACAACAAAATCCAAAGATTACATTCATATCATATCGGGAGGACAAGGACTTACAGGCACCATGTGCGAATTAGATTCATTTCCATTGCTCCGAGGTGAAAGCATGTCTACATGTCATTGAAATAAAGATAATTTTCCTAGCTGGGCTTCCAAATGTGCCAGTGGGGAAGCATGCGTGTACGGGGTCTATGCTCGTTAGGAGAACACGCAAGTACCAATCATGGAACCTTCTCATTCCAAGTGATAGGCGCTGGATGTCCCGGTTTGGTAGGAAGGGCTTGCCTCTTTCATATGTTTTCTGGCAATCCTTTGACCATATGATGGCATCAACATTTGGATACTGCTTTGCTGTTTGGTGGAGTTTGCTAGTGACGGCATCCTCAGAAGCTCGTGATGTGATTTTTTAACTTGGTTCTCAGGCTTGAACTGGTCATGGGAATACCACTTGTGCACCGACGAGACGTCTTTCATCGAAACATAAATTGGTCTTATGGTGATTGGATGCTTCTTTCAAAGTTCCCATTCAGGCATGTCCTCATCTTCTTGTGCATCACCTTTTTCAGGAGGCACTCGTTCATGTATCGGCTGTGCTTGTTGAGAAGACTGTGGCATCTCATTATGCACTTGCTCGGTACGAGCTGGAGAAGGTTGTGGCTTATGAGGCACATGCTCGCTAGGAGATGGGGAAGAATGTGGCATCTCAGGAATGTGGTGATCACAAGACGGTAAAAATATCTCCCTGTCCTCAACAACTCGCTCCAAATTTGAGAGGGGGTGGCGGTGAAGAAGCAGTCAATATAATGTCTTGTTTGTGCCAGAGGAAGAACTGTCCCATTACGTCTCCGAGTAACACTAGCTCCTCGGGAGTTGTGTAGTCTATCCTCCACTGCATGAACTCGGGCTTCACGGTATGCACCTCGACCCTAGTGTAGTCTGGCGGTATCTTATTATTGTGCTGTAAGCCACCAGGAGGATGTGCCACACCCATTGCCACGTCCATCACAATGTTTTGCTGGCCACTAAGAAACACCAAGGTGCAACTAGTTGGTTTCCGTATGCGATCGACGGAGGTGGTGGCTGTAGTGGAACCTTGGCTACTAGGAACTTTCGGAGGGCTGCCAACTAATGCCAGTTCTCCTGGCGGCGTCATTAATGTCCATGGCTCCGTAGACAGTCCTTGCTCCTCCAACGCCTTCGCAACTAGAGCCTTCACTTGGATCTCAAGATTAGTCTCCCAGTCTCTGCCATGTTTCTTGTACATGTGCCTGTCGTCTTCGAATCTGTGCTTCCAGGTCATTCTTTTCCCTAGCCCCCTAGTGCGGCCTATGTGCTCGTTGTCTCCCAAGACAAGGCTAAGCTCGTCCCTCTCTCTGGAAGGATTGAATGAGCCCTTCTCCTTGTCTTCAGCATATTTCAGTATCCTTGATACTGCCTCTTGGGTCTCCAGCTTATCAAACTTAAGATTACTGCCAGATGATTCTGTACTCCTCGCATATATCCAATTCCTTGAGCGTACCTTCAAATTCTTCACATCGATATTCCCAGAAGTCGTGGCCTCTTCGTCCATCTTTCTAAACTGCTCTTCCTTAGCATAGTAGCCATTGGAGCCTAGATGATGGTGGTGTGTGTTCCTCTTTGCTAGCTCGGTGTTACGGGCATTGAGCTCCAATGCTTTGGTGAAGTCTTCTGAGCCATGAGCTCCTCCTATTGACTAGGAGTTATATTGCCGAACTCATTGAAGGGAGTTAACCCCTTTTGGGTATACTTCTTGTTGAGCTCTGACCTCCAACGTTGGAATGACTCTCCCATGATCCTAAAAGCATTGTTTTACCAGTTCATGCTTACCCTCTGGAAATCTAAAATTTAGCTTCAGCTGCTTATCCCATAGTTCATCCTTTTTCTTCTCGGGTACCTCTTTCCAGTTAGGGATTGCTGGGTTCAATTTATCTCTTACTAAGACCCTGATCGCATTACGGAATCGTCCTCTGAGTTCCTTCAGCTCAAGGATCTCCCCTACTGGCCCGACCTCCGTTATCACATAGCATGCCTTATCTGGATATTGGTTTGCTTTTCTATCCCCTCGTTTCCTCTTTGGCTTCGTAGTTGTGTTCGTGGTTGTGTCTTGAGGTTGTGGAGCAGATGCCTCAATGTCCATCTCTGTGGCTGTTGCCTCTGCTCTCCTTTCCTCTACTCCGTCTTGTCCGATGAGATGTCACGGACGTTGATGTTGTCTTTTCTGAGTTTTAGGAGGGACCTGTATATACGACAGGTCAAAGTGTTAGCAGAGGTAACACAACCAAAGCTTTAGCAAAATTTACAAGCTATGGCTTTTTCCCTACCTCCGCATTCGGGTCAAAATCCTTATCCAAATCTTCTTCCGTTGGCCTCCTTCTAGCTTCACGTGGGAAAGGATCCTCGGGACTTACATATCCCTCTTCTGAGTCCTCATCATCATCATCCTCTTCTTCTTTGCCTTCAGCAGCCTCTCCTACTCTTCCTTCTGCTCCCCCTTCCTCCTTATCACACTGTTCCTGAGTAAGCATCACTTCTAGATCCTTTTCTAACTCTTTATCGAACTGCTCCTGAGTAAGCTGGTCCTCTAGTACTTGCTCCTCATAGGTTGGCTGCTCATCATGCTCGGGGCATCGGGCTACACTGTCTGGTGTCCGCGACATTATTTCACGCTTTGTTCTAATAGATGCAAGAAAGTATGCTTTAGGTACGCGAGAAGGTATAAGAAATCAAAAAGGTCTATAAACCAAAGTAGTCCTATAAAACAACAATATATCAAAAAAATGAGTAGTAGCCGTAGTAGAGGCCTTAGAAACATGTCAATCACATTTGATCATGAACTTGGAGCATCAAGGCATCATAACCGAGAAGATAGGAGAAGGTAATGTAGGGGCGGCTGGTAATGATGCCAAGTTCCTCACAAGTTCTTGATCATCAGCTCATATTCCATATAATGTATGGACTTGGACAATTTCATCATCGGCAAAACAAAGGAGATGAGAGGAGAGGAGAGATTTGGCAAAAAAAAAAGCAACAGCTGCTTAGCAAATATAGAGCAGCAGCTGATGGCAAAATAGCAAAAAAAAACAGGGCCCAACTGGTCCTATGCCCCCAAGCTGCAGCAATGCTAAGATTATCAAAAAAAGAGAAGACTATTAGAATTGTACAACAATTAGTACAATAATTAGTAGCCAAACTCCATCAGAAGCAATAAGTAAAAGTTTACTCACTACATAAGTAGAAAATACTTTGAACAGATAAAGGTACTGACAGCAACTACTTGAATTTAGTATGCAGGGAAGGCACAAAATGAACAGGCCAAAGTACCATGTGAAAAGGGAAGGCACAATCAATAAGTACCACAGCAATTGACAGTCTCTCTCTCTACTTATAATTATAAAAGCGAAGTTTCTTGGGTCCAACTCCAACAGAAACAATGGGAACTTTTGTGTCAACCCCGAGGAGGTTATAGAGTTGACTAGCTACGTCACTGGAGCTAGTTTAAAACATAAATGAAAAAAATGTGCTAGAACACCCTAAATTAATTGTCAGCAAAATATAAAGCAACATATATATAATGGAATCGTTAGATCATGTTAGGATTGTCTAGTTTATTTTTTGGCTTAGAGGAAAAAAAAGCACCAGACAACTCCCAAAAGGCTTATGGGGCAGGTTGTTAATGGTTTGATCATAAAGAAAAGCATATCTTCAGTGAATGAGTGCATGTGCCAAGTAAACATTTTCTCTTTGCGTATGTCGGAAAAGCGAAAGCTAACAAACTGAAGGTGAGGAATTGAACACTTCATACAACTGCCCAAACAAAGGCAGAACACTAGAAGCACAAATAACTGATATTTTTCAATCCAGCATGCACGGGGAACTTTCAGTGCCCGATGACAAAAATGCAGTTTAACAACTTCTAACAAAACAAATAAAAGGGATTTCAGTTTGGAATTGTGGTGAAACGTACGTGCCAACAGAGAAATTAAAATAGCACATGCTAGCACAGGATATTTCTACCATTGGGTGATAAATTAACAATCATTCCTTTTTTTAGATAAGGAATAAAACATTCTAGCCATCACACTCACAAAGTGAATGCTTAAGTCTTAAACTTACAAGAACGGGACATAGCCCAGAAATCCGCTAAGCGGGCAGTCAAGACAATAACCTGGAGCCTTAACTATAAACTAATAAGATACAATATGACAGATTCATAGCATGCAAAATAATTTGGCAGCACACTTCGAACAAGACTGGAAGAAACACCCATTATCAAAACAAGCAGCCAACATAATGGGTAAACAGAGCAAAGCAGGAAAAGTATAAGCAGCAGATAGCCCATGTTAGGTCTCCTAAGTCCTAAATGCCTCGATGATGCTACCAAGCTATAAGAGCAATCACGGCATGGATAACTTTTTGCCTTTTTAGCAGTTCTAACTCTTGCTCGTGTTGCAACTGTAGCAAAAGTTGTTTCACCATAGCATTACTCTAGAGATACACAACACATTCCTAGCTTGAATACACAACAATTCAAGAAATAGTGGACCAAATAAATAGAAACAATATGCTAAGCATGGAAGTGTACAACAAGCCACATGATCATGAAAGATGAAATTCTTCCAAAATTATCCAATCTTCAGTCATCTCCAATAGATACAATATGAGAGGTTTTTGGTCAACCAAGAGTTTGCTATATAATTATAAGTAGAGAGAGAGACTTTTTAAAACTAAATATGTGGATAGAGAAAAACATAAAACAAAATATGCTCACACACACACAATTAAGTACCAACGGAGTATTGAAGAAGCAGCTTAAGGATCAGCTCCATCATATTAGAATTCTTTGGATTATGGAGCAGGAAATTAAGATCAGGCCTCAACACAAGCATAAGTTTCTCCAATACAGTGTTAGGTGTGGTACAACGTACAACTAGAATGAAATTGCTGGACCACGTCACGAACAACTATTGAACATGATACTGCTATTGGTGGTGTGGTACCATTAACTGAGGTATTGACATTTTGCCAGAGTTGTCTGCTTCAACTCTTCTGTCATGCTATACTGTTCTAATTGCACTGAACTTGACTTGCTTCAGTTGGCTTTAATTCAATGACTAGTTGGCTTTAATTCAATGACTTACAGGATCACTCTTGCAATTATGGTTGTGGCTAGTAATCCATACTCTACACAGAAGGTGAGGAATGAAAAATAGTACATACTAAAAAAACCAGGTGCTTAGTTATCGGACTATCAATCAGCTTCTCAAAGACAATATACAAATAGTGCCAAGTAGTCATTCCATTGCAGAACTAAAACTTAACATATCAATAAGTGAGGACTTAAGTATTTCATACAACTGCACAATAAAAAGGTAGAAAAGCAGCAGCATAAAAAAGAACTTCATATCATGCACCAGCTGCAGTTCATAGAATCTCACTGTGCCAGATGACAAGTTGTTCCTGAGATAAATGAGTAAGTTCTTTAAAAACAACTACAAAGAGAGGACAATCACAGTTTTGGAATTATGGTGAAAAATATGTTCCAACAAAGCATTGAGACCAACAAACATATAGAAGTAGGACATCACAACCAGGGAGAGAAAATATTAGCAAGCAGTCTAGTATCTCGAAATCAATTGGATATATTACATAAATCATAACTATGCACTAGAAACCAGTCAGAGTCTAAAGATTCGCCAGCTAAAAGAAAAGAATTCAGAAGCATGCCTATAAGAAGACTGGAAGAAACACTATTTATCCAAACAAGATGAGCAAGCCATGCAGCAGATAAGCAAACTTTGGGTAAATGCTTGTAATGCCACCAGGGTACAAGCTTAATCATGTCATGAATAATGAAGTCACTAGAAATAAAATTGAAATGAGAACGATTTAATGTCAGAGGATGTTTCCATTTCAGTCTATCATGGTTGGATTACAGGAGGAACTTGGCCTGCACAAGCGGCAGCATAAGCATCTGCAAGCCCTGGAAAACTGTCCTTGTAAGGATCAAGAAACCTCTTGGAGAATATTTTCTCACTTGGAGAAATTGTTCCATAGAAGTCAACATCTTTCTCCACCAAGCCCTTCGCCTTAAGAGCTTTTAGGTCATAATGCCGGGGCATAAGACGCCTTGGCAAGCTATAGCCGAGGACTGCTATATGCTAAGCATGGAAGTGTGCAACAAGCCACATGATCATGAAAGATGAAATTCTTCCAAAATTATCCAATCTTCAGTCATCTCCAATAGAAACAATATGAGAGGTTTTTGGTCAACCAAGAGTTTGCTATATAATTATAAGTAGAGAGAGAGAGACATTTTAAAACTAAATATGTGGATAGAGAAAAACATAAAACAAAATATGCTCACACACACACACACAGAAATTGCCCTGAAAGTGCTCGAATGATCAGCACAAGATATACAACAACAATAATGAGGGCCACAGCAATTGCCGGATATACGATGTTCACTACAATTTTGCAGTATTGAAGAGAATCGTTGTAGCAAGCGCTAAATGCCTAAACCTGTATCGTGATATGTTTCTATCAAAGTCACAACTCACAACTCAAGTTCTGTTGCCAACCACATTTGTATCTGATATCTTTCAGACAAATTCCTTTCCCAAAGAAAAAGAACAGTAACATTTGCATGTTACTATGAAAGAACAAATGGAGATAGCCAACTAGCTAGGGGGAAGCACAACAAGGTTATCAGAACTAATATTTCCTCACTAATAAGGTTGCAAAGAGCAACTCTTATATCTAGTTCAAAACCCAACAATGCAACACCAAAAGTTTCAGCATGCGAAATGCAGCATGAACTAAGGAATATTCAGTCTGAACAATCGGACTATCCTATGGAGACAAAAAAAGTTCATGGAGATGCACACAGCACGTGTACCAAGCAAGTACTTAACAAACAAGCTAACAGATACACAAACAAGCTATCCCTTCAAACTTTTTACTGGTTGACAAAGAAACTAAACCAGCCACAAGCCCACAAGGGCCCTTTGAATATAAAAGCAAAGGTCTATTTTTCCCCAGCATAGGATGTTAGTAATGATAAAAAAATAAAGAGGCATGATTATCTTCTCCTGCATTGCACTAAGCATGTAAACCATCTAGTGTTTCTATATCCATAGCGGCATTAAAGTGTTGTGGAACTACGACAGCATTTTGCTCTGAGATGAAAACTAATGGAACACTGGATGAACAAGAGAACAGAAAATAGTTGCCATAAGCAGATCACTGGTAGAGTGTCACACCCGATATTAAGGATAAAATGGAGTGCAAAATCTTATGTGCGCCCAGAGATCAGTCCACACATAAGCCGACAAATTATGAATAATATCATCACAAGTGTTTATTACATCACGAATAAGACAGAGTTATCATATAAATGTAGCGGAAATAATAATAGATCTCTCGCGGAAGCTCCATTTCATAGGGACGTCGATTGGTTGACCACAAGTCTAGTAGTCCTCGGGAAAATCATCATACCCATAGCCTTCTGTTACCCATCCGGGATTTTTATCCAAGTAATGAAAATAAACAAGCATAAGTACATGTCGTACTCAACAAGTGTAACATGGGGTTCATGAGGCTCAAAAGTCTTGACATAGGTTTAACAGCGTTCAGCTTTTAATTGTCACAATTTTAACTTAAGAGTAGCAACAAGTTATTTCAATTCCCAATGCAAAACACATAATCAAATGTAAACATGATTAATGAATAGCATAAATAGATAATTCTTAGTGTTCATCTATTTCGTAAATGTTCCAAGGCCGCTCGTGACCGTGAGTACGGCTGATATACCAGTTTTACACTCTACAAAGGTTGTACACTTTCACTATGAGTCGTGATACCCATATGCTCGGGTTAATTACTCCCAAAACACTTTCAAGGTGAGCAGGCAGGGGTCACTATGAAGCCTTTCAAAGGTTCATCTAACAAGTTAGGGCAATTAGATTCACTCGACAAACAGATGTAGAGCCCCCCTTCCCGATGGCACATTGACACGCAGCCTATACACATGGGGACAGAGGCCGCACTATACCCGATTCGTCAAGCCATTCTTACGCCAATAAAGGTAACCACTAACAAGCTAGAAAAGGTCCTCATACTGAGATAAAGCTAGAGCCATATAGCCCTCACAACTATACTGTAAGTCCCGGATGATCACTTACAAATAAGTCCTTAGGGAGAGGAATCTGAAGCATTTAGAAAGTAGCTAAATACTCCAGCCCCCTGTTTCCAAGTTGCTAAAAAGTCATGTTTTAATGTTTATTGAATATAGCATTAGTTAAGTTACAAGATCATGGTTTAATTGAGCACTAGCAAAGCTACCCAATGCATAACTCGTAGGTAACAAGGTAAAAGTTCAATTCTAGGGAATCCCTATCAAGGTGACACATGCAACATGAATTTAATGAATTAAAGTGAATAGGAAACAAGGATGATCCCAAGCTATACTTGCCTTGAGCAAAGTAGTCCTGCTGGTCCTACTCGTCAAAGTAGTACTCTTGGTCTCCCACGAATTGCTCACCGTCTATACTCGATAATCACAGCAACATACAAGTATCCAGGAGCAATCATGCAAAGCAAACAAAGCTATAGATTAGAATAGTACACTAACAGCATAAAATCAAGAGGAAAAGTTTGGAAAACGAATCTATGTCTCGCTACTAACACACAGACGCGAAGATCACAAAAATCGGAGCTAAAACGAAGAAGTTATGAATTAATCAAGATTTCCTATAGTAAAATAATAGATTAAATCTAACCTCGAGTTTTAAAAGTTGAAAACCTACTTAACAGTAGTATAAACATGTAGATTACTTAACTATGAACCTAACGCAACTTGAACGGATCAAATCGGAGTTAAAACAGAGATTTTATGGCTAAAACAAGTAGAGTGGCAAAACTGTAAATAGCTGAAAACGTCTTTTCAATCTAACCGAACCAAAATACGCTTTCAAAAGAAAGAAACTGAAACTAGAAAGGTACTAGGGACAGTGGGTTAATACCGTAATTATAAGGACTCTTATGCAAAATTCCAGAACGAAGGGGTATCCTTCATCCTGGGCCACCGGATTAGAGATGGACGGCCGGGATTTACTCGGAGGGAAGAGAGAGAGAGACAGCCTTGCCGGAACAGTGCCGGCGGCAAGATGGGCGATGGCGGCGCCATGGCCGGCTCACTAGAGCTTCGGCTACGAGGCTACGACGCTCGGTTTTTTGAACGGAAAAGCCCGGGGGAGAGCGGATAAGATGGGGAACTCACTGGACCCAAAAGCAACGAGCGGGAGGTAGTAGAGGCGGCGCGGCACTTGGCAGATGGTGGCTATCGCGGCGGCGCTAGGGCAAGGCGTGGCTGCGGGCTTGCGTGGGCGAAAAGCTTGCAGCAAATAGGGATAAGGAGGGTGGAGCAGAATTGACCGGGTATTTATAAGGCGGGGATTACTTGAGAGGCACGGCGTAGGCTCGTGGCGGCACCGGACACGGACGTCGCGTGGCGGAGGAATCTAGCCTGGATACAGCGCGGGGAAGAAGAACATGCCGACATGTGGGCCAGCGCTGTCAATGGAAGGGAGAGAAAAGAACAGCGCGGCCATGGCGTGCGGAGCTGGGCCGGCTGCCCACTAGGCCGTGTGGGGAAGGAGAACGCGCGAGCACAGCCCAAGCACGGAGAGAAAATGGCGGCCCGCAGAGGGAAAGAAATGGGCCGATGCGCTGGGATGGCCGCGGGAGAACTGGACCAACAGGCCGAATAGAAAGAAAGAAGAAGAATTCCTTTTCTATTTCTCTTCCTAATTCCTACCCAAATTTTTGAATGCAAATTGAAATCATTTTGAAATGTAATTTCAAACCACACAATACAAGAAAACAACATACAGCAGCATGAATGCATCATCATGTATTTTAACTTATATTTGATTTTAATTTAACAAAATTATTGTTTTCCTAAATTCAATTGCCCACAAAAATGCATAACAAATCAATTTCCTCTATTTTGAAAATATGCAAATTTTAGGGTGTTACAATTCTACCCCCCTTAAAATGAATCTCGTCCCCGAGATTCGGACAATGCTTACTCAAATAACTGCGGGTATGTTTTTCTCAAATGCTCTTCTCTTTCCCAAGTAGCCTCATCTTCCGTATACCGATTCCACTGAACCTTAATATCTTTATAACTCGGCTCCTTGTAACTCTTTCTGCCATCTCCAAAATCCTTACCGAAAACTCATCATAAGTGAGATCTTCCTTAACTATGAGCTCCTCTAACGGTATCTGCTCCTCGGGTACACGCAAACACTTCTTTAGTTGAGACACATGGAACACATCATGCACACCTGACAAACTCTCAGGCAATCCCAACTGATAAGCTACTTCACCACGTCTCTCTAAAATCTTGAAAGGCCCAATATACCTTGGTGCTAACTTTCCTTTCATGTTGAATCTTCTCACACTTCTCATAGGTGACACTTTCAAGTAAACATAATCCCCTACTTCAAAAATCAATTCTCTTCTTCTAGTGTCGGCATAGCTCTTCTGTCAAGACTGAGCCACTCTCAAGTTATCTCTGACCATCTGTACTTGCACTTCTGCGTCTCTTAAAACATTTGGTCCAAACACTTGAGTTTCTCCCGTTTGATTCCAAAACAACGGGGTTCTACACTTTCATCCATACAAAGTTTTGAAAGGTGCCATATTAAGACTTTTCTGATAACTGTTGTTATATGAGAACTCTGCATAAGGCAAACTCTTGTCCCAACTTGTACCATACTGCAACGCACAAGCTCTCAACATATCCTCCAATATCTGATTAATTCTCTCAGTTTGTCCATCTGTCTATGGATGATATGCTGTGCTAAAATTCAACTTTGTTTCCAACAAACTATGTACTTGCTGCCAAAAATGAGATGTAAATTGGGTACCTCGATCAGACACAATTTTCTTGGGAACTCCATGTAGACACACTATTCTCTCCATATATACTGCAGTCAATTGGGGACCAGTATAGGTAGTCTTGACCGGTAAGAAGTGAGCAACTTTAGTTAACCGATCCACTATTACCCAGATTGAATCATAGCCTCTCTGAGTACGTGGTAACCCAACTATAAAATCCATACCAACTTCTTCCCACTTCCACTCAGGTATCTTCAATGGTTGTAGCAATCCTGCAGATCTTTGATGTTTAGCTTTGACTCTCTGACATGTATCACATAAGGCTACATATTCAGCAACATCTCTCTTCAGTCTGTACCACTAGTACTTCTCTTTTAGATCTAAATACATCTTAGTATGCCTAGGATGAATAGAGTAAGCAGACTCATGTGCCTCACGAAGAATTACCTCTCGTATAGCCTTATCCTCAGGCACACATAGTCTCTTCCCAAACCACAGAGTTCCATTGTCATCCATACGGAAACCTGGTGCCTTACCAATCACTATGTTTTCTGCTATCTCTTTCAACTTTGCATCCTGTAACTGTCCCTTACGTATTTCTTGCTCTAATTTAGGCTCCAACACCAACTCCACCGCATTAGTGACAAAGCCCAAATTCAGTCGCTCAAACTCAGGACACAACTCACTTGACATCGATTTCACTTGCACCTCATTGGCATAACTCTTCCTGCTAAGAGCATCGGCAACAACATTCGCCTTTCCAGGGTGATAGTGTACCTCCAGATCATAATCTTTAATCAACTCCAACCATCAACGCTGTCTCATATTCAGATCTGTCTGAGTGAAAATGTACTTCAGACTCTTGTGATTAGTATAGATGTCACTCTTATGCCCAATAAGATAGTGCCTCCATATCTTCAAAGCATGAACCACTACTGCTAACTCCAAGTCATGAGTAGGATAATTTAACTCATGCTTTCTCAACTGTCGGGAAGCATAAGCCACTACTCTGCCTTCTTGCATAAGAACACATCCAAGACCTTGACGAGATGCATCACAATAGATCGAAAAGCTCTTGTTCAGATCTAGTAAAACCAACACTAGAGCTGTAGTTAATCTCTTCTTCAATTCTTCAAAGTTAGCCTGGCACTTCTCGGACCACACAAACTTGGCATTTTTCTAAAGCAAAGCTGTCATAGGCTTGGCAAGTTTAGAGAAACCTTCTATGAACCTTCTATAGTATCCAGCTAATCCCAAGAAACTTCGAATCTCTCCTAATCTGTTGGTGGTTTCCAATTCAATACATTTTCACCTTGCTTGGATCTACTGTGATTCCACCATTAGAGACAACATGGCCTAGGAAAGAAACTTCCTTCAACCAGAATTCACACTTGCTTCGCTTAGCATACAACTTGTGTTCTCTGAGCTTCTGCAGGACCAACCTTAGATGTTTAACATGCTCTTCTTCATTTTGGAGAATACCAATATATTATCGATTAATACCACCACAAACTTATCCAGAAACTCCATGAACACCTTATTCATCAAGTACATAAAGTAGGTAGGTTCATTGGTCAAACCAGTGTACTCATACAAACCATACCTCATAGTAAAAGCTGTCTTGGGTATGTCAGTTGCACGAATCTTCAACTGATGATAGCCAGAACGAAGATCAATCTTAGAGAAAACACAAGCACCTCTCAACTGATCAAATAGATCATCAATTCTAGGTAACGGGTACTTGTTCTTGATAGTAACCTCATTGAGTGACCGATAATCAACACACATCCTCTGAGTACCATCCTTCTTATCAACAAATATCACTGGTGCTCCCTAAGCTGACGAGCTAGGACGAATAAAACTTTTCTCCTGTAACTCCTTTATTTGTTTCTTAAGTTCTTCTAATTCATTAACCCCCATTCTATATGGATGCTTAGCTATAGGTGGAGTTCCAGGCAATAATTCAATAATAAACTCAATGTCACGGTCAGGTGGCATACCTGGCAAGTCATCGGGGAACACATCCGGAAATTCATCTACCACTGGGTACTCCTTATCGACGCGATCATGCTGGTTCATTGTGGCTGTCGGTTGTGCTTGTATTACAACATCCACACTGATTCTTTCTCCATTCGGTGCGGTCACAACCACTACCTTCTCCTTACACTGAATCACTACTTGTTGTTGCATCATCCAGTCCATACCCAGAATCACATCAATACCAGATGCTCTCAACACAATGGGGCAAACTTTGAACTCTACCCCCCTTAAGAATAGACTAGTCGGAAGACAACGATATGAAGCTTGCATACTACCACCCGGTGAGTTTACTAATATGGGATTTCGCATGGCACATAATGGTATGCTATGGTTTCTAACAAATGCTTGTGATATGAATGAATGCGAAGCTCCAGAATCAAAAAGAACAGTGGCAGGGGTTGAGTTGACATTGAACATATCGAGCATGACTTCTGGTTCCGCAAGCGCTGTCTCAGTAGACACATGGTTCACCTTTCCTGTGTTGGATACTGGCTTCTAATAGCTATTCTGCCTTTGGGGGGTTTGCTGGTTGGGCTTCTCAGGGCAATTATAAGACAGGTGCCCTTCTTTACCACAACGGAAGCACTTGCTGGGAGTGCTAGGGGCACTAGTCTTCATGGGAATGTTGTTAGGTGCTCCCTATCGTGGTGTCTGCTGACCACTCTGCTGCTGAGGACGTTGATTGACATTCTACTGCTGGTTCTGATTGCACTGGGGGTACTGGCTATGATTCCACTAATTGGGTGGTCCTTGAAACCTCTACTAGAAGCCTTGCTGAGGGTTGGTACGCGGACATGTATTACTCCCAGAGGCCTGTCCGTGAAGCCTCCTCTTCTTGGCCTCCATCTCCTTGCGCTTGTTGTCAATAGCAATGGCACGATTCACCAGTGTCTAAAAGTTGGGGTATGTATTAGACATAAGCTAGAATTGTAGACCATCATACAGACCCTTGAGAAAACGACATTGCTTATCAGCATCATCAGCAGCCTCATTCGGAGCATAACGTGACAGCTGGGCAAACTTGTCACGGTACTCAGCGACGGACATGGATACCTGCTTTAGAGCTCTGAACTCCTCCATCTTGAGCTCTATCAATCCCTCTGGTATGTGATAGGATATGAAATTCTCTCTAAACTCCTGCCAGGTGACAGGAGGAGCATTGGCGGGACGTCCATACTCGAATGACTCCCACCTGTCTTGAGCTTCTCCCTGGAGCTACCCTAAAGCGTACAACACCTTCTGTTGATCATCGCACTACGCTGTGTTGAGTTGCTTCTCCACTGCATGAAGCCAATCATCTGCTTCTAGTGGATCAGTGGCATGAGAAAACACTGGGGGATGGCCCTTCAAAAATTCACCATGCTTATCACGTGGTGCTCCACCAACCTGTTGGTTCTGCTGATTCTGCACCAACGCTTGCATGAGTTGTGTCTGTACTGCCAAGAGTTGCTCAATAGACGGTGGCGGTGGTGGTGGTGGATGTGGGGGAACACCTCCATGACCTCGGCCTCTTCCTCTTCCAGACATCTGGTATCAAACACAAATATTCAAAATTTAGAAATTTCCAAGTTAGAATATATTATGAAATTTTTTTGGACGAGTCTCAACATCAGCAGCTCGGTAAAATAGTCATATCTCGAGTTCCAGAAATCCAAAAGATGCGTACTTTATATGGTTGAAATCTTAAGAAATTATCTACAACTTTTACTCAGACCACATTTCCAGATTATGTCGTTAGAGTACTAAAAAACAGGATACAATCGAAACTGTTCCCAGATTCCAGACTGCACAAAAACTTTACGTTGAAACAGTGATATCTCACAAACCAGATCAGATATGAGGGTGATTCCATAGGCATTGGAAAGATACTTAAGTCTAGTTGTTCCCATAAAAAATTCATAATTTGTGGTCAAGTAGATTTTAATTAGCATGAAGATAAAGACAGACTGCTCCGAAAAACAGATTTCGAGAGAAAAAGATATACCAACCCAACTATTTATTTATTGACTCAATCTTTAATATTCTTAACTATGGAACTTACGGACAAGCCCACAAAGTTCCAGCACTCATTACAGAAATCCAACTCACACATAAACACAATAACAAATCAACTAGACACACCAATGTTCACACCGCACTAACAGACTCGACTAGACTCAACTTGACTCGTTCTACTATCGTTTTATTACATAAAAGGCACTCCAACATCTATGGGCGAGGCTTATGGGGAAGCTCCTCATACATCTTTGGCAAGTTGAGGCACACCCTTTGTTCATCTATCACCAGTTGGTGTCTCTTAATGGTTTTCTGCTGTGCCTTCAACCGACCCTCCAGTCAACGAATCTTTGCTACGGACTCATAGCGAAAGTGTACCATCACTTGGGTTGTTGGATCCGTGCCCTGCGGGTCCATCATCGCCCATCCCAATTCTGGGTGTTGGTGAGGGAGGAATCGATATTGGTCATTCTTCATATCCTCGAATCGACGACCATGGAGACCTATGTAAGCTTCAGCGGCTGCATCTTCTATGCTATCCTCCATGGTAGCACAGTGAGCCTGATGCGCATAGTTTGAATCCAGCTGATATGCGCCCTTCTATTCATCCTTGATAGAGATGCACACCCTGGTCTTCCAATAGGTGTCTTCTAGAGGGTATGTGTGTTCTTCGCAGACGTACTCCACAATTGCATCCCAGTCGCCGTAGTAGGTTTGAAGCATGCTCATGAGTCGGTGATGTGAAACGGAGGATTCACATCCCGGATTATACCACACCTTTGTCGTCCACCTTAGGGGCGGGATCGGCTCATCCTCTTCAACGACGTCTTCCTCACCAGCATTGTCGAATAGGTGGATGACCTCGACTTCTTCGGGTTCCTCCTGGACTGGCTCAGGCATAGGTACAGGTGTTGGTGAATCAAATTCTTGTTCCTGGGGTTCCTCCTCCTCAGGCTCCATGGACAAACCATGAGGCGGGTAGTACCCTCTAGTCCTGATGCGGGCAGTCTTGCAGGCATGAGGCATCTACAGAATTAGATTTAGTTAGATTAGAATAGAAGCAATAATTATCATAATAGAATAAGGCAAAAGAAGCATAAAACTTTAGCAAATAACAAGGGTGAGATAGAAAGCATGAAATGAGTGAAGCAAAAGAAGCTAAAACGGCCATTGCTAACTAGGCTTGTGTCCTATAGTCAACACAACTCTAATATCAATCTATCACACCCGATTTTAAGGATAAAATGGAGTGCAAAATCTTATGTGCGCCCAGAGATCAGTCACACACATATGCCGACAAATTATGAATAGTATCATCACAAGTGTTTATTACATCACGAATAAGACAGAGTTATCACATAAATATAGCGGAAATAATAATAGATCTCTTGCGGAAGCTCTATTTCATAGGGACGCCGACTGGTTGACCACAAGTCTAGTAGTCCTAAGAAAAATCATCATACCCATAGCCATCTGTTACCCATCCGAGATTTTTATCCAAGTAATAAAAATAAACAAGCGTAAGTACATATCGTACTCAACAAGTATAACATGGGGTTCATGAGGCTCAAAAGGCTTGATACAGGTTTAACAATATTCAGCTTTTAATTGTCACAATTTTAGCTTAAGAGTAGCAACAAGTTGTTTCAATTCCCAATGCGAAACACATAATCAAATGTAAACATGATTAATGAATAGCATAAACAGATAATTCTTAGTGTTCATCTATTCCATAAATGTTCCAAGGCCGCTCGTGACCGTGAGCACGGCTGATATACCAGTTTTACACTCTGCAGAGGTTGTACACTTTCACCGTGAGTCGTGATACCCATATGGCCAGGTTAATTACTCCCAAAACACTTCCAAGGTGAGCAGGCAGGGTCACTATGAAGCCTTTCAAAGGTTCATCTAACAAGTTAGGGCCATTAGATTCACTCGACAAATAGATGTAGAGCCCCCCTTCCCGATGGCACATTGACACGCAGCCTATACACATGGGGACAGAGGCCGCACTATACCCGATTCATCAAGCCATTCTTACGCCAATAAAGATAACCACTAACAAGCTAGAAAAGGTCCTCATACTGAGCTAAAGCTAGAGCCATGTAGCCCTCACAGCTGTA
Organism: Miscanthus lutarioriparius; assembly: GCA_904845875.1. Classification (NCBI taxonomy): domain Eukaryota; kingdom Viridiplantae; phylum Streptophyta; class Magnoliopsida; order Poales; family Poaceae; genus Miscanthus; species Miscanthus lutarioriparius. The sequence continues at coordinate 46,161,083 of CAJGYO010000012.1, forward strand.
CTATAAGTCCCGGATGATCACTTATAGATAAGTCCTTAGGGAGAGGAATCTGAAGCATTTAGAAAGTAGCTAAATACTCCAGCCCCCTGTTTCCAAGTTGCTAAAAAGTCATGTTTTAATGTTTATTGAATATAGTATTAGTTAAGTTACAAGATCATGGTTTAATTGAGCACTAGCAAAACTACCCAATGCATAACTCGTAGGTAACAAGGTAAAAGTTCAATTCTAGGGAATCCCTATCAAGGTGACACATACAACATGAATTTAATGAATTAAAGTGAATAGGAAATAAGGATGATCCCATGCTATACTTGCCTTGAGCAAAGTAGTCCTGCTGGTCCTGCTTGTCAAAGTAGTACTCTTGGTCTCCCACGAATTGCTCACCGTCTATACTCGATAATCACAGCAACATACAAGCATCCAGGAGCAATCATGCAAAGCAAACAAAGCTATAGATTAGAACACTACACCAACAGCATAAAATCAAGAGAAAAGTTTGGAAAACGAATCTACGTCTCGCTACGAACACACAGACGTGAAGATCACAAAAATCGGAGCTAAAACAAATAAGTTATGAATTAATCAAGATATCCTATAGTAAAATAATAGATTAAATCTAATCTTGAGTTTTAAAAGTTGAAAACCTACTTAACAGTAGTATAAACATGTAGATTACTTAACTATGAACCTAATGTAACGTGAATGGATCAAATCAGAGTTAAAACGGAGATTTTATGGCTAAAACAAGTTGAGTGGCAAAGCTGTAAATAGCTAAAAACGTATTTTCAATCTAACCGAACCAAAATACGCTTTTAAAAGAAAGAAACGAAAACTAGAAAGGCGCTAGGGACGGCGGGTTAATACCGAAGTAATTATAAGGACTCTTATGCAAAATTCCAGAACAAAGGGGTATCCTTCATCCTGGGCCGCCGGATTAGAGATGAACGACCAGGATTTACTCGGAGGGAAGAGAGAGAGAGACAGCCTTGTCGAAACAGTGCCGGCAGCGAGATGGGCGATGGCGGCGCCATGGCCGGCTCACTGGAGCTTCGGCTACGAGGCTACGGCGCTCGGTTTTTCGAATGGAAAAGCCTGGGGGAGAGCGGAGGAGATGGGGAACTCACCGGACCCAAAAGCAAAGAGCGGGAGGCAGTAGAGGCGGCGCGGCGCTCAGCGAACGGTGGCTGTCACGGCGGCGCTAGGGTGAGGCGTGGCTGCAGGCTTGCGTGGGCGAAAAGCTTGCGATAAATAGGGATAAGGAGGGCGGAGCATAATCGACCGACTATTTATGAGGCGGGGATTACTGAGAGGCACGGCGCAGGCTCGTGGCGGCACCGAACACGGGCATCGCGCGGCAGAGGAATTCGGCCCAGATACGGCGTGGGGAAGAAGAACACGCTGACATGTGGGCTAGCGCTGTCAGTGGAAGGGAGAGAAAAGAACGGCGCGGCCATAGGGTGCGGAGCTGGGCTGGCTACCCGCTAGGCCGTGCGGGGAAGGAGAACGCGTGAGCGTAGCCCAAGCGCGGAGAGAAAATGGCGGCCTGCGGAGGGAAAGAAATGGGCCCGCGCGCTGGGACGGCCACGGGAGAACTGGGCCAATAGGCCGAATAGAAAGAAAGAAGAAGAATTCCTTTTCTATTTCTCTTCCTAATTCCCACCCAAATTTTTGAATGCAAATTCAAATCATTTTGAAATATAATTTCAAACCACACAATACAAGAAAACAACATGCAGCAGCATGAATGCATCATCATGTATTTTAACTTATATTTGATTTTAATTTAACAAAATTATTATTTTCCTAAATTCAATTGCCCACAAAAATGCATAACAAATCAATTTCCTCTATTTTGAAAATATGCAAATTTTAGGGTGTTACACAAAGCCACACATCCGCCAATCTAGACCGTGCCCACACATTGCTTTGCCCGTGCCACACATCGCTGGTCTATGGGCTGCGGCTGCTCCCTCATGACCATGCTAAGCTAGTGGCTGCCCTGCTGGTTGCGGCACTAGGGAGTGCTATTGCTCAGAGATTAGGAAGAACCAAAGAAATTCATATTGGACTGCACACCAATGTGCACTTATTTTGCTCACAGGGCAACACACACGCTGATCCACATCACCACATGGATTAATTTGCACACACAAGCCGCATTCACATCTCTATAGGGATATACGTTCATACTCCACTAAGCCACTAAGCTAGATGTTTGAATAGAAATAGCACCATATTTGCAGCAATACCACAGAAAGTAACAACTGATAGGTGAAATTCAATACAATTCACGGACGGGGTAGTTCGAATTTGGAAGGCGCAATCTATTCGACCATCAAAAATCAACCAAATTTTGCAATATGCATACTCCTATCTAATCATGTGATCTCACAGAGCCCTAGAAGTGCTCCAATAAACGAGGATCGCAAAAGGATGGGACGGATCAAGCCAGTACCGAGGGCAGCCACGAGGGCGGCGACGTCGCTGGTCTGTGCAGCGTTGGCGAGGGCGCGAAGGTGCGGAGGGGTAGCCACCGTCGATCCGCCAGCTGGGACCTCGCCTCTCCCTCAACGGTGGAGAGTGAGATTGAGTCTAGGTGGGGGAGGCTAGTGGGGCTGGCGACGCGGAGCGAGGCGCTCGGGCTCTAAAACCCTAGCGGGTCAGGAGGAGATTGGGCAGCCTGACAGCGTCGGGAGGAAGAAGAGAGTGTCCAACACTTAGGAAATTTTGGCACCCGAGCGCCCGTGGTTATATACGCAGGATGATTTATAGGGGTTGTTCCTGATCCAGCCGCCCCTACAAATGCATTTGTAGGGGCGGTTACTGATCTAGCCGCCCCTACAAATATTTTCTATTTTATTAAATTATTAATTCTGTATTTTTTATATCACAAAAATACAAAGTAAATATATATAATATTTTGTATTATTCTATATATGCACAAATATATATATAAAACAATTGTAGTCAAAACAATATAGAAAACAAAAAAAATCAAAAATTAAAAATTTGAATTTTAAAACTTCGACTACAATTTTAGAATATTAAATGACCTAAAATAAAAATGATGTAAACATAAAAGTTGTATAACTCATCAACATATACAACTTTTATTTTGGTCATCTTGTTATGTGACTTTGTTTGAACGATTCAAAATTTAAAATTCAAATAATTTCAACTTGAAACAACATTTTAAAAGAGTAAATGATTTCAGCTGAAAAACTCATGAATACCAATGTTGTAGAACTCATCAATATGTACAACTTATATTTTTGTCATCTTTTTATTTGACCAAATTTGAACAGTTCAAATCTTGAATTTCAATAAATGTCAACTTCAAATAAGATTTTGAAACCATAAATGGTTTCAAATAAGAAAGTCATGAATATAAAAGATGTTGAACACATCACTATCTACAACTTTTATTTTGATCATCTTTTCATTTGACCAAATTTGAACAGTTGAAATTTTGAATTTCAATAAATAACAACTTCAAACAATATTTTGAAACCTTAAATGATTTCCACTATAAAAGTCGTGAACATAAAAGTTATTGAACTCATTATTATCTACAACTTTTATTTTGGCTACTTCTTCATGTGACAAAGTATTAGTAAATATTATTCACAAATTTACATATGGCTCATAGTTTCATGAACTATACGAGAGACATGTTGATTTGTGAACAATGTTCACTATCACTTTGTCAGATGAAGAAATGACCGAAATAAAAGTTGTAGATATTGATGAGTTATACAACTTTGGTATTTATCATTTTTTCAGCTGATATCATTTGGTGTTTCAAAATCTTGTTAGAACTTGTCATTTTTTAAAATTTGTAAATTTGAATTGCTCAAACTTTATCGAATGAAAAGAATGACCAAATCAACACATTAACTTGATAGGGCATGGTTTAGAAAACTTTAAGAAAAAAATCATCATATTTGGAGTTAGTACGAGGGAGAAAGACTAGTTACAAATTTTACCCATAGATTAAAAAGAAAAATCACAACGGTTTATGATGATCAATGATGAACAAGTGTGATTTCTCTTTTTAATTTGTGGCTGAAGCTTCTAACTAGTTTTTCTTCCTCATACTAACTCCAAATCTGATGGTTTTTTCCTAAAATTTCCTAAAATCATGCTCTATCATTTGTCTAGTCATCTATCTTTATAACTAATTTTGGACAACTAAAATTTTGAATTTCAGAAAATGATAATTTCAAACCTGATTTTCAACCATTAAATGATTTCAGCTATAAAGGTGATGAATACCAAAGTTGTATAACTCATCAATATCTTCAACTTATATTTTGGTCATCTTTTCATTTGACCAAATTTGAACAGTTCAAATCTTGAATTTCAATATATATCAACTTGATTTTGAAACCTTAAATTGTTTCAAATAAGAAAGTCATGAACATAAAAGTTGTTGAACACATCACTATCTACAACTTTTATTTTGGTCATCTTTTCATTTGACAAAATTTAAACAGTTGAAATTTAAAATTTCAATAAATGACAACTTCAAATAAGATTTTGAAACCTTAAATGATTTCAACTATAAAAGTCATGAACAAAAAAGTTGTTGAACTCATCACTGTCTACAACTTTTATTTTGATCACTTCTTTATGTGACAAAGTATTAGTAAATATTGTTCACAAATTCACATATGACTCATAGTTTCATGAACTATACGAGTGACATGTTGATTTGTGAACAATGTTTACTATCACTTTATCAGATGAAGAAATAACCAAAATAAAAGTTATAGATCTTGATGAGTTAAACAACTTTGGTATTCATCACTTTTTCAGCTGAAATCATTTGGTGTTCAAAATCTTGTTAGAACTTGTCATTTTTTAAAATTTGTAAATTTGAATTGCTCAAACTTTGTCGAATGAAAAGAATAACCAAATCAACATAGTAACTTGATAGGGAATGATTTTAGAAAATTTTAGGAAAAAAAATCATTATATTTGGAGTTAGTATGACGAAGAAAGACTAGTTACAAATTTTACCCAGAGATTAAAAAGAAAAATCACAACTGTTCATGATGATCGATGATGAACAAGTGTGATTTCTCTTTTTAATCTGTGGCTGAAGCTTGTAACTAGTTTTCTTCCTCATACTAACTTCAAATGTGATGATTTTTTCCTAAAATTTTCTAAAATCATGCTCCATCATTTTAGTCTGGTCACTATCTTTGTAACTAATTTTGGACAACTAAAATTTTAAATTTTAGAAAATGACAACTTCAAACCTGATTTTCAACCATTAAATGATTTCAGCTGTAAAGGTGATGAATATCAAAGTTGTATAACTCGTCAAGATCTCCAACTTATATTTTGGTCATCTTTTTATTTGACCAAATTTGAACAGTTCGAACATGTTGCAGTAGTAATAAGTGCATGTTTCATGTGTCTGCGTGTTACAACTGTTTTAGTAGTAATAGAGTGGATGTTGCAATAGGTTCATCTGGATGTTGCAAAGGATAGTCTCACACACAAGCATAAATCTAGTCTCACACACATACATAAATCTATAGTCTCACACACAAACATAAATATATAGTTGCACACACATGCATAAATGAAGTCTTAGAAACACACACTTACACAAACACTCCACGTTTAACAACTAGCTAGCCTGCTGTAACGACTTTTCCCTTGACACCTTTTCATTTTCATGGAAATATGTCTTTGGGCAGGTTCTTTTCCACAACATTGATCTTCTTAGGAAAGTCTGTGAATAGTGGCATCCCATCGTAGTTATTGTAAGCTTCAACATCATCCACGCCATCAACTCCGATAATGTGTTGTTTCCCAGAGGTAACCACGTGCTTTGTCTTCTTCGGGGGGAGGTTACTTTGTGGGTCAGACATAGAAAACTTGTGCGACACGTGAAGCGAGCACCCAAGGGTCATCTTGGTAGCCTAGATTCTCGAGGTCCAGGACTCTCAATCCAATCTCGTTAAGTTGGTGTTGTTTGATCCAGTGGCATCGAAACAGGGCCACAGTTATATCCCTTCCATAGTCAAGTTCCCATATCTCTTCAATGATGCCAAAGTATTGGATCTTTCACCCCACTCCATCGAGAGCTTCTATTCGAACGCCGCTATTTTGGTTCACATATTTACTATCCTTTTGCGTGGGTATAGTACGTGTACCCATTGATATCATAAGCTTTCCAAGATGTCATTTGTCTCGATGGCCCCTTCGCCAACCTACTGATGGTAATAGAGTCTGGTTTCTCCAGGCGATATGTTTTGGTCCTTCAACCATGTAGTTAGTCGTTGCTTGAGCTATTTCATGACCCAATCATCTGAACGACCATTTTTTCCGCCATAATGATAGCCAAGTGTTCATCAATGTATGGTTGCATCAGTTATGTACTCTATAAGACACCGTAATGCGCCCGACTCACTTCTTTGTAATCATGGTCGATAAACACTTTTTCTACCACTGGTGCCCTTCCCAGCCAGCCTACCCTTGTGACGAGAATCGGGTTTACCAATCCCTTTCTGTACTTTTAGGTACTCTTGATAGCACTCGACGACTTCTTCAGTACTGTAACCCTCTATCATGGAGCCCTCTGGGTATGCTCGATTATGCACGTATCGGCTTAGAACCGACATGAACTGCTTGTAGGACCACATTTCATGCAAATGGCAAGGGCCCAGTGCCTGTATCTGATGAACCATGTGAATCATGAGATGTGGCATTATATCAAAAAAACAGGAGGTAAACACATCTCTAGTTGGTTTTGTGTCTCCATCACAAATTCATATAGGTAACTCAGCTCTTTCTTGCCAATCGTCTTCTGTGAGATCTTCGAAAAGAAGTAGCACATGCGGGTGATGGCCATTTTCAAGAACTCTGGCTTTATAGCCCTGATTGCAATAGGTAGAAACACTATCAGCATCACATGACAATCATGAGCCTTGTAGTGTGTTATTGATAAGTCCTTCATCGACACTAGCTTCTTCACATTCGCTAAAAAACCAGTCAGGACTTTGACCCCCCTCAGAAAAGTGCATATAGCTCTCTTCTCTTCTGGGGTTAGGTTGAAGCACGCCACAGGCAGAGTGTATTTTCCATTAGCCTCAAGTACCGGGTGAAGCTGTGGCATCACGTTTAGCTACACCATGTCTTTCCATGATTTTAGACCATCCTTTGACTTGCCTGTGTCCATCAAGGTAGCAATGAGACTCTCAAAGACATTCTTCTGCATGTGCATAGCATCAATGGCATGGGGGACCTCCAAGTCTGGCCAATAAGGTAGATACTAAAAGAAGATCGATTGTTTCTTGAAAGGTACTGCTTCGACAGGAGGTGTGCTTCTATCTCTGTTCATCCCATCCGGATTCTTCTTTCCATAGACGACGCGTATGCTTTTCACCATTCTGTACACGTGTTCTTCGTTATGACATCTCTCTGAAGGGGGTTCAATCTTTGGGGTGTTGTCATAAAATCTAAAGAACAATTTGCTGCGGTACTTGTGACTTGTCTTTAAGAAGTGCCGGTTCCTTAGGTAAACTATCTTCTTGGATGCATCTAGGAACACCCATGTAGTACCATCCAAGCAAACCAAGCATCCCATCTTCCCTTTGATCTGTCCAGACAAAGCAAACAATGTGGGGTAATCATTGGTAGTAACAAATATTATTGCTCTACATATGAAGTCCTCCTTTCAGAACGCATCGAACATTGGCTCCCCATGCCTCCATAGCCTCTCCATTTCTTGCATCAAAGGCTCGAGGAACACGTCTATATCAATGCCTGGTTGTTTAGGGCCAGAAATAAGAATAGTGAGAAGAAGGTACTTTCTCTTCTAACACAACCACGTTGGGATGTTGTACATGGTCAAGATCACTGGCCAAGTGATGTGGTCGCTCATCCTCTCATTGAAGGGATTCATTTCATCGGTGTTCAAGCCAAACCGTACATTCCTTGGGTCATCGCTGAATTCTTTGTGCTTCTCATCGATCCTTTGCCACTGACTACAATCAGCCGGGTGTGCAATCTTACCATGATCCACCTTGCACTCATCATCCCACCATGTCATGAGTGCGGGCTCTTTAGGGTTTAGGAAGATATGTCTCAAGCGGTCGGTCACTTTTAGGTACCACATTACCAAGGTAGGAATTCTTCTCTGCTGTGCATCATTGCCTAATGGAGTGTCTTCTAGGGGCTAAGATTCTTGTACCACCTTTTTCATACCCTTCTTATTCCTCTTTTTCCCCGATGAGGCTTCATCTCCACCGTAAAGGTCATTGTTCTTGTACCGGCTGGCCCCACACCGGGGACATTTATCCAGTGACTTGAATGTTTCGCCACGAGAAAGGATACAGTGGTTGGGCATGCATGGATTTTCAACCCCCATTGTCAATGGACTTATGACTTTCTTTGCTTGGTATGTGTTGGTGGGAACTGAGTTTGGTTGTGGCAGCACCCATGATAGGAGACGCAATAGATCCTTGAAACTACAGTCTGACCCACCGTACTTAGCCGTCAGGATGAGTAGCTCAAGCACAAAACGTAGCAATGTCCAATGTGTCGGATAGCCCTTTTTAACACCATACACAGTCTCCTTCGATGCTTTTGTCACCCTTTCCAAATTTTTTAGACCTTTTATACTCTTTAGTAAAATCTCTAGTCCAAGGACTCGAATCATGTCCTCCAAATCATTTTCATCCCCGACACGTGCTCTGCCATTATTATTGGCACCACCTTCGTCGTTACCATCCCAACCACCAGCATCACCACCTTGTTCATTGCCAAACTAGGGATCCATTCGTGCATCAAGCTCTGCTGAATATTGGGACAGGGATTCTAGGGTTTCATTGTCGTATTCCTCCTCATCCTCATTGTTAACAATAACCATTTCACCATGATAAATCCACACTATGTAGTTCTCAACAAATCCTTGCATAATCAAATGTGATCTGATGATAGTCACATCTATCCATGCCATACGGTTCTTGCAATCTTTATAGGGACAAATAATTGTATCCTTATTCTCTATCAACGTCGTTGCATGTTTCTCTGCGGCTTCAATAAATTTATCCATCTCTTCACGGAAACCTGCCTTGAACCTTAACGAACCATACATCCAAGAGTTCCTGTACTTCATCTTTTACAACAACAACAACTACAAAACATTAAAGGACTACTTATTCAGATATATATAAAAATGAATTAAATTAATAATTACTTGAGAATAATTGTATATACTTCAGATATATATGAATATAAATCAAATATAATTACATGAAGCATACAAACACACCATGGTAGAAGAAAATTATTAATGGCATATTTATCTATAAATAATTAAAATACATATTTGTTGATTACAATAAACAATTTCAAAGATAACAATTAGCAACAATTATATTTTACCCAATATCTTTCATGCAAACCCTAGTTCAATTTTATCAAACATAAATTTACAAAAACGAAATTAATAAAAAAAACAAACCCTAGATCTAGATCTAGATCTACATGCATATGAAACATCCATAAAACTAACTAATTGTTCACTAAAATCAAGAAACATGGACCAAATAAGGTTATGATCTTGTTCCCCTAACTAATTTACCCTAGTATATTCAAAACTTGGGTCTAATTTGCTTCATAAGTAGCTCAAGCACCATAGAAGAGAGAGAAAAGAAAAACTCTAATTACTCACTAACCAACCATTAAAACTTCAAAAAAATGTGGAATAGCATTTTCTTACCTTCAACAACCTCTCCACCAAAGGATTTGAGACCAAAACCTTTCTCCCTTAGTAGAGCAATTTTTTGGAGGTGCCTAAGGCCTCCCTACCTTTTTTCATGGGTTGGAGTAAGTGACCCGAGGAGGAAGAAGGGGCTACAGGTTTTTATACGTGGGGCATTTATAGGGAAGGCTAGTGATTGAGACACCCCTATAAATTGTAACACCGGGGGCAGCTGCTGAGTGAGCCGCCCCTACAAATCGACCCATTTGTAGGGGCGGCTCGTATCACCAGCCGCCCCTACTGTGCCATTTGTATGAGCGTCTGGTCTCGTGGGTCCCGAGCACGCCCACTGTAGGGGCGGCTCCATCACCAGCCGCCCCTACAAAAAATTGTCTCGTTGCTACAAACGTTTTTTGTAGTAGTGCCATTCATCAGGTTGGCACACATTCGCAGCTTCAATGCATCGATCGGGCAGGAGGTGTCGTTCCCGGCTGGTGGCGGTGGTGGGATACTGAGAATGGTCAACAGTGGAGTGCTAGGCATGGTCGGTGGTGGCGGTGTGCTAGGAACAGTTGGCGGTGGGGTGCTTGGGACAGTGGGTGGCGGAGTGCTGGGTATAGTTGGCGGTGGTGGTGTCCCTGGGACAGTTGGTGGTGGGTTGCTCGGTGATGGTGTGCTGTAACACCCGGTTTCAAGGACAAAGCCGAATGCACACCATATGTGAGCCCTAGAAATCAAATCTCACATATAGCTACAAATAAAGGGGCAGTATCAATTCATAATGCTTAATATATAGCGAACTTAGCAAAAGAGATAACCTTAGAAAGCAATCAACAGATAGACAACTCTGATCTCCGGGTACAGACTTCACTCCACTGGATCCAACTTACTGGTTGATCACAAGCCTAAACTCTTCCTGAGGTGGGGAAATAGCAAGAGTGGGTCCATATCGAACTCAACAAATATAGCCAGGGGTTTATGAGGCTCAAAAAGCTGACGCTGGTTTACTGCGGTTAGCATTTAAGTAATCTTTAAGTTTAGAATTCATTAACATCAAGGTAGCAATAATCCCATAACACATGATCAATGAACATGAATAATCAATATCTTAAACAATTAACATAAATGATCATCTTAACAAGTAAAAGTCATCATCCCTTATGTAAGTGTTCCAAGGCCGCTCGTATCCGTGAGCACGGCTAGTATACCAGTTTGTTAACTCTGCGCAGAGGTGTACACTTTCACTGCGAGTCATGATTCTCATATGCCCGGGTTAGCTAGGCCCAAAACACATAGAACCATATAAAGCCACCCAAGAGCTTGTCTAACCGGCCAGGGCCGCAGGGTCATCAGATATAGGAACCCCCTTCCAAAAATAAAGTAAAAGGTCGCTTCCAAAGCTAGGCTCAACAGGACAAAGGCTGTCCTATACCCAACTCGCAGACCTCTAACCAGCTAGAAAAGGGTTTCTCAAGCGACTAGAGCCAGAGCCATATAGCCCTCACAGCTGTACGTTAAATCCCGGATAATCAGTTACAAGACAAGTCCTTATATTGCTAAAAAGTCATCTTGTTTATGTTTATAGCATATTCATTAATCAAGTTTCAAGATCATGGTCACCGAAAGAAAACCCAAGCTATACTTGCCTTAAACACCGATCCTTCGGTAAGCTTTAATCTTCAACGTTTTCTTCTTCTTCTCCTTGATCTCCAACTTCTTATAGATCACCAACGCAAAACTCACCGACTGGACAAGACCAAAAAGAACCACACAAGCATCCGAACAAGCATGCATAGCAAACATACTAGATTAGAACAATACATCAATCAATGAAAAGATTCGAAATCTAATCTACGCATTGCTACGATCACACACACGCGAAAGGCACACTAATCGAAGCTACGGTAAAACAGAAACATCTATCGAAGGATTTACGTTGGAAAGAAAACTATATGCTTTATCTATTTTAATGATCATAAAACATGTATAACATATCTCAGGGAATATCAAAAATTGAGTTAAGTCATTTTATACTTGAGTTATTAGATTTAGAAAACTAAGATAAATTAATCATATCTTAATTATAAATATTTTGATATCTTTTATGCAAATTAAATTGAAATATAATAACAAATGAGAGTATATATATTCAAAGTATATATGTCACATTTAAACTTGGCAAATTACAATTTAAAGACATACATGTTTATGTCACTAATTAATCATATTTTATTAATCAACATATATAGAACATGTGAGAGCAACTAATAGAACAATTATATTATGTCTCATAATTGATCTAAGCAAGTCATAATTAAAAAGACATTAATGTTGGCATAAGTCATATTTTATAATTATAAAAGATTATACATATGCTTTAAGTCATTTAAACATTTAACATGAAAAGATAAAGAACATATAATAACTAAACGAAAGCACTTATGTTTCAAGATTAAACTAAATCACTTATAAATCAAGAGAGATTAAGGGTGACATTAATTAGATTTACAATAATTTATAAAAGACCGAAGTATATGCCTATGTTACTTTTAATTAGAAACTCAATTGCATAAGCACAAATCAAATTATTATTTACTTATAAAATTTCAAAGATGTGAAACATGATAAATTTTCCTACCAATGTGTACCTCATGATCAGCACAGTCGTAAAAGAACAAGAACGAAATTAAACTGATTGTTTTTAATTGGGAAACCATTAACTAATTATTAATGAAATTAGTATTAGGTTAATAAATTCATAATTAACTGACATGATAAACTTTACTACTACTGCGTAGAGAACAAAATTATGAAATTAACGCAACTAGAATCGCTCGAAACGGAATTAAAACGGTTAAACGGCAGAGATTAACAATAGGATGGCGAAATCGTAAATAATTACATCTTCTACCTTGTCTATAGCTGATCGTGGCCAGCCAAATTGACTTCGACTGATCTTGGAGAAGGTGGACAGCAGACATGTCACACTTCCTACGGCAACGACGGCTTTGCCTATGTTCTTGGAAAGGCTCCGAGTGGCAGCGGCTTCCACAGCCATAAAAGGGCATCGGCATAGTTTAGTACAGATGTGTATTAAAACTATGAACTGAGGATTCACAGGGTCATGCATGATATATACATAGCTGATCGAATAAACAAGAGGCGAAGGAACTTTGCAGAATTACCATAGCTTGTTTAGCTTGGCTTCTTTCATGCATGTCCAGCTGCTACACGATATCCAGAAAACATGCATCATGATCTTGCAAACCGGTCAGCAGGTAGCTAGGGCTTGGCTGACGGGGGCAGCAGCATCCAGACGTAAAGGCCGAAGGCCTCTGCTTTTAAAGCGGTACATGCGATGCTGTATTCTGTAGATGATCAATGTGCTCTTGAAAGGTACCGGTGAGCAGAAGGTACGCACAGATGCAATGCATATATCTGCACTTGGTAAATGAAAAGAGAACTTACGTATTTTAGTGAATATGCATGATTAACTGTCTGTATGTAGATGAGGCATATAGATGTATATATACACATGCAAAAGCAGCATGCAGCAGCGGTATGTATTCAATGGCACCGTGTAATTAGCAGAGAAGAAAGGAAACACGAAGATGCAGATGCTCACCAATGAACGGGCAGAGTTAAAGATCCTGCATGGCGGCATGGCTGACAATTCTGGTGGTGGCATCGACGACGACGATGACGACGGCGAGAGATAGAGCAGAAAAATATAATTTACTACACGAAGGATTTCCCAAACTAGAAGCTCCCCTTACGGTAGTTTTGGTGTGCTTAGCCCAAGGGGTTGGTACATATATAGGGCGGAGAACTCCCCACATCTACATCGACCAGCAATATGGTACTAATTGATGTTGTACCCTCCACCTTTACTAATAGGCCTAATTAATTATTAAAGCCCATTAGTAAATAAAGACATGGGCCTTTGGGCATGAGGAAATCTGAGATATTTTATTATTTTCGGAATTAATTAATTTCATGGATAAAATAATTCTAGAAAAGTCCAGAATTGAATTTTAAGCCACGAAAAATACTCCGAGGGCTCCGAAAATTCAGGGAAATTTCTCGGAGATATTTTAGAACAAGACGAACCCAAATAAAGTATTTGGAGCTCATAAAAAGATATTTTGGAGCATTTAAAAATTAGATTATGCTCACAAACAAGTGGGAACAAGTTCCAGAAAAAGCCAAAGAAATTCCCGAGGTATCCATAGAGATAGGTTGATGAATAGTGAGCAGGAAGGAGTGATTTGGATTTCATGCAAAAGATTTTAGGATACTTCTCAAGCAAATATTAAGTTGGAAAACAAGAAATTTGATCCGTGAGAAAGACTAAGAATTGCTGGAGAAAGAAGATCGACTTACTAAACGCATTTTAAAAATCTTTTCTCACAACATGAAATAAACCAAGAACCAAGCATCACATCAAGCAATAGCTCGTCAAATTAATTTGGACAAGCTTGAAAATTCACATTTTTCCTATAACTAAATTTACGCTAGTTCAAACTAAGATTGGTAAATTTTATCCAAATATCAAAACATTTATTTTAATTAGTATTTTCTATGCACAACCCAAAATTAGAAATTTTGGGGTGTGACATGTGCTGGGCATGGTTGAAGGTGGTGTGCTTGGGACGATGGGTGGTGGAGTGCTTGGGATGGTGGGTGGTAGTGGTGTGCTGGGGACGGTTGACGGTGGGTTGCTTGGTGGTGGGGTGCCCGGGATGGTGGGTGGCGGAGTGTTGGGTAGGGTCGGTGGTGGAGGGTTGCTAGGTACGGTTGGCGGTGGGGTGCTGGGCACTGTGGGCGGTGGAGTGCTGGGCACGGTCGGTGGTGGTGGGGTGCTGGGCACAGTCGGTGGTGGAGGGTTGCTAGGTACGGTCAGTGGTGGGGTGCTGGGCACTGTGGGAGGTGGAGTGCTGGGCACGGTTGGTGGTGGTGGTGTGCTAGGGACGATGGACGGTGGAGTGCTTGGCATGGTCGACGGTGGTGGAGTGCCAGGCATGGTCGGCGAAGGCACTGTGGGTGGCGGGGTGCTTGGAATGGTGGGGGTGGAGTGCTAGGTACGGCCGGTGGTGGTGGGGTGTTTGGGACAGTGGGAGGTGGAGTGTCGGGCATAGTTGGTGGTGGCGGTGCATTAGGGGCCATCGGTGGTGGGGTGCTAGGCACAGTCGGCGATGGTGGCGTGCTTGGGATTGTGGGCGGTGGAGAGTTAGGCACGGTTGGCGGTGGAGGGGTGCTGGGTACAGTCGACGGTGGGGTGTTTGGTGGTGGGGTGATGGGGACTGTGGGAGGTGGAGTGCTTGGCACGGTTGGTGGTGGTGGTGTACTAGGGACAGTGGGCGGCGGAGTGCTTGGAATAGTTGACGATGGCGGTGTGCTAGGGACAGTGGGTGGAGGCACTGTGGGTGGTGGTGTGATTGGAGTGGTGGGGGTGGAGTGCTAGGCACTGCCGGTGATGGCGGGGTGTTTGGGATGGTGGGAGGTGGAGTGTTGGGCACGGTCGGTGGTGGTGGTGCATTAGGATGGGTCAGTGGTGGGGTGCTAGGCACAGTCAGTGGTGGCGGTGTGCTTGGGACCAAGGGTGGTGGAGTGTTGGGCACGGTTGGTGGTGGCAGTGTGTTCGGGACGGTCAGAGGTGGGGTGCTTGGAATGGTAGGTGGTGGAGTGCTTGGCACGGTCAGTGGCAGTGTGGTGGGCATGGTGGGTGGTGGCGGTGGTGTGCTTGGGATGGTGGGCGGTGGCGTGTTGGGCACGCCCGGTGGTGGTGCTGTACTTGGAGTGGTAGGCGGTGGAGTGCCGGGCACAGTCAGTGGTGGTGGTGTGCTAGGGATGGTCAGGGGTGGCGGTTTCTACGGTGGAGGTGGACGAACTTTATTGGAAGCCACTAAGGAGACTGCCATTAGGGCAACCAACAGACACAGAGCGAGCTGGGACGCTGCCATGGTGACCTAGCTCTCTATCTCGATCAGTTGATCATAGATGTGTGTTGGGATGGTTTCCATGGAGTGGCACCTGGAGAGGTATTTATAGCCCTGCTATCGATCGTGCAAGCTCTCGATGCATGCATGTGATGCACGCGTACGTCGTACGTACTACGTCTTTGTTTGGCCTCTGCATGGGTGTGCGAGTTGTTAATTTATTTGTGTTTGCTAGCCAGCTACCGTCGTACGAAACTAACAAGAAATCTATGCGTCCTTGTGGGCAAATGCACTTGTAGGTAAAGTTAAATGTGCCCTTGTGGGCATGTAGCAGCTAGCTAATCCATGTTGTCGATGCATCATCTACCGATCTACGTATGCAGCAACGCCATGCAATTGTAGGGTCAACTGGTAAAGGTGCAGATGCATTCACTGCGTAGACTCTAGACTGAACTTCCAAAGTTACGGGTAAAGCAGTACAACACCTGATCAAATATTCTATCAGTGTCGGGACAATATCTCCTCTGCCTAGCTAGCTGTACTCCATCTGCATGCATGCTGCATGCACCTGAAAGTCGGTCGGTCCCGAAGACCATGCCAACTATAGCTCATTATGGGATCTGTTCCACGTATCTTAGCTGTTTTGGAAAATATGTTTAGCAAAATAGTTTCATAATGGCTCATGAGGGAGAGAGTTAGGATAAGTTACTATTTTTAGCCAACTCATGTCTTTGTGGGAGAAGGAGAAAGACAACTTCACCCGTAAAACTATTTTGAAAATAAGTGTTTGGCAAAAACAAAAACAAAAAAAAAACTGCTTATGAAGCTGTTGTGAGCTATGCTAAAATAGCAATTTTGTAATAATATATCAACATATATATATTTTATATTTATAAATTCACCATGAATACACACACAAGCATGCACGCAGATCCGGAGCGGTACCGATCAAGAAGATGGGTAGTGGGTGTGGTCTCGTCATCTCCTGCGACTGCGATGGCCCGTGCGCACGCGTGATTATGTGAACTCCCATTTGGCCGTGATGTCCATGCATGAACAAACGTATAGCGCGCACGTGGTCCACCCAAAAACCATGACTGTATATAGACTCAACATTGATTTCCCGCCCGCGGATCGGAAATCAATGTCACCTCATCACCTAAGAATGATGGCTGACGACGAACGCGCTCGTGAACAAATGTGTGCGTGCCATTTCTAGCTAAACTCATGTTTAGTTCCCTAAAGTTTAGTTATTGTCACATCGAATATTTATATGTGCATAGAGTATTAAATATAGACTAAAAAATAACTTACATAGCTTACGACTAATTTGTGAGATGAATTTTCTAAGCCTAATTAGTCATGATTTGACAACGTGGCCCTACAGTAAAGCTACAGTAACATGTGTTGCTGACGGATTGATTAGGCTTAATAAATTCATCTCGCGGATTACTGAGGACTTTTGTAATTTATTTTATTATTTGTGGGGGGTACGACCCCGGATACCCACGGCAGACTATATGGGCTGCGCTCCCAGGGGTGGTCCCCCACAAGACGAAGTCTTGCGGAGCACGGCGCTGCTTGGCGCGCCCCGCAAGACACCGGGAAGATATCATGAAGATACTACGAGATCTGTTAGGATACGTTCGATCCCATGATTCATGTAATCTGTTATTACTTTCCGGTTATCTCCTAGATCTAACCGACTTGTAACCGTGCCCCATACTATATAAGGCGGGCAGGGACCCCCTCAAAACACACGCAATATCATACGAAGCCAATACAATCCAACAAACTACAGGAGTAGGGTATTACGTCGCGCTGACGGCCCGAACCTGTCTAACCCTTGTGTCTCTGTTGCCTTCTTGTTCTTGATTACACGCACTTCTGCCGATCAATCTACCTTCGTGGGATACCCCTCGGAGGCCTGCCGATGATATTCTGTCGATAGTTGGTGCGCTAGGTAGGGATGTGCGTGCTGTTTCCGTGTTGAACAAGATGGTACGTTTTGCAGGATCTTCATGGTCGGATCGATCTCCTGGGTCATCAACACTGACGGAGACGGAGAGCTCATCAAGCCGGTGTAGATCGATTCTGCACCGACTACCCCAACACCTACGACTGCAGATCCGATCTCGGAACCGCCTTTGATGTCGTCTTCATCGACAATTCGCCCCACGCTCCCCCGCTACCCGAGGAGGCAGATCAACAATGACGATCTGATCGCATCCATCGATCAGGTTGGCCAAAAACTCGCCGACTGCCTCTTCATCGCGGAATCGACTTTGACCACTCTGGTTCAGCGCCGACCACACTCCAATTTAGATCTATGGGAGGCTGATCAGGAAACTCCAGGGGTTGCGGCCCCACCCTTTGGGCACACCAGCGTCGCCGCCACCTATCAAGATGCCCTAAGAGGCAAATTCGCCGACCAGGCGGGAGACATCTATCCTCTCGCCGACCAGATCGCCGACCAGCTCCGGCCGACTGTCAACATGCCGCACATCGGCCGACGCCCTGAAACATCCCTCCAAACCATCCTGGAGAAAAATCTAGACTTTGAGTCCTAGGGCTCTACGAAGACTATCACCGAAACCACCGCTGCACAACCTCCTTTCCCACCCTTCCGAGGAGGTGGAATTTTTAACGTCAGCGCCGACAGCCCTCCACTGGATGGAGAAACCAACGAGGACCGCACCGCCCATGTCAACAGGAACGCCAACTGTGCGCAGCGCCGAGCAAATGAGGCTGCCATTGTGCTAGCCGAGGCTACTCGCAACGAACAGCTCGACTCGCAAGGGAGACCACGCCCACTCCAACACAACCTCGACAACGAATTTGTCTGTGTCGATGGCTAAGACGTCTACAAGACCCCAAGCACCAACTTGGCTATGGCCGCCAATGAGCTCGCCCGGCTCGAGCAAACACAAGAGGTCGCCAAGGTCTCCGCCATGCTTAAAACGGCACACTGCTAGGTCAACGAGATCCACCAGGATCAGAGACCTTCCTACTTGATAAGCTCGATTCATCGATCCGCCACGCCAAGATCTAATCACCGCCCCAGCAAAAACCATTTCGCTGACCAGCACCGTGATGACGGACAACCCCTCTAGGAGGGAGCTTGGGGGAACCACATCGACTACCCTTGCCAACATCACCAAGAAGTCGACCAAGACGTCCGTGCGCACATAAACAATCTTCGAGACGCGCGACATCATATCGACGGACGCCGTTTCTCTCGCCATGAAGAAGAAGTACGCTGGCGTCAAGAATACGAGCAAGAGTTCGGTAATTCAGACTCAGCCCTCTAGCCACTCAATGCCAGCAACACCACAGATCACGACGACAACAATTCCGAAGGGCCCCGAGCATTCACGAGGGCATTTCGAACACTCCAGTGGCCCCGTGGTTTCAAAATCACCGGGGTCGAGCCCTATGAGAGAAGGATGAACCCCACACAGTGGCTACAAGCTTATGCCACCGCTGTGCGCTCCGCTGGAGGAGATACCATTGTCATGGCGAACTATCTTCCCATCATGCTCACATCAACTGCGATGAACTGGTTCACAAGCCTCGCCCCGGACTCCATCAGATCTTGGGAAGAGCTGAAGAAGGTTTTCACCGACAACTACATGGCTACGTGTACTCGGCCGGGCACCAAGCATGATCTAAATCGCATCTATCTGAAACCGTCCGAGCTCCTCCGTAGCTATATCAGACATTTTTCTGAGATGAGGAATTCTATTCCCAACATCACGGAAGCTGAAGTCATCACCGCCTTCATCCGAGGACTCCATCACCGAAGAGGCCGAAGTGCGCTTAAACGAGGATGCGGGCACTCAACACCCAACTCGCCGCAGCGATGAGCATCCCAACGACCGATGCCACAGTGATCTCCGCTATGACAACCGCAGTCACTATCGGGACAGTGACCGTTATCAGCCAGAAGGGTCCAAATTTGGTTAATAACGCCGCCGTCGACCAGACCATATTGTCATCGCCGTTGATGAACCTCACACCAAGCGCAACTACAATGAGCAGTACATGAAGATCCTCAAAGGCCCATGCCCCCTCCACAAGAATAGAAAGCACAAGATGAAGGACTGCCTCGGCTTGGCTAAGGAGTTCTAGGTCAAAAAGCCGGACGACGATAATGATGACGGAGCCAGAGGCCGTCGACCACCTGGGGACAACAACAACGCCTTCTAAGACCATGACAAAGTGGTCGCCACTATCTTCGGGGGTCTCGCTACCACCGAGAGCAGAAGAGATCAGAAGCTCACCGCCCGCCGGGTGCTCGCCGTTAACGCAGAAGACACCATCGCCAACCCCAGCTATCGCCCCTAGTCTGAGGTCCCCATCACCTTCAGCAGGGCTGACCAGTGGGTGGACATCCCTTACATAGGGCATTTCCCACTTATTCTTGATGCAACCGTCAGGAAAGTGCTTTTTAGGAAAGTACTCGTCGATGGCGGAAGTGCTCTGAACCTCCTCTTCGTCGAAGACCTAAAGGAGCTAGGCCTTGGAATAGGGGACCTCACACCCTCCGACCCCTCCTTCTAGGGTGTGGTACCTGGTAGGGCATCCAACCCTTTTAGAGAGATCACCCTCCTAGTATAGTTCGGCACGGCTAGCAACTACCGCGTCGAGCACATCAACTTCTACGTCGCCGACTTCAACACCGCCTACCACGCCATACTTGGTTGACTAGCTCTGGCCAAGTTCATGGCCGTACCGCACTATGCATATCTAGTGTTGAAGATGCCTTCACTTGCGGGAGTTCTGGCCCTGCAGGCCAACCTCTCCATCGCCTATGCCTACGAGACAGAGAGTCTCGCCCTCGCCGAAGTCATCGACCTCTCCATCCGGATGGCTAGTGTGGTCACTGATGCCAAGATGGTGCCCGCCGACGACCTGGAGATCCTAGCGCTGGAGCCTCCACGTGCCTCCGCCAAGTCCAAGGAAATGAAGGAGGTCGGCCTCGGCCTCGATGACCCCACCAAGACCATGAAGATCGGGGCTCACCTCGACCCCAAATAGGAAAGCACGCTCGTCTCCTTCCTACATGCCAACGCCGACATGTTTGCGTAGAAACCTACAGACATGTCGGGGGTACCGCGGGAGAAGATTGAGCACTCCTTAAATGTCTCGCCGATTCGCGCCAGACAAGAAGGAGGCTATTAGGGTAGAAATAAAATGGCTCCTATAGCTGGCGGATTTATTAAAGAAATGTATCATCCTGAGTGGTTAGTGTCGACGAAATATGGTCGACAGTCTACCTAGGGGTATGCCTAAGGTAGTAGATTATCGGCAGACAGGTGCGCAAGCTACGAACGAGATGATGATGCAAGACAGACACGAGGTTTTATCTAGGTTCGGCCGCCGTGAGGGCATAATACCTACGTCCTGCGTCTGATTGTATTGATGTATCTCAATGAGATTGTTTTTGAGAGAGTCCCCTGCCCGCCTTATATAGTCTGGGGGCAGGGTTACACATCTAGAAACTAATCCTAACCAGTTACAATTGCCATAGGTGGCCAGATAAGGATTCCTATTCTAACCGACCAGGATCTTGCTTGATCTCCAAGTCTGCCTTGATTCCTTGCGCGGGACTCCGAGCAGATCGGCTAGGCCACACGTCGTCTTCTGGTGGGACCCAAACCTAGCCGTAAGGGTATAGGGGTTAATACCCCCACAGCTAGTCCCCGAGCGCCTTGTATCCTTCGAGTAGCGCCGTCTTGAGCTTGCCAGAAGGATGTAAGGGGCTCAAGATAAAATTTGAAAAATATTTCCCCCGAGGTGTGCCCACTTTGACTCTGAGTTGAAAAGAGACACGGTCGTCCTTGTAGAATCGGAGGAGTTTGAACCATCAGAACGAGCACATTCACCTCAAGGTGAAGTGTGCCCACTTAGTCTCCGAGCCTGGTAGTAGGTGACGTAGGCACGTGGTGCCAGGGTCTAAAAAGAATCTTGTAAACTAGATACAGCATGCACCATCAGGTGCATTGTACCGATGTAGTCCCCGAGCTTGCTGGAAGGAGAGGTATGAGCCTTGTAGCAAGGTCTAAAGGAGAAAAAATATCCCAACTGTATGCGAGTCGCTAGTCGCATGTAGTCGAGACATGAAGTCCCCGAGCTGTGGTCGGAGAGTGGTCGAGGCAATCCCCGAGCACAGGTCAAGGAGCGAGCGATGAAGTCCCCGAGCTATGGTCAGAGAGTGATCAAGGCAGTCCCCGAGCGTAGGTCGAGAAGCGAGCGATGAAGTCCCCATGCGTAGCTCGAAATTCCTGCAATACAAATATGTAGAATGGTAGTACATGATGTACAAAATAATAAATTATGGAGAAAATGATGCTCAGCAATCATTTGCAAATGAGCATGATGTGATAAAGTAGTTGGTGCTTTGTAAACATCAGTGTTAAAGTGAAGTTTGTGTTTATACTTAATATAAACTGCCCGACCAGTTAGTGTGTAGCTGAGTCTCCAGCCCTAGCTAGCCCATTAACCATAATGCGGGGCGCAGAGCCCGTGCACATGTAGGAAGAACAAAGCATCTCTAAGGAGCCGCTGCCGACCACCCATAACGCAGAGGGCAGACGCTCATGCACGTGTAGGGAGGAGCCAGAGACAGGGCCAGTTATGGAGACATCAAGCATCAACATGACTGGTCGAGGATTTGCATTAAGTATAGCTGTATGTTATATTTAAGATGGTATACACGGACAAACGTTATTTGAAGAATAATCATGACGAGAATGTTGTGGAGAAACGTCATAATGAAAATTATATTAAATATAAATATTAGAAGTGTACTTATCTTTGGATAGAAATCTGGTTGATGGCGATAAAGTTGTCCGATCCTCGTACTTTTTGGCCTGTTGTGACGGTGGTCGCGGTTGTCACAGCGCCGTTCTTCGCGACGATCATCATTGCGACGTGGTCTGGTGGTCGAGGTGGTTGGAGCTCGGTGGAGCCACTCGGGACGTGGTCGACGTGGTCCGTGGTCGATGTGGTCGGAGCTCGGCGGAGCCGCTCGAGACGTGGTCGACGTGGTCCGTGGTCGACATGGTCGGAGCTCGGCGGAGCCGCTCGGGACGTGGTCGACGTGGTCGGAGTTCGATCAGTTCGATGGTCGGAGGGCATGTACCTAGTTCCATCGCATGAGGAGGCAAAAGCCCTCGGGCTTGTCCAGCCGAGGTCGGGCGCAATCCGAGATCTTCCTTGCTTGCATGAAGGTTACGGAGTAGCCTGATGGTAGTTTAGTAGATTGTATGTGGTCATCATATTTGGAGTCGGAGAAGCACACGGAGTCCTTCTAGGTTGTCGCTGTACATTGTGCATGAATACATACATAACACGAACACCCATAGTTGGCCCACTTGCTTGTACTCCGTCTTATGGCTGCTTGACGTCATCTTCATCGTGCATGTAATGGCAAGCGATCATGCAAATCTGGTGTCGTAGCTCCATGTAGATGTCATCTTAGTGCACCATTACTTCTTGATACTCCTCAATCCAAAGCATGTTGATGAAGTTGCGTGGCTTTGGCTGAGGTCGATGTATAAAACACAGATCCGAGCAGCGTTGAATATTGTACGCGTAGTTGGAAGCAGTGTTTCGTAGGCCGTAGGGCTGAGCCTGGTAATTCTCCATCAAGGCTTCGCACTCGGAGAGCCGAAGACCCGTTGCGGGGGCTGGTCGGCGACGAACGGAGCGCCCTTCAGGAGTAGACGTGACCACGAGATCCATACCGAGTCGTGCAGGACGACTGGCCCGAGATGGTCAGGTAGATCTGTTGTGGGTAGTGGTTACCTGCTCGGTAGGTTGATTTTGAATCGAATCTACCAGAGCTAGGGTTTCGGCAAACTTGGTGTTGACCCGATCGATGGAGTCGAGCAGGTCGGTGTTGTCGATCTACCTCCTTTTGTAGCGAGGAAGCGAACGACGGGTTGTTGGCGTGGCTGAAGACGATGCTGGTGTGGCCAGAGCCGGATCCAATGTGGTCGGAGCCGTAGCCGATGCTGGTGAAGCAGTGGTCGACGTAGATTAGATCTGCGCCTCCTCCGTGGTCATGGCGATGAAGTTGTCGGAGTTGGTGGTCCAGGTGACCTGGCCGATGGTGAACGTGAGGCCGTTTGGCATAGCCATGGAGCCGGGGATGATGACCATCTTGTTAGTCTAGGGAGCAGCACGCACACCCCCTACCTGGCGCGCCACTGTCGATGAAATATGGTCGGTAGTCTACCTAGGGGTATGCCCAAGGTAGTAGATTATCGGCAGACAGGTGCGCAAGCTACGAACGAGATGATGACGCAAGACAGACACGAGGTTTTATCCAGGTTCGGCCGTCGTGAGGGCGTAATACCTACGTCCTGCGTCTGATTGTATTGTTGTATGTCAATGAGATTGTTTTTGAGAGGGGTCCCCTGCCCGCCTTATATAGTCTGGGGGGCAGGGTTACAGATCTGGAAACTAATCCTAACCAGTTACAATTGCCATAGGTGGCTAGATAAGAATTCCTATTCTAACCGAACAGGATCTTACTTGATCTCCAAGTCTGCCTTGATTCCTTACGCGGGACTCCGAGCAGATCGGCTGGGCCGCGTGTCGTCTTCTGGTGGGACGGACCCCCTAGTCCGGGCCGACCCAAACCTAGCCATAAGGGTATAGGGGTTAATACCCCCACAGTTAGCAAACCTTATTTTTGTTCAAAAAAAGAATAAAGAATGGAGAATGTACGTTGATTACACTGATCTCAACAAACACTGCCCTAAAGACCCCTTCGGTCTGCCTCGGATAGATGAGGTTGTAGACTCTACCACCGGCTGCGAACTGCTCTCCTTCCTCAACTATTACTCCGGCTATCACCAGATATCCCTCAAAGAGGACGACTAGATCAAAACGTCGTTCATCACGCCTTTTGGTGCGTATTGCTACACCACCATGTCCTTCGAACTCAAGAACGCCGGGGCGACCTACCAAAGGGCCATCCAGATGTGTCTCGATCAATAGATAGGCCGCAACATCGAAGCTTACATCAACGATGTGGTAGTTAAGTCCAAGACCACCGACAATCTTATCATCGACCTCGAAGAAACGTTCGCCAACTTGAAAAGATACAGATGAAAGTTGAACCCTTCAAAGTGCATCTTTGGAGTTCCATCCGGCATACTCCTGGGCTACATCGTCAGCGTCGTGACATTGAACCAAACCCCAACAAGGTCTCTGCCATCACCAACATGAAACGGCCAACCTACGTAAAGGATATATAGAAGTTTATAGGGTGCATGGCTGCTCTCAGCCGCTTTAAATCGCGCCTCGGCAAAAAGGGACTACCGTTCTTCAAACTCCTCAAGGCTTCCGAGCGCTTCTCCTAGTCGGAGGAAGTAGATACAGCTTTCGAGCAACTCAAGTTGTTTCTAACGAAGCCTCCAATCATGACGGTGCCACAACCAGACGAAACCCTACTAATCTACATCGCCGCCACTTCTTGAGTCGTTAGCACAGCTATCGTCATCGAGCGCGAGGAAGCCGGACACACCTATAAGGTACAACATCCGGTCTACTTCATCAGCGAGGTCCTTAATGAGTCCAAAACTTGTTATCCTCAAGTTCAGAAACTGCTATACGCCATTCTGATCACGTCGCGCAAGCTCCGCCATTACTTCAAGTATTACAAGATCACCGTGTTCACCGAGTTCCCTCTAGGAGACATCCTCCACAACAAAGAGGCCAATGGCCGCATCATCAAATGGGCTGTTGAGCTCGGCACTTACTCCATTGAATTCAGAAGTAGGCCTACCATCAAGTCATAGGCGTTCGCTGACTTTGTCGCTGAGTGGACTGAGATCCAAGAGCCCATCCCTGTTGCTTGCCCCGAGCACTAGGTGATGTACTTTGATGGTGCTCTCAACATCAGCGGTGCCGGTGCTGGCATTCTATTCATTACGCCGACCAAGGACAAGCTCTGATACGTTCTCCGAATTCATTTCCTAGTCTCCAACAACGCCGCGGAGTATGAAGCATGTCTCCACGAACTCCGTATAGCCATCGAGCTCGGCGTCAAATGTCTCATGGTATACAGAGACTCCACGCTGGTCATCAACCAGCTCAACAAAGACTGGTCTTGTTCTAGTGAGAAGATGGACGCATATTGCTCTGAAATCATGAAACTCGAGGGGAAGTTCTACGGTATCGAGTACCACCACGTGGTACAAGATCAAAATCAGCTCGCCGACCACCTAGTTAAGATAGGCTCTTCTCGCACTGTGATTACACCTGGGGTCTTCGTTCAAGACCTCTTTACGCCGTCTATTAAGGAAGAGAAGGAAGTTTGAGAAATTCCTCCCACCGAACAGCTGGTACTTGCAGCACCTTCGCCGACCGCCGATTGGAGGGAATAGTTCATCAAGTACCTCACTAGCGCCGACGTACCCGCCGACAAGACCAAAACTAAACGCCTAATCCATCGCAGCAAGCATTACGTGCTAGTAGATGGGAATTTGAAGAGGAAAAGTGCCAAGGAAGGGATACTGCAGAAATGCATCACCCAACAAGAGTGAGTGAAACTACTTGAAATTCACTTTGGTTCCTGTGGCAATCACGCGGCCTCAAGAAACCTGGTCAGCAAAGCTTTCCGAGCTGGTTTTTACTGGCCCACGGCCATCACCGACGCAGAAGACCTCGTCCGACGTTGTGAAGGATGTCAGTTTTTCGCTAAGCAAATACACATGCCGGCGCAGGAATTGCAGACCATCCCAGCTTCTTGGCCTTTCGCATGCTAGGGACTGGACATGATCGAGCCTTTCAAGCCAACGCTAAGTGGTTTCTAGTACATGTACATCGCCATTGACAAATTCTCCAAGTGGATCGAATACAAGCCGCTTGTCTCGGCCACTTCAAAAAAGGCATACATTCACTGGGCATCATTTTTGGGACTTCAGCGAGGACCGATACATCTCCATCAAATACGTCTCTGTTGCCCATCCTAGAGCCAACGGCTAGGTCGAATGGGCAAACAGCATTATCCTCGATGCCCTCAAAAAGAGGCTATATCAGAAAGAGGAAAAGCATCCGTGCAGATGGCTCAAAGAGCTCCCAGCTATGGTCTAGGGACTGCGCACTCAAGCCAGTCGCAGCACCAGTGTGTCTCCATACTTTTTGGTCTATGGCTCAGAAGCCATACTTCCAGCGGACATTGCCTTTCGAACACCTAGGGTGAAAAATTATAACGAAGAGCAAGCTGTAGCTGTTCGGACAGAGGACGTCGATAGGGCCGAAGAAGAACGCCTGATCACTTGCATCCGCACAGCCAAATACCTAGAGGGCTTGTGAAGATACTACAATCGCAAAATCAAAGGTCGTTCATTTGCTATCGGCGACCTCGTTCTCCACAGAAAACAGAAATCCAAAGGGATGCACAAGATCTCCTCCCCCTAGGAAGGGCCTTACATGGTCAAAGAGGTTACCCGACCAGAGTCTTACCGGCTATGTGACTTGGATGGAATCGATATCCCCAACTCATGGCATATCGAGCACCTCATACGTTTCTATCCTTGAAACGCTCTAGATATGTACTCTCTACTCCATGATGAATAAAGTTTTTGTCGCCATAATTTGTCTCCATTATTTCTCCACTACGGTTTAATCTCCATTTGCGGTCGCCAGCTCTAAGCTACTCCTTAACAAACTCTGACAATTATACGTGGTCTCCATAAATACTCCACCATGTTTCTCCATATTAAAATATCCCTAAGATATTTCACCAACCATCGAGCAGCACACGTTCCGCTCTGCGTTCCTTGGAGAAAACCCAGTCTCTGATCTCTCCCTACACGTGCTATGGGCTCTGCGCTCTACATTATGGGTGGTCGGCTGTAGTTCCTTGGTCACGTTTGTTCCTCCTACACGTGCACGGGCTCCGCGCTTGATGTTATGGAACGCGAGCTAGCCAAGGCCAAGAGCCTAGTAATGAACTAACTGCTCAGACACTACTTATACCACGTATAAATGCGATAGGGTTAACAATACATCTATTTTTCGCCGAAAGTGTTAGCAAGACGCATAAACATGCACATGTCTGCATACAACATTTATATAAATACATATGTGTTTGACTATGCCCTCGCGCATCTAACCCTCCTCTCTAGGTGTTACATACAGGTCCTCTCCACTCAGGTCATTGGGCTTGGCTGTCACCATCCACCTCACCGAATAGGTCGACGTCGCCAGCTAGCTTCTTCGCCGCGTCCTCCACTTCGTCCTTGAGCTGCTCCTGTCTTGTTGCACCTGTCCCTCTAGCGAATCCGGCCCCTATTGCTTGGAGGTTGATCATAGGGTAGTGGGACCGAACCACCGCTAGGGCGTGCATCGTGACGGAGACAGTGCCATCGCGGTTGAAACTTTTGAAGTTCTCCCATGCGTGCCTTGCATCTGTCGATGATTGTGTCCGGACGAGGCGGCCTGTCGTCGGGCTGAGGAGCTACCTCCAAGTCGATGCAGTCAAGCACTGGCCTAACTCTGGCCACCACGGCATCGAGCTTTCTCCTCTGGGTTTGTGCCTCCAGCTCCAGCACGTCGAACTACACCCTGGTCCTTTGGTGGTATTTTGCAGGCACCGAAAAGGATCCGTCAAACGAAGAAGTCACTTCAGCAATAACTTCGACCACGAACTACTCACCTTTCAGCTCCCCGGCCAGTTTCTCCGCTCACCCAGACGCCTTCCCCTTCTCCTCCTAGAGCTGACTGATGACCAGACGCAACTGGCCGAGCTTTGCATCTTGATCTACAAAAGTGACGATCGTCAACATCATTAAAGCTGTTTGGCAGTACAAAACAAGTTCACCGATCCATAGTACCTTTTTTTTGCTCGGAGATGCTTCTCAGCTGCTCGAAGCTGTGCTCTAGCTGCTTGGAGTTGCGCCTCAACTACTCGGACACGGTCGCTAGTCAGCTGCTCGGATAAAGCCCCCTTCTGGTACTCCAGGTCCCTCGCGTTTGATTCGGCAAGATCTCATTCATGCTGGGCCCTCTGAACGTTTTTCTCCATAAGCTTCATAGCCTCTTTTAGCTTTGCGTTCTCCTTGGTGAGGGGCTCCATCCTCTTGATTAGATGCTGCCGTTGTTTGGTAGTTCATGCTATGCCCTACAAAAGCCTCAAGATTATAAAGAACCCTATTGCCCAACGCCAAAGACGGACATTGCCGATGCAATACTAACCTTGATCTGCTTCATGGCTGTGGAAAGGGTGGACTCCAGTCTCCTCACTTCCCTGGTGGTGTCCTCCTCTTCCATGACCATCACTTCATCCCCTCGCTTGTAGAGGATCCGAACGACTTGAGGTCGTGATTCCTCACGCTCAATCTCCTCCACCTCGTCCTCTTCCTCTGCAGCTGGTGGCACCACCTGGGGGCTCGATGGCCGCACAGTGCATCTCAGGGAGTGCCACCTGTTCCTCTGGCACCACCGGCCTCTCTGCCCTAGACTCCAACATGGCCTCGGCAACTCCAGCCTCCGCCTCCGAACACCCGATGACTCTCGCCGTTGCTCCTGGCATCGCCACCAACTCGTCCACCGTCATCGCCCCTCGTCCACCGTCGTCGCCAACCGTGGTTGACTTCTCCGTAGACTGTCGAGCGCCCAGGGACTATGGGACGAGAGCCTACCGGCATGGTCTCCACGCTGGGAGTAGCCCGGTCTGCTCGCCAGTCTGGCTGAAAGGATTTAGATCATCCACATGCCCCGATTTGCATCAGATCGGCTCATCAATCATCGTAACTAAAAAGATCAGACAGCACATGATTCTAAGGCAAGGATACTTACACAGCGGCTTCCCAGTAGACAATTCTAAACCGGTGTTGCCTCCTCGAGTCCCTAGGCATGACTCTGGAGTCCACCCATGCCCCCTAGGCCGGAGGTCTTGCGGCCCCCGCCATCAGCCTCTCCTCTGTCTGTTGCTCGAGGACTCCCTCCCCTCCCTTCGACTGCACCTCCACGCGTGTGTTGCGCGGTGGCGCCTTAGTGCTCGGAGGAGGAGCTACTAGAGCCCCATCATCATCCGACCACTTAGACATCGCCGCACTCTACGTTTGAGTGGTCTGATCGCCACCAAGCGAGATGCCGCCTGACTTGCGGGGAGCTACACCTGCCGTCTTCCTCTTCTTGCTGGCCGGCTCATCTGTCGCCACCCTTTTCCCCTAGACCTTCTCCGACACCAGGGGGCGGACTCTCCGTCTGACCAGCACCTTCGACTTCGGACTCCGACAAGGCGCTGACGGCACCTTCCTCCAGCTGAGTGGTTGGCCAGGCGTCCACTGGCTTCGGCCAG
This sequence comes from Miscanthus lutarioriparius, assembly GCA_904845875.1. NCBI lineage: Eukaryota > Viridiplantae > Streptophyta > Magnoliopsida > Poales > Poaceae > Miscanthus > Miscanthus lutarioriparius. The sequence goes on from CAJGYO010000012.1 coordinate 46,191,072, forward strand.
TCGCTCCTCAGCACACTCGAGAAGTATGTCGCTCGTTCCTGCAAATGAATCTTTTCACAAGTGAATCAGTTCAATGCTCGCCACCAGTACATGATAAAAAGCATCAGGAACAACAGTTGAGATTTTTACCTGAGGAGGGGGGTTCATGCAGTTGAAGGCTCTTGTCTACCCTGGCATGCTGAATGACGCATTTGGAGCGAATAGTTTGGCTGCTCGGCGTAGCACAGCCTCGTTTGACAGCCTCTCCATCCTCTCCCGGGTGCCTACAGTGTCCTCCTTGAAGTCAAAACCCACGTGGGCCCTCTCCTTGTAGGGCTAGACGTAGCACACTATGAAGCTCACCGCCGCCAGTACGTCATTCATCTTCACACCCTTTATCAGGCTGAGGAGCTCCCTCACCTAATCCATATCAGCACTGCTCGACTTCTCCGACCAGCTCCTCTAGTTCTTTGGAATGTGGTTGATGTCGCAGCGAATGGTAGGATGACTCTGCTTCATGTAGAACCACCTGGCGTTCCACCCCTTCAGCGAGGTGTTCAGCGGCACAGTGATGTACTCGCTCGCCATCCCATCGCGGAGTTGCAGATACACGTCGCCGACCACTCTAGAACCACCACCGCCCTTCTTCTTCAGCCAGAACAGGTGTCGGAAGAGGTTGAAGTGGGCAAGAATTCCGATAAATGCCTCACATAAATGGATAAAAATGGAGAGGTGCAAGATGGTGTTGGGGTGCAGGTTGCACAGACTCACTCTCTAGAACTCCAACAAATCCTGCAAGAAAGGATGAACAGGAAATCCTAATCCACGCCAAAAATAATCTTCAAAAACTACAACTTCGTCGGTGTGCAGCACCGAGAAGGGCTCACCATCGGCCAGACGCCATCCGGCAGTGACACGGTCAGGAAGAATGCCGCCTCTACCATCCCATTGAGTTCTGTCTCCTCCATGAGCGATGGCACCCATTCATTGTCATGGTTTGCTCCGACGGCCGCCTTCTTCGGGTTACCAACTCCCCTCTTCGGCGCCATCTCTTAGATTTGGATTGGGACTGGCGGTGGAAGCGCGTGTGGATGTCAATCGGGAAGCGCGAGGGCTGAGGAGGAAGACGAAGTGGTGAAGTGGCAAAGGTGGGAGCACGGAGTGCGGCGGCACAGTTATAAAGTCCCCTCCCCACTTTTCGCATTCAAGGGTTTTTGGGAAATCGCTCCACGATTTGCGCCTCTCCAAATTCTTCGAAACGGCGTGGTGGGCCGTTACCTGGGCTTCCGCACAACTGCAACCCATATCACCCATTTTTCGTCGCAACTTGTTACTGCACACTGAATATTCACCGACTTCTCCACAATACCATTAAGGCTCAGTAACTCCTACTATATAGCCATTACTCCAGATTTTTCTCCACGATTTGATTTCTCCAAGATTTCCACTTGTGGCTCGGAGACTATGTCATCACTACGACTTGGTTCCTCACCACACTGAGGACTTTCTTCTGGTTACTATTGTTTCTGACCCTGACACCACGTGACCACGTCACCTACTGTCAGGCTCGGGAACTAAGTGGGCACACTTCACCTTACGGTGAATGTGCTTTTCTCATTTCAGGGCTCCGCCCAGGGACTGGCTACCTGAAAGGCTGGTCTTCTGCTTTTCTTCTACTTTGAACCCTAACACCACGTGACTGCGTCACCTACTGTTAGGCTCAGGGACAAAGTGGGCACACTTCACCTTGCGATGAGTGTGTTTGTTTTAATCTGGAAGACTCCGCGCCTCCTGAAGTTGAAGAAGACTATCTCCCTTTCTTGTGGTCGGACTCTAAGTGGGCACACTTGGTCCACTGTGAGGAAATTTTCGATTTTGAACTTGAGCTCCTTAAATCCTTATGGCAAGCCTTACTTGGGATACACTGCTTGGTGACGGTTCAACACTGCTCGGTGACTCATTAGGGTGGTCGGACTATGAGTCTGACTGCTCGGCTTTGTTCACACCTGCTCGGACAATCTCAAGATGGCGTTGCATAGCGGATACAAGGCGCTCAGGGACTAGCTGTGGGGGGTACAGCCCCGGATACCCACGGCAGACTACATGGGCTGCGTCCCCAAGAGTGGTCCAGCCCACAAGACGAAGCCTTACGGAGCACGGCGCTGCTCGGCGCGCCCCGCAAGACACCGGGAAGATATCCTAAAGATATTACGAGATCTGTTAGGATACGTTCGATCCCATGATTCATGTAATCTGTTATTACTTTTCGGTTATCTCCTAGATCTAACCAACTTGTAACCATGCCCCCAGACTACATAAGGCGGGCAGGGACCCCCTCAAAACACACGCAATATCATATGAAGCCAATACAATCCAACAGACCACAGGAGTAGGGTATTACATTGCGCTGACGGCCCGAACCTGTCTAACTCTTGTGTCTCTGTTATCTTCTTGTTCTTAATTACACGCACCTCTGCCGATCAATCTACCTTCGTGGGATATTTCTCGGAGGACTGCCGACAATATTCTGTCCACATTATTACTATACGAACACTCTCATGTGACACCCGATGTGACACCCCTAAACTTTAGCTCTGGATTTAAACACCACCAAGGCCGCGTTTAGTTCGCCCGGCTCTGCGCCGCCTGAAACACTGTAGATTGATCGGTGTCGTTTTGTTTTTATTTGGTAATAATTGTCCAATCGTTGACTAATTAGGCTCAAAACGTTCGTCTCGTAAAGTACAACAAAACTGTGCAATTAGTTTTTGATTTCGTCAATATTTAGTACTTCATGCATATACCGCAAGTTTGATGTGATAGATAATCTTCTTTTTACATAGTGCCAAAGTTTGAAAATGGGGGGAACTAAACATGGCCCAACTTGTCCGTGGGTGTTGCTCAAATAAGTGCAGCGCGCCCAAGAAAGGTGGCAGAGACCAGTACTTGTATTTGTTTGTTTATCTACATGATGAAGTTAGTTTGTGGCTTCATCTTCTCCTGAGTCATCGCGTGATATACTACCTCTGTTGTAGAAACAATATAATTCTATAATATTTTCAGTAAAACCTTTTTTAAGTTCGATAAAATTTGTATAAAAATGCTAATATTTAACATACTAAATATGCAGATTAACTATGGAGTACATTTTCATAAATGACATACTAGTGCCTACTTGAATTCATAAATATTGATACTGTTTCTATAAACTTATTAGTCAAAGTTAAGACGAAGATTAAGGGAGTATATATGTACACATGTCCGACACCACACGTGTGCAGTTTCTATAATGCGATGGGTTTCAACAATCTAGACATGCCTTAGGCCGATAACACCTAAAGTTCCTTTTAAGGGTGTGTTTATTTTGAGGGCAAATTTGGTTGGGATATGATCATTCATGGACTCTAGGATACAATCATGCTGCTTATTTGGTTGAAGGGATAGGATGAGCAATTTTTTTGGTTGGATGGGTTAGAGTGGATGAAATTAGAATAATTGACTAATTGTACCGTTTATTTAAAAATAATAAGTTAATAACAACAAACCATACACTAATAAACACTCCGATCCCTTCGTTATGTTTTATAAGACATGGTTTGGAATGGCACGATCTTCTAAATTACACTTTGATCATTCATTTACATTACAATATATTGTTTATGCTTATAAATTTATGACTAGGATAGTGCAATTGCTTACAAATCCAACCGGTGTCAGGTTTGTATTGTAACAGTTAAAAATTATTAGCCAAATTATTAGTCAAATATTATAAAATTTGAATCTTGATATAGCGTGTGTGCCTTATAAAATGGAACAAAAGTAGTACACACTAACACTAATTTTGTCATGAATTACTAATTACAAATAAATATGTTAACTAGCACTCCTGCTACCCTAATTAGCACACAAATCATGCACTAATCAAAACATTAGCACTTATCAAAACTAATCTTGTCATCATATAATTACTAAGTAATAATTTAATATACTAATAATCCTCAATTTATTTACTAATGACCAAAATCGAAAATGTGGATGAGCTCATCCGGTAGATTTATAGGGGCATGCTCATCCAACATCTCTAAAAAAACATTCTTTTTTGTTGGTTGCCTCTAACTGTATTGACTGCGAACCAAACCTTACTCATATGTGAATCAAACTTACCCTAGAAAGGATAAGCATTTAATGATAGGTTGGGCCTCCAATCCATAGAATGAAATCCCCTAGGATTGTGGGCCGTATGTAGAACCTAAGTGGTTCACATCTGCCTTTCATAATGAATTTAGTGGTTCTTTATGTGAACACAATTTTGTGTCAACTGCATTCCCTACACAGACATTCTACTCATAAGAGTACGTATTTTAGTTTTTACACCTCCTGGTAGCACGCCTGACAGGACGCTGGTTAGAGAAACAGAACTGGAGGCGGTATAGGGAGCGAGGTGGTTTAGGCAACATTGTGACCATCTACAGTGCGGTGTATCTGAAGTTTAAAAGGATGAGGTGCTTCAAGATGCACCTGCCCTACTTGGGTTCTTCTCTGTGAGTAGAGAATTCTCGTCATTGATCTCGAGCGTTTTGATTGTGCTCTCTGCCAGTGTTTTATGGCAAGCCTGGTCACAAAAGGTCTCCAACTAACTCAAATGATTTATGCCTCTTCGCGGCAGCGACATCAGTGATCGGTCATTGTGTGCAATGGGGCAAATTAAGGGCACGGTTTTGTACCTAATGAAGGTTGCAGGGTTATGCTCTTTCTCTTTTTTCCAAGCACTCCATCTGCTCATCAACAGGAGAATTGTTTGGTACGTGACATTGCACATCACCTATCTGATAAACTCCTTTCAGATTTTTTATTTATTTCAGTCTTTCGATCCATGCTGACCAGCTTGACCTGCCCACCCCTCTGAAGATGTGGACTCTTAGTCTCTTACTGCTAGTGGACATTACTCAGTAAAGTCCATCTATGAATTTCAGTTTGTTAGATATTCGTCGAATATGTGATAGTCCAGTTATAGTTGGACTTTAATATAGTTGGACTTTAATTGTATTAGGAGTTAGGATAGAGTTAGAATCGAACATTGTGTCCTTTGGCGCCATAAATATGAGGCAACACCTGTTGTTACCATGAGACGACTTGGTGGCTGGTTTGGTAATGGCAAGGCTGTGGGAGTGCCCGGACGCTGGTGTGTAGCTACTATTTTAAGGGTAGGAGCACCCGTAGTCATGCCCTCGGGACGTAGGCACATCGTTAAAAAACATCGTGCCTCAGTATCATTCTCGTTTACGTACTTTCTTCTATGATGTTTATGCTTCACGTTCTTCGGCAGTAAATCCATTTGGGTCTGGATCTAGCCATGCATTCTAACATTGTTTGTAGGCTCTGCTCTATCGCCCTTCCCTACCCTAATGTTGCAATCGGGGGCACCTCCAAGATGCAAATTCTTCGTCAAAAGATAATTTGGACCAACAACTGATTGCAACGACGACATTGGCCAAATGTAGGCATTGAACACTTGTTCACGGACATGGAGTGCCAGTTTGCTAGTCAAATGCAAATGTGGGCTACAGTTGAGCATTAGGCTGACACACCGACCTCTCCTTCAGAATAGGGAGCTAGACAACGGTCTACTAGATTGGTATGCCAATAAGGGACAAGGACACAAGCCATATCTGGGCCATTTGGCGTGAGAGAAACCAATGAACTTTCAGAAACTACTGCAGAGACACACGACTAATCATTGATGAAGTTTGTGATGATGAAATTGTGTTTGGTGCTTGTTGGGCACAAAGCACCTTAGGTCCTTGGCGTTGCTCGTGCTCAGTCCGTGTGTAATAGCCTTTTGGGTGCTGTTTGGTTTCACAAGGGAGCAGCAACACAAATAGAAATAGCTGTTGTCGCTACCTCTTACAGTGTAATGAAAAATGCTATTTGTTTGGTTGGCGAGCAGAGGGTAGAGGCGACTCGCGAGGAGAGGGCGGAGGGGACTCGTGAGCAGCGTAAATGGATAAGGCCTGGAGGTGGGTGGTAATGACGTTTCACGTGTCCGTATCCTATCCATTCCTAAGCAGTTCTGCTCCCGCTGAAGCCAACACGGAATAACGGGAACTGATAGTGGCGCAAATGGTTACGGGGATAAAAACGTTGAAACAAACAGTACCTTGGTTTCTTTTATCGGAACTGCTAGCGTCCGGACGTCCGTCCCGGGCGCTAGCGTCCGGACACCAGGACCTTCGTACCGCACCTCGCCCCTTCCGCACGGAATCACACACGCCCGCACGGAACAGAAATAGAGATCAGAACCGTCCTTCCTCCGCTCCCCGCACACGGAACCCGCCCGCCCCCAACCTCGCCCACCCCCCGCGCACGGAACGGATCGAATAGAACGGGTTTCCCATCCGCCCCCAACCTCTCCCGCCCCCAACGCACTCCCATCAGAAAATTGTTTGGGGCATCAAACAAAGCGCAATGCGAGGTGAAACATCAGAACAAGTCTACTGCAACATCGGAACAAGAGCGTCTGCAACAACACAACAAAGCTACTGCAATACGAGACGCAACATCAAAAAAAAATACTAATGCAACAAAGAAAAATTACTTGTTGCAACAGCAAACTAAAGCTACTGCAACAACAGAAATAAAGCGTAATGCGAGATGCAACATAAAAAAGACTAATGCAACAAAGAAAATTTACATGTTGCAATAGCGAAACAACACTACTGCAACAACAGAAACAAAAACGCAATGCGAGATGCAACATCAAAAAAAAAAACTAATGCAACGAAGAAAAATACTTGTTGCAACAGCGAAACAACATTACTGCAACAATAGAAAACAAAACCGCGATGCGAGATGCAACATCAGAAAAAAAGACTAATGCAATGAAGAAAAAATACTTGTTGCAACAGCGAAACAACACTACTGCAACAACAGAAACAAAAAATGCAATGCGAGATGCAACATCAGAAAAAAAAAGACTAATGCAACATAGAAATATTGCTTGTTGCAATAGCAAAACTACGCTATTGCAACAACAGAAACAAAAAGCTCAATGCGAGATGCAACATCAGGAAAAAAAACTAATGCAACAAAGAAATATTATTTGTTGCAAAAGCAAAGCAAGCCTACTGCAACAGAGCTCGCCGAAACCCTAGCCATCACCGCGTCCCTCAGATCCAGATCCAGATCCAGAGGAGGAGTAGGAGGAGGAGGAGAAGGAGGAGGAGAGCTCAAATCCAGATGAGGAGGAGGAGAGAGGAGGAGGGCTCCAGAGAAGAACCCACCTACCTCGCCGGAGACCGCCACCGTCGCCCTCCTCTCCGGTTGCATGGAGGTCGCGGAGTGAGGGAGGGAGGGAGGGTCGGCTTACCGGAAGCTGCCGCCGTCATCCTCCTCCCCGGTGGCATGGAGGTCACAGAGGGAGGGAGGGAGGGAGGAGGAGGAAGGGAGAGCGAACAGGCGGGCGTGGTAGCGAGCGTGGCGTCCGTCCCTGAGAGCAGCAGCGAGCGCAGCAGTGCGGAGGAGCGGAGAGGGGGAGCAGGCGAGTGGAGCAGAGCGTGGGCGCAGGAGGTCACGGGGACGGGACGGGGACCAAACGGATAAGGAGCTGGGGGGGCGTCACTTCGCTTCGAGTCTTATCCGCGCGTCCAGAACGTCGAACGTTTGAGTCACAGCATTACGGTTCTTTTATTTACCGTGTTGGGTGGTCTATATTTATATGCCTCTCACGCTTGTAAAGTTCCACTCCACTCTTATTAATGAAGAAGGAAAATTCAGGACCGGTCCTCGAACTTGGTATGAGGTGTCATCTAGGTTCCTATACTATCAAAATATTATTTTTGTCCTTAAACTTGATTTCAGGTTTCGTCCGAATGGATCTTATCTTACACTGTATGCTGACGTGGCAATATGGGCCCACTCTCATCTTCTCTCCCTTCTCTTTCTTGTCCTTTACTCCTCTCTCCTCTCTCTCCTAGTCTCCTCCGGTCCTCCCTCTCTCAAAGACGCCACCGCGCCGGCTGGGCACCTTCCCCTGTCCGAAGATGGTGTCGCGTGCGGCGCCGGCCGACGTCACGTGGCACGAGGGAGGCCTAGCACAGGAGGTCGCGCTCGAGGTCTGGGAAGTTGAGCACAGCGCGCGCATCCTTGATGCTGAGCGCGGCGACGTCGTGCGTGTGCCGCCATCTCCGGGCACGGGAAGGTGCCGACGCCGCGGTACGCCAGGGCAGAGCTGGAGCCGTCGTCGTCTCGCGGGCGAGGGCACTTGCCGTCGGCGGCAGCGTCAGAGCAGGAGGCCGAGCGTTCCAGTACGCATCGTGGCGCTTGCTGTCCGCGTTGTGTGGCCTGGCCTTGCATGTGGGATGACGCATGATTTCTAGGACCTTGAGGCGCATGGCGGAGGCCGGAGGGCGCGAGATTGGCTTGGCTGCTCCCTTTCCTTTCTTTTGCTTTCCAATTATAGCGTAGACTGTGTATAAGTAGAAGGCTAATACAATCAGAGAAGCTGCCACGGTTCGTGTGCAGCACCAAACCGAGAAGGTGGGCCGCGTCGTAGCGCTACTACTACGGCAGTCTAGAGATCACGGCGCGCGACGCTGCGCCTCGGCCTTACTCGTACGTGGCGGCGCTCCGCTGCGACGCGCGGGCCCGGAGGTGGTGGCCGCCGCGGCGACTGCGTACACGGCGCGCGTCCTGGCCGGGGGTCCTCGCGCCCGTGGTGCCCGGCTGCCGGGACCAGGCGGACGCGGACCAGCACGCGCTGCAAGAGGCCGTCGTGGACATGCTGCCTCTCGCCACCGATGCGCCCCTCCTGGCCGCGTTCCTCTGCCGCCTGCCTGCCTCCTACATGCTGCGGTCACCGAGACGCGCGCGACGTCGCATTCGCATTCGCGTGGCCCGTCGTGCACCGCGCAAGTCGCACAGAGCCTTGTCGACCGGCGCGGCAGGGAAACATGGCTGGGGGCCGGTTAAGCTGGGAAGACGAGGAGGTGGTGGACGACGACGACAACGACGAGAAGGACTAGTCCGAGGAGGTGGCGGGCTCGAGCGATGGCCGCTTGTCCCCGGTGACTGCGGCGGCTATGAGGGAGAGATGAGAGAGATACAGGAAAAGAAAGAGAAAGGAGAGAAGGGATGACAAGTGGGCCCATAGTGCCATGTCAACGTACAGTGTGAGTTAAGATTCATTTGGACCTACATGAAACCCGAAGCTAAGTTTAAGGACCTAGAAATAGCATTTTGAGAGTACAGTGTCATCGATGACATCTCGTGCTAAGTTCGAGGACCGACCACAAATTTTCCTCTTAATGAAGCTAGAATCTTTTACGGATCTTTGAAAACAGAATTCTCATCATGACTGTGTTAGGCATTTGTTGGTCTAGCTCTGACTTGTGTTGAGGACTCAACTTAGCCCTGGATCTCTTAGCCCACTAAAGATTTCCTAAGCTCAAGATATGCGTCCTTGCCCACAAATTCTATAAAAAGGGAATTCAAAGATAGGACAGTTGGATGTATTCTTCTTGTCCTAAAGTGGGTTCCTTATCACTGCATCAAATGCCCCACAAGAGATTGTCCTTACCAATATCTTTATGCACACCCTACTTTGGTTATCCACACCACCAATGCAGCTAATTTCTGATCCCAACTTCATTCCTTTTATTTATATCCGCGTTGTATCATTCAGAGTGATCTAATCCCCACATTCGTCAGTCTAGTCTTTCTTTTGATTCAACGTGAGCATAGAGGCGCCTACTTTTCGTGAATATGTGTTTTTTCTTTCGAAAGACAAAATAATGGGAGGAGCTGGATGGAGCATTAGTACTTTAACTAAAGAGTAAAGGCATAGTAGTGATTGAACATATTGCAGGGCTGGGTAACCCCTTTTCTCTTTGTAAAGATAAAGAAGGACTAATTAAAGAGCAAAGCAACATTGATTTCAATAAATCCGTGTGCCCGTGCTTTACTTCTACAGTTCCACCTTACTTCCACACGGAGCAGAGGCTCAGTCATTCAATACAATTCAATACTTCAAGCATGAATCAGATAACAAGTTCAACAACACGTACAAAAAAAAACAATACGTACAAAGCATACGCATGCATGACACATCTAATCTGATAATTTACCATGCGGAGATGGCCATGCTTGTTACAAGCGGAAAACAGAGCTGTCACTGAACCAGCGGCCACCGCTGGATGGCCCATCCTGCAGGGAGCGAGGCCGGTCAATGAACCAGCGGAGACAAACCATTGCTACGCCAGGTGCAGTTGCACACCGACAAGCGGTGAACTAAACACACATGGACCAATCAAATCATGGAAGGCACGCACATGTTGGCGAACGCGAAACTGAAGAGGCAGCAGGCACTCCAACTCCAGATGCATGCAATCGGCGTCGGCGGCGAGCAGGAATTATTAACGGGATGATGGCTTCTGTGGAATGGACAAAATAAGTAAAAATGATTATTGGAAGCTGATCGGGTGGATCAAAATAGTATACGATAGCTAATATAATTAATTAATAATGGAAACTGAAATCGCAAGACGTACCGATCGATTAACCGGATGATTTATCAATCTTGCGCTTTTTTTTATACATAAATGATAGTTTATATCCGGCTTCATCTACGTCAGGGTAGAATCAGGCCAATTATTATAAAGTTCGGTACAGCGACCAGCACACAACCCACAGGGATCACAAGCTTACAAGTAGACACTGGGAAAACAAAGCGGGAAGTAAAGTTCTGACTAATGAAGACCAATAAACCTAGTCGATAACCATCCATTGGAATTAAAGAAGTGCAATGCTGATGTCTCCAGATGCTGTCCAATAAGAATCAGCTGATCCCGTAGATCATTACGCCGCTGCAGCCTTGCCCATTGCCATAGCCAATGGGTTCCCCTAAATAGCACCTGCAAAAAAGTTTCCGGTCTGCATTTGTCAAAAACTACTTCGTTTCTTGTTAACCAAATTGTCCAACATAAAGCTGGCGTTGAAGTTAATAACAATGAATTATGTATGTTACCACCCGCCTTAGACCAATTAACAAATAAATCATGTATACTGAGGGGGTGATAACCCAAACATTAAGTGTACAGCACGCCACAAGAACTTAGCATAATAACATTGGAAAAAAAGATGTTGAATAGTTTCTGGATGGTGACAGAAGCAACATTTCGTATCACTATTCCAGCTTCGTCGTGCAAGATTGTTCTTGGTTAAAATCATACCTCTTTTTAAATACCACAAGAATATTTTTATTCTTGAAGGAATTTTGATCTATCATAAATCCAGTGACACTCTGACCCTATTGTTAATTAGTGCAGCATACATAAAGATGAATGTAATGCCCAAACAAACACATCCCTTTTCCCCTGTAAGTTCACATCTTGTAACGAGGCAACAGTTCTATGCCAATCCCTTAGATTTCTACCCCCTAAATTCCGGCGAAAGGAAATGTTCAGCGGGATTGATGCAAGTACAGTTGCCACAAAATCCTGCTTTCTTCTCACAATATTGAACAACGAGGGAAATTTATCTTTTAATGGTTGGTTTCCCAACCAGATGTCCATCCAAAAACGAGTTTGTGATCCGTCTTTTACTTTGAATGAACCAAAAGTCATGAAACTTTCTTTTACATTCATCAGTCCTTTCCAGAAGTGAGAGTCAGTGGGCCTTTTGGTACAGCTCCCTATAGTTTTATCTTTTATATATTTATTTCTCAATAATTCCTGTCACATGTCATCCTCATTTAACTGCTTGAAGAGCCATTTACTCATCAGGCATTTGTTTTGTAAATCCAAATTATGTATGCCTAAACCACCCTGTATTTTTGGTTGGCACATAATTTCCCATTTGGCCAGTCTATATTTTCGCTTGTGATGGTCGCTTTGTCAGTAGAATCTTGATCTAAAGCAGTCGATCTTTTCTAATACTCCTTTTGGGAGTTCAAAGAAAGACATCATAAACATCGGTAAGCTAGAGAGCACCAAGTTTATTAAGACCAAGCGACCTTGTAAAGAAAGCATCTTACCTTTCCATCCGCTAAGCATGTTTTCAATTCTGTTCTCTATTGACCGCCAATCTTTATTACTCAGTTTCCTAGTGTGCATAGGTAAACCAAGGTACCGAAAGGGAAACTTACCCACCCCACACCCAAACAACTGCAAATAGAAAACCTCATGCTCTTTTTCTTTACCAAAACAAAATATTTTGTTTTTATAAAAATTAATTTTGAGCCCCGAAAGTTGCTCAAACGTGCTTAGTATCAATTTCATGTTTACCGTCTTCTCAACATCATGGCTCATAAAGATCACTGTGTCATCCGCATATTGTAGAATAGACAAACCATCTTGGACAAGATGAGGAATGACCCCTTCTATCTGGCCTGCTTCCTTGGCCCTAGCAATTAGTATAGCCAACATGTCTGCCACTATATTAAATAGTATTGGAGACATTGTGTCACCTTGCCTTAGGCCTTTTTTGTCTCGAAATAGGAACCAAGTTGGTCATTCACTTTAATGTTTACATTTCCTCCCTGTGTAAACTGCTATACCCAAGAAAACCACTTCAGAGAGAATCCTTTCATCGCTAAGGTTTGTTGTAAAAAGTTCCATTTTACTTTATCATAAGCCTTTTCAAAATCTATTTTAAAGATTATTCCATCTTGCTTTTTCGAGTGGAGTTCATGAATCGTTTCATGGAGAATTACTGCGCCCTCCATGATGTTTCTTCCTGGGAGGAAAGCAGTTTGTGTTGGTCTAATGATCTTCTGGGCAACAGTAGATAGTCTATTAGTCACAACTTTGGTAAAGATCTTAAAAGAAACATTCAACAAACAGATCGGTCTATATTGTTGAATGACTTTCGCATCTTTCTTCTTTGGTAACAGAATTATAGTACTAAAGTTGAGACTATTCAAAGGCAGAGTTCCCTCATGAAATTCCATAAAGAGAGCCATCAGATCATCTTTTATTAAATCCCAGAAGACCTGATAGAACTCAGGTGGAAAGCCATCCGTTCCTGGTGCCTTATTGTATTCCATCTAGAACACCGCTGCTCAGACCTCAGACTCAGAAAGCACATCAGTTAGAAACTCATTTTCCAGATCAGAGACTTGAGGTATGTCTTGGACCTGGTGCTCCTCCAACACTATAGAAGAGCTCTCCGGGGGTCAAATAGGTTTTTATAATAGTTGGTAATATGCTGTTTTAGTTGAGCATCACCTTCTACTATATTGTTGCCACCCTTCAATTGGAAAATATGAGTTTTTCTATGCCTACCATTAATCAATCTTGCGCTTGGGCATGGTATATTCATTCATCTGAGATAGCTCTCGATGACGACCCGCTCGCGGCGCGAAGCGAAAGCTGGGGGAAGCATGGGCTTGTAGCTGCCATGGTGTGAGTATGTGCCATCCCAGCACAGCTTGTTCCACCAGGCCAGCTCGCCGCTCACCTCCACGGCCTTGTCTGGTTGTTGGTGGAAGCGTGGGAGGTGGCGCAAGCTCCAGCAGCCGCGGACGTGGAGCTGCTCCCACGCAGGCGCGATCAGCATGGGGTTGTCGACGTGGAGATGCTCCAGCAGTGGCAGCTCCTGGAGCCGTATCCTCCGGAGACACGGGAGCTTGTAACCAGCAGGAGATGATGGAGGACCATTGCCATAGAAAATTGCCTTGAGGTTGTAGCAGCACAGGATGTCCAGCGTCTCAAGGCTTGGTAGCTCACAATCACGTCGAACGATGCCCTCCAACCTCGGGCAGTACTCTAAGAAGAGGTGCTTCAGTGCATTGAAATCATCACCACCACTGTAGAAATGGGTTAGACTTCTGAGACGGGAGACATGCATTTTGTAGAGGTGGTACATCCCAGTTATAACTGAAGACCTGCACCATCTGATGGCACCGTCGGAGCATGCACTCCTCTAGCTCATCGAACCTACCATAATCACCCAACATGCTAATTGATTTGGTGACTCTCAGAAGATACTCCAGACCATCGGGATACCGATCAGCAGCTGAGATCTCCACGTGACGCTTGGTCACCCGAAAGGGAGATACGTTATCCATTGACACCATAGAGACTCCGTCTGTAAGATACAGACGGTTTACATCAGCGTAAGCTGGTGGTGCCATCTGAACCTTGTTGATCATCACCATGTCCTCTTCATCCTTTAACTTGCTGCTTGTGGACTTGCATGATGTAACTCGAACATAGAAAGTTGTCAAAAGTTCCCCAACCCTTACTGAATTCATGGTGTCATAACCGAAGCTATAAAACAATCTGGAATCACTTATGCACACCTGAGCACCTTGTGGATGATCCGAATGATTAATGGTTCTGTTTGAGCACTGATCCAAGCAAAACACATCCGGGAGTCTCTGCAGCTTATGCCAAGGAAATCGTCTCAGGGAAGGAACACCCAAGAGAAGCAATTTTCTAAGCTGTGGCAGATTAGGGATGCTGTCTGGGAGCTCCTTGGTAGCCGTAGCAGATAGATCAAGCTCCTCCAAAGCACCAACCTCCTTAATGTCAACAAACTCCAACTTTCTACATCCACGCAAGGACAGTCGCCTCAACAACAAGTTCTTGTTCTCAATTAGCTTCAGTGATCGAAGATTATTCATCTCTTCAAATATCTCCATAGGAAAATATTTTATTTGAGTCCCTGTGAGCTCGAGTTTTGTTAGACTAGACAAAGCACCAACGGAAGGTGGCAATTCCTCAAGGTTGGAGCACTTGACAAGCAAGAGCTCTTGCAGATTAGGCATGCTACAGAAGAAGTCGTTGTGGAATGTGTTTATATTTGAGTAGGAAAGATCAAAGCAGAGCAAGTTGAGATTTTTGCTGCTATTGATTTCATTGAGAGTAATTTCAGTGTTGGGGAAGCTGAATGGACTCGTGAGGTTAAAGCAGCCCCTAAGGGAAAGGTACTGGAGTTCTTGGAGGTAGCAGATTGATGAAGTGATTTTAGTGGAGTGTAGGAGAGATCAAGAGCATGAAGACAGGGGAGTTTGGCAAAGAAATGATCGGATTCAAGCTTCATGAGCAACCTTGATTGCTGTGAGCAATGCCTTAAAATGAGTGTTGTTGGGTCACTAGCTCCGTAGCTCAACCATCCTTGGTCTCCCACATGTGAGATCCACTGCATGTGTTCCAACCTAGGATGGTCTCCGTCGCAAAGTTCATCGGTTGTGTGGTGCTCTGCGATGAGGTTGTGACATGCTAGGAAGTGTGCAGTAGATTTTGTGGCTTCTTCAGCTTCAGTCGTCACAGGAGGAAAGGGGATCTCCAGCAAGGAGTACTCTCGGAAAGCTTCAAGGATGAGATTTCCAACTTGGTATATATCACTGTATTTGCCATCATAACTACTGCCTGTAGTCTCCCCCGTTCTTTCTGTGTCGATGACATGGATGCCTTGTGCAGACCACTGGCGTATCAGCTCATCTGAATGTCGGCTAATGCAGCAGATCTCTTCTGGCCTCCATCTCCATGAGGCGATGAACAGTGGGGGGGAAAGGAGCATGGTGACGTAGTGAAAGCACCGGACTGCCACGAGGTGCCAATATTGCTCGTCTTTGTGGGCGACCGCAGCCAAGATGTACTTGGCCGCTTGATGCAGTGAGTAGAGAGTAAGAATCACCATATCATCCCCACTAAAAGATTCGATTAGCCAAGTATAATCTGCTGGCTGGCTCCTTCGGTACACATCTTGAGTGGTGGTGGATACGCACCAAACAGAGCCTTTCCACTCAGGGGCAGGAAAGCATAAGCCCTCTGTTAAAGCATTAAGGTTGATGGGCTCGCCGAGGTTCTCGACCACCAGCAGGTACTTCTTCATCAATAGCTTTTGGATTAGCTTTTGGATTATTTGAGGTACTGCAGATGATCTTGAAAGCTTATGCCGTAAGGACGATGAACCTGTCGTCATCCTCTTCCAAGAGCCTGTCATCCTCTTCCAAGAGCCTGTCGTATTCTTGGTCGAGTAGCCCGAGCTGCTCCGCCACATTGAAGTGCAGCTTGTCATTAATGCTCAGCCTCGTTCCTGCCAGCTGTGCTGCTGCTCGCTTCATGTCCACCTCTATCACGTGGTCTTAGGGGCCATATCTCTTGATCTTTACGTCCCGAGTGATGCTTGAGATAGCTCGTGTGAAACATGCTGTGGATCCGACCCCAACATTCCACATCACCCAATTAAAGCCATCGAGTTTTTGCTCAAAGTCTCGATATGCAGGGTTCTTGAGATATCCATCCAGCCTGGCCGCACAAATAGAAAAAAAGGACCGGTTAAGTGCATGATCAAACAACTTTCGCTCTCGACGTATGCAGGGTCAGTAACTACGTACTTAGCTATCCTCTTTTTTTACACTCTCTTTTCTTTGCCATTATCACGTGGAGTCCTACATATAGTTTGCTTCTTGTTAATTAGCGAGAAATTTCTACTCCACGTGGAGTACGATTTTCAACACTCTGTGTGAAGACAAGTAATAAACACTTGGGCTGAAGTCGATACTAGATGTTCTTGTTCCTGAACATACAAAATCACCTTTTTTGCGCATGTTAATTTTATGGACAAATCTATTTCATGTTAATAATATTTCCGAGTGAAAATGCTCCCGTTGGTAGTAGGCATGCGAAAGATAAAGAAATTATTTTCCCAGTATCGTGTTATTCTTTTCTCTTAAAAACAGTAGAGAGAGTATATAGAGAGATCATTTCCCAGCAACTCCATCCTGAAAATATGGTAAGCAGAATATCTCACTCTGACTAAGGGTTGCATCATTTGTTTTACCTTGTGATATGTCATAAAAAAATTTATGATACCTTAAATTTCAAAATAGAGAGAGTATATAGAGAGATCACTTTCATAAAGTGCGAATAACAGAAGCTTTCTGTAAATTTAAAGAAAATATAGAAATATGTTAAAGATAACATACCAGAAGTTGATACTTCGTAAACGATCACGCCATAAATGCAATGTCTCGGTGTCAACAGAAAATGATGATGCCATGACTTAAGTTTATTTAGTAGAGGACCAAATTTCTCAGTTAACAATACCTGTGAGCAACAAAAGTATTTGCATGAGCTTATTAACACGAAAAGATGGCTAAAAGGACTCAAATGCCCATATAATACCAGGAATACTAGTCTATCAACCCGTGCTCTCGCACGGGCTAAAATTTTAAATGATGTACTATTAATATATTTTATTTGATTAATAAAAAAATTACTTATACTAAATTGTGGTTGATTTACCACGTACTTATACTAAAAGGACATCGCTATAGATTTTGTGGCTGGTTTACCACGTACTCCTAAAGGGAGGGATGCTATTTGGGTTGTTGTAGATCGCCTGAGTAAGGTAGCTCATTTTATTCCTTACCGTTCTACAAATTCAGCAAGTGACTTAGCTCCAATCTATATGCGTGGAATTGTGAGACTTCATGGGGTGCCAAAAACCATTGTTTCTGATAGAGATGCTAAATTTGTTTCCAAGTTCTGGGAGAGCTTGCAGAGTGCCTTGGGAACTAATGTGATACTTAGCATTGCTTATCATCCTCAAACGGATGGTCAATCCGAGCGTACAATTCAAACTTTTGAGGATATGCTAAGGTCATGTGTTCTGTCATGGAAAGGAAGCTGGGAGGAGCATTTGCCTCTTGTGGAGTTCGCTTATAACAATAGTTACCATGCTAGCATTCGTTGTGCACCTTTTGATGCCCTTTACGGAAGGAAGTGCAGGTCACCACTTTGTTGGGAAGCAGTAGGTGAAAAGGTAGCTCTCGGACCAGATTGGGTTCTAAGGATGACTGAGCGTGTCGCTGAAATTTGGCAACAAATGCTAGCTGCACAGAGCAAGCATAAAAGCTATGCTGATGTTAGGAGGCGAGACCTGGAGTTTCAGGTTGGGGATCAAGTACTTTTGAAGGTTTCTCCTAATAAAGGTGTAGTGAGATTTGGGGTTAAAGGAAAGCTTAGCTCAAGGTATATTGGTCCTTTTCCAATATTGGAACGTGTTGGAAAGTTGGCTTACGGATTGGAGCTACCCAATTCTATGAGAGGTGTGCATAATGTATTTCATGTTTCCATGCTGAGAAAATACCTACGGGACCCAGAGCAACATATGACCTTGGAACCAGAAACCATCAAGGAAGACTTGACCTTTGAGGCACGTCCTGTAAGAATTTTAGAGGAGGTTGATAAAGTCTTGCGATGAAGGACGCTCAAGTATCTGAAGGTTCTTTGGACTAATCAGACAGAGTGGGAAGCGACTTGGGAGCTCGAGTCGAGAATGCAGTAGGGCTCCTTTCCGGCTCCTTCGGAGAAGCTGTACCAAATGTTTTGTACGAGGAGACGTTTTTCAGTGAAAAACAGACGAGCCGGAGCTATTTTAGAGGAGCCCTCCTCATGAGGAGCCCTGCCAAACACCCCCTAAGTTGGTTCTACCATTTTTCTTGTGTGAAAAAAATCATGATAGAACTACCATATATTGTATTTAGAGAGTGATGTAGGGTCTATTTCATTCAGTTGTAGGCTAAGAAAAAACTGCTGTGAGCTATGAAAAAGCTATTGTGAGTTGCGCTGTGAAAAAGATATAGGTTGTTTGATTGAAATAACTATAAAACCTACTGTCGCGAGGTCAAAACCGCGGTAAGTATTGTTATTTGTCGGGTATCACAGAGTGTGAGGTCTCCTGTGGCTCGGGTAAACTCAAGAACATAAAGAACTTAAAGATCACATGGGGGACACAGAGGTTTATCCCGGTTTGGGCTATCGGGGCCCTATGTCCAGCAGTTTGATGATCTTTGTATTCAAGAGCACCCAAATCGGAGGGTTACAACAGAATATAAGAGAGAGATTTGGCAGGGGATCGCTTGGTGCAGATCCTAGGCTCGTCGACGGTGAGGTCTCTTGATGAGGAAATCACTCCTTCGGATGCACCCACTGATCCCCCAAACAATATGCAAGGTCTAATGACCCGAACTCGAATGCGCCAGCTAAATATAGAGGTGAGCTCGTTCTTAAGCGATCATTTTCATACTTTTGCCAATAGACTACAACCTAATGATGTTATATTTCTTAGGAACATTGGAGAGGGCCATGAGGAACTTGGAGGAAGAGAAGGAGGCAAAGATAACCAGCAAAGACGTCCAACACAAGCTGGAGGCCTAGTCCAACATGAATTTGAGTCTGCCTTGGCCTCCAGGACCAGTCTATCATAAACTGGTCACTCAGGACGCGTCGGGACTCCGTTTTCGACAATCCACATATGGATGGAAAGATAATTTCATAAGGAAATCAATGGAAGTGATCCCATGTCAAAATCCCTTCAGAATCAATGGGATTCATTGAAACAATTCAGCATCTAGAATCTATCAGGGTGTTGCGTCACCATATTTGGTCCAATGGGCCGTGTATCATCTTTGAGCCTGTTAGGGGGGGCGCGTCTAGGGCAGGCGACGACCCTAAGACCATTATAATCATATGCCACCGCCATCGTTAGGTTTTGGGTTTTGCTTAGATCATTCTGTCCATTGACAATAGCCGTTCATCGGTTTGTGAGACCCCACTTTGAGAACTTAATCATACAATCTACAGTTTGTCCTAGACTTTGAGCTGCGTACTTTCAAGTTTTTGCTTGTGTTATTCGTTTCGCAGGCAGGGATTAGCCTTCTTGGCAAGATCGACCGGATTGGTGACACGGTTGATAACCAGAGGAGTTGTGGAGCTAAGGTTGCAGGGTTTGGGTCTTTCGATCTAAAGCCGGATCGGTGTGTCGTGTTACGCCTAAAACGATAGTTATCATCAACCTGACAGAAGATCAAAAATCACATCCCCATCATCTCCCCCTCGTCGGAGAGGAGGAAGACGATGGAAAGGGTGGTGGAGCTCTCGATACTCCTCTCGGAGTGGATCTGCTCTCTGTGTAGAGCTCGAGCTGTTCGGTGGAGAGGACTCGAATGATCTGTTCTGAATCCTTCCCCTCTATAGGATCTGACCTCCTCTTATATATTGAGGTAGGTTGGATTCATGGCACTTTGAGGGTCTAGTGTTTGGTCTATGTGCGTCAGAGTCCACGAGGGGCTTGCATTTTGACCGTGAGGATTTGTCGACTTGGACTAGCCTCCACCAGGTGCACCTTCTAGAGTCTTCTTTGGTAGCGAAGGTGTCTGGCTTGAGGGGCTACCGAGCGGGCCTGAGGGCCCCAGAAGCTAGCAGAGGGGGTTTGTCCCTTTGTGTCATGCCTCGTACGTGACCCTGTCGGAGGAGAGGTTGACAATGATGCGCCTGCGGTGCGGCGTCGGTGAGCCCCTGGGCCTTGGGTGCTCAGAGTGCTTGCTTCCAGCCCGGGCCTTGTCTTGCACTTGAGGCTGGGGCCAAGGATCGGGTTCAAGCTCCCGTTGATCGAGAGGCTACAGCTCGGGCGAGCCTCCGACCCCCAAGCAGAAGGGGGGTACGTGCTCAGGCTCGGCCCAGTCCTTAGCCGGAGGGTGCGTGCGAGCGCACCTGAGGGGTGTAGCCCCTGAGAGGTCCTGGAGGGATCGGTCGGGGGTCCTTCGGTCGGGAACCTCTTACCCAGGGAGTTACATAGCCCTATGTTATGACCTCATCACCTACCACCATCTCTTTAACTCCCCTAAAATAGCTATAAAACGTCTCTCTATTCCCACCCACTTGGAAAAGCTGAAAGACAGAAGTAGAGTCCAAGGTGCTACGAAAATTATACTACACGAAAGCAGGTGCTTCTAGAAAATAGCTCTGGTTGTACTCATTTGGCTGGCTTTTTGCTTTTTGGTAGCAAAAGCACTTTTTAGTAGCTGAACCAAACATAGTTGTCGTAGTCTTTCTGTTAGAGCATGTTCAAAAGGCTTTGTCAAACTCACTCTCTAAATCATCAATTAAGGAATCATTTGAATAAAAGTTACTCTCTATATCTTTCCACCCTCTAGTAGCATCTCTATATTTTGTCTACACTCTAGAGAGCTAACTCCATTCTCTATCTTTTGCTAGTGAGAAATCTAGAATAGATGATGGCAACATTTGGAGATATAATTAAAGGTGTTGTACATTGGAGGGCATTTTTTCACCAAAACCTCTATTATAAGGATTTTTTTGAAATCGTGCTATAGCACGTGCTTCATTAAGTGGAATTGGGAAACAATACAAGCTCCATAGCCTTCGTCACGGCGAGATGCCGTTTGGGAATAGGGTCGCACACTGGACACAGATCACAGCCAGGCGGTGGAGACTAACAGCTGTACTAACTAAGTAACGATTGGCGCGACATTGCCTCTCGGAGTTGGCCGCGTGGGTCAAGTCTCCTAAGCGGTGAGCGACGCCAGACTCCCATACCCGGATATAATGAGGCTCTTGGTTTCTTGGAGTTCCTTGTAGTGGAGAGTTAGAAGTGTGGTTTTGGAGAGTGAAAAAGATGGAGAGTGATTTAGAAAGTCTATTGCACTTTTTTTTTGTTTTCTACCTTTATGATAAAGAGCCATGTGATGGGAGAGTCTCTTGGAGATGCTATTACAAGTTTTAAAAGGTACAATTAAGAAAATTATTTTGGTCTATGTCAAAAGTATAAATTAAATATTAGTATCTACTCCTATCCTACTAATATATATAATATCCAAGCATTAACAAATTATCTCAAATTATAAGGATTCTAAGTGAATTAACTCGCGCATAGTATTTATTAACGTCCCATGCCTCACTCACATGAGTACAGATCTTTAATGTCTATCGTGATCCAACTCCATGCTCAAAATATGGTAAGCAGAATATCTCACTCTGACTAAGGGTTGCATCATTTGTTTTACCTCGTGATATGTCATAAAAAAATTTTATGATAGCTTAAATTTCAAAATAGAGAGAGTATATAGAGAGATCAAGCTAGCGTTCATAAAGTGCGAATAACTGAAGCTCGCTGTAAGTTTAAAGACAACATAAAAATATGTTAAAGATACATACCAGAAGCTGATACTTCGTAAACGATCGCGCCATTCATGCAATGTCTCAGTGTCAACAGAAAATGATGATGCCATGACTTAAGTTTGATTAGTAGACGACTAAACTTCTCGGTTAACAAAACCTGTGAGCAACAAAAGTATTTGCCGCAGCTTATAACGTGAAAAGATGGCTAAAAAGGAAATAAAAATAAAAGTAAATTCCACTAGCGGTTGTTGAACCTGTCCCGAGTTCTTATCTAGGTCCCAGTACTTTCGAATTGCACATTCAGTTCCCTAAACTTGTCCCGAATTCTCATCCAAGTCACAATACTTTTAAATTGCACATTCAACTCTCTAAACTTGTCTTAGGTTCTCACCATGGTTCCGATACTTCCAAAATACACACTCAACTTCCTAAACTTGTATTACTATCTATACCATCCTGGTACATCCCCTTCCCCACAATACATGGCATATGCCCACCACACTCGTGCAAACACACCCCGCTGCACCGCATTCGTCCACCCATAGTGGTGTAGCGCTCAAGGGTCGAGATGTGTGGCAAGAGCTTAGGAAGGATGTGCAGACCTAGCTTCCTAGGACCTGCTACGCCACTTGGCCACCCATGCCATGCTTGCCCTACTGCACGTCCAAGCCAAGCCTTCTCTGTCGCAGTCTTCCTCGATTTCACTTTTTTGACTCGTTCCTCCTCCATCTCACCGTGGTGTCAGCCCCTGCCTTGCGGCCATTGCATTCAACACCACCACTGCCACCACCTCGTCCACACTCCTTCCTCTCCCTCAACTTGTATGAACTCATGCTCATTCTCGCCATCTCCTCGCACTCGGTTTCTCACTCTCCTAGTCTTCCTCACCTCCCTCGTCAACAACAGGGCCATCGCTACAGTGCCATTGTAACATGCGGCATGGCGGCGAGGTTGGGCATGGCATGGCCCACTGCACCGACGATACAACATAGGCCGTCGTGGGGTAGTAGGGTGAGCATGGTGCAACTCCACATGGCTAGTGGGTAAGGCGGGCATGTGTGGTGTAGCGGATGTGAGGATGGTAGTGCAGGGGTGGATGAACCATAATGGTAAAATAATACAACTTTAGGGGCATGAGTGTGCAATTTCCAAGTACCATGACCGGGATGAGAATCGGGACGAGTTTAGGTAGTTGGGTGTGCAATTTGAATGTACTGGAACCGTGTGCATATGTAATTTCCAATAATTATTTGACTTTTTAGCCAATGATTATATAGATAAATTTGTTTTTTTTTGCAATACATATGCGCATGTACTGGAAGCCGTATGCTGGGCATACCTGGCATACCCCTCTAGATCCAATATGGCCCCACATTGACGCATCCAGAATGTAAGATACATAATCAGCTCCACATTTTGACCTGTAAAAAAACACAAAAACATTTTTATGTCTACGTAGTAGCATTATGACTAATTGTGTTGCTTCATATATATGATTTCCTTGCGACAAACTAATTCTACTTACTAATATGGTGTTGTAGACCACATAATAGAAAAGGGGGAAGAACCAGTTATGACCAGAGGTTAAATTTTTCAGTACGGGCAAATATAGATCAATTGCCCTATAAATTACTTTTCAAAGAGATAACATCACCACTGATAGGAGCAAGATGCTACTTTACTAATTGATTGAAATTTGACAAAATGTCCAAGCGAAATCATTAGCCTATATCAAGTTACCTTCTAAGTCTTTAACAATATCTCGTCATAATTGTTTTGAAATTTTTGTATGAGTTTAGTTAAAATTAATGTTAATCAAGAGCCCTTCAAAAAATTAATGTTAATCACTGATGTAGTTATTTTTACCTCTGCTTTTGCCAATGGGGTCGTTGTTTTTGGTAAAATTGCCAGGAATAACTTCGTGTGCTATGACGTCACACAATTCCTTCTCCGAAAAATCAATTCTTAAGGCTGAAGGTTGCCACTATATATGTTTTCTCCAGAAGCACTCGCTTCTTTGTGACCCTGAGAAAACACGAGCAGCTCACACAGCCATTACATTACTCGGATTTTCTGAGCATTGGTAATAATGAAACAAGGAAGAAGGATATTATTACCTCGTGCTAGAATCGATGATGTTATGTGGATGAAAATCAATTACTCAGATGACTTGGGGGGATTCAGTTTGAAGGAGCTTGTACCATATGTTTGTTTTTGGTATATCCATTTATCTGTTACTAGAAGAAGCAATTACTTGCTAGACATCAAGTACGAAATCATCAAACAGACAAAAAAAAGTCAATACTATAAGAAGAGTCTAAGTGGTAGCATAAAAGAACGGCAGAAAACGAAGATTTTTTTTTTTTTTTCCAGTTGAAAACTAAGAAAGAAGAACAGGACCTCAAAACAAGATCTGGAAGAAAGCTAATGGGAAACAATATATTTGCAAGAAATATGGTAATTCTTTGTTTTCGTTAATGGATTGAGAAAAAAACAGATGAAACATAACGGTATATGAAGCAGTGAATGAAAGCCAATGGGAAACAAGAGAATGAAAAACAAATTGTTGTTTGGTGGTGGTGGGAGGATTTGTGGAGGATAGATGGATTTTCTTATAGTATATTAGTCACTCACTCAGTTCGGAACCTGAACGCAAGAGATTCAGAATGGAAATGAGTGAACAAGAAGGGGTAGCTGGGAAGAGGGACGGCACTGCAGTACTCTCGCTTATATACACCAAAAGAGGGACACTATTCTCTGGTTATGATTATGACAACACGCAGAGGTGAAAGGATGCATCTCTCTGAAATCTAGTAAATATTAAAGCTGAGAATACTTTAGGAATGGATCTTACAATGTCCAAAGAAAAAAAAGGTAACTTGCAGGTTTATAAAGAACAAAAGTATCTCAGGATGGAGTGACAATCGTTCCAAGGCACAATGGCATGGCTTGATAAAGCACACAAGTAGAGCAATCGAAGACTGTAGTCGTAATATTTTCTTTGTTGTTGCGGTAATTCACAATTTATCTAAAGGACTGAGCCTGATTGAAACAAGAACCCTTTCATCAGCATGGCTAAAGTGTTGTTATGTTCATGCACACGGTTGGACCAACTTGTTATAACATTATTTTTTGAATGAACTTGGTATAACATTGGCAAATCCTTTAGAGACATAGCTCGAATCCTTCATTCCATTGGAAAATTCGCTCGTAACCTCTTGCAAAAAATAGTCTCTAAAAAATGTTCAAACAGTAAGTAGTGTTTACTTGTTTGTCTGGTAACTTCCCTATAAGATTTTATCAAAAAAAAAAAAACTTCCCTGTAAGATCAAGTGTAACACGCTAGAATTTGCATTCCTTTGAAATAGCCTAAATTGATTTAATAATGCAATTATGTGAGCATTCCAATGTCGGGAAATAATGATTTTTGCCACTCACTTGGTTAGGACAATGCAAGAGATTTACGCAGTGTTCAGCTGGCTGATTTTCGGCTGATGCCGATGCTGCTGCTGATTTGTTGTGAGAGAAAAATATTGTTCTATGACTGAAAAGTAATGCTGATTTTGACTGATAAGCTTAGCTGGGAAACGAGTGAACAAGAAGGGGCTGGTGGCAGGCAGCAAAACGGCTAGCTGAGAAGAGGGAATCATCTGTCCGCCGAAGTACTCTCTTATATATAGTAAGGGAGAGCAATATTCTCTGTGTACCACAGCACACGAAGGAGAAAAGATGCATCTCTCTGAAGTCTGAAAGCTAAAGACTAAACCTGAGAATACTATATGCTATCTCCTCATATATGAATTCAAGTATATATATCCAATTTGTATGGCTCATCAATGAGAAACTTCTCTTAAAATTCTCGTAGAGCTGAGAGTACTCTCTTTCTCTTACAGAGGGACAATATTCTCTGGTTAGTGAAGGAACGTATCGTACCATGCATGTTCAAAGAAGAAAAAGGAAACCTGCTGGTTTGAAGAACAAAGGGCATCTCAGGATGGAGTGACAATCGTGCCAAGGCATCTCAGGATGGAGTGCCAAAGCATTGACAAATCCTTCTGAGATAGTTGGAGTCCTTCACTCTGTTGGAACATTCTCTGGTAATAACCTCTTGGAAAAAAATATCTCTCAAAATGCTCAAAGAGTAGAAGTGATTAATTGTTTTTCAGGTATCGTTCCTGTAAGATCAATTTTCAGCAGCCAGAGCTTGGCATGCCTAAAATTTAACCTACATTTATTTTTCTCTAATTAAGTACTGGTCCAGCCATCAGTAGTAAAAAAATGGCTCCAAGCCTCTAACTTCTTTACATGAAAGGGAAAGACAAAAAAAAATTAACATCTCATCATTCGGGCCTCGTCTGACTTGTTTCCTTCTGAATATGTAGATATATAGCATTCATGGCACTACAGAATTATATTTTCTGTCAAATTTCATTTTAGGGATTTTATTCAAAGGAAGGGGCAACATTGTTGCTACGGCTGAACACGGTATGGGAATTTTGGATCAGAATAGTGTTTACATGGCATCGTTGGTTTCTAATTCCTTGTGTATTTGGCATCAAAACTAGACTTTCATTCAATCCAATCGAGTACATGCTATGTGCATGCACATCTGACTTCAGTTATATCCAATACAAATGGTTCATCATTGATGACTTCATCGTTGTTACTTAATTTTGCTATCGTCCCCGGCCTTCTCCTTGGCTGCTTGATGTCCTCGCCATCTCGCCTACGATGCCATCGGGCTTCGACGTCCTTGCTGGATGGGGAGGAAGGGGGCGTTGGGTGGTCCGCACCGCCGTCGGGGGCGCGCCGGTCGGGTCATGCTGGCGTCGCTGTCTACATAGGGCGGATCACGCCGCTGCCGGGATTGGTTCTGCGCTGAACGAGTAGCGCTGTCGTACGTGTACTCGTGTCTCGCCGTCTCCGGTTCGTAAACGATGAAATCTCTCCAGAAAGGGCGAAACCTCAATTACCAATATACCCTATATAATATAATTTATATTTTATAAACTCAATTAATAATTAATTAGATAGAAAATAGAAAAACGAAAGTACTTGGAAGTGTTGTGCTTTTTTTGACACGTTTTTTCTTATAAATAATAATGGAAAGCCGCCGACAATATAAGTGATTCTTTGTATTCTTTAATTGATTGCAAGAAAATTAATAAAACAAGGCAGACTAACAGTATTGGAAGCAGTTTTTTTTTGTGACTTGTACAACATCCGCTGATTAAAAGGCTCAATTGTAGGTATGAAGAACGGCCAAGAGTAATGAAGAAACAAGCTGATATTTGTTATTTTTGGGACCTGTGAAGATAGACGGACTTTTTTAGTGACTTTTACAACATCCACTAGTTAGTCACTTCTTTAATAACCTGAAAGAAAACGATAGCAAGAAAATGGGAGAACAAGAACAGCGGGAGGCAGCAAAACAAATATCAGCAGTTCAGCACGTATAACAAAAGCTGGGAAATAATAAATACTGGAACAGAGGGTGCATATTCTCTTGTTAGGACAACACGCAAAGGATGTATCTCACTGAAAGCTAAGAAGGATGAAGGAATGAATCATATCATCTTCAAAGAAGAAAAGGTAACCTGCAGGTTAAAGGAAACAGGGGATAACTTGCAATATACGTCTCATAGGGCATCTTACGATGAAGAGTAATCACCGAGCCGTGGCACATCGGTGGTATCCGCTGGCAGAATGGGAGGCTTTGAAGCAGTAGTCAGACTGTCGGAGAGTTGAGTTCTTTTCTTCACGATGCTTTGTGTTTCATTCAGAGGGAGAGGGCCTAATACTGCTACAGCACATACTTGTGCTAAACATTCCGGTTATACAGATTGGTCAGTTTAGCAGGCCAGGTAATTGTCCTTGCTTCCTTACACCTCTGTTTCAGGGCGACTGTAACAGCCTATGTTCTAATTAATTAAAGATCTTCGCTTCTAAAAAGAAAAGGTACAGCAATGGACACCCAGCAAGCATACCAATAGCAACCAAGGCAGATGGATGATCCTTGCATAAACTAACTAGGAAAAGGAAGGCGTTGCTTGCGGCAGGCGCGAGTATTATGCTGGAACACGAGGATAAGATGGCTAGGTTATCTTTGTCAAAGCTAAAGGTGACTAGTGTTCCCTCAAAAAAAAGTGATTAGTGTTCAATGAATCATGCACGTTTAAAGCATACAGGGAAAACATGCCATGTTCTTGTGAAAAGACAACTCACATTGGATTGATAACTGCACCACGCATGGCACATCTCAAAGTACACGAACAAAATGATAGTAGTGTAGTGCATGTATGGCTTCAGTGGCATTTCATTAGTATATAAATGATTATTGAACACGACTCCTATTTCTAATAGAGACGGAGGATATAAGAAACCACCGGTAAGTATGGTGAGGAGCACGGCAACTACAAACCGCCATGTAAATATATTTTCAGCGATGGTTCTGTTAAGTAAACCGTTACTCAAAATATACCTATTTTCAGAGATAGTCGGCTTAAAAAACCGCCTCTGAAAATAAGATTTTCAAGGATAGCGGCTTATGTCAACCGTCTATCAAAATAGGTGATTTCTAGGGACAGTTTTGTTAAGTACACCATCCCTAGAAATCGATTTTCAAGGGCGATCGATAAAGTCAACCATTCTTAAAAATAGCTGCGGTGCAAATAAATTCATATCTTTTTCAAATGAACTTCGATGATGATAAAGTTTATATCAAATTTGTGTAGCCCGACGAGTTCTAAAACTTTTAGTTGTAAAATTTTAGTTTGAGATCCTTTACGGTTCCAGATATATAAATTAAGTTCCCAGATTTTGAATTTCAAATTTTTAAATTCTTCAAATAACCTTGGATAAAGACACGCTCTATATCAAAGTTGTAATTCTCGACGAGATCTAAAACGGTGTGACCATGCTTTACTTCCACCATAATTCCACATGGAGCTAACTAAAAGAATACCGGCTCGGTATTTGAAGCACGAATCAAGCACCAACAAGTTCAACAACACGTATAAAGCACACGCACACATATAATAATTGAGAGAATTTTGTATTTGGCACTGAAACAAATCACTCTTCGGCACTGGAAATTTTAAACTTCCTTATTTAGCATCAACTTAAAAATTCCTTCCGTATATGGCACTTCCGTCCATTTGATGCAGTAACGGTGTCAAGTGCCACCTAAAATGACATATATGTCCTTCTATGTACCAGCAACATGTAGTGCCAGATAGGAAAAGAATAAATGAACATAATGTCAAATAAGGAAAGCACAAATATCATAAATATACTTGTGAATGAAACATAGCATTTTGATAATTGAAGAGTAGCAATAATAATCAATAAATTTGATGCACAAACTTCACAAATCTGACCATATTGTCGACATACTTAAAAAACAAAAAAAAAATGTAACCACACGAATTCCTGCTGCTACTACGGTGCTTGCGAAATTCAGCAGATTGGTTGTTTAACTGATCACTAACATATTTGAGCTACTCCTTCAATATGCGCTTAGGCAATTCTGAAAATTTCAATTTCTTTGGTAAACTCGATTGGGTCAATGTCATGTGATTTTTATGATAAGGTGGTCTGATTCTTTGTTCCAGAGGGCGAAGCCGGATATTTCTTTCCATTATATATGTCGGACAATTGTAAGTAGTAGCACACCCGGAGGTGAGCTACAATTCTTTTTTATCTGCTGCAGAAACTACTGTTACAGAGAAAAGTATAGAGCCAGATCCACTATTGTTTACCTTTCAAAAAAAAAAAACCAATAATGTGTTCATGTACAATTTACGTAACTGAACTGACGAACCATTTGGTGACACTGCTATTGGTTACAAAGTACTAACCTATTAATCTCTGGTGTTGACCTTCCTACAGAAAGCTAGGTGATCTCTTGAATCAATCCAGATGGAGGCATGGAATTCTCTTTTCTGCTGACACAATGTTGAAGCAGTGGGTCAATGTCACCCGCAGTGACTTTGGTAACCTATAAGCTCTGCTCATATTGTGAGGTTTTCTTGGATGTTCAGGAACGAGCCGCAGATGTTCCCGCCAAGATTTGTGGGAACACAGGTGTTTACATTTTTTTTTAAAGTATGCTGATAATGTGGTTAGATTTGTGAAGCTTTCGCATCAAATTTATTGATTATTATTGCCACTCTTCAATTATCAAAATGATATGTTTCATTCACAAGTATATTTCTGATATTTGTGCTTTTCTTATTTGACATTATGTCCATTTATTCTTTTCTATCTGATACTACATGTTGCTGATACATAGAAGGGTATATATGTCATTTTAGGTGGCACTTGACACCGTTACTACATCAAATGGACGGAAGTACCATATACGGAAGAAATTTTAAATTGATGCTAGATAAGAAAGTTCCAAATTTCCAGTGCAAATACGGAAGAGTGATTTGTTTTAGTGCTAAATACAGAATTCTCCCATAATAATTTAGCATGTGGAGGTGGAGACAGAGCTGTCACTGCAAGACTATATATCGTACTTGTAGCAAGCAAACTTATTACTATAGTGTACATCACCTTCACACGGCAAGCAAGGTCACTGTAGAAAAATGAAGAAATCTCATAACACACGATGCAATATGTAACGCAGTGGAATCTGGTTCAGCTGCCACCGCGGGATGCGCTGTCCTTCAGGAAGGCCGGTCGATGCACCAGCGAGACAAACCAAACCTTATTATTTTGAAAAACAAATACCATAGGTATGGGTATGGTACGTGTACTTGCACACCGAGAGCGACGAACTAGTGACACATGGAACCAATCAAATCTTGGAAGACGCGCACACGTTGGTGGAACTGAAGATGCTGGCAGACAAGGTGATAGAGTGGGTGACTCCAACTCCGGATGCTAGCTGCTGTGGAATGGACAAAATAAATAAATCTGATAATAAATATTGGAAGTTGATCGGGTGGATATATGATAGGTAACGATGGAAACTGAAATCATATGACGGACGTACCGATTAACTAGATGCATGATCGATCGAGCTTGCGCTTGGGCATTGGTAGCTCATTCATTCATCTGAGGTACACTACTACAATAAGTATTTATAGGGGGCGGCTGGTGATGGTTTGTAGAGATGGGTGCGCTGGTGATGGTTTGTAGAGACGGGTGCGCTGGTGATGGTTTGTAGAGGCGGCTCGGTCAGCCGTCCCTACCATACCGTCTCTACAAATTATGCATTTGTATGGGCGGTTCCCAGACCGTCCTTACAGATCGATTTGTAGATTATCAGCCACCCCTACAAATCGATTATCAGCCGCCCCTACAAATTGATTTGTACGGACAGTCCTACAAAATTGATTTGTAGGGGCGGCCGTAGTACCAGTCGCCCCTATAATACTTGTTTGTAAGAGTGGTTCAGTTTAAAACCGCCCTACAGTACATTTTTTCAAAAAAAAATCAAATTCGACCGGAACATATATATATATATATATAATATATATAATTTAAATCTGACCACAAGCACAAGAGCATTATATAAACTACCATTACAAGTTCAATTCATAAGAATATATACAATCCATCATTAAATAGATATAATTCACAAGTCTAATTCGTTTTACAAGTCCAAACCGTCCCATAAGATCAGACCAATGTCAAATTCCATATACATTGTTATCAACGGCCTACAGCTAGCCTTTCAGTCTCATAAAGATGTTGGTACTGAGGATTTCTACCTAAGTCAGAATCTCAGTCATGGTAGGTGCCTTTAACGTGTACAATCTGGTTCAATATGAAGTTGCAAAGGTCGCCGACGAGCTCTAACAGTTGGTCATCCTTGTATAGGTCTCTTTTTATTTCTTTCTCTTCTTTCCACTACAAGAGAACAAGTTTTGGTTTAGTATTTTATATCATGTGCGAAGTTTTTATACTACGGGTGAAGAGGTTCAAACTTACCCTTAAGGGGTGTCTCATGTAGGCACCGGTGTTACTCATCATAGAACATACATAGTATCCACAATGTATACTATCAGGCTTATATTTGGGGCACTGTGTGTTTTGCATATGAAAATGTTAAGTAATGATTTTGACAGCCATGTAATAGAGTACTAAAGTAAGATACACTTACTACACATAGTGTTTTTATAGCCACCATTTCCTTCCTTACAGGATCATGCCTTCCGCGACGTTCATCGACATAGAATCTGAATGCCCTGTTCAAATTATTTTACCAAATGCACCTACGAAGTAACGGGCGGAGGCGAAGAAGCGCGCGGCGGGACAACCTCCATGCCCTCTTCAGAACTTGAGCACAGCCCACCGAGAATATCGGGCATAGGGTTGGCGGCGCT
Organism: Miscanthus lutarioriparius; assembly: GCA_904845875.1. Lineage (NCBI taxonomy): Eukaryota > Viridiplantae > Streptophyta > Magnoliopsida > Poales > Poaceae > Miscanthus > Miscanthus lutarioriparius. Next base: position 46,223,317 of record CAJGYO010000012.1, read on the forward strand.
GGCTTCCGGCTGTTCGGCGCCGCTCGCAGCACCCTGCGGGGAGCATGCTGGTGCAACATCGGTTTCCGGCAGCCCTGCACCCCCTGCAGCGCCATGCAACGAGCTCGGCGGGACGGCTACAGCCCCGCTACCTTCGCCGCTCGCCACCCGCGTGTCCCTTGGGGCCGAAGAACTTTGGGCATCTTCACTGCTGGCCGAAGAAGCACCCGCGTTGTCGGCCGAAGACGCGGCCGGCGCGATCACCAGAGCACTGGATTTCTTCTTTTTCGTAGGCGCCTGGGCAACAGCGGCGCCCTTCCTCTTCTTGGACTCGGCCTCCGTCGTAACATTAGCATTCTTCGCGGAGGTCTTCTTCTTCTTCTTGTCAATTAAGGCAATAACCTCCGCGGGAACCTCACGCTCCCGGTAGACGATCCCGAGCTCCTCAAAAACTCGATTGAGCCGCGGCATGATGCCGAACACGGCTCTCCGAGACATGTACTCACGCTCGGAAATTTTGCCGACCAACCCGATAGCAGCTTCCTCAACCTCGGAGACGAAACTGTCCTCCGTTACGCCCTCGCCCAAAGACTGGCCGAAGCGGGGGAACGGAATCCCAGCCTCCGGCCCAAAAACGGGAATCTTCACCATTTCAAGCCTAAAGGGTGGATTGTCTCCTTTAAGGGGCCAATAGTCGGAGGCCATGATCTCCTCCACCAGATCGTGGCCCCCGGAGTAGCGGCACGCCAATGCGAAGGCCCGGTCACAGGCCTCCCTCGCCGGAGATACCGCCTCCGGCGGCTCCGCGCATGTATGTGGCGCCATAGCCTCCATCCTTGAAGTCAGTGGGTACTCCACGACCTCCACGCCATCGTCGGTGGTGCCGCGAACCCTGTAGGTCTTCACGTAAAACCACCCCTCGAGCCAGCCACGGTCCCATTTGCCCTTCTGGCAAAAAGAAATCTCCAGGCGATCTACGCCTTGGTTCCTCTTCGCCATGAAGGTACAACTACCATACTGGCAGACCACCTCCACCTCCTTGCCGCCCCGCATCTCTTTCCTCTTCTTTGGTTGTTTCTACAGCTCGTAGTAGGTGCAGAAGGTGTCCACATCTGGCTCGACGCCATAAGAAGCACACGCCCAGCAGAATTTGCTGAGCGTAAGGAAGGCCGTAGGGGTCAGATGGTGGAGCTAGACGTTGAAGGTCTCCAACACCCGACGGAGGAAGGGACCGTAAGGAAGGCAGAGGCCGCAGACGAAGAACTCCCGAAACACCACAGCATATCCCTCCACCGGCTCCGGAACAGTCTGGCCAGACGGAGGGATCCTTACCCTAGAAGGTGGAAAATACGACTCCTTCAACATCTCCGTGATCGCCTCTTCAGTAATGGAGGAGGGGCCGAAGTCCCATGACTTTATCGCCATGTCTCCAGAATCCACAGTGATCAGGTCTCCGACGGACGCGGAGACACTCCCCAAATCTTCCTCCAGCAGATTCTCAAAATCCAACGCGGACGCGGAGGCAAGCATGCACTCCTCGAAACGTGCACCCCAGCCACCTGCCCTAACACCAAGAAGGTGGCGATAGGGACCGAAGAAGGCGGGCCGACGAGTATGGGCGAAGGTGGAAGAGAGAGCCACCGCGACTGCAACCATGGAGGAATGCGCAAGCGGAAAGAAGGAACGCGCGGACGCGACTCAGGCGTGAGCAAAGAAAGCAGAGAGCGGTGTCTGGCGCTGCAAGGCAAGCAAACGAGTCATGTGGTGGGGACCCCGCCACCAACCTCGCCCTTATATAAGCCATGGACGGGCGGCTCAGCTCCCACCGAACAACGGTCATCTCCAGTCAGCCCGACTGGCGGCAACGGTCTTCCCCGGATAGTTCGCCTGAAGCCCAACGGTCATCTCCGGATAAAATGCAATGTGCGCAACGGCTAGGTTTAAACGGCCACTTCGACAAGACCAACAGCCGCGCCAGAACGGGTCAGGGGGGAACCAGCGAGGATCGGTCGAAGACATGACTGCGCGTAGTCACCGCCCCCAACCGGCGGGGATCGGTCGAAGACGTGACTGCGCGTAGTCTCCGCCCCCATGGACGTCCTTGTTTGGGGCGTTTTTTGAGCTCACGACACGCTCAGGCGGACCGTGGTCTCAAAAGGGGGGAACTGTTGTAACATGGCCACCACGGGAGGCGGAGACCCGTGCAGTCCGCAGGATACGAGGGCACCTCCGGCCAGGAGGGCGAAGGCCGCCTCACCTCCAAACTAATTAAACAACGATCTTGCCTAATTGTGTGCAGGTACTCAAGCGCGGGCGTCGGGGGACCGCGCGAGCGCGCCAGCCTGGCCCCCGCGCGGCCGAACGGAGGCCTGCGGATGATGCCTCCGACCGGACCGGCGGAGACCCGCCAGGGCGACTGCGCGCCCCTGAAGGCGGAGGCCAGCGTCGACAGCCATGGCCCCCGCGCGGCCGGGCGGAGACCCGCGGGAGATGTCTCCGACCGGCCGACGGAGAACCGCCGAGATAGCGTGGCGCCCCTGGAGATGGAGGCCCATTACTCGGAGACGGTATGGCAGGATTGCCCCGCAAACGAGAGGCTAGCGGCGTAATATTTCAGGAATGTACTGTAGCAGTTGAGGGGCATTGTAATAAATTCTGTCATGACGTAGTTGAGCCCTATAAATAGGGAACACTTGTAACCGTGCAGGGGGGGTTGGAAAATGCATTAATGAAACCCTAGCTTTTCGTGTCCTTTCCCTTACACGCCCATCGATCGTTCCTGTTAACCGAGCCTCCGCCTGAGGACAGCCGTCCACGGGCGGAGGCCCCCAGTTACCTGTCTGAAACCGCAAGTTTCAACACTTAGTTTTGTGCAAAGTCAGGACAAAAATATATTTCCTTTTTTAGTTAAATTTAGAGAAGATTGGTTTGTGACAAAAATTAAAACCACCTATATATTTTGAAGCGGAGAGAATACATGATTGCAAACCATGAAGTATGAAAATACGCTCATGATCTGGTAATGTAATGTGTACTTGTGATGATAACATTGCAGTCCTGAACCACCTCATGGAAGGTTCAAATAATTTTCTATCACCGTCCTCGCTTGTGCCGCGGAAAGAGAAAAACAAGAATAACTTTCCTTAGAAATTGATAACCCCTAGTATATTATTCTATCTGATCTAGTATTAACAGGATAAAGACAAAAATTATTTTCTTTTTTGTGATTCCGATTAAATGGCACCAATCATGAACTCTCATGTTTGCTATAAAAACAAGGAATGAGTCAAAGCGTTTTTAAGGTCAGAAAGCTTCAAGGTCAACTCTCAGTAGCACCTGTTATTTTCCAATGTGAGGATGAATAAAAGGTAACTACTAGATTCGCAATATGTCCGTACATTAGTCCAGGACAATCCGTTCCACGGACCAGCAACCTATTCGGGAGGCCGTATTGTATCATGGATTATTTACTGCTGGCTGATTTGGTGTAAGCTGTTTTAAATTATCTCGTTCTCCTGCAAACACACGTGTAAAGTTGCACAAATCACGAACCTCTTAGCTTAAAGAATTCTAATGTAGACAATTGCGTACGACATATTAGTGTATCATTTTTCCCTAGTCATCTAACCAAGTTATTATTTTAGCTCTGCGAAACTTTTAAAGCCAATTAGGCAACGCGCATTTCCGAGGTAACTATATTCAACTTTTAGATCTTATAGCGGAAAATAATATAATGCTGAAAACTACTCATTCCATCGTGAAATATAGCACATTCTTAGACAAAATAAGGGAGATGCAATAGACACATGTATCCCTCACTTAACTTCCTAATCTATTGAAATCTGATTCTGTTCTCCATAATTAAAGGAGAGACTCTTAGATTCCTCGGACAAAAACATGGCATGTGCTGAATCATATATTTCTATTTAGTAAACATTATCTTTATGTTTCTTGAGTCCCTTGTATTTCACGATGAGACAAATTTCAAATGTCAGAATGTGCTAAATAGTGAGTAGCACAATTATGAGGCATTGCGATTTGAATTTGGTGTAAGCAAGCATACTTTAGCCTTAAAAAATTTAGACGATACACATTCACTAATAGATGCATTTTCGCAAAAGTTGAGATAAAAACAATCGTTTTTTATAAAAACTCACACCAAAACAATAATCTCTAGTTGCACCGATTTTTTAGATACAAAGGAAATAAATATGACTTCGTCTCTTATCACCAAGAGAATCAGACCAGACCACTTATTGTAGCATAACTAGTAACAAAGATAAAACTCATCAAAACTTAAATCCACCGTATGTGGCCATGCGAAGAAATAAAAAAATAGCATCATAGCCGTATCGAGCAATCGACAAGCTTGGGTGATGCGCCCCATGCTGGCTTCACCATGTTGTACGGGCTCCTTTACTTTTAGATAGAGTCCAAATATTTTATGATAAATATTATTTTTATTAAAAAATTAAAAATTCTCGGTTTTATTAGTTTCATTCGCCCACATGTCTCCGATTTGAGAAGTGTAGGGGATGTTTGGTTTCCATCCGGAACCGGCAATTCACGCTATAGCGTCGCCACAATTTGTGGCGCCGAAGATAGCCACCACACGTGTGGCGAGGTTTTACACTAGCAAAATTTGTGGCTGTCCCATTTGCATGTTGAACCAAACGATAGCTTTTGCATGCATGGCGCACCACAAGTGAGGCGTGGCAACGCATGGCAGGGATCCAAACACCCCTGCAGTCGGCTAGTCGCCAAAAGCTCCGCTCCACTATTTCAGCCACCGAGCAAGGCAATATCAAATAGGCACCACCCCTTCCTCTGTCTCCCATGGTTCGCGGTCGGCCAAGCCTCCGACCCCAACTCCGCGCATCGCGGCGTGGCCACCGGACCTATTAGTATGGAACACCCATGTCCGCCTCTTGCTTTCCTCTCTCTCCGCCCCCTGTCGGTCCCTACCGCCAAGACGACGCGAACTACTTCCCCTCTCACCGCCGTGGCCCATGGGACTTGTTGTCTCCCCCAGCATTTTTTTTGAACCTCTCTCCCCCAGCATTTGCTAGTGATGGTTCGGTTCCTGAAGCTTTGACGGCTCCGGATTTCTGAACAGGGTTTGTGATCCTCTTACCCTCTTTCTTTAGTGGTTAATTGAATTGTTGGCCAGTTGAGGATTTGAGATGCTTAGGCTAGTTACTTTATCACCCCGGTTTTGGGCAACAATGAAAAAAATTGGCCGGTTGCTGTCAATGGTCTTCAGTTTCAGTGATTTCAAGGACACCATGTGAAACACAATAGATATAGAACTTCGAGACTAACAGCGGTTAATTCAATTGCTGGCCAGTTGAGGATTTGAGATGCTTAGGCTAGTTACTTTGGAGCTATTTGGTTGCTGGTCGTCACCCACCACGCTACACCTACGGCTGCCACAGGACTTGGCCAGTGTTTGGTTCTGAATCAGTTGTGGATGTCACAAGATTTTCTGGCTCATTCCTTTGTTAATCTTCATCACACCTGTGGCGGCCCTTTTCTCCGCCTAATGTTCGGCGACGCCACAAGGCATGCGGCTGGTGTTGGCTACAGACCAAACAGCCCCTTTATCACCCCGATTTTGGGCAACAATGAAAAAATTGGCTGATTACTGTCAAATGTCTTCAGTTTCAGTGATTGCAAGGAAACCATGTGAAACATAATATATCTAGAACTTCGAGACTAATATGAATATGTTTAGTCATTTCTTTAAACATTTTTTTCAAAGGACCTTTGAATCATGGAGTTCCCAAAGTTTACCGTAGAAGAGTGAAGCCCTTTTATAAGGGAAAATTAGACCTGAAACCTTACAACTACACGTTAACCCGAGGGAAACCAGTGAAAACAATTGAACAAGAGTAAAAACTATGTTGGATGAACCCAAACAACTCAAGCAGAGCAAGCAACAAATGACAGAGTCCACCTCTGGTCATCGTTGCCAAGGTCCTTGCACCACTGACCCAGCAGCTTTGACTTCCTGTGCGGACCACAACCAATACCTCTATCCAAAACCCAGGACCACCATTGACATAGCAAGAGATACCCACTTCGCGATTTTATTGCCAAGCTCCATCGCTCCATCAGCGTAGCAGCCCCGACTCCACCTCAGCCACTCTCATCATGTCAGCGGTGCATCCAAACATGGAGTGCAACTCCAAGGGAGCAACAACCACGTTGAATCTTTTGAATCACCATCCTTCATCCAAAACCACCACTGCATGACCACATGCCTAGCTTAACTAGGCTTGGAGCAATCAACATCACCGTTGAACTCCAAGGCTAGAACCAAGCTGTCGACCACCTAAGCAGTAGAAATAACCTCCTATGCAACTTGTCGTCCTTTCAAAAAATATCCTCCTATGCAACAGCTTCAAGAGGAACATGACATCTTCGATGCCACCATCACCTGTTTGAGAATCTGTGACTGGATTTTCACTGGAAGAAATAAACTGGGGGGAGGGAGCATCCGATGGTAGATTGATTAGTGTAGCTTGGGATGACAGATAATGTATGATGTAACAAGGCTGCTTAAGAAATGTAGAGGCAGAGTCCATGTTTTGAGAAGTCCTTTTGTGTGTGTTACTTTGTACTATGTGTAGTTCTTTGTAATTAGCTAAAAATGATCTTAGGTTTACTATATTCATCACCTGATTATTGAAGCACTGCAATTGAAATCATGTATGCAGATATTTTCATACATTCCAATAACCCCCTAATTACCCGGAGGTGTCATATGTATCAAGACAGCACAAATGTCTCTAGAAGTTGAGAACCCACCAGGAATAGAGACGACCAGACAGTTCAAACGACAGGACTCGCTTTATGGTGATGCAGAAAAGGTCTCCAGCTTCAAACATCATGGCTCTGAGGTCTGCTTCCCAGGCAACTTGGTTACTGTGTTAGTGTGTTGCAAATATGCACTGTCACTGACAGAAAAGTTTTACTACAATAAACCTTATGATAACACAGGGAGGCTGGTCGCGGTTGCTGCATCTTGCATTTCAGAGCGTTGGTATCATCTATGGGGATGTTGGGACATCACCACTCTATGCGATATCCAGCACCTTCCCTGATGGCATCAAGAACAATGATGACCTCCTTGGCGTCCTCTCCCTCATCCTCTACACCCTCATCCTAATACCAATGGTCAAGTACGTCTTCATTGTGCTTTATGCAGATGACAATGGAGATGGTAAGCTGATAAATCAGGAAATTTCAACCTGTCAACCTGATATAGTCACCATATGCCTACTGTTTATTCAGTACTTCACATTTAACAGCAACATATTGCTGTTCTAGGTGGCACGTTTGCTCTCTACTCACTTATATCGCGGCACGCCAAGGTAAGGCTGATACCAAACCAGCAGGCTGAGGATGCTATGGTGTCAAATTATGGCATTGAAGCACCTAGTTCACAACTGAGGAGGGCACAGTGGCTGAAGCAGAAGCTCGAGTCTAGCAAGGCAGCAAAGATTGGCCTCTTTACAATTACAATCCTTGGCACATCAATGGTGATGGGGGATGGAACCTTGACACCAGCAATTTCTGGTAACAGAAACAACATATGGAAAAGTCATAAGGACATTCATATTCAATATGCAAAATCCTAATGCGTTTCTTGTTCTTCTAGTGCTCTCTGCAGTGAGTGGGATCAGAGAGAAGGTGCCAAGCTTAACTGAAAGTATGTGAAAAAAGAGCTTCTACAAACATTGATCAGTTGGTATGCTTTTGTTCAAAATGTAAATTGTTTGCTATCATTTTTCATGTAGCGCAGGTAGTCTGGATTTCAGTGCCAATTTTGTTTGTGCTCTTCTCAGTCCAGCGCTATGGTACAGACAAGGTTGGGTATTCCTTTGCTCCGATCATCACAGTGTGGTTTTTTCTTATTGCTGGCATTGGAGTGTATAACCTCATTGTACATGAGATCAGTGTTCTTCGAGCCTTCAATCCAATGTACATAGTAGATTACTTCAGAAGAAACGGGAAGGAAGGATGGGTTTCATTAGGTGGTGTTATCTTGTGTGTCACAGGTAAACTTTTCATCAAAAAGTGCAATTGCAATGGTAGTCTATAGCCTACAATCTCAATGGTCTGTCATATGCAATAGGCACAGAAGGAATGTATGCAGACCTAAGCCATTTCAGTATCAAGGCCATTCAGGTAACAAGGACATTCACACTCATGCTCTTTGCTTCATCATGTTGATTCTCCCAACACTACATCCAATTTTACAGGAAGCAATTTTCAAGTTTGTAGAACAGAAATAACTTACAATGTTCGCTGTGTTTTCACCTACAGATCAGCTTTAGCACTATCTTATTGCCCTCAGTGGCACTGTGTTACATCGGGCAGATAGCTTATCTGAGAAAATTCCCAAAGAGTGTCGTAGACACTTTCTTTAGATCAATCCCAGGTATAACGAATTAGGCGTACAGTTTTTCTTCATGGAAATGAGAACGCATAACGAGCAAGATAAACTCTATGTTCTAATGCAGAGCTAATGTTCTGGCCAACCTTCATTATTGCCATTCTTTCGGCTATCATTGCAAGCCAAGCTATGCTGTCAGGCGCATTTGCCATCCTCTCCAAGGCTTTATCCCTTGGCTGTTTCCCCAGTGTTCAAGTGATTCATACCTCGAAGAGCTATGCGGGCTAGGTTTACATTCCTGAAGTGAACTTTTTGATGGGATTAGCAAGCATCATAGTCACGATCACCTTCAGAACCACCACCAAAATTGGCAATGCTTATGGTAAGCAACTAGAAGATCCAAAATTTGTTTTTGACACCCAGCATAGATAGAAATCACATTTATGTCATTTTATTTTGGTGATGTGCAGGGATCTGTGTTGTGATTGTGTTCTTAATCACCACCCACTTGACGACTGTTGTGATGTTACTCGTTTGGAGGAAAAAGTTTATCTTCATCTTGCTTTTCTATGTGGTGTTCAGCTCCATAGAGCTGATTTACCTCTCATCCATACTGACGAAGTTCATCCAAGGTGGGTACCTGCCATTCTGCTTCTCGCTTGTCCTCACGGCCTTAATGATAACATGGCACTACGTCCAAGTCATGAAATACTGGTATGAGTTGGACCATATCATGCCAGCGGATGAAGTGACAGCACTTCTTGAGAAGCATGAAGTGCGGCGAATCCCCAAGGTGGGCCTCCTTTACTCAGACCTGGTTCAAGGTATTCCACCTGTATTTCCACGTTTGGTGCAGAGGATACCCTCTGTGCACTCGGTCTTCCTATTCATGTCGATCAAGCACTTGCCTATCCCACATGTGGCTCCTGTGGAGCGGTTCCTCTTCCGGCAGGTCGGGCCAAGGGAGCACCGAATGTTCCGGTGTGTGGCGAGGTATGGGTACAGTGACATGCTAGAAGAGTCGGTGTTGTTCAAAGGTTTCCTCTCGGAGAGGCTAAAAATGTTCATCCAGGAAGAGGCTATGTTTGAGACGAACTCTATAGCCGGAGATACCCAAACAAGTCCCAATGAGGTGATCGATCCCGAGGTGTGTGGCCATGATGAGAACATCACCTCTGATTTGGCTCTTTGGGTCGAAAAGGAAAAGCAACTAATTGACACGGAGATGGAGCGAGGGGTGGTCTACCTTATGGGGGAAACCAATGTTATAGCAGGACCAAAATCATCTGCGGCAAAGAAGATAGTGGTAGACTATGTCTACACATTCTTGAGAAAGAACTTGATGGAAGGGGAGAAGGTGCTCTCCATTCCAAAAGACCAACTACTCAAAGTAGGGATCACATACGAGATATAGGTGAGCCTAACTAAGCCATTCTTGTTCATATGCTGACCTGAATAAGATAGTGAAGTGCAATTACTAATGAGCGGCCATCCAAGCAATAGAGAATTTTACATGAAGGTTTTCTTTTAGTTTTGTAGGCATGATGTTGTCAATGTTAAAGTATATCACAACTAGGATAGAGTTAGTTGAGATTACGATCCTGTGTACCAACTTAGCCTCAAGTCATGTAAACTTTATATATATTGAGAGGCTCAACGTAAATCATTCAGTTTCATTCAATTCTATTCCTTCCACATGGTATCATGAGTTTAAGTTCTAATATTAGGCACAAAGTTCTAATATACTCCCTTTGTTCTTTAATATAGTGTATTCAAGTATTCAAAAATTTTATAAAAATATAAGGGATTTGAGAAAACAAGAGAGAATTTTACACTAACTAGTATCACAAATTTGGTAGGTATTACACTGTTACTTGTCATTTATCAACTAATCTGCATTAATCACGTTAATGATAACGTTTGATTAGGAAATGAAGTAAGGGTATGTGTTTTTGTGTACTCTCTTAATTTGTCATGAAATCTCTAGAATATATATATATATATATTATATTGTAGGACGGAGCAAGTAAAACGCGTCCTCGGTCTGTAGCACCATCGCCGCGCCCATGGTCGCCACCACATTTATCCACTATGGCACTTTCCATTGTATCTACATAGTTGTCACCTACGCATCGACAACTATTGCGCCTCTTGCGAGCCAACTGTCTACACTTGGTCTTCACCAAGTTGTTTTAGTTCTTTGTTGCCAGACATCAAGTACTATTGACACTGTCGCCAAACCTTGCGTTCAGACCACTTGCCTTCAGGCAGGAGCGTTCGCTCCTACACTGCTTCTTCATCCAGCACAACCTTGTCGCTAGTGTCGCCATCTCTTCCCACACCTACTTTGTCTACTCCAACAACAGTGGGCTGCATCCTACTTTGTCTACTCCAACAACAGTGGGCTGCATCGGCACCTTTTACCCCGTTGCACACCACAATTGTCACCAAGGCCCTCTCTGCTAGTTCCTTACACACTGGCGTATTGTTGGGGCCCTCTATCTAGTACGTCTAGTATTGGCAACACTAGTTCATGCCTTCATAACCCGATGCACAATTCGTCTATGGCGGATGCCTTTGTCCTTGATGCGTTCCAAGGCCTAGTAACCCGACGTACACTTTGTCTATGGTGGCTTGACTGCATCAGCTTCAGCACTAACCTTCTCGTCCTCGTCCAGGCGTCCAGTCTACCTCGATTGCATCATTATTTTTTGTTTACTTCTTTGACGACCCTGACTATGTCGACCTTAGCATCGCCCCCTTCCATGGGAGTAGATCAAGCTATCCGTATATGTCTATGAGCTCTCTATACATGTCGGTAACATCACTGCTCTAGAGAGCAGTAGAGATTGGAGAAAGGACCAATGAACATTTCTATATCACCATTACTCAAGGTTTCCAAAATTATCTGTCGAATGCTAAAGATCGTGTCGACAAATATTCTTGAGGCAAAGGATATACCCAAGGGAACTCATCAACTAATAGTACTAGCATGAAGACTGCCAAATAACGCCCATGATCAAGCTGATGTGCATACAAACCCACCATGGGTTGTTAGCTGCATGAGAACTGGTACAGTACCTTGGATCGGAATCCCACCATTTCCCATTAGAACAGAAAATGAAAGATGTAACATGAGGAGCGGGGTGTGGCGTCGTCAAGAGGAGAGAGATGGAGAGAGCGCATGCCACGGAGAAGTCAGGAACCGCGGATCCCATCGAAAGGGCATAGAAACAACGCGGCTCATCCCAATGCTAAATCGATGATTGCCTAGTGCGTAGGAACGAGAGCCGACACCGTTTCTCCAGCCTGTTCGCTTGGTCGTATTTGGCTTATAAGCCATGGCTTATCAGCCAACGAACATTATTTTTCTCTCACACCAAACCAGCCAATAGTACTTTCAGCCATGACTTATAAGCTAAACAATCCCAAACGAACAAGGCTCAGAAACCGTTTCTCTCTCTTTCCTCTTAATAACTCTCCTTCCACGTCAGCAAAACAATGACGTGACAGTCTATTTAATGCTATGGAAACCATCGTGACTTCAAGGTTGGGACTGCCCTTATCTCGTATAACCTCAGTTAGCGTTTACTACATGTGTGCCACACCTGGCTTAGGTGTCGATGGTTCATTTGCATGCCAAAACTAGCCAAAAGTGCGGCGCTGTTTTTGTATGCCAAACTTGCAACATGGCGGGCTGCGGTAGTAAGCCAAACAGGCGTGTTAGGATCATAAGCATAGAGTCTTTCCCCTAGCTAGCATAGCCGGTGGGCTTGCAGCCGGCGCGAGTTCGATTCCGGCAATCACACTCACGTCTCTCACTGGGTTCATCCCTAAATAAATTTTGTTGCCTCTCACGTGGAGCCACAAAGGGAATGCGATGCGCCTCGTCGCCTACAGGTCCATGATTGGACCCGGTGATCTCACGAAAGACGTGATCTAGTGATTTGAGTATAGTTGTAGGTTTGTTTGTGTACGCGTGGTGTGAGTGTGGTGTGCGTGTGTTGGGTTGGTGTGAGTGTGTACATGAGCAGATGCTACAGCTATACCCAGATGAGAAGAAAAAAAGATCGATGATTGCCTGGTGGTGCGTAGGAACGAGAGCCGACACCGTTTCTCATCTCAGAAACCGTTTCTCTCTCTTTCCTCTTAATAACTCTCCTTCCGCGTCAGCAAAACGATGACGTGATGGTCTATTTAATGCTATGGAAACCATCGTGGCTTCAAGGTTGGGACCGTCCTTATCTCGTACAACCTCAGTTAGCGTTTACTGCAGGTGTGCCACACCTGGCTTAGGGGTCGATGGTTCATTTGCATGCCAAAGCTCGCCAAAAGTGCGGCGCTGTCTTTGTACGCCGGACTTGCGACATGGCGGGCTACGGTAGTAAGCCAAACATGCCTTTCTACTCCCTCCGTCCCACAACAAAGAATGTTTTTCTCGCTTCCTGAGAAGTCAAACATTCTTAACTTTCACCAATTATATATAAAAGAGTATTAATATTTATAATGTATAATTAGTATCATTAGATAAATCATGAAATATATTTTTATAACATTTTTTAGCGAAACAAATATTGTTAGTATTTTCTATAAAACTAGTTAAATTTGAGAAAGTTTGACCAGCATGTGTACCATAACATAATTTTTAGGAGAACGGAGGGAGTACTCCTCAAAATAAACAGAAAGCTAGAAAAAAAACTAGCGAAAAGACGGTAACCAAATGTTGCTTTGGCTATTGGGTTGGTTTAGTTTGCGCACTGTATATTTGGTTGACAATAATTAAAGATATACAAGAATATAGCTAGAGCCTCAAATTAAGTACTCTTTCCATCCTTGAATAAATTATTTTCTAGAGTTATCTTAAGTCAATTTTTTTACTTTAACCAAATTTAAAACAAATAAGTATAAATATTCTTGACACTAAATGAGCATATTATAAAAATAGTCTATTGGTGTATCTAATTATACTAATTAATTTTATGTCATAAACTTTGACATTATTTCTATAAATCAGTTAATTTTTAAAAGTCTGGCTTAAGGTAACTCTAAGAACTGAATTATTGAGAGAGAGAGAGAGAGCGCGCGAGTAATCACACACAACACAATATATGATGGGCGAGGTGATCCTGACAGCATGGATCCGAAGCGCTGGCCTATGGAGATCGAGGGCCTCTGATTGGCTTCACAATTAATGGTGCCCGGGTCCGGTTATTGTGGAGTCTGACAGTGCTAGGATTGTGAAGGCAATGTCTAATCGCAACGTCGATAGATGAGATATTAGAGGTACTGTTATGGAGGCAAAAGAATATTTGCAGCTGCTGGTAGAATAGAAGTTCCAGAAGGTAAAGCGAGAAGGCAACAAGGTGGCCCCATAAATTAGTCCAATTAGCTAGACGGAATAGTCATACTGCAACATGATGTAGGGGCACGCGCCTGCGTGGGTTCTAGACCTCATCAACACTGGTTGTAATTTCTCGTCTAGTTAATTAAAGCTCACTTTTCCCTGCAGAAAAAAACACAACAATATGAGCATTTTGGGTCCTTTGCTGTCCTTAGCTGGTTGTCCACGCATGCATGACGGCATATCATGGAGTGATCAAGCTCGAAGTTAACACGACTTGTGCAAGCTTTTATTTCACGTATATGATAGGGAAAATTTATACATGGATTGGATCGATCGGACAACCTATAACATACATATACTCCGTATTGTACTATATATATGCACGAGCTACTGTACGTCGAGTAAAACCCGCGCGTGCACACAGAGATCAGCGATACGGAGGACCGAGGTACACACACTTTATTAGCTGCTCGACCAACCGGAGCGCGCATATATATATATATATATATATATATATATATATATATATATATATATATATATAGGAATTCTTCCTGATGTGATGAATGGCCTTTGATGCCACCCAGGCAGCTGATGGAGTGGTGGTCTTCCTCCTTGCGCTAGAAGTACAAGTATGCAGAGCAATCAAAGTTGTTACATGCAACAAGCCAATAGCCAAAATATTAAATATATACAACAAAAAATGGTGACATACAGTTAACAAATAGTTATACACCTTCACGGTTGTCCCATCAGGTTGTGTTCGCCCATTAATATGCCATGGGCAATCAACACCAGCGCAATCAGCAATGTACCCCTTCTTATCTGTTTTGACTAAGTGAAATTCAAACTCCTCATTTATTACAAATTATTTCATGGCCAATCTAAACTCCTTCATGTTTGGATACACGGTGTCAATATCCATACAAGGCTTGTTAGGATCATAAGCATAGAGTCTTTCCCCTAGTACATGATCATCAACAAGAATTGCACCACCAGTTGTGTCGATATCAATGTCAGCGGTTCTATTTTCAGTTGTGCTGTCCCTCTCAGCAGCAGCCTGAGCCTCGGCCTCACTAGGCCCGAATTTTTTATTTTTTAGCCTTTTTTTTGAAATTTTTTCATAAATATGCCTCTGGAGGTAAGATTTCAAAATCTGGATCCTTAGCTCGGCGCCATCGTTGCTAGCGCTGAGCTTACACTGCTCGGCGCCATCGTTGTTAGCGCCGAGCTTACATTGCTCGACGCCATTTTTATTTTTTAGCCTTTTTTTTTGAAAATTTTTCATAAATATGCCGCTGGAGGTAAGATTTCAAAATCTGGATCTTTAGCTCGGCGCCATCGTTGCTAGCGCCGAGCTTACACTGCTCGGCGCCATCGTTGCTAGCGCCGAGCTTACATTGCTCGGCGCCATTTTTATTTTTTAGCCTTTTTTTTGAAAAATTTTCATAAATATGCCTCTGGAGGTAAGATTTTAAAATCTGGATCCTTAGCTCGGCGCCATCATTGCTAGCGCCGAGCTTACACTGCTCGGCGCCGAGGTCTTGGGCTCGACGCAGACGTGGCGGTGACTTGGCAGACAGCTCGGCACCGTAGACCCTGGCGTCGTAGATCTTGGCGCTGAGGTGGTGTTTTAACTCCGCCCCCAACCTTTCTGCCCGAGCCTTCTTCCTCTTCTTTCTCCTCTCGGGTTTTTTCTCTCCCCACTTCGCCCTACCTCACGAATCGGCATATTGGACATTGGAAACTTTGATTTGATTCGTAGATATTCGAGAGCAAGGTATCCTCGCTCCCCTCCTAGTTTTTTTCGCATCGATTCGGTATATATTAGTCGGATTTTTTAACCTAAGAATCATCATTACTTAGGGTTTCATGCAATTTTTAATATTTGTATTATACAACCGTAGGATGCCAAGACGTGAAAAAGCTAGCAAACCAAGATAACCGCAGCGCATGTTATTATGTTATGGGTTCATTGTTGTGCATTAAATGGAAAACCCTAGGTTTAGGGTTTAATGTTAATCGCTTTCGGTTCTTAGAACGAAATTGGTTGTATTGTAGTTATGGCCGGATGATCAGAAATGCCTTTGACCCATTGCCTCAGCATAGTGGTGTTCCAGTGCCCATGTGCTTTTGCGGCGATCTTTGCAAGGTAGCCAAGTCTGATGAAGAGGACACGTATAGGCAGAGGTATTGGATGTGTTCCAATTTTGCGTTTGAGCCTACACTTCGTCAGCGCCACATTAACAAGATGGTGAGGAATTGATGTTTGTGTCATATGACATCTTGCATGATTTTTTTGTTTTGTAATAATTGCATTTTTTGCAGACCCCTCCACCGTTCTATGATTTTGAGCAGTGGATCGACACTGAGATCAAGCCTGAAGACAAGGAATGGATGCAGGAACTGTTGCAGTGGGAGGCAGAGGACAAGGAGATGATGGAGAAGAGACGCGAAGAGGAGGCTGCAAAAAAGGAGCACAAGGAAGAGGAGGAAAGGAGGCGTGTTGCTGCGTACAGGGAGGAGAGGGAGAAGAAGCTTGAGCGTGCATGCTGAGCGAAAGCAGCGATGAAGGAGAATCCCGATGCCCTGAGGAAGGAAAAGTGGCCACGTTGCACTCAGTAGTCTCCATGACTTGCTAGTTCTATGGTTTATTCATGAACAATGTTGTCTACTGTCGGCACGTACTTCTAGTATTATTGTGTTGTTTAATGTGGCATAGTATTGAACTTTTCATTATGTGGTTGTTTTCATTATTTGTGGTCATAATATTCAGCTTATATTGCGGACGTAGTGAAATGTGATCACGTGCTACAAACAAAACCTAACGAAGTAGGGCATTATATAATTCAACACACAAAACACATGAAATGGCATGTGAGAACATGTACCGAACTAGGGTACAGAGTTCCTTCGACTAAACCTAACATGCCTTAGGTAATTAAACCAAACAACCAACACATAGATGTGCCATATGAATAAGATAAAGTCATTCTAGTAGTGTGGCCACATAGCAAATTGTGTTGCACCTTCTCCACGGCAGCCTCCCATTATTGGTGGTGGTGATGGCGGGGGTGATGGTGGAGGCCCCTTGTTCTTGTGGTTAGGGCAGGTGCAATATGGATTATTGTAGAGTACCTCCTGTGAATCGGCACCATTGTTGTTGACAGCATAGAAACATATTAGAGGGCACCTCATCCTATAGAAGTCGTCGTCGAACCCACACATGTTGCTCAAATGAAAAGGAAGTGCCCTCTTTCCATCGTATGGCTCCCACGACACTTGCAACATGTCCAAACCAGGTGTTAGATAGTATACTAAACCATTTCAAACCAGCATAGAAAATAAAATTTACTTATATTAGACGCCGTGAGCATGTCTAGCTCATTCGTGAACTCACTGTATGCCCACTGTAACCTCGCGTGCGAAACCCTAACCTGGTCCCAAAGGTATGCCCATGTTGGCTGCCGACGTGAAGGCTGACCTAGGAACCACTCACGACGAGCCAGAACCTCGGAACGGCCAACTGGTAGACAAGCCCACATCCACAACTGAAGCAAGTACATGCATCCACCAAGTGATGCTGTGGACGAAGTCCGATGACACCCCTCGCACAGCTGCCGGTAAAGAAAACCCAAGACTGTAGAGCCCCAGCTGTACTGACCCACCTGGTCCCAGTCACTGAGGCAGTGGACCCACATCAATGACATAGTGTCACCCGTGGCGTTAGGGAAGAGAACACAGGCAAACAGGTGTAGGATCCATGCCCTGCAGTAGTACCCAACTGTCTTCTCATCTGCCTCCTTGGGGCACCGTGCGAACTCTTACCGGAGCCAGGAGATTAGAACTCCAGAAGTGCGAGCCCCTTGCTCATCAACCTCACACCCAAGGAAGGCCTCTATGTACCTATATATCTATGTTTCTATCTATCTACATATCTAACTATATCTATGTACCAATGTATCTATGTTTCTATCTATCTACATATCAATCTCACTAGATCACTAACTAAATCAACTACCTGAGTCATCACATTAACTAGTAAATAACAAATAATCGAACTACTACATTACAATCAAAGCTAACTAAGCACCTATGTTGCATATTTACATTTTTTATCTGGCGTGGCTGGGCGCTGCAGGGCTCGGGGCCGGTGTGGTCGCGGGTGCGGACGCGGGGCCGACACGGGCGGGGACGGCCGAAGAGGGTGCGGGCGCGGTCGGGGACTGTCGGCACGGGCACGGGGCCGGCGCCACCAAGGGGCCGGCGGGACGGCCGATGAGGGCGAGGGAGCGGCCGAGGATGGCCAGCACGGCCACTGGCGTGGGGCCGGCTCGGGCGGTGACGGCCGCCGAGGGCGCGGGCGCGGCGGCGCGGGGCCGGCTCGGGCGGTGACGGCCGCCGAGGGCGCGGGCGCGGCAGCGCGGCGGCGAGGGGGCACGGGTGGGGACGGTGCAGCAGCGGTGACGGGCTGTAGAGAGAAAGAGAGAGGAAGAGAGAAAGGAATGGAAGGCCCATACGTAAGAGAGGGCTTGGCGCCAGGATTGTTGGCGCCAAGCTCGGCGCCAAGATCCACGGCGCCGAGATGGCTGCCATGTCAGCGTCCATGCCGCCAACGTGGCCCCGAGCTCGGCGCCAGCAATGATGGCGCCGAGTAGTGTAAGCTCGGCGCCAGCAACGATGGCGCCGAGGTAAGAGTCCAGATTTTGAAATCTTACCTCCAGGGGCATATTTGTGAAAATTTTCAAAAAATAGCTAAAAAATAAAAAATTCGGTCACTAGGCCTATCATGCTGATCATCATTAGTTCTCAAACCTACTAATCATCATTAATTATATCTAGCACACCCTCACCCTCTCCATCAACTATATCACCTGACCGCGGCGTCGGGGTGCCTCCTATTGTGGCGTCCGCCTCCTGCGGGTTCGGCCGAGGGAGCACTCGTCGACGTCGCCGAAGCCACGGAGTGCTCCCAAATCCCACGCCGGGGCCGATTCCGCCAACCGTGCCCCACAGCTGAGGAGGCCATGGCCGCCGGCGGGCGTGACCTCCGCCACACCACCACCATCACCATGAACGCGACGTTGGGGATCAGGTCGGAGACAGCTCGCGGCTGGTGCTGCCAGCACGGAGCCTCAAGGCCACCGAGGAAGCAGCCTTGACAACTTGATCCACACTGCTCCGAGCTTCCGACGAACAGCTGTGAAGAAAAAGGTATGCAGCCTATGCAGGTGAGCCGCTCCACACTAGCACCAATCTATTTAATTTTTTTATTGTTTTAGATCCTTTTTATTTGAACGAACGCCTTTGTTTCAGATCTGATCGTGATATAGCTCATCATCATATTTTGGCACGATTGATGAGTAAAAATTGTTACTGCATAGCACGAGATGACAGGTGAGGTTCCTTGCTTGCCCCAACAACAACAGCTAGACCATATGCATCTGGACCCTCTTTGCCAACAAAGAGGTGACTATTCCCAATGTTTCCCTCAAAAACAAACTATTCCCAATGTTTAATGTGGCTGCATTTTGAAACAAGCATGATTTCTTATATTGTTGGCCCCTCTGCTTCCTCATAGCAATATTTTCTATTTCTCACACTTTATTGCAGATCTTTGTTCAAAGGAGCTTGTCATCCTCAGTAGGAGCAAAGACATGTGATATGTCTGTGAGTTACTGTTCTACTATTTTTGTCGACGGAGATCGTATATCGGTGCCCGCAGGGTCTCGTGGCGGATCATCTCCATCCAGCAGGAGGAGGGCCGAGGGAACGAGGCGCATGCCGCCTCCATCCATGCCTACCACTCCAAGATCGAGGCCGAGCTCGCCCGCATCTGCGATGGAGATCCCGCACCTGTGGTAGATGAAGGGCGACTACCACAGGTATAACCATTATCGCTGGCAAATCTCACTTTTTATTCTTCGTATCTGCCTCTAGACGGAGTTGATGGATTTTCGCTTATTATATAAGGGATCTTTGTGTTTAGGATTCATATTAGCGGGGGTTTTGAGTCATTGTTTGGGCACACTTAGCATCTGTTTCATCTGCTTATCATATGTATGACCAGAAATTAGGGATAGTAACACTTCTCTTCAGTACACTTCTGGAATAAGCATTTTTTTATTCTCTGGAATTTTTCTCGGTGCCCTTTATATATGATAGGTTATCAAGAGCGAAACATCTGGAAACTTTGAATTTGCACTTTTGACTATCCTCAGATGCGCGGAAAACCAGCAAAGTATTTTGCTAAGGTATTGTACCCATGCTGTTTTTCAGTAAAGAAATACTGTGGCTTTGATAACCTATGCAGGCACCATGGGTATAAAAAATCATTGATTGATTTAGAGTCAAGCTATGTTTTCCTGATAGATTTAGCCATAGCCAACAGCTGTTCTTCTCTCCTATGAAATTATAATTTAACATTTGGTGAAACAAAGAGCACTTTTGTGCCACCCCAGGAGGCACGACGATCGTGGCTGCCGCAGACGCCACCAACAGCACTCCATCCCCACAGACGACCTCCGCCGATAGACGCCTCAAGCACTTCACTGAGAGAGTCACAAAGTGAAAGTAATGGCTAGAGGGGGTGAATAGCCTATTAAAATTTTCCACAACAACACTAAAGCAAGTGATTAGTTAATAAAATGGTGAAGCAAATTTTGCGCTAGCACTACACTTAGGGTTGCAAGCCACCTACCCAATTCTAATTTCTATGATCTCTAGTATGTCATACAAGAGCTATGTCGCTAAATTACACCTAGGTGAACAAAGCAAGCTAGATAACTACAACTAAAGAGCTACACAAGCTACAAGCACTACACAAGGTGAATACAAAGTAATGAGGGAGAAGGGTAGAAGTGATATACCGCCATGGCAAGTGATCGATCAGTGAATATCAATGAATACCGAGGAGACAATCAAGACACAATGATTTTTCCTCTGAGGTTTACTTGCTTGCCAGCAAGCTAGTCCCCGTTGTGACGATTCACTCGGAGGTTTACGCGCTAATAGACATCACACGCCTAACCCGCAACCGGGTCACTTTCCAACGGCTCAAAACTAGCCGTTGGGGCACCGGACAGGGTGGCGGTGACCACCCGCCCATCTGCCCAAATACCCCTTTCTCTGGATTTTTATGGCGGTGCATCTCCCTCAGGGCGGCGGTGCCCGCGGCGGTGACCAACCCCATTTCACCAGTCTCTAGAAGAAAATGGCGGTGGCACCGCCCTCCTCGCAGCGGTGACCTGGCGGTGCACTGCCCTCATGGCGGCGGTGTACACCGGACGCACCGGTGCCCGCTTCACTTCTCCTCAGTCTCGGCCATGTCTAGGTGGGCACCACCCTAGGAGTGGCGGTGCTCCTAGGGCAACTCGCTGCTCTCGGTCTCCCACCGGTCACCACCACAGGGGTGGCGGTGCAACGGACAAGGGGTGGCGGTGCCCCCATGGTAGCCCCCCAAACCGAGTTTCGCCTCCTTTTCTTCACCTTTCTCACCACCTTTGCAAATGTGCTAACACTCCAAGTGTTTCACCATCACGTGCAGTGTGTTAGCATTTTTACAATCATTTTTCAAAGGTCAATCACTTTCTCACAGAATGTGCACTAGGCCTAAAATGCATATGCATGTTTTCCAACACCTAGTGGCACTAGATGATCGAGTTGTCCGATAAGAGCTCCCCCCTTAATAGTATGACCATCTATCCTAAATGTGATCACACTCGCTAAGTGTCTCGATCACCAAACCAAAAAGCTCCTATTAAGTTTCACCTTTGCCTTGAGCTTTTTTTTCTCTTTCTTCTTTTTCGAGTCCAAGCACTTGATCATCATGGTCACCACACCATCATCATGATCTTCATCATTGCTCCATCACTTGGAATAGTGCTACCCATCTCATAATCACTTTGATAAACTAGATTAGTACTTAGGGTTTCATCAATTCACCAAAACCAAACTAGAGCTTTCACAAAGGCGAGGCAGCTGCCACTCCTGGAGCTGCCCGGAGATGATACGACCCACACCGGGCGTACACCGCCCACACTCCCCAAGAGGAGCAGACGGATAGCGGCGCATAGCATATCGCATATCCCGGCGTCCAAGCGAGGTGAGCACCTTCTCTTGAAGTGCCTGGAACTAACCGGCGGAATGTCATCGCCGTCGACGTTGGCCCTGAAGGCGTACGATGAAATCTACAGCGGTGACCCCGGTAATATGTAGGCGCTACGTGACATCTTCACTATCAGATTCGGAATCAGAGAAGCGTAGAGGTGTATTTCATCTTCGTCCCTCTAACCAAACGCGGAACAGAGATGTCCCCATCCCTCAACCAAACACCTAGCAGGGACCATCAAATTCCAAAATGCTAGAATGGATCCAAGCGAGTTCAAGGAACCGGAGAACCAGGACAGGGATGGTTCTCCATTTCCATCGCCGCAAATCTGATGGGGACTAGTATAGTGCCCGTGCTAACGCCGCAAGCCTGACTTTTCAATTAATGCATATATATATATATATATATATATATATATATATATATATATATATATATATATATATATCACGCCGTGGCGTTAGCATGGGCACTATACTATTATACTTTATAATCTCAGACAGAGCCTTCGTTGAGTATCGCAAGAAGAGAAAGGTGCATAGATCTTTCTAAGGAGATGTCACAATAGATCGTAAGGACATGTTTATCCTATCACAATCGTCAGCCAAACCAGTGCAGGTTCTAAGTGATGCGCGCAATGCACCAGTACACCGATGATGATTTATCGGCCGGTGAAATTGTAGTGTGTATACTTTACATTTCATATAAATTCATTAATTCAATAAAACAGACTATGGGATCTAATTTGACGACCCTAATTAATTAAGTCTTTGCTTCTAGCTAGGATTTTTATGTTTCTAATGGTATGTAAATCTCTCCTATTATATTCAATTTAGAAACTATGATTTTGACAACCTTGCCTACTGGTGCCTTTTAGGCTGAATCACGTTTTGAGTTGAGGCAAAATTGTCTCAATCATTTGTTGTTCATTTTTTCTTATTTTTGTTTTAAATTGCATTTTCAGGAGCACCATTGTATTGATTTGTTTTTAGTAATGCATTGTTATAATGATGTTAATATCCAAAAATTACAGTATCATTTCCATTGCAAATGTAAATATTTTATCTTTGTTTATTGGAATACATATAGTCACAACAGGAAACGGCTGATTTGCCGGGAGCAAAAAAAATTTGCCGGGTGCTTTTTATCGGGCACCCGGCAAAGGAATTCTTTGCCGGGTGCTAGGCCTGGAGGCACAAAACATGTTATCTTGTGAACATTTTTGGATTCCAATGCAATGCACTTGCATTCACCTCATTTATTATTCCTTGAGTGACCTCGTGACGGTTGCAAGGAATGGATAATCCTCATGGATGGCTCAACGGCAAAGATAGTGCTAATTAAAGGATGTGCAGTTTTCTTGACTTCTCATAACACATAATAAGCAATCATATATAGCCTAGACCACATTGAGATAAGTGTAAAATTTATTTCGTAGAGTATATATCGCTCCAAAAGACAAGCAATATAATTTATTTTACAGAAGCCTCAGTGATCACTGCATGGGAGATCTAGAAGATGTGAAACGACAAGGTGTTCCAAAGAAGAGAGCTGTGCCAAGCGGGCTTTGTAATTTCAAAAAATCAATGTTTTACTCAGTCGATTAGGTTCAAGGTAGGTCAGCCTTTTGCTTTTGGTTAGATGCTTTCAGTTAATTTTCTCGGTAAGTTTTTGTACTTCCTTTAATTTATAAAAAGTTTTCACCACTGTGGGGATCTCTTCCACAGTTTTTGCCGTCAAAAAATATAATAATTTATTTTAACCATGGAAACACAGGAACACTGTACTAGTAATTTATTCAATCACGTACAAGTCTGTAATAACACGAACATCAGAACATGTTTGTACCTGATCGACAGAACATTGTGCATGACATGCATGCTTGACACATCTACGAACACAGTGCGAGAGCCCGTGCGAGCAGACCAACATATTACATATATAACGATACGGATGAGAGGATGGTATGTGTGTGGACGCGTTATTAACTTGGTTACTCCATCGATGCAGTGGCCAGGCGGAACACAGTGACCCTTAATCGATCAGCGGGCAGGAGAGGCCGATAGGAGGCACATCCTTGCCGCTGAGGAGGCCCGAGCTGAGGGGCACGTACAAGTTGACGATGCCGGGGATGACACGGGCCCTGATGGCAGTGCACACGCAGGTGGCGGCGTCCAAGCGGGTCAGGCCCCAGAGCAGCGGGCAGCACTGCCGCCTCGGGATGAACGGTCCCAAACCCAGCTTGATCCTGACAAGGCCGCACTACTACAATAAGCATTCGTAGGAGCGGCTGACGATGGTTTGTAGAGGTGGCTTGACCAGCCGCTCCTACCATACCGTCTCTACAAATCATGCATTTCTAGGGGTGGTTCCTAGACCATCCCTACAAATCGATTTGTAGGGGCGGCCGTAGTACCAACCGTCCCTATAATACATGTTTGTAGGGGCGGTTCATACAGTACATTTTTCCGCAAAAAAAATCAAATTTATAATTCAAATTCGACCAAAACATATATATATATAATTCAAATCTGACCACAAGCATAAGAGCATTATATAAACTACCATTACAAGTCCAATTCACAAGAATATATACAATCCATCATTAAATAGACAGAATTCATAAGTCTAATTCGTTCCATAAGTCCAAACCGTCCCATAAGGTAAGACCAATGTCAAATTTCATACACATTGTTATCAATGACCTAAAGCTAGCCTTTCAATCTCACAAAGATGTTGGTACTGAGGATTTCTACCTAAGTCAAAATCTCGGTCATGGTGCCTTTGACGTGTACAATATGATCCAATATGAAGTTGTAAAGGTCACCGACGAGCTCTAAGAGTTGGTCATCCTTGTATGGGTCTCTTTTCATTTCTTTCTCTTCTTTCCACTACAAGAAAACAAGTTTCGGTTTAGCATTTCATATTATGTGCGAAGTTTTTATACTATGTGTGAAGAGGTTCAAACTTACCCTTAAGGGGTGTCTACTGTAGGCACCGGTGTTACTAATCATAGAACATATATAGTAACCACAATATACACTCCCAGGCTTCTGCTTGGGACACTATGTGTTTTGCATATGAAAATGTTAAATAATGCTTTTGACAACCATGTAATGGAGTACTAAAATAAGTTACACTTACCGCACATAGTGTTTTTATAGCCAGTCTTTTCTTCCTTACTGGATCATGCCTTCCATGATGTTCATTGACATAGAACCTGAATGTCCTGTTCGAATTATTTTAGCAAATGCAACTTGTTAATATCCAAAAGTGAACGTTACACGTATGTATACAAACATATAAGCTAATGAGGATTGTCGATATATATGCGTCTTGAGAATCGATATGAAGTCTTTGTATGTCACCGGGTCCCGATCTATTGAATCAAAGACCCATACCATGCTCCTCCCGACATCGACGCCTATACAAATCCAGTGGTTGCTGCATGAATTTAATCATTGAACTAGATAAGCTCTTTTACATCGAATAAAATATATCAAATAAAACTTTAAGTATAGAGTTGAACTTACTCGAAGTTGTATGGTAGCCATATAGTAGAGTGATGTTGGAGATTTTTAAAAGCCAGCGCAATGTATGCCGAAACCTTAAGGGACTCTTGCCTTAGTTTTTTCGCACGGATGTCCTCTTTTTCCCAAAGGGTCTTTCCAACAGCTAGCTCTTTGGCATCCAGTTTCCAGTGTATAGGGTAATTAAAATTTATTTGTAATATAGCTTGAGGGTCTATATACCCGGCTTTCACACTTGGCATTTATTTTACAATGTGCACTTGCATTCTACAAATCACGGCGTTGGTTAGTTACAATAAAATCCAAAGATTACATTCATATCATATCGGGAGGGCAAGGAATTACAGGCACCACGTGCGAATTAGATTCATTTCCATTGCTCCGAGGTGAAAGCATGTCTACATATCATTGAAGTCAAAGATAATTTTCCTGGCTGGGCTTCCAAATGTGCCGGCGGGGAAGCATGCTTGTACGAGGTCTATGCTCGTTAGGAGAACATGCAAGTACCAATCATGGAACCTTCTCATTCCAAGTGGTAGGCGCTGGAAGTCCCGGTTTGGTAGAAAGGGCTTACCTCTTTTATATGTTTTCGGGCAATCCCTTGACCATTTGATGGCATCAACATTTGGATACTTCTTTGTTGTTTGGTGGACTTTGCTAGTGATGATCTCCTCAGAAGCCCGTGTTGGGACTTTTTTAATTTGGTTCTCAGGCTTGAATTGGTCATGGGCATACCACTTATGCACCGACGAGACGTCTTTCATCGGAACATAAATTGGCCTTATGGTGATTGGATGCTTCTTTCGAAGTTCCCATTCAGGCACGTCCTCATCTTCTTGTGCATCACCTTCTTCAGGAGGCACTCGTTGTAACAGAACCGACCAAATCATAAGAACGTAAGCACAAAAACAATCACCGAAGCGACCAATTCCTGTGCTTAAGCTCCCATAATCCCGGTAGTCCGGAAATCACGAAGGATTTCAACCAACTCTCGACATACAAACCAAGATCGTAATGATTCAACACAACACATCATTCGTTACAACATTTCACAAGTAGCATTCGGATTACATTCATCAGAGTTCAAATAAAATATTACAAACCAAGTTTGAGTGTGCGGAAGCAACATAGTTTGGTACATAACTTCATAGTTTCAATTACATTGCCAGATCAGAGTCATGTCCCACAAAAGCATTATCAGGTACGAGAACTAGTAGAGACCGCGCCCAACGGTCTAGTCTTCATCCCCAAAGCAGGAGAAGGCAAGACTTGCAAAGAACCAAAGAAGAACCGGTCATCTGCAGCATGTGGGAAAATAAACCCCGAGTACGAGAAGGTACTCAACTAGACTTACCCGACAAAAATCAGAAATAAACGACACCAAGGATCATGCAAGGCTTTTCAGGTGGGCTAGCTTGACACATTTGCATAAAAGAGCTTATGAGCATAGTAACCAATTTAAACTTAGCATCAAGCTTATCATCGTTTACCTGTCCACTAGATTAGCACCTGTACTAGAGCACTCACTTATTAGGAGCAAACAATATTAACCATAGCAGGTATAATAAGGCTGTCATCATCATATCATCATTTCCGAACCATTAAGTTATTAAGTGTATCTACATTGGAGATAAGCCCGTCAAGTTCTCACTAACCGGGAGAGACGGCGATTCAATCGAATTATAACTCAGGCGAGGGGTATTCCTAACTCTCACCTGGCATACTTTGCAAGGGTAGCCGTGGGTCACCTTTTGGAACATCTCAGAACCAAATTCGCATGGTTCGATCAGCGCCAAGACTCTCGTGGATTACCCTTCCGCCAGACGATCAGGACTTTTAAATCACACCGCCTTGACTCACGCCTCGGCTCCCTTCCGAGGCGCACTTTATACTTATCGACTCCCGGCCTGAGGTGAGCTACTCGGCTTCGGGTCGGTCTCCGCACCCGCCAACTAAGAGAGAGGCATGCGTTCAACATGAACAGGAAAGGCTCCAAGAATCAGGTCCTTAAGCGGCACGAGGCGGAGTCACCGCAAACCGGCAAGCCTCCGTCCGGTCTTCATTTCAAATTAAGACCGGTTCTTTTCCACGATAGCAAATATAGCCAACCGTGCCACATGTATCTTCCTATATCTCTCGCAGTGGAAATCACCCGACTTCTACCTGCGTTTAAGCGTGGCTAAGCACTACTCGAGCCTCGAGCTACATAGGATTCAGGGTAACAATATCTCGACAAGAAATAGGTAACCAATGCAAAAGTGTTTGCATCCAACACCTAAACTTAATGCAACAATATATGTAATAATAATATCAGAATCGCAGTTCGGAAAATAGGAGGCTTAATATGCTCGGCTTGCCTTTCACAAAGTTGCAAGGACGGTGGTCGTGGCACTCAACGGCGACCTCGTCTCGCACTTCTCTTGAAGGTCGCTCCTCCCCAGAATCTCCGGCGTCATTGCTTCTGCCGCCGCTCGGTTCCTCAATTCCAGCAGGGTTACTCCTTCCGGTACACCTATTGCATGCCGATGCACAAGATAAATATCATGAATGCATAAGGAATGACATGATGCTCATGATGAATGAATCACAATGGGTGTTTACGAAAACATCATCACCGGACACTCGCTTACCGAGTAATTAGCTCTATTCAAATCACTTTAAGCATGTATCCAACTTAACTTAAATAACAAGAGCAACTTACCTAACTTGCATAACCTAAGATAAAGATGCTCATCTTCAGTTAAAGGCCTAACACCTAGGAACAGTACCATGAACTTAGAATAGTAAAGACATACTTGAAATAACAGTTAAAGCTTCATATGCAACAAGTAGTAACTTAATTTTATCATAACCAGAGTTTTATAAATCCAAATGACTTGCAAGAGGACATTCTGGAAAGCTTATGAAATTCTCTACAATTCACTTGTAAACATCAAAGCATGATTCTGAAGTTAACCAAATCAATTTCCAGTAGACCTAGAATCTGTCCGGAATGACGGGGTTGCTAACTTAATTATTTAATGATGGTGCAAAAGCCTAATTTGACCAAACCAAGTTTACCAACTTGTTTTTCATATCTAAGAAACATCAGAAAGTATAGTGCTAGCTTCTAAATAAATTATTTAATATCCTTTTCCAATTTATTTAGTTAATTAGGTGATTTAAGCAATATATAGTAAAACTATTCATAAAAATCTACAAAAATTACAGTAGCTACCTCATGCTGCACATAGACTACCATAAAAATTTTAAAGCCATTGGACCAACATAACTTGCTGTATCCAAAATAACAGATGCCATGTCTATTTCTAGCATAATTAGGAAACCTTATTAAAAAGTGTCAAGCAACAGATTTCCCATTTTTCCTAGCATCCTTCTAGCATAAGAATAGCACCCATAAAATTTTACCTTCACTGGATCTATAGAAAAATTATGAAAATTCACACAAGATCCACTTATTAATAAAAGGAAATTCTATAACTTAAAAACTACACATGCACTAGCTCTAAAATTTTTACCAGAGCTTCACATCAGCAATAACAGACTGCCCACAAAATTTCATAATTTTTGGACCACAGAAACTCAAGATAAAATTTAAACAAGTTTGCATGCTTCTAAAAACACATTTCAAACTCCTATTTAATTCATCCAATTTTTCTAAAACAAGTGCTCATATAATATTTTTGTTAAATACTAGACATTATCATGAACTCAACAAAATTGGAACCATAGCATTTGGATCTATATACTAGGAGCTACATATTTTTCAAGATGTACATAAATCTGTGAAAATAAAATAAACAAAACAAATCAGAAAACAACTCAGCCACAGCTGGGCCAGCCCACGTAACGGCGGCCCGCGAGCGCACAGTCGCGGCCCAAGACGACGGCGCGGCCCGAACTGGACTCCCGCCTCCGCGTCAGAGACTGACGAACGGGGCCCGCTCGTCAGCGAAGGAAACAGGGGAGGAGCGACGGCCGGTGGCTTAGTTCACCGCCGGTGGCTTCTCCGGCGAACTCGACGGCACCGTCGTGTTCCCCACACACATGCGCATCAAGAGGACCCATCTATTGCAACGATTGCAGCGGCTAGAGGGGGTGGCGACGAGCACGGCGGCGCACGGCCGCGGCACGTCCGGCTCCGGCGAGCTGACGGCGACACAGCCACTACTGGTGACTCTACGAGCTTCGGTGGTGTTCCTATGACCTAGCGCGAGGTAGAGGAGGGGTGGAAAGGGCGCGAGGACAACTGGCCGCGTGGAGCGCCAACTCCGACGAACTTCCGCCATGGCTACGGTGGGGGAAGAACGGCGAATACGCCCTTACCGAGGCTCGATTGACCCGGCTGAGAGGTGGAGGAGGTCACGGAGAGGCTACAGGCGGACGGGGCAACGCGTTTTCGCGGTGGCGTGCGCGCACGGCAGCTGCGATGCTCGGTCGGCAATGGCGGGCGGCTTAGCTCTCGACGCGGCGTGCGGTGGAGGGCGAGAAGATGTGAACTGGGGCGGTGAGTGCGTCGGACAGGCGCGCGGGTGGCTTCAAGGCGCGTCTGTGATGCCAGGAGGCGCACGGCGCGTGGCCAGCGCGACAGCAAGCCGGCGACGAGTGTCCCCCACGCGTCGACTGAAATCTGAAATTTGATCACTGTAGCTCCGATTCAGCGTTCCCTTCTAAGCCTGACAGCGATACTTTGACAAAGATTATTTCCTAATCTGTAGTGATCTAAGCTATGCCGTAGTTAACAAAGTTGTTCATCAATCCTTGAACTACAACTCTTTCCACTGAAGCTCAAGCTGGTGTGGCTCGGTTAGGGAGATACACGGCTCCAAACATGGGTACACGAAACTGTACTGCACGTTAGGACTTAGAAAAATTTGCTGAGTATGAATCAGCATGTACTTCTGACTTGTGGGCCATGTTTGACCATGTTCTAGACCTTTTCATGAGTTGACCATAAAACAACTTTTGTTCCTTGATAAATTAGCTACAACTTTTGTAAAGAGTGCACAGCCATGCAAAGCCTCTAAGTTGGACTTTTTAAACAGTCAAACAGTGGCACTCTAGGGTTCCTTTCAAGTCAAACCTCCATTCAAGGGCAATTCTGTCATTTTGACCTACATGAACAGTGTCCAAACAAGTAACCTAAGTATAGTTAAGGTGTATCAGACCATAATCAACCACTCTACAAACTTGTTATACCACTTCTAAGGATCACATGGAATAAGGCGACTAAAACAAACAATTCACTCATACGTTGCAATGTAATGTTTCATATGTTTCATATGTTTCATGGCTAGGTTGTTATTCTACACTTGTCACCTTACTACCATGTTGCCATGTTTCCAAGTATGAGAGTTTCATGTTACATTCACATGTTACACCATTACTATTCACAACAATCAAGCATGAAACATACACAGTTGAAATTGTTGCACATGCATGTTTCAGTAACAATGGCGATGATGGCATAGATGATGCATATGTTTATGAAATGAAATGCACTTAGTGGAAGCCAAACACCGAGGGTGTTACACTCGTTGTTCATGTATCGACTGCGCTTGTTGAAAAGACTGTGGCATCTCATCATGCACTTGCTCGGTACGAGCTGGAGAAGGTTGTGGCTTATCAGTCACATGCTCGCTAGGAGGTGGGGAAGAATGTGGCATCTCAGGAATGTGGTGGTCATGAGACGGTGCAAATATCTCCCCGTCTTCAATAACTTGCTCCAAATTTGAGAGAGGGGGAGGCGGCGAAGAAGCAGTTAATATAATGTCCCGTTTGTGCCAGAGGATGAACTGCCCCATTACGTCTTCGAGTAACACCAGCCCCTCGGGAGTTGCGTAGTCTATCCACCAATGCATGAACTCGAGCTTCACGGTATGCACCTCGACCCTAGTGTAGTCCGATGGTATCTTATTATTGTGGTGTAAGCCACCGGGAGGATGTGCCACACCCGTTGCCACCTCCATCATAATGTTCTGTCGGCCGCTGAGAAACACCAAGGTGCAACTAGTTGGTTCCCGTATGTGATCGATAAGGGTTGTGGTTGCAGTGGAACCTTGCCTGCTAGGAACTTCCGGAGGGCTGCCAACTAATGCTAATTCTCTCGACGGCGCCATTAATGTCCGTGGCTCCGTAGATAGTCCTTGCTCCTTCAGCGCTTTCGCAACTAGAGCCTTCACTTGGAGCTCAAGATTAGCCTCCCGGTCTCTGTCATGTTTCTTGTACATGTGCCTGTCCTCTTCGAATCCGTTCTTCTAGGTTGTCCTTTTCCCTAGCCCCCTGGTGCGGTCTGTGTGCTCGTTGTTTCCTAAGCCAAGGCTAAGCTCGTCCCTCTCTCTGGAAGGATTGAATGAGCCCTTCTCCTTGTCTTCAGTATATTTCAGTATCCTTGATACTGCCTCTTGGGTCTCCGGCTTATCAAACTTAAGATTACCGTCGAATGATTCTTTACTCCTCGCATATATCCAATTCCTCACATCGATATTACCAGAAGCTGCGACCTCTTCGTACATCTTCCTAAACTGCTCTTCTTTGGCATAGTAGCCACCGAGGCCTAGATGATGGTGGTGTTTGTTCCTCTTTGTCAGCTCGGTGCTACAGGCGCTGAGCTCCAATACCTTCGGTAAAGTCTTCTGAGCCACGAGCTCCTCCCATTGACTAGGAGTTATGTTGCCGAACTTGTTGAAGGGAGTTAACCCCTTTTGGATATACTTCTTGTTGAGCTCTGACCTCCAACGTCGGAATGACTCTCCTATGATCTTGAAAGCATTTTTTTACCAGTTCTTGCTTACCCTCCGGAAATCTAAAATTGTGCTTCAGCTGCTTATCCCATAGTTCATCCTTTTTCTTCTCTGGTACCTCTTTCTAGTTAGAGATTGCTGGGTTCAATTTATCTCTTACTAGGGCCCTGGTCGCATTACGGAATCGTCCTCTGAATTCCTTTGGCTCAAGGATCTCCCCTGCTAGCCCAACCTCCGTTATCACATAGCATGCCTTATCTGGATATTGGTTTGCTTTTCTATCCCCTCATTTCATCTTTGGCTTGGTAGTCGTGTTCGTGGTTGTGTCTTGAGGTTGTGGAGCAGAGGCCTCAATGTCCGTCTCTGTGGTTGTTGCCTCTGCTCTCCTTTCCTCTACTCCGTCTTGTTAGGCGAGATGTCACGGACGTTGACGTTGTCTTTTCTGAGTTTCAGGAGGGACCTGTATATACGACAAGTCAAAGTGTTAGCAGAGGTAACACAGCCAAAGCTTTAGCAAAATTTACAAGCTAAGGTTTTATCCCTACCTCCTCGTTCGGGTCAAAATCCTTGTCCAAATCTTTCTCCGGTGGCCTCCTTCTGGCTTCACGTGGGAAAGGATCCTCGGGACTTACATATCCCTCTTCTGAGTCCTCATCATCATCATCCTCTTCTTCTTTGCCTTCAGCAGCCTCTCCTGCTCTTCCTTCTGCTCCCCCTTCCTCCTCGTCACACTACTCCTGAGTAAGCATCACTTTTAGATCCTTTTCTAACTCTTTATCGAACTGCTCCTGAGTAAGCTAGTCCTCTAGTGCTTGCTCCTCATAGGTTGGCTGCTCATCATGTTCGGGGCATCGGGCTACACTGTCTGGTGTCCGCGATATTATTTCACGCTTTGTTCTAATAGATGTAAGAAAGTGTGCTTTAGGTACACGAGAAGGTATAAAAAATCAAAAGGTTTATAAACCAAAGTAGTCCTATAAAACAACAATATAAAAAAAACGAGTAGTAGCAGTAGTAGAGGGCTCACAAACATGTCACTCATCATTTGATCATGAATTTGGAGCATCAAGGCATCATAACACATAATAGAGGAGAAAGTAATGTAGGGGCAGCGGGTAATGATGCCAAGTTCCTCATAAGTTCTTGATCATCAGCTCATATTCCTTATAATGTATGGACTTAGACAATTTCATCATCGGCAAAACAAAGGAGAGGAGAGGGGAGATTTGGCAAAAAAAAAAGCAACAGCTGCTTAACAAACATAGAGAGGAAAAGGTGTAAAAAAAAAGCAGTTGCTACTTCCCAAACATAGAGAATAGGAAATGTGCAAAAAAAAACATAGCTTCTTATAAGTAGGGGGCCATTTGATCATCATGCCAATTTTGGTCCCTTTGCGCAGCGCTACCGCTATTTTTGTATTCATGACATCCTTTGCAACATGTAATCCTTGCCGGTGTAAAATTTCATGGCAGATCAACACTTGTGCAAAAATAGGATTTTTTTCAAAAATAGTACAACAGGGGAAGCCCCCCGCTGTCAGCTTTTGTATTAATAAAATAAAAGAAGCTGTACTAAACATAGAAGTCAAATTATTTAGTTAGCTGTGCCGTTGTGCCATGGTTTTGGTTCACTGGTTCTTCATGTCATGTCAGGCTAAGAACCTTTCATTTAGCTCTTGTTGCTAGACTGCCATGTTTGTCACGTTTCTTTCTGTGTTCAGAAAAACAAAATCGTATAACCATGTCCTGCTGAATAGCCTTAGCCTGAAATGGTTATAAAAATAATAATCGATTTTAACTTTCATCTGTGAATGTGTACAAGTAATCATCTAAAAACTTTTGATAGGTCAGCTGCAGGTAGGTCTATGACTGTTTGTTTTTGCTACCTACTGAGAGGTTCATGCTACATGATGTTGCTTTGTACAAAAATTCAGTGTGTGCATGTAAGCCTAGGGATCCATGATTTTTTTTTCGAAAAACCTAGGGACCCATGATCCTTAGCTAATAACCTGGTAGTAGAGTTTGATATGATCTCTCCCACAGTTTGTTCACAGTATTAGTACGTTGTGCCCATTTCAGTTCCCCCAGTCGTTGGCTCAGCTTGGAGCCTCACTCTGCTGACCACAAACAGTACTAGGTGAGGGTTTGTTGTATGTTGTTTTGTGAACTTGAGTTCCATATAACAATAAGATTTGGTAGTTGGGCACTTCAAACATTTTTTTGTGATATTTAGAGACTGAAGGACCAAAGAGACTTCTTCCAGTTCAGATATTCTATTCTCAAAAACAAGAAAAAGATATCTATGTTGATATGGAAAATATATCACCACTAAACAGATGTTTATTCCACCGCTCACTATCTGGCAATGGATTCAGACTTTCAGATATTTAATTCAGTCTTTCAGACATCATTCAGTCTCTTGATTAATGAAGCTCATGCCTTTCGTATTTAGAAATGAGCTGGGATAGCAAGACATCAGCTGGAGGGCGCTAAAGCAGGAGAAACTGAAGTCTGACATAGTTTTAGTTTCTATTTGGGTGGTGTCATGTTCTCGTATCAATGCATGCTTGCTCTCTCTTCGGCAGTTATCTGAGTCTCTATAGAGCAGCTGGAAGAAAAGGCTCAAGGTCCAAAGCTAGCAGCCTTTGAAGTCTGTTTGCCCATTTATTTTGTTACTAATCTAATATAAGATATCACAGAGCCTACCTCTTGAATTTTACTATAATCTTGTCTAGAAGACTCCATCCCATGTGCAATAAATCAATATTTTGTTCAGTTCGTAAACTTATATGTGCTGATATGAGAATGTTTTTAAGCAATTGTTCACAGTTTTGATCTGAGATAATCTATTGAGATAAATATATTTTGATTGGTATATGCTTGATTTATTCACATTAAACATACTTCATTGTCCAAACAGTATATGCACTACTGGGTATCGTGAGTTATTTGCTTCCTATATTGCAGCCTCAAAAAATAAAAGACTTAATTGGATTTCCCTAACAAACTATGACATCTTCAGTTATTTGCTTCCTACATAGCAGCCTCAAAAAATAAGTGCAGCATGGCACAGCAGCCGCAAACAGACCCTTAATGTAACAGCTAGAGAAATCAAATTGTTTAAGTTTGAATTTTCAACCATCCCCCCTCAGAACACGCAATTTCCAACAATGTAGGATAGCAGATAACATTAACATTCAATTTTCATTCAAATGTTCAGTCGAGAATTTCAATCTGCTCTATATAAAGCAAGTCGGTATCTATCAATTTCTTGATAACAATGCAGACTTAGGTGTCATATTTGTTTCCCAATTTACAGTTGCTATACCTTACCAATTTGCCAAGCATGCAATGAGCATTTACGCAAATAAGTACACAAGCATTGACAAACCAAGGCAATGCACATTGGGTAAAGCATCAAGAACAAGTGATGGAGCAGCAAGCAGCGAGCAGCAGCAGTGGTGGATCCGAACCTGTCAGGTGTAGGGGAAGCTGTGGAGGAGCGCGGACGCCGGTGGAGAGGTGCGCGGACGCCAGAGAACACGGGCAGCCGGGCCACCCGCCGTTGGAGGTGTGCGGACACTGGACCCTAATGGGCACCGGGGATGCTAGCCGAGGGAGGGAGCGTGGACGCTAGGGAAGGAGCGCGGACGCCGGAGAGCTCGGGCACCATGGCCGCTCGCCGGGGGAGGGAGCACGGACGCCGGAGCGCACGAGCACCTGGGCCACGGGAGGGCGGGGAGCAGGCCCATGGCACCTCAAGGTCAGAAACGAGGCGGCGGCGGACCGGGTCGTGGATGTGGACGGTACGGCCGCAAACCCTAACTTGCTTGGCGCCCCGAGGGATGGAGTGGGTTGGTGGAGCTCGAGGTCGAAGATGCGGAGGAGGCGGCGGGTCGACCAGCCAGGGGCTCTAAAACCCTAGCCTCCTTGGAGATGGGGCGCGCGGCGTTGTGGCGGCCGAGGGATGTCGAGCTGTGGCCCGGGGGTGCGGAGAGGGGGCGCCGGTGTCGGGAGAGGTCCGGGAGGCGATGGCGGCGAGGCGCCGGGGAAAAATTGGCAGCCTGACGGCGTCGGGAGGAAGAAGAGGGCGCCCAACACTCATGAAATTTTGGCCCCCGAGCGCCCGTGCTTATATACCCAGGACGATTTGTAGAGGCGGCTTAAAACACCAGCCGCCCCTACAAATGCATTTGTAGGGGCACTTCCTGATCTAACCGAATATTTTCCATTTTATTAAATTATTAATTATGTATCTTTTATATCACAAAAACATAAAGTAAATGTATATAATATTTTGTATTATTCTATATATGCACAAATATATATAAAAACAATTTGTTGATACTCAAAATAATATAGAGAACAAAAAGAATCAAAAATTAAAATTTTGAATTTTAAAACTTCGACTACAATTTTAGGACATTAAATGACCTAAAATGAAAATATTATAAACATAAAAGTTGTATAACTCATCAATATGTACAACTTTTGTTTTGGTGATCTTGTCATGTGACTTTGTTTGAACGATTCAAAATTTGAAATTCAAACAATTACAACTTGAAATAATATTTTGAAAGAGTATATGATTTCAACTGAAAAAGTCATGAATATAAAAGTTGTACAACTCATCAAGATGTGCAACTTTTATTTTGGTCATCTTTTCATGTGATGAACTTTGAGCGATTCAAAATTTGAATTTCAAAAATGACAACTTCAAACAAGATTTTGAAATACTAAATGATTTCAGCTGAAAAACTCATGAATACCAAAGTTGT
This sequence comes from Miscanthus lutarioriparius, assembly GCA_904845875.1. Lineage (NCBI taxonomy): Eukaryota > Viridiplantae > Streptophyta > Magnoliopsida > Poales > Poaceae > Miscanthus > Miscanthus lutarioriparius. The sequence goes on from CAJGYO010000012.1 coordinate 46,260,201, forward strand.
AGAACTTATCAAGATGTACAACTTATATTTTGGTCATCTTTTCATTTGACCAAATTTGAACAGTTCAAATTTTGAATTTCAATAAATGTCAATTTCAAATAAGATTTTGAAACCTTAAATGATTTCAAATAAGAAAGTCATGAACATAAAAGTTGTTGAACACATCACTATCTACAACTTTTATTTTGATCATCTTTTCAATTGACAAAATTTGAACAGTTTAAATTTTGAATTTCAATAAATGACAACTTCAAACAAGATTTTGAAACCTTAAATGATTTCAACTATAAAAGTCGTGAACATAAAAATTGTTGAACTCATCACTATCTACAACTTTTAATTTGGTCACTTCTTCATTTGATAAAGTATTAGTAAACATTATTCATAAATTCACATATCACTCATAGTTTCATGAACTATTTGAGAGACATGTTGATTTGTGAACAATGTTTACTATCACTTTGTCAGATGAAGAAATAACCAAAATAAAGTTGTAGATCTTGATGAGTTATATATCTTTGATATTCATTACTTTTTAACTGAAATCATTTGGTGCTTCAAAATGTTGTTAGAACTTGTTATTTTTTTAAATTTAAAAATTTGAATTGCTCAAACTTTGTCAAACGAAAAGAATGACCAAATCAACACAGTAACTTAATAGGGCATGATTTTAGAAAATTTTAGAAAAAAAATCATCATATTTAAAGTTAGTAAGAGGGAGAAAGACTAGTTATAAATTTTACCCAGAGATTAAAAAAAACCACAACTGTTCATGATGATCAATGTTGAATAAGTGTGATTTCTCTTTTTAATCTGTGGCTGAAACTTGTAACTATTTTTTCTCCCTCATACTAGCTCCAAATGTTATGGTTTTTTTCCTAAAATTTTCTAAAATCATGCTTTATCATTTTAGTCTAGTCATCTATCTTTATCACTAATTTTGGACAATTTAAATTTTGAATTTCAGAAAATGATAACTTCAAACCTAATTTTCAACCACTAAATGATTTCAGCTGTAAAGGCGACGAATATAAAAGTTGTATAACTCGTCAAGATCTCCAACTTTTATTTTGGTCATTTCTTCATTTTATAAAGTGTTAAGTGCTTGTTTTAAGTGTTTCAATAGTAGTCCGAACATGTTGCAGTAGTAATAAGTGCATGTTTCAAGTGTCTGCGTGTTACAGCTATTTTAGTATTAATAGAGTGGATGTTGCAATAGGTTTATCAAGATGTTGCAAAGGGTAGTCTCACGCACATGCATAAATATAGTCTCACACACATACATAAATATATAGTCTCACACACATGCATAAATAAAGTTTTACAAACACACACACACTTATACAAACACTCCACGTTCAACAACTAGCTAGCTCGCTGTAATGATTTTTCCCTTGACACCTTTTTGTTCCCATGGCAATATGTCTTTGAGCAGGTTCTTTTCCACAACACTGATCTTCTTAATAAAGTCTCTGAATAGCGGCATCTCATCGTAGTTATTGTAAGGTTCAACATCGTCCACGCCATCAACTCCGATAATGTGCTGTTTCCCGGAGGCAACCACGTGCTTTGTCTTCTTCTTCAGGGGGAGGTTACTTTGTGGGTCAGGTATATAGAAAACTTATGCAACACGTTAAGCGAGCACCCAAGGGTCATCTTGGTAGTCTAGATTCTCGAGGTCTAGGACTCTCAATCCGATCTCGTTCAGTTGGTGTTGTTTGATCCAGCGGCATCAAAACAGGGCCACCATTATATCCCTTCCATAGTCAAGTTCCAATATCTCTTCAATGATGCCAAAGTATTGGATCTTTTGCCCACTCCATCGAGAGCTTCTATTCGAACGTCGTTGTTTTGGTTCACATATTTACTATTCTTTGCGTGGGTATAGTACATGTACCCATTGATGTCATAAGCTTTCCAAGATGTCACTTGTCTCGATGGCCCCTCTGCCAACCTACTGATGGTAATAGAGTCTATGGTTTCTCCAGGCGGTATGTTTTGGTCCTTCAACCATGTAGTTAGTCGTTGCTTGTGCTGTTTCATGACCCAATCATCTGAACGACCATTTCTCTTTGCCAAAATGATAACCAAGTGTTCATCAATGTATGGTTGCATTAGTTGTGTACTCTGCAAGATACTGTAATGTGCTCGACTCACTTCTTTGTAATCATGGTCGATGAACACTTTTCTACCACTGGTGCCCTCCCAGCCAGCCTACCCTTATGACAAGAATCGGGTTTACCAATCCCTTTTTGTACTTTTAGGTACTCTTAACAGCACTCGACGACTTCTTCAGTACTGTAACCCTCTATCATGGAGCCCTCTGGGCATGCTCGATTATGCACGTATCGACTTAGAACCGACATGAACCGCTCGTAGGACCACATTTCATCCAAGTAGCAAGGGCCCAGCGTCAGTAGCTGATGAACCATGTGAATCATGAGATGTGGCATTATATCAAAAAAAACAGGAGGTAAACACATCTCTAGTTTGTTTTGTGTCTCCACCACAAATTCATGTAGGTCACTCAGCTCTTTCTTGCCAATCGTCTTCTGTGAGATCTTCGAAAAGAAGTAGCACATGCGGGTGATGGCCATTTTCAAGAACTCTGGATTTATAGCCCTGATTGCAATAGGTAGAAACACTATCAGCATCACATGATAATCGTGAGCCTTGCAGTGTGTTATTGACAAGTTCTTCATCGACACTAGCTTCTTCACATTCGCTGAAAACCCAGTCGGGACTTTGACGCCCCTCAGGAAAGTACATATAGCTCTCTTCTCTTCTAGTGTTAGGTTGAAGCACGCCGCGGGTAGAGTGTATTTTCCATTAGCCTCAGGTACTGGGTGAAGCTGTGGCATCACGTTTAGCTGCACCATATCTTTCCGTGATTTCAGACCATCCTTTGACTTGCCTGTGTCCATCAAGGTAGCAATGAGACTCTCAAAGACATTCTTCTGCACGTGCATAGCATCAATGGCATGGGGGACCTCCAAGTCTGGCCAATATGGCAGATACTGAAAGAAGATCGATTGTTTCTTGAAAGTTACGCCTTCGACAGGAGGTGTGCTTCTATCTCTGTTCGTCCCATCCGGATTCTTCTTTCCATAGACGACGTGTATGTTTTTCACCATTCTGTACACATGTTCTCCATTATGACGTCTCTCCGGAGGGGGTTCAATCTCCGGGGTGTTGTCATAAAATCTAAAGAACAATTTGCTATGGTACTTGTGACTTGTTTTTAAAAAGCGCTAGTTTCTTAGGTAAACTATCTTCTTGGATACATCCAGGAATACCTATGTAGTACCATCCAAGCAAACTAAGCATCCCGTCTTCCCTTTGATCTGTCCAGACAAAGCAAACAGCGTGGGGTAATCATTGGTAGTAACAAATATTATTGCTCTACATATGAAGTCCTCCTTTCGGAATCCATCGTACATCGGCTCCCCATGCCTCCATAGCCTCTCCATTTCTTGCATCAAAGGCTCGAGGAACATGTCTATATCAATGCCTGGTTGTTTAGGGCCATAAATAAGAATAGTGAGGAGAAGTACTTTCTCTTCTGACACAACCACGTTGGGACGTTGTACATGGTCAAGATCACTGGCCAAGTGTTGTGGTCGCTCATCCTCTCATTGAAGGGATTCATTCCATCGGTGCTCAAGTCAAATCGTACATTCCTTGGGTCATCGCTGAATTCTTTGTGCTTCTCATCGATCCTTTGCCACTGACTACAATTAGCCGGGTGTGCAATCTTATCATCATCCACCTTGCGCTCATCATCCCACCATGTCATGGGTGTGGCTTCTTTAGGGTTTAAGAAGATACGTCTCAAGCGGTCGGTCACTGGCAGGTACCACATTACTAAGGCAAGAATTATTCTCTACTTTGCATCGTTGCCTAATGGAGTGTCCTCTGGGGGCTGAGATTCTTGTACCACCTTTTTTGTACCCTTCTTATTCCTCTTTTTCCTCATGGAGGCTTCGTCCCCACCGTAAAGGTCATTGTTCTTGTACCGGCTGGCCCCACACCAGGGATATTTATCCAGTGACTTGAACATTTTGCCACAAAAAAGGATACAGTGGTTGGGGCATGTATGTATTTTTTCAACTCCCATTGTCAATGGACTTATGTCCTTCTTCGCTGGGTATGTGTTGGCGGAAACTGAGTTTGGTTGTGGCAGCACCCATGACAGGAGACGCAATAGATCATTGAAACTACAGTCTGACCAGCCGTACTTAGCCTTCAGGATGAGTAGCTCAAACACAAAACGTAGCAATGTCTAATATGTTGGACAGCCCTTTTCAACACCATACATAGTCTCCTTCGATGCTTTTGTCACCCTTTCTAAATTTTTTAGACCTTTCGGGATCTTTAGTAAAATCTTTGGTCCACGGGCTCGAATCATGTCCTCCAAATCATCTTCATCCCCGACACGTGCTCCACCATCATTATTGGCACCACCTTCGTCGTTACCATTCCAACCACCAGCATCACCACCTTGTTCATTGCCAAACTCGAGATTCATTCGTGCATCAAGCTCTGCTGAATATTGGGACAAGGATTCTAGGGTTTCGTCATCGTATTCCTCCTCATCCTCGTCGTTAACGATAACCATTTCACCATGATGAATCCATACTGTGTAGTCCTCAACAAATCCTCGCATAATCAAATGTGATCTGATGATAGTCACATCTGTCCATGCCATACGGTTCTTGTAATCTTTACAGGGACAAATAATTGTATCCTTATTCTCTGTCAACGTCGTTGCATGCTTCTCTGCGGCTTCAATAAATTTATCCACCTCTTCACGGAAACCTGCCTTGAACCTTAACGAACCATACATCTAAGAGTCCCTGTACTCCATCTTTTACAACAACAACAAAACAAACATTAAAGGACTACTTATTCATATATATATAAATGAATCAAATTAATAATTACTTGAGAATAATTGTATATACTTTAGATATATATATGAATATAAATCAAATATGTTTACATGAAGCATACAAACACACCATGGTAGAGGAAAATTAATTAATGGTCTATTTATCCATAAATAATTAAAATACATATTTGTTGATTACAATAAACAATTTCAAAGACAACAATTAGCAACAATTATATTTTACCCAATATTTTTTATGCAAACCCTAGTCCAATTTCATCAAACATAAATTTACAAAAATAAAATTAATAAAAAAACCAAACCCTAGATCTAGATCTACATGCACATGAAACATCCATAAAACTAACTAATTGTTCACTAAAATCAAGAAATATGGACCAAATAAGGGTATGATTTTGTTCCCCTACCTAATTTATCCTAGTACATTCAAAACTTAGGTCTAATTTGCTTTATAAGTAGCTCAAGCACTATAGAAGAGAGAGAAAAGTAAAACTCTAATTACTCACTAACCAACCATTAAAACTTCAAAAAATGTGGAATAGCATTTTCTTACCTTCTACAACCTCATCATCAAAGGATTTGAGATCAAAACCTTCCTCCTTAGTAAAGCATTTTTTAAGGTGCCCAAGGCCTCCCTACCTTTTTTCATGGGTTGGAGTGAGTGATCCGAGGAGGAAGGAGGCTGCAGCCATTTATACAGCAGATATTTGTAGGGGTGGCTGGTGATTGAGCCGCCCCTACAAATCAAATAGTAGGGGTGGCTGGTGAGTGAGCCACCCCTACAAATCTACCCATTTGTAGGGGCGGCTCGTATCACCAGCCGCCCCAACTATTAGATTTGTAAGGGCGGCTGGAATCATGGGACCCGAGCTCACCCACTGTAGGGGCGGTTGGTAGTGGAGCCACCCCTACAAAAAAAACCCATGTTGCTAAAAATCATTTTTGTAGTAGTGTTTCATTGTCTTCAAATTGATTGTCTTTGGTGTTATGCTTTGGATAGTACTCTTGTTGGTTCTTACAGCTAATATTGTAATTCAAAACTAAGTCACCAATTCACTCAGCTGGTGCTATGCTTTATATTACAAATAAGAAGCTGTCGAAGTCTCACAATAAGATCAAGAACTGAAGGAAGATAAACAAGCAAAGGTATATGTACTTTTTACATTTTTTTGACTTACCGCTACATGATTATGCTTGGTATCGAAATTATTGATCGTTTAATAAGAGTAGGTTTGGTTACAGATTGACAGAGCTTGAACTCTGATGTCGGAAGGGTTCGTCGTCGCCTTTGTCCTAGCACACGCTTCATCTTAGCATGCCGCCACCAAGGTCAGCAAGAGCGCTGAGGATACTGTAGTGGTCGTCTCCTGTATGACACTCCAAGGTTGATGAGGCCTTCGTTCTCGTCAATATTTCGGTAGTTACCGTTTTTAATTTCGGCATTGCAAAAATTTCAACCACCACCAAAATTTCTGAATTTCATGAAATTCGACAGAAATTTCGTCGAATTTTTTTTAGAGACTAGCAAATGAAGTATGCTTTTTTTTTCTAAACAATAAAAAATATGAGTCTAGAGTTATTAGTATGTTTTATGACTACACATCTATCGAATAGACGAATATGCAATATAACCAATAAAAAATATGAGTCTAGAGTTATATAGCACATGTTTTATAACTTTGCATCCATTGAATAGACGAATATGCAATATAAACAATAAAAAATATGAGTCTAGAGTTATATAGCACATGTATTAGTGTATTGCAAAATTTTAGATTTTTCTTTCGGCCACCACCGAAATTCATGAAATTTCGTAGAAATTTTGAACCCTAGGAACATTATCTCCATGCCTTGGATGTTCATGTAGTTTATTCTGTCTTGATATTAGTTTTTTTTTTTTAAAAAACTCAACTTGTACAATCTTGCGGATTTCTAAAAAGGGTTGGCAAGTTCAGCAATGTTCATGAGTGTTGAATTTTTTTAGGATGGACTTGTGTGACATATCGTGGAAATCGCCTCAGAAATGGACTGGATATTTTTCTACATTTGCCAACACCGTGATGAGAACATTAAAATTCAATTTCCCATTTACAATACGCATCATGCAGTATTGCATAGTTGAAGCATTTGCATAGATCTTGTTAGTGCCTTCCATTTATAGGCTGGTCATATGCCTCTTCAAAATCTTGGGAGCACAGCTCGTGCCCCTTGGTTAAGGCCAACTTATGGCATTGCGTGTGATGTTTGGGTTAATTCAGTGTGATGATCTGTTCTCTGCTTTTACGATCTCTCCTCTCCAGGCTTGGAGCAGTAGCTTGTTTTCTCAGATAATTAGGATCTGGAGGTGTGTTGTCATATTCTTCTATCCACTCTGAAATTTGCCATATTCTGTTATTTGTAAATTGGTTGTTGTATCCATTTCTAATAGATGTCGTGCCTGAATCATGAAATTGGTTCAGTTCAATTGCTGTATCAATCTAATGTCATGTCTTAACATTGTTGCAGTTTCAGTGCATGTTTAAATAGTAGATGGTTATGAAGGTGGTAGTAAGAAAGTGATGGATGAATTTGCTTATGTAGACACCACCAGTGACTAAAAATGTAGAAGGTGCGAGTACAACGCCCTCCTTTGTTGCCAAGAATCAGAATGGTGACCTACTAATCAGTATCACTGTGAGTGGTTGGTGGTGACCAACGCCCAGAACACAATTCGTTGGTCGAAGCGTTTGGTAGGAGACCTGGAAGGAGATGAAGATGGTGTCTTACAAGATTGTCAAGGCACCGAATGGTGCTGCCTGGGTGGAGATGAGTGACCAGCACCAGAATGGTGCATTTGTTCTCACTAAGATGAAGGGATAGAGAAAATTGCACATGCTCGATTTATTTATCAAGTTCTTTGGACTAGATAGATAGTTTTGAAATATCTATTTCCATATGTAGTACCTCCTATCGTAAACTGGAATATTCAGGTGACTATATATAATATTCAGTACAAGAAGAACGATATGTGCATGCTCTTCTTGAAGATGAAATCTATTCGAGGCATACTGTAATGACATATCCATGCAAATAAACTTTTAGTGTTGTAGTTGTTGATGTTATTGTACATCACATCTTCGTGAGCAATTACTTGAAAAAAAAATCATGTGCACTATGCATTCTTGTTCTGCAACTTACAATTCCTAAGATTGAGTCATCAAACGGGCACTGGACACAGATCAAGATGAGTATCTTCCGAGTTCATGATATTTTTTTTCTATTGCAATGCACGAGCATGACTGTAGTAATAATAAATAAGACTAAACAAATAATTTAAGATGTCATGGATCATGCATGTCCCATAAGCCGTAAAGGGATTTTTGGCCTGTTTGGTTCCGTGACTCACCGTTGCATGATCGCGATGAGCGACCGTGGCTCGGACGCTGCATTCGCGATTCCCGAGCGAGCAGTTCATTTTGCGCGATTCGCGTTGCGCATGGTCGTCGCAGACCGTTCGGCGGGATTTTTCCACTTAAGCCTATAGATGTCCATGCAGCCCATGGCCTGACAGCACAGCACGAAGCCTGCTTTTTTGGCCCGGCACGATGAAAGGTCCTAAATGACTAGAGGGGGTGAATAGCCTATAAAAATTTCTACAAAATCACTAGAGCAAGAGGAATATTTGTTTCCTTTAGGTAAAAGTTTAGCCCCTCTGACCACTGTGCTAATATTGTTAGGAGCATGCAACATGACTTATTGACTGCTGTAATCTAGCTAGCTTGGGTAATCTTACTTTCCTTTCCAGACATGACAAAATTGTTGTTTGTTTGCTTTGAAAGGAAGTTCAAGAAATTGCATAAGCTGTATGAGAAACACAAAATTTTTAGACCGCGGAGTTGCATATACACAATTTCCTCCCAAGTCCCAAGCAAAAAAAAAAACAATTTAAGAAAAGAAGATAGGTTATTCTGAAATTTCTTTCGAATCTGACTTCTGGAAAAAAAAAATGATATGTTACGTACTTGATCGGATCTGATCAAACTTCATCAAAATCAATCAAACAATTTAAGGCCATCATCTACGTCCTGGCAACGCTTGAGATACCGGAGAACGGCACCGAGGTCGCCGTTTGTCTTGGCCCTGCAGTCATAACTCGGCGGCGCGTGGAAGCACGGCTCCATGGACATTGCCCGGACACAGGGCGGGTGTGCCACCGTCTGGTTCGTCGGCGGCAGTAGCAGGCACGGGCTCAACCCGGCGAGGCCGTGGCCGACGTAGCAGTCACATCGAAAGTATTAAACATCCACTAATTATAAAACTAATTACACAGATTAAGACTAATTTACGAGACAAATCTATTAAGTCTAATTAGTACATGATTTGACAATATGGTGCTAAGTAAACATTTGCTAATGATAGATTAATTAGGCTTAATAGATTCATTTCGCTAATTAGTCTTCTCATGTGCAATTATTTTTATAATTAGCTTATGTTTAGTTCCCCTAGTTAGCATCCGAACGTCCGACACGGACTAAACTTTAGTACCTGAATCCAAACATCCCAGACGAAATACGTCTTGCTCTAGCTCAATTTAAAAAGACAAGCCACCTACCAACAATTCTAGTCAATTATGTTCACTAAGCACTCAATGGCTACGTCGCTACTCTCTACACTACTTGAGCTAGCTAGAAAATAATTACTACTAATTAAACTAGGCTACTCAACTAGCTAAGCTACCACAAGTTTTACACAAAATAAATACAAAATATAATGCAAGAGAGTGGTAGAGGAGATATACAGTCGTGACAAGTGATAAATTAACGAATACCAAAGAATACCAAGGAAGACAAATATGACACGATGATTTTTCTTTCAAGGTTCACTTGTTTGCCACCAAGCTAGTCCCCGTTGTAGCGATTCACCCGCTTGGACGTTCATGTGTTTATAGGTTTCACACGCCTAACCCACAACCGGGTGCCGCACAACCAACATAAAATGAGGATCCACAAGCTACGCGCAATTCACTAGAGTTGTCTTTCGTGATTTCCCACGGGGAAGGCACAAGAACCCCTCATAATCCATCGGGAGGTGGCCAAGAACAATCACCAACTCTTGCCAACACTCCTCCGTTGCTCCAAGCCGTCTAGGCGTCGGTGAACGCCAAGAGTAACAAGCAATCCCGCAGCAAAACAATCACTAGTGCCACTAGATGCTCAAACACTAGGTAAATGCACTAGAATCACTCCCAATCTCACAAAGATGATAAATAATCAAGAGAGATAAGTAAGAGGGCTTTGGCTTAGCCCACAAGGATGTATCAATGATCAAAATGTCCAAGACAGTGAGCTAGAGCCGGCCAACAACTATTTATAGAGCCCCAACAAGCCACATAGCCGTTGGGCTCAAAACCCCTTCTGTGCGCACTGATTGGGTGCACCTTAATATTGCACCGGACACGTCCGGCCAGACCAGTCCGGTCACTTCTGCTGTGCCACGTGTCTAGTCTATTTGAAAGTTACCATTGGTGCTCAACGGTCTGCTCGCACGTGTTCAGTCAGCATTGACCGGACCCGATGGTCCAATGACCAGACCCGCTTGCCCCAACATCCGGTCACGTAACAAAGAGGTTCCAAAGATGCTTAGAGCTAACCGGACGCGTCCGGTCGCACCGACCGGACTTGCTCAGTGTCCGAGGAATTATTTCCTCCAAACAGAGAGCACCCAAATCTCGACTGGACTCGCCTGGCCCTGGCTTCTGGTCCCCACAACCGTGTCCGGTCACTTCTGTGTCGCGCGTGCCAGGCGGTGAACAATGGCATAGGCACGTCCGATCGCGCCCGAGGGCCAGTGTCCGATCGCCCTGGACACACAGCCCGCGCCCTGAGTCACTGACCGGACTCTCCCGGCGAGTCCGATCACAGAGTTCGGTCACCACTGTGGCCCCTTCTCCATCACCAATTTCATCCCTTGTGCAAATGTGTTAACTCCACCAAGTTTCATCACTTGTGCACGTGAGTTAGCATTTCACAAACATGTTTTCCAAGGGATGTTAGCACTCACTACGTCCTAATGCAAATGCATGGTGTTGATTCACCTAGTGGCACTTAGATAACTGTATTTACCATGAGATCACCCCTCTTAATAGTACGACTATCTATCATAAATCCACTCACACCCACTTAGTGTCTTGAGTGGCAAAATAAAATGGCCCTATCAAATATACCTTTGCCTTGAGCCCATTTTATTTTTCTCTTTCTTGTTTTCCTTTTTTAGAGCTTGATCATCATCACATGTTCACCATCATCACCGTGGACTTTATCTTGCTCCAACACTTGGCCTTGGACCATCCTATCTAATCTACACACTTAGATCAACGATTAGTCCAATAGGTTTCATCAATTATCCAAAACCAAACTAGGGCTTTCACACGAGCATGACATGACCCGGTGACCAGTAGGCCTAGGCCGGCCTGGCCTAGTGTATAGGGCCATGCCTAGGCTGCTGCTTGGGCACAACGGGCGGCACGGCATGGCCCGAAGTCGCAAGGTAGGCCCAATGCTAGCCCGGTGACTACCGCAGCTTGGCAGCCTACTAACAGCCCACTGTGGTTCGCTCCCTTCCTATCCAATGTTCCTAACCCTAACTTGATTCCCCACCCTACGCCGCACTTAGACCACCGCGTGACACCGCGCGATGGCGACACCCACCTCCGCATGTCCTCCCTCTGCTCCACCTCTACTCCACCGAGGCCGAGCACTCCATGGCTCTGCTCCTCGCTCCCTTCTTCACGCTCCCTGCCCCATGGATGGCGGCGCCGCTCCTTCACATGGGCGGAGGTGCATGGAAGCAGCAGCGCTCCTTCGCGCGGGTGGTGGCGCATGGAAGCGGCAGCGCTTCGCCATGACAACGAGGCATCGAGGCCTCGGCAGGTCCCTCCCACTCCGGACTATGCGACGATGGCGCTCCCCCACGCCTTGACTCCTCCCTCCCTTGCGACGTGATGGCGGCGCTGCCCCGCACCTCAGATCCTCCCTCCCTTCTTTCTAACGCGGTGGCAGTACTCACTCACGAAGATGCGGGCCTCGGGCTGGCCCGCCCTGCTGGAGACACCGTGCTTATCGGGCCAGCCTGGCCCAAAAAATCAGGTTGCTGTGTGTGAGGATAGCTTTCGAACTCTGAAGGATAAGTTGGTGAATGCTCCTATTCTTGTTTTCCTTGGAGTAGCAAGAATTATGTATAGTATATACAGTTGCCTGGCGTTTTGGTCTTGGTCGTGCATGCAAGAAGGTAGGGTGATCGCTTATGCTTCTAGAGAGTTGAGGAGGCATGAGGTGAATTATCTTACACATGTTCTGGAGGTGGCTAGAGTTCATTAAGGATTATGATTTGACTATTTAGTATCATCCTAGAAAGGCAAATGTTGTTGAGGATGCTCTTATTTAGGGATGAAATTGGATCGGACTTAGACAGATACTAGTGATCATGTGCTATGTCCCATATCTTATATTCTATTCCATATTTTCTCTCTAATCTTAGAACCAAATATGGATAATTTGGATACTAGTATCTACCTCATATACGTATCAGAAATCTAATTAGTATTTAGCTTCTGATACAATCAGATACTAAATGTTCAAATTCAGATACGAACGATACATATAGGGTTTTGACCTTTCGATACGGAAGGATATCGGGAAATATCCATCCCGTTTTCATTCCTACTCTTACTAGGATAGGTGTTCCTATAGCACACATGACATTGATTGGTGACTTGGACCGCATGGATATTTTTCTTTGCTATGCTGGTGTTGCACGTGAGGAGGCCCAATTATTGATTCAGTCATCTTTGTGGGAGAAGGTGAGAGTGGCTCAGTTGCAAGATCGCTTACTCCAGCTGATAGCTAGCACATTGAGGTAGGTAAACCATGTGAGTTTAGTATGGAGCTCAATGACACTATTTGTTTTAGAGGTTGTCTTCATGTGCCACAGAAAGCTGAGGTGAAGATGGATATTTTAAGGGATGCTCATAGCTACTGCATTCAAGGTATATCCAATTGAGACTAAGATGTATCAAATTGAAACAGAGTTGTTTTGTGGAAGTGAGTCAAAGTTGATATTGCTAAGCATGTGGCTTCGTGTCTTATTTGTTAGAAGGTGAAGGCTGAGCATCAGAAGCTAGCTAGGTTGCTAAAGCCATTAGAGGTCCCTGAGTGGAAATCAAAGAATATTACAATGGACTTTGTAGTTGGATTGCCTTACTCGCCTAGAGGCAAAGGTGCTATTTGGGCTGTCATTGATAGGCTTACCAAAGTGGCTCACTTCATTCTAATCAAGACGACTAATTCAGCTGTAGATTTGGTTCCATTATATGTCAAGGAGATTGTGAGGTTGCATGGTGTGCCCAAGTCTATTGTTTCAAATTGGGACTCTATCTTTGTGTCTAATTTTTGGAGAAGTCTACACAGTGCTTTGGGCATGAAACTTGATATGAGTACTGCTTTCCATCCTCAAACAGATGGTTAGTCTGAGCGTACCATTCAGACCTTGGAGGATATGCTGTGTGCCTATGTGATTTCATGGAAGGGAAGTTGGGAAGATCACCTAGCTTTGGCGGTTGCTTACAACAATAGTTATCAGGCTAGTTTTGGATGGCTCCATACAAAGCGTTGTATGGGCGTAGTTGTATTTCTCCACTGTGAGGATGTGGTTGGTGAGCGTTCCACAGTTGGTCCTAGTTGGGTATGGCGGACTTATGATAAACTACGTGAAATTTGACAAAACTTGTTGATTTCTCGGAGTTGGCAGAAGATCTATGCAGGTGTTAGACGGACGACTTTGGAGTTTGAAGTGGGAGATGAGATGTTTTGAAGGTTTAACCGACGAAAGGCATTGTTCGTTTTGGTACTAGAGATAAGCTTAGCCCGAGGTACGGTGGACCTTATGTGATTATTGCTCGTGTTGGTGCATTGGTATATCGGTTATAGTTGCTGAAGTCTATGGCAGGAGTGCACCTAGTGTTTCATATTTCTATGTTGAGAATATTTGAAAGACCTAGAGTAGCAAATGGAAGCTAAGCGAGTGATCATAGAATAAGACTTTGACAATGGAAAATTGCCCAGTGTTAGTGTTGTAGTCCTTTGAGCATGTGATGGACAACCATACTATCGAATATATCAAGGTCTTATGGACAAATCAGGCGCAGTGAGAAGCCACATCAGAGATGGAAGATCTATGTGCGAGAAGTTTGCAAAGCTCTTCGAGTTTGGTTGCATATGGTTCAGTCCTTATTACATTAGTAGTAGCGCTTGGATGAATTCGAGGACGAATTCCTAAAGGAGGGGAGAATGTAATACCCCGAAATAAATAAGGAATAATTAAGGGTTCTAATATAGATTATTTTTTTTTTAAAAAAAAAGGTTGACGGGACAACTTAAAGAGAGGCCAAAAATTGAATTTTTATCTATTACTTGGATGGATGATTGGAGACCATATTTGTGCAGAGCTCATCGAGAGCATTCCATTCGACTACTTATATGCATTAATCGAAGTTTGGATCACGAAGTTACATATGTTGTAAGCTTTGGGAAAAGGAAGGAAAGAAAAGTCCTAATCAGCTACAGTACAAGCGCTGCTACAGTACCGCAATGGGACCCAGTCCAGCCTTAGAGCATCTCCAAGAGTTTGCTGTCTTAACTTGGCATCCATATAATTTTGGCAAAATAAAAAAAAATAGCCTCCAACAGTTTGGCAAAACAACTTGGCATCAATAGCAACTTGGCAAATCTTCCCTCCGCGCGCGCAAATATACACGCGCGTATACGGCTTGGCATCCGGGGCTCTTCGTTTCTTAGCGGAGCTCTTCGTTCGCTTAGCGGGGCTCTTCGTTCGCTTAGCGGGCCTCTTCGTTTTGTTAACGGGTTTTTTTATTTTACCAAGTCAAAAATGTCAAACTCTTGGAGATGGATTGTTTTTTTACTTGACATATAATTTTGGGAGTTGGCAAATCACAAGATTTGCCAAGTAAAATTTGATAAACTCTTGGAGATGCTCGTATGTTTCTTTTCTGGTTGAGCCTGCCCAGCCCAACAGCCACCGTTCTTTTCCATGCCAAGGAGAAAGGAGCACAGGGGAGAAGAGGAAAGGATGGATTAGGGTTTGCCGCCGTCGCTGTTCATCGTGTCGTTCTTCCCTAAAACTGGTTCGGCGTCGTCTCCTCTCTCAATCTTTCCTCATCAATCTCTCGTTCCCCTCGCTGTCCATGATGGATTTGATACGTTTGGAGTAGATTGTGACGGCGAGAGGGTTGAAACGGCCAGAATCGTCTTGCGTTGGAGGAGGGCTGGAAGAAGAGAATGAAGGAGTAGACGCCGGGCGTTTCGTCGACGTGCTTTCTGTGGTTTCCCTAGGTGAGACGTCAAATTATGATCTAACTCTTTTGATCAAGTTTCATGAATTGAATCATTTGTTTAGATGGGGTTTAGTTGGAGCAATCCCCGAAATTAATTGCGTCCATGTTCTGAAATCCCGTCGGACTGAGCAGTGTCTATTAATATTTATTTTCGGATATCTTAGAGGCCTTATAAATTTTTGGCACTGTGGGCAAAGTTGTAGTGGACTTCAATACCTTAAATTTGACACCAATATCACCCTCATATCCTATGTATTTTGGAAGATATGGTCGGCTAAAGTAGACTGTTTTTCAGTGACAAGTTTTTGGATAGTTTAAGATCTAATCAGATTTCGGCCATCTTAATGGATGAATTTGAACTTTTGATCTGAACAAAAGTTGTAGTGTTTTGCTTAAGCTTTCCATAATGTTATAGAACATGTCTTTCAGATGAGTATATAATCAGTTATGAATTTTTTAAGATTGCTGTCATCTTTTGACTGTCAGAAAATTCTATTAAGTCAAGAGGATGTTTATGCTATTTTGGAGATCTCTTATGCCAAATCTTATTATACCGAAGTTGTAGATAATGGAGTTTTCTATCATCTCGTAGAAGCTTGAACGGTGGGTTTGGGGTGTTCTAGTGCGTTAGTTGTTGTTTATACTTGTTGGTGTGACGATGTTGGTACTGAGGATTTTTTTGATCAGGTGGTTTGCTTTCGGAGAGTGCCTAACTCTTTTGTTTGATCATCGGTAAAGGCAAGTAAACTAGGCGTTGTGGTCCACATGCTTTAGCTTTGTTGTTTGAATTGCTCCATTCAATTTTCAGTATCTCACACAAACAAGATAAATCTAAACTTTGAAGCATTTATTTACTCTGAAATATGCGATTTTATATCTTGTGGTATTGATCTTTAAATTATGAATTCTGAAGTTTATTAAGTGCATTCATTGCAACATTGCATTTACACTCTTTTCTGTTGATATGCATAGAAGAAACCGTAGACGAATTGGTGCGGTGTGTACCTGTACAACAACGCACGTTGATGAGCAATGTGGTTGCAGCCCTCGCTCCCTCTCCTTAGGACATGTCAGTAGAAGTGAAGTCATGCATTGCATTGCATCATCCTCATTTGCATAGCATCATTTGCAATTGCATTTTGAAGTATATGTATATTTCTCTGGAGCAAATGTTGTATCTATTATATTGAAGTATCTATTGTGTTGATTTATCTATTATTATGCCATTTAAATTTGATGTTTAATCAAACAGTGATTTAAATAGTTTGGTTAAAGTAGTTTGCTTGCTGAGGTTTTCAATAAACCTCATATGCCTGTTTCCCCATCTCAAGTACATGAGCTTCAAGGATGCTCGCCGGGATGGGAGTAGCAGCACGAGTGCACATTTGTTGGCATATAATTCAAACAAACAGATTTGTTACAACAAATTAGATGGTTATCGGAGTTTTTTTGTGCATTGTAATTGTCGGTGTTTCGAATAGCCGACTAGTAAATTTATATATTGCGCGTCTGATCCGGATGGTGTGCTAAGAGCATTGTTTTTGAGGCGTCGCACAAGGCGTGGCAGAGATGCTGGGCATCGGGGGCGCCACAACCTGCAATGGTATGGCGTCCGCCTAATCGTATTAGGCGTCGCCTAGGTGTAGAAAGGCGTCAGGCGGACGCCTACAGCCACGCCGCGGACGCCGTATGCCTACTCGTGGGGGAAGGGCGCCAAAAGACCGTGGCCCTGCAGGAAATCGTCCGCGCACCCGCGCGAAAAGCAACAGACGCGGGAAATCGAGCACGCGGCCGCCCAAATAGGACCTACGCGTGGGAAATCGACCGCGCGCCGCGAGTGCGGACGAGGGGAGAGGAAGAGAGAAGGCGGTGGGCTTACCTCGAGCTCCGCTTGGCTGCTCCTCTGCTCCAGTCCACCGGCCGTCCGCCCCTGTCGCGGAGGCAGCCGTGCATCGCACGTCGCTGCTTGCCACTGCCTCTGCCTCCGTCCGCACCTCCGTCGACTCTGCCTCCGTCTGCCCCGTCCGCAGTCTCCAGTCCACCGGCCGTCCGCAGTCGGCAGCTGCTTCTCCGCTTGGCTGTCCGCCCCTGCCATGGAGCCTGTTGGGCCCTTCCGCCTGGCTGTCCGCCCCTACATCTCCGCTTGACTGCGCCTCCGTCGGGCTCTTCCGCCTGGTATGTCCCCCGCCTCCACTCTGCTCCCTGCTTGTCTGCTCTGCTTGTCTGCTGTCTGCTCTGCTTGTCTTCCATCGTGCCCTTTTCCAAATCTCGTGCTCCTCTCGCTGCTGCTCTTCTTTGCTTCTATGCTGCTTCAAGTCTGAACACTGCTCTGCCTCCTCGTGCTTTCGCTCACGAACTCGAAATCTGGATATTGTTATAGCTGTTTTTTAGCACTAAACTCATGTTGCTATTCTCTTTAGCAATTGAACTGATGCAATTGTTCTCTTTAGCATCGAATCGATGCTTTGAACTATTGGAAGAGTTATCATCAATTTTCTATAGCACCGAATCGATGCTTTGAACTACTAGAAGGGTGATTTACACATTCAATGTTGATGAATTTTTGTTGTGACTGCTTTTGCTTAGCTTCAAAAACACTCTCTATCTTGATTATCATTGTTTTAATTTTTTCTAAAATAGCTGTTTTTGCTTAACTTTGATTAGCTAGTGACTTTCTGCTTTCTACTTATTGGTCAACTTCTCTTTCTATCAAAGTTGAAAACTGAATGTCGCAGTAAAGTCGTGACCATCCGAAAATGGTCGCTTCCATGTGTGCAAACCGAATGTCGATTGTGAAAACTAAATGTTGCACTACATAAGGCTCTTGCTTTCTTTTATGTAGCATCCAAAGAACATGGCAAGCTCAAGTGAAGCACCTGATTATGATCCCAAACCCGATCCAAAGAAGGAAAGCAAAGTCCAATGATCCAGTTGAAAATATGCCTCTTGGCGGGACCACGCTAGGAGAGACTGGGTGACATGTATCCTGTGGAAATGAGGCTTTAGGAGGCATAAAGAGGTTCAAGCAACATTTGGCTGGTGGATATGGAGATATTGTCCTTTGTCCAAAAGTTACCACTGAAATCAGGAAAGAGATGGAAGCTTACTTGCAAAAGAAGAGAAGAAGGCCTTTGTTCTTGGATGGTATTGAGGAAGAAGGTGGGGAAGATGAAGTTGTGGCGGTGGCAACAGCAGATGTACAAGCAGCAGCAGATGGGGGTGCAACACCAAAACCGGCTGCAAAACCAAGTTCTGGGACAGCCACCAAGAGAAGGCATGCTATCTATCAATTCAAGGCTTCAAGACCTAGCAATGGCAATTCAACACCAAAGACACCAAAGACAACAAAGTCTGTTGTTGCTATGCTTAGAAGAACTCCTGAACAGATAGTAGATCAAAGGCGTGCAAAGGACTTTCAACCCACCATTGAGTCCAGCACAAAGACTAAGGAGGAGAAGCAATATATGGATTTGCAATGGGCATTATGGTTCATGGAGTGTGGTGTATCCTTTAATACAGCAAATTCAAGGCAATTTGAAATTGCTCTCAATAGAAACAACAACCAATATGGTTCGGTACTAGTCTCCAAATAACCAACAGCTTGGTGAACCTTTGCTTCAAGAATGTGTTAAGGTGACAAGTGCCATGAGGAAGGACCATGAGCGAGCCTAGAAGCAATATGGTTGTACACTAATGTCGATGGATGGACTGATATGAGAGGGCGCCACTTGATTAATTTTCTTGTGAATGTTACGAGGAACATACTTTTTGAGTCAGTTGATGCATCAAGTCAAGTTCATAGTGCAACAATGTTAGCTAATTTGTTACAGGAGAAGATTGAGGACATTGGAAAGGATAATGTTGTTCAATTTGTGACCGACAATGGCGCTAACTACAAGGCTACTGGTAAGATTTTGATGGATAGGATTCCTAAACTGTTTTGGAGTCCTTGTGCTGCACATTGCTTGGATCTGATGTTGGAAGAAATTGGGAACGTGAAGGCATTTAAGAAACCTATTGCACGTGCTAGGCGTGTCACCACATTCATTTATAGGCATGGGAGGCTTCTTAGTGCAATGAGGGCTCAAACAGTGGGAATGATCTTGTTAGGGCAAAGAAAGACTCGATTTGCCACATCATTTCGACATTGAAGAGTTTGTACAAGAACAAGGATGCCTTGAAGAGCTTGTTTGTTAGTGAAGCATGGATTGGGAACAACTTGTGTACAACTATAGCAGGTCAACAAGTGCAAGACATTGTGCTATCTCTTGAGTTTTGGAACTCAATGAGAAGATTGCCTAAGAGCTTCAAAACCTAACTCTTAATTGTTTTGAGGGTCATTGATGGTGATGAGAAGCCTGCAATGCTAGAGGTCACAGCTCTAATAAATCATGCAAAAGATAGGATAAAGCTCACTTCAATATATCAACCAAGCGGGGACCGCTCAAGCGTATCATGGACATTATTGAGAAGCGTTGGGTGAACCAAATGGAGCATCCATTATATGAGGGCTGCACTATATTTGAACCCAGGAAAATTTTATCCTCTTGTAAAAGCTAATGATGATGCCACTGTTGGACAACTAAGAGGTTGTTTTATTGAAGTTCTTGGAAGAATGATACCAGATGTGGAAACACAAATGAAGATCAATAGGCAGGCCATTGAGTATGAAGAGCAACGTGGAGATGCCTTCTCAAACAAAATGGCAAAGGAAAGCTATGACAAAATGAGTCCTCGTAAGTGTTGTTAATCTCAACACAAATTTCAGCAACTTAATTGCATTCCAAACTCCTAATATGTGCTGTACTTTTCATCCAGTTGATTGGTGGCATTCTTATGGTGGTTTAGCCATTGAACTACAAAGACTTGTTAAACGTATAGTTAGTCTTTGTGCTTCATCATCCGATTGTGAGAGATCTTTGAGTACCTTCAATTTTGTGAGTATCCTTGTGATTAATAATTTCTATTTAGATGCATACAATTTGATTTTTTATTTTGCTTCCCATCTGATTTTTTTTTGTTTGTAGATGCATACAAAGAAAAGGAATAGGCACTTTGCATAAGAGATTGAATGATATTGTTTTTGTTTCATACAATCGGAAGATGAGAACAAGGTTTCACTTTATGCGAGAGAAGGCAAAAGAAATATGACCCTTTGGTCATTGAGGAGTTTGATTGGGACAATGAATGGGCTGATTCATTGCATGTGCCCATTCCGGTGTGCTCGAGGGTTTGATGTCAAATGAGCTCACATGGCGAAAGATGTTGATGAAGCCACCGGTGCATCACAAAGCATTGTAGGGTCGTAATCTTCCTAGGAGAGCTACTGCTACTCAATATTATAGTCGTTCAAGAAATGTTCTGCTCCTCACCATCGCTCTTGAAGATGGAGAAGAGGAAGATGAAGTTGAAGATCCACATGATGATGCGGAAGTGAGCGAGTGTGAAGATGGCAATGTTCTTGCTACTGAAGAAGACAAGGCTGTTGATCCTGATGAGTTTGATGATAGATTTTGAGTGCAAAACAGAGATTTACAAATCCTGTTGATGGATTCTTTTGTGTCTTGCACCCTTCTTGTACTTTTTTGGTGTAGTTGACTTAATTAGTATGCTTTAGAGTTCAGTACTTCATTATAAGTTTGTGGACTATGTGAGATGAGACTATGATGTCATTTGTCATGCTCATGCATGCACTAATGCTTGCTAATTTGTTATCTTGCCTCTTGTGTATTGTTTCCTATTTAATTCTCAAAGAATCGATAATGTGTTTGATTGCTGAATTCTTTAATTGTCATGCAGTTTCCTTCAAGGGGTTGGATGCTACATGGGAGAAGAGCTTTTGGAAAGGAAAGAAAGGAACATGGGCTCTAGAATTGGCAACAAATGAGGTATGCATGTGCTGCACTAGTATATAAAATTCTAGCTTACAACACCTTACAATATGTGTATGGCGTCGCCTAGGCGTTGTGAAGGGGGTCAGGCGCCGCGCCTCGCTGCGGCGCCTCAAAAACATTGGCTAAGAGGACACAAGGATTATACTGGTTTGGGCCGAATGTTCCTACGTCCAGTTTCGGGCTGCTCGTGTTACCAGCACTGAGTTTGTAGTATGGGGTTACAAACTGGCGAGAGAGGAAGGAGCTCCCAAGTCTCTATGGTTCGATTGCTCGATGCTTCTACTGCTCGATCCATCGGTTGATTCATCTCTCCTTCTGAACGGTGCCCTGCCTTCCCTTTTATCGACCAAGGGGAGAGAACAGGATATCAGAGACCGCGAGAAGGGAAGAGAGAAAAAAGAAAGAGAAATAAGACTCCCGGGGGTGTGCCGTCCTCCTCTTCACGTGGGTCCCGCTGACCCTGTAGATCGTGGTGGCAGTGGCGTCGCACCGGGGTCCTATTGTCTGCTGCAGGATACGTGCGGGCGTCGTGCGCCGTTCTTGTCTTCCATCCCATCCGAGCGGACGAAATGGTCAAAGGGTCCCCTGACAAATGCCATACGGGAGGCTGGCGGTACAGTGCCAGTCAACTAACGCCGGTCGACTGACGTTGGATGGTGGTCAGACAAGGAGTTGGTAGCACAGTGCTATCCTATTGACGCGGTGGGTGATGTGAGTCTCTCAGCATGGCCTGATGCGACCGCCAGTCGCATCAGGATGCGCCCGAGACATGCTCCCGGACATGCGCGTTCACGCCGTAGTGGTTGAAGCGGTTCGGGTCCCACCCTGGGGCCACTGCTTTTGTCCAGTAGCAAATTCGACCCCTAGGGAATAGGCGAGGTGGAAATCTTGCCCTGGGGTCGGGCGAGACGGAGCCCTCCCCGTGGGACCGGACGAGTCGGAGCCCACGCCTTGGTGTCGGACGAGGCGGAAACCTTGTCCTCGGAGTCGGAGCCCACGCCTTGGGGCCGGGCGAGGCGGAAACCTCGTCCTCGGAGTCGGACGAGGCGTGGCCTGGCCCCTAGGGGTCGGATGAGGCCGCAGTTGCGTCCTTAACCATCGGATGAGCCGACGTGACGCTCATTAATCCTTTGGCTCGGATACCCGGGTATAGATATCCGACAGTAATACACACCTTAGGTTTGCTAGTGGTCTTTGAAGATGCCTTTGTTTATGTCACCATAGAAGAATTAATTTTATGCTTAATTTAGATGATGTGTTTTTGCTTCCGTATACTACTCGGTAGTTATAATGTAGTGTGGTAATTCTTTAGAGGATTGTTGTGTTTTCTTCTGGGGTGTTACAAGCCCGGTCCGAAAAATCGACCCGATGGACCATGTCTTGGCCAGTGGCCATGCACGAAGCACGACCTCGGCACGGCCTGGCGGCGTGACATGCCATGCCGGCCGACCCCCTCGGGGCTGTGCCTAGCACAGGCCCATGCCGTGTCGGGCTGGACCAATCCGTTGGCCATCTATAGTTATGCCGCTCAAACGTGTCGCCACCACGGAGCTAAACACAGCCTTTGTTAACTGTACACTTATAAGTGTTCAGATATTCTTGTGAAGAATCAGAATCATATGCTTCCCGTCTCCCACTGGCTGTAAATAGAGGGCCCACTTGATGATATATTAAGAAAATAGAAAGCAGAAAATAATAAATAAATATTAAAAAGAAAAAGCATCGTCTCTATTTCTCAGCGGCGTGTTCGCTGGTTGATTTCTGAGCTGATTTGGGTTGGCTGATGCTGGTTTGGTGTGAGAAAAAAACACGGTTGGATGGTTAAATAAGCCTTACTGCAAGCGAACGGAGCGCAAATCTCATCGTCTTCGCTCGCTATGCTACAGCGTCCGGCCGTCCGCGTCTCGCGGATCACCGCTGATCTCGCTCTCACGTTCTCCTCTCTCCTGCCGCTCTTGGTCGAACTGCTTCGAACCCTAGCCGCCGGAGCATCAGATCAGAAAGGGACTTGGCGGTGGAGCATAAAATCGGAGCAGACTTTCGCCCCCTCGCCTACAGTGGGTCTACTGCTGGGCATTAAATCGGAGGTGGGCAGCCCAGCGCCTGGGCTGGCGTGGGCGCGGTCGCCGGTCCGGTCGACACGCACACAGAAGCATGACCCAACTCCGGTCTCCAGCTAGGTAAATTTCCCCATTCCCAATCCAAATTCCAATCTTTGTTTCAACGGTTGAATTCCCAATCCATAAATCCTCATATCACTTGCCATTTGACAAGTCTGGTTATATGTCTTTGTCAATTTTCGTAGAACTATAGAATTATACGGACTATGCTATTAAAATGCTATGTGAATATGAAAGGTGAGGGCGAACTTAATTAGGTTCTTTTTACCAAATTTTTTTTCATCAAGTGTACTGAAGATTTAAGCATGAAATTGAGATATCATCTAATATAAACTTATGCATTTATGAGCTTGTTTTGTTATTTATTCCCACCATTCCAAATTATAAGATGTTTTGACTTTTTTAATTCATAGCTTTTGCTATGCACCTTGATATATGTTACGTAGATACATAGTAAAAACTGTTAATCTAGAAATGCTAAAACGTCTTATAATTTGAGACAGAGGAAGTACCAGTATTAGACCTGTTGTGGGTGGTACGTATTTGATCCTGTGCAGGTGGTATACACACTTTGATAATGGCCTTGGTGTGAATATTGACCAGCTCCGCCACTCCATCTCTTATCTTGCAGGAATTTCACTAAGTATACTTCTGCCATCAATTTTAGTGAAGAATTGATTGTCTTCAAGCTGTTCTAATTCACCATGCCACAGTCATCCGCAGAAAAAATGCCGTCAGTTTATCTGTACATCCCTAACATCATTGGTATGCTTCTGATGGTTGTCTGTTTACTGTTTCGAGCTAACTGGAATTTCATTAATACTATATGCAAATGGTGTCCATATTTAACCTTGACTTACTTTCTGGTATTGATTATGTGTACTTCGTTCGTTCTATTTTCGGTGTCCATATGTAAACGTAACTTCTATATTGTAGTTTGGTTGCCATTTTGCTGCTGGTAGCAATGGTGCCTGTGCCCAAGAGTATCAATACATAAGAAACCAAAAGTCTAATGGGGCGCGTACTTCCCCCAACAATGTAATTTGTTTATTTTACATGCTGAATTCAAGTTTTTACTTTTAGCTTGTGGATGAGTAACTTAATAAAGTTCAGATTTCAACTAAGAACAAAATTTATTAAACAATCTGCTTTTAGCATGTGTCTTAAAAATGCAAATCTGTTGGACTCAACCTTCAATAATTGATATCGTTCAGGGTATTTCAGGATCATCATAAATTTCATTGCATTTGCTGTTCCAACAGGCTCCTCTTTGCTATCTTGTACTTCTTCAGGTGATTGTCATAAACTTTTCTGCAGCCTATGTATGTTCACTATAATATGCAAACGGTTCATCTATCTATCCTTATGCAAACGGTTCATCTATCTATCCTTGCAAAAATTTCAGTTTTGTCCTGGATGGCGTGGATGGTTGGTTTGCACAGAAGTTTTAACAACAACAACAAAGCCTTTAAGTCCCAAACAAGTTGGGGTAGACTAGAGTTGAAACTCAGCAGAAGCAATCAAGCTTCAGTCACGTGAATAGCTGTTTTCCAAGCACTCCTATCTAAGGCTAAGTCTTTGGATATATTTTATCCTTTCAAGTCTCCTTTTATTGCCTCTACCTAAGTCAACTTCGGTCTTCCTCTGTCACTCTTCACGTTACTATCCTGACTTAGGATTCCACTACGCACCGGTGCCTCTGGAGGTCTCCGTTGGACATGTCAAAACCATCTCAACCGGTGTTGGACAAGCTTTTCGTCAATTGGTGCTATCCCTAATCTATCACGTATATCATCGTTCCGAACTCGATCCCTTCGTGTATGACCGCAAATCCAATGCAACATACGCATTTCCGCGACACTTATCTGTTGAACATGTCGTCTTTTCGTAGGCCAACATTCTGCAGCATACAACATAGCAGGTTTAATCGTCGTCGTATAAAACTTGCCTTTTAGCTTCTGTGGTACCCTTTTGTCACATAGGACACCAGATGTTTGGCGCTACTTCATCCACCCTGTTTTGATTCTATGGCTAACATCTTCATCAATATCCCCGTCTCTTTGTAGCATTGATCTTAAATATCGAAATATATCCTTTCTAGGCACTACTTGACCTTCCAAACTAATATCTTCCTCCTCCCGAGTAGTAGTGCTGAAGTCACATCTCATCATCAACAACAACAAAGCCTTTAAGTCACAAACAAGTTGGGGTAGGCTAGAGTTGAAACCCAGCAGAAGCAATCAAGGTTCAGGCACGTAAATAGTTGTTTTCCAAGCACTCCTATCTAAAGCTAAGTCTTTGGATATATTCCATCCTTTCAAGTCTCCTTTTATTGCCTCTACCCAAGTCAACTTCGGTCTTCCTCTGCCTCTCTTCACGTTACTATCCTGGCTTAGGATTCCACTACGCATCGGTGCCCCTGGAGGTCTCCGTTGTACATGTCCAAACCATCTCAACCAGTGTTGGACAAACTTTTCTTCAATTGGTGCTATCCCTAATCTATCACGTATATCATCGTTCCGAACTCGATCCCTTCTTGTATGACCACAAATCCAACGCAACATACGCATTTCCGCGACACTTATTTGTTGAACATGTCATCTTTTCGTAGGCCAATATTCTGCACCATACAACATAGCAGGTCCAACACCGGTTTTAGTTTTACTGAGTCTAAAACCTTTGGACTCCAAAGTTTTCCTTCATAACTTCAGTTTCTGATTCACTCCTGTCCGGCTTTCATCAACTAGCACTACATCGTCCGCGAAAAGCATACATCAAGGGATGTCCTCTTGCATGTCCCTTGCGACCTCATCCATCCCTAAGGCAAACTGATAAGGGCTCAAAGCTGACCTTTGATGTAGTTCTATCCTAATCGGGAAGTCATCCGTGTCTCCATTACTTGTTCGAACACTAGTCACAACATTGTTGTACATGTCCTTAATGAGCCCGACGTACTTCGCTGGGACTTTATGTTTATCTAAAGCCCACCACATAACATTACTTGGTATTTTATCATATGCTTTCTCCAAGTCAATAAAAACCATGTGTATGTCCTTCTTCTCCCTATACCGCTCCATAACTTGTCTTATTAAGAAAATGGCTTACATAGTTGACCTTCCGGGCACGAAATCAAATTGGTTCATAGAGGCCCGCGTTATTGCTCTCAAGCGATGCTCGATAACTCTCACATAGCTTCATAGTATGGCTAATCAACTTAATTCTCCGGTAATTAGTACAACTTTGAATATCCCCTTTATTCTTGTAGATCGGTACTAATATACTTCTCCTCCACTTGTCAGGCATTGTGTTCGATCGAAAAATAAGGTTGAACAGCTTGGTTAGCCATACTATAGCTATGTCCCCGAGGCATCTCCACACCTCGATTGGGATACCATCCGGTCCCATCGCCTTACCTCCTTTCATCCTTGTCAATGTATCTCTGACCTCAGATTCTTGGATTCTCCGCATAAAGCGTCTATTGGTGTCATCAAAAGAGTCATCCAACTACATTCTTTTGGGTTTCATCTCCATTAGAATGGCTAGATTTAACGTTGGCTCGCCACGCCTATCACAACCCTCCTCCTTTATCAGGGCTTGGGACCTGCTACGTTGAGACAACATAGGCGGAGTTGTTGCACGGAAGTTTAATCAAGGTAATAAATATTGATTGAACTTCATGTTTTAAGAGCTTTGAAAAGGTTATATATGCCAGTAAGTTCTGAAATTGTCTGATCAGTTTATCTTATTCTATCAATCAGCATCAACATTCGGAGCTGTGTTGGACATGGTTACAGATAGGTACTCTTTGAACTCTGGATATGCAGGGTGAATACATTCTGCAGCCTGAATTAATTTCGTAGTTCACATTCCTTCTCTTCAGGGTTAGCACTGCTTGTTTGTTGGCCCTTCTCTCACAGTGTTACAGGTAATGAAGACAAAACATCTTATATTGATTTGTCCCGAATCTTGATACCCAGTACAAATTCTAATTGCAAATATTTTTGTAGACCTGGTTTAGTTTTCTTGATGCTGCTTGGGTTGGATATTACGAGCCACTGGTTTCAAATGTACAGGTTAACTTTTGCTACCATTTTGTTCAATTCCTGCTAGTTCCCATATTGTTCTTTTCTAGTAAGTGTGTAACCAATGATAGCAGATGGAACATAATAAATCTGAATAATTATTTTTTTCAAGAATAATCTGATGATTTCATGGTGCATATGTTGTATGATTGCTACACATGAATTTCTTCTGTTAAGAATCTCTTCTTGTTTATTATTTGCTAGTTATCTAATAATATATTTTTTGTACTAGTTCTTTCCTGTCAGGTAAGACTAGCCACAAGGATGTAAAGAACACAGGCAATTGGCTTCTGAAATTATATTATGAGTATAGGCCATTTATGGCATTCTGTTGTGTTTCTTGTGAGGTATGTTCAGTTGTTCACTTATACTTTGCAATATGCTCAGACATTAAATTTGTGGAAGATCAACATTATAGTGATTATTAGTGAATTAAACAATATGTCAGCACTCAGCAAATCCAGCAATCTTTTGCGCAATCCTGTATATTTCACCCTAACACATAATTCTTCAATTTCTCCAAATTTACAGGTTTTATATATTATCCTCTTTCTTTTTGCTGATGAGAAATCGACAAGCTTGCTTAGTGTAAGATGCCATCATTTCTATAGTTCCCTCCTTAATTAACCAGTGGAGTTGCTTAACATGTGATGTCCCGGTATCATTTTAACAGGCATGCAGAGGTGTCCTGAAGCAAGGTCCCCTCACTGTCTTTGTGTTTATTTCAACTCTAGTTGGTTGGGCAGTGAAACAAGTTACCAACATCATCCAGGTATTCACACTTGAATTTGTCCTGCAGCTTAATTGCTATGTAAATGTGCATGTATTTAGTTGGCATCATGGCATTATAAGAGTATATCTAATAGATCAAAAGGGCAGACCCAGTGCCGGAGACTCCCACATGAGTGGGGTCTAGGGAAGGGAAAAACCGAGGCAAGCCTTCCCCCCGCAAAATCTGACGGAGAGGCTGCTTCGAACCCGCGACCTGGTGACTCAGTGAGACAGCTCTCACCACTGCACTAAGCCTGCCCTTCATATCTAATAGATCAAAAATGGGGAAAAAGGTTTCGATGCAGTATTTTGCATACAGCTTCTATAGAGTCATCAACTAAAACTTAGGTTGGTACATGGTGCTAGAACACCTGCATATTGTACACATGGTCCACAAAAGTGCAAGTGCATTGTATAATTCATCAAGAAGTTCAATTTTTTTTTTACATCTATGTACTTTCCTGAATATAGATGAAAACAGCTGCGGATACGTGTCGAGTTTGATCTGAAGCGCAGCAAGTGAAGCTGGAAGGCCCGGCTTCATATAGTTTTTGTTTTATATTTGACATATCCAAGGAAACACTCATGTGAGGCTTGTACACCAATATTCATACATATGGCAGCTGCTTCTTATGTGCCTTATCATTTTTGTGATGGCGCTGGTCTGTAGGACTAGACAACAACATGGTGGTGGCTCCCACAAAAAAAAAACAATATGCTGTGGGAAGAACAGCATAAAGAAAACAGGAGATAATTGTATTGAGGAGAAAGAGGAGGTCGTCAGGTTGTTTCTCCAGCGTGCCTTCACGATCTTTGTTATCTAGAGTAGCCTTTTTGAGCATATCTGAACAATTTTCATGTCCCATTGAAATCCTACTCCGCTCAAGGATGGTTTTAGTATTGTAGAAATTGCATATACTTGAGTTGAAGACTTCCCCAGTTTTAATAGGGAGTTTATTATGTATATATTAAAATGAGAGCACAATCAAAATGGAGTTTTGTGTTCATGCCGTTACTATGGCGACAGTTTGTATCCTATATAGTTGGAATTGAAGGAACGAGTGGTGATTCCATCTTGCTCATTCGTGCGCAAATACATTGCTGATCAGCCATGGCGGCCAGGAGAGGAAACGTGAACAAGGATATGAACTATCAAGATCCATCTCCTTTCCTCTGCTACAGCAGAGAGGAGGTGATTCTGAGGCGGCGAAGAGTTTGGCAGGTCCAGGTGGTCTCGCCGGTTAGGCCGCCGGCCCCCTCTCCTTCGAGGACCGCTTTGGCGTCGCAATGAAGGATCGTGGATCTCCGTCTGTTTGGTTACATTAGAGCAAGTATAATAAGGGACTGAAAGTAAAGTGAGGTGTATGCTGAGACGACGGAGGAAAGTGTTAAGCGTTTCGAGTCAACACAGCGAACCAGCCATTGCTATCCGGCAGGCCCAAGCACTAAACAGTGCGAGCTATCTCTCCGATGGCCCACTCGGTCCAAGGACCGAATAATGCGTCGTGGGTTTTTGAACTCACCTGCTCCTGTGCGTCAAACAGGGCTGACAGTCAAACCGCTAGGCACTCCAGCCCAGCCCAAACACCCTATGAGCAGTACTTCGTGGGGCTTTTACATGTACCTCATTATCTGGTCCCAAACTCTAGAGGGTCACCGGATAAATCCGGTGAGCACAAGATAGCCCCCAAAACTCCATTTTCAAAACTTGTTTCAATGTGCTAACTTCCTCCAAGTGTTACAACACTTTGTGCATGTGAGTTAGTATTTTCCAAACATTTTCCTAAACTTTTCTCTTGCAGTCTCACCACATCACTAAGTCGTAATGCATATGCAAATGTTAGTCACACTTAGTGGCACTAGATAATAGTTGTCACTTAAGAGCTCCCCTCTTTATAATACGGTTATCTATCCTAAACCCAACTGTGCACTCTATTGCACCTTGGTTGATGAAAGCAAAACATTTGCCTTCGGGCTTGCATTCTATACCATCTTCTCTCTAAAGGATGAAGACTTGCACACATATGGTCATAATTTCCATCTCCACCATCTCCTATGCCTTGTTCATCACCATCAAGTGAACCCTAGCTAAAACAAATTCATTGCAAGCATTAGTCCACATGGTTGGCACTTGACACTCAGTTACCAAAACCAAACTAAGGCTTTCAGTGGCTTCTACCTTAGCTCTATTCCTATTAACGTAACTTTTAGACAGACTTTAGTAAGGAATAAGCTTTTAAAGTAGAATAATCTTGTAGAAAAAATTGTGAATATTATTCTACACAAGATGAAAGGGATACTTGATTTTAGATTTTGAAAAATAATGATTCCTTCACAGTCAATTCCATGTACAAATATCTTGGCAGTATGGGCATCAAAGTTTCTCAGGAAATTGGGCGTAAAAGATGAAACTAAAAATTAAATTTTGTGTGATTTTTTTAAAAGAGGGGTGATGCTAACTAAAGATAAATTAGCGAGAAGGAATTGGAATGGAAACAAATCTTGTGTGTTTATTTGGTTTTAGGTCTAAAGCGCAATTAAACACCTTTTCTTTGATTGTAATACGCTAAATTTCTTCCATGGCAATTTATTTGTTTTTAGGTCTAAGACCTCCTATGAATATCCTTGATCTTTTTCCGTGGGTGTTTTAAACATTGACAGACCAAACAATAACTTGTTATTAATAGGTGGTATGCTGCCATTTATTTGTTAGACAATATGGCTTACAAGGAATAAAGTGAATTTTGACAATTACCGACTCAAATCTTTTTTTGCAGGTCTTATTCAGGGGAATACATTGGCTACGTCATTAGGCGTTATTACAATGCAACGAAGAAAACAAGGAGAAAATTGTCCAAGTCTGTCATGTTCTAAGAACGGTGGCAATTTAGTTCTTTGTTTCGTTTGGATGGCCATGTGTAATGCTAGAATTGAGTTTTGAAACTCTATTTATATTGATTTAAACCATCTTAATAAATAAACCAATTCTCTTGTGCCAAGAGATGAAGCGAAAATATTTATTTCTTTATTAAAAAATGAAAGAAATATACAAATAATATCCTTTTTTTTTCTCTCCCTCTGAAGCGGCAATGCATGTCTTATAGGACACCCAGGTGGTCTGAACCGGTGGCCTTTGTCGCCGTCTCTTAGATCCATAGTGGCTATATAAGTCATTAATAGAACGGACGCCTTGATTCTTTTTTATATACTTAATTGATCTCATGCATGGCTATAGTTCGAGATACAGTAATTTATTGCATGAAAATTTTATTTTATAACATAGCTAGATATATATAGGTGGCTAAATATTTATTTTTTCTCATATTTGTATGAGACTTTTCTCAAAGTATATTTATATTAAATATATAGATATAGGTATAGATTTATGTTCCGCAATGCTTAATTACCTGACAGAACACGCGCAGGTGAACACTGACCCAGTGGCCTTTGTCATCGTCCCTTACATCTGTAGTGGCTATATAGGTCATTAATTAGAAGGGACACCTTTTGTTTATTATACATGATCCCATGGCCATAGTTTGAGATACAATAGTATACTTCATGATAATTTAGTTCCATAACATAGCTAGAGATATAGGTGGCTAAATATTTCTCTTTTTCTCATATTTGTGTGAGATTTTTCTCAAAGTATATTTATGTTAATACATGTATAGATGTAGATGGATAAATGAGCGGCAATGCTCGCCTCACAAGACCGGGACACACAGGTGGTCTGACCCGGTGGCTTTTGTCACCGTCCCTTAGATCCGTAGTGGCTATGTATGCAATTAATTGGAAGGGATACTTTTATTTTTTATTATACTTGATCTCACGGCTATAGTTCGAGATACAATAAACTATTGCATAGAAATTTCATTCCATATAACATACCTAGATAAGTGGCTAAATGTTTCTCTCTTTCTTATATCTGTGTGGGACTTCTCTAGAGTATATTTCTGTTAAATATACGTATAGATATAGTTATGAATGGATATAACTTAATTAAGAGACATACATATATATAGAGAGATATACATGATAGATAATCAGGCTGCCAGATAGATACTTGCAAAGAAAAAAAGGCTGCCACATAGATATATGACGTATATATTATTAACTCAATCTCTATCACAAAAAGCTCACAAGGGACGGTGGCACCATCTCTAGCTTTGGCGGAAGCACAGTTCAGGTGTACGGAGATTTTGGTTGTATTTCTTTCTTTATTTAATACGGGTGGCAAAGGTCACACATAAACGACATATCCAGTAGTTATTGTAATTAAAAGTCATCTAGATACTAGAACATCTCTAATATTTGCATAAATCAATTACTCACATTTATTATTAGGTGCCTGACTATATATTTACTACATTCAATCAATTAGTTATATCATGATTAACTACTTACTGACTGTTTATACCAAAATTTGGGAAAAAGAACGCGGGAACTCAAAGCTTTCAAGATTGTGTCAATCAAGAAATCGGCCAGCTGATTCAGATGCGACACTGGGATCGGCTCTCTTCGAATGACATCAACAGATAACAACAATGAGTTACGGTTGGTGCCGGGAAATACATATCGGACTCTACAAAAAGAGAAAGATTAGGGTCCAAGTTATCTTAAGTTAGGAATGTTTTCTTTTGTACCAAAGATTGTAATGAGTCGTACTTGAGTAGGATTCATGTTTAGGCTCTGGTTATAAATATTGGATCCCGACTATTGTAAAGAGACATCCAATCAATCAAAACAAGTTACTTTTTTTCGGCTCTGTGCCAACCCTTAGGAGTAGGAGTAGAGTAGATCTCGGTGAGTTCTTCAGTAAGCAAGGCTGCATCGGTCCGGTCGACCTTCGGCTTATCTGTAAGTACCGTTATGGCTTATACTTCCGTTTGTACAGCTGCATCGGTTAAGTTCGACCTCCACTACGAATTCTAGTATAAGCTAGTTATCGACTCTTATCTAGTTCAAGTATGACTGCATCGGTTAAGTTCGACCTCCACTGCTCGAATTAGATTAAGGTTTATCGGCTCTACCTAAGGATGGCGTCCTTCGGGTAAATTCATTAAGTTACCGATCTTGCTGATGTTCTTATTGCTATTAGTTTGCAGCAACATCAATCTGCCCGGTCGAGATCGATCTAGATCGGCCTCATATTCTTTTAGTCCATCGTTTGCTTTGTTATATTTCTTACTTTGAACGACGGGTTACATTTCATCGGCTGTTTTTACTTCGATCTTGATCGTGTATAGTACGCGGTTAAGGCACGTATGACCTTGAAGAGGTTTGCTGGTTAATTAAATCTGGTTTATAGTTCGCTATTATGGCTGTAACGATTCGGTCGATCCCCACTGATGGCCCTGTAGATTGAAGGATGCTAGTTAGTAGATTTGTTCTCGATTAGGCGTGACCTTAACTGTTTGCTATGCCTGCATCGGCTAAATAGCCGATCGCCTATGCTCTAACGCCTACCGTGTGTCTCCATGATTCTATTGAACGTGAATACATCCGTTTACTTTAAAGGTTTGATTTGTTGTCTTTATCACGGCTGCATCGATCCGGTCGAACCCCACTATTAGAGATAGCAGGTTAAGTTTGATGAGTTCATAGATTTATCGGTGTTAAATAGCCGATTGTTCACATGTTGTAGTCCCTTTTCACCCGAATCGGCCGCTCGAGCTTTCACACATATAGGGTGTCTTTCGGAAAGCCTGTCGATGTATAGATGGTTTTATGGATTCTAAGGTTTTAATTTGTTATCATCATCATAGCTACCATCGATCCGGCCGAACCTCACTATTGATGGTAACATATTAGATTCAGAGCGTTTATAGATCTATTTGCACTAGACATTCGATTTGTTCGTATGTTATATCCTTTCTCGTTAGATTCATCGGCTCAATGATTCACACTGGTAATATCCACCTAGCTGATGATTTTACTTACATATACGGGCATTGTACTTATCAACATAAAATCAATCGCGATCCATAAGCTTTACTGTCCGTAACAGCCAATTTCTTTGCGTATCGGCTATTTAGTCGATTTTCCTGTCTGGCTGCTACCGAAACGACACACGTGGAACTGTCGGGGTAAGATCGGCATGTTCCACCTTAAATTACTGATAAACTTTCTCTTCTTGTTAATTATAGGTCAAATTAATTGGCACGCTTCGGGAGGAATTCGCAGGATCGGTTAACCTTGCGTTGAAGCCAAGCGGATCTCTAGGCTCATCCTAAGCAGATCCTTCTAGCTTGCTGTGTGCCCGGCGCATTGATACGTTTTTACGCCGACACACGTTGTGGCACGCCCGGTGGGACACCACAATCGTCATGGTGACTTACAACAACAATGACATCCTTATGGTGCCTTATGAAGACCTAACTGATGAAGATAAAGATGTCATCAGCAAAGGTATAGAAGAATTTCAGAACAAGTGTTTGTTGTCCTATACCAAGACACGTGACAATAAAGTTGTTCAGAAATATCCACTACCAAGAGTTTTGTTGCAGGGGCAGACAGATGCAGATGAAGCTGAAGACAGGCGTTTCTTCATAGAGGCTGTAAACAAA
The DNA here is from genome assembly GCA_904845875.1 of Miscanthus lutarioriparius. Lineage (NCBI taxonomy): Eukaryota > Viridiplantae > Streptophyta > Magnoliopsida > Poales > Poaceae > Miscanthus > Miscanthus lutarioriparius. The sequence goes on from CAJGYO010000012.1 coordinate 46,294,936, forward strand.
TCTGTTCATGATGCGATATTGAACCATAATTGAGTTTTCTTGAACACGTTCCACAACACCATGAAAGAGGTGTTTCATGGATATCCAATTGATCAGGTTGGACCGGCTTATTACAACATTCCATTTTTGTTGACTCAGGGGACTAATCAAGCCGATACTAGCCATCAAGAAGCAGCACCAACTGGTAATGATGATGTCCAGGTAGTTCAGAGCTCATCTGAGCAGATTCAAGGTACCACCACCAATCAGATACAGTATAATCCTGGATCGTCAGCGCAGCATGTGCAACAGCCGATGGGGCAAGGTCAGAACTGATGGTTAATTTTGGCACATCAGGGCAAATACCGTCATCAGCTCAAAAAATAGCGCCATCAGTTCAAAGGATTCGTAGAGATATAGATCCTAATATCTATAACCAGAGACTTCAAGCAGCAAACCAGCAAAGGACCCAGCAGATAGAGATTCCATAAGGGTATCATTATGGCACAGATTACAACACCCTTCACATGATTCTAAATCCGGGGTATCAAGGTACCCAAAATTTTAATCCACAGATGGGTCAGCAATTGTAGAGAAATTCAAATGCAAATGCTGATGAGTTGTTGCTTAGAGTGACCGAGATGATGAAGAATCAGTTCGGTTTGAAGCCAAAAGGGCAGACCTTCTCGTACAAATACCCATATCCAGAGTGGTATGATTTAGTCTCTCTCCCTGCAAATTATAGGCTCCTAGAGTTTGCTAAGTTCACTGGCCAAGATAGCATATGCACAATAGAACATGTCAGTCGATATCTTACACAGTTGAGAGAAGCATCCATTGAAGAGGTCCATCGAGTTCGTTTCTTCTCCTTGTCTGTGTCAGGGCCAACCTTCACTTGGTTTTCATCACTGCTAGTTAACTCCATTGCCAATTGGGTAGACCTAGAGAAGAAGTTTCATACATATTTTTACACTGGGACAGGGGAAAAGGAAATTACTAATTTGACAACTATAAGGCAGAGAACTAATGAATCGGGCATCGAGTTTCTTCAGAGATTCCAAGAAACCAAGAATTTGTGCTTCTCATTGAATTTGACCGACGATCAGCTAGCTGCTTTGGCCGTTCAAGGAATGTTGCCAATGTGGAGAGAGAAGCTACTAGGGTAAGAGTTTGACAATTTAGGTCAGTTGGCTCAATAAGTGGCCGCGCTCAATAGCCAATTTTAGAACATGCGCAGAGATACCCGATTTCAGAAGAATGCCACAATTGCCGAAACCTATAATCCATATTCGGTTGATGACGGCTATGAAGACAATGAAGAAGAAGAGGTTGCCGTGGCTGAATAAAATTGGGGTAAGAAGACAATAATGGTGCCAAATCTTTGGGGAAGAGGAGTCGAAGAGAGCTATGACTTCGATGTCACAAAATCAGACAAGCTCTTCGATTTCTTGCTTGAGAAGGGACAGATCAAGTTGCCCAACAATCATGTTATGTTGCCTCCCGATCAGTTGAAGAATAAGAAGTTTTGCAAATTTCACAATGCCACTTCTCATTCTACTAATGAGTGTAGAGTTTTCCGGCAACATATACAGAGGGCTATTCAGCAAGGAAGGCTCAAATTTGATACGCCTCGAAAGATGAAAGTTGATGATAATCCTTTCCCAAGAGATCAGAACATGGTTGATGCTAGGCTACTCAAAGGGGAGACTAAAGTCCTAACATCAGTTAGATCAAAAGAAACTAGAACAGTCGATCCTGAGATGCAAATATCGGCTGATGAATATAGAGAGGTTAGAAGGCGTCGTGACCAACAAAAGAGCCTATATGGGTAGGGAGAGACGTCAAAGGATGGGGCGACAATGCCGCGTGTTACATCTCAAATTTTGTTGAATGAATGGCAGCGGTAGAAGGAAAATGATTATCAGCGTTGGTTAGAAGAGCAAGAATACCAGCGTCAATAGGAAAAAGAGAGGTATGAAAGAAAACAAGCTAAATCACATTGGAATTGTCCTTTCTTCAGACATTGCTGGAACGAATGTTTGAAATTACCTACCAGAAATAACTGTCCAGAGTGTAGCAAGCAATATTGGGAGTGTAGGCAATCTCAAGCCAACTGCCGGTCTATCCATACTCAAAATGAGTATCATCATAATAACATGGATCGGCGCTTAAAAATAGAAGTGTTCATGATCGGCTTGGAAAGCGAGTTGTTGATATAAACTGGGCTGATTATGAAGAAGAAAGTAATGAGGAAGAGTATGTTTGGTAGGAAGGCCAATGGTGTCCAGGAGGTCTGACAAGAAGCCAGAAAAGAAGAGTGCAACGCCTAAGGAACAAAGAGCTGAAACAGGCTCAGGCATCTGGTAAGCCTCAGGTGTGGCATGCTAAATGAACAGCCGATACGAGGCAACCATCGGCTAATATTCAAATGGCTTTTCTGTTGCCATCAGAAGTCAGGGCTCTAGTAGATCAAGAGGTCTATTCAGATTTCGATGAATCAGAGTATGAGGAAATAGTTGCCAAGTTGACAGTTATACATTAGGCTATATTCGATAAGCCAGTCAAGCATCGGCACTTAAAGGCTTTATATATAAAAGGTTTTGTTGATGGGAAGCCCGATGAGCAAGATGTTGGTGGACGGAGGTGCTTCTATCAATCTTATGCCTTATACCACTTTTCATAAATTTGGCAAGGGACCTGGAGATTTGATTGAGACCGACATGATGCTTAAGGATTTTGGGGGTAATGCATCTAAGATCGGGGGGCAATGAACGTCGAATTGACAATCGAAAGTAAGACTTTGCTCACCACATTCTTCGTTATTGATGGAAAAGGTTCGTACAGTCTACTCCTTGGTCATGACTGGATTCATGCAAATTGTTGTGTGCCATCAATCATGCATCAATGTTTGATTCAGTGGCATGGAGATGATGTTGAGCTGGTTTGCGCTGATTAATTTGTGAGTATCGCAACAGCCGATCCAGTATATTGGGAGCTAGAAGACTTCGAGTGTTTTTCTGGTAAGCTATGGGAAGGAGGCTTCATTAAGATCAGTAATGAAAGCCAATAGCCGATCCAAGCAATCGGCTCTGAGAGTTTGTTTTAATGGATGATCCAATAGATGGCACAAGTGGTAAGTTAAGGTATGGCTTCACGTCGGCCGGTGGATTAAGGGAAATGAACATTGGTCCTAGAGGTAGACCTAGGCCGACGTATGTAAGCGCTAAGTTGAATCCTGAAGTACGAGCCAAAATTGATAGATTTAAAGGAAATTTAAAGGTTGTTTGGCTTAATGATATGCCTGGTCTCGATCGGTCAATTGTTTAATCCTTGGTTTGAAGAGTTCTGGCACAACCTATCAAAAGTGATCAATGAAAAATGTTTGAAGGAATATTATTCTAGCATTTGGATCAACACTTGATAGTCGATTTGTTCAGTCGTTGGCTCCAATAGCCGGTACCAGAAGGGTATCGCCTTTAGTTCAAAATTACCCCAAAAGGAAGAAAAGCCGATACAAGATGTATCGCCTATGGAGCAAAAGCAAACGTAGAAAGATGGAAGATTTCATTCATTGATCAGTTTGCCCTAAATACAAACTAATCAAAGACATTGTTAATTACATCCTGAGCGGATGTGATGTCCACGATGGCCTCCACTGCATCGATGAACTCCACAATCAAGTCCTTGTGCTCCTCGGGGCCGTCGCCCATCGGGAAACCAGTATCCATGGTATGGAGCTTGTACCCGGTCTGGACTTGCACCGCGGCCAGCACCATCGATGCGCCATGACAGACGCCATAGAGGGCGATCTCCTGGACACGGGCCAGAACATCGTGGAGGCAGGCGTTGATTAGGGGCCCCGAGCATTGACGGCATCCATAGCCACGTTCGCCGCCAGTTGGAGGGACTCCAACTACACCGTCAGGGCTGGCAATCACAAAAATAGGAGAGCTATCAAGACAAAGATAGTGGAAATCAAAGTAAAGGTGTTATTGTAATCCCTCTTACCCACCACCATGGCGTCAGACTTGGCCAGCCACGCCCGAGCAGCGCTGGCCTCTTCCTCGGTGGCATGAAGGGTGGCTTGAGAGACTCCAAGGCGGATCTCAAGCTGACCGTTTTCTCGAGTTGCCTCAGAATAACGGTCCTGGGCCGCCCTCCACTCTCGGAGGAAACACCGGGCGTCATCGCCGTTGTAAGAATCGGAGGAGTTCGACGACGAGTTCAGCGCAGAGGATGCAGCATCGGAGGGCTCGCCGGCCCTAGGAAGAGGACGAAGGCTGTCATTCAAGGTGAACCTATAAACAAGTTAGAAGAGTTCATCGCCATGAGCAGAAGATATCGAGCCAGGACCAGAGACGCCACAGCGAGACCTCCACTGCGCATCTACGTCGTGCCGTTCAGCCCCGACCTCGCCCCAGAGTCCATCCCTATCGTCGAGCCCGCACCTCGATGTCGTCATCGACCCCGCTCCGTGTACACCAAGACGCGCAGCACCACAGACACCCGGAGCTACTTCCCCTACCTCCGTGATGTACCGGTGCCGATCCTGTCTACGACCCCACCGTCTTCCCGGCCGCAACCTCGGTGAGCTCTCACTCGTCAAGGTGCCTCCTTTTGCCTCCCTCTCCCTTGTTCTTCACCTTGCCTGCCTTTTCATCGCTCAGCGCCTTCACCTCGAGCCGACCACGCCCGTGACCACGCCTGCTCCTACATCACCGGCCCGGCGACCGTCGACACCACGTCCACGGCCGCGACCTCACCACACCGTGGCGCTCTGCTTGCACCGAGCCCTTGCCGCCAGAGACCACGCCCAGCCGGAACCGTCATCCACCTCGCCGTCACCTAGAACACCACCGATGAGCCTTTCCTTGCCAAAAGCTCGTCCTTTTTCCTCCCGTTCCCGCCGGTTTCTTATCTGGCCAGTCTTCGAGCTGTTGCCGCTCTCTCCTTTGCTAGATCGGCGGCAATAAACGCACCACAACGACCCAAGCCGCAAGACCGCATGTTGGTGCCGAGGAGATCGAGTTTGCCTTCAACCGACGAGCCTCTAGAGCACGACGTCGTTCAGCCCGCACCACACGATTGACTTCAAGCCAGCGTTGTAGTGCCTAGGGACGCGTCGTGGAGCTGCCCACGACTGCCACCAATGACCCGGTGACCATCGCGCACGTATGCCGGCCGCGATGTTGACGCAACCATGCCCCTGCCTGCACCACGTGTCTGGCCACCTGGGAACCCCTCGGTGAGCCATATGACCCAAGCCCCTTCCTTTAACACTAAGTTCTCAACCTTTGTCTGCCCCGGCCTTCGAGTCGGCATGTTCCGCCGCTTGCACCGCACGGCGCCACCGCGACACTCGCGACCACCACGACCAAGTCTTCACAGGGCCCTGTTTTGGTCAAGGCTGAGACTTTTAGGCCGCCCAGATCACAGGCACGCACACCGGCATGTGGTGACGCGCGACCGTGCTTCCGCACGCCGCCACATGAGCCCCGGCACCTCACCGTCGCCGTCAGCCGCTCACGGTCACGACCACATGCATGGACACTGCGCCCACACGCGCGATCACACGAAGGCCCAAGACCTTGCCTTGTTGCCGCACCAATGAAGACCTCGCAGTCAGGAGCCACCAAGGAGGGGGCTAAGTAATGGACATGTTGATTGATAATGAAGATTTAATGATGATTTATGCTTGATGCTACAGTAATTTAACGAGGAATTAAGGCTCACGGCCCCCCCAGCCCCCCTGGATCCACCAATGCTTCCCCTCATCGGGATGCCGCATTGAGCCCGAGCGACGTCAAGCCATCTCGGAAGCAAGCCATGCCCAGCCGCTGCCCCTACACGCATTGGCTAGTCCCCTATCCTCCCAAGCCGTGACCTTTCATCCCTAGCTAGGATGCGTGCCTGGCCATGGAAACCCATGTTCCCTTTCCTCCTTGACCACCGCACGGTGCCTCCTCGACTCACACAGCACAGCGGTGCCGCGTCATTCGTGGCTACCGTGGCCACGCTACCACTACCTGCACGCCTGGGCACAAGCCTACACTGCCGCCTCATCCACAGCCGTGGATGGGAACGCCGAGCACAGCCGGCCTTGCCTTACATCGAACACCTGGTGGGTGCCCTCCTCTGCTGCGAGTGTGGGCTAGCCCAGAGGGCAAAGTCGCCTCCTTTCCTTGTCGTGGCCTAGTTGGCCTTGGCCCAGCTCGGTCCCCCCTCTCCATCTTCTCCTTTGGGCTGACTGGCAGCGCCAAGCTCGGCTCGGTCTTCTAGCCCACGTGCGAGCCCCCTCCATTCCGAGCTGATGGACCACCTTCAGCACAGGCCGGCCCATCGAACCCTTGCCCCTTTATCTTTTTCCCTGGATTTCAGAATACCTTGCCACCTTCAAAAATTCATAGCAAATTCATCGTAGCTCCGAATTTCCTAAAATCCTGATCTACCTCCCAGTGCAGTTTTCAAGTCTTTTGAGTTAGGTTTTTGTTGCGGTTTTATTGCTTCTTATTGGTGGCCGTTCTTGGTATTTTCTCTACGTAGCGACGACTCGAGCTCGGATGGATCCGACGACGCACCCGGAGGTGATGGACCCTGACATTGGATGACCCCAAATTCTGGAGGCTTGTACACTACTACCTCGACATCGCAGGTGTCATGGAAGCACCTTATCTTAGAGAAACCTATTAGGCATCACAAGTAGAAATGCTAGTGCTTTCCTTTTACTCATTTGCTAGTATATGTGATGCATGCTTTGCCTGAGCCTTGTTTGCCTTGATTGAAAACCCCTTCACCTTGATTACCCAGCTTCGCACTCGCACTTATATATTGCCTACCTGCTTGCTTGCATTTACTTTCTATCATAATTACATATATGCCTTGTTATGTGATGTGATGGTTGGTTGGTGATGTGATTGGTGGATTGGGGTTTATCGTGAGGCTTTCTCATGAGGTAGATGGTAGGTTGGCACGATGGGAGTGTTGAATCCCGTGTGGGTGGTGGTGATTGAGGAGTTCTGGAGAAATTCCTTGCCTTTGACCTGTTTCTTTGGTGATACCGACCAGAGTGAGAGGATTTACCCTAGAGGGGTGCACTTAGTGCGTGGAGTGCCCCGGATCTGGTTCTGATGGATATGATGTGATAGGCGTGTGGTGGTGGCTACCCATGAGAGGTGGGCCACGTGGTATTGGTGGAAGGTGCTTACTCTGGCCAATTAAGGATCATCGTGGATTGATGCCTAGGACACGGGACTATGTTAAACGTGCATGCCACATGCCCTGAGTGGGCGGGGCCTGTTCTGTTGAGTTAGTGCAGACTAAGCCAGTTCTATGGGAGGAGAGGTGCACGAGGGTATCCCCTAGGAGCACGGTGAAAAGGATGCCGATGGGTTGTCCGGCTACCCTAATCACGATCCCAAGTGTATACATCGTGCCGTATGCTACTTCACTTAGGGGCAGACTGGTGAGGAATGTGCTAGTTCTTGTGCGGTGTTTGCCTAGACTACGGCCACGGTCGATGATGGTGATCCTGTTGGGTACAGGTGTACACACTCTGCAGAGTTAAAACTATACGTATAGCCACGATCTCGATCATGATCATTCCTATGAACTATTTCACCCCGCTAGTCTTCTCTTGTGCTTTGCTTCTCAACGCTTAGACTGAGAGTGTGAGGGTGATGTGAGGGATGATGAGAGGTGAGATGTGAGATGTGATGATGAGTGGATGGTGAGAATGAGTGAATGGGTTGGGATTTAGAGAAGGTATACTATTTAATTAACGCTTCTGCATGTGCTAAGGATGCAAACTATAGCTAAACTATTAGGATCGCTAGATCCCTTTATTTTCTATTTTCCACTAAAGCTCATCGGTGCTTACCATGGCCTGCACACATCTGGCGGTGTGTAGATTTCTTGTCTTGCAGTGATGTTGAGATTAGTAGTTGGTTTGCGGTCTACTCTCAAGGATGCCCGTGGATTGGAGATTCGCCAAGCTTCGCTACTACGAGTAGAGCCTTGGTGTTTTGTTTGATCCTAGCCTAGAGAACTTGTATTAGGTTAGTTTTATTCCTATTTTTGTACTCTGTTGTTGTATGACTTTGTAATCAGCTAAAAAGTGGACGTCGTGGTAGCTAAGGTATGCTGGGACTATCACAGAGGGGAAGAGAGCTAGTATTTCAAGTTTTGAAATCCTAGGTCGTTTCACTCTTGATTTGGTGGAAATTGGCAAACATGATTGGGTTCATCACCTTTGTTCCAAGCACATTGAGAGTACCGACATTAGGTAGCAACAAATTCTTACTAATATCATTATGCAATGATATGAATGAGTTCACCTTATATTCAATGGTCGTATCCTTATTGTCATGCCATCATTATTCTCCTCCTTCATTCTTGACAACAAATCATCCTTGGTTTGATCTTAGTGAGGATGTAGCACATAGAATACAGAGTCTATATATATGAGACTAGGACGGCGATTTTAGTGTGGGATGCTCTGACTTTGAGATGGCCTCAAAATTAGGGGCAGATTTGGGTCCCGGGCTATAGCCCAGGGCGAGGCCCAATGGCTGTGGAAACTCCTGTATAAAAAACACATAAAAAGGCCTAGCAGCCTAATAGCCCACCCTAGAGGAATACAACCTAGTAACGTTCAACTAGCCCTGGCTGTAGCAACTAGGAAGCGAGTGCCCCACTTGGCCTGCTCGGCTCTCTCCTCCACGCCTCACTCCCTACCCCTCGCGCCCCGCCTCCCCGTGACTGCGGCCCTGACTCTGCTACTCATGAGTTGCGATGGCGCTCGCTCGTGCTCTGACTCCGTCCTCCACTCCTCCATGCCCTGCCCCCGCCTCCCCACCGACCGACCGTGGTGCCTCCTGCTAGTCTCTCCAGGTCCCACCCCCCAGTCCCCCACTCGGCCAGCAGGTGAGAACTGAGAAGATCCTAGATCCCTATGCGATACACATGGACCTTCCCAATATAGTATTGTAGGGCTATGAATGAACTAAATTCTTGGCTTTGATGAGATTACACTCCAAGATGGGTGTTGACGGTAGTTAACATTCATCACAAACCATCAATATAACTTGTATAAATGGCTAAAATGGATCACCAATGTAGACTTAGAGGTTTAAACTAACAAATTCGTTGAGTTTTGGTGAATCTATGTTTCCAGCGGGATTTAATCAGAAAACCGCCAAGGATGACCTATTCGTCAAAGGAAATTATGGAATTCCACCGTGTAATCAACGTGGAAGCACTCTAGAAGACTCCAGAAGGTGAATCACCAAAGCAGAGCCTGTGCCCCTAACATATGGGGTCGACCAGCCCCACCTGCAGGCCGGCCGGCCTATGGGTCCCCATGTCAGCCTCCCATTGCTATGTTGGTTCTCCACCGCCTTAAGGATTGCATCTCCGCCGTTTATTCAAGTTGGTTTGATCCGAGGGCTCAGGATTGATGCTCTGGCCTATATATACCTACCTGCACCCCCCTCCAGGGCAGATGCCTCATTTGATCCTAAGATCTAAGAAGACAGAAACCCTCAATAGGATCTAGTCTTGTATTAGAGATAGTGAGATAGAGTGAGAGGGAAGAGTTTGGAGGAGTCTTGGCCTGTCGGTTGTAACACCCCGGATGTTTAAATACTAAAACTGCCATGTCATCATATGCATTGCAAAACATTTGGTCATATTGAAAACTTTGATATGCATTCACTAAAATAAGTTTACATTTATGTTATGAGTGTTGCCTTGTATGGTTTGAATTGAGTTCAAAGTTTTGTTTGGATTTTAAATTTTCGAAAACCCTGATTTTCAGCATTTAAGTTTGCCCTGGAAAAACCCATTTCAAAATCGAAGTACATTTTGGGGTTGAGCCTTAAAGCAAAAATGTAGAGCTTGTCGAGTTGTACAAAGTTGGTTTTTGGAGTTTTCAAAGTTGTTTAGAAAAATTTGAAGTAATTTAAAAAGGCGTAATTCTTTAAATGTCCCCTTTTTGAATTCGAATTTGCATTTCAAAATGGAGACCGAATTTGGGTATGGGTATAAAAGCAAAGTTGTAGAGCTTTTGATTTTGAACAACTTTTATTTTTGGAGATTTTTGAGTTGTTACATAAATTTGGGAGTAATTTAGATTTTAAACCGAGTGGCAATTTGGTAAATATGATGAACAGTGCCCGTGGAAGACACCTCATCGCCGGCGAGCTTCTAATCCGTTCTGGTCGTCGCCGTGGCCGTCCTTGGCTTCGCGCTAGTGCGGTAAAGGCCCTATGTGGCTTCTCTTTGCTTCCTGGCTGCGCTATAAGGCCTGCGCCGTCGCCATTTTTCGCCGCTCTTCCTCTGTTTTCCCGACGCTGCCGTCGCTGCTCCGTTGAGCCCTCGTCGTTGATTTAGCGCCTGTGCCGTCGCAGCAAAGCGCTCAATAGTTTCGCCTACTCCTTGCGCACCTAGCCAACCTGCTGTGGTCACTTGACTCCGTCGGGAACCAGCTGTGCGCGCCTTTCTTCCTCACGGCCGGCAGCCTCACCGTTGTAAGCGAGTCTCCATGGACAGAGCTCTCCGGTGCGTCCTTGTCCTTGATCAGTGTACCTCTAGCTCCGCCTTGTTCTCGTGATGCTTTGTGCCCGGTTCGTTGACCGTTTTGTCCACTGCAGTCACCGGAGCATCACCGTTTTGACCGTGATCGCTGTGACTGTCGACCCACCTATCCATTGTTCCTCCGGCTCGTCCATCGCCTTCAACGTGTTCGGGGTGAGCTCCTGGTTCTTCTCGTGTGGTTTGTTTCACCGCTACCGGTCTCCTATCGCCGGCGTAGTGTCGCCGAGCCGCCGCGTCCGCCATGGCCGACGCCAAGCTCGTAACTCGCCGTAATTAGTCCAGTTAGTGCCTTCAATCGATGCGGGGTGGTGTGGAGAGTGTTTTGGTACTTTGGCCGTCGGCGTTGGTCTCACCGTCGGCGAGTTTTCATCGGTCAGCGCCGTCGTCGCCATGGTCAAACGCGGGAGGTAGAAGATGACATGTGGGGTCACCTTGTCAGTGACTCAGCGGTTTGAAAATGATTTTTCCTTTTTCAGAAATGAATGAATAGTGTCTGTTTTTGTTATTTTTGTGTAGATTTATTTAGAGTTCCAAAAATTATGAAAATTTTTGTGTGACTTCTCTGTGATGTATATTATTTAGGAAAAATATGAAATGCTGATTTTTAGTACTTTTTGATTGTGACAAAAATTTCTCAATTAATTAATAAATGAGTTTCCATGATTTTTCTAGGCTTATTTATTTATCCAAAAATTTTGAAAATTGTTTTGCCACTTAGTTATCATGTGATGAACATTTTGCAAAATTTTTGAGGTCAATTGGAACAAGTTGATTTATTTCATAATTCTTAATTAAATAATTAATTCATAAAAGCAAATAGTAACCTTTAATGATTTAGGTTTTGATTGAATTTTTGATTGAGTGATATCCTTGGGTCATTAGTTGGTAATGATCCTTGGCAATTGATGTAAGTGTTACGAAAAAGGTTTAGTTAGTTTGACTTGTAACTGTACCATGAAGGAAAATTATATTCAAATTGTTAACTTTTGCATCCATCATCGAGCATCATGTTTTATATCTCGCATCATGTTAAACATGGCATTGTATTACGTGTAGTGAACGAAGGTGAGCACGTGGTAGTTAATCAAGTGGTTGAGGAGGTTAATCCGCCTGTTGAGGTCGGATTTGATATTTGTGGTGTGACTCCGGAACCGTACTTTTCCGTCAACGAAGGCAAGCCTCGGATGCATTTAAACCTACCTTGTGTTTTGCAAATTGATTTCGCTTTTGCTTCTCTTTACTACATTAAGTGATTAGGAGTTAAGTAAAAACCTAATTGGTGCATTACCAACCTTGTTTTTTCATATTTATCTTGTTACTAGTTTTAATTTGTATATGGATAGTTATGCTTAGCCATGCTTAGACAGATCAAGGTCGGGTGATTACCTGTCATCTGCAAGTTTTAAATGGATCTTTGGTTACTCATGTTATCATATGATATGAGCATGTGGAGTAAGAAATCTAGACCGGGCAGACTCGGTGTGTGTGAGCCACAAGACATGGAGGTCTTGTGAGCGGGTTCTTTCCGCCTATGTCGATTAAGACCCGTACCGTTGTTGAATTGCATGAGGTGAGACTTTGTAGTACTAACCACATACTCCGGTAAGCCTTAACTTGGCTATTCTATTACGAGAATGGCTACTCGCGCACTAGGAGTGGAGAGATGGCGGGAATAGCGTGTACCCACGTGGCAATGGGCTGGATTGGTGGAGTACTGTATTCTCGGGTGGCGCGGACCCGTTCTTGTTTAGAGGATCCGAGGGTAGGTTGATATATGTAAGTCAGGGACCTGCATATGTCGTGTGGTCTAGAATTCCCAGCTGGGTTTTAATCGGTTCGAATCGTCGTTGCTCCTCGGTTATGGAGACTTAACTCACTGTTCATCATCGTAGTTAATAAATGAAACTTGAGCTAGTTTTGGGAAAGAGTTTGATATGAAGTTCATGATCTCATTACGGATCATGGCAGATTCATATATGGTTCTTATGAAGTTTTAAATGTTGATATAAAGAATTTTGTTAAAAAGCTTTTACGCAAAAGAACTTTGATTATTGCTAAAGCCATACCTTGAATCCCCTGAGCCTGCATTCCTGCATTCTATTAATTCTTATTTCGGTTAAGTCTTGTTGAGTACTTTTGTACTCAGGGTTCGTTGACCCTTGTTGTAGGTGAGGCTCATGAGCAGATCTGTTTTGGATCGTGTTGCATGACTGTTGTTCAGTGCGATGACGATAAGTAAATATGTGGCAATTGGGCAGGGCAACTTATTTGTGTGTTCTATAATATGTTATAATGCCACTCCACTACTTTGGTTTGTATTATTTATCGAACTTAGTTGTATGGTTTGAAACAAATGGTTTGTAAACTATGTTATTGTAAGTCTTCCGCTAATCTTTACTCTGATGTATATATTTGAATAAACTGTTGTATACTGCAATGACTCTGTAATGGGATCCTGCTCGGAAATCGTGGATGATTTGGGGTTCCCCAAGGACACCCAACAGTCTTCTTAAGTTACCGAGAATATATGCATAGATGTCAAAGGTCATTGGACAGTGACAGGTGCATGTGGACCCTATAATTTAGGAGGTTCTACCACATCGGTGCTCTCTCTATGGCTTGTACCCAGGCGGAATCAAGTTCTTCTTGGGCTTGCTTCTGAGATTTCACTGGTAATCAACTTCTAATTCAAGCAAGCATCTTGTTCATATTGTTTTTAGGTTTGCAACTCTCTTTTGAGTACTTTAATCCTTGTAGCTCCTGAGTTAAAGTAGTATTCGTAGTGTAAGCGTGGTGCTTTGACTCGGTTACTCGTGGATGTATCCTATTTTTCGGATCGATGGTACTTGCGAGGGTGACTCTTATAGCGTCGTTGAATCCTCTGTAGCCCACCTCCTGTTAGTAGGCCTAGCAGGACATTGTTGCTATAGAAAACATATTTTACCTATGTTTTCTCTAGTAATATCCCCAGAATTAAACAATAGAAGACAAAGCTTACCGAAGTTAGAACTAAAAGGCCTTAGCAGTCTCCTCTACGCTCCTATTTTCTAGCCTTGATTGTGAAGTTGGGATAAGTTAGATTTGATTAATCTCACACACGTTTCCTCGAGTTCGATGTAAAATTGGATACTCCTGGTGAAGTGCTACATCGGTATAATATCTGTGCGCTTGCAGATTATTCTGTGTACATTAATTTATACCCACAAGCATTTCTGGCGCCGTTGCTAGGGAAATGATTGCTGAGTTAACTTTGAACCTAGCTTATCCTTGTATCATTATTCTTTTATCTTTTATCTTCTTTTTTCCTTTTTACCATGGATCTAGAATCCACCCCTATCTATCAATATGGTGCACCCACAAGCGTAAGCCTACAGCCAAAAGAGTCTTCAAGGCCTATCCTAACACCTGGCTATGAGCTGCGCCCGTGTGTTAATCAACATTGTTTAGGATCAATCCTTTTCAGGCGAAGATGATGAAAACCCCTTGTCGTTATTTCGAGTTGCCACCAATAAGTAAATTTCTAATATTGTGTGTCTGGCTCGGATGGTGTGCTAAGAGGACACGAGGTTTATACTGGTTTAGGCAGAATGTCCCTACGTCTAGTTTGTTGCAGCTGCTCGTGTTACTAGCACTGAAAGTTCGTAGTAGGGGTTACAAACCATCGAGAGAGGGACATGTCCAAAGTCTCTGGTGAGAGGAGCAAACGGGTGCTGAGAGCTCGATCGCTTTGTGGCTGTGTGCTTGTGTGTTCTGATCGATTCAGGGTTCGATGGGTTTGAGTCCCCTTCAAGGGATGCCCTGCTTTCCCTTTTATAGGCCAAGGGAAAGCACGAGATATAGTGGAGGGTACTCGAACCCATCGAACCCCAAATTGATCAGAACACACAAGCACATAGCTGGGAAGCGACCGAGCTCTCAGCACCCATTCGCTCCTCTCACCAGAGACTTGGGACCTATCCCTCTCTCGACCGTTTATAACCCCTACTATGAACTTTTAGTGCTAGTAACATGAGCATCAACAACAAACTAGGCGTAGGGACATTCTGCCCTAACCAATATAAACCTTGTGTCCTCTTAGCACACCATCCGAGCCAGACGCGCAATATTAGAAATTTACTTATTGGTGGCAACTCGAAACACTGATAGTTGGTGCGCTAGGTAGGGGCCTTTTGCGCGTCTCAACATCCACACCAGGCCTTGGATGGCTAGTCACAACGTTAGCTGGGTCCTAGGCGCGCACGTGTGCTTTGGGGACCTAGACTTCATTGTCATGATGGAGGGAGAGTTAGCGATGGCTCCCACCGCTGTCTGACCTCTCCACTCCGCTGGCCTCAACACGATCATCGAGGCGCTTAAGGAGCTGCAGTTGCACGCATCGGTGGCCCGTGCCCCCAGAAGCGACCAGCTCCTCGACTTCGACTACGCGAGGTTTGAGCGCCAGCTCGGTGCCTTCCTGGGACCCCAACCATCCTGGGAGGATCTGTGCCACCTCACCTTCTCATTTGCCAACATCATGGCGTAGCTTGCTGGAGGGGAGCCGCTATCTCCGGAATACCTCATTCGGGCGCCCCGACAGTGCTCCCGTTCGGTCTTCGCAACGCCGCAGAGACCGATGGCCACCTTGTGGCGCAACACACGCCTTCATCCCCCATGAACGATGAGTTCATGGGGATGATCGAATATGTCGTGGAGTCTTTCCATGACCTCCTCATAGGAGAATCGGAGTCGCCCTCTAGCTCTAACTCCAGTAGGGGGAGCCATCACCGCTCTCATGAGTGTTTCATGGCGGGTACCCCTAAGGGACACATCGAAAGCATCCATGAGGAAGAGGCTACCCCAACGAATGACCTCGACAATGAGGTCGAGGGGATGCAGGGGCCCCGCCTCTCCTGTGGGTGGAGCAGCTGAAGGCCCGACACTAAGAGCTTGAGGAAGCGCGACTCCAGCTCGAGCAGGAACACGTGAAGCTCGATCGAGAGATCAAGCACCACAGACATGGTGGGCGCGCACGCCATGGCCCACGACATGAACCGGAGGATCATCGAGGACGATGAAGCCCTCCCACACTTTGCCTGGGCAAGCCAGAACATCGCCGCTGCGGCAGCCTTGTTCCGTGGGCTTCTGGGGCCTATGACGCCCGAGGATCATCGGGCCCATCGCGAGATTCGCACGCTACTCGAGTGTGCGGCGGCACAGCAAGCCGAAAGCTTGTTGTCTCGACGACGCGAGCTCGACGCCAGCCAGCGCACACCCTCAGAGCGACCCAACAACTATGCATCAGTCCACCAGGCGTCAGAAGGCGACAGGCTACGCACCGTGGTCCCGTTGCAAGAGCATCTCGGCCACAACCATGATGCGCGCGACACCCTCAACGCCCACAGGCGTACCCGTGGTGGTATGGGGGAGTGAGCTAGCTGCGGCTACCACCCTTGTCGTGGTGGGCGCTACAACAGTGGCGAGGACCAAAGCTCAAGCTTTGGCTTGCTGGGACCTTAGGCCTTCGACCGACACATCCTTAATGCCGCCTTCCCACTACGGTACCGACCACCAACCAACATCCCTAAATACTCTAGGGAAACGAACCCCGGACTATGGCTCAAGGATTATCGGGTTGGTTGCTAAGTCGGTGGAGCGGATAATGATGACTTCATTATTCACAACCTTCCATTGTTCCTGGCCGATTCGGCATGAACATGGTTAGAACACCTTCCGCCCAACAGAATCTAAAGTTGGGCGGACCTGAAAGAGATCTTCGTGGGCAACTTCCAGGGCACGTACAAGCATCCTGGGAACCCATGGGATCCCAAAAACTGCCGACAGAAGGCCAGAGAAACCCTTCGTGGGTACATCCGGCGCTTCTCCCGGTAGTGCAACGAGCTACCTAACGTCGCCGATGCCGACATTATAGGAGCTTTCCTATCTAGGACCACCTGCAAGTCCCTGGTTCACAAGCTAGGACGAAAGGGCCCGCGAACCACCAAGGAGCTCCTTGACATCGCCACCAGCCATGCCTCGGGTGAGGAGGCCGTTGGAGCGATCTTCGTCCGCCTCAAAGGCAAGACAAAGCGGGACGAGGACGCAGGCGAAGGCGTCTCCAACCGTCCCATCAAGAGGAAGAACAAGCAGCGGCACGAGGGCTCGCTCGTGGCTGTCGCCGACCGCAAGGGGGGTCGAAAGCCCATGGAGGGTACCCTGAACCACTTTGAGAAGCTGCTTGAAGGGCCATTCCTAAACCATTCCTTCCCCATCAAGCATCTATACAAGGACTACGGCCTCATGAAATGGTTCTTGTCCAGAGGCTTCAACAAGGGAGGGCATGGAAAGGACCCCGAGACGACCGTGAATGACACCGAGGGGAGGGACAACGGGTTTCCAATGCTAGATGGCTGCCTCATGATCTTCGAAGGGTCAGCGGCCTATGATTCCAAGTGCAGCTAGAAGCTCGCGTGCCACGAGGTCTATATGGCTGAACTGGCCACGCCTGTCTTCCTCCGATGGTCGAAGTCCGCCATAACCTTTGATCGGACCGACCACCCAGAGAGTGTCCCGCAACTAGGGAGATATCCGCTCGTGGTCGACCTAATCATCAGCACGAAGCGGCTCACCAAGGTACTGATGGATGGAGGCAGCGGTCTCAACATCATGTACATCAAAACGCTTGACACCAAGGGCATCGACCGATCACACGTCTGACTGACCAAAGCACCTTTCCATGGCATCGTGCCTGGAAAGCAGGCCATGCCACTTGGGCAGATTGATCTACCCATCACCTTTGGGGGATCCATCAAATTATAGGACGAAGACCCTCACCTTCGAGGTGGTTGGGTTCCATGGAACCTACCACACCATCCTAGGACGTCCATGCTACACGAAGTTCATGACCATCCCTAACTACACCTATCTAAGGCTGAAGATGCTAGGACCGTGCGGGGTCATCACCATCGGCACCTCCTTCTAGCGTGCCTACAAATGCGAGGTTGAGTGCTGTGATCACGCTGCGACAATTGTCGCCTCTAAGGAGCTTACGGCCATTAGGAAGGAGGTCACCGAAGAAGCACCCGACCCCAAGCGGTCGGCCAGGTCTTTCATGCAGTGGAGGGCACCAAGGAGGTCCTCATAGACCCCAGTGGCTCTAAGGGCGAAGTGGTACGCATTGACACCATGTTTTCCTCCGAATAGGAAAGCGCGCTCGTTGGCTTCCTCTGCGCCAACAGAGACATCTTTGTGTGGAAACCCTCGGACATGCCAGGCATTCTGAGATAAGTCACCGAGGATGCCTTGAAGATTAGGCCAGGTTCCAAGCCAGTGAAGCAGCGCCTACATCACTTTGATGATGGGAAACGTAGGGCCATTGGTGAGGAGATCGCCAAGCTGTCAGCAGCAGGGTTCATCAGGGAAGTATACCAACCAGAGTGGTTAGCCAATCCCATCCTTGTACGAAAGAAGAGCAGGAAGTGGAGAATGTGTGTTGACTACATGGGTCTCAACAAAAGCATGTCCAAAGGATCCGTTTCCTTTGCCATGCATAGACCAAGTAGTCGACTCTACCTTAGGGTGCGAAACCCTTTGCTTCCTTGATGCGTACTCCGGGTACCATCAAATCGTGATGAAAGAGTCCGACCAGCTCGTGACATCTTTCATCACCCCGTTTGGATCGTTCTACTATGCCACAATGCCGTTCGGTCTGAAGAACACAGGGGCTACATACCAGCATTGTATGCTCAAGTGTTTCGAAGACCTCATCGGGCGAACCGTTGAGGCCTACATGGACGACATCGTGGTCAAGTCCAAATGAGCTGACCAGGTCGTAGCTGACCTTGAGCAGACCTTCACAAAACTTCAAGCAAATGACATTAAGCTCAACCCCGAGAAGTGCATTTTTTGGGTCCCGAGGGGTATGCTGCTTGGTTTCATTGTCTCCGAGCGTGGCATCGAAGCCAACCCGGAGAAGATCTCAACCATCACAAGGATGGGCCCGATTCAGAACATGAAGGGAGTACAACAAGTTACAGGATGCCTCACCACGCTCAGCCGCTTCATCTCGTGCCTGGGCGAACAAGGTCTCCCCCTCTATTGGCTTCTGAAGAAGGCCGACCATTTTGAATGGACGCCTGAGGCCCAGGAGGCGCTTGACACGGTCAAATAGCTCCTGACGAAGGCCCCGATCCTAGGTCCTCTAACCAACGGAGAACCACTTCTACTCTACATTACGGCCACCATGTAAGTAGTCAGCGCCGCCCTAGTGGTGGAGCGAGAAGAAGAGGGACACACCCTCGAAGTATAGCACCCCGTGTACTTCATTAGCGAGGTCTTGTTCGATTCTAGGACCCGCTACCCCCAAATTGAGAAGCTCCTGTACGCCATCCTCATCACCAAGAGGAAGCTATGCCACTACTTCGAGTCACATCCGGTGACGGTCGTGACGTCCTTCCCCCTCGGTGAGGTCGTCCAAAACTAGGATGCCATGAGAAGAATCACGAAGTGGGCACTCGAGCTGATGGGACAAGGCATCTCGTATGCCTCCTGGACGGCCATCAAGTCCTAATTGCTGGCTAATTTTGTTGTAGAGTGGACCGAGGTCCAAATGCCTCCAGTAGCCATCGACCAGGAGTACTAGATGATGTACTTCGATGGATCATTGATGAAGAAATACGCCAGTGCAGGGCTAGTCTTCATGTTGCCCCTTAGGGTACGCATGAGGTACATGGTTCGCATCCATTTCCCCTCCTCCAACAATGTGGCTGAATATGAGGCGCTCATCAATAGCCTGCACATAGCCATTGCGTTGAGTATCTGACGCCTCGACATCCGGGGCGACTCCCAGCTGGTCATCGACCAAGTCATGAAGGAGTCGAGCTGCCACAATGCTAAGATGGCTGGATACTACTGAGAAGTCCACCAGCTGGAGGACAAGTTTTACGGCCTCAAGCTCAATCACATCCCGAGGTGTCTCAATGAGGCAGCCGATGCACTGGTGAAGGCGGCATCTGGTTGAGAGCCGGTGCTGACAGACGTCTTCGCCAGTGATCAGCACAAACCCTTGGTCCACTATGAGGAACCAGAACAAGCCGGTGATGGGCCACTTGCCCTAGGCTCGGGGGCTAACCAGCCATCAGCTCCATCCGACCCCGAGGTCATGGAGCTTGACGAGGCTTCAACGATAGAGCCCAACCCTCTGGTCGACTGGAGGACGCCTTAACTCGACTACCTTCTCCATGAGGCACTGCCAATAGACTAGACAGAGGCTCAACGGCTCACGCGTCATGCCAAGTCTTTTGTCCTTGTTGAGGGCAAACTCTACAAGTGAAGCCACACCGAGATCCTACAACGCTGCATCTCCATCGAACAAGGGAAGCGGTTGCTGAGCGATATCCATAGTGGGATCTATGGTCACCATGCCGCGCCTAGAACCCTGGTCGGAAATGCATTCCATCAAAGCTTCTACTAGCCGACCATAGTAGCCGATGCTGAACAGATTGTGCACACTTGAGAAGGGTGTCAGTACTACGCTCGGCAGACCCACCTATGGGCCCAAGCACTCCAGATGATCCCCATCACGTGGCCGTTTGCGGTCTGGGGGCTCAATCTGGTCGGACCTCTCAAAAGAGCGCTCGGAGGCTATACCCACTTGCTTGTCACCGTAGACAAGTTTACAAAGTGGATAGAGGCCTGACAGATCTCCACAATCAGGTCCGAGCAAGCCATGCTATTCTTCCTTGATATCGTCCATCGCTTTGGAGTACCGAACTCCATTATCACGGACAACGACACGCAGTTCACTAGAAAGAAGTTTCTCCAATTCTACAATGAATATCACTTCCACATCGATTGGGCCGCTGTAGTGCACCCCCGCATGAACAGGTAGGTCGAGCATGCAAATGGCATGGTCCTATGGGGCCTCAAGCCTAGGATCTTCAATCGGTTCAACAAGTTTGGCGGATGATGGGTCGTAGAGCTTCCCACAGTGCTCTAGAGCATGAGGACGACCCCCAGCCGGGCCACTGGCTACACACCATTCTTCACAGTCTATGGTTCTGAGGCTATCCTGCCGACCGACCTCGACTATGGAGCGCCAAGGGTCAGGGTGTATGACGAACAGGGAGCCGAGGCATCCCTCGAGGACGCCATGGACTAGCTGGATGAAGCGCGTGACGTTGCCCTCCTCCGCTTAGCCTAGTACTAGTAAGCATTGCACCAGTACCACAGCCGACGAGTGCGGGGTCAGGCCTTCAACATCGGAGACCTGGTCCTCCACCTCATCTAGAGCAGCAAGGACCACCACAAGCTCTCTCCGCCATGGAAGGGACCATCTCTCCGCCGTGGAAGGGACCATACGTCGTCGTGGAGGTGCTCTGGCCCGACGCCTATAAGCTCAAGACCATAGATAGCGAGGTCTTCATCAATGCCTGGAACATCGAGTAGCTACGTCGCTTTTACCCTTAATAAACGCACACTTTCTCTTATCAGTTTCGCTATCGCCTCCCTGATCTTTAGTGACACCCGACCCCAGCAACGGCAGGGGGCCGGGCCTCACTTGGGAGCTAATAAGAGCATTCCTATCTGGTAGACATGCTCTACGCCTGACCTTCTCTCACGTTAAGACCCAAAAGTGAGGTTTGCGGAAACAAACTCTGAGTAAAACTGGTCAGACTGCGAGAAACCTACGCCTCGGCGGCTACGACGTCTTTGCTCACCAGCGTGATCGGAGTTTTTTCTACACCCTAGGCTTTTTGGCCTTAGCTACTGAAAAAGTCAGTGCGTGTCTAAGAGTATATCCACCTGGCAAACAATCTCCATGCCCAATCCCCTCTCATTTTGAGACCTAGAAGCTATGGATACGGAAACAAACTCTGAGTAAAACTAGTCGGACTACGAGATACCTACGCCTCGATGGCTACATCATCTTTGCTCACCAGCGTGATCAGAATTTGTTCACCCACACCCCGAGCTTTATGGCCTTAACGATAGAAAGGGTCAGAACGCACCAACCTTTTTATACAAAAGGGGGAGAAGGACCAAAAAGCTGTCTGGTCATAACGAAATTAGAGAGCTTTTCCATTTATTACAAGTTCATCGCCTGGCTTATCTACCTAACTAAATTTTTGGGTGGGATGTTCTCATCCCCAATCTCCGTAGGTAAGTCTTGTCCCAACGGGTAATGCAAGTCGATCGGATGGCTTGGCCACTGTCGAGAGACGGGTAGGGAGCAACAGGATGCCCCACGCGGGTTATGCCGACCCCGTCCCGAACGACGGACCCGGACTCCACCAAACATGTCTGGTAAGAGCTCCCCGAACCTGTCACTCGTGCCATCAAGGTAGGTCCTGCGCCAGCAGGTCGCGCTTAATTTGCGCAAATTTTCTCTTATCAATTTCGCTATCGAGCCTCCAACCCCAGCAACGACAAGGGTTGGGCATCACTCAGGGGTTGGCAAGAGTATCTATTCGCTAGACATTCTTTTTGCCCGACCCCTTCCCACATTAAAAAACTAGAAGCAAGGTGTGCGGAAACAAACTCTGAGTAAAACTAGTCGAATCACAAGAAACCTATGCCCCAGCGGCTACGGTATTTTTGCTCACCAGCGTGATCAGAGTTTTTGTCCCTGCACCCTGAGCTTTAGCCTTTGCCTTCTCGGGAAGGGTTTGGAGGGACCACATGTAGAATCTCCATCGAGGAGAGGCCAGCAGGCACCCAAAGTCGATCAGACAGCTTCGGCCGCTGCCGAGAGACGGGTAGGGAGCAGCGGGATGTCCTATGCAGGTCACACCAACTCCATCACGAATGATGGACCCAGACTCCACACGGACATACTTGGTAAGAGCTCCCTGAACCCGTCGCTTGAGCCATCAAGGTAACTTTACCAACCCCCACTTTATTTTTCTAGTACATGAGCATTCATTCATCCATTCTCATGCATGCATTCATACATTCATCCATACATTCATGTCATACATCCAACATTGCATATACAATTATTGCATCACAACACTTCGCGTCGCGTTGCGTCACGAAGCGGTAGTCGTCTCATTCGACATGAGCGGCGACCGACCGAGGTTCGAAGGCCGGCCGACAAAGGGCTCGAGTCCACCTCGCATCAAACAGAGCCAGGGGAGAAAAACCTAGATGAGCCCTAGCGGCCTTGCCCGACCCCGCTCAGAAGCGGACAGGGACATCTAGACCTTTCTCTTTCGATCCTAATCTCGAGCCAAGCCCACAGAATCTCCATCGAGGAGAGGCCATCGGGCCACCTAAGTCGCTCTCTGGAGTGACACGGGCATTTGTCGGGAGGCGGGTTAAGGAGCAGTGGAATGCCACATGAGGGCTATACCAACCCCATTAGTGAATGATGGACCCGGATTCCACTCGGACATGCCCATTAGCGAGCTCGCCGAGCGCAACACTCAAGCCATCGAGGCAAGTGTCATTAGCTCAGCCCGTCCAGTTGTGAAAACCATAGACGGGGTGACACATGAAACACGGCTGACCCCCACCGAGCCCCATGGGGCTCGGGGGCTCGAGCCGCCCGACCTAAACTCGGGAATCCATCTGACCGGGGTTCGAAGACCATCCCACGAAGGGCTCGAGGCTGCCTCGTGTCGAACAGAGCCAAGAGAGAAAACACAGATGTGCCCTAGTGGCCTTTGCCCGACCCGCTCAGAAGCAGATAGGGTCATCTCGACCTTCTCATTCGATCCTAACCTCGAGCCGAGCCCATAGAATCTCCATCCAGGAGAGGTCAGTGGGCCACTTGAGTCGCTCTCCGGAGCAACACGGGCATCTGCCGGGAGGCGAGTTAAGGAGCAGTGGAATGCCACATGAGGGCTATGCCGACCCTATTATGAACGACGGACCCAGATTCCACTCGAACATGCCCGATAGCGAGCTCATCGAGCACATCACTCGAGCCATTGAGGCAAGTGATGTTAGCTCAACCCCTCCGGTTGCAGAAACCACGGATGGGGCGATGATCACAAAGGCGAGCTGAGCCTTGATTGGACCCCTACTATGCGCGGGGGCTCGAGGAAAGTTGGACTCGCAAGGAGACCAAACACGTGGTTGTAGAACGATGGCTCAGATCCTTGGGAGGGGGTACGCACGAAAATAAGAGATGCTTTCTCTTACCAGTTTCGCTATCCTCTCCTCAATCTTTAGTGACACCCAACCCCAACAACGGCAAGGGGTCGGGTGTCACTCGGGGGCTGATAAGGGTATACATACACCCTTTCTGAAACAGTCGCCACCCCCGACACCCTTCCTCACATTAAACCTAGTAGCAAGGTCTATGGAAACGAATGACTGAGCAAGGCTGGTCGGACTGCGACAAACCTATGCCCCAGCGGCTACGGCACTCTCGCTTACCAGCATGATCAAAGTTTCTCTCCACCTCAAGCTCTACGGTCTTAACTAACGGAAGGGTCAGACCTCATGAACCCCTTTTCACACATAAAAGGGAGGAAACACAAATCTGTTCACACCAAAACAAAAGAACAGACTTGGTCAAACGAAACAAAATAACAAGTTTGTTTAAATGATACACAAGGGTCGACACTTGTCCGCTGATTACAAGAATGATCGACCGACCTATTGAACGAACTAACCCCTCCGGGGAGAACTATGCCTTCGATCCTATCCCCCTAGGTCCTGCGAAAGGGGAGTCACCACCGCTTCCATCTCCTCTAGCTCATGGACTTCATAGCTAGGTGTGAAGCCATGGCTCATCATCTCTAGATTGATGTTGTCCCCGTAATGAGAACGAGCAATCACGAAGGATTGATTGACCCCGGTGTGAAGGGCTTTCCTCTCAAGCTAGAGCACCCGAGCCGTGATCTCAACGGCACGGGCCGCGAGCGAGCTGGTCCCCTCCGACCACACCACCTCAAGGTCATCGTAGACCACTCCAAGGGCGACGCTCAGGATACCGAGCTCGTCGCTCTCCACCTGAAGATTCCTCCTCGCCTCGGCAAGGTCCACAACCAGCCTAGCAAAAACTTCTGGGTCGTCTCATTTTTGAGCTTGGCCTAGAGGGAGCCGACCTTCAGCTGCGCGTCGTTGTGCACTTGGCATTCCTGGTCACGCTCTCAGAAGGCCTGGTCGCGCTCCTCGTGAGCTGCGCCACACTCCGAGCGGAGCCTCTCTGTGGTTTGGAGCAGCTCATCCCGCTCCTTGTGTAGCCAGGAGACCGCCGCGGCATCCAGGCTCACCCTGTTCTCTAGGGCCGCGAGCTTCTCCTTGGCCCCCAGCTTTAGCTCCCTTTCCTTCTCATCCTTGGACAGATGGTCGAGGATCCACTGGTGGGTCTTGGCGTCCTTCTAGAGCAGCTCGTCTCGCTCCTTCCTAACCTTGGAGGCCTCATCATCGTCCCTTCGTGATCTCGCCGATAGGGCCTCGAACGCCTTCTCAGCCTCATCAACATCCCGATGGGCCTCGACCACCCGCGATCGAAGACTGTTGTCGGATACCACAAGAAGGGGTACCCTAAGCAAGAACCAAAAATATTGCTTAAACCTTGCAAAAATCAAACCGCGAGGTCTCAGCAGATTCTCTGATTTCACCCGAGGCCTTGCGCCAAGGCCTCAGGTGAAAGGCCAAAAGCTCCCCACCCCGCCGAGGCACTCTTGCTGAGGCCCTCTCGCCGAGGTCCTGCCCCGAAAGGCCTCGGACGGGATGCCAATTCTCCGATTCGCTCGAGGCCGGGCTCGGCAAACAAACTCGTAACCTCCGTCCCGACCGAACTCCTCTGACAAAATGTCACGTCCGGATTAATGAGCCCAACTACTCCCACAAACGTCAGCCGCATGTGGGTACAGTACGGGCAGAATGACCGACGGGATAGGGGACCAGGCGCAGCAGGGGTTACCTGCTACTGTGCTCATCACTGTGCTCCTTACGGACACCCGTATTGCCCTGTGCTACCTAACCCCTGCACCAAGGACAAAGCGGCGTGGAAGGTCAAGTCCAGGTCCCTGTAGTCTCAGCAACAGCAGGAGACCCCAGCTGCTCGTTCTCTGCCTCGCCCGAGACCCCCCGGCAGGGCCTCGGACGTACTGTTCTTTCTCTGCCTCGGCTGAGGCCGGGCTCGTCCCGCATCCTCGTCATCTCCACCTCAACCGCCCCTCTAGCAGGCCGTCCCATCCATGTAAGTACCCCTAGTTACACGTACGTCAGCCACGATTGGCAGGGTATAGCAACAGGGGCGATGGGATGGCTGACAAATCTCCTTTTTACCGTCCCCTACTGACGATGCAGGGACTACCGTGCCCTGCGAACACCTGCTCCGCACTTTTTCACCCAGACCGAGTACAATGCGGACCACCGAGACCCCGCGTCATACACAGGTCACCTCCGAGGCCTCGGCAAAGCAGGCCTCGGCACGATCAGCTACAGCACCTGTTAGGCCTCGGCACTCCACCAGGTCAAGAGTCCACCAAAGCATGGCATGTCTCCGGCCGTGGAAGTCATACTGACTAGACATCGACAAGGACCCCCACGACCTCAACCACTTCAAACCTGGCCAGCACGGCGTGCCGGACAAGTACCGAACTCCATTCCCAATGCCATGCTGCTATAGGACTAAACTGCAGTAGGCTCCATGTGTAGCTCACTCATGTACTCCTGGCTCCTTCCTTGCGGTTATAAAAGGAAGCGGCCAGGGATAGCTCGGGGAGAGAAAAAGAGAAGAACATACGATAGAACCGCGCTCCCATATGCGCCCTAGACACATCCTTTAACACCAACGCTCCTGAGCTGCTTGAGAGCAGCGTCTCAAGCACCTCGCACCATTCCACGCCAAGACCTGGGACTAGCTCCCTCTCTCACCTAGCTTGTAACCCCCTACTACAAGCACTTCGGTGCAAGGAATACAAGACCGATCTCTCAGACTGGACGTAGGGCACCAATTGCCTAAACCAGTATAAACCTTGTGTCTCTTTGCATCACCATCCGAGATTAGGGGCACGCAGTTCACTTTTACTGGTTGGTTGAGGAACCCCCGGTCCGAAACACCAACAATTGTCGGCCTCCTCGGTGACGGGAGTCAGCTCAGCCACCCTTTGCTGGGCGGCAATAAGTTGAGCGGTCACCTCCCCATGTAGCCGTGCCTCCTCAATGAGGTGGTCCTAGGTCTCCTTCTATTGACGAAGGAACCGAGACTTCCCCCGACAGCGAGCTATGAGGGACTGCAGGGAAACAATGGTCAGAATACAAAAAGTATATAGAGAAAGAAAAGGGCAAGAAGCAGGATCAGGCAAAGACCCGTCCAGAGGGAACAACAACATCATGCAAGGCACCCTTGGCATGGTCCAAGGCTTCCAGCACAGATGCGATCCCCACGTCGAGGCTCTCTCGCTCCATGCTCTCGACACCATCGTCGAGGGCGAAGAGCATTGACACCGGATCCTGTGGATTTGTCCACTGAAGCAAGGGCTCGCCCTATGTGGGCGAGTCGCTAACTATCGACGTCAGGGCCAAGGATGACTCCTCGCCTAGTCCCAAGCACCGCCGACCCCTCTTGCCATGACATCCCCACTGAGGGACCCACTCTAGCGATGGAAGGGGTTAACGGTGTTGACGCCGACCTCTCTGCCACAACCACGACTTCCGAGGACCCCTCGGCCATGTCCCCCTTTGTCCGGCCCATGCCAGGCACCGTTGCTTGGGCCGCCGATGGCGCGGGTCGCGCCAGTGCCTCAGGCACCACCACGGTTGTGCCCAACTATGGCCCACCTATCACAGCCGACGCCACCTCCACCTACGTCAGCGGGGCCCCGACCATCTGTGTCGTGCCCACCATAGTCGGTGCCACGAGCGTGGTCGGTAGCCCCGTCCACCCTGTCGTTGGCTGCTGTATCGCCGCCATCGCCGGCTGCTCTATGACCTCCGAAGGCGCCCGTTGAGCCCCCACGTCCGCCCATCCTATTGAGGCCACGAGCGCCACCGTGGGTAGTGCCTGTTCGGTCAGAGATGCAACCACACTATCACCGCTCCCACCCGAAATGCGCACGACGCTAGCCCATGGATGCCGCCTCGCTTGAAGGGCGATGCTTTTCTACGGCGCCAGCGCCAAAGGATTTCATAGCCTGCCGATGCTACAAGGGACGAAAAACATAAGTCACGATGAAATCCGTCCAAAACAGGGAAAAACAGTAGAGTAGATAACTCACCTCAGCGCCGTCGGGCGGCAAGTACATTTGGGGGGCGAACCCCCTGACCTATGCTCCACCTCATTGGGGTGAGGCCGTGTTGAGCCCGCTCCCTGCTCCTGGGCAGAGGGGCTCGCTCCTCTTGACTCTTAGGGCACGACGGTGGAGCCACCCGCCTCCACCAACATCTTAGGCGTGGCAGCAGAGCCGCCCGCCCCTGTTGACTCCTGAGGGAGGCCAACGGTACCTCCCGCCTCCACCGGCTCCCCGGATGTATCCTCCCCTCCATGGAATGGGAAGGGTCCCAACTCCTACAAGGATGAACCAATACCTATTAGTGCATCCTCGTTCTCTAGGATGTCCCACTCGACATCATCGGCTACCTCGTCGTCGTCGCCATTGTCATCATTGTCGCCGCTGTCATTGTCCTCCCCCCGTTCCCATGCCTACAGCTTCTACCGCCTCTTCCTCTTCTTGTCCTCCGTTGCCTTCCTCAGCTGCTCGCCCTCGGTGCGATTCACTGCTCTCACGGACGAATCCCTCGACAACGGCGCTGGGTGATCCATGAAGATGAGGTCCCTCAGCTGGTCCCGCCCATCTCAAAGTTAGTATCAAGAGGTCGGGAAATCTATTGAAGAGAAGGCCTGAGAAGGGTAAACTTATGAAGATGACATGGCCTGGTTCTGGCCGCATCGGAGGATGTCTCGGCACCGGGTACACAAAATCGAGGGGGCACCCGCGTCGTCCCATGAGAGCTCCATTGCCTTCTTGATGCGTTGTGCGATCTCGAAGTTGGGGAGCGCCCCCTCGGCGTGCGCCGTTCCATCAATGGTGCCACCCTCCTTGTGTGGTAGGCCCCAATGACGCCTGACCCCTTTAAGCCGTTCTCCTTGAGGATGTGGATGGCGGCGATATGGTCCCAGATCTTCTTCTTGCTCTTCTTCGGGATGCCCCACTTCCTCCATGACTCCGGCAGAGGAGCGACGGCATCGTTCTTGAGGTAGAACCACTTCAAGTGCCACCCCTTGTTGGACGTTGATAGCCACATCAACGGGTACTCGCCGACCTGATTGTTCCGGAGCTAGATGCCGGTGCACCCCATCGGCATGTACAGCTCCTGCCTACCACTCTTCTCCCTCTTCTTCTGGAGGGTGACGGCGAAGAAGTACCTCCACAAATCAAAGTGGGGGCTGATCCCCAGGAACCCCTCACACAGGGCGACGAACACCACCATGTGTTGGATCCCGTTGGGATTGAGATGCCGCACTTCGATCTTGTAGTAGTGCAGCAGCCCCCGAAGAAATCTATGGGCGGGGGTCATGAACCCATGCTCGTGGAAGTGGGTGAACGACCCCACATAGCCATTGGGCGGCGATGACATGTCCTCCTTGTCGGGCAGTAGCCACTCCTCGACCATGGTCCGCGCACAGAGAAGACTGCGATGGACTAGGCCGTCCATGCGTTGGAAGGTGATGTCAGAGTGCCACCATGGATCCATTAGAGATGGCGGCAGGTGGATGCGAGCTCGACGGCATCGGGGATGCTGAGATAGGAAACCTAAGCGATTGGTGGTGGTGGTCGTGGCTACGGAGGCAAGGATGCAAGGTATGGAATCTAGGGGTGAACCCTTTGGTTTTATAGGGGCGACGGATGCGAGGAAACCAACCGCCCGCCTACATCTTCGGCCTATCACGATCTGCCACAACGTCCCACCGCTTGACGTGTGCATGCAATCTCTATTCATTCCCTTAGAAAACTCGCCGGACGTTTCGCCTCTTCAAATGGGCCACGACTCATCACGAGTAAGAGGAATATGGATCTAAAAGCGCCTCTACGGCCTGACTAGGCCTAGGAGTTCGTAGGTCGACCGGTTCGACAACCGCTTCAGGCACCTTTAGGGTGAGAGGTAGAAAGGGATGGGCCTGCTAGCGGCTAGTACCTTTGCTCACGAGCGCCACGGGCATCCCGGCCCATGTTTAAATCTCGGCCGGTTATGATCCATGGTTTTTTTTCGAAGAAAGGTACTTAGCTGTCAGGACCAGTCAAACGGACCCGAGAACTATATGGATTGATCTCTAAGAATCTAGGGTCAGTCACCAAGCTGACCCAAGCCGGATCCCCATGAACAGGATGCCAGGGGCCCCACTCAGACTAGCCCATTAATAGCTCACCGGGTGCCATGATTCGCCCTTAGAGGGAAATCATGGCACGGCTTGGCCCCTCTATTTTTATCGGAAAAAATGCTTGAGGGAAGACAATCGCAAAGACGAACCTATCCTCGACCAAGCCCCTACTATGGGAGAGGGCTCGAGGAAAGGGAATCACCGCCCCTAGGTCACACTGTGGGCAACAAAAGAAGGCCGAGGCCTTCAGAGTCCTCCCGTTCAGAAAAGCCTCCGAAGGAGTATTCTACTCCTCCACAACCTCGAGGGCTACTGTCAGGGACCAACACTAGGGTACCCGAAGAGGAGGAGCTAATAACCATCAACATTGTTTCATCCGAGCAGTCAAGAGCGCAACTATAGCTCCAACCAACCCCCAGGTGCGCAAGCTCCACCTCGCCCAGCCTTTGGGGGAGGGCATCGCCTCGCCCGACACCGAAGTCACGGGCTCTGCCTCACCCGACCTCTAAGGGTGGGTTCCACCTTGCTCGACCTCTGAGGGCGGGCTCTGCCTCGCCCAACCCTTGGGTCTGCACTCTGCTTCGCCCAACCCTTGGGTTTGCACTTCGCCTCGCCCGGCCTCCGAGGGAGGACTCTGCCTCGCCCGACCCCGAGGCCATAGGCTCCGCCTCGCCCGACCCTTGGGTCTGTGCTCTGCTTCACCCGACCCTTGGGTCTGCACTTCGCCTCGCTCGACCTCTAGGGGAGGACTCCATCTCGCCTGACCCTGAGGCCGTAGGCTCTACCTCGCCTAACCCTTGGGTCTGTGCTTCACCTCACCCGGACTCTAGGGGAGGACTCTGCCTCGCCCGACCATGAGGCCATGGGCTCTTCCTCACTTGACCCTTGGGTCTACGCTCTGCTTCGCTCGACCCTTGGTTCTATGCTTCGCCTCGCCCAGCCTCTGATGGAGGACTCCGCCTCGTCCGACCCCAAGGCCATGGGCTCTTCCTCACTTGACCCTTGGATCTATGCTCCGCCTCGCCCAACCTCTGGGGGCACTTTGCCTTGACCGACCCTGAGGCTGGGAGATCTGCCTCGCCCGACAGAGACCCATACCGCCACCAACCACTCCAGGTCTAAGCGAATGGGCCTGGGTCAAAGCTCTGACACCAGGGAGGTGACCGGCACCCCCCGATATAACCTGTGGCTATGACAGGCCATACCTAGGGATTCACATTAGGAACAGCGTCGGGCATACCAGTGCTGTTATGCCTAACCCTTGTATGAGCACTGAACAGGTGCGTCAGTTCACCACGACGTCCGCCAGGATGGAGTGGAGCGCCATGACCGGGAGATGACGCCTGCGCATGGCACTAGTGATAGACAGGGCCACGACATGGAGCTATCCCTGTTGACATCTACAAGGTCTACGGGACCCGCGTGAAGGAAAAGAAGGACCCGGCGATCCTGGAGGACTTCTTCTCATTCTCCTCTTTTCCCTCCACTGTAACAAGTGCTTTCCCTTGGCCTATAAAAGGGAAAGCAGGGCATACCATGAAGGGGACAAGAACCCATTGAACCCTGAATCGATCAGAACACACAAGCACACAGCTGGGAAGCGACCAAGCTCTCGGCACCCGTTCGCTCCTCTCACTAGAGACTTGGGACCTATCCCTCTCTCGACCATTTGTAACCCCTACTATGAACTTTCAGTGCTAGTAACACGAGCAACAGCAACAAACTAGACATAGGGACATTCTGCCCAAACCAGTATAAACCTTGTGTCCCCTTAGCACTCCATCCGAGTCAGACGTGCAATATTAGAAATTTACTTGTTGGTGGCATCTCAAAACACCGACAGTTGGCGCGCCAGGTAGGGGCCTTTTGTGTGTCTCGACATCCACACCAGGCCTCGGATGGCTAGTCGCAACGTGATCTAGGTCCTAGGCGCGCACGTGCGCTTCGGGGACCTGGACTTCATCGTCATGACGGAGGGAGAGTTGGCAATGGCTCCCGCCACCGTCTGACCTCTCCACACCACCAGCCTCGATGCGATCGCCGAGGCGCTCGAGGAGCTACAGTTGCACGCACTGGAGTCCCATGCCCTCGAAAGCGACCAGCTCCTCGACTATGACTATGAGAGGTTAGAGCGCTAGCTCGGCGCCTTCCTAGGACCCTGATCGTCCCGAGAGGATCTGCGCCACCTCAGCTTCTCTTTTGCCAATGTCATGGCACAGCTTGCTGGAGGGGAGCCGCTCTCTCTAGAATACCTCATCCGAAGCGCCCCGACAGCGCTCCCGTTTGGTCTCCACAACTCTGCAGAGATCGATGGCCACCCTATGGTGCAACGCACGCCTCCATCCCCCGTGAACGATGAGTTCATGGGGATGACAGAATATGTTGCGGAGTCTTTCCATGACCTCCTCATAGGAGAATCGGAGTCGCCCTCCAACTCAGACTCCAGCAGGGGGAGCCATCACCCCTCTCATGAGTGTTTCATGGCGGGTACCCCTGAGGGACACATCGAAAGCATCCACGAGGAAGAGGCTACCCCAACGAACGACCTTGATGACGAGGTCGGGGGGATGCAGGGGCCCAGGCCTGACACCAAGAGCTCGAGGAAGCGTGACTCCAGAATGAGCAGGAACACGTGGAGCTCGATCGAGAGATCGAGCACCACGAACATGGTGGGCGCGCACGTGCCAGGGCCCACAACATGAACTAGAGGATCATCGACGATGATGAAGCCCTCCCACAGTTTGCCCGGGCAAGCTAGAACATCGTTGCTGCTACGGCCTTGCTCCATGGGCTTCCGGTCCCGCGACGCTCGAGGATCATCAGGCCCATCGTGAGATTCGCATGCTACTCGAGCGTGCGGTGGTGCAGCAAGCCGAAAGCTTGTTGTCTCGATGACGTGAGCTCGACGCCAGCCAGCACATGCCCTCGGAGCGACCCAATAAGGACACATCAGTCCACTAGGCGCCACAAGGTGGCAAGCTACGCACTGTGGTCCCGGTGCATGAGCGTCTCGGCCACAACTGTGATGCGCGCGACACCCTCGACGCCCATAGGCGTACCGATGGCGATGTAGAGGAGGGAGCTAGCCATGGCTACCACCCTCATTGTGGTGGGCGCTACGATAGCGGTGAGGATCGAAGCTCGAGCCCCAGCCTGCCCGATCGACTGAGGTTTGAAGGCCAAAGTCGATCGGATGGCTCCGGCCACTGTCGAGAGATGGGTAGGGAGTAGCAGGATGTCCCATGCAGGTCACACCAACTCTGTCATGAACGACGAACCTAGACTCCACACGAACATACCTGGTAAGAGCTCCCCGAACCCATCGCTCGAGCCATCGAGGTAACTTTACCAACCCCCACTTTACTTTTCCAGTACATGAACATTCATTCATCCATTCTCATGCATGCATTTATACATTCATTCATACATTTATCCATACATTCATCTCATACATCCAAGCATTCCATATGCAATTATTGGATCACAACGCTTCGCGTCATGTCACGAAGCGGTAGTCGTCTCATTCGACATGAGCGGCGATCGACCGAGGTTCAAAGGCTGGCCCGCAAAGGGCTATAGGCTGCCTCACGTCAAACAGAGCCAGGGGAGAAAAACCTAGATGAGCCCCAGCGGCCTTGCCCGACCCCGCTCAGAAGCGGACAGGGACATCTAGACCTTTCTCATTCGATCCTAACCTCAAGCCAAGCCCACAGAATCTCCATCACGGAGAGGCCAGTGGGCCACCTGAGTCGCTCTCTAAAGTGACATGGGCATCTGCCGGGAGGTGGGTTAAGGAGCAGTGGAATGCCACATGAGGGCTATGCCGATGCCGTCAGCGAATGATGGACCCGGATTCCACTCGGACATGCCCGTTAGCGAGCTCGTCGAGCGTGACACTCGAGCCATCGAGGCAAGTGTCATTAGCTCAGCCCCTCCAGTTGCAAAAACCACGGATAGGGTGACGCATGAAACACGGCTGACCCCCACCAAGCCCCACGGGGCTCGGGGGCTCGAGCCGCCCGACTCGAACTCAGGAATCCACCTGACCGGGGTTCAAAGGCCGTCCCATGAAGGGCTCGAGGCCGCCTCGCGTCAAACAGAGGCTGGGGAGAAAACGTAGATGAGCCCCAGCGGCCTTTGCCCGACCCGCTCAGAAGTGGACAGGGTCATCTCGACCTTCTCGTTCGATCCTAACCTCGAGCTGAGCCCATAGAATCACCATCGAGGAGAGGTCAGTGAGCCACCTAAGTCGCTCTCCGGAGCAACATGGGCATATGCTGGGAGGCGAGTTAAGGAGCAGTGGAATGCCACATGAGGGCTATGTCGACCCCGTCACGAACGATGGGCCCAGATTCCACTCGAACATGCCCGATAGCGAGCTCACCGAGCGCGTCACTCGATCCATCGAGGCAAGTGACGTTAGCTCAACCCCTCTGGTTGTGGAAACCATGGACGGGGCAATGATCATAAAGACAAGCCGACCCTCGACCAGACCCCTGCTACGCGTGGGGGCTCGAGGAAAGTTGGACTCGCAAGGAGACTGAACGCGCGGTCACAGAACGATGGCTTAGATCCTACAAAAACAAGAGACGCTTTCTCCTACCAGTTTGGCTATCCTCTCCTCGATCTTAATAATGATCAGGATTCTCCTGTGATCATAAGTGATAAGCTCTCTCAGGAAGAATCCCTACGCTTGCTAACTGTCTTAGAAAAGCATCATTCTGCTTTTGGCTACTTGCTTCAAGACCTTAAGGGAATTAGCCTTGCTCTTTGCACCCATCGCATCCCTATAGATCCTGATTCTATACCTTTTAGAGAGCCCCAGCGTAGGCTTAATAATGCGATGAGAAAGGTTGTTAAGAAAGAGGTTTTAAAACTCTTACAAGCCGGGATCATCTATCTTGTGCCGCATAGTGAGTGGGTTAGTCCTGTTCAAGTTGTGCCTAAAAAGGGAGGCATGACTATTGTTAAAAATGAAAAGAATGAATTAATCCCCTAAAAAACCGTCACTGGATGGCGAATGTGCATAGATTACCGAAAACTAAACAAGGCAACAAACAAAGATCACTTTATCTTGCCCTTCATTGATGAAATGTTGGAGCGACTAGCGAATCACTCTTTCTTCTGTTTCCTTGATGGGTATTCATGTTATCATCAGATTTTGATCCATCCAGATGACCAAAGCAAAACCACCTTTACTTGTCTATATGGAACCTATGCTTACCGTAGAATATCTTTTGGATTATGTAATGCTCTAGCTTCTTTTCTAAGATGCATGATGTCTATATTTTCTGATATGATTGAAGAAATCATGGAAGTTTTCATGGATGACTTTTCTATTTATGGAAAAACTTTTGATGATTGTCTTGAAAATTTAGACAAGGTTTTGCAAAGATGTGAAGAAAAGCACTTAGTCCTTAATTGGGAAAAATATCATTTCATGGTTAGAGAAGGAATAGTGCTTGGACAATTGGTGTCCGAACGAGGGATTGAGGTAGGTAGAGCTAAAATTGAAGTAATTGAACAGTTATCTCCTCCCGTAAATATCAGAGGGATTCACAGTTTCCTTGGTCATGCTAGTTTTTACCGCCGCTTTATAAAAGACTTTTCACATATTGCTAGACCACTTACAAATCTTTTGGCTAAGGATGTTTCCTTTGAATTTGATGATGCATGTTTGAAATCTTTTAACATTCTTAAGAAAGCACTCATCTATGCACCAATCATTCAACCCCCTGATTGGTCGCTACCTTTTGAAATTATGTGTGATGCTAGTGATTATGCTGTGGGAGCAATTTTGGGATAAACAAAAAATAAAAAGCATCATGCAATTGCTTATGCTAGCAAAACTTTAACAGGACCTCAACTTGATTATGCAACAACTGAAAAAGAACTCCTGGCTATTATTTTTGCTATTGATAAGTTTAGATCTTACTTAGTAGGAGCTAAGGTGATTGTTTATACTGATCATGCTGCTTTAAAATACCTGCTCACTAAGAAAGATGCTAAGCCTCGATTTATAAGATGGATTTTGTTACTCTAAGAATTTGACTTAGAAATAAAAGATAAAAAGGGAGTAGAAAATCTATTGCCGATCACTTGTGCAGAATGCGGTTTGAGCATTCGCAGGAACTGCCCATCAATGATTCGCTGCGGGATGATATGATCTTCAAGGTCACAAAATATGACCACTAGTACGCAAATGTTGTTAAGTTTATGGTTGCAGATTATGTACCACCAGAGGAAAACAAAAGGAAGCTCATCTACGAAAGTCGTCTCCACATATGGGATGAACCATACCTCTTCAGAGT
Organism: Miscanthus lutarioriparius; assembly: GCA_904845875.1. NCBI lineage: Eukaryota > Viridiplantae > Streptophyta > Magnoliopsida > Poales > Poaceae > Miscanthus > Miscanthus lutarioriparius. The sequence continues at coordinate 46,331,080 of CAJGYO010000012.1, forward strand.
CTGCTCTGACGGCTTGCTCAGAAGGTGTGTACCGGTGGAAGAAGGCATCAAGATCATCGAGCGATGCCACTCATCACCATATGGAGGACATTATGGTGCATTCCGCACTTATTCAAAGATCTGGCAAAGTGGATTCTTTTGGCCAACCATGTATGAAGACACGAAAGACTTCATCAGAAGGTGTGGAGCATGTTAGAGGCATGGGAATATCAATTCAAGAGATGCCATGCTACTCACCAACAACCTCCAGATCGAGCTTTTTGATGTCTGGGGTATTGATTACATGGGACCATTTCCAAAATTGAAGAACTATGAATACATCTTGGTGGCAGTTGATTATGTCTCCAAGTGGATTGAAGCCATGCCATGCAGAGCAACTGATGCTAAGAACTCCAAGAAGATGTTTGAAGAAATAATATTTCTAAGATTTGGAGCTTCAATGATGGTGATTAGTGATGGAGGAACACACTTCACTGACAAGAATTTTCATAATTACTTGTCAAAGCATGGAATCTGTCATAATGTCGCTACTCCGTACCACACTCAGACAAGTGGCCAAGCAGAAACATCAAATAAACAAATCAAGAACATTCTACAAAAGATAGTCAATGAGATGGGAACTGTATGGAAAGATAGACTACCCTATGCACTAGGGGCTTACAGAATGGCCTATAAAACATCACTTGGAATGTCACCATATCAACTGGTCTATAGGAAGACCTGTCATCTACCTGTTAAGCTAGAATTCAAGGCTCACTAGGCCATCAAACGATGGAACATGGACTTTGAAGCCACAGGAATTAAGAGGAAGACGAAACTCTCTGAACTTGATGAATGGCATAAAAAAGCATATCACAACTCCAAGATTTACAAGGAGAGAACAAAAAGATGGCATGACAAGAGGATCAAAAAGAAGGAGTTCATCCCAGAAGATAAGGTATTACTTTTTAATTCCAAGGTTAAATTATTCGAGCATGGAAAACTTCAGACCAAATGGGAAGGATCATTCAAGGTGATAAGCACTTTGTCACATGGAGCGGTAGCACTTCAAAATGATGAAGATACGTTATTCAAGTTAAATGGCCACCATCTTAAGATCTTTCTAGAACTTGAAAAAACACCTGAGAATTTGGATGAGGTATGTTTTCTGATTTTACCATAGATTTACACCACTGCCATCCTCCTTATGTTTCATAACGCAAAAATATACTTTTCGGTATTAGATAAGCAATAGAAGTCGTAGAGCAAAAGATGACCCCGAGACCCCGACATGTGGGGCTGGCCGGCCCCACCTATAGGCTGGCCGGCCCACTTGTCAGCCGCCTCTCTCTTGGTTAATTCTCTCGAGTCTTCTAGATCCTTCCTTGTTAAAATCCTATAGTTTTTCGCCGTATTCGGTTTTTCCTCGTTATGAGACCTCATATGGATAGATCTTGACCCCTACTATAGGTTGTTCCCCCCTATATAAGCGAGCCTCTGCCTGCCTCCGTAGCCATTCCATCAAAGTCTTCTCTCTCCAACAGTAGTAAAGCTCTCCTCCTCTCTAGTTCCCATGGCCAACAAAGAGATCATCCCCTATGGTTTTGATCTTAGCAAGAAGCTCAACGCGCTTGCGCTGACCATCATTCCTCCAGAAGTTACCCCCATTTGCTCAAGCCAGTCTTACTTCGCTCATGCCATCTGTCGTCCGGTCCTTGCTCCGCCACCACCACATCTACTTCTCAAGGGCAAGCCACATCAACCTGACGCACCGTCGACGATCAAGGTCCCAAAGGAGACCAACCTCCTTCCTCTGAAGGGACATGAGGTGCTAACCAGAGTGAAGACCAACAAATTTGAAGATGTTACATGTGCAAAATACAAATCAGTCACCCCTCGTACCACCATTGATGGAATCCGGGCTATGCCGGATCAGATCAAGGTTGTTCCTCCGAAGGAGAAGAAGAGGAAGGCACCATCACCACCTATCCCAAAGGCTAAGAAGCATTGATGGATGACTATTGCTCTCTTAGAGAAGAAGATTGAAGACCTCTCCAATGTTATCTATACCCTAGAGCAAAGGATCGACGAAGAACATGTCTATCGCAAGAGCCTACAACATGACCTAAATGCTTTGAATTATTTTGTTGCTAAGATAAAGAAGTGAGAATTAGGTAGTTAATAATAAGGCATGAGTGGTTAGGTCAAGTGTTTAAAGATAGTATGTTTAGGTTACTTGCTTAGCTCAGATCGTTAGAATATTGAAGTTTCTGCTAGGTAGTCAAAAGTTTGTATTTAGTTTGTGCTTGCGTAATAAAAGTGTCTTATATATTAATGGAGTCTTATTATTACTATCTGCTTTTTATTTCTTTTGGGTATGTGTTTTGTCTCCACATGTTGTGCATAAAGGTATATAGGAAAACAAGTGTGGGGGGAGACACACCGTGACAACAAGACGGAATTCGATCACGAAAATTATGAAATTCGAAAAGTAATGAGCGAAGGACCATGTCCTACGAAGCGAGCCTCGAGCAGCCCTTGGAGTAGGCCACCTGGCCTCCTCTATGGGTCGGCCAGCTCACCACAGTGCCGCCTCGCTTTGCGCTTCATCCATGGTCAGGTTTGTGGCCCATTCACTTTATTTTCACCTATTATGCTTTCCGTTTCGAACCGAATTGAGAATCCTTTGATAAACAACTTTAAAACATGAGGAAAGATTATTTCAGTCATGACTTAAGGATAGACTTTTATAATACTTTTTCTAGAAGTCTTGCTACTGTTGGGAACTTATTATTAGGGACCCCATGTTACTTAAGTTGTCGTGGAATGAGATATAGTAGAATAATGAGAACTTGATTCTTGATGTTTTGTTATTGGATAATTTTATTTAAAAAAGTAAAAAGAATAGCTATACATCTCCTTTGTGGTAAGCAATGTCCTACCAGAGCCAAATATAGACTAGAGAAACCTTCTACATATACTACTTGCCATTGTATTGAGTTAGGTCAAACCTTGTGACCCTTGTTGAGAAACTTATCATGCTCTCAAGATCAAGATCATGTACACTCCACATATATCTGCTGCTCCTACACTGGAAGTACACAACAACATGCTTTCCATCCACCTAAAAATGTTCTACTCCTACACTAGGAATAGACACAAAAATATGCTTGATAGGATAAATGCTCCAAGTTATTGTAAATGTCTCTTTTGAAAAGTTTCAATTGCAGAAAGAGAGGCATGGGCTATGCAAAAGTTATTAAAAAAGAGAGTATTGAAAAAATGGATAAGTTTTCAAGATATTGAAAACAATGGGTACTCAGATGCCCGCCCAAAAAAAGAGAGATGAATAAAATAGCCCATGTTTTCTTGCAAAAGTTTTTCAAGTTTCAATCAAGAGAGATATATTTCAATGAGCATAGTAGAATTAGGTTAGCCACCATATACATATCCACACACACATGCACATCATGATCTAAGAGTATGACATCTTTCTTCTTGGATCCTTGTTTTAACTTTACAATATATGCAATGCAAGTATGTTCTCATATTCATCCCTACCTGAGCTCCACATAAGCTTTTAGAAGTAGGTAAAAAGAAGGCAAAGTCATCAATGCATTGGTGAGGATCCAAAAATACCATATATACAGAGAGATTTGAGAGCACTACAAAAGGAGAAGGTAAGCTATGTTTTTGTTTTCAAAAATCTTAAAATGTTCTCCAATTGACTTGACTGAAGGAAGATGGTGATCTGTTTCAAGCTGTTCCGTTCTTTAACCGCCCAAAGTTTCATGGAAGACACTTTGAATCCTGCAGTGCATGCATAACTAGGAATAGTTTTATGTTGATGATTTGTCCCAAGGTTATGTCTTAAGTAATCCATCCTTTTATCGAGGACAAGTAAAAGTCAAAGTGTGGGGGAGCTTGTTAACGAAAGTTAACATTCATCACAAACCATCAATATAACTTGTATAAATGGCTAAAATGGATCACCAATGTAGACTTAGGGGTTTAAACTGACAAATTCCACGAGTTTTGGTGAATTTGTGTTTCCAGCATGATTTAATCAGAAAACCACCAAGGATGACCTATTTGTCAAAGAAAATTATGGAATTCCGCCACGTAATCAATGTGGGAAGACTCTAGAAGACTCTAGAAGATGAATCATCGAAGCAGAGCCCATGCCCCTAACATGTTGGGCCGGTCGGCCCGACCTGTAGGCCGGCTGGCCTGTGGGCCCCCCACATCAGCCTCCTGTTGCTATGTTGATTATCCACTGCCTTAAGGATTGCATCTCCGCCATTTATTCAAGTCGGTTTGATCCGAGGGCTCAGGATTGATGCTTCGGCCTATATATACCTGCATGCACCCCCCCTCTAGGGCAGATACCTCATTTAATCTTGAGAGTTGAGAAACCAGAGACCCTAATTCATATGTCCACCAGGATTAGAGCTAGCAATCAAGAGAAGATTAGTCCTTAATAGGATCTAGTCTTGTATTAGAGATAGTGAGATAGAGTGAGAGGGAAGAGTCTGGAGAAGTCTCGGCCTATCGATGCTCTCTCTACAGATTGTACCCTAGCGGAATCAAGTTCTTCTTGAGCTTGCTTATGAGATTTCACTGGTAATCGACTTCTAATTCAAGTAAGCATCTTGTTCATATTGTTCTTCAGGTTTGCGACTCTCTTTTGAGTACTTTAATCCTTGTAGCTCCTGAGTTAAAGTAGTATTCATAGTGTAAGTGTGGTGCTTAGACTCGGTTACTCATGGATGTACCCTATTTTTTGGATCGGTGGTAGCTCGCGAGGGTGACTTTTATAGCCTTGTTGAATCCTCTGTAGTCCACCTCCCGTTAGTAGGCTTAGCAAGACATTGTTGCTATAGGAAACATACTCTGCCTATGTTTTCTCTAGTAATATCTCTAAAATTGAATAATAGAAGACAAAGCTTACGAAGTTAGAACTAGAAGACCTTAGTAGTCTCCTCTACACTCCTATTATATAGCCTTGATTGTGAAGTTGGAATAAGTTAGATTTGATTATTCTCATACATGTTTCCTCGAGTTTGATATAAAACTAGGTACTCCTGGTGAAGTGCTACATCGGTATAATATCCGTGCGCTTGCGGATTATTCTATGTGCATTAATTTATACCAACAATGGGTCTTATGCATGGTGTATCTACATTCCATAAGTTGTAGAGGCCCTAGAAAGTATCTTTCCAAAGTACACAATATCATCACCTATGTTCTTAAGCACATTGGAAGTACTGATAGTAAGTAGCAACAAATTCTTATCGACACTATGTTATACAAACATAGGAACGAGGTCTCCTTGTATTCAATGGCCATCTCCCTATGTGTCATGCCCTCATCCGAATTTGTTGTGCAATATTTAAAAGGTGCAGAGGGGAGAGCAAAACATAGAGAGAGCAACGAGATTATTCTCGCTAGGTGTACCCCGAACATCTACCCTAGACAGATTAAAATCCCCCACTTCCCTGCTTTCAAGATCTCACAAATGATGGGAATTCATACCCAAAAAGTCCATGAAACATGCAATGGAATAAAAGAGTGGTAGAAATTTAGCATGTTTGAGATGCAAAGTTATCGGCAATCCATAATAGCCAAAATAATGAGGACATATGCAAAAGCTTTAGGAATTAATTAGGACTCAAACATATAGAAATCAAAACATAGACTACATGAGTGACATGACAATAGTAATCAATAATTCTCCAAGTCTTTAACACATAACAAACTAACAATGGTATTAGACTTCTAGTTCTCCTATCTCTAGTTCTTCATTATTGACTAGCAATGCAGAAGTAGTATGGAACAATAACTAAACATAACCCATAGGAATCAAGTTTACAGTGGTATATAAGACTAGCAAACCCAAGATAATAGTGCCATCACATATTAGCCATTACAAAAAAGGTACATAAAGAGTTCATGCTGAACTTTTTTAGAACACTGCATGCGCTTGCTCATTGCACTAGTAGGGACAAAGACTTATAGTTAGAGAGGAGCCAACATCAATGTCCTTTGAGGTGGTTAAGAACTAGAGGATGAAGAAGGGTTTCATCAGCCATCAATGAAGGATAAAAGCCAACATGGAAGCACTTGTTCACTCAGTCTCTCACTATTTGTCTATTTGACGTGTGAGATCTCTTGATGTGTGATGAAGCGGCGATGCTGCAAGGTGCTACTTAGGCACATGGGCGGTGTGTACTACTAATTATGGGGGATAGGTGGTGGGAAGAGTAGAAACTAACTCGACAAGATGCGGCCAAGTGAGGTAGGGTTATGTAGCTTTTATTTAACTGATTGCTTTGGGCTTAGCTAGGCCAATATACCTATATTGGGTTTATTTCGGTTAGTGTGTGAAATGCATTATATAAATTTTGGAAGCCCTGATGGGTAACGGAGAAGGGTACATAGGGAATGGGCCGACCCTAATGTATTCGATATTGGGCTGAAATTTGGCCGTAAAGCCCTCTAGGGGAGTGAAATCAACCCATCAAATGTCCCCTAGTGGGGAAATCTCCATCAGGGATTGGGGATTGGGTCCATTACCATGCCTAGCAGAATGCTTATTTATCATGTGCACTCTAGAAACATAACTTGTGGATGAATGACATGATCAAGACCACTATCTGTTTCATATAGAAACCCACCGCGTGCGATAGGATTCCTTTTCCCCTCCAGATTCTTATTTGACTCTTGTCTCTATTTGTTCTAGACACCCCATCACCAGAGTTCGCCTCCTTGTCAATGAACCTCAACTCCCCACCACCGCAAAAATCCCTCTCTCTGCTTTCAATTCATTAGATAGGTCTGCTTGTCACTGCCTTGCTAGTTCCCAAGAAGGACTAGCTCCATTGCTCCTTACTAGAGTTGCCAAAAGGAGGGCCACAATCCTTAGCAGATGTGGAGCTCTCATTGGTTCCATCTCGTCCATTGGAGGAGGAGGGCACCATCAGTGGCGGATCTAGGACAAAATCCTAGGGGGGCTGAACAAGCTGTTGTGCTGGGCGCTGGATGCTGGCTACTACCGTGCTACGCTGCTGCTTGCTGGTGCGGGCGTTGTGCAGCGCTGCTCACTCTAGAAACATAACTTGTGGATGGATGACGTGATCAAGACCTTTTTCTTCTTCATATAGAAACCGATCACGTGTGATACGCTTTCCTTTTTGCCTCCGCATTCTTATAATCTCATTTGACTCTCATCTCTAGTCTTTCTCGTTTATCCTAGACACCCCATCGCTAGAGTCTGCCTCCTTGCCAACGAACCTCATCTCTGCACCACAAAGTCCTTCTATTTGCTTTCATTAGATCAGTCTACTTGTCCCTGCCTTGCTACTTGCCAAGCAGAACAAGTTCCATTACTCCTTATCGGTTGCGACAAAGGAGGGCCGCTGATCTTTGGCAGATGTGGAGCTCTCATTGGTTCCATCTAGTCCATTGGAGGAGGGCACCATGGCAGGCACCGGTGTCGGTATTAAGCTAGCGTAACTCTTATTTTTCTTTTAAGTTGAAAACATTATTTGATTTTAAATCCTTTAAGATGAAAAGTTCCATTTAAAACTTCCTAGTTGAATGAAGTTTTTCTCAACTTGAAAGTTTTTTTGTATTATTTGTATGTGAAACTTTAGACTTGGAGTGTTTAGACTTAAAACTAATTATTTCCGGCTTCACTTGAGGCTAACTAGTACCAAAAGCCACCAATTTCAATCATGTAGGAATTTACTCGCGGCTCTGATATGGTTGTTTAATTGGAGTCAAAATGTGAAAGGAGTCCCAGCCTCCCAGGAACTCAACATTTCCATCAGCAGTATTGAACCAAGATGGCACAGTAATAAACCGCTGCCAAAGTGCCAACTCTAAAGTTTGGTTATCTTTAGTGGTTATAAAAGGAAATCTTATCTGTAACAGTTTATGAAGCTAGCTGGTAGTAATGCATAAGCTCTAAACAAGGAACAAATATAATATCTGTTATACATATAGAATTGTGTGCTGTAATAGATATTAGATATTAACATATATATGCATTGGATATATGGAAAAATGATACCTAGCTATAAACAATCAGGATATGAGCACATTGAATTTCTTCTAAACACGAGAATACAACCGATCACGGTGCATACAAAAGGCACAGCCTGCCACATCGTTTTGTTTGCATTGCAAAATCGAGTGCAGCAGCTACGATAATCAAGACAATGGAGCATGGTGTCGTCGCCGCTGGGAAGCCCAAGGTGGACTTTGTGCTCGGCGCCACAGCTACCGGGAAGTCGAAGCTCGCCATCGCCCTCGCCCAGCGCTTCAACGGTGAGGTTATCAACGCTGACAAAATCCAGGTCCACGATGGCGTGCCCATCCTCACGAACAAGGTCACAGAGGAAGAGCAGGCCGGGGTGCCCCACCACCTGCTCAGCGTGCGCCACCCCGACGCCGAATTCACCGCGGAGGAGTTCCGACACGAAGCGGCCGGCGCCGTCGCCCGGGTGCTCTCGGCGAGCCGCCTGCCAGTCGTGGCAGGCGGGTCCAACACCGACATCGAGGCGCTGGTGGAAGGCGACGGCGCCGCCTCCCACGCGGCGCACGACCTCCTCTTCGTCTGGGTGGACGCCGAGCGGGAGCTGCTGGAGTGGTACGCCGCGCTGCGCGTGGACGAGATGGTGGCCCGCGGGCTGGTCAGCGAGGCTCGCGCGGTGTTCGGCGGCGCCAGGGCTGACTACACCCGCGGCGTGCGCCGCGCCATCGGTCTGCCTGAGATGCACGCGTACCTGATGGCGGAGCGCGAGGGCACCGCCGGGGAGGCCGAGCTCGCGGCCATGCTGGAATGCCTCAGCACGCTCGACGGCTGGGACGTCCGCCGCATCGACATCACTCCCGTGTTCGCGCGCAAGGCCGATGGCAAGGAGTGCCACGAGCAGACGTGGAAGAAGATGGTGTGGGAACCATGCGAGGAGACGGTGAGTGCTTTCCTCGAGCCGTCCTTGACAACCGTTCCAGGCGTTGCAGTACACTACGTAGAAAACGATTTTTAGGAACGGTTCGATTTTTTTGTAGGGGCGGCTGGTGATGGAGCCGCCCCTACATAGGCGTGCTAGGGTGCCCAGACACCAGCCACCCCTACAAACGGAACAGTAGGGGCGGCTGGTGTTACGAGCCTTCCCTACAAATGGGGTCTGATTTGTAGGGGCGGCTCAATCACCAGCCGCCCCTGGAAATGGTATTTGTAGGGGCGGCTGGTGATTGAGCCACCCCTACAAATGGCCCCGTATTTATAGCACCGATTTGTAGGGGCGGCTCAATCACCAGCCACCCCTACAAATGCCCCCCATATAAAACAGATGCAGCTCCTTCTTTCTCCTCGGGTCACTCACTCCAACCCATAAAAAAAAGGTGGAGAGGCCTTGGGCACCTCCCAAAAATTGCTCTACTAAGGGGAGAAGGTTTTGGTCTCAAATCCTTTGGTGGAGAGGCTGTAGAAGGTAAGAAAATGCTATTCCAAACTTTTTTTGAAGTTTTAATGGTTGGTTAGTGAGTAATTAGAGTTTTGTTTTTCTCTCTCTTCTATGGTGCTTGAGCTATTTATGAGCAAATTAGACCCAACTTTTAAATGTACTAGGGTAAATTAGGGTGGGGAATAAGATCATACCCTTATTTGGTCCATGTTTCTTGATTTTAGTGAACCATTAGTTAGTTTTATGGATGTTTCATGTGCATGTGATCTAGATCTAGGGTTTGGTTTTTTTATTAATTTCATTTTTGTAAATTTATGTTTGATAAAATTAGACTAGGGTTTGTATGAAAGATATTGGGTAAAGTATAATTATTGCTAATTGTTGTCTTTGAAATTGTTTATTGTAATCAATAAATATGTATTTTAATTATTTATGGATAAATGGGCCATTAATTAATTTTTCTCTACCATGGTGTGTTTGTATGCTTTATGAAATTATATTAGATTTATATTCATATATATCTGAGGTATATACAATTATTCTCAAATAATTATTACTTTGATTCATTTTTATATATATCTGAATAAGTAGTCCTTTAATGTTTGTTTTGTTGTTGTTGTAAAAGATGGAGTACATGAACTCTTGGATGTATGGTTCGTTAAGGTTCAAGGTAGGTTTCCGTGAAGAGGTGGATAAATTTATTGAAGCCGCAACGAAGCATGCAACGACATTGAAAGAGAATAAGGATACAATTATTTGTCCCTGTAAAGATTGCAAGAACCGTATGGCATGGACATATGTGACTATCATCAAATCACATTTGATTATGTGAGGATTTGTTGAGGACTACACAGTGTGGATTCATCATGGTGAAACGGTTATTGTTAACGATGAGGATGAGGAGGAATACGACGACGAAACCATAGAATCCATGTCCCAATATTCAGTAGAGCTTGATGCACGAATGGATTTTGAGTTTGGCAATGAACAAGGTGGTGATGCCGGTGGTTGGGATGGTAACGACGAATGTGGTGCCAACAATGATGGTGGAGCACATGTCGGAATTGAAGATGATTTAGATGACATGATTCGAACCCTTGAACCAGAGATTTTACTAAATAGCCCGAAAGGTCTAGAAAATTTAGAAAGAGTGACAAAAGCATCGAAGGAGACTATGTATGGTGTTGAAAAGGGCTGTCCGACACATTGGACATTACTACATTTCGTGCTTGAGCTGCTCATCCTGAAGGCTAAGTACGGCTGGTCAGACTGTAGTTTCAATGATCTATTTCATCTCCTATCATGGGTGCTGCCACAACCAAACTCAGTTCCCGCCAACACGTACCAAGCGAAGAAGGTCATAAGTCCATTGACAATGGGGGTTGAAAAAATACATGCATGCCCCAACCACTGTATACTTTTTCGTGGCGAAACGTTCAAGTCATTAGATAAATGTCCCCGGTGTGGGGCCAGCCGGAACAAGAACAATGACCTTTACGGTGGGGACAAACCATCCACGGGGAAAAAGAGGAATAAGAAGGGTACAAAAAAGGTGGTACAAGAATCTCAGCCCCCAGAGGACACTCCATTAGGCAATGATGCAAAGCAGAGAAGAATTCCTGCCCTGGTAATGTGGTACCTGCCAGTGACCGACCACTTGAGACGTATGTTCCTAAACCCTAAAGAAGCCGCACTCATGACATGGTGGGATGATGAGCGCAAGGTGGATGATGATAAGATTGCACACCCAGCTGATTGTAGTCAGTGGCAAAGGTTTGATGAGAAGCACAAAGAATTCAGTGATGACCTAAGGAATGTACGGTTTGGCCTGAGCACCGATGGAATGAATCCCTTCAATGAGAGGATGAGCAACCACAGCACATGGCCAGTGATCTTGACCATGTACAACATTCCAACATGGTTGTGTTAGAAGAGAAAGTACCTTCTCCTCACTATTCTTATTTCTGGCCCTAAACAACCAGACATTGATATAGACGTGTTCCTCAAGCCCTTGATGCAAGAAATGGAGAGGCTATGGAGGCATGGGGATTAGATGTACGATGCATTCCGAAAGGAGGACTTCATATGTAGAGCAATAATATTTGTTACTACCAATGATTACCCCGCGCTGTTTGCTTTGTCTGGACAGATCAAAGGGAAGACGGGATGCTTGGTTTGCTTGGATGGTACTACATGGGTGTACCTGGATGCATCCAAGAAGATAGTTTACCTAAGGAACCGACGCTTCTTAAAGACAAGTCACAAGTACCACAGCAAATTATTCTTTAGATTTTATGACAACGCCCCGGAGATTGAACCCCCTCTGGAGAGACGTCATAACTGAGAACATGTGTACAAAATGGTGAAAAACATACGCGTCGTCTATGGAAAGAAGAATCCGGATGGGACGAACAGAGATAGAAGCACACCTCCTGTCGAAGGCGTACCTTTCAAGAAACAATCGATCTTCTTTCAGTATCTGCCTTATTGGCCAAACTTGGAGGTCCCCCACGCCATTGATGCTATGCACGTGCAGAAGAATGTCTTTGAGAGTCTCATTGCTACCTTGATGGACACAAGCAAGGCAAAGGATGGTCTAAAAGCACGGAAAGACATGGTGCAGCTAAACGTGATGCCACAGCTTCACCCGGTACCTGAGGCTAATGGAAAATACACTCTGCCCGCGGCGTGCTTCAACCTAACACCAGACGAGAAGAGAGCTATATGCACTTTCCTGAGGGGGATCAAAGTCCCGACTAGGTTTTCAGCAAATGTGAAGAAGCTAGTGTCGATGAAGGACTTGTCAATAACACACTGCAAGGCTCACGATTGCCATGTGATGCTGACAGTGTTTCTACCTATTGCAATCAGGGCTATAAAGCCAGAGTTCTTGAAAATGGCCATCACCCGCATGTGCTACTTCTTTTCGAAGATCTCACAGAAGACGATTGGCAAGGAAGAGTTGAGTGACCTACATGAATTTGTGGTGGAGACACAAAACCAACTGGAGATGTGTTTACCTCCTGCTTTTTTTGATATAATGCCACATCTCATGATTCACATGGTTCATCAGATACAGGCGCTTGGCCCTTGCTAGTTGCATGAAATGTGGTCATATGAGCGGTTCATGTCGGTTTTGAGTCGATACGTGCATAATCGAGCATACCCAGAGGGCTCCATGATAGAGGGTTACAGTACTGAAGAAGTCATCGAGTGCTGTCAAGAGTACCTAAAAGTACATAAAGGGATTGGTAAACCCGATTCTCATCACAAGGGTAGGCTGGCTGGGAAGGGCACCAGTGGTAGAAAAGTGTTCATCGACCATGATTACAAAGAGGTGAGTCGGACGCATTATAGTGTCTTGCAGAGTACACAACTGATGCAACCGTATATTGATGAACACTTGGCTATCATTATGGCGGAGAGAAATGGCCGTTCGGATGATTCGGTCATGAAACAGCACAAGCAACGACTAACTATATGGTTGAAGGACCAAAACATACCGCATGAAGAAACCATAGACTCTATTACCATCAGTAGGATGGCGGAGGGGCCATCGAGACAAGTGACATCTTGGAATGCTTATGACATCAATGGGTACACGTACTATACCCACGGAAAGGATAGTAAATATGTGAACCAAAACAGCGGCGTTCAAATAGAGGCTCTCAATGGATTAGGGCGAAAGATCCAATACTTTGGCATCATTGAAGAGATATGGGAACTTGACTATGGAAGGGATATAACGGTGGCCCTGTTTCGATGCCGCTGGATCAAACAACACCAACTGAACGAGATCGGATTGAGAGTCCTGAACCTCGAGAATCTAGGCTACCAAGATGACCCTTGGCTGCTCGCTTCACATGTTGCACAAGTTTTCTATATGTCTGACCCACAAAGTAACCTCCCCTCGAAGAAGAAGACAAAGCACGTGGTTGCCTCCGGGAAACAACACATTATTGGAGTTGATGGCGTGGATGATGTTGAAGCTTACAATAAGTACGATGAGATGCCGCTATTCACAGACTTTCCTAAGAAGATCAGTGTTGTGGAAAAGAATCTCCCCAAAGACATAATGCCATGGGAACGAAAAGGTGTCAAAGGGAAAGTGGTTACAGTGGGCTAGCTAGTTGTTGAACGTGGAGTGTTTGTGTAAGTGTGTGTTTGTAAGACTTCATTTATGCATGCGTGTGAGACTATATATTTATGTACGTGTGTAAGACTACATATTTTTGTATGTGTATGAGACTATATTTTATGCATGTGTGTGAGACTACCCTTTGCAACATCCAGATGACTCTATTTGAACATCCACTTTATTACTACAAAATTTCATATTACTTTGTGTTTTGTGATATAAAAAATAGAAAATATTTGTAGGGGCGGCTGGATCAGGAAATGTGATGAATACCAAAGTTATATAACTCATCAAGATCTAAAACTTTTATTTTGGTTATTTCTTCATCTGACAAAATGATAGTAAATATTGTTCACAAATCAACATGTCTCTCATAGTTTATGAAACTATGAGTGATATGTGGATTTGTGAACAATGTTTACTAATACTTTATCACATGAAGAAATGATCAAAATAAAAGTTGTAGATAGTGATGAGTTCAACAACTTTTATATTCACGACTTTTGTAGTTGAAATCATTTAAGGTTTCAAAATCTAATTTGAAGTTGATATTTATTGAAATTCAAAATTTGAACTGTCCAAATTTAGTCCAATAAAAAGATGACCAAAATAAAAGTTATACATCTTGATGAGTTCTACAACTTTGATGTTTACAAAATTTTCATTTAAGGTCATTTAGTGGAGATGGAATTATTTTAGTTGTTTTAAATTTTAAATTTTAAAATATTCTTTTTGTAAAGAACAAAATATATAATTATATCTGTATATATATCATGAAATTATTTATATATAGAATAATTAAAAAAGTATTATATAAATTTTCATTGTGTTCTTTATATATAAATTACAAAATTATTAATTAAAATAAATTGAAAAATATTTGTAGGGGCGGCTTACTCAGGAACCGCCCCTACAAATCGATTTGTAGGGGCGGTCGGTGTTTTAAGCCGCCCCTGCAAATCGCACCGAGCATATATGCCGCCGCGCGCCCGGGCCTGACGTTTGGCTAAGTCCTGGGCACTACTCTTTTCACCGACGCCGACAGGCTGCCAAATCTCGCCACCGCCGCCTCCCTGACCTTTCCGCAGTGGACGCGCTCCGCGAAGCCGCCGCCCCGACGCTGGTGCCCGATCTCCTCACCCTCGGGCCAGAGCTCGACATCCCTAGGCCGCGACGGTGCCGCCCCATCTCCATGGCGGCTAGGGTTTCAGAGGCCAAGGCCGGCTGGCCCACCGGCGCCCCATCTCCGACCTCGACCTCCAACGCTGCAACCTCCGTCCCTTGGCTCTGTCCTTGAGGTCTCTTGGCCCGCTACCGCGCCGTTCCAGCTTCACCATGTGGGGTTCTTCCTCTGACCTAGAGAGCCGCCGCTGCCCGTCTCCGTCCTCGACCTCCCTCGCTAAGGCCTCCGTCTCCTCCAGGTACGCCAATCCCCTTCTCGATTCCTGCTTCTTCTCTAGGTATGTGCTATAGGGCACTGAAAATTATATGCTAATATTCATCAATAGAAACCAATGTGGTACTTAGTGACATTCCCTGATAGCCAATTTATGCATTACTTGTTCTAAACTGATGGTACTTAGATAGTGATGGTACTTTCCGCATAGTGATGGTACTTGTTTTCAGATGATGGATTGATGGATTAGTTATGTCGATCATGTAAGGTACTGAAGAGGGCTTTGATTGTTAGTAGGCAATGGTGCTGATGTATTGCACCTGTTAATTTGGGGATGATGATATAGTCATAGTGTCATACAGAAAAATTATACTTGTTGGACACACAGAATTTGTTGAAATTATTTGTAGCAGCTATTGCTCATGGAACCACTACAGAACTTGCCAATACAGAATTTGAAAACATTGATTGCATCTTTTACTAGTATGACTGAAATTCACGCCTTTATTATTTGTAGCATCTATTGCTGATGGAATTATAATTAGTTTTGATGGAGTGATTGTTTCAGTTACACTTAGTTTTGAACTGCGGCACTACCTAGTGGGAACTGGATTGCTGTTTTGGTAATAGTCTATTCATGCATTATATAGTGTGAAGTGAAACTGCATTGGTACTAGTCTATTCATGCATTACCTAGTGTTGTTTTCTGAACTGCATTACAGGGCACTAGTAAGTCTATTCATGTATTGATACTGAAAGTAACTATGCTAAGTGTCTGTAGTGTTGTGTCAGTACTATTAAATTTCTAAAAATAGGATAGTGGTCATTTCAGCTAAGTGTCAGTGCTCATTTCAGTTAAGTTTCGATGCTCATTTTAGTTAATTTTTAGTGCTCATTTCAGTTCAGTTTTAGTGCTCATTTCAGTTTCAATTTCAGTGCTATTTTCTGAATGTGAACTACCTGATGCTGTGATCTACCTGATGTGTTGGTTGTATTGTGCTCTAGAATTTCAAATTCCAAATAATGGTCTATTGTTGTGATGACCTGTAGCTAGTTTCTTGACTCGCCTCGAGTAACTGGTAAGCTGCAGTTGGTTACATATTGCCACCTAATTGAGACATACTGAAAACCTGAACCTAGACAAATTGTTAGCTTGTGCATGTGGCTCTTGGATGGTACTATCAGATTAAATTGACTTCATTATTTTTTGCTGGTTAAAAGAATAAGACATGGAAGTAAAATCAATTACCAATCACATATATTTCCATGTTTTTAGACTGCACCTAGAATGATTAATTAATAGCACTAAATTGAAGAGGAAATGTCATTAGCAGATGCCAATGTCAGTTCCACACTGCTATCACAAGTTTTTACAGATGTATTGATCAAAGCCTTGCTAACCTATTTGCATAATTATTGGTAATTTGCATAATTACTTGGCTTATCTTTGAGGTTTAAGTAAATCAATCTTCACATCTTGTACATGGAAATATATCTATCGAATTTACATCATCAAGCATCATTTGCTTGCCTATTGGCCTCCAAAGATGGCTTCTATCGGCTACTAACACTTGTCGGCTTCCCTACAGGCGATTTGTTTTTGCTTCCTACAGAGCTTACCGATAGTACTTGCCTATCGGCTTCTCGCATGGCAGCAGAAAGAAATGCTCTATCATCTCCACTGTTTCTTATCCTCTCCTCTATGTTTGGCGGCGGCCAGTAATGCTTCTATTTGTTTTATCAAGCTCGTCTTTGCTCTATTTGTTTTGGCAAGTCACTGCTTGCTTTTTTGGCCTCCTCTCCTCCTCTTCTCTCCTCTCCTCTCCTTTTTGCCTATGATGAAATTGTCATCTCCATATAATATCTGAAATGAGCTGATGATCAAATTCTTGTGAGGAACTAGGCATCATCTACCTTACCTTCATGCACTTATTTGTTACGATGCCTTGATGCTCCAAGATCATTATCAAATGATTATTGACATATTTCTAAGGCCTCTTACTCATACTCCTCCTACTTCTACTACTACTAGTAGTACTACTACTTCTACTACTACTACTACTACTACTACTGCTGCTCCTACTACTACTTCTACTACTATCCTACTACTACTAATTTCTGCCTTTTGCTTATAGCAATAAGTGATTTACTATGTTTTCACATTGTCCTGTCTTTTGCCATCAGCTGCTGCGCTATGTTTGCTAAGCAGCTATTGGTTTTTTTGCCAAATCTCTCCTCTCCTCTCCTCTCCTCTTTGTTTTGTCGATGATGAAATTGTCCAAGTCCATACATTATATGGAATATGAGCTGATGATCAAGAACTTGTGAGGAACTTGGCATCATTAGCAGCCGCCCCTATATTACCTTCTCCTCTCTTCTCTGTTATGATGCCTTGATGCTCCAAGTTCAAGATCAGATGATGATTGACATGTTTCTGAGGCCTCTACCACTGCTACTTCTCGTTTTTTATATTGTTGTTTTATAGGACTACTTTGGTTTATAGACCTTTTTGATTTCTTATACCTTCTCGTGTACCTAAAGCACATTTTCTTGCATCTTTTAGAACAAAGCATGAAATAATATCGCGGACAACAGACAGTGCAGCTCGATGCCCTGAGCATGATAAGCAGCCAACCCTTGAGGAGCAAGCACTAGAGGACCAGCTTACTCAGGAACAGTTCGATAACGAGGTAGAAAAAGATATAGAAGTGATGCTTACTCAGGAGGAGTGTGACGAGGAGGAAGGCCTCGAAGGAGAGGCTGCTGAAGGTAAAGAAGAAGAGGATGATGAGTCAGAAGAGGGATATGAAAGTCCCGAGGATCCTTTCCCACTTGAAGCAAGAAGGAGGCCAACGGAGGAAGATTTGGACAAGGATTTTGACCCGAACGAGGAGGTAGGGAAGAAGCCTTAGCATGTAAATTTTGCTAAAGCTTTGGCTGTGTTACCTCTGCTAACACTTTGACCTGTCCTATATACAGGTCCCTCCTGAAACTCAGAAAAGACGACGTCGACGTCCGCAACATCTCGCTGTACAAGACGGAGTAGAGAAAATGAGAGCAGAGGCAACAACCACAGAGACGGATAACGATGCATCTGCTCCACAAACTCAAGACACAACCACGACTACCAAGCCTAAGAGGAAACGAGGGGATAGAAAAGGAAATCTATATCCAGATAAGGCTTGTTATGTGATAACGGAGGTTGGGCCAGCAGGGGAGATCCTTGAGCCGAAGGAATTAAGAGGACGATTCTGTAATGCGATCGGAGCCCTAGTAAGAGATAAATTGAACCCAACAATCCCTAACTGGAAAGAGGTACCAGAGAACATAAAGAATGCACTATGGGATAGGCATCTGAAGGTCAATTTTAGATTTTCAGAGGGTAAGCATGAATTGGTAAAAAAAATGCTATCAGGATGATGGGAGAGTCATTTCGACGTTGGAGGTCGGAGCTCAACACGAAGTATATCCAAAAGGGGTTAACTCCCTTCAATGAGTTCAGCAAAATAACTCCTAGTCAATGGGAGGAGCTCGTGGCTCAGAAGACTTCAGCGGAGGCATTGGAGCTCAGTGCCCGTAACACCGAGCTGGCGAAGAGAACAAACACCACCATCATCTAGGCCCCGGTGGCTACTATGCCAAGGAAGAGCAATTTAGGAAGATGGATGAAGAGGCCGCAGCTGCTGGGAATATCGATGTGACGAACTTGAAGGTACGCTCAAGGAACTGGATATATGCGAGTACAGAACCATCCGGCAGTAATCTTAAGTTTAATAAGCCGGAGACCCAAGAGGCGGTATCAAGGATACTGAAATATGCTAAAGACAAAGAGACGGGCTCATTCAATCCTTCCAGAGAGAGGGACGAGCTTAGCCTTGGCTTGGGAAATAAGGAGCACACAGCCGCACTGGGGGCTAGGGAAAAGGATGACCGGAAGCAAGGATTCAAGAGGACAGGCACATGTACAAGAAACATGGCGAGACCGGGAGACTAGTCTTGAGCTCCAAGTGAAGGCTCTAGTTGCGAAGGCGCTGGAGGAGCAAGGAATATCTATGGAGCCACGTATATTAGTGATACCACCAGGAGAACTGGCATTAGTTGGCAGCCCTCCGAAAGTTCCTAGCAGCCAAGGTTCCACTGCAGCCACAACCCTAGTCGATCTCATACGGGAACCTACTAGTTGCACCTTGGTGTTTCTCAGCGGCCGGCAGAACACTATGATGGAGGTGGCAACGGTGTGGCACATCCTCCCAAAGGCTTACACCACAATAATAATATACCGTCGGAATACACTAGGGGGTCGAGGTGCATACAAGTGAAGCCCGAGTTCATGCAATGGAGGATAGACTACACCCAACTCTCGAGGGGCTGGTGTTACTCGGAGACATTATGGGGCGCCCATCCTCCGCACAAATGGGACATTATATTGATCTTCTTCTTCGCCGCCTCCCTCTCTCAAATTTCGAGTGAGTTGTTGAGGCCGGGGAGATATTTTCACCGTCTCGTGACCCCCATATTCCTGAGATGCCACATTCTTCCCCGCCTCCTATCGAGCATGTGCCTGATGAGATGCCACAACCTTCTCTAGCTCGTACTGGGAAAGTGCATCATGAGATGCCACAGTCTTCTCAACAAGCACAACCGATACATGAACAACGAGTGCCTCCTGAAGAAGGTGATGCACAAGAAGATGAGGACGTGCCTGAATGGGAACTCCGAAAGAAGATTCCAATCAACATAAGGCCAGTTTATGTTCCGATCAAAGACGTCTCATCGGTGTCCAAGTGGTATTCCCATGATCAGTTCAAGCCTGAAAACCAAGTTAAAAAAAGTCCCATCACGGGGTTCTGAGGAGGCCGTCAATAGCAAACTCCACCAAATTGCAAAGCAGTATCCAAATGTTGATGACATCGAATGGTCAAAGGATTGCCCGAAAAAATATGAAAGAGGCAAGCCCTTCCTACCAAACCGGGACATCCAGCGCCTACCACTTGGAATAAGAAGGTTCCATGATTGGTACTTATGCGTGTTCTCCCAACGAGCATAGATATCATACAAGCATGCTTTCCCACCCAACATTTGGAAGCCCAGTAGGAAAATTGTCTTTGACTTCAATGACATGCACACATGCTTTCACCGGGAGAAATGGAGATGAATCTAATTCACACGTGGTGCTGTAAGTCCTTGTCCTCCGATATGATATGAATGTAATCTTTGAATTTTGTTGTAACTAACCCACGCCGTGATTTGTAGAATGCAAGTGCACATTGTCAAACAAATGCCAAGTGTGAAGGCCGGTATATGTAGACCCTCAAGCTATAGCCCAAACAAATTTTAATTACCCTAAACGGTGGACACTTTGGATGCCAAAGAGCTAGCAAATTTGCAAAGACTCTTCGGGAGAAAGAGCGCATCCAGAAGTCTGACTAAGGAAGGAAGAGTCCCTTAAGGTTGCGGCATACATTGCCTTGGCTTTCAAAAATCTCCAACACCACTCTACTATATGGCTACCATACAACTTTGAGTAAGCTCAACTCTATACTTAAAGCTTTGTTCGATATATTTCATTCGATGCAAAATGGCTTATCTAGTTCTATGATTAAATCCATGCAGCAACCACTGGATTTGTATAGCCGTCGATGTCGGAAGGAGCATGGCATGGGTCTTTGATTCATTAGATAAGGACACGGTGACATACAAAGATTTCATATAGATTCTCAAGGCGTATACGTATCGACAATCCTCATTAGCTTATATGTTTGTATACATACTTGTAACGTTCACTTTTGGATACTAACAAGTTGTATTTGCTAAAATAATTCGAACAGGGCATTTAGATTCTATGTCACTAATCATCATGGAAGGCATGATCCAGCAAGGAAGAAAAAGCTGGCTATAAAAACACTATGTGCGGTAAGTGTAACTTACTTCTTCAGTACTCCGTTACATGGCTGTCAAAAGCATTACTAAACATTTTCATATGCAAAACACACAGTGCCCCAAGCAGAAGTCTGGGAGTGTACATTGTGGATACTATATATGTTCTATGATGGGTAACACCGGTGCCTACAGGAGACACCCCTTAAGGGTAAGTTTGAACCTCTTCACCCGTAGTATAAAAACTTCGTAAATGGTATGAAATACTAAACCGAAACTTGTTTTCTTGTAGTGGAGAGAAGAGAAAGGAATGAAAAGAGACCCATACAAAGATGACCAACTTTTAGAGCTCGTCGGCGACCTTTGCAACTTCATATTGGACCAGATTGTACACGTCAGAGGCGCCTACCATGACCAAGAGTCTGAGTTAGGTACAAATCCTCAGTACCAACACCTTCGTGAGACAGAAAGGCTAGCTCTAGGACGTTGATAACAATGTGTATGGAATTTGTATATTTAATGATGGATTGTATATATTCATGTGAATTGGACTTGTAATTGTAGTTTATAGAATACTCTTATGTTTGTAGTCACGGTCGCGGGGTGTTCGGCAACACGAACGCTGGTCACGGGGCGTTCGGCAACGCGAACACGGTTCAGAACGTTGGTTGTAGGACGTTTGGCAAAGCGATTTTGAATTGAAAATTTGATTTTTTTTTTGTGAAAAAACGTACTATAGGGCGGTTCTAGATTGAACCGCCCCTACAAATACCCGTTGGTAGGGGCGGCTGGTACTACAGTCGCCCCTACAAATCGATTTGTAGGGGCGGCTGGTAATAAAAGCCACCCCTACAAATAGATTTGTAGGAGTGGTCTAGGAACCGCCCCTACAAATACATGATTTGTAGAGACCCTTACGTAGAAGCGGCTGGGTAAACCGTCCCTACAAATGATCTACAACCGCCCCTAGAAATGATTTTTAACGTACTGGTAACTGAAGAAGGGGATGGTGGCCGTGATGCCGGCGTCGTCGTCGCCACTGCTGAACCCGCGCGCGCTGCCGAGGTCGCCAACGCGATTGCTGATGCAACGGAGACCATATAGGTAGCTAGCGGACGTGGCCATGCAATGCATGCAGGCAGGCTGGCTAAGTGCCTCCGGCTTTCTTTAATGGCCATGCTATGCATGCAGGCTAAGTGCCTCCGGCTTGCTTTAAACTGATAGGAGTGTGCTGTGTGCATGGGAAAGGAAGAGATACAAGTGTATGCGACTTGGCGTCAAAAAAAAAAGTGTATGCGACTTGTCTTTCTTTCTAAATGTATCTCCTTTTTGAACGTATCTCTCCATAGCGTCTGGTTGAATATAATTATTATAATGTTTTTTAAATCATATTGTATATGCTCACACTCAGCTATATGAATATACTAACGCCGGCTCTGTTTGCTTGTCTTATAATCCGTACTTTTCAGCTTGTTTTTCCAGTCTGAACAGTATTTTTCTCTCGCAAAAAATCAGCCGGAACAATATTTCAGCTTGTTTTTTCAGCGAAACGAACGTGGCCGTACTCTATACCTGTAAGCACCTTGGAAGACAGAGGTGGTACATCTTTTGTTGACAAAATGGCCTCGCTGTCGATAGTACATCATCTACACCGAAGGAACAGTATCATTATATCTATATCTATATATACATATACATCTATATCTATCTATCTATATATATATATATATACCTTATAAAAAAGACACAAAATTTCAACACATTTTTTTCGTCTATCCATTTTTTGATCCGTCTCCCTCTGACTACCGAATAATAGAGAGTTTCTTCCGTCCGTACCTATATATAACCCGTGCTCATACGAGATGAATCCTAATCGAAATAGACTCCTTCTATCATGTAGGACTTTTTATCTTGAGTAGTGAATAAGAATCCTAATCCAAAAAGAGCAAAAGATATCTTTATTTCTCTTCTCTTCTATCTTTACCTATATCTTTACTTTCTTTCTTATTTTTTTCCAAAAATGTTCGGACTTTTCTGATTTTTGCCGTAGAGACCTCCGTCACGAACAAGAGGACATCAGGCCTTTTCTTCTTCAGTGTACTGTGTTGATTTCTGTTTTCTTACTTCCGGTTAGAATCCTTTTCATGTTTTGATGTCTTTTTTATTTCCTTTTTTTCAGTTTCAATTAGAGTGTTTCGATGTCTTTTTTTTTAGATTTCTTTTTTCTAAGTTGAAGTATTGGAGGATTCAAACCAGGTGGATAGGTTCCACCATAATGAATAAGTAATGAAAGAATAGACGATGAAAAAGATTTCATTCACTTGAAGGACTTGTTCGGTTTCATTCAAGCGTTTATAGTTGAGCTATGCTCAATTCACTAACGTGTGGATGTTGTTTTGAGTCCACAGAACCATAAAATCACAAACATGTAACATAAGGTGGCACTTACTAATATACTAATAATAATAATAATAATAATAATAATAATAATAATAATAATAATGTCAAAAGCTTTGACAGCAAACTTTCAAATCAGGGATATGAATGGTAAATCATTAATTTGTGCAAATATATAGTAGCACAATATTGATATGATATAATTATTAGCAAGTCATACGGTCAAAAATCAAAATGGCTATATTTGAAGGTCGTACAACTGTCAAAATATTAAAAACATACAGACAAAAAAGTCAACTATTGTTGAGCTATACCGTACATTAAGACGTCTTTGGTGACTTTGTCTCGCAAAATATACGATCGGCCCCGGTGCTAACCACGTGCTAGGATGAAACATGAAAACTAATTCAAAAAACATATTTAGGTTGTTAAAAAAATCTAAGATTTGAAACATTCATAGCGCATACAAATATGTACTCGCATGCAAAAGTTGAGATGCAAACTCACTTTTGAAAAATTCTAAAAAATGACCATACATGGATTCCCCACAAAGATCCACTAATCTCGAAGAAGTCCAAGTCGCTCTTGACTGCGAGCACGGCTTGTATGTCAGTTTTAACACTCCGCACAGGTTGCACACTTTTACTATGAGTCGTGATTCCCATTTGCCATGGATAGCTAGTCCCATATCACATTTCCACAAATGGGCGACTGGTTTTACAAGGCCTTTACAAATCTTCTACAAGCCTGTTTTACACCTCCACTAAGGATTCACCGCTAACAGTTGGTACCAACACCACTGCAGAAGCCCCTCTTGTGCCATGCGAACCGACCTGTTGTAAACCATAACTTGGAGGAAACTAATTAATTAGTCAGGCCCATAGCCCATGTAGGTCTCATGATTGCGCTGTTAAGCCGGGTTATAGGCTCCGAGAACCACTCCTTAGAATCCAGCCAGGAACTAGCACAAATGCAACATCCAACCACCATATCATAACACATCCATAACGAGATCCACCATATCATGGCACAACCAACCTCAGCCAAACCATCCATCTTGCCAGATTCCTATTCTCCATGTTGCTAAAAAAATATCATCCACGGTTGCATATATGATTAGTCAAAATTAACATTTAGCCCAGCCCAACCCAAGACTACAAGGCTATAAGCATATGAATCTACCCATCCAAACCCAGGTTTTAAGGATGATATATCAAATCTAGTAAACAATAACATGGGATTCAAATTAAGACTTTGCTTGCAACTAATGGCCTAACTACACTAATTCAAAATAAATAATCACTACTAGAAATATGCACTTCTATGACGAAAATGTTAATGACAAATCCAAAACCGTCATAGAAGAACGCTTTTTTTGATGAATATTTTCATTTCGTCATAGATCGGTGGTGACGATCCTGCAACCCTCCCTTTCTCTGATGAAATCAGGCATCGTCACAAAAACATCATAGAAGAGCACAGGGTTTCGTCATAGATCACTCACGCGACTCATATGTGACGATCTCATTTAAAACTGTGACGAACAAGGCTTTGTCATTGAACTAATTATACATCTATGACGAACAATATTCGATCTGTATTGAATGGCTTCGTCATAGATCTCCACACGGTACTTTCTCCATCCGATGTGTACCTGTGGGACCTACAGTTACTCATCCCTGACACTTGCAATTCATCATAAAAATCTCCGCTTAATCATATCTCCATGCGACGTGTACCTATGGGGCTCTTCTCCATCCGATGTGTACCTATGGAACCTACAGTTACTCATCCATGACGCTTGCAATTCATCATAAAAGTCTCCGCTCGGTCCTTTCTCCATCTGACGTGTACCTACGGGATCCTTCAGCATCTGACCTATGGGACCCGATGGCTTACATGCCACGTGTACCTATAGGACCATTCTCCATCTCCATCTAACCTATAGGACCTGACGACCCATCTCCATCCGACCTGTGGGACCCAACGGCTTGCGTGTCACTTGACGCTTGCAATTCGTCATAATAAAAGTCTCCGCTCGGTCCTTCTACATCCGACCTATGGGACCCGACGGCTTACGTGGCATGTGTAACCTATCTCCACCTCCATCCGACCCATGGGACCCGACGGTTTGAGTGTCACTTACCATGTGTGCCGTCGGGGTATAATTTCTCAAAAAAAAGGTCTGATACCTGGGAGTCGACCACGGGATCTGGACCAAGGATGGGAGCGTCTTTACCATTGCGCTAGACGCTTGGCTGTGTTGACATCTCTTTGGAGTCACTATAGTATCCTATTGGCTGAGTTACATGTTGATCTAAATTAGATATATCCCTACAAGTGGAAACAAATATGTGCCCGCTGGACTTGCAGCAGCGGCGACGGTGGAGGCGGAGGATCCCCGGTCTGCTGTGGTGGCCCAGGCGTCCTTTTGGTGGCGGGGCGGGGCTCTCCCAGTGGAGTGTGGCGGCATTGGCATCTGTGTGATCAGGTGTATGCCGTGGCAAAGGTGGCTTGTAGCCGAGCCGTGCTAGTTCATAGAACAAAGGTATGAGTACCTTCTTCTGTGATTATAGAACTCTATTTTCTGTATACGATAAAGTAAAAAACACATAAAGAAAGGCTATTATGTATGAATTTCAATTAAAATCAATGCTTTTATCACACAAAAATAGAAAACCAGACTGTCCCATAGTATGATCTGAACAAATGCACAGATTAGTGCTCTCGAACACTGTATGCTTTGTTCTAATGCTAGTTTTGCCATTGTCCACCCAATGGTCGAAATTCTAACGGACTTTGCATACTTTTGCTGCAACAGATAGACAGATCCTATATTCCTAATGGGAGACCATTCTCGCCGACATTCACCACAGGATTTGAAGAGTTCACGGATATGGTTAAACAAAAATACCCAAAGAAAAACATCCCTTGCCCGTGTACACATTGTCTTAACCAGGTGGTTAAAACTTGGCAAGAGGTGAAGGATGACTTACTTATGAAAGGATCAAGATGCCCAAGAGGGGGGTTAATAGGGCTAATTCTAAATTTCTTTGCAATAATTAAATCCTACGGTTAGCCTAATTAACCCTTGTGCCTAGAAAGTGTTTCTATTGATCTATCGCACAAAGAGTTGCAACCTAAGTTCCAATCCTACTCTAGCATGACAATTCTATGAAAGTAAATGATAAAAATTGAATTGCTCAAAATAAAAGCTCAAAGTAAAGAGGGAAGGAGGAACGCGGCGATATTTTGCCGAGGTATCGGAGAGTCGCCACTCCCCACTAGTCCTCGTTGGAGCACCCGCGCAAGGGTGTAGCTCCCCCTTGATCCGCGCAAGGATAAAGTGCTCTCTACGGGTTGATTCTTTGACTCTCTATCACGGTGAATCACCCACAACTACTCACAACTTGAGTTGGGTCATCCACAAGCTCCGTCAGATGATCACCAAGCTCCCAATCACCACCAAGCCATCTAGGTGATGGCGATCACCAAGAGTAACAAGCACAAACTCTCACTTGACCACGACAAGCTTAATGAGAAGGGTGGATGCACACTCTGCTACTCTTGCTTTCACTAATGAGGGCTCTCTTTGGGATTCTCAAATCTCAATCACCTCACTAGGACCTTGCTCTTCTTGGCACTCTCAAAGGTGTTTCTCAGCTATTGGAATGAGCAAAAGTACCCACACACACGAATGGAGGAAGTATTTATAACACCGACTAAAAAACGAACCGTTATGTGCCTCTGCGGGGTGACCGGACGCTTCGGTCATGTTGACCGAATGCTTCGGTCAGTTCACTCCGAACTCTAGTGATCAAGTGGTGACCGGATGCTGGACAGTGTCCGGTCAGCACTGACCGGACAGGTCCGGTCATGATTTTCTATCTCTGGAACCTTACTGGAGTCGACCGGATGCTGGCCCTCAGCATCCGATCACTCACCTCTCAGCATCCTGTCACTTCCAGATGACTTCACCTTGATCAAATGAACTGATCGGACTCTGCGCCAGGGTCTGGTCAGTATTTGACCCTCCATTCACTTCCAACTCTCAATCATGCGTGAATGAAGTTTGCTCCAATGGATCTAAGGGCTATTTTGGAGCTACCTAGAGCTAGATTAAGCAAGTGTGCACCACACCTAACTCACTAGACTCACCTAGGTCAAGCTACCTATCCATACCCCCCTTAATAGTATGGTCAAAGGAAAAACAAAGTCCTAAACTACTCTAAGTGTCTCTTCAACACCAAACGACACTTAGAACTAGTCCATCCTTAACCTTGTCGTCCATCCTTTGAAAACTAAAATGATTTCCATCGTAGGGGCATGACCACCATGATTGCCCAATCGATCTCGATTATCGTGACCTAACTTAATTGCCTCTGCAAGACACACGTTAGTCACAGTAATCACGTATTGCCATTAATCGCCGAAACCCAACTAAGGGCCTAGATGCTTTCAACTTATAAACAGAATGTCACCCACATACACCACATGGATTCATCATGGGGAAGACGGAGGAGGTATTGACATTATAGAGCCATCAGATGTGCATGGATCTCATCATGATGGTTGGATTATGAAGGAGGAGCAGGTGGACCGTGACGATAACATATTACCAGATTTTAATGATTTAGTTCAAAACCTATTGACATCTAAAGAGCAGGCAGGAAGAGTCCTAAAGTTTGAAAAAGTGTTGGATGAGTTGAAGCAATCGGTTTCTTTTAGATCTACCTTCTCAAGATTCTCCTTCCTTGTCAGGTTGCTCTATATCAAGTCCCACTATCGAGTTAGCAACAGCTATTTTGATGCACTATTAGCGTTGCTGTCAGATGCATTCCCTAGTAGCAACGTAACAAAATCATGTGAGGAGGCCCGCAAATATATTCGAGAATTGGGATAAGGTTATGAAAGTATCCATGTGTGCAAGAACAACTGTGTGTTGTTTTGGGGTGATCGTGAGGAATTGCATGCATGCCCAAAATGCAAAGAGTCTAGATGGGAGGATGCAGATGGTAGCAGGCGGGTTCCTCATAAGGTTTTGAGGCATTTTCCTCTAATACCGAGGCTACAAAGGATCTTTGCTGCTCGAGGAACAGCAGTGGACGCCGAATGACATGAGAGTGAGCGAGAGAAGAATACCGGTTAGATGAGCCATCCAGGAGACGGGGAGGCATGGTAGGACTTTAATAGAAAGCACCTAACTTTTACAGATGATCCAAGGAACTTGAAGCTTGTCATAGCCACAGATGGTTTCAATCCATTTGGCAACTTTAGCTCGACATATAGTATGTGGCCTGTTCTTATAAAGCCTCTGAACCTGCCACAATGGGAATGTGTGAACCCATTGAATTGCTTTATGCCTCTACTGATCCTGGACCCAACCTCTCGAGGAAAGGATTTTGATGTATTCTTGGAGCCTCTTATAGAAGAACTAAAAGAACTATGGAAGGGTGTCAACACTTTTCATGTACTACATCGTGATAATAAGAAAGGCTTCACTCTGTGCGCTGCCGTGCTTTGGTGCATACACGATTTTCTAGCATTGAGCACCTTGTCAGGCCAAACTACAAAATGTTATTATGCATGTATTTATTGCAACAAAAATCCATTGTCAAGGAGCCTAAGAAAGAAGCTAGGCTACCTTGGACACCGTCGTTACCTTCCTACGGATCACCCTTGGACGAAGAGCTTGGATTTTGATGGAAAACTGAGGACTGAGATGCGCCAGAAAAGTTCACTTTACAGGAGGTCCTTGAGGAAGACAAGGTGAAAGATGCCTACCCAGATAAGCAAGGTGGAAAAAGAAAACGAAAGCATGAAGATGAGGCAGTGATTTATAATCGAAAATTATTTTCATTTCTCGGATAAGCCCTCACACTGGACTCAATAACAATAATATTATTTTTCTACTCATTTTATTCTATTATTTGAATCACTTGTAGTTCAAATTTGACTTATACCAAAAAATTCTTTGAAAAGCAATAAATTAATTAAATATAACAAACGGATCCAGAAAATATGCCAAATATTAACATAGAGTACCACATGTTGTATGTAGAGAGTAGAAAAAGTTTCAAGGCTAGAAGTGAAAAAAAAACTTATTATTTCGTGCAGTTATATCTCAAATTCAATGTATATCAATTAAAATTCTATAATTGCATTTAATAAATTAAAATTATCAAACGGATCCAAAAAATTACTAAAATTACACATGAATCAATCTATGTTCTCTATTGACTATATAAAAAGTTTTGAAGTCAAACCCCAATTCGATCATCACTTTGACTCCAAATCTTACCAAATTCTTCTCAACTTTACGATTCTTCTTCTGAGGTACTTCGGTTTGTAAACATCGTACATGACAGATTATGTGAAACCT
The DNA here is from genome assembly GCA_904845875.1 of Miscanthus lutarioriparius. Lineage (NCBI taxonomy): Eukaryota > Viridiplantae > Streptophyta > Magnoliopsida > Poales > Poaceae > Miscanthus > Miscanthus lutarioriparius. The sequence goes on from CAJGYO010000012.1 coordinate 46,360,722, forward strand.
TCTTAATTTTTTACCATAGCCTCCACGTATGATATCATGAGATCTTGACAAATCTCATTATTTTCAGACTTCATTTGCTTTTTTTAAATTTAAAAATCATTCAGCCACATGTTCGTGGTCGTGTTTTCTGAACAAGATGTGCGAAATTTCTTTCCATTTCCTGGATAAGGCCTCACACTGGACTCAATAACATGAATATTATTTTTCTACTCATTTTATTCTATTATTTGAATCACTTCCAATTTAAATTTGACTTATACCAAAAAATTCCTTAGAATACAATAAATTAATTAAATATAGCAAACAGATCCAGAAATATACCAAATCTTAACATGGAGTACCACATGTTGTATGTAGAGAGTAGAAAAAGTTTCAAGGCCACAAGAGAAAAAAACTTATTTATTTACCGAGTGCAAAAAAAATACTCGGCAAACTTATTTCTTTGCCGAGTGCTGGAAAAAAACACTCGGCAAATTTATTTTTTTGCCAAGTGCCACTAACGGACACTCGGCAAACTCCTAACGGCCCACACATTTACTGACGGATGTCCACGTGGTGGTTTTTTGCCGAGTGTATCTGTTTTGCCGAGTGTTTTTTCTTAGTTTGCCGAGTGTTTTTTTTAGCACTTGACAAAGAGTTTGTTTGCAGCACTCGGCAAAGAGCTTGTTTGTCGAGTGTCCGATAGAACGTACTCGACAAATATTTTTGTACTCGACAAATCTACTGTTTCCGGTAGTGAATAATGCATAAGCTCTAAACAAGGAAAAAAAAAATAATATCTGTTATACATATAGAATTGTGTGCGGTAATAGATATTAGATATTAACATATATATGCATTGGATATATGGAAAAATGATACCTAGCTATAAACAATCAGGATATGAGCACATTGAATTTCTTCTAAACACGAGAATACAACCGATCACGGTGCATACAAAAGGCACAGCCTGCCACATCGTTTTGTTTGCATTGCAAAATCGAGCGCAGCAGCTACGATAATCAAGACAATGGAGCACGGTGTCGTCGCCGCCGGGAAGCCCAAGGTGGTCTTTGTGCTCGGCGCCACAGCTACCGGGAAGTCGAAGCTCGCCATCGCCCTCGCCCAGCGCTTCAACGGTGAGGTTATCAACGCTGACAAAATCCAGGTCCACGATGGCGTGCCCATCCTCACGAACAAGGTCACAGAGGAAGAGCAGGCCGGGGTGCCCCACCACCTGCTCAGCGTGCGCCACCCCGACGCCGACTTCACCGCGGAGGAGTTCCGACGCGAAGCGGCCGGCGCCGTCGCCCGGGTGCTCTCGGCGAGCCGCCTGCCAGTCGTGGCAGGCGGGTCCAACACCGACATCGAGGCGCTGGTGGAAGGCGACGGCGCCGCCTCCCACGCGGCGCACGACCTCCTCTTCGTCTGGGTGGACGCCGAGCGGGAGCTGCTGGAGTGGTACGCCGCGCTGCGCGTGGACGAGATGGTGGCCCGCGGGCTGGTCAGCGAGGCTCGCGCGGTGTTCGGCGGCGCCAGGGCTGACTACACCCGCGGCGTGCGCCGCGCCATCGGTCTGCCTGAGATGCACGCGTACCTGATGGCGGAGCGCGAGGGCGCCGCCGGGGAGGCCGAGCTCGCGGCCATGCTGGAATGCGCGGTGCGCGAGATCAAGGACAACACCTTCCGCCTTGCGCGCACGCAGACGGAGAAGATCCGGCGCCTCAGCACGCTCGACGGCTGGGACGTCCGCCGCATCGACGTCACTCCCGTGTTCGCGCGCAAGGCCGATGGCAAGGAGTGCCACGCGCAGACGTGGAAGAAGATGGTGTGGGAGCCATGCGAGGAGACGGTGAGTGCTTTCCTCGAGCCGTCCCTGACAGCCGTTCCAGGCGTTGCAGTAACTGAAGAAGGGGATGGTAGCCGTGATGCCGGCGTCGTCGTCGCCACTGCTGAACCCGCGCGCGCTGCCGAGGTCGCCAACGCGATTGCTGATGCAACGGAGACCATATAGGTAGCTAGCGGACGTGGCCATGCAATGCATGCAGGCAGGCTGGCTAAGGCTGTGTTTGGCTCGGCTCTCCGGGGCTTTGGCTCCTCATGCAGCGACTGTGCAAACCTGTAGATCATTGTAACGGCTAAAAAAATAGCTCTGGCTCCTATACAAATGAACGTGGGTTAAGAAAGAGCTGCCGAAGCTTCGTTTGTGGTGCTCTGCCAGCTCCGCCACAGTACCTGCACAGTGACAGAGCCGGAGCCAGCGCGGGCTCCACCAAACGCGCCCTAAGTGCCTCCGCCTTGCTTTAAACTGATAGGAATGTGCTGTGTGCATGGGAAAGGAAGAGATACAAGTGTATGCGACTTGGCGTCAAAAAAAAAGTGTATGCGACTTGACTTTCTTTCTAAATGTATCTCCTTTTTGAATGTATCTCTCCATAGCGTCTGGTTTAATATAATTATTATAATGTTTTTTAAATCATATTGTATATGCTCACACTCAGCTATATCAATATACTAACGTGGTTCTGTTCGCTTGTCTTATAATCCGTATTTTTCAGTTTGTTTTTTTTATGAATAGTGTTTTTCTCTTGCAACAAATCAGTCGGAACAGTATTTCAGCTTATTTTTTTTAACGAAACGAACGTGGCCGTACTCTATCCCTGTATAAGCAGATACTCTATCTATCCCTGTAAGCACCTTGGAAGACTGAGGTGGTACATCTTTTGTTGACAAAATCGTCTCGCTGTCGATGGTACATCATCTACACCGAAGGAACAGTATCATTATATCTATATCTATATATACGTATATATCTATATCTATATCTATATCTATACCTAATAAAAAAGACACAAAATTTCAACACATTTTTTTCGTCTATCCATTTTTTGATCCGTCTCCCTTTGACTACCGAATAATAGAAAGTTTCTTCCGTCCATACATATATATAACCCGTGCTTATACGAGATGAATCCTAATCGAAATAGACTCCTATCATGTAGGACTTTTTATCTTGAGTAGTGAATAAGAATCCTAATCCAAAAAGAGCAAACGATATCTTTATTTCTCTTCTCTTCTATCTTTACCTATATCTTTACTTTCTTTCTTATTTTTTTCCAAAAATGTTCGGACTTTTCTGATTTTTGCCGTAGAGACCTCCGTCACGAACAAGAGGACGTCAGTCCTTTTCTTCTTCAGTGTACTGTGTTGATTTCTGTATTCTTACTTCCGGTTAGAATCCTTTTCATGTTTTGATGTCTTTTTTATTTCCTTTTTTTCAGTTTCAATTAGAGTGTTTCGTTGTCTTTTTTTTAGATTTCTTTTTTCTAAGTTGAAGTACTGGAGGATTCAAACCAGGTGGATAGGTTCCACCATAATGAATAAGTAATGAAAGAATAGACGATGAAAAAGATTTCATTCAGTTGAAGGACTTGTTCGGTTTCATTCAAGCGTTTATAGTTGAGCTATGCTCAATTCACTAACGTGTGGATGTTGTTTTGAGTCCACAGAACCATAAAATCACAAACATGTAACATAAGGTGGCACTTAATAATAATAATAATAATAATAATAATAATAATAATAATAATAATAATAATAATAATAATAATAATAATAATAATAATAATAATAATAATAATAATAATAATAATAATAATAATAATAATAATAATAATAATAATAATAATAATAATAATAATAATAATAATAATAATAATAATAATAATAATAATAATAATGTCAAAAGCTTTGACAGCAAACTTTCAAATCAGGGATATGAATGGTAAATCATTAATTTGTGCAAATATATAGTAGCACAATATTAGCCTGTTCGGGAGGCCGTATCGTATCGTGGATTATTTACCGCTGGCTGGTTTGGTGTGAGAGAAAAACACTGTTCCCGGCTGGAAATTTACGATCGTTAACGAGCAAGCGAACAGGCTGATTGATATGATATAATTATTAGCAAGTCATACGGTCAAAAATCAAAATGGCTATATTTGAAGGTCGTACAACTGTCAAAATATTAAAAATATATAGACAAAAAAGTCAACTATTGTTGAGCTATACCGTACATTAAGACGTCTTTGGTGACTTTGTCACGCAAAATATACGCTCGGCCCCGGTGCTAACCACATGCTAGGATGAAACATGAAAACTAATTCAAAAAACATATTTAGGTTGTTAAAAAAATCTAAGATTTGAAACACTTATAGTGCATACAAATATGTACTCACATGTAAAAGTTGAGATACAAACTCACTTTTGAAAAATTCTAAAAAATGACCATACATGGATTCCCCACAAAGATCCACTAATCTCAAAGAAGTCCAAGTCGCTCTTGACTGCGAGCACGGCTAGTGTAACAGAACCGACCAAATCATAAGAACGTAAGTAAAAAACAATCACCGAAGCGATCAAATTCCTGTACTTAAGCTCCCATTATCCCGGTAGTCCGGAAATCACGAAGGATTTCAACCAACTCTCGACATACAAACCAAGACCGTAGTGATTCAACACAACACATCATTCGTTACAATATTTCACAAGTAGCATTTGGATTACATCCATCAGAGTTCAAATAAAATATTACAAACCAAGTTCAAATCTGCGGAAGCAACATAGTTTAGTACATAACTTCATAGTTTCAAATACATTGCCAAGTCTGAGTCATGTCCCACAAAAGCATTATCAGGTACGAGAACTAGTAGAGGCCGTGCCCAACGGTCTAGTCTTCATCCCCAGCCAGGAGAAGGCAATACTTGCAGCAACCAAAGTAGAACTGGTCATCTGCAACAGGTGGGAGATAAATCCTGAGTACGAGAAGGTACTCAGCTAGACTTACCCGTCAAAAACCAGAAATAAAAGACACCAAGGATCATGCAAGGCTTATGAAGTGGGCTAGCTTGACACAGTTGCATAAAAGAGCTTATGAACATAGTACCCAATTTAAACTTCGCATCAAGTTTATCTTCATTTACCTGTCCACTAGATTTGCACCTGTACTAGAGCACTCACTTATTAGGAGCAAACAATATTAACCATAGCAGGTATAATAAGGCTGTCATCATCATTTATGAACCATTATGTTATTTAGTGTATCTACATTGGAGATAAGCCCGTCAAGTTCTCACTAACCGGGAGAGACGGCGACTCGAATCGAATTACAACTCAGCTGAGGGGGTATTCCTAACTCTCACCCTGGCATACTTAGCAAGGGTAGCCGTGGGTCACCTTTGGAACAACTCAGGAACCAAATTCGTGGGTTCAATCAGTGCCAGCACTCTCAGGGATTACCCTTCTGCCAGGACGATCAGGACTTTTAAATCACTTGCCCTTGGACTCACGCCTACGACTCCCTTCCGAGGCGCACTTTATACTTATCGACTCCCGGCCTGAGGTGAGCTACTCGGCTTCGTGGTCGGTCACCAGACCCGGCCAACTAAGAGAGAGGCATGCGTTCAACATGAATAGGAAAGGCTCCAAGATGCAGTCCTTAATCGACACAGACGAAGTCACTGCAAACCGGTAAGCCTCCGTCCGGTCTTCATTTCAAATTAAGACTGGTTCTTTTCCACGATAGCAAATATAGACAACCGTGCCATATGTATCTTCCTATATCTCGCAGGTGACAGGAAATCACCCGACTTCTACCGTGTTTGAGCAGGGCTAAGCACTACACGAGCCTGAGCTACATAGGATTCAGGGTATCAATATCTGGACAAGGATTGGATAACCAATGCAGCAAGTGTTTGCATCCAACACCTAAACTTAATGCAACAATACATATATGTAACAATAATACTGTAACTGCATTTTGAAAATTAGGAGGCTTAATATGCTCCGGGGCTTACCTTTCATAAAGTTGCACGGACGGTGATCCGGGCACTCAACGGCAACCTTGTCTGGCACTTCTCCTGAAGGCTGCTCCTCCTGAATCTCCGGTGTCGGCTGCTGCTGCTCGCTCGGTTCCTCGAATTCCAGCAGGGTCACTCCTTCCGGTACACCTATTGCATGCCGATGCACAAGATAAATATAATGGATGCATAAGGAATGACATGATGCTCATGATGAATGAATCACAGTAAGTGTTTAACGAAAACATTACTGGACACTCGTTTATCGATTAAGAATAGCTCTATTCAAATCACTTTAAAACAGGTATCTAACTTAACTTGGAGAACAAGATCAACTTACCTAACTTGCATAACCTAAGATAAAGATGCTCATCTTCAGTTAAAGGCCTAACACCTAGGAACATTACCACAAACTTAGAAATAGTAAAGGCATACTTAAAACAACAGTTAAAGTTTCATATGCAAACAGGTAGTTCCTTAATTCAATCACAACAAGAGTTCTACAAATTCAGATGACTTGCAAGAGGACATTCTGGAAAGCTTATGAAATTATCTACAAATAATTTGTAAACATCAAAGCATGATTCAACCCTTTACCAGGTCGAATTCTTTGATCAACAGAACTCTGCCCTCACAAGGCAGAGAGTAAGCAAAACTGGAACCTAATTTTAAACAGCTGTAGTTTCTAAACTACTGGGCCAAATGCCCTCAAATTTGATAGGAGCTAGATACATAAATTATCCACAACTTTTGTATTCATCACATTCACAGAAAACCAAATTATCATGGGAAACTTTATAAAGTCCCCAGATCTGTCCAGAAGGACATAATGCAAAAAGAAATAATTATTAACTTATGTGCTAAACACATAAACAGACAAAACCAACTTTACGACTTTATCACACATATCACAAGAACACCAGAAAGTATAGTGCCAACTTCTAAATAAATTATTTAATATCCTTTTCTAATTTATTTAGTTAATTAGGTGATTAAAGCAATATATAGTAAAGCTGTTTATAAAAATCTACAAAAATTACAGTAGCTATCTCATGCTTCACATAGACTACCATAAAAATTTCAAAGCCATTGGGCAAGCAGAACTTGCTGTATCCAAAATAACAGGTGGCATGTCTATTTCTAGCATAATTAGGAAACCCTAATGAAAAGTGTCAAGCAACAGATTTCATATTTTTCCTAGTATCATTCATGCATAAGAATAGCACTCACCAAATTTTACCTTTACTGGATCTATAGAAAAATTATAAAAATTCACACAAGATCCATCCATTGATAAAATGAAATTCTATAACTCAAAAACTACACATGCACTAGCTCTGAAATTTTAACCAGAGCTTATACTAAGCAAAAATAGATTACCCACAAAATTTCATAATTTTTGGAACATAGAAACTCAAGATAAAATTCAAACAAGTTTGCATGCATCTAAAAACACATCTCAAAGTCCTATTTAATTCATCCAAAATTTCTAAAACATGTGCTCATATAATATTTTTATTAAATACTAGACATTATCATGAACTCAACAAAATTAGAACCACATCATTTGGATCTACCATCTAAGAGCTACATATTTTTGAATATGTACATAAATCTGTGAAATAATAAAACAAAACAAAATAGGAAAACTAAATCAACTACTGGGCCGGCTCGAACAAATCCGGCGGCCCGCGAAGCAAGCGTAGGCGCGGCCCAGAACGGTGCGGCCTAGCCAGGCTCCCACCTCAGCCTCAGCTGCTGACAGCCGGGGCCCGCGTGACAGAGAAACAGGCAGGGGAGGAGAAGGAGACGGCGGCGAAGCTCATCGCCGGTGACTCCTCCGGCGAGGTCGACGGTGCTACGACGTTCAATACAACAATGTGCATCTATTGGTGCCCTCAATTGAAGCTAGTACTACGGCTGCAGGGGTTGGCGACGAGCAATGGCGATGCACAGCCTTGGCATGGCCGGCTCCGGTGAGATGACGGCGTCGCAGCCCTATATGGCGACCCTACGAGCTTCAGAAGCGCTCCTAGGACCTAGCGCAAGGGAGAGAAGAGGATGGGAGGGTCACGGTGGTGGTTGTCTGCATGGAGCAACAACACCGGCGAGGTCAGCCATGGCGGCGGTGGAAGAAAACGATGATTCGCCCTTACCAAGGCACAATTGGATCGGCGGTGGGGTAGAGAAGGTAGAGGAGATCACTGCGAAGCCACAGACGAGTTGGGCAATGCGTTTTCACGGTGGCAAGCATGCGAGGTGATGGCGGAGCTCCACGACAGTAGGGGCAGAAGCAGCTGCGCGCGGAGGAAGAAGATGGCAGGGTGAATGGCGAGACGCAGAGAGAGTGGCGAGGCGTGGCTTTCATCTAGAGCTCAAGCACGCGACGTGGAGACCTCGGCCGAGCATGCACGCCACACGGCGAGACGCTCCCGCGCCGGTCGGCCATGACAGTCACTGATGGTTTTCTAAAAATGGTGATTTAGTGTACGATGACAATGAATGTCAGCGACATTTTGACGTGTCAACACGGCTAATCCATTGCTCCTTTGCAAAGACTATGTACATGAAAAATGTAGGTGTACCATCCATCTACAATTTCTTTTCAAGGACCATGATCTAATTCACCATGGATCAGCAGTTACATCAAGCCAAAGTGGGCTTGATCCAACTAAAATTGTAGTTAAGACTTAGCATATTTTTCAGTGTTGAAATCAGCATGAAATTCTGACTTGTGGGCCATGTTAGAGCATGTTCTAGCCATTTTCATGAATTGATCATAAAACAACTTTTGTTCCTTGATAAATTAGCTACAACTTTGGTAAGAGTGTACAGCCATGCAAGATCCCTAAGTTGGACTTTTGAATCAGTCAAACAGTGCCACTCTAGGGGTCAATTCAAGTCAAACCTCCATTTGGGGGCATTTTTGTCACTTTGATCTACATGAACAATGTTCCAACAATTTCCCTAAGTGTAGTTAAGGTGTATTAGACCATGATCAACCACCTTACACAATTGTTATACCATTTCAAATGAGCACATGTGATGAAACAACAAAACAAGCAATTCACCCAATGTTGCAATGCAATGTTTCACATGTTGCACTACTACCATTCATAAGCAATCAAGTATGAAACAACAGAATTTGCGAGTGTTGCATATGTATGTTTCAGTAAGCATGGCATGGTGACATGGATGATGCATATGTTTAAGAAATGAAATGCAGTTTAGTGGAAGCTAAACACCTAGGGTGTTACAGCTAGTATGTCAGTTTTAACACTCCGCAGAGGTTGCACACTTTTACTATGAGTCGTGATTCCTGTTTGCCATAGATAGCTAGTCCCATATCACATTTCCACGAATGGGCGACTGGTTTTACAAGGCCTTTACAAATCTTCTACAAGCCTGTTTTACACCTCCACTAAGGTTTCACCGCTAACAGTTGGTACCAACACCACTGCAGAAGCCCCTCTTGTGCCATGCGAACCGACCTGTTGTAAACCATAACTTGGAGGAAACTAATTAATTAGTCAGGCCCATAGCCCATGTAGGTCTCATGATTGCGCTGTTAAGCCAGGTTATAGGCTCTGAGAACCACTCCTTAGAATCCAGCCAGGAACTAGCACAAATGCAACATCCAACCACCATATCATAACACATCCATAACGAGATCCACCATATCATGGCACAACCAACCTCAGCCAAACCATCCATCTTGCCAGATTCCTATTCTCCATGTTGCTAAAAAATATCATCCACGGTTGCATATATGATTGGTCAAAATTAACATTTAGCCCAGCCCAACCCAAGACTACAAGGCTATAAGCATATGAATCTACCCATCCAAACCCAGGTTTTAAGGATGATATATCAAATCTCGTAAACCCTAACATGGGATTCAAATTAAGACTTTGCTTGCAACTAATGGCCTAACTACACTAATTCAAAATAAATAATCACTACTAGAAATATCCACTTCTATGATAAAAATGTTAATGACAAATCCGAAACCGTCATAGAAGAGCGCTTTTTATGATGAATATTTCCATTTCGTCATAGATCGGTGGTGACGATCCTGCAACCCTCCCTTTCTATGACGAAATCAGGCATCGTCACAAAAAACATCATAGAAGAGCACATGGTTTCATCATAGATCACTCGCGCGACTCATATGTGACGATCTCCTTTAAAACTGTGATGAACAAGGCTTTGTCATTGAACTAATTATACATCTGTGACGAACAATATTCCTTGCTCGTGTACACATTGTCTTAACCAGGTGGTTAAAACATGGCAGGAGGTGAAGGATGACTTACTTATAAATAGAATGTCACCCACATACACCACATGGATTCATCATGGGGAAGACGAAGGAGGTATTGACATTATAGAGCCATAAGATGTGCATGGATCTCATCATGATGGTTGGATTGTGAAGGAGCAGGTGGACCGTGACGATAACATATTACCAGATTTTGATGATTTAGTTCAAAACCTATTGACATCTAAAGAGCAGGCAGGAAGAGTCCTAAAGTTTGAAAGAGTGTTGGATGAGTTGAAGTAATCGGTTTCTTTTAGATCTACCTTCTCAAGATTCTCCATCCTTGTCAGGTTGCTCTATATCAAGTCCCACTATCGAGTTAGCAACAGCTATTTTGATGCACTATTGGCGTTGCTGTCAGATGCATTCCCTAGTAGCAACGTAACAAAATCATGTGAGGAGGCCCACAAATATATTCGAGAATTGGGATAAGGTTATGAAAGTATCCATGTGTGCAAGAACAACTGTGTGTTGTTTTGGGGTGATCATGAGGAATTGCAAGTGTGCCCAAAATGCAAAGAGTCTAGATGGGAGGATGCAGATGGTAGCATGCAGGTTGCTCATAAGGTTTTGAGGCATTTTCCTCTAATACCAAGGCTGTAGAGGATCTTTGCTGCTCGAGGAACAGTAGTGGATGCCGAATGACACGAGACTAAGTGAGAGAAGAATACCGGTTAGATGAGCCATCTAGGAGACGGGGAGGCATGGCAGGACTTTAATAGAAAGCACCCAACTTTTACAGATGATCCAAGGAACTTGAAGCTTGTCATCGCCACAGATGGTTTCAATCCATTTGGCAACTTTAGCTCGACATATAGTATGTGGCCTGTTCTTGTAACGCCTCTAAACCTGCCACAATGGGAATGTGTGAACCCATTGAATTGCTTTATGTCTCTACTGATCCTGGGCCCAACCTCTCTAGGAAAGGATTTTGTTGTATTCTTGGAGCCTCTTATAGAAGAACTAAAAGAACTAGGGTGTCAACACTTTTCATGTACTACATCATGATAATAAGAAAGGCTTCACTCTATGTGCTGCCGTGCTTTGGTGCATACATGATTTTCTAGCATTGAGCACCTTGTCAGGCCAAACTAGAAAAGGTTATTATGCACGTATTTATTGCGACAAAAATCCATTGTCAAGGAACCTAAGAAAGAAGCTAGGCTACCTTGGACACCGTCGTTACCTTCCTAGGGATCACCCTTGGACAAAAATCCATCGTTACCTTGGACAAAAACTGAGGATGGAGATGCGCCAGAAAAGTTCACCTTATAGGAGGTCCTTGAGGAACTCGAGAAGGTGAAAGATGCCTACCCAGATAAGCACGGTGGAAAAAGAAAACGAAAGCATGGGGAAGAGCCAGTGATTTATAATCGAAAATCTGCCTGGTGGGGGTTGCCGTATTGGAAAGACCTGTTGCTGCCACACAATCTTGATGTCATGCATATTGAGAAGAACATATGTGAAAACATTCTTTGGACATTGCTAAAAGTGGAGGGCAAGACAAAGGACACACTGAACGCTAGGCTAGATTTGCATGATATGAAGATAAGGCCTCAATATCATGGCGTGCAGCAAGGCACCTCGCTTAAATTCCTGGAAGCTCACTATGTCATGACGGAAAAACACAGAGCAAAATTTTGCAAGTTCCTTAAAGGTGTCAAGTTTCCAGATGGTTATGCAGCCAACCTAGCAAAATCCATAAGTGCAGATGGTACCAAGGTAGTTGGCAAGCTAAAAATGCATACTTGCCATGTCCTTCTCCAGAGGATCATACATGTAGGCTTAAGAGGTTTTGTTCCCAAATATGTATATGAAGCTGTTTCAAAACTTGGGAACTTCTTCAGGCAACTGTGCAGTAGAACTCTAAGGAAACAAGTCATGGAAAAGCTGAAATGAGACATCCCACTCATCTTATGCAAGCTTGAGAAGATTTTTCCATCGGCCTTTTTCGATGTTATGGTGCACTTGGCTATCCATCTACCTGACAAGGCACTTCTTAGAGGGCCCATACAGTACGAATGGATGTACCCAATAGAATGGCGACTGGGCACGTTGAAAATTTTATTAAGGAATAGGGCCAGGCCTGAAGGATCAATTGTGGAGGCTTACTTAGAAAGTGAGACGTTGGCATTTTGGGAGAGGTTCATGGATGATGTTAAAACAAGATATAACCGGGACGACAATATGTCACATGATGGGCCTGCACCTGGTGAGACCTCTGTTTTCATGCGTGGTGTGAAGCCCATTGGCTAGATTAGGGTAAAGGACATCAAGGATAAAGCCAAAATCAATAAGCTAGCTTGGTATGTGCTTAATAACTGCGACGAGGTTGGACCATATGTGCGGTAAGTATGATTTTTTATATGTTGATTTGTTGTTTCCTATATTATGTACGAAATGTTATCAATAATAATGCTTATATGTGCTACAGAATCTATAGATAAATTTTAGAGGAATAATGGGCTAAGTGATGATGTTGATAGTAGGCTAGCAGTAGAGTTTCCAGCGTGGTTTAAGTCTCATGTACGTGATTAGTATATTTTAGTTCTGTTAGGCCGATCATTGGCAGAATTATACGACAACTTAGTGGTGATGGTGGTTTCATGTTTGTGTGCAGATCAAGGAGTTGTGTAGAGAGAAACCAACAGAGGTTAGTGAAGGTTTGTATGCACTGCCATGTGGTCCTAATACCCGAGTCTGGGTCTGTGCGACTTTTAGTATTAATGGAGTCAGGTATAGCACTGTTGACCATGAGAAATCCCTGTGTACATAGAACAGTGGTGTCATGACCGCTGTCACAAATGAAGGCCAATCAGTGGAATTTTATAGTGTCCTTAGAGAAGTTATTTAGTTGGTGTATAACTCCAGCGTACAAAGCCATAGGACGGTGGTTGTTCTGCACTATGACTGGTACAATCTAGATGGCACTACGAAGTATACAGGCATTGACGATGACGGACATTACATATCCGTCAATATTAAATCATTCTGGTACAAGGATGACCCTTTCATTCTTGTGACACAGGCAAGGATGATTTTTTATCTACAAGACACCTCCTTGGGCAAAGTTTGGCATGTCGTGTAGAAGTTCGAACATAGGGATATGTATGACGTGACTAAAATAGAGCCTATAGTGCACCAAGATGATCTTTGTTCTTACAACGAGCATGAAGTCCTGCTAGGTGATGGTGATCAGGTTATGCATGAAGCTAGTCATGGTGGAGAAGGCACTGTCATTCAAGCCAATTTAGAAGACCTTCTAAGAGATAAGAGGGAAGCAGTTGGCATACTTGAAGGCCACGAGGATGAAGATGATACTGGAAACCAGTATTGCAATGATGACAGTAACTATGGCAGCAGAGATCACAAGTCTGGAGATGACAATGACTTGTAGGAGATTTCATGTATAATCTTTGGGAGAACATGTATTCTAAAACTGCACTTTGCTTTGGATTTCTAGCTTTCACTACACCACAACCCACCTTTCCCTACAATTATGTGTTGGTAAATCAAGGGTTTTGGCAACACATAATGTGTTGACAATTCTTTACCTTTTTAGTGTCACTTAAACTGTCAGCAATAGTAATGTAAGGCTACAACTTATATGTCGGTGTTTCTCCTTCCAACACATAAAGTGTTGGCGAAAGTTTTTAGACAAAAAGAGTGTCGTTGTATCCTACCTAAACCACTGTCCAAGTGTCGGCGAAGGGGTAGGCCCCGAAGCAAAATAGAGATGCATGTGTGGGCGGGAGACAGCGCGCCAAAACAAAACCGTACGTGGGAGCTAAATGGCTAAATATTCTTTTTTTATTAGAAAAAGGCTAAGCCACTAAAACAGGCTGCCCACCCTTCGTTCCTTACTCCCTTTCCACTCACGCAGACTTCAGAAAAAAAAGAAAAACCTCGCTCTTGCGAGGGCGCAGCCGCCGGGTGCCGCAAGCATAGCTCTGACGCCGGGTGCCGCCACCACAGCTTCGCCGCTGGACGCCGCTAGTAGGGCTCCGCTGTCGGGCACCGCCAGGAGCCGGTGCCGGAGGCTAGCACCCGGTGTGGCTGCCACCGCTGACGCCCGCCCAAATCGCCGCCTCCTAATCCCGCCCGCGCTGAAGTTGTCCCTAGCCGGAGCCCTGCAGCCTATAGCCCTAGCCCCCGCCGCCGAATCCAACGGGCGCCGCCGCCCCAACCCCCAGTTGCCCCAGCCTGCGACCACGCAAGCCGGCTGCCCCCAAGCCCGCCGTCGCCCTAGCCTACCGCCGGCCAGCAAGAGCGGTGTCGCCGCTGCATCCCCATTCCTCTCCGCATCTAGGTGCGTCATCTCCGGATCCCCTTCCTCTCATCCCCATTCCCCCAAAGTGCTAGGGTTTCGCCACAGCTTAATTTCTTGTATTTTTTTCTTGGTTGCAGAAAGGAGTAGACGAAGGTGAGAAAGGCTAGAAAGATTCAAGGTTTGTGTTACTTCTCCTGCCAAACTTTCATTCAGTCTAGATCCGCCCTCTCTTCCCCTCTTTGGAGAAGGCTCAATTTAGATGTGATGTTTACTGCCTTAGTTGATTTTGCAGAGGAACTAGCAGGATTCAAGATCTTGTACACAACACAATCAATCAGGTTGCATGTAAGTTTTCTTATGCTTGATCTGCAACTTATTTGTAGTATATGAAGGCAAAGTTCACACTGATGGGAATTCATAGTCTTTTTACTTTGGTCCTTTATGCAAAAAAAACATGATGTGACTGTTCTATATAAAAAAGACAGAGAAGGGAATCAATTGAACTTTAAGCTGCAGGTGGAATTATAAGTTAGTCTCGAAACAATTAAAATGCATACATGTCTCCTTGTTGTAAAAATATCAGATCTAAGTATTTCTTTCTTTCTTGTGTATCAAGCTGTTATACCATCAGCGTGTTTTCTTTTCTGATATAGCTTTCATGATCAATCTTTACTTTTAGTTCATTATTCACTTAATAGTAATGAGAGAGAGCTATAATTACTGTTTGTTAATCTGCTCTGCCATTCAATCATCATATGCATAGGTGTGGTGCTATTTAAACACCACATATTATTTTCCTTCATGCTTTGCAAGATTGCTGATATTGCCGCTGATTCTTTTATGATATCTGTAATGTGTCGATTCTATGAATGACTTACCTCTGTCTAGCCATTTTCTTTTTTCTGTTTCCAAGGATAAAATGGTACTTAGGTAATTATGGTACACCTCAAAAAAGATACCATACAGGGTTCAAAGCTATCCATGCCCTTCTTTAATATGCTCTACCATTCAGCCCTCATTTGCATAGGTGTGGTGCCATTTAAACACTGCTTATTCAAAACATTTTATTTTTATGTTTCATAGGATAAAATGATACTTAGGTAATCATGGTGCACCTCAGAAAATATACCATACAATGTTCGCAACTATCCCATGCCCTTCTTTAATTGATTCTGCTGAGCTCTGTTTAGGGGACCGCCTTGGAGATTCTAGTTCTTATTCTGCACCTGAAGTGCTATCCTTTTGGGATGCTAATTATTGCTTCCATGTCTCATGTGTATATGCTGCCTCCGAATTATTTTTATGTGAATTGGTTCGAGGACAGCAGCAGCAGGCCAACAAGTCTGCACTTGCTTCCCAACGACAGCCAACAACTCTCAACTTGCTTCACATTTTTTTCATGTTAGGTACTATGTGGTCTTGCAAGTATTTTGGATTGGCAACCTTTTGAGGTTCGATCAAAGAGCTGTTACATGTTCTGTAGAGTGGCAGCAACCATATGTGCAAGAAGCTGGTGTTCAAGTATTTTGGAGTGGCAACAACCATATGTGCAACGGTCGGTGTTCAAGTATTTTGGAGTGGCAACAAGTGTCCGAGAATTGCTCCAGGACGACATGAATTGTAGTTTTGTTCTTTTGTTTGCACCTACTATCATGTAGGACAAAGACATGGAACTGTTGAATGCCACTTTTATGCCCAAGTCCTGAACTATTGATCTCTTAGCTTTAGTCATAACCAATTAATACAAGACTTGTAGTATGTCTATACATGTCTGTAACTGACTAATCTATATCTTGGACCTATATGGCTCTATGTACTATGATCATCACTTGACCTGCTATATATATATATATCAAGTTGGTGTATGCATGGAAGATCTAATATATTATTTATACAAAAATCAAGTGAATTTGTTCAATATGATGCCTTCTATATGAGCAAAAGTGGATTTGTCAAATTATTTTAATTGTAATTATATCTATGCAGTTTTGCCGACAGTTTTTTTTGGGCAGGGTATGGTTTGTAAAATACCTTGGAAATGGTTTGGCCAACATACAAACTATCGGGAAAGGTCTTAACTGTCGGCGTAGGTCTTAACTGTCGGCAAAGGGTTAACTGTCGGCAAAGGTTTCAACTGTCGGCATAGGTAGACCGTTTGCCTACACATAAAGTGTCGGGGATTCTGTTAACTGTCGGCAAAAGTTTCACCGACGGCTTCTAGCACGACTATTTCTAAACTGTCGGCAAAACTTTTCGCGGGAGGTTATCTGTCGGCAAAGGTGCCCTTTGCCTACAATAGAAAGTGTCAGCAAAAGCATGTTGTGTTATAGTGTTTGTATTCTGAACATGTTCGGTATGCTCAGTTGTTATAAACTTGTGCTTCAGCGGACACATAGGCTTTGTCCGTCGGTGTTAGTACTGCACAATGCGGACTGTCTGTTGTGTACATGACTATTCCATTCAACTACAACTAGTACTTGTTATAGGTTCATATACACTGCATAAGCCATTGACATAAAGCATTTCTTTCACACAACATGCTTCAACCACTACGGCGAGATCATTAATCAGTTCGACCAGCATGCCAAGTACATATACTGATACGTGTCTGGTTTACCAAACTGAGGCACAAAGCAACCCTTGCGCAGTTGCCAATAGTGAATTGGATGCAAGAGGAAAGCCTCTATAGCTATTTCACTCCAAAAACGCAGTCACAACAGTTGAGGGACAAACTAAAGAGTGAAGAGGAGTTGCTTTCGTAAGCAATTTCTCTTGGTTGGTTTTGCAGAGGGATGCAGCAGCTAGCTAGAGATGGCTACACTTTTTATTATCCGACAAGAGATCAAATGGACAGCGGCGGACTTTCTGGCGTGTGCAGTAAAAAATGCAACAGCTGTGCTTCCTCCGTTGTGTATTAGATCGAGGCGACACTTATTTAGATGAACTCCTCGCTTCATGGTTCTTACAAATTCAACAAATTTTATCAAAGACATGAGTTGGGTTCACCATAGATCAAAGCTACTCATGACTACTACCACTACTGATACATTTTTTGTTCACCAAACCAAGGCACAAAGGTATCCTTGTGTGGTTGGCAAGAGTGAGAAGTGTCTGGCCCGGTCAGATGGACGATACTCGAACCATCAAGTGCGCACGAAGATAATAGTAAATGTTACTTTGTGAACCAAAATGTTTGCACAAATGCGCAGTGCCATCTGACCATAAGAGGAGAGTAGTGACATCCCACTACACAAAGCCATCCAGCTATTACCTAGACATACTAGTTCTAGCTACAGATGATTAACATGACTTCACATGAGGCAGCATACTAGCCCTCTCCGCCATGGCAAACTGGCACGACGATTCCAAATGTATGGCCATCAGACTTTCTGTCTAGGCGAGACTTGTTCAGATGAACACCTCGTGGCATGGTTGTTGTAAGTTCAACAAATTTTATCAGATATGTGCAAACAAGACAAGTGGGGTTCACCATAGATACATGCGCAGTAGAATTTCAACACCTATGGCTACTCTGTTCTGCATTTAGGCTAGGCTTGCTCCTCTCAAAGAAACCTTGCATGGTTGCCGAGAGCGAAGTGACAAGTTGGGTTCAACACAGATCAAAGCCACTCATGATTACTACTACCACTACTGATACGTGTTTGGTTCACCAAACTGAGGCACAAAGCAACCCTTGTGCGGTTGGATTAAGATATGTCTGGCCCGTTTAGGTTTACAATGGTCAGACCATCACGTGCGCACAAAGATAATGATAAACGATACTTTGTGAACCAAAATGTTTGCACAAATGCGCACATTACATGCATAATAAGAGGATATCAGTGCTACTAGATAGAAAGATAACAGCAAACCAGACTTCATATATATGTGGATTATAGCAACGATACGAGTTTAGCCTACATAACCATGCCTTCATCTGCCATAATAATAAGATGAGAGCAATGCCATCCCACTACTCAAAGTCATCCAACTACTACCTAGACATACTATTTCTAACTACAGATGATTAACATGACTTCGTACTAATTCTAATGACACCTGGCAGCAAACTAGTCCTAACTACATATGTTGACATGACTTGATACTACTAATGAGGAGTGCCATCCTACACCTCTACGCAAGTCATGCAACAAGGGCACCAACAGGTGCGAACAAAATCCAACGCCTACAAGGTAAATTGGCCTTGGTTGAAGCTAGCAAACCTCTCCACCATGGTGAACCGCGCGTGGCCAGACGATCCCTTTAGGCCATCTAGCCCTGGTTCCTTGCCAGGGTGCGATGGCGAGGAATGTTCTTATCGTTGGTGTAGGTGCCGTCTAGCTAGCCATGTGCCCTCACCAGCACACGTGCCCTGGCATCGGCCTTGATCCAACCACGGGCCTTACGGTTGGGGCAGACAGGGCACACTAGGCCACCATATGGGCTGACACGCAAGAACAGATTTGGGGCCAGAAGAACAGGCATTGCGTAGCCGTGCAGATGATCATCCTCCGAGTCTATCGTGACATAGCCCGGAGAACCATCAGACTCAACCTTAGCATCGGCCAAGATGTCGGCCTCAGCCAAGATGTTGGCCTCGGCCTCGTCGGTGGCCTCGGCGGATGGCGAGGGGGACCACGACAGTGCAGGTGACCCACCCACGTGGGGAGCAGATCCAGCGACAGCGAGCGGACCCGGCGACGGCAAGCAAGACCGCACCGAGGCCGGCGATGGCGAGTGAACCACCGGTGCCAGTGGCGTCAGTGTCATCGCCGAGGGCAACGGGGAGAGAAGCAGCTTAGGAGATGGCATGAGTCTCAGCGATGGGAACACCAATCTACGGGGACTAGATGTCACCACCGCCTCCGCTGACACCAACCCAGGGTGTGCCATTGGCCCCACCTCTGCCAAACCACTAGAGGAAGCGAGGACTATAGCTGGCCACCGATGGCCTTCATGGCAACCGACGGGGTGGCGGAGGTGGGTGGCGAGAAGAGGGCTTTTGTGCAATGGAAGGTGGAATGGTAAACAATTTGATTTGGGGCAAGGCCAGGCATTATGTATACATAGGGACGCTAGGGCTTCTAAGGCAAGATACTCCGTAAAGATTTATTTATACACAGGGACGCTAAGGCTTCTAAGGCAAGATACTTGTGAAGATTTATCTTTCCTGGGGGTGGGTGCCATCATGCTCCCTCGGGAATCGCAATTATATTTACACCGGCGGTTGCAAAAACAGAGCATGTCTCCTCCATTTACGCTGATGAGACAGCGTGAGTCTCGGCACGACGACATCAATTGTGTGGCCGACGGACTTTCTGGCGTGTGCAGTAAAATTTCATAGTTTGTGATCGACTACACTCACTTGTCATTTCATCCAATATTATTATTACTAGTAGTCGGGGCATAGTCACGTGACCGTGTTCTCCTTGGCTTTTAATTTAATAATTCCTAAAAGAAAGTAATGTTTTTCATAATCTATGACAAGGGGCTGGGAGTACATTTGCACAAATGCGCATGACACGTATACTATCCGATGCGTTCAAATATAAGATGGCGGGACTTTCCAACACCTATGGATCATCTGTTCTGCATTAGGCCAGGCCTGCTCCTCTCAAAGAAACCTTGCGTGGTTGCTAAGAGCGAAGTGAATGCAGGATGAAAGCTAGACGGGAGTGAAACTTTAAGAGATTTTGACCACCATGACATGGTTGAGACTTAAAAGCCTGGTGCGGTTGTGATAGATCTTTTCACTCGTATCCAAGTAGTCACAACAGTCGAGGGGCAGATAGAAGAGTGAAGAGGAGTTGCTTTGGTAAGCAATTTCTCTTTTGAAGAGACATGCAGCAGCTAGCTAGATATAGGTACACGTACTATCTGACGAGGGATCCAATGGACAGCGGGGGACTTTCAGGCATGTGTAGTAAAAATGCAACATCTATGCCTCCTCTATTGTGTATGAGAACAAACCAAGACTTGTTCAGATGAACTCCTCGCTGCATGGTTGTTACAAGTTCAACAATTTTTATCAGACACATGCAAATAAGACGAGTTGGGTTCACGATGGATCAGAGACACTCATTTTGAGCATGATCAGAGCAACTCATGACTACTACCACTACTGATACATGTTTGGTTCACGAAACTGAGGCACAAAGCAACCATTGCGCAGTTGGCAAGAGTGAGATGTGTCCGGCCCGATCAGATTTACAATGCTCGGACTATCACGTGTTCAACAAGATAATGGTAAATGTTCCATTGTGAACGAAAATGTTTGCACAAATGCGTACGACATGAATACTATCCGACACATTCAAATATACGGTGGTAGGGCTTTCTAGTTGCCGAGACTTGCACCTCTCAAAGAAACCTTGCGTGGTTGCCGAGAGTGAAGTGAATGCAAGATGAAAGCTAGACAGGAGTGAATTGACCACCATGACACGGCTGAGACTTGAAAGCCTGGTGCAGTGGTGATAGGTCTTTTCACCCCTCATGGGCTGTCATATTCCCTCGGGAACCTCAACCAGTCATACCGCAGAAGGCGTGTTCGATAGGAGATGCAGGAGTATTGACGTTCCCAAGCGTACACTGATGAAAACAAAGCACGTCTCCAACATTTACGCTGATGAGACGGCCTCAGTCTCGGTGCTAGTTTTTATTGTACATGTTAGCTCCTCCACTGATGCCCTAACACTGTGTGCACTCCTTGTGTTTGTGACAACACCAGAACCACAGAAAAAGAAAGCCCTCCACGAGAGGAGAACGAGAATAGAGACATACCAACAAGGATTCCTCAAGACTATCATGTTCCCTAGTTGGCACGGCAGGGCTGCAAGAAGACTTGGCAGGACCGAGCCAAAGTGACCTAGAGTGCATGAAGATCCATCTTCCTGGATTGTATGCAGAAACATTGGTAATTGCCCATTTTCTATGTGCTGAATCCGATCTGCTAGGGTTTGCCTTTGGGAATGAACTTGTCCCCCTATCTAGCTATGTTGATTGTTGTGCATGCAAAAATGCCAGCCGTAATGGCCCGGGCCATCGGAGGTCACCGGAAACTCGAGCTTTGTTTGGATGATGAGCAGAGCCTGGCCCAATGAAGGTGGAGGTGTTCCCTGATGGCGGTCACTTGTACCTCCACCAGAGATAGGAGCACTGAGCATGCGCCCTTGACCTCCAAGATGGGTTCTCTCTTGTATTGTGGTATGACGGCCGGTCACAGATTAATGTCAAGGTCTTTGACCTTACCACCTACCGCAAGTAGTACTCGCATGACTTCAAGGCCAGCAATAGTTAGCTCTCCCTACCAATCGTGGAGCCAAGGAGTTTTGTAGTGATCCTAAAGAAGTACCACCTCAAAGCGAAGTATCTGGTGAGCACTTGCGTGAGACGTAGAATGTAGCGATGTTGCAAGTTACTAGTGTCATCTTTCTCATCATTTTTTGTGTGCGAGGCGAAGAACGTGCTAGTGGACTTTGAGGTAGAGCATAGCTACCAACAGTGGGAAGCCATCGAGCTACAAATGGCTAGGTAGTCCTAGTTCGTGGGCTTGGAGAGGACCCACACGAACAACAAAGTGCACACGTCGTTCAAGTACGGGTGGGACGAGTTCTGCACAAGCAACCACCTCAACGTCGGCGACACCTGCTTCTTCAGCATGATCCATGAGGCCAACTGCAGTGAATATGAGGACGAGGAATGAGAGGAGGAGCAGGAGTATGATGAAGCAAAGCTCAAGGTGGAGGTGCACAAGATGAATGGCGAATGGTTGCGGTGAACTCGGCGCAAGAGTTGACATGATCTGTATTTTGTTGGTTCATCAGAACTATTATCTAGCCTATCAAGACGTCCTAGTATCGAACTATCTTACACCCTATTTTGATGGACTATGACTAGTTAGCCATGGCTAAAAAAGCGAACTAATTGTTGGGTTCTATAGACTAAAACTAGTTGTTAGCCCCTGATAGTTGGGTTCTATGGACTAGTCGGATAGCCCCTGATGGCGGTCACTTGTACCGCCACCAGGGATGGAAGCACTTAACCCGTGCCCTCGACCTCCAAGATGGGTTGTCTCTTGTATTGTGGTATGACAGCCGGTCACAGATTAACATCAAGGTCTTTGGCCTTACCACCTGCCGCAAGCAGTACCCGCATGACTTCAAGGCCGGTGGTAGTCAGCTCTCCCTACGCCAATCGTGGAGCCAAGGAGTTTTGCAGTGATCCTAAAGAAGTACCATCTCAAAGCAAAGAATCTGGTGAGCACTCGTGTGAGACGTAGAATGTAGCGATGTCGCAAGTTACTAGTGTTGTCTTTCTCATCAACCTTTTTTTTGTGCGAGGCGAAGAACGTGCCGGTGGACTTCGAGGTAGCGCATAGCTACCAGCAGTAGGAAGCCATCGAGCTACAAATGGCTAGGTAGTCCTAGTTCGTGGGCTTGGAGAGGACCCACATGAACAACAAAGTGTGCACGTTGTTCAAGTATGGGTGGGACAAGTTCTGCGTAAGCAACCACCTCAACGTCGGCGACACCTACTTCTTCAGCATGATCCGTGAGGCCACCTACAGTGAATATGAGGACAAGGAATGGGATGAGGAGCAGGAGTATGATGAAGCTAAGCTCAAGATGGAGGTGCACAAGACGAATGATGGATGGTTGCGGTGAACTCAGCGCAAGAGTTGACACGATCTGTATTTTGTTGTTTCATCAGAACTATTATCCGGCCTATCAAGATGTCCTAGTAACGAACTATCTTACACCCTGTTTGGATGGACTATGACTAGTTAGCCATGGCTAAAAAAGCAAACTAATTGTTGGGTTCTATAGACTAAAACTAGTTGTTAGCCCCTGATAGTTGGGTTCTATGGACTAGTCGGATAGCCCCTAATAGTTGCCAGCACTGTATTTCGTTGTTCATCGACTCATAGTGATCCAGAGCATCTATATTTCGTAGGGTCTGACTGTCTTAGGGTCCCGATAATCTCAACAACTATACACCCACGTCCTCCAATCATAAAGGGCAAACTTTGATGGTTACGATGCCCATGGCAATGCGACGGATGTGGCCCAATCTCAATTCAACCGCATTGATGTAGCAGTTACTAATCATCCTCCATCCAGTGTTTGGAACTGCCGCAACACATTCCCGTACTTAAGTGAAAAAGTTAGTAGCGCACAACTTCTTTCACCTCCCACTTTGTTGTGACATCCATCCACATGAATGTCGCTGCTTCCCATGGCCTCCGACGAGCCACCCGACGGCAACATCCAACATACGACGCCAGCAGAGCACAACACTGGTGCTGTCCCTGGCACCGCGGTTGTTGATGCTGATGGCATAGTAGTTGCCGATGCTGGTGGTGCCGTAGTTGTCGATGTTGATGGCATCGTGGTTGCTGACGAGGATGTCATGCCCATTGCTGCCATCGATTATTGGCGACCTGTGCCATTTGTCTCCGGGGGCCTAGCGTCGTTGTCTGGCCATTTCGCTCCGCTGGGCATGCATTGAGTGTCGCCCTATTCGACGGCGCCAACGATGCTGTGAACAACTTAGCGGTTCATCGGATAATGGAATGCATGGGCTACAGTGCTGGCCATGGCCTTGGACTACTCCACTAAGTGGATGCCAACCTCATCCAGGTATGACTATGCCATAGGTACTCGGGTCTCAGCACCGACCGCGCCGATGCCTCTTACATCATCCCTACAGCCAATAATCCCTCCAACGATTCAACCTCATCTGATGATGAGGACACAAGCAATTTGAGTCCTCATGATGATGAGGTCATGCAACCACCAAGCCCATAGGAGAGCCACACCGAGGTCGTCTTGGATACGGTTATCAGTGAGTTCACAAAGTTGCTGACTGAGTATCCCTCCTATTACAAAGAGATGTCCCCACCGGACACAGTGCGCAAGATGTTGGTCCCTATCATGTAGGAGATGTTCAAGCAGTTGACGTGGTATGTATGATCCACTGGAGTAGCCGAACAAGGAGATGGAAGTGGTGAGCAAGCTCAAATACATACTCTTGGACAACGGGTCTGCCTCCTCACCGTATGCCGGGCTGCTCATTGAACTAGTGGTCGACCCCATTATGAAATTGTTGAAGGAGACATGGACTCCCACCAGTTCCTACAGCAGGAACAACTGGTATAGTTCTTGCACAACCTACCACCCGAGTTCCCTCATGCTAGGGAATTCCTGCATGATGTAGTGTTGCCCGGACTGTCTGGTGCTGCCAACAGGTACGATGTTTCCTGGTAGATTGTTTCGGTTAACGTATTTTTGCATCCATAGATGTCAACCATCGATCGAGACATGCTACAGCCGATGCTCACCAAGGTGCTGACCGCAGTCCAAAAGTTCCTATTGAAGTGTACTAGTGAAAACGCACACAAAAATTATGAGATTGTGCTGCCATGGAAGCGAGTGGCTTGGCCTGACATTTGGAACGGGTTTGTCGATGGTGTCATCATTCCTTACCTGAAGCGCGAACTTGGAAATGTCTACAACAAGCCGCCGCCGGGAGGAATGGCAGCTACGGATGTGTGGGTTGACCACCTGATGAGGTGGGCATCTAAGATTTTGCCCTAGAAAATGCTTGACCTCCTATAGGGTGAGTTCCCAAGAAAAGATTGGCAGGGTGCTCTGTGCAGGTTGTTCTTCATGGCAGATTACGATGACAAGATGGTGCTGTAGTATGAGCTCGCTTTCGGTGGGACCAATTGGTGGAAGCCATTCGTCGACAAGCTCGTTGTACCACGCTTGGCGTCCCAGTTCATTGCCATTAGTGTCATCCCGCCAAATGAAGGGTACGACGTGTTCCACATGCCCCTCACTAGGTGGAAGCCGGTCGTGTCACTGGAGTCGATGATGAAGAAGGTCCTGAAGCACATCATGGAGAAATGGACCGACAGGCTGTGCCGCTGGTCATTCGATGTGCAACCCACAAAGGAGGACGCCATGGCCTGGTGCTAGGAGTGGATGTGGCTCCTGATGCCAAATCTGTTTGCCATCGATAGTGAAATGTACAATGGCCACCAACTGATCCAAGAAACATATGAAATACCATAGGTAACTTAGTAACTTATTAGTGTATTTCTATTCTGAATGATTGCACCTACGTCAGGCATTGTAAATGTTAATCGTTGGCACAATGTGTATTACTCTTTTTGAATGCACATGCCAGAAAGTCCAACGCTATGCGATTGTAACACGTCAGATAATGACTGAATGCTTTCACCTGCGTCAGGCATTGTATATTAAATGTCAATCGTTGGCACAATGTGTACTACTCTTTTCTGAATGCAAATGAGAGAAAGTCCGATACTATGTGATTGTAACATGTCGAACAATGACTGAATGCATTCACCTGTGTCAGGCATTGTATAAATGTTAATCATTGGCACAATGTGTACTACTCTTTTCTGAATGCACATGCGAGAAAGTCCAATACTATGTGATTGTAACGTGCACCCATTGCAACTTGTTGCTTGGAAATCCACAGCAATTAAATCTGTATTAAATTTGCACAAAACCTGAAGAGCCTAGTGTGCCTAGTTTAGCCATAAATCTACGAGAGAGGTAAGAGCGAGGCAACCGCTCTTCTCTATCTTCCTGCTGTACTCCTTCGCCTTCTCTCCAGCCTCGAGCGAGTCGCGTCTTCGGCCGGAGTGAAGGACCATGGGAAGCGCCCGGCAGAGAACCCTCTAGAGGGGAGCGAGCCTCCACCGCGTCTCCGCTCCCATTTGCGGTGCCTTGGGTAAGGCAGTCTTGTTCGTAGTTGCCGGAGTCATTCCGTTCTGATCTCCTTAATCTTTTCAGGGCCATTTCTCATGCCGTGATGCTAGAGGTCGAGCGGTTATCTGGTGCCGCCCGCTCTTTGGACGCACGCCCAGCGGAACTAAAGGGGTCTTCTCCCCTCGGCTACTAGGAAGTCCATGAGCCCCTACATAATCAGGATGCAGCTCGCGACCCACGCTCCAACCCTAGGGCGAGGTTAGTTAGCTCATGCTTAGCCTCAACACCATTGAGGCTAATGTCTGGGCGGCATCTAATGATGCTCAGGATAGGATGATCAGTATGGTTTCCTTCATCGAGAAGCTCTATCCAAATGTCCATGTCCTTGTTTTGATGGTTTTTAGTGTTGTCATCCCTGTAGGAGGAGTTGGCCGCTCTTCGAGAGGTGGCCCTCATCACTATCAATGACTTGAGCGCAGGGGGTGTCCTACTTGAGGATCATCTATGGGCCATGCCAGGTCAGGTTAGGATGGTGGCCCTTCACAAGGTGCGCCATGGGGCTGCCTTAGCCCTGGCCATGGTGTAGCTTCATTTCGACCATGATCTCCTCCTGCTTGAACTTGGCTTTCTAGTTGGCGTCGATGAGGAGAAGGAGTGCTGTCGCGGAGGCCATCGTTGCAGCCACGCATGCAGGAGATGTCGTCCTCACAGCCTTCTTTGAGTCATAGATTGTATCTAGGGTCATTCTAATCTTAATCAAAGTCTAGTATCTTACTTTAATTCGAAGAGCAACTTATGCGCGTCGCTTTGTCTTTCATGGTGTTTGCTTCTTGTGCTTAGATGCAAAAGGCTTGTGTTGCCGACATGCTCGAATGAGGTGATTAGGAGGTCATGGGCTGGATCCTGCCTCTCCTCTCAAAAGGGAGTTAGGTTTTAGGGAAGCTTCCTTCCCTCTTATGAAACACCATAGGTAACTTAGTAACTTCGCATATTTCTGTTCTGAATGCTTCCACCTACGTCAGGCACTGTAAATGTTAATTATTGGAACAATGTGTATTACTCTTTTCTGAATGCACACACAAGAAAGTCTGACGCTATGAGATTGTAACGCGCCGGACAATATCTATTACTCTTTTCTGAATGCGCACGCAAGATTTGATTGTGCACGAAAGAAAGTCCCCTACTCTATGATTGTAACGTGTTGGACAACAGATGTTGTGTCCGGGTGACTCCTCGACTTGCAATGGGGTTGTTCGACCCTGTAGTTCTCTCTTAAGAGGAATGGCTCGAGTTGCGACAAGGTAGTCAGACTAGATAGATGTCGCTCATATTGCACTTAGATGTTAGGTTTAATTTATAGTGGCAATATAGTGATAAAAATGGTTCAACATGTACAACTTATTATAGAACCATAAAATAGACATTGTGTCCTAAGCAAGACTTCAATTATTACATCAAGAATCGTTTTAAATCCAAATTTCGATGCCTACGTGGCAACATAGTGATAAAAATGGTTCAACATGTACAACTTATTATAGAACCATAAAATAGACACTGTGTCATAAGCAAGACTTCAATTATTACATCAAGAATCGTTCTAAATCCAAATTTTGATGCCTCTGTTCCCTCACCTTCTACTGCATCCCTCCCTTTGACTGTTGAACTATCACTAATCTCTTGTACGTCCCTTCCTCAGTAGGGAATCAAGGTGACTATGCATCCAAAGGATGTGGTGATGAATCCAAGGCTCTGTATGTGCCACTATGGCATCCCACGCAGTATCTGGCCTCTTGACCTAATTGGGCGGAGGAGGTCGATCAACTACCTCATGAGCTAAAGCTGAACTCTACTTATGTTTGACTGTAGTAATACTAGCATTAGTAGGTCCAGGCATCTCATTCGTTGGAGAAGCCCCGAGAGGCTCTGTATGTGTCCCTATGGCAGCTTGCACCTCGACTTGAGGGGGCAAAGAAGGTGGATCACCTGCCTCATCAGAACCTAAAGCCGGCTCAGGTATCTTAGGCATTGGAGAAGCCCTGAGAGGCTCTGTATGTGCCTCTGTGGTGACTTGCACCTCGACCTAAGGGGGTGAAGAAGGTGGATCACCGGCCTGATTAGGGCCTAAAGTTGAAATTTGCTTATATAGCATCGTCGCAATGGGTAACTCTGTGTGGACAGTTGTATTATGAGGATCAATTAGATAACTAGCAATGGGGTTGACCTAACTACCACATTACAACTGAAGCATCTGAAAGTTAGGAGCCTTAACCCCTATGGCACTGTACAGTTGATTAAAGCAACCGGTGAACACATTGCACATCAGATCGATTTTTTGGCCTTGTTGGTTGATGGCCTCACAAAAAGTAGATGATTGCTAGCTTATCTGCTCTTTGAGAAGAACCACACTCTCCGCTTGCTTTTCAATACTTCCTTTCAAACACCTCTCTTATCATTCCATACACTTTTGGTTTTCTTCTAGGCCGACAACTAGCCTAGCAAGTATCTATCCAAGCTCTGACAGTTGCTGAACGGACACTGGAGGTGGTGCCTGCTTGGCTAACATCTCTGTAGTAGGTGGAACATCGTCCATCTCTTTGTTAGCCACACCACCAGAGGACGACCCTCCCTCGTCATGGTCATCTAACGTAGGGTCATGGTAATTGCTGTCATCGGAGTGTGAATCTTGCATTCATACACTCAAGATTCCTCCAATCCAAGACTAGTCCTCTACCTGCTCTAGGGCTGCATCCACCATTTTGTGTCTTTCACTATCCTATATGGGTAACAACTCTTGAATGGACCTAAGGGCACGCTGTCCACGACGACGATCATCCAGACTTACTGGCATGTAGGTCATAACCTCGCAGGTCGACTCATTGTACAGCGGCCCATTCTTTTCAAAGTCAATCATGCGTAGCAGATAGCTAATGATGTGAGGGTACATGTGCTGCCATCTAGTATTGATAGCGTCAGCTATCACATCCTTGATCTTAGACAGGAAAAAAGTGTAAGAAGTCTAACTGCTCGACTATCCATATTGATAGTAGTAGCCACTGCTGCAAGCTGGTCAACGACTCCATGTTGTCACCATGAGGTAGGACTGTCTTCCTCAGAGCCAACTATAGAACGTAAGCCTCTAGACACAGTCTGTCTGGTGTATGCAAGGAGCCATCGGTGAAGGGCTCCTTGAAGAGTGGCCGAATCTCCTTGTCTATAGGAAAAGTACCTCTAGCCCTGCTATGACGTGGAGGAACAGCATCTCCGTAGACTATCTGGTGGAGCTTCCTGTCTGAAGTGTCAACCCCAAGGAGTTGTTGCAGGCAATTATAGGGCATTTGCTCTAGCCAATGAAGTCATGCTCCAGATGAATCCACACTGTTGCATAGAACTGACGCACCCAGCTTATCACAATTCGATCAACCTCACTGAAAAGGTGAACAAAGCCCGGGAACCGCTCAAAGAGGGGTCGGATGGGTACACCAGTTGCTCCCTCAAGCTCATCCCAACCAAGTATCCTTTGGTCTACTAGTGCTGTCCCTCTAGCACAGTAGCTCCTGAAGAAACTCTCCTAAGTCACCGTCTAGAACTGTGATTTTGTGCTAGGCTCTTTGAGGAGTGGAAATCAGAACTCAATATCGCAAAACCTGATGCTCTGTATCTTCTTTGAGTTGTAATACCAAAGGTCATAGAACTGAACCACCTCTTTCTTTCTCTTAGTATTACTACTCCTCATAGCACCATTGGCAGACACCAAACCTCCTTGACTGCTCCTCGCACCACCATTGGTAGACATTAAATTACCTCCTCGACTGCTCCTCGTACCACCAATTGTGGCACACATCAAATTACCTCCTCGACTGCTCCTCGTACCACCAATTGTGGCACACATCGAACCTCTATGAGTGCAAGCGCCTGTGCCCCCATGAGTAGCTATAGATTTGATCCAGGAAGGTGCACAGCGACTGGTCTGGTTTTTGGAGTGGAACTCGGTCATTTTCTATAGTTGTTTCTCAGTGAGCTCCTCCTCCATGAGTTCCATTTGAGAACTCTCCTCACACTGCTACTGTCGATGGGCCATTCGAGTCCACCTATGAGAATTCCTAGACTCCAGGGCTAGCATAGCTTTGGTTGCTTCTTCCTCTGCCTCTCGGATACTGTCCGCCTTCCTCTGCCTCTTCCTGGGTTGTGGTGGTGCTTGTTCCTCTGCTTCTGGGACACTATGAGCCTTCATCTAGCTCTTTCTGGGCTATGGTGGTGTCTATTCCTCTACTTCTTTGGAGAATGGTTGCCTGCCTCTGGCTCTTTCTACGATATGGTAATTCTACCCGCTTTGATTTAACTCGGGCCATCTGCAGCAATTAGAAAAAATTACACATGCATTTCATCAAACACCATAAATTCATGAAGAAAAAAAGAGGAGATCATAGATGGCCTCACCATGCCGAGGCGAGAAGGTGATCTCGACTGGCTTGCTCACTGGAGGAGTCGTGCGGAGATAGATGGTGGCACGGTAGACGCCACGGCATAGTAGATCCCCCCGATGTGGAAGGATCTGGGCAACAAGTTTCGGTGTGTGGGGGGAAGGGGGTGGGTGGAGGGGGAGGGGCATGGGGTGGGTTGAGTCGGAGGGGGAGAACGGCGATGGAAATGGCACACAAAAGAGGAAAAGATGGGTACTGATCAGAGAATGCCTTTAGTAGCAGACTGTCCCATGTGTCACGTAATTGCATCACAGACACATAAACGCTGTCAAGAGTCGCCGTCCACCAAAACTTGGGGGGTCCACCGAAACTTGGAGAATTAATATTGATGATCCAATGGTTAATACACATTAGTGTATTACTCCATATATATCATCACCATTCATCATATAAAATTCAATCTCTGCTCACAAGACGCCAGACGGGGCGGCGATCTACCCACACAAAAATTTGATATCGGGCGAAAATGAAATCCCCGTGCCTAGCAGTGCCGCCAACACGAACCAAAAATTAGATCTCTCTCTCTCTCTCTTGCCCTCCTCGTGAAAAATTAGTTTACCACGCCATCGATTAAAGACAAGGGTATTTGTGGTATTGTGATGGCCACATAAAAGCGCAAGGAGTCATCATCTCCGCCTCCATCTCCATTCTCTAGCCAGACCATCCACACTGTCTCTCCTCCTGCTCCAAAGCCTAGCCCCCTCTGCCACCCTGGTCCGAACCCTAGCTAGGCGCATCAGCCCAGTAGCTTGACTCCCTCTCCACTCTTCAGCCACACCCTCTCTCATACCTTTCCAAACCCTAGCCAGAGCCAGAGCGCAATCTAGATCAGATCCCCTTCGTCGATGGTAGGTCCACTGATGGTGGAAGGACCACCATTAATGGTAGCCCCCTACATTGGCACCTGTCATGACTAAGACCCAGCGTCATCGTTGATGACCGCCACACCGAATCTGCTACCCCTTCATCGACGTTGGCCGCACCACTTTCGCGACCAGGATGACAAGAGGGCAGTGCCAACGACGTAGCGTAGCTAGGAATAGGAAGAGGTACCGAAACTCCTTTTATGATGCGTGATGTACTCTAGTGGTTGAACCTAAGACATGTAGATATATAGTGATGGGGTTACATGTTTCTTAGTTGATTGTAGTTCACATGTCTTATTCGAGTATAATAGCTTCCGTATAAGCTGTAGTTCACATGTGTTTATTCAACTAATGGCTTATGTATAAGCTGTAGTTTAGGCGCCTAATTTGCACACTCCTGCTCGGTTTGTTGACATTCGGTACAAGGTTAACTCAATAAATGCCTTTGTGATCTACATGTTGACATCTGGAATATCTCCCTGAAGTAAGCGTGTTCAATGATATGGTGATACAGATACAGATTTAGAAGAGCGAGTACCCCTTGCAATTGAGGTGCTTGTTCTATCTTGTCATGTTGGGATGGGAGGGGGTTGGTTTAGGTAGCAGTGCAATTCAATTCTTTGCTGTGTGGATAGCAATGCAATTTTTACATGCTTGCCGCTTAAGTTTGTTTCTCCAATTTTAGGCTATGGGTTGAACAAGCCATAGAGAAGTCTCTGCCAGTAGGGCAAAAGGTAGCACCGATATGGGTCCTAGGGGATGGCAATCCAAGAGAGTGAAGCCAACTAGTCCAGCAGAGTTGCAGCATCTTGTAGTTCTAACTAGGTCCAAAAGTCAGCACGCACAAGGCAAACAAAGCCCTATGAGGGACTAGTCATGTGAAGATGACCTTAGCCATGCCGAAGAGGAGACTCCACCTCCCCACCAACAGAATGATCAAACTTGCAAAGGTTGGTACTACCTTAGACATGTCTATAAATCAAGCCACACTATTTGATATCCATGTTACTTTTCTAACAATCTGAATGTATGAAAACTGTGTAGTACCATTATAGAGAAGAGTGAGGAAGTTGAGACAAGCAACTAAGGGGGTTGGGCTTCACAAAACCACCCAATCAATGGGAACAAGGATGCCCATCTCGATTGTTAAAGGGAGCAGAAGGCCACATGATCAATTGCAAGCTACCAAGTTTTCCTCAGAGGCAGGTGTAGTAGTCAGGTCTCAAGTACCAATTTTCCCGCACTGGATACATTACAAGCAATGGATCAAACTTCTCAATGGATTTGTAGCTAAGCTATCTGTAAGTATGTATATCCTCTGTTGACATTCAACTCTACCTTGAGCAACTTAGTAATGGATTTCATTTGCATTCACACTTCTGCAGTTGAGACTGGCCATTGATGATAATGATGAAGCAACAAAAGAAGCAAGCACGAGTGTATTACAGTCTATTGTACAGCAGACACGGTATAGGTTCAAGCGATCTTACTTCAACGGCATCTCCGTTGATGAAATTAGAAAGACCTCTCATGTGTCTTGCATGAATGACACATAGTAGTGTGCACTTGTCCATATGTGGTTAAGTTCTGAGAACAAGGTGTGTGTGTGTGTGAACTCATTTATTTCTTATCTAGTCTTTATGTGGTCTACTTGTGTAGCAGTCTAACATAATTGTGGTTATAGACAGTCTTGAAGCAGAACAAGCGAAACCGTGCAAAAGTCAAGTGCCACCAGGTTACAGGATCTTGCTCCTATATTTCCTACCTATAAGCATATGTAAGTGATGGTTGTGTTACTCTTTTTATATCAAATACGCAATGCCTTTTGTGTCAACAGAAAGGCATGTGCAATTTTAATAGAAGGACAAAAAATAGGAAGGACGCAGGACATGATCAAGAAGTGCTCATTGAAGAACATGATTGACCTCATGAAGATGTTGATGCAGTGGGAATCTTCAACAACTTCCATATAGTAGCAACATGGGACTGAGCGATGCTACAAGAGAAGCTATGGTAAGTATCTTCATTTGCTTTCCTTGAAATCTACTGAAGCCATTGGCATAAACGAAGGAAAAGTAGGAGGAGCCTAAAGTGGCACCATCATTTTGAAGTTATAATATTACAACAGTTAATATGTTACCTATGCATTGTGCTTATGAATCTCTGTCAGTAGTGGCTGACGAAGACCTATGCATTACTTGTACTGAAATAATCTCTTGGTTCTGCAATTTAAGTCCTCTTCCTAATGTTTACTCCTTGGTTTTTGCAGGAAGCTATGGAAACTATATGAGCAGAACCTATTGCTGATATTGTTTCCAATGTCCTCTCCTAAGCCAGCTGCAACACCTTTTCTTTGAAGAATGCTGGTATCAGGACAAGCTGCTCCAGACTTCGGGAATGGCTTGCTGCTCATCAGGAAAGTTCAGTTATCCTCACCGAATAAGTGGATCAACTGAAGAGTGAAAGGATCTACCAATGCCTAGAGGGGGTGAATAGGCGTATCTAAAAATTAACTGCAAATGCTAAGTTCAAATTTGTCAGTCAATGTCGGAAGTCCCGATAGTTTGGGTTGGAACTCCCGACGTCGTCAGAAGTTTTGGCACAACATCAGAAGTCCCGATGCCTACATGAACTACAAAAGCAGTGCCAAATTTAACTTTGCGGATAAATAATCTTACAACCCAACTTCCTAGTGGTTTGGTGAAGATGTTGGCTCACTCCCTTGACGCCGAGATGCCTCCAAACCGTAGATCAAGTCCAAACCCTGAAATGAAGTTCGGGAGAGAGAGAGAAACAAATACTAGTAATCTCGAGCACACACAACAACAAGCACACGGGACACAAAGATTTATCCTGAGGTTTGGCAACCCCACAAAGGAGCTCCTATGTCCTTGTTGTTGAGGTGGCCACAAAGGTTAGAGTCTCTTTCACCTCCTTGCCTCTCTCAAAGCAACCACAAAGGTCACTTGAGTTTTCCACTAAGAAATCAAGGGTAATACAAACTTCCCAAGGCTCTTCCACAAGATGGAAGCTCTTGGGCAATGCCTAGCCGGCTAGGAGCAAAGCCCCAAGAGTAATAGACGCAAATCCAACTGGCCTGACAAAGAAATCAAGTGCTCAAGCTTGCCAAAGTGATTCTCTTACTCAATCCACTCTCCTTTCACTCAAAACCCTAGGGGAATCAAAGATTGGAGCAAAGGAGGGAGGAGAGGGGTGCCTTTGTTGCTTGGGAGCTATTGAGCATGAAGGTTGGGTGAGTAGTTAGTGAGTCCGTAACGGTTAGAAGTGAAGAGAGGGTTATTTATACTCATAGTAGAAATCTAACCGTTTAGATCTACGTTGGAAGTTCCGACGTAGATCTTGGGTCTTCCGACCTTAACAGAAAACACTGTTCACGCAGGGTCAGAAGTCTACATGAACAAGTCAATGTCAGAACTCCTGACAAACATCGGGACTTCCGACGGTTGGGACTCCCGACGTACGTCAGGACTTCTGATGTGCGCAGTTAGCCGGCCAGCAAAACCCCAGGTGTCGGGACTCCTGACTTGGGTCAGGACTTCCGACTGTCGGGACTTCTGACGGCCACGGTCACCGCGCAGGCTAAGTGACTGGGCGTCAGGATTCTGGCATGAGTCCTGACTTCCGACGGTCAGGAGTTCCGGCTTACGTCGGGACTTCTGACACCAACAGTCACCGAAAAATATTCTACGTGCTCGTGGAGTGCTAGAGTGTCTCTCTTATGATTTTATTTTTATGCTTGAGCACTCTATCTTTCTCAGACCAACTAAGTTTGCATCCCTCTTTATAGTGCGGAGGATCCTAAACTCAAAAACAAAATATAGAACCCTTGGAGAGCGCTTTGAGTTCGTCCGCCTTTACAACTTCAAGAATTGAGGGATACAATTTCATCTTTATCAACTCTTTGAATCTTTCATGAGACTAATAGCTGCGACATATCTCATTAAGATCACATTAGTCCCTAATTTGGATGTCATCAATACACCAAAACCCACATAGAGGGCAAATGCACTTTTAATCTCCCCTTTTTGGTAATTGATGACAACCAACTTAGGCTTTTATAAGAATGAAAGAATTTAATTTTGAAACCCAAAATTTATGAAGAGCTCCCCCTTGATGTATGCATGAATTTGAATTTCAATTAGAATCATCTATACATGATTTGCATACATCAAGACAAAAGCTCCCCCTAAATTTTGCAATCCGTGGGGTGCAACAAGTGTGTGTGAACAAGTATATATCCATGAAAAGAGATGCAATATGACATGTTATTTCACACAAGTAAAAGAGAATATGATGCCCAAGATTTCAAAGTAGAAACTTGAAACAACACATGGCCATCCGAAATACATCCACCATCACAAGTAGAGACAAGCACAAGCTAATAAGGCAGATAGATAACCATTACTTGTCCTACAATCATGCATCACAAACACATATATATAGTTGTCCATCACATACTAGCCACCACATGACATAGTTCATACAAGCTAAAGGTTTTAAAGTCTCAAAACTAAATGACCAACTAACTTATTACAAGATAGATCAAAGCCTAACACTCCCCCTTTGTCAACAAGTGCCAAAAGGGGTAGGCCACATGAAGAACCGACTACTCATCCTCGTAGTCCTCATCATCATCTTGGTCACCATTATCACCACCATCGTCAGCATCGTCATCATCATCCTCTTCCATGTAGTCCTCATCTTCTTCAGTAGCCTTGCTCTTGCCATGCGGGCAAGAAGCAGCAGCATCCTCATATGCAGCACAAGCCACATCATAGAGTGCCAAAGGATCACGGGGAGGCACAAACAGTTGTGGAGGAGAAGACACAATACCTACCTACTGTTCCAAACAATAGAGCCTCTCTTGCATATCATGCTCACGTTGAGCACTAGCACAACAATGTCCAAACATGTAGATCATGAGGAACTTGAACTTGTTGGGCTTCTTACCAGAGGAGGAAGAAGAGAGTGGCTCGGCACTAGAAGAGCGAGCAGCAGCAGCAGGTGGTGAAGCACCACGATGAGAGCGAGAACCCAAAGCACCTTTGTCTTTGGCTTGGGCTATAGCAGCTTTCTTCCTCAGTTCTTTAGCAGCTGTGATAGATGTCTTGTTGGAGATCTTGAGGAGATTGTGCTAAGTGTCTATGGGGAACCGCATGCCGGACACTTGCTCAATCACATGCAAGATGTAGGGGGCATAAGAAAGGTGCCTCATAGGATCCTTAGTAGCATCATGTATCTTGTTCCAAATGTATCGGCTGATAGAAAATAGCTGAAAATCATCACCAAAGCGTTGAAGCACCTTCTGAGAATCATCACGAAGGAAAGTGGAGTCACCTCGCTTCGGATACAAGATCTGTCATAGAATGTTATTGAGAACATAGTAGTAGGGCTTTAGATACACAGTCTGTCCATCAGCTGGATGTCCATCAAGATACATATGCTGGTACTCCTCCAAAGCCACATCCTCATATTCAGTGAGTTCAGGTGTAGTGCGGTCGACGTGACTTAAACCAAGAAGGTGAGAGAAAGTAATGAAATCCACCTTATAGTGCTTGCCTTCAGTGGTCCAATGGAGAATATCAATGGCACTGGTCGGATCTTTCTCATGGTGGTAGGAAGCATAAAACTGATAGATAATTTCATTGTTCCAATGCTTCCAAAATTCCAGCAAGTAGGACAGTCCCATTGAGCGTATATCATGAACCATCTGCTCTAGCTCGGGCTCCTTGAACAAACCAAGAGAATAGGCATCAATGCATGTCATCTGAAGAACCGGTGGCTCCCTCTTCTTCAGAAACTTCCGATAGATGATGGAATCATAAAAATCAAAGTGAAACGGGTGCCAGAATCGATACTCAAGCCAGAGATCCTTCTCTTCCTTAGCATAAAGATGTCTGCCTCTCATGGACCTGATGTTCCTAACCTGATGACGGTAGTCAACTGGTAGAGGAGGGGTCCAGCCACCAGCAGGATTAGGAGCCATGGCGGGCTCCCGCATGATTGGCAAAACCCCTAGGAAGGGAACGAGGTCAGTGACGAAACCCGGGCCACGAGTCGCGGTGTGAACAGGTGGAGCAGCAATGGTGCGGCCAGCATGCTCAAGAGCTTCTTCTTCTGCATCAACAATGGGAACATCCCCAACAGAGGCAGGAGCAGGAGGAGGAGCAGCAGCAGATGAGCCTTGATCGTCACGACGACGGGAACCACCAGCACCAGCACGGGGACATGCCGCTTTGGTGTGGCCAGACGGACTAGGGACAGCGGCATGGTCTTGATTCTTCTTGGACCTCTTCTCCTTGTGACACGAGGGACTACCACCGTCCATGGCTGTGAAAAACACAAAGGGGAACCAAAAAATGAGACAACAAGAAGCGAACGAATATCGAGAAGTGAAGAAACATGAATGGAGTGGTGACCATTGGGTCGGGAGTCCCGGCCAGAGTCGGTACTTCAGACAGCTAGGAGTTCCGACCTACGTCGGGAGTTTCGATGGTCAGGACCTCCGATGCACATGGTGACTACGCCATTCATGGGGCTTCAAATCTCACAAACATTCATACAAGGAGGATAGAGGGGTAGAGAGGGAGAAATAATAGAGGCAAATCATACGGTACATTGACATTAGGGTTCGAGCGCCATGGTAGTACCTTGAATGAGAAAAAGGGGATGGAGAAAAATGAAATCCATAGGCCACAAACAAATCAACGAGCATGAGCACCTCCACGAACGGAATCTCCACCACCGAGCCGAGGAAGAAGAGTAGATCACGGGTGGTGGAAGGGGGTGGAGAGGTCGGGACCCATAGTGGCACAACTAGAAGGGATGGGGACCAGAGCTCCCGGTGGCCTAGAGCAGGCCGGAACCGCGGGTGGGGCACGACGCGGCGGTGCGAGGAGGAGCGAGGGCGGCGTGAGGAGGCGTGGGGGCGGCACAAGGAGAGGGCTGTGGGGCGATGGGAGAGAGGGGAGGGAGGGAGTAACCATAGTAATACAAGCTGGGCCGGTTATAAATGAGAGTTAACCCGAGATCAAATGACGTAGCGCGGTCAAAACGGATGACCTAGATCTACGTTGGGACTCCCGGCGTACGTCGGGACTTTCGGCAGTCGGGAGTCCCGGCGCGAGCCGTGACTTCCGGTCGTCGAGAGTTTCGACCTACGTCGGGACTTCCGACGCAGGGAAACTGAAAAACATCTAAACTTGAACTCACTATACCATGTGGGGCAAAAATATGATGGACACTAACATTTTCAAAAGTGACTAGATTTCATTCAACCAACACAAAGCAATAGTCACTCATGAAAATTATAAAATAGATTTTGAAAGTGTCACATAATATTTTCTTAATTCTTTTCTCCTAACTAGATCAAACAAAGTGTGTGCAAGACATCAAGCCACGTTATGAGAATTAATGATATTTTGTTCACTCCTCAAAGCACAAAATCTTGACTCATCTAGGGGCTTTGTGAAGATATCGGCTAGTTGCTTTTCGGTGCTCACATGGTGAATGACGATATCTCCTTTGGCTTCTTGGTCTCTCAAAAAGTGATGTCGGATGTCTATGTGCTTTATTCTAGTGTGGTTTACAGGGTTGTTTGCCAACTTAATGGCACTCTCGTTGTCACACAAAAGTGGAATCTTGGTTAACTCACATCCAAAGTCCTTGAGGGTTTGCTTCATCCAAAGTAGTTGGGCATAGCAAGCACCGGCCGCCACATACTCGGCTTCAGCGGTGGACAAAGCAACGGAGTTTTGCTTCTTAGAGCTCCAAGACACCAAGGATCGACCAATAAATTGGCAAGTCCTGGTAGTACTCTTTCAGGACTTTGCAACCGACATAATCCGAATCGGAATAGCCAAGTAACTCAAAAGTGGAGTCCTTAGGATACCACAAGCCAAGATTAGGAGTGTGCACTAAATACCGAAAAATTCTCTTAACGGCCATCAAATGACATTCTTTCGGATTAGCTTGAAATCTTGCACACATGCACACGCTAAGCATAATATTGGGCCTAGATGCACAAAGGTAAAGAAGGGATCCAATCATGGAGCGATATACCTTTTGATCGATGTCCTTTCCTTCTTGATCAAGGTCAAGATGACCATTGGTTGGCATGGGTGTCTTGATGGGCTTGGCCTTGTCCATGTTAAACTTCTTCAACATGTCGTTGGTGTACTTGGTTTGACTTATGAACGTGCCATCCTTGAGTTGCTTGATTTGAAATCCAAGGAAGAACTTCAACTCTCCCATCATGAACATCTCAAACCTATTTGTCATAATCCTACTAAATTCCTCACAAAAAGCCACATTAGTACTACCAAATATTATGTCATCGACATATATTTGGCAAACAAAGATATCATTATTGACTTTGCGAGTAAACAAAGTAGCATCGGCCTTTCCTATCTCAAAACCTTGTTTGAGTAGGAAATCATTCAAGCAATCATACCAAGCTCTAGGGGCTTGTTTGAGCCCATAGAGTGCCTTGTCGAGCTTGTAGACGTGGTTTGGATACTTGGGGTCTTCAAAGCCCGGTGGTTGCTCTACATACACCAACTCGGATAGGGGGCCATTGAGAAATGCACTCATCACATCCATTTGATATAGCTTGAAATCATGATGAGCGGCATAGGCAAGTAGAATACGAATTGATTCCATCCTAGCCACTGGTGCATAGGTCTCCCCAAAATCCAAACCTTCAATTTGAGTGAATCCTTAAGCCACCAACCTTGCCTTGTTCCTTGTTACCACGCCATGCTCATCTTGCTTGTTGTGGAAGACCCACTTGGTTCCAATCACATTTTGCTTGGGCCTTTCCACCAAGGACCAGACTTCATTCCGAGTGAAGTTGTTCAACTCCTCTTGCATGGCTATCATCCAATCCGGATCATCGAGTGCCTCTTCCACCCTATGAGGTTCCAAAGGAGAAACAAACGAGTAATGTTCACAAAAATTTGCTAAATGGGAACGTGTAGTTACCCCTCGTCGAATGCTACCCAATATGTTATCAATAGGATGATCCCATTGAATGGATTGATGCACTCTAGGATGTGGCACTTGAGTTGATCTTTGGATGGGGCCATCATTGTCATCATCATGGTCATGATCGATTGGAGGATCACAACCATGAGCTTGTGGAGGGTTGACTTCACTTCTTTCTTCATTGTTGAGTTGAGGTTGAGCTTGCTCATTGTTGACACCATCTTCATGAGAATGACCTTGTGCTTCATTTGATCTCCCATCTTGATTATTTCTTACTGCGGAAGCTTCACCATGTTCATTGGATGAAACATGATGAATGGTTGGATCAAGATCAACATGCACAACTTGGTGTTCATCTTCGTCTTCGACGGGATTTACTTCACCAATGGCAACCTTCTTGATTGCTTTGTGTGGAGCTTCTTCATTACCTACAATCTCAACATTGACTTGCTCCTTTTGAGAGCCGTCGGTTTCATCAAAAGTCACATCTACCGCGATGTCAATCAAACCGGTGGTTTTATTGAAAACACGATATCCATGTTCGTTAGTACCATAACCAAGCATGAAGCCTTCATCAACCTTTGGTGCAAACTTTGAGCTTTTGTATTTCTTGTTAAGTATGAAACACTTAGATCCAAAAACTCTAAAGTAGTGCACCTTAGGCTTTTTACCGGTTAGAAGTTCATAGGCGGTCTTTTCTCTTTTCTTGTGAAGATATAAGCGGTTGATGGCATGGCATGCCATGTTGACCGCTTCCGCCCAATAGTTGGTTGGAGTCTTGTACTCATCCAACATTGCTCTTGCAGCTTATATGAGCATTCGGTTCTTCCTCTCCGCAACACCATTTTGTTGTGGAGTGTATGGAACCAAAAACTCATGCTTGATTCCTTCTTCATCAAGAAACTCTTCAATGTTGGTGTTCTTGAACTCTGTCCCATTGTCACTTCTAACTCTCTTGATTTTGACATCAAACTCATTTTGGGCCCTTCTTGCAAACTTCTTGAAGATACCTTGGACTTCACTTTTTTCAGGCAAAAAGAAGACCCAAATGAAACGAGAATAATCATCAACAATTACAAAACCATATTTGTTACCACCAATGCTTA
This sequence comes from Miscanthus lutarioriparius, assembly GCA_904845875.1. Taxonomy (NCBI): domain Eukaryota; kingdom Viridiplantae; phylum Streptophyta; class Magnoliopsida; order Poales; family Poaceae; genus Miscanthus; species Miscanthus lutarioriparius. Next base: position 46,402,350 of record CAJGYO010000012.1, read on the forward strand.
TATAAGCAACGGGTCCAAATTTGTCCATGTGAAGCAACTCCAATGGCCTTTCGGTTGTCACAACATTCTTGACGGGATGTTTAGCTCCAACTTGTTTTCCCGCTTGGCATGCGCTACAAATCCTATCTTTCTCAAAAGAAACATTTGTTAGTCCAAGGATGTGTTCGCCTTTTTGAAGTTTGGCCAAGTTCCTCATCCCAACATGGGCAAGTCGGCAATGCCATAACCAACCCATGCTAGATTTTGCCATTAAACAAGTCTCGGGATTTACTCTATTTGATGTGAAATCAACTAGATAGAGTTTCCCTTTTAAATGACCCGTAAATGTAATAGAGGAATCCTCCCTTCTATAGACTTCCACACCCTTATCCGTAAAGAGACAATTGTAACTCATCTCACAAAGTTGTGAGACGGACAACAAATTGTATCTCAACGAATTCACAAGTAAAACATTTGAAATGGAATTATCATTTGATATAGCAATTTTACCCAATCCGAGAACTTCTCCTTTTCCATTGTCACCAAACACAATATTCCCATTTTGATCATGACTTGGTTGGAATGACGTGAACATGTCCTTCTCTCCGGTCATATGATTGATGCATCCACTATCCAACACCTAACTTGTTCCACCGGAGGAATATTCCTACAAAGATAAATCAAGCTTTTGTTTTAGGTACCCAAAAAGATTTGGGTCCTAGGGGGTTAGTCACATAAAACTTGAGCACCCAAACACTCATCATAATTTCCTTCCTCTTTTGGGCACCAATATACTTGACCACAATCTTGCCATCCTTGCCCCAACAACACAAATAGTCACTAGCATAGCACCATGGAAGTGGTGCTTGTGGCTTGGGGTGTCGGATTGCTTCGTCTTGATTGTCTTGTCACTTGTAGGTTGGATCTTGGGAATGTAGACCTTGTTGTTGGCCTTGCATATAAGCTCATCAAGAGCAACGCCCTTGTTGAACTTCACACAAGGCACACAATTGATCATGTTCCTTCCATTGGCCTTTCCATCATACCTATTATAGCCAATGTCTTCCTTGATTGATGGCTGCCTTGATGACTTATATATAGTCTTGTTGGATTGCTCTTGACACTTGCACCCATTCTTCAAGGTTATCTTCAACCTATGAATCTCTTTATCTTTCTTCTCTAACTCAACAAGGTTAGTTGTATATGCATTCACATCAATTTTATAGCATCTTTCACAACCATTACTAGTGGAGACATTAGAGTCTTCGGTTGCCTTAGGAGAAGTTAAAGTGCTAGCCCAAAGAGTATTATAGTTTAGCTCAAGATTTAGGTATTTTTCTTCCAAGCTTGTGAGGCTTTCTTGAGCTATACTCTTCTCATTCTTGAGGCTAGCTACTTGATCATTAACCGAGGAATGTTCCTTAGTCAATTTCCCAATTGAGTCATTGGCTAAAGACAATTCTACGGTTAACTTCTCAACCTTCATCTTTTCCTCAGTGATAGATGCTTCAAGTGTAAGGTTTTTCTCTCTCTCTTGAGTGATTATATCTCCTTGCATCTCTAAGCATCTATCCCTCTTCTCTAATTTCTTCATTAGCGTTTTTATTTTAGTGAAGGCATTTTTACCAAATTTCTTTATCATGGTTGCTTCAATTTCTTCTATATTCTCATCACTACTATCATACTCATCACTAGAGAGATCGGGTGTAACATGTACCTTCTCCCCCTTAGCCATGAGGCAAGTTGGAGTGTAGTAGTCGTTGTCGATGAGGTTGGAGAAGAGCTTCGGTGATAAAGATAAGTTGGGGAAGAGTTTTGGTGGTGAAGTTGAGTTGGGAAAGATCATGATCGGTGACAAAGAGTGGTGGATGGCGATGTTTGCATCTCCCTTTGTCTTCTTCTCATAATCACTTGAGTCACTATCATTTGACTCCCACTCTTCCCCAAGATGAGCTTCACCTCTCTTCTTGCCTTTGTTCTTCTTGTCTTCATCCTTGTCATGCTTGTGCTTCTTCTTCTCATTAGGACAATTGGCTATGAAGTGACCGGTTTGACCACATCCATAGCAAAACCTCTTTTTGAATCTTCTCTTTCCATCACCATAGGTCTTGCGGTTGCTCTTCTTCTTCATAAACTTTCTAATATTTCTAATCACAAATGCAACCTCCGCATCAGAATGTTCTTCTCCACTTGAGGAATCATCCTTCACTTTCTTCTTCTTCTCTTGACTTAAACCTTGACCTTCATGTTGTTGAGTTGCTTTAAGGGCTGCACTCTTGTTGTATCCCATTGCATTAGGATTTTGATTGTGAGCATTGATTGCATCTTCATCTAGACACTCATGATGCTTGAGTTTTGAAAGAACTTCTTGGGTGTCATCTCAACATAACCGGGCCTTTCCATGATCACAGATGCTAGCATGTTGTTCTTGGCTCTAAAGGTTCTCAACATCTTTCTAGCAACCTTGTTGTCATCCCATTCGGTGCTTCCAAGAGCTCTTATGCGGTTGACCAATGCCATAAGCCTATCAAACAGGGATTGTGTTGTGTCATTTTGCAAGAACACAAATCTTTCCAATTCACCATGAAGTAACTCAATGTTGCCTTTTCTCACACTCCTATTTCCTTCAAATGACACTTTCAAAGTATCCCAAATTTATTTTGCACTCTCCATTCCATTCACCTTTCTAAACTCATCCGGAGCTAGGCTTGATGCAAGCAATGCTACGGCTTGTGCATTTTGATGGAGATTGTGTACTTCTTCTGGAGTTATCTCTCTATCTTCATCGGTAGGAATCATCACACCAACATCCACAACTTCCCAAAGTCTTGCAGCAATGAGATGCATCTTCATCTTGTAAGACTAATCGGTGTATCTTGTTCCATCAAAGTGAGGTGGCTTGCCAATGTTGATGGAAGGAGTATGTAGAGGTGAACCTTTAATGAGTTGTCCATAGTCAAAGTTCATGTTTGAATATATTCTGTTTCCATGAGCATGCTCACCAACTCCAATATCACTAGCAGCATCTTTGTTTGCTTCATTATTGCCACTTGTTGTATCATTATTGCCACTTATTGCATCATCAACCTTCTTGCTCAATTCTTCTTTCATCTTGCTCATCTCATCTTGCATCTTCTTCATTTCAACTTGGAAGAACTTGACTTGAGCAGCCATCAACTCTTCAACTATTTTCTTGGCCATCTCGGCGGCATCGGCTTGCATCTTGTCGGACTTCGTCATTGTTTCTTCTCACGCGGTGAAGCGCTAAAAGAAGACCTTGCTCTAATACCAATTGAAAGGATCTAATAATGCCTAGAGGGGGGTGAATAGGCGTATCTAAAAATTAACTGCAAATGCTAAGTTCAAATTTATCAGTCAATGTTGGAAGTCTCGACAGTTTGGGTCGGAACTCCCGACATCGTCAGAAGTTCTGGCACAACGTCAGAAGTCCCGACGCCTATGTGAACTACAAAAGCAGTGCCAAATTTAACTTTGCGGATAAATAATCTTACAACCCCACTTCCTAGTGGTTTGGTGAAGATGTTGGGTCACTCCCTTGACGCCAAAATGCCTCCAAACCATAGATCAAGTCCAAACCCAAAAATGAAGTTCAGGAGAGAGAGACAAACAAATACAAGTAATCTCGAGCACACACATCAACAAGCACACGGGACACAAAGATTTATCCTGACATTCAGTAACCCCACAAAGGAACTCCTACGCCCTCGTTCTTGAGGTGACACACATTAACAGAAAATATTGTTCATGCAAGGTCAAAAGTCCACACGACCAAGTCAATATCGGAACTCCCAACAAACGTCAGGACTTCCAACGTGCGCAGTCAGCCAGCAAGCAAAACCCCAGGTGCCGGGACTCCCGACTTGGGTCGGGACTTCTGACTGTCGGGAGTTCCGACTCACGTCGGGACTTCCGATGGCCACGGTCACCGTGCAGGCTAAGTGACTGGGCGTCAGGACTTCCGACGTGAGTTGTGACTTCCGACGGTCGGGAGTTTCGACTTACGTCGGGACTTCCGACACCAACAGTCACCGAAAAATATTCTACGTTCTCGTGGAGTGTTATAGTGTCTCTCTTATGATTTTATTTTTATGCTTGAGCACTCTATCTTTCTCAGACCAACTAAGTTTGCATCCCTCTTTATAGTGCAGCGGATCCTAAACTCAAAAACAAAATATAGAACCCTTGGAGAGCGCTTTGAGTTCGTCTGCCTTTACAACTTCAAGAATTGAGGGATACCATTTCATCTTTATCAACTCTTTGAATCTTTTATGGGACTAATAGCTGCAACATATCTCATTAAGATCACATTAGTCCCTAATTTGGATGTCATCAATACACCAAAACCTATATAGGGGGCAAATGCACTTTCAAAGAGGAAGGCAGAAAACACTTATAGGGAGTTTGAGAAGTTTAAGAAACAGCAACAGGAGGAGTACAATAAGCTTCGTGAGCATATCATGCTCTTAAGCGCTGGTAACTCTCAGTCTTGTTGATGCTGTGAATATATGGTTTGTTTGCTGTTTTGATGTGAAATTTTGGCAGCTTGATATGTGAACTCTGTCAGTGGTTTGCTACTGAGCTGAACCGCTGTTATTTGATTTAGGTTCAATATAATTATGCATGTAGTCATTTTGTGTAGCACTGTAGATCTAAAATCATTTTCTCTGATGTAATGATTGGTGTGCACGTGGTAGATTCGGCACAGGCACGTTGTTAAATAAGAATCTGACATATAGACAAACCAGTGAATGACACGTGTAATAGCCACGACACGGCACGTGAGCCAATACAAACAAAATACGTGGTACAAATCCATCCTACCACGTGATCAAATTAGAAAAAGAAACGTGGGTAGCTCAGGGCACAACACGTGGCCTAATAAAATACTAACACGCGGACGTACAACATCGAGACACATGGTCGAATAAAAGAAAGACACATGGGGTATTGTGGTCACGCCATGTGGACCAATAAAAATACGACACCTGGTTCAATGAAGAAGTGACACGTGACCTAACCGCAACACGACTCATATGCCAATAGAAACTGACATGTAGAACAATAGGGTCCCAACACGTGGTCCAGTAAGAACCTGAAACGTGCAAGAACCAGAGATGGCCACGTTGTGCAATAAGAAGGTGACACATACCCGAACCATCTCCAATGGAACCAGCTATAGCATGTACACGTGGAAAGCATCTTCAACGGAAGCAGCCGTTAGCGTGGCTGCCACCTACCACGCATGCCAAAGCAGTTCTATGACGATCAGTTTTCGTCATAGATTTATCCAATTGCAAGAATGACGCGACTTCAATGACGAACCGTTTTTCGTCATAAATTCATCATAAAACTGAAATTATTACGAATTTGGCACATTCAGTGACGAAAGCTGATCGTCATAAATGTAGATATTCCTAGTAGTGAATGTAAGTGAAAGATGGTCAAGGACACTTGCCTCCAAAAAGTTGTTTCTTTGCTTCTGGGTCAACCTTGATCAAGCCTTCTTCCATAGACAGCAATCACAGGAACAAACATAACAAATATATCTAAAAACAATACACCAAACATTACAAATACATAATATAAAGGTTACTAACGTGTAGGGTTTATTTCTACGATCACTTGAGCGCAACTAAAAATAGAGGCATGCTAAAAATAGCTATGGGCTTTTCAAGTTTTAGTGGCATATTTATAAATACTAGCAAAAAAACCCATGTGTTGCAACGGGAGAAAAGAAAGGTACAACGTTATCTAAAGCCTTGACATCTATGTGTTTTTGTTTCTTGAAAGCCATAGTTTTTATATTTACATCATTATATTTTTATTGCACTCGACATTATGGTAAAAGGTACGTAAATAAATTTGAGTCAATATATTTTCTTGTACTTAAGTAATCAATTGCATTTATGACAGTACAGAGACTCTCTTATGAGCAGGAAGGTCAGGGACACGTTTTCACTTCCACTCCCAATTATAACATCAAAGAATCAACAAATGCAATTGAGCATACTGCATACCAAGAATTTATATAGGGTATAAACACTTCATCGTGCAACTTTTGTTAAAAACGCCAAGACCAATAGCTCACAATTAATCAATGAAGAATATCACCAATGAAGCAGCTTTTTTACTTCAACTCTACAAGCAGCTCCAGTGATGGAGATGAAGCTGTTTTGGTGTAACGTTTGATAAAACAACTCCTTATGGTAAGTAAAAATGTAAAATGTTCATAATACCCTTTCTTTCTTTTCCTTCTTTTTTTCCTTCTTTTTCTTTTTTCTCTTCTTTCCGATGCTAGCTCGGAGTCGCGAGGCGACATCCACTCACACCCGAGGCCTCCAACTCTTTCGCTTGAAGCCTTGCCAAGGTGTCCACAGAGCCTTGACGAGCTGACGATCACAGCACCCCGCAGCCATGGAGCCTCAAACTTTCACGGTGCCCCCACAGCCTGACAACTCCATGCGACGGAGCCTCAGCGACCGCACGCCCCAACGACTCGGCAGCCTCGTCCGCATCCCCGTCCTACCACCCCGCGTCGTCGCCGTTATCCTCGCCTCAGTCTCGCTCACGTCGCCATCTCGTCAGGTAGCGCCGCCATTGCCTGACCTCACCGTCGTCTCCGTGCCTCGCGCCATCGTTGTTCCGACATAAGCGTTTTTTCGTGCCGCCTCGCCTGCAGATATGATGCCTTGTGTATATGGTTTAATTGGTGTCTAGTTTAACCCAATTTGTATTCAATTTATTGAGTCGTGGTATTGTATTTGTCCTATTGAATTCGTATTGAAGTCCATCACGTTGGAGGTGGGGCCCTAAGTATATCATCACGGAACTGGGAAAAAAAAGACAAAACTTAGAAAAAAAGAAATCTAAAAAAAGACATCGAAACACTCTAATTGAAACTGAAAAAAGGAAATAAAAAAGACATCAAAACATGAAAAGGATTCAAACCGGAAGTAGAAAATCAACACAGTACACTGAAAGAAAAGGCCTGACGTCCTCTTGTTCGTGACGGAGAAGGTCTCTACGGCAAAAAATCACAAAAGTCCGAACATTTTTGGAAAAAAATAAGAAAGAAAATAACGATATAGGTAAAGATAGAAGAGAAGAGAAATAAAAAATATCTTTTGCTATTTAGATTATGATTCCTGTTCACTACTCAAGATAAAAAGTCTTGCATGATAGAAGGAGTCTATTTCGATTATGATTCATCTCGTATGAGCACGGGTTATATATATATTTTTTTTCTGTAGCTTGTCATAGAATAACTTATTATGTGGCCACTTTGAGTTACGATAGTTACTATTCTAATTTACGAGATTACAGTAACTCCTTACTAAGTGATTTACTGTAACATTATGGTAAATATCATCGTGAGTTGTAGTAACACGAGTATCGTAAATGCATATTCATGTTATCGTAAATTGGTACAAACATTATCGTAAATCAAGGTGGCTATAGAATAAGTTATTTTATGGCCAGCTGCAGAATAGCCTTACCCGATATATATCGGGACGGAAGAAACTCTCTATTATCTGGTAGTCAGTATATATATATATATATATATATATATATATATATATATATATATATATATATATATATATATATATATATATATACACACGCGCGGACGGAAGAAACTCTCTATTATCCGGTAGTCAGACCGAGACGGACAAAAAAATGGATAGACCAAAAAATTGAGTTGAAATTTTGTCTCTTTATTATTATATAGAAAAAAAATTATTTGTAAATACTTTTCAAAGGCAGGGACAAAAATATAAAAGTTTTGACCCTCAAAAATTATTTTATAAAAGCTAAAAGATCTTTTGCAGAACTACAATTTTTGAAATTATTTTATTAAATAAAACACATTAATGACACCATTGACAGAAATAATGGCATCATTAATCATTTTAATAAACAAAATAAAACTATTTTATATTTGTTTTTAGAGTGAAATACACTGGCAGCCCTTTAACTTGTCGGCCCGTGCTAGTTCGGTCCACGAACTTGCAAACACGAAAAATGAGCCCCTGAACTTGTCAAGTTGTTCACCGCAGGCCCATTTTCTATCCGGCGCGGCCTCCAGGCGACGTGGCAGCGCCATCGTGGCGGACGAAGCACGTGAGCCGCATGTTTCAATAACGAAGATGCTGCAACGGCCTCATCGCGGTCCTCTGTCCGTGCCCCGATGGCCGCCGCGACCGCGCCCTTGCCGGCCGGGGCCGCGCCCTCACGCGACCGTGGCCGCCCCCGCCCAGCCGCAAGCTCCGGGCTGGTGCGGGAGCGCTTGGCTCGCAGCTCGGGAGCCGCCGGCCGTTGGCGCCTCCGCGGGGAGGTCGTGGGCGCGGGCACCTACCGCTGGGGCAGCCAGCCGGCCGGCCGTGGGCGCGTGGCCGCTGGCCACGGGTGCGTGAAGCCGCTAGCCGCAGGCGCCAACGCGCAGTGGCCGCGGTGACGTCGGCGCGCACGAGGCAGTGGCGCCATACGAGGCTGCGTTCGACGAGGCAGTGGCGCTGTATGAGGCTGCGTTCGACGACCTCCAGCGCTAGCTCTAGTCCAAGCAGGCCGAGGTGGACGGACTCAGGGACAAGCTCACAGCCCACTGCAACAAAATGCCAGGTGCTAGGTGCACCGCTTACCTGATGCAAGCTGGAGGTGAGAAAGCTGACCGGAACGCTCAGCTGACCGTGAGGCGCCCGGCTGCCGGGACCGGGTGGACGCGGACCAGCATGCTCGACCAGCCGGAACCGGGCGGACGCGGACCAGCACGACGGCTGCCGCCACCGACGCGCCCCTCCCGGCCACGTTCCTCTGCCACCTCCTCCATGCCGCGGTCACCAATATGTGCACACACCGTCGCATTCGCGTCGGCTGCTTGGGCTCCTCGGCCACCGACGAGCCAGCCGCGGAGCACAGCCACTCTGGCTCCGCGTCCGCCACAGGGCCTTCGACGCGCGCGACTGCCGAGGGCCTCGCCGACGCGACTGCGAGCAGCCGGCGCACGTGGTCGGCCCTCCTCGAGCCACCCCAAACACGCGCGCGATCGCTTTTTTCCCGATGGCTTCCTCTGTTCGTCGCAGTCCTCTATCCGTGCCCCGATGGCCGCCGCGACCGTACCCTCGCCGGCCGGGCCACGCCCGCCACGCGCGTGCCTACCCAGCCGCGACATCCGTCGCTTCCTGCAGCAGCAGCAGCCGAGCACGCCGAGACTGTCCGACGCCCGAAGCTCGCCGACGTCACCGCGGGTCGTGCGCGCCGACGTAACCGCGGCCACCGCGCGTTGGCACCTGCGGCTAGCGGCTTCGCGCACCCGTGGCCAGCGGCCCCGCGCCCACGGCCGGCTGGCTGGCTGCCCCAGCGGCTGGTGCCCGCGCCCAGGACCTCCCCACGGAGGCGCCAACGGCCGGCGGCTCCCGCTGCAAGCCAAGCGCTCCCGCACCAGCCAGGAGCACGCGGCTGGGCGGGCGCGGCCCCGGCCGGCGAGGGCGCGCACGCGGCGGCCACCGTCAGGTGAGGGCGCGGCCCCGGCCGGCAAGGGCGCGGTCGCGGTCGCGGCGGCCATCGGGGCATGGACAGAGGACCGCGACGAGGCCGTGGCAGCATCTTCGTTATTGAAACGTGTGGCTCACGTGCTTTGTCCGCCACGTTGGCGCTGCCACGTCACCTGGAGGCCACGCGCGGATGGAAAATGGGTCTGCGGTGAACAACTTGACAAGTTTAGGGGGCCCATTTTTTGCGTTTGTATGTTCGTGGATCGAACTGGCATAGGCCGACAAGTTAAAGGACCGCCAGTGTATTTCACTCTTGTTTTTATTAACAAAAAAATTAATGACATCACTAATAAAAATAATAACATCATTAACCATTTATTTCAAAACAAAAATACAAAAAGCTCATTTTATTTTCTGTCTAGAGCTGAAACACAATCAGCGGCGCCATCACGCAACCATTGCTGCTCAGCCTGTGCGGAGATTGGCCAGGGATGAGGCAGGAGTGTCGCTCCGGCAACTGCGGAGCACCCAGCACCGGCGAGTGCCAGAGGTGCTAGAGGATCCCACGGCGAGCACAGCTGTCGAGTTCTTGTCGACGGGTAGAGCTGACGGTAGACGACCATAACGGAAGGCACACGGGCGGTGTTGGAGCTCCGGCAAGGCTTAGGAGACGGCGCCAAGGGCACGGATCGATGCCGGGAAGTGGTGCCGTGCCTCGTCGTGATACTGCGATGCCAACAAAGAAGAAATAGAGGCCAGAGATGGCTGGAGTAGGGAGATCGGGGCAGCAGCAGAAGCATTTGGTAATGGTAGCGACATCAGTGATTGGTGCGTTGGAGCAGCGAAGGGGTTGCGGGATGGCGAGAGGGTGGCGGTGCCCGCGCACGATGCCTCTGGGCAGCTTTTATAGGGCCGCGGAGGTCGGATGGTGGCGTTAATGGCGGCCATTTTCTGCAGGTGGTAAAAAGGGCCGGCTATGGCGGGGTTTGAAGACGGCGTTACTGCAGGCTTTAATTGCGCGCTTGATTGCGATCCGGGAGGGAAAGTGGAGAGGCGAGTTGGGCTTCTACTAGTGGAGGCATGGTGGGCAGGCTCGACCAGGAAGTTGGCCAGTCCAGGAAGGTAGAGAGGGAGGGAGCTCGGGGTGAGAGCAGGCCGGCCTGGAAACGACAAATGGAGTGGGCTGCATGGAAAACCAGAAAAAAGAGAAAATGAAGGAGTTTAGTTAGGTTAGGTGTATTTCGGCCCAAAGCAGATTTTGGAACTTTTGAGAATTTTATAAACTCGTTTTCTCAAGCATTTTAAACATATTTTGAATATATATTTGAAAATTGTTTATATTTTTAAATAGAAAAAACCTATTCAAGGCTTAGACGATTTTATGAAATCTATTTTATCATAATAAAATTAAATGCAAAGGCACAAATGCAAACAATTCAAATTAAATTCTGAATATTTGAGAAAATCATATTTTGTACTATTTAAATATCAACAACCTAATTAAATCTTTAGAAAATGTATAAGATTGTTTATTTTTATTTAGTGTTTTCTACTCACAAAATAGAATTTTTGGGGTGTGACATAGGCATTACGGCCGGCCCCACCCATCAGAACTACGGAGGACAAAGATGGTGGGATGATGTGTGGATTTGTATTGTGTATTGATCATTGGGTTATATTTGTATGTTGGTGGGTGTGATAGGGGAGCTGGACTTTCCCTCTAGAATTGTCAACGTCGGCCTCTATATGTAGCGATGAGATGTAGTGTATATGTTTCATAACAGTCCATTTGAACATTCTAAGACACATTCTTTCCATCATTTTTATTGCTAAGATCAACAAGGTCTGGTCTTACACACATACAGAGATATCAGGCTCTCATCTACGGGATCTCTCTCAGTATAGACGCGGGTAAACTTAACCAAAACTAAGCCTAACGACTGAAACAAAGCACTAGAAGAGATAGCTGGCTTGACCTCTTATTTATAGAGATATTATACATGTCCAAGCCTGCCTTTAGATATTTTGGCTAAACCATTTAACCTTAGGGGCATAATGGTCCAAGTAGAGATTCGTGCATCCGACGGCCACGAGCCCTTTGTGAGAATGCTTTGCCTCGACGCAAGCTTCCCGATGACGCCAAATGCCGCCTCGAACTCCATCCCTGATTTTGAGGCCCAAACCACCAAACCCAGCTGGAGAAGAATATCTGCAACGCCTCCTCTATGATCTCAAGCATGTCACCACTTGTCCTCGACCGCACGATCACCAAGTCTTTCGCACCCTCGCTTGACCCAGTCAACTATGCCATCTCCTCATGTACACTTGCTTTTCGATGCCCCCAAGTATCAGCCACACATGGTCGGTCTTTTGGCCCTCGATCCAAGCCTCGTGTCCGTCCTTCGTCGCTCCCAGTCCATCGGCACGAACCCGCTTGACCTTCTCCATAACCATCGACCATCTCAGTGCTCCACACCTGCGCACCACAAGCCAAGAGACATATTGCACAACATCACGCTCACGCCATGGTTAGTCCAAACACTAAACCAAAACTTGATCATCTCCTGACGATCACTCATCATCACAACACACATGGGCATCTCAACCGTGTGTTCGTAGCTTTTCTTTAAAATGACCAATATATTTTGTTCGGCTTTACAATTCTTCTTCAAGTGGCAGAGAACTTGGTAGTGGGTAGTCTATAATTTAGGCATTCCCCTAGTGTGAAAACATAATTAACAACGTACCGTAAAGAATCACCTACAGCAGTTTGCAGCTCCATGTACAGTGTTCATAGAGAGGAAAAAAGCGCAGCTGCAGCTGCAGCCACAACAGCTGCTTTTAGCTTAAGCGATCGGGCTGAACCATTTGACAAATAGTGGTACTAGTAGTAGCAAAACAAAATATATGGGCAAGTGAACCAGTTTAAATACTCTAGGGTAGTTAAATGAGTTCAAATTTTGTATTGGGTCAGGTGGACAAACCAAACATGCAGTAGGCGTAGTAAAATGGATGTGTTGGCGGGTGTAAATAAATGAAGTGCTACCGAAGACATGATCGATATCAAAGAACAATTGGAGATCCTGAAATTTATATATGTCTAACCACTCGAATATTTCTTTTTTTTTCTGGCAAGGTTAATTTGTGTTCGGCTAACATTACTTTTGCAGAGCTGGAGCGGATACAATCATTTGATCAGGCACACCTGAACGAAGGTGAGAGTGACGGCAGAGAACAGAGACAGAATGGCAGCTATGGTGGACATGGACGACGGCGCGCGGTGACTGCTGAATAGCAGAGTGTGCCTTCGACGGTTGCACTTATACAACACGCGGGGGGTAGTGAGACGAAGAGGTGGAGGAAAGAAAAAAAATGGAGAGAGAGGAAGAAGAGGAGACCAACTCTCCTTCAATCATGTTCTGCATCCACCACTGCTGACACACTTACACTATGGGTTAGTGAACTTCACACGAGTGGTCTAACACTACTAGAAACTTGAATTGTTCTGTGGGTGACCAATTTTTCTGTACGTTTTTTTTTGCATGCACAGAAAAATTACGAATTTTCTGTCGTTTCAAAATATCCCGACAGAGTAATTATATGATTTTTCTGTGCATGGGAGTAAACACACGGAAAAAATAAACACTCACAGAAAAATTAAAATTATTGTGTCGGTTCTTTAAATCATCATAGAAAAAATATATACACGCACAGAAAAATTGGTATTATTGTATCGGTTCTTTTATAAACGCACAGAAAAACATACACACACATAGGAAAATTGGCGCGTGTAGGAATAGAAAAGGCAGTGAAAAACCTAAATCCTCCATACGCGGCTGGCACCCCACCCCATCGCAGCAGTACGTGCCGCCCACGCTCACACGAGATAGATCCACCGCTCCCACCTCATCCCGTCGCTCCCAGCTCCAGGTCCGGCGCCCGCCGCCCGCCACCACTCAGCCCACCCGGCCGCCGCCGCTCCTCGGGTATCCCGGCACGCCAGCCGCCACTGCCCAAGTCCGCCGTCGCCCCCGCCCGACGCGCCGCCTGCCCCAGATCTGCCGTCGCCCAGCCCCTCCAGCGCATGGCACCCCGAGCGCGGCCTGTCCTGGCGAGCGGCCCCTCCCGGCGCGTCGCGCCCTTCGCCACCGCTTGCTCCAGATCTGGTGCCGGCGTCGCCTCTCCTGCGCACGGTGTCTCGGGCGCGGCCAGTGCCAGCAAGCGGGCCCACTTTTGAAGCCGGCAACGGCGGATCTGGAGGAGCCCGCCACCACGCCCCCTTCCATGTCCGGCACTACCCATTCACCGGCCCTCCACCTCCTCTGGGCCAACCGGACTGGAAGAAGGGGAGGAGAGCCGCGAGGGAAGACCACCTGCACCACCGCCGTTGCTGCCGGTGAGCTACGTCTCTGACTGCTTCCTCCTTAGGTCGTGGCTTAGGACTTTCTCCTCGTCGAGATCTCTTGTGATTTGCCTTGTTTGTCGTATCATCAGATAGATTTACATGGACCATTGACTACTTTCAGTTCCCATTCCCTGAAACATGTTTTTGCATTCAGTGAAGTGAGGGTTGAAGGTTTGGAGACCTTGGACTATCTTGACAACTTGCAATCCAAGAATTGTTGTACTGAACAAGGAGATGCAGTTGTATTTGAGTCTGAAGTAAGCTTGTGTTCTGCTAAATTTCATGGTTTGACGCCATTTCTGTACCAATGAAACTCTAATTACATTTATATGTTGTTTTTTAGTACGGTGGACAAGGTATATTTGAGTGCTCCGCCAAAGATTGTGATCATTGACCACTAGAAGAAAAGAACATTTGTTTTGAGGAAAGAGGGACTTCCTGATGTTGGTGAGTTAGGAGTTATTAGGACCTTTTTTTATTCTTCAATTACAATGTTGATTTGTGAAATTCTGGGTTTTAAACTATTATGGATGTTGGCCTTTTCGTTTTGCAGTTGTTTGGAACCCTTGGGACAAGAAGGCCAAAGCAATGCCAGATTTCGGGGATGAGGAGTACAAGAGCATGCTATGCGTGGGGGCTGCAGCTATTGAGAAGCCAATTACTTTAAAGCCAGGTGAAGAGTGGATAGGAAAGCAGGAAATTTCTGCTGTACCATCCGGTTACAGCAGCGGACAATTGGATCCTGAACTGATTCGTCGAATGCACACAATATAAAGTTTACCAACGATTGCCTCCTATGTGAGTATTCTGCACTTACTTTATTTGAGTGTTAGCAAATAAATCGTGCCTCCTTTCTTACAGTATTCTGTTAGCCACCTGTTTACTTGTAAAACCATCTCTAGCATAGCTGGTAAAAAAATAATCAATGAGTAGGCACTAGTTAATAAAACCAATATTTAACCTCAAATAGGTTATCGCTGTCACTGTTAAAATGGTCCGACAGTTGGATTTACATGTAAAAGATGGCCAAAGTGTGAGGAACACAGGATTGACATAAGATCTCCGTACGTGTGGTTATAGACAAGAGAGATTTGTCTTGAGAGGACACAGAATGGAGAGCTATGTTTTGAGGACAGCAAATACAAAAAAGTAATTGCAGTGTGCATATAACACTTTGATCCTTTGAGGACAGCAAATACAAAAAAGTAGTAGTAGCACCTCTGATTTGTTGTATGAAGAAACTGCACTGCCATTTTGATTCATGAAAATCACAAGTAGAACTATCCTAACATAATTCACGATTAGTAGTGCATCAAATATTTCTTGAACATATATGAGCAATGAGATGTCAGTTTGATCCAAATGGGAGCTCTTCATTGTCTTTTATCAGTAACTTGACATCTTTGAAAATCACAAGTAGAACTATACTAACATAATTTACTGTAATGTAAGAAATATACATGGATGGACCACTCAAATAATGTCATTATATTTGAATTTGAGGGAGCAATGTAATAAGAAGATTTTACTGCAAAGTTAAAATATAATTTTAACTTGTTTGTTTTGTTACCCTAACTATGCCTTGTGACTTTTTTTGTTTTGTACTACTCTTGAGTGGCTGTGATGAATCAAGTTTCCATTAGAGAACTTCTGCACTTTAGCACCTTATGAGCTGGTACTTAGGATATTTTGTTCTGTTTGCTGCTTAACTAGGATGGCTTGTACCAGTACAAGCAACCAGTTCTGTGGCCAATTCAATTCCCATTAGAGAGAGAGAATTAAATTAAGCTCCAGGTGAAATTAAGTTGCAGTTGTCATGCTGATAATGGGTAAATCTGAGCCATTTCTCGAGTTCTTTTGCTCTTGTTCTTTTGCTCCAGGTGAAATACATGTAGTTCTTGTGCTTTTGACATACTGCTCTCTAATGGATCTGAAATGACCAATAGTTTCTTTTCTATTAGCTCACTTCAATAGAGCTCTGTGATTTTTGCATTGCTATTTGTAGAAGAACATGACTTTTTTTAATTCAATATCTCTACTATAATTGAAAACTTGAGACTCATCACGGAGGCTTCAACGCTCAAATCAGGCTTCAACACGCGCGGCACCGCAAGGCTTCAACGCGCGTCTACTGTGGAACCACCCACGATTGAACCCTCCTGTCACCGAAAAAAATGAAGAAAAAAAATCGTCGAGGGGCGCCACGACGCCGCTTAACTAACCAGGCCGCTATATCGCCGCCGAGGAACCTCTTTGGGCACTCACGGCTCTCGCCGCCGTCTCCCTCCTCGCTCCTCCTCCCCCACATCCCCGCCTCCTCCTCCTCCTCTCCGCCTCTCCTCCACGGACACCTCGCCACAAGCCACGTCCTCAAGCTCGATCCTGCCCCGGCCTCTTCTTCGCCGTGACCTCCCGCCCCCATCGACAAAGAGCTGGCGGCAGCGGCGGGGGCTCCCCGCACACACCGCATTCGCGTCCGCGTCCTCGTCCTCCCGGGCCTCGCCATGGGGTCCTTGTCCTTCCGCCGCGTCCTCTCGTCGCTCTCCTCCCGCGGCGTCCACGCCACACGCTCGGCCTCCCTCCCAGCCAGGCCTCTCCCGGCGCACCCCGCCGCGCCAGCCCCGCCCTCCCGGACCAGCGTGCTCGGGTGATCATGGACCGCGGCATCTTCCACACCTTCGAGCACCTCGTGCGGCACCGGCGAGTCCCGTACCAGAGGAGGCGCCGCCCGAGGTCTCCGCCGCGCGCCCGGCGAGGCGGCGCGGCCGTCCGCGTGCGCCGCTGGAGGCGCTGGCCTCGGCGTGGCACCCGTCCACCTCGTGCTCCACGACACCGCGCTTCGCGGCGGGGCCGCGTTCAGCGTCAGCGCGCACCGGGGCCGTCGCGGAGCGTGACGCTGGTTGACGCCGCCCGGCGTCCTGCCGGCGCTCCTGGTCGCGGGTCTTCGACGTGCCCGTCTTGGGAGGGCTTGTGCTGCGGGTGCCGGCGCTGCTTCCGCTGCCTGCTGCGGCTATCTGCTGCGCCCGGGGGTTAGCGCCGAGGAGGCAGAGGCGCACTGGCAGCGATGTGGGGGAGGGGAAGGTTGAGGGTGGTTGAGTCATGGAAGGCGATGAACCACAGCTTTCGGCTTGGGGGAGTGGAGGGTTCTTCGGAGGAGGTGAGGAGGCTACCGATGCTGGTGCTGTGGTCGGGTTCTTGGTCAGACATGTGGATCGATGAGGGAAGAAAGTGGCGGCTGCATTGCCCGGCGCCAAATTTGTCTACCATTCCGGAGGCCGATGGCCTCAGGTCTGTGTGGTGATTTAAATTTACTTGATAATTTCGTCTTATTCCTTATGGAGAGAGTGAGCTTAGTTGGAATTGAGCTTGAACAAAATGTTATACTGCAAATAAATTTCCTAAATTTTGGAGATGGTCAACATTGGGCATGCCACAACTTTTCCAGCTTGTTATGAATTTGTCAGTGAAATTTCTTTTATTTTATTTGCTTACTCACTACCAAATGTCCCTGTATTTCTGTTTTGCCAGATATGGGAATTTGAATATAGTTGATTTCTTCTTAGTTTTTCATGGTACATAAATTTTATCAAAATCCACATAATACCATCGTTAGCACATTCAGAACTTTCTACTTGTGCCTTGCTTATAGGTAACTTACCACCCACTGGATGTTCTCCGGCTCAGGCTAGCAGTTCAATCTGGACACATCATTTTATCTCAGGTCACTACTGGAAACAGAGACTTTGCCGAGTGTAAATTTCTTTGCCGAGTGTCAAAAATCGGACACTTTCGGCAAAGATCTTCTTTGCCGAAAGTGCTGCACTCGCAAAAAATTACACTCGGCAAAGATTTCTTTGCGGCGAGCGCGGCACTTTCGGCAAACACGAGCACTCGGCAAAGGACTTCTTTGCGGCGCCAAACTCTCGGCAAAATCTATACACTCGGCATAGGCTGCCCGTGAAGCGGCGCCGTGCCACGTCCTTCTTTGCCGGCGCTGCGGTTAGGCACTTTCGGCAAAGATTTTTTTTTAATTTCTTTGCGAGTGCCCCAGATCGGCGCTCGGCAAGATTT
The DNA here is from genome assembly GCA_904845875.1 of Miscanthus lutarioriparius. Lineage (NCBI taxonomy): Eukaryota > Viridiplantae > Streptophyta > Magnoliopsida > Poales > Poaceae > Miscanthus > Miscanthus lutarioriparius. Next base: position 46,420,320 of record CAJGYO010000012.1, read on the forward strand.
TTTTATTTTTAAAATTCTTTGCGAAGCGTCTCGGATCTGGCGCTTCGGCAAAAAAAAAATTTTTATTTTAAAATACTTTGCCGGAGTGCTCCTGGCGGCACTTTCGGCAAAGATTTAAAATTTTTTTTAATTATTTCTTTGCTGTGCTCACACGTTTTGCACTTTCGGCAAAGAAAAATTTAAAAAATTAAAACATTCTTTAAGAGTGCACGAGGTGGCATCTCCAAAACACATGTGAGATGTCCTGCTTGTAAGCATCGTAAACGTTTATTTTTGTTTTTCTTCTCAAATTTTTTATGCGCTCCACATAAAGCACCACGAACTCTCTAGTTACAATTTGAAGATTTTTTGTGGCTTTTTGTTATATTTATTAACATTTTGGTTTACTTGAATTTTTAAAATTAGAAATTTGAGCTTGCTGCGTTCTGTCGGAATAATGGAGTTTAATGATTGAAAATTGATAGTCATATTAGTGTGTGTTATGAAACTCCATTATCCGAGAGCAGACCGAAATTTCTATCTTTCAAAACATGTCAAGTAAACGTGTGAAAAGTTTATAAATTCTACAAAATAACAAGCGAAGTCAAAAAATCATGAAACTTGTTGAGATTCCCGTGATATCATATGGTATGTGAGGCTATGATAAAAAAAATGAAAGATTTACGTGCCGAAAAGTCGGTCTGATGCTTACAAGCCAGGACATCTCACATGAAAGTGCCACATGCACTGTCTAAGAAGAATGTTTTAATTTTTTTTAATTTTTTCTTTGCCGAAAAGCAGTCACAGTGAGCACTCGCAAAGAAATAATTAAAAATTTGAATTTTAACCGAAGTGCCGCCCAGTGAGCACTCTGAAGCAAAGTATTTTTAAATAAAATTTTTTCTTTGCCGAGCGCCAGATCCGAGACGCCTCAAAAATTTAAAAAATAAAAAAAAATCTTTGCCGAAAGTGCCGATCTGGGGCACTCAGCAAAGAAATTAAAACAAAAAAAATCTTTGCCGAGTGCCTCCCGATCCCAAGACTCGGCAAAGCCATGACACCGGTTTTTGACCGGCGCCGCAACACATCCCAGCACGCCCATGCCTTAACGCGCCCTACGCCGCGCCGCCACCACATCCGCGCCCGCCCAGCAGCGCCCATACGCTGCCATTCCGCCGCCGCGCGCCGCCCATCCGCGCCCCTACGCATACCCCGCGCCCTAACGCCCCCGCGCCGCCACCGCCATACCCGCGCGCCGCCATGCTGCGTCACCCGCGCCGCGTTACCCCACGTTGCCGCCAGCGCCCGTGCCCGCCACACCCCATTGCCCTCGGCCCGTCACCCTCGTGCCCCGGCCTTGCTGCCGCCTTCAGCCATACCGCCCGGCCTGCCGTTCCCTTTCCCTTCCCTCCCCTTGCCGGCCCCCCGGCCCTGCTGCCCGCCCGACCTTTTTTCCCTTGCCACCCCCTGCCCGCCGCGCCCGTGGACCACCATCCCTGACGCCATCCGTGCTCGACCCCATCCACGACTCCGCCCGATCCGACGCCACCACCTACCGCCCCTACCCGTCGCCTGTCGGTATGCCTTCTCACTTATTATTGTGGAGGTAGTGGTAGTTGTAGTAGTATTAGTTGTACTAGTGGCGTGATTAGTACAACTAGTGGTAGTATTAGTAGTAGAATTAGTGGTAGTAGTAGTAGTAGAAGTAGTGGTAGTAGTAGTACAAGTAGAGGTACTACTTGGATATATTCTTCTACATGGATTGATATCAAACTACATGGCTTCTGTTGAGCCATATGTGCTTGTCGGCCATCGTGCGTTGTTTTTTTGAGGTTTTGGAAACCTCACCGTGCGGGGAGGTTACTGCCGATTTTTTGTAAATAACGATATTTTGTTCCATTTTGTAGAGAAGAGCCCGTCGAGTTGAGTCGGAGTTCTCGCCACCGTGTCGGTGTCTGGTTTTGCACTGCCGCCGTCTCGCCATTGCACCGACCCGCCACGGCCCGCTTCTTTGACTCCATCGCCACCCTAGGTATAACCCCTCTTTTTATATCATTGTCGTAGATCGCGTAACCCAGTTAGGCGTCTCCCATTCGAAAGAGATACGGTTGGAGGTATGCAGATCTTTGCATATCTATGACCGTATCTATTTCGAGATTATCCACGCTTTTGGACAGCCAGCGGATCGTAGATGGGTTAGTTTCCATGTTACGCTCTAGTCAAGAGATGAGACTTTCGGCATCACCTCCTGTTGTTCTCCGGATACACACTCTTCTTTGGTAGGGCGTGTATCCGGAGAACAAGGGAGGTGTCTTCCAAATTGTCTCGGATAGGAGTAAACATGGAAACTAACCTCATCTACACATCTGCAGTGGGATTAGGACCTATCCTCACCTATTAGGCAAGGTAAGACACCATGTACATGCAATTAATGGTTACATTACTCCCGATACATATGTTAGAGGATGGATGACCGTCGATGGATGTACACGGGCTGGAGAAGTCGAGTGATTACACCACGGAATGGATGAACAAGACCGATGCTTTCTTGAATAAGTTGCATTTGGCAACGCTGCTAAAGGACATTGCCTAGTTTTGTGTCCCTGCAAAGAAATGTGGAAACAGGAGAAGGGTAAACAAGGTGGAAATGGGTAAACATCTTGTGAAGAATGGATTCTGTTGGACTACACCCGGTGGGTCCACCATGGTGAAGCCCATCGTATGAGAGAGGAGGTGGTGAGACCACGGGTGGAGGCTTTTGATGCGATGCCGGGTAGCGGACATGTTAGATGACTTTCACCAAGGGCGATTCGATGAGGGGCGTGAGAAGGAGGAGATGGAAGCGGCCGCCTTACGGGCATTCTACGATATGATGGACTCGACACGAAACCCCTTCACGATCGGTCAGCGGTGTCTCAACCGGATGCCATTGGACGCTTAATGGGGTTGAAGTCCGAGTTAAACTTAAGTCGACACAGCTTCGATAAGATGTTGGCCGTGATTGGCACCTTGCTTCCGGAGGGCCACATTACTGCCGGAAGAGAGCATGTCTGAGTCACGAAACTCCTTGAGCACTTAAGATGCCGTATGAGCGGATACATGCTTGTCCGAAAGGGTGTCTCCTATTTAGGAAAGAACACGAGCATGCAAAGTTACGTCCAAAGTGTAAATCCTCCGGTACACGGAGGTAGACTCGATGATGGCGGAAGAGGCAACTTACGATCCCCATGAAAATCCTCACGGTACCTTCCGTTCCTACCGAGGATTCAACGGCTATACATGACCGAGGAATCCATGAAGCAGATGACATGGCACAAAAATGGCAAACGGTACAATCGACAAGATGGTACATCCATCCGATGGTGAAGCTTGGATCCGCTTTAATGACAAACATCGTGACAAAGCGAGATGAGGCTCGTAATGTACGTGTCGCGTTGGCAGCAGATGGGTTCAATCCTTATGGAATGATGGCTGCCCCATACACATGTTGGCCCGTCTTTGTTATCCCCTTAATCTTCCCCGGTGTCTCCTTTCAACGACATAACGTATTCTTGTCGTTGATAATTCCTGAACACCCGAGGAGTAATATGGGTGTGTTCATGGAGCCCGTATTTGATGAATTGGTCCGTGCTTGGGACGAAGGGGTATGGACATACGATCGAGCTACAAAGACAACCTTCAAAATGCACGTTTGGTACCACTACTCCTGCATGACTTCTGGCGTATGGGATATTCTCGCTGGTGTGTTCACGGAAGTTCCCATGCCCAATATGCAAGGAAGGTGTGAGGTTTATTTGGTTGCGAAAGGGTGGCAAGTATTAAATGCTTGATAGACATCGTCAATTCCTACCTCTTGACCATCCATTCGGACAAGACATCAAGAACTTTCTGAAAGGCGTCAAAGTGACAAACCCCGCACCATGGATGATGAATGGTGCCGAGGTTCATGCTCGGATAGGTGCTCTCGTGCCCAATGAAGAAGGTGGTTTTGTGGGATATGGTGAGCAGATATGTGGACTCATATCTCGGGCATGACGAGGCTCCCCTATTTCGATGACCTTCTTCTACCACATAACATTGATGTAATGCCTTGAAAAGAATGTCGCCGAGGCACTTTGGGCAACACTCATGGACACTTTGAAAAGTCTAAGGACAACCCAAAGGCTAGAGTAGACACAGCAACGTTGTGCGATAGACCAAATCAAGAGATGCAACCTCCTAGTCGTGGCAAGACTTGGAGAAGGCCTAAAGGCTGATTTTGTCTTGAAAAAGGACCAAAGGAGGAAGTACTTGAATGGATCAAGAAGCTAATGTTCCACGATGGGTATCGTGAATCTAAAGAGGGGAGTTAACTTAGGCACTCTGCGAGTCAACGGGATGAAGAGTCATGACTACCACATATGGATTGAGCGGCTTCTTCCGGCGATGGTTCGAGGCTATGTCCCGGAGCATGTCGGCAAGTGTTGGTAGAGTTGAGCTACTTATTCCGCCACTTTGTGCCAAGGAGCTCTCTCGGACCGTCATTGATGACTTGGAAAAGCGGCACCCGTGTTGCTTTGTAAGTTAGAAAGATCTTTCCACCCTTGCTTCTTGTCGATGCAAAGACATTTGATTGTGCACCTCCGTATGAGGCACGGATGGGGGGCCCGTGCGAAACCGTTGGTGCTATCAATCGAGAGATGTCTCAAGACTCTTCGTAAAAATGTAGAAATAAAGCCAGAATTGAGGCTTCCATTGCGAGGCATACATTCTAGAGGAGGTGTTGAACTTCACGAGAAAATACTACACTGAGAAACTTCCTAACGTTCATAATCCACCCCTCGTTACAATCTTTGGAAAAAATGAATCGAACCTCAGCCTTTTCCAAGGGCAACTTGGAAGCGCAAGTGCATCGACCATTAAGCAATTGAAAAATGAAGAGTGGCGCGATATCATCTTTGTATGTGTTGACCAACCTTGTCGAGGTGCAACCGTTCATTCGATGAAGTTCTAAACGAACTTGTTTCATTTCGCCATATGTCCTTGTTTCATCGTCCAACCCCTTGTTTCTCGTTGGTACAGAAATTTCTTCGTCAATCTGGCATGGATCAAGGCAACCTACACCGCAAGAAAATGATACCCTTCTTTCACGGGTGCGGGACTAGGGAGCCCGATTTCATTTGTTGGTTCAAACAGAAAGCCCAAACGATGCGCCTATAAGTGATGAGTTAAGACAGGTTTGCAAATGGTTTGTGCCGTTAGGGTCAAGTCATTTACGGTTATGACGTGAATGGATATCGTTTTCACCACGACAAGCTACTGACGAGTCGGCCCAATCGACAAACCACAAACAAGTGGAGTTATTACGCCCGGCGATGGACTCGACTATTATGGAAGAATTGAAGAAATCTCTGAAATATCATTTTATGGTTCCAAACCTCTTACTCCGATCATATTCAAATGCCACTTGGTTTCATCACAGTGTAACGAGACGGAGCCCTAAGCTCGGGCTAGTCGAGATTCGACGAGATTCCGTCTATCGAGGAAAAGATGTCTACATTGTGGCTCAACAGGCCGTCCGAGTTTATTATCGTCATCTGGCGTGCAAAAGACGCCGAGCATCTTAAGGGTTGGTCTATTGTGCACAATGTATCGCCACACGATAAACTACATCCCCAAGCGATGAAGATTATAACTTCAACCCAAACACATATGATGGAGAGTTCTATCAAGAAGAGGGGCTACAAGGGAGGTTTGACATAGACTTAACCAAGAGATAGGAATGGAAGTAGATAATGAAAGGGATGATGACGAGGGGCCATTTGGAGACGAGGTGCGAAATCTGAAGGATATACAAATGCTTGAGCGATTACATTTCGGCAATGACAATGAAGACAACATTCCTCCTTCGGATAGTGTTGATGAGTTGGACAATGTTGATAGTGATGACGAGACCTATGATCCAGCTAATTTCAATCATGAAGATTATTTCTAATACATGTAATACTATATTTTTTTGTAATTATGTTTTGTTCATTTTTGCATATATTTCTAATACATGTAATACTATATTTTTGTAATTATGTTTTGTTTATTTTTGCACCTATTTCTAATTATGTCTTGTTTTTCTTTTTTTTATTGCGGTGATTGAACAAAGATGGCGGCGCACCGTCATAGGTGCTGTGAACTCGATTTACCAAAGACAACGCCGGTCGCAGGAGGGGGGCAGCAGAGGGATCGAGCAGGAGGAGGAGGACCGCTAGCCGCGGGAGGGGGGCGTCTCTTCCCACGCCACGTGAGGAGGACCGCCACCCTTGGGAGGAGGTGGCGCCCGTGGACGGAGTCGAGACGAGGAGTTGGTTCGTGAGAGGAGGAGGAGGAGGAGGAGGAGGAGGAGGAGGAGGAGGAGGAGGCGGCGGCACGAGGTTTGCTTCCTCCAACTCCTCTTCGAGTGTCTACTTGCGAGGTCCCGCGAGTCTCCCACAGTTTCCGCCACACCAATGCCCACCGATTACTTACCAAGGACAAAAGTAAATAAATCAGCTATATTATCACCACTACTTCATATGATATGATGAAAAAACTAATAATTTTTCTTAATTACTCGTCAAATGCAGAACCGGGTGGTTGTGTCGGGTGGTAGCGCACGGCTAGTCAACAGCATCCTGGGTCTTTTGTGCGAGCAGCACTTCCCGGCATTATCACGTGCGCGCCGAAGACGGAGCCGGCCTACTCGTTGACCACTACGCCGCGCCTCCGATCGCGGAGTACCCCAACAAAGCGGCGCGGGTGAAGGCGAGTTTTGGTAAGTCTCCTTGCACAACATTGCTTTGAATCGTCGCATTCATTAGACTTTTCTTGAAATAATGAATCGATACATCGCTTTTGTATGCGGACTTATTACAGATCACGAGGAGGATTTGAGGCCGTAGCGGAGCAAAGCGACTACCAAAGCTCATAAAAACTCGTCACCGACATGCATCACGAGGCGCGCGCATCCAGACCATCGTAACCTACTACGGGTCGAAGCTTGGAGAGGAAAACCAAGAAAGACGCAAGAGAGATGCACGGTGACCGGGAGCAAGTACCTTGAGGTAAATGAAGAACATCAACATTGATTCAATTTGAGATTAAGTTGGTTTAATTTGATCTTCTTATATGTCCAATACTTGATGACGTGTAGGTGATTCCCCGGTGGTGCCAAGCGTATCCAGTGTTTGGGCGATGATGGTGGACAGGTGGTTCACGGAGGAGTACCTCAAGATGCAGGGGATGCCCGGACCGTCGTTCTTGATGCAAGGTCCAAAGACACCATCAAGGCAGCCGCAACCTCGCGGGATACAAACAAGCATGGATACGCGAATTGATTTATCTATTGTCACGCTTCGATTACATCGATTTCTAATCATCGTCTTGTCTTTCTCGCGATCGGCGTCACATAGTGGCGAGCTTGCTCGGACTTCGAGCATGGTGTATGGCCCACAAAGGGTAAGGCGACGTCCGGCGTCTCCTTCAACTTTGAGGACCCGCCCGAGGCATACGAACCCGGCGTCCACTCTCGCATCGGTGAGTACATTGAGGTGGCGAGGTCGCTCCATGGGGCGGAACCACGATCCGAGCACCGGGACTTGATGGAGAGGCCGTCATGAGGCGCGGGCAAGGCAAGAAGCATGGGCGGTTACGGCTTGGCGGCGGCGTCATCGACACGGCCTCTACTCCTCTCTCTCCCGGATCCGAAAGCACGAGCACGAGCGAGCCCGACCATTCGCACACGGCCGGCCATCACTGCAGCAAAGACCGGGTCGGCCTTTCGAGGTTATTCTGTTTTACTCGTCATACATTGATCTTTACACACCTTAATTAGCTTTGCATTACTTTGAAACATTGGGTGAAATATTGCAGGCCCGGCTAGAACAAGAAATGAAGGAACGCGGGGGAGCTGGGGGCCCGGTTGGAGGCCGAAGCGGGCGGCGGCGGCAGCCCAGCAGAGGGTGATGGACATTACGGATTTCCTACAAGGGCTTGGGCAGCGTATGGGCTTGTCTCTCGCCACACACGGGCTGTTGGTTCCACCTCCGCCTCCAGCCTGCTGCAATTGCAGCTACTCTCCTGTGAGTATCAAAGTTTTTTACTTTCACTTGTGCTTTGCTTGTATGGCCTCTATCGTCCTAGATTAGCTATCAAAATAATTTTGTCTCACATGCAATCTTTTCTCCTTTGTGCGTCTCCATCGGCGGTGGTTGAATAATCCACCTCATGCACCTCTGAATGATGCACTGGGCCTTCACCACAGTCGCGATGGCGAGATGAGTGCATGTTGTATTTTTTACATTTGTTGTTCACTTGGTGATGGACTTGTGATGCACTTGTGGACTTTGATGAACTTGTAAACTTATTTGGATGGACTTGAGCACTTATTATTACATATTGTGATGGATGTGTTATGGGCGGATGGATGTGTGGATGGATGAGATATATATGTGATGGATGAGATATATATGATGGATGAGATATATATGTGATGGATAAGATATATATGTGATATATGTTTGTATGAATGTATTTGTCATGATGGAGCATAAAAAAAAAATTATTTGCCGTTTTGGGTCACTTTGCCGAGTGTTGCACTCGGCAAGGATATACTTGTCGAGCGCAATGGTCAAAACACTTTCGGCAAAGCCGGCAAAATGGGCGACCGAAAAAACAGATTTTCCACTTTGCCGGAGTGCTATGACTATAACACTCGGCAAAGAAATTTAAAAAAAAATTTCAACTTTGCCGAGTGCCTAGAGTGGTGGCACTCGGCGAAAGAAAATTTCAAAAAAAATAAAAGCTCTTTCTTAGAAAGTATCTGCCGGGTTGGCTCGGCAAATAATTTTAAAAAAAATATATTTGCCGAGTGCACGGAGGCTTGGCACTTTCGACAAAGAAAATTTCAAAAAAATAAAAAGCTCTTTGCCGAGTGTCTGCTTAGGGTTGGCGCTTTCGGCAAATAATTTTTAAAAAATAAAAAATCTTTGCCGAGTGCACAGGCTTGGCACTCGACAAAAAAAATTTTCAAAAAAAAAAAAAAGCTCTTTGCCGAAAGTGCCTTCCGGGTTGGCGCTCGCAAAGAATTTTTAAAAAAGGCTTTGCCGAGTGCATGGAGGTTTGGCACTTTCGGCAAAGAAAATTCTCAAAAAAAAAATAGAAGCTCTTTGCCGAGTGCCTCACGTGTTGGCACTCGGTAAAAAAAGTTTTAAAAAATTTAAAAAATCTTTGCCGAGTCTGCGGCAGGTTGACACTTTCGGCAAAGTGACAAATCAACGGAACCGGCGCCTGCGGATTAAGCTTTTCTTTTAGAGTGTTTCAGGGGCACTTTCGGCAAAGCCTTCTTAAGTGCCCGATAAAATACACTTTCGGCAAAGAGTGCTTTGCCGATCAATTTTTTGCCGTGTGTGCTTTGTTGAGGCCACACACACTCGGCAAAGGCTTTGCCGAGTGCAATATAGCCTTTGGCCGGTGCCTCGAGGCACTCGAAAAAACCTGAATCCATGGTGGGTAACCACTCTTGTAAGTGCAAATTTTTTTTTTTTTTTGGAACTGGCACAGCCTGATAACTTTTTAGGTTGACATGCTGAGAGAAGAAGGGCTGGCCTCCTTCTATGGAGGCTTGGGTCCATCTCTTATAGCAATTGCACCCTTATGTTGTTGTGAACTTCTGTGTTTTTGACCTGTGAGATTCCGTCTACTGCATATGAATACTACGATACATGAAAGCTCCACATAAATTTAAATATTTACATCACATTTTTTTAACATTTCATTCTTTTTTGATGTACAAGAATGAAGGAATCTGTCCCAGAGAAGTACAAGAATAGACGAGAAACGTCTTTAGCAACTGCTCTTCTTTCAGCAACATTTGCAACTTTGATGTGTTATCCCCTGGACACTGTTAGGAGCCAGATGCAGATGAAAGGCACACCACACAATACAGTTTCTGATGCTATTCCAGGTAGTTATGCTAGCATTGCATGAGCTAATGGCTGAACCCATTTTTAAGTCTGTTTCAACGCTATGCAGGCATTGTGGAGCGTGATGGTCTAGCCGATATCGCCGTAGCGTTAGCACGGGCAACATACCCCCATTCTATTTTAAAAATTCCTTATTCTTAGCTGATTCCTTTGAACTCTATACCCCAGTCAGCAACACTCAAATTACTATTTTTAGATTCTTGCAAGTGTTGATAGCATCTCAATGGATAGATTAGTAACATTTAGAGAGGGACATTTTGGGTGTTAACAGCGCCCCTACATAACACAATAGTTTTTCTTTCACACAGTTTCTTGATTGACTCTTCTTCTTTGTATTTTACTTTATCTCATCTTTAGGTACAGCATGATGATTGTACTACAGCTTTTTCCAAGAGTCACACTATGATATCCTGAATCTATGCATATTCGTGCTACTTCAAGTTTGCAAAAGAACTGGGATTTGTGATGACACATCCCCTATTATACTGTTCTAATTTGTTGTACTCTCCCATGCAGTTAATGTCCTCAATACACTCTTCACCAGTCTGAATTCTCCTAGCCAGGTTGGTAGGCGAATGGCGGTGATCCTTGTGGCCAGTCATGGCAGGGCATTACTTGCTTAGGATCAGGGGTCACTAAAATGTGAGCCTTGTGATGCAGTATAGTTGCAGGCATCTAATATAATGCAGAGATCTCTCCTTTAATTCTCTTAGTGGTGATCTACCATAAAGTTTTAAGAAACATCGTCGTTTGGTGTTTTGATGTGTATCTCTGAAATGTCGTCGTGGCGTTAGCACGGGCACTATACTAGTATTAGCTAAGCTGACACCTGTATCTGAGCTTGTTTTTGTGCTCCGATTGATGCTAAGAGTTAGGACTTGAATGTTTGTTCAGATTGGATCAGGTTTGGCTCCTCTTTCTTGTGTGACAATTTGACTGTCGCCACCTATACATGTGTGCATGACCAACTTTAGTGTTTGCTTGGTGTTTTATACTACTGTGCAGTTTATTTTTAGAATTTGTTGCAATACAATAGGGTATCGGGAACTTAGGTCTGTCAGTTAACCTTGTCCATGAGATAAGTATGTATGCAACACCAAAGTTTCTGAAATCTGAATCGATGATGTGGTCTAGCAATGCGCTTATAAGGTATCATGGATTTCTAGTGCACTGTGGCTCTTTTGCTTTCGACCATGACCACACCCCTTATCCTTTTGGAGTTATAGATATCCATGCATAGCAATGGTTGATCGAATGCTGAACAAGGACAGAGTTTCATGGATTGCCTTCTGACTTTGGCCAAGATATTTTAGGTTTGTCTTTATCATGACAAGGGCTATTATGCCTATAGTTTTGTTTTGGTATTTATCAGTTATCATTGCCTTTATTCAAGTCAGGGATATAGGTGACAAAAATGTTAATGGACTGCACACATGTGACAGTTTGTATCTAGGTTTTTATATTAATGGACCGTTGTATACACTTTTTAATTTATTTTTATGCCGTGCCTTGTTCAATAGGTGAATCCTTCCTGCTCATTCACCTCAGAAGTGGTTAAATACCTCACATCGCATACCAGAGTGGTGGAGCTGAAGTAGTCAAGGTATACTTTTTCAGTTTCCTTATAGTCTACTGAATTTAGATTAGTAACTCTTAACGAAGAATTTCAGTTTCTCATACCCATGTTGATGATACAGGTTCATATATCAAGCACCTGTGATTTGGGGTTTTGCAGATATGAACCCATATCATTTACCTTCCAGTTATAGCCTGCTTATTGCATATCCTATTATCCTACGCTATATCATATAAGATCTTTAGTTTCTGAGCCCCGGCTATACTGTGTCTTTGAGAAAAAATTAGATATGCTAATTTGGGCTGCAACTAAGTGCTCTTATTATGATGCATGCATCTATCTCCAAATTCACATTGCTATATGGTACCTCAGTGCTTGGTGCATGTAAAAACCGTTTTTGCTGATGCACCATGTATTGTTGTTGCACTGTCAGCTGACAGCGGTGCAAATGATGAAAATCTTTGCTTTTCAGCCTCTGATGAAAATGACATCATGTAACTTGAGAGTATAGACTGATGATCTTGCTCAGCTATTACCATAGTTACCATTAAAATTTGCTCAGCTATTACTATATATACCTTCACTCATTGGGACATGTTTGGTTTTAAGCAGGAGCAATTGTCAAGTGAGGACAGTAGGAAGGCTGGCAGTGAGGCAACATATAGTCAATTGGATTTACACTTGCATATGTAATGCACTAGTTATCAGTAGTGAAATTCATGAACTGCTGAGATGAGATGGTAATGCTTTTGAATGTATTGATGCTGGACCAATTGGACATCATCTATATGTAGCCCGGATGCCATTAATGAATGTGCTGAACATTTGGATCTTTATATGTATGCTATCTATTATGTTGTGATGAAATTATAGCATGGACAATCCATATTTAATATGTTGTTGCTACTGTTCTGTTTCTATATAATTATTGTATCTAATTTGCTGCATGGTTAAGGGTTTTTCTGTCGTTGGTCTGTTATTTTTCTGTGTGTTAACTGAGACTGACAGAAAAATAAAAAATTTCCTATGAGTGTACCTCTACGACTCTATCGGGACAACATCGACAGAAAAATCATTTTTCTGTCGGGCTTTTCGTTTTTTCTGTGAGGATTAATGCACACAACATTTAAATTTAATCTGGGCTAACGCAATTTTTCTGTGCGTGTAACACCCATAGAAAAATCATTTTTCTGTCGGCCTTTTCTTTTTTTTGTGAGGATTAACGCACACAACATTTAAATTTAATCTGGGCTAATGCAATTTTTCTGTGCGTGTAACACCCACAGAAAAATTATTTCTGACAGTGAAACAAGTGAATTTTTCTATCATTATATTTCCGTGTGTGTTTTTCTGAGGGTATACCGTCAGAAAAATATTTTTCTGACAGTATTCGCGTTTTTCTGTGTATTTTCGCACACACAGAAGAATGCGAGTTTCCAGTAGTGTAATTTTGCATCAAGATCATTGGCTCTTTCGGCCATTCAGACGCTGCCTGCTTCACACGGCATCAAACGGTGTATCCAGTCTGAACTAATGCAAGAACAGCCAATGCACGAACAATAATCAGACTGGCCACATTATGGTAGAACTGTCATATACGTACAGACAATAAAGGGTACACTAGGAGAAAAATGTACATATAATAGCAGGTAATATAAAAGATATTACACTGAACTGAAGCGCCAGCAACACACGAGTGCATGCCGACTGATCATCTTTACACATATATATCACTACTAATACAAACACCCAAAAAACAAATAAGAAAGGAGCATAAAAAAAAAACACATCACGGCCCAATATGAAAGGCCCATCGATCACCCAGAAAATGGAGATGGAGGCCCAAAAAAGTGACAAAATACAGTGACAGTACATAGGAGTATTATTATTAATACTATGATATGATACGACTGAAGTAATTAAACTGCTAAGCGCACCCAGCAACTCACCACGCCACAGTCCACCACCGGCGGGCGCAGAGGCGGTCGACGATCGATCCGGGAAGACGACGATCAGTAGTAGTAGGACGACGCGGAGCCGCCGAGCTGGAAGCCGTCGGCGCAGGCGTCGTCGACGGCGGGCATCGGCGAGAAGAGCGGGCTGTGCACGTACCCTTCCTCGAAGTAGACCCCGTGCGAGGCGGCGGACGACGCACCGTACGCGCTGAACTCCGACGCGTCGCACCACCCGCCGCCCCCGCCGCTGCCAGAGCTGGCATTGGCGCTGCCGCCGCCTCCGCCTCCGCCTCCGCTGTACATGGAGGACATCATGTCCACGGATCCTCCGCCATCTTCGGCGCCGTAGTCGGCGGTCAGGTCGTCGGGTATGGCGAGGTCGTCCATGAGAGCGGACATGTCCTCGGCGCTATAGCCGTAGGCGGAGGCGTAGTCGCCGCCGGCGGCGCCGTAGCCCGCCGCGCCGTTCGCGGCCGGCGGGGCCGCCGCCTGCAGGGACGCGGCGGCGGTGTCGGCGTAGAATGGCTGGAGGAGCTGATGCGTGGCCTTGTCGCCCGAGGTGAGGTCCGGGGACAGGTAGGGGGTGATGGAGGAGCCCGGCGGGAGGTCCGGGTAGGCGAAGTTGGTGCGCGCGCGGGAGCCGCGGAGGGAGCGCGCGGCGCGGTCGTATGCTACGGCGGCCTCCTCGGCCGTGTCGAACGTCCCCAGCCAGTGCCGCTCCTTGGTGGCCGGGTCCCGGATCTCCGCCGCGTACCGGCCCCACGGTCGGCGCCGCACGCCCAGGTACCGCGTCGTGTTGGCGTCCGGCTGCGGCGCCTGCGCCGCCTGCTGCTGCCGGCGCTTGGAGGACGACGACGACGACGACTTCTTGTCGGAGGATGACGAGGAGGAGAAGAAATACGACGAGAAATTCATGCTGTCGTGTCGACGACCACAGGGCACAGGCCGAGAGCTTCAGCTAGCTAGAGAGTGGTGTGTGTCTGCGCGCGCTTCGTCGTCGTTGACAAGCAAGCTGAGGAGGCAGGAGAGAGATGATGCAGATGGAGAAGGAGGTCAGAGCAGAGGTGGTTGAGCTGGTAGTTGTTGGAATGGTGGTGCATGGGGCGGTTGCATGGCAGGAGTATATATAAGCGCGGGAAAGCGAAAAGGGCAGCTTGTTTAGTGGGGCGGAGGTTGGCCATGAAAAGAGGATTAACAAGCTGATCCGTCGTTATATGCCACTGCTACATACTATACTCACTGTTATATATTACTCCTCTCCTTGGAAAAATATAATCATATTCGCAGTACGTATCATATGGCTACATGATTATTCAGAGGAAGGGAGGGAGAGAGCGTGATGAACCAAACGGTAGCAGCTAGCTAGCGGCAGTGATCTCTTTGTTGGTTTGATTCAGTGTGGGGACAGCCGAAGGTGGTCAACCCGCCAATGATTTGGACCGGTGGATGCAACAGGCCGGAGGGTACATGATTGTACATGGCATTGATTTGGCATCAATCATATACGTACAGTAACTGAAATTTTTATTATACGATATATATGTGTGCATATGCATGTACCCAAACCAGAGATAATTTGAGATGAGATGCCTGAAAGCTGAAGCAAGAAAGTTTTTGGGGCAGCTGAAAATATCTGTCTAATTGGTTCTTTGCATTAGAGGTTGCTGTGCATTAGAGGTACGTAAATTAGCAATGTCGCTAATTATTTTAGTAAAAACGTAACTTAGCACTGTAGACAATATGTGATGATACTTAGGATGACGATTGACGAGAGGCACAAAATCTGGATGATACCGGCGAGGAAAGAAGGAACAATGCAAAAGGGCAGTAATAATAAATGTCGGACAAGTCTAGATGGTTCATTAATTTTTGCGATAGTCGAATTACTGTATTCACCTTCACCCTGGACTGAACGTTATGTCGTCGACGGACCCATGCCGTCGTTGGAACCACTCGGCTCTTTTGGCTGGTCAAAAATGGTAGTACTACTCTTTGAGTCCTGACGGGCGGTGTGCATGCATGCATGGCCGGCATGTCGTGGGCGGCGCATGTGGCCCGGCCGGCCGTTGGGTCGACGATGCGGCCATGCAGGTGCAGAGGGCCAGCAGTACGGCCCACCAGGCACCACCAGGGCCACGATCGACGTCCGGCCGGCCGGCCGTCGCCCGCAAGGGCAAGGCCGCAGACGCGCTACACCGACCACGGCAACGACCACGACGACGAACGTACGCGCGCGCATGCAGAGCGAGAGACACGGCAAAGAAGCCGGGCGCCCCCAAGGAACGAACGAACGAACGAACGTGCGTGCGCGCATGCATGCTTGGTTGGCCACCGGCAAGGGCGTACCGCGTACACGTACCGACGTCGTCCATGGCCAATGGCAGCAGGGTGCAGTGCAGTGCAGGCAGCACCACCGGCCCAGGGGCGCTTCTGGCGGCCGGGTCCACCAGCAGCAGCAGCTGCAACCTGCAAGCAACCGCCGCCATTACTCGTGGTGCACTGCACAGCACGCAGGGGATGCTCATGTCTGGGAACAGCATCCAGACACGGATCGTTTTCCGGTACGTCAGGGCTTTAAATTCCCCGGAGGAGTAGTTGTAGTTGCGTGGGACTGGGATCGATCGATCTGCCGGCACATGATCGACGAGGATACGGCGATATCCACCGGTACGGTGGACGGATCAGCGAGCAGCCAAATGCATTATGCCCAGCCCTGCAGCCGGGCCGCCCCACATCGCTATGCCAATGCCAATGCAATGCCATGGAGGCACGCAGCCTTGTGCCCTTGTCCCGCCGGCCGCGAGACGTTCGCTATCACATCTCTCGCGATCGATCGACAGGATTGTCACTTGTCAGCAGTGACGACGGAGATCATGCATCATCTCATCTGTCATGCACCACTTGTCACGTGGTATCCGTCGATGATCACAAGCTTAATTAAACCCCACACCCTCGATCTAGCTAGCTCTAAGATCAAATTAGAATATATAAACATATAGGGCCATCAATTCGCAGCTGATGCACATATATATATGCATGTGTCCTTTGACTGGGCGGCTGGAGAACATTGACATGCGTGGTGCATGGGGGCATGCAGGGCCGGCCAGGGCGCACCATAACGTGGGACGTCGTTCGTACAACGAGATCCCAACCGACCAAACTGCTGTGGTCCATGCCGCATATGCCTGCTCTCCTCTCCTCCTGGTGAGATGAGGAGCCTTAAGCCTAGCTACTACCAACTTGCCCTGCTGCGTGCCTATATCATATTTTTATATATATACTGCTGCACAAAGTACTGAAGTAGCACGCATTAACATTACCTGATGATGAGTCAAGGGTCAATGTGCCAAGGGGAAGCGCAGGGCGACCCGCGCTAGCACAGACGTTTACATGCTGGCCCTGTTGGTTTAAAGGAATTTGGATAAATTTGGATGAACTTGTGAGAGCATGAACAGTGTTACGCACCCGCTGTCTTCTTACTACCACCGTATATATGTTTTGGGATGCCTCTGCATGCACCGTGTTGGATTGGAAAATAAAGTTCAGGATTTTATTTAGTACAGCGGCCAGATTTAATTATTACTGTTATTTGCATTATTTCTGATAGGTCCTCTCTTTGCTTCATATATTTAATTTTCATTTTCATTGCTCCTGGAGTGGAGTATACATAAACCCAGTACTTGGTCAGTTTGATTATTGCATGGGCTCATTGGCAATTTTTTTATTTTTAACAATTTTTGTAAACTAATTTTAAATCTAACACTATTTTATTTTTTTTCTAAAACTAACACTTTTGCCCGCGCCTATTTCCATGGCGCGGCGGTGGCGCAGCGAGGGGGGTGACGTGGCGACGACCGGAGCGCTGACCGGTGACGTGGCAGGGTCTGTCACGCCACCGATCTTGGCGCGTCAGTGCCACGCCACGGCCCACGGCACAGCAGTCCTAGGTAAATATCGCCCGCGAGCCGCCGCCCTCCCTCTGTCTGCCTGCCCACCGCCGCGCCTACCCGCCTGCCCGCCTGCCTGCCCGCCGTGCCTGCCGCCGGCCGCCGCGCCGCACGCCGCCGGCACGCCACTCCCGCCGCGCCCGCACGACCACGACGACGACGCACGCCGGCAGCGAGTAAGATTGATTAAAGTCCTAATCAAGTGTTAATTTTGGTTTAGGCGTTCCTGGAATTAGGTTAATTAAGATCTTGTCTAAGTATAAGTTCTAACAATTGGTATCCGAGAAGCCGCTTAGCCTAATTCTTGAACCCTAAGACCTAATTAGTGTTTGGTTAAGATCTAAATAGCCTCGGATTTGTCCGATTCAAAGTTCTTTAAGCCAAATCAGAATATAGGGTTTCGCTTAAGCACCGAGGAGGGGAGTCGAATCAACTTCAACACTAAGCCCCAGTTTTTGCCCAAATCCGAACCCTAGGAATGCAAATTACCCAAATCCGATACCAATCCCCAACCCTAAGATCAGTGAGACGCTTTTCACTTACCTTAAGAACTACGATGGCGCCATCGGGCTCCTTCATGAGTTCGCCGGCGGCCACAAAAGGGAGCCACACTACCGCCCTGCTTTGTGCGCGCGATGTCTCCGCCCCAAAGCGAGTAGATCACTGCTGGGGCATTAAGAAGCCATGCCGCCGCCCTATTCTTTGGCTCCCGCTGCGCCCTCCCGTGCCGCCCGCGCCACGAATGCCGGTGCACCATGGCCACCGGCCGCCCGCTGCGCCCGTCGCGCCCGCATGCCGGCGCGCCACCCCCTCTGGCTGCTCGCCGCGCCACGGACGCCCACAGGCATAGAAGACGAGGGTAGCGGGTCCATACACATGTAGCCGAGAAGAACGATCTCCGAGCAGTGGTCGGGACAGTCCCCGAGCACATCAGTAGCCGAAGCAGTCCCCAAGCGTGGCAGTGGTCTGAGCAGTGCCCAAGCATGGCAGTGGTCTGGGCAGTCTCCGAGCACGACAGTGGTCTGGTCCATCATTGAGCTCAAGATATGCAGCCAAAAGAAAAGAACGCCGCTTGTATTATTATTTGGTGTATTTATTTATCTCCTTACTCTATCAAGTCCAATCTGCCACGTCTGGTCGAAAAAGCAGACGGATATAACATATCACTTTGCCTTCTTACTCTTTCTGGCAAACAGTCGCTTGGCGCCTGTATGGAGGTGCGTCAGTGTGGGCCCTCTCACATTATCAACGAAGAGGCGCGTACACTGGAAACGAAGAGGCGCGTTTGTTGGCGTAGATCTCGAGGTTGTGAAAACAACCGTCTGCGGCGCGTGCGCACGTCTCCCAAGAATCTTGGGCGGACGAAACGATGAAGCCCTTGGTTATTTACAATATAGAGCTGGTAAGTTACTTTTTACCGATCCCCATTGTCATTCACCGCCGCAACCTTCTTCTTCCTCTCACCGAACCCTACTCCTCCGAAAATCACCACCAATCCCTCCTCCACCGCATCCACCCTCTTAACAAGGGCAGATCAATGGCGAAGAGAAACGCCCAGAAGAAAGGCGGAGTCATGGCGAAGGAGTGGTGGAAGTCAAGGAGCAATGAGCAGACCATCGAAGACCTCGTCGCCATGGGAGTGCTCCACAACAAGGCACTTTCATGGGATGGCGTCTTGCCGGAGGGAGGAAAGCTTCCCGATCCACAACCAGTGTGAGATTGTGGTTTTCGAGGATTTCTTCAAGCGGGGTTTTGGGGTTCCAGTGCACCCTTTCCTTTAGGGGCTCTGCTTATATTACAAGATTGGGATTTGCAATCTGCATCCCAACTTAATTCTTCTTGTCTCCACCTTCATCCATCTTTGCGAAGCTTATGGTGGCTTCTAGCCCCATTTCGACCTCTTTCGCATCTCTGCTCATGCTGCGGAAGAAAGGGAGCGAAGGCTCAAGATAGCCGGAGGCGTATACCTCAATCTGCGTGATGGTATGAAGGCCCGATGACCACCCGCCCATGGAACACCTCACTTTGGACGAATGGTACAAGAAATAGTTCTACATCCACGAAGAGCCGAAACACGATCACCCCATGTGACGTGGGGTTGATTCCGGAGAAGAAGAACAAATGGTCGGAGAAGCTTTGAGCACTTGGAGCGAGATCACGAATCTGCTCGGGTTGATCCTGTGGGGAAAGCTAGATGGTCCAAGCGTGGTCGGGAACTTCATCACCCGAAGGATCTAGCCCGCCAAAGAGGGTACATCCCGGCTTCGAGTACCGTGGCGCGCGAGATCCGACGAGGACCGTAAAAGAGGCGCTCGACAAGATAGAAATCAAGGCGAATTGGGGAGCTATTCAATCTAGCCGACCCCAATTATGTCGTTTAAACGACATCAAGCACGCCTTCAAGCCGGCCCGACCTCCCCAAAGGTAAATGATGCCTCCTTGTACCAGAGATTTATGTTGCAAAAAAAATTGACTGTTGTCTCCTTTATGTTTCCCGAGTAATGGTCATGACCGCAAAGAAGATGTTAAGTGTCTCCGCCTCTAGCGTGGATTGCCCGCAAATTGCCGGCTCAACCGCCCGGACCCGAAGGCCGATGCGAAAGACGTCGACTAGGCGGTACTCGGAGTTGGGGAGGATGTAACGACCAAGGTCGCTAGCAAGCGCCGATGCCAACAAACGTCGCCAGTTATCTTCCCCTTTCGACGATGAAAAATGAGGATGCGGACATCTTCCGACTCATCTCTCGAAAGAGGAGGAGACAAATGGTGTCAATAGAGCAGGGTAGCTCCTCTATGCCAGCAGTGATCGCACCACCGACCACTGCAACACAGAAGACAAGCGGGGGAAGTGTCGAGCACCAAACCCCGACGCCAGTACCGGTGGTGGAAAAAGACCTGGTGGAACCCGTCGAGCACGTGGAGCAGGCGCGGTCGAAGAGACGTTCCTTCGCCATGTTATTCCGTGCTTCCGAGCTGTAAGTATCTATAACTTTGATATAATCTTATAATTTGTATTGAATACTCTTGTCTTCTGAACTTTCTCTGGTATATTAGGTCGGCGTCCACCGAAAATCCCGACCAGATAGCCAGTTGTGGCACGGCTTCGCCAGTACTGGCGGAAAGAACTGCTCGGCAGCTAACTGCGGAGGAACTCAGAGAAGAAATTCCGCCGAAACCGCAAAGACACGAAAGCAGCGCCGTCGTCCCCCTCGGCAATGGTCGAGAAGATAGCCGAGCAAAGTACAAATGCTCCGAGCATTAGCCCTGCTGAGGCGGATACCTTGGCGCCAAGGGAACCAGACCGAGCCGAGGAGCAGCAACCGGAGTTGGCACATAATACGTTTGCCGATGCTACGGCTCGTGGGAAAGCCATAGTGGTCACGGAGACTACTATCTCTGGCCCAGGGCCGCCCCCTGAACAAGAGGGCGAAGAGGACGAAATCGAAGAGATCCTAGGCCGTCCCAAAGACAAACGACAACATGTATATGTGTCGCGCAGGCGGAACAACGAGTGGGTTATGTATGAAGAAATCCCCGAGATCGAAGAGACCCAAAAAGTTGAACGAGCGGCAAAACATTTGGTGACAGAAGTCCAGGTATGTTTGGCTTGACCACTTGACCCTGTAATGTAGTCAAACTGTCTGACTTAGCTTGCTTATATGCAGGACTTGATGAAGACCGCAAAGTACCGAAAGAGGTGCTTCACCGATTGAGGGAATCACGGCGAACAATAGAGAACTGGCGGCCGAGGTGGAACGCTTGCGCCGCCAACTTGAAGCCGCCGACCGGAGAGAGACAGAGCAAGAAGCACGAACGTAACACAACCTCGGCCACTCAATGACAAAGAGCGTCAAAAAAAGTAAGTTGTCATTTTGTCACATCAAGTGTATGACACGTGTTGTTGCATTGTTGGTAATGACAGCTGTAATGCAGGCTTAGAAGCTGAGGTAACCCGCCTCCAAGAGGAGAATAGCCGCATGACCGCAGAGTGTGGTCACCTGAAGAAGGACAACGAGAAACTGGCGCGCAGCCAGTCTCAACTCTAGGACCACACCACCAAAATGAAGGAGGAACTGAAGAGTAAGTATTCTAGGCCACCGTTCTCATTCTGTTGCCCGCCTTGACTTGTCGTGCCTTTACATTTGATGTCTTGTATGGTGTGCAGTTTTAAAAGCCAATGCCAAGAGGCATCTAGAAGCTGTGATGAAAGAGCATGACGGCTGGAAAGCACGATGCCTCGAGGCCACCGAGGATCGGGACACATGGAAGAACCGGTGCCAGGAAGTGGCAACTGGCATTTTGCCCATCCTCGACCTTGTCGACCCGGCGCTCATAGAGGAAGAGCCAAGGACCCCCCAGCTCGGACTGGTCGAGAGATGCAAACAAGCATGGGGATGGTTCCAGGAGTTTATTAAGGAGGCGGGTGAGTACACGGGCGCCCATGTGCTAAGCATGGTACGTGCCCACTACCCTCTGATCGATCTCAAGCGCCTGGAGGCTGGATACCCGAAGGAAGTAGACCCAGACAAGGCGGAGGAGCTTCGGGTGGCCCAGCTGGATCTGTCGTCAAAGATAATTAGCGACATTAATCTGTGTGGAGGTGGGACAACACCTGTATAGGGTATGCCATCGACAAGTCAGCTGGAAAACGCCATATGTTGCTAGCCAACCGACGAAGCCTGCGGTCTCGACCAGCCAGGCATCGGCGGGGCCATCCCCTTCAGCTCGGCTAGCACAAGAGTCCCCGAGACTTGAGTAGAATATCAGAAGCAACGAGCAGTAGATGTCGCGCGCCCCGACCAGCCAATGTAATAGGCTTAGAGCTATAGAAGGAGGACATAGTTGTGTTATTGTAAACTTGGGCCTCTTCAGGCAAGCTTGTAATAACGTAACTGTATATCATTATAAGCTGGTTTGCTTTGTATAAAGCGTATTTAAGCTTGAAACTTATGTTGGTGGAACTAAGTGAGAACATAATAACATTCTGTTTAGTTGTACCATTTTACCCGACACATCATCCTGAAAAGTTTGTGCGGCCCTAGTTTGCCATGTGGTCGGAGTGTGAGGTGCGTGACCTGTGCACACACAGACGCGGACAAGTCAAACCAAGGGGGACCTGCTGATCACCCGCAACATAGAGAGCGGATCCCATGCACGTGTTGGGAGGAACCGGAGACAGGTCCTGCTCCGAAAACCGTAGAAGGAATGGTGGTCGGCTTTTACTGGCTAAGTTAGAATAACCATAAAAGTCGAAGGGACACATTAGAGTGGTCGGAGAAATAATAATAGCTTTATTGAAGTAAATCGAAAATACAAAAGGGGGTACATATCTCAGTAGTTAAGCATAGAAATGTCTAAGCTTGTCGATGTGCCACGAGTTTGGTACGTCTGTACCGTCCAGGTGAGCTAACCTATAAGACGTTGGTCGTGTGACCTCCTTGATCATGAAGGGCCCCTCCCATGGGGTTGCGAGTTTATGGACACCAGCCTGGTTCGTCTTCCACTTCAGGACCAGGTCCCCGACCACAAAAAACCGCTCTTTAACGTTCTTGTTGTAGTACCTGCGCAAAACAGCAAGGTATTTGGCCGTACGTACACAAGAATCGAGCCGCTTCTCTTCTGCGCTATTCACTTCTAGCTCCCGTACTTCATTGGCCTTGCCTTCGTCGAAGTTCTCTACCCGTGCTGATCTGAAAGCTATATCTGCAGGGAGGACCGCCTCAGCGCCGTAAACCATAAAGTATGGCGAGACGCCGGTGTTACGGCTGGGCTGAGTTCTGAGTCCCCAGACCACGGCTGGTAACTCTTTGAGCCATCTTCCGGGAGCCTTGACATTTTCTCTATACACCCTCTTCTTCAACGCATCCAAGATCATGCCATTTGCCCGCTCGACCTATCCATTAGCTCTAGGGTGCGCCACCGAGACGTATTTTACTACTATGCTCCTTTCATCGCAGAAGTCCCAAAAAGCGTTCCCGGTGAACTGAGTACCCAGATCGGTGATGATGCTGTTCGGTATGCCGAAACGATGGATGACCTGGTCGAGGAACGTGACAGCCTTTTCTGAGGATGCCTGTACCAAAGGCATGTATTCTATCCACTTAGAAAATTTGTCGATCAGCACAAAGACGCATGTAAATTTCCCTGGAGCCGGTTTGAAGGGCCCGATCATATCCAGTCCCCAGCATGCGAAGGGCTAGGAGGCTGGTATTGTCTGGATCTCATGTGCTGGTACGTGGATTCTCTTGGCGAAGAACTGACAACCCTCACAGTGGCGGACTAGCCTCTCTGCGTCGGATACTGCTGACGGCCAATAGAACCCTGCTCGGAAAGCCTTGCCGACCAGCGTTCTTGAGGCCACGTGGTTGCCGTAGGAGCTAGAGTGGATTTGGTCCAGGAGATGTTCGCCATCCTCCTGGGTTATGCACTTCATCAAGATTTCCTCTTTTGCGTTCTTGCGCCATAGCTTGCCATCAACGAGCAGGTACTGCTTACTGCGACGCATCAGGTGCTCGTTCTCTGCCCGATCAGTGTAACCGCTGCCATCTATTAGGTACTTGATGAAAGTTATTCTCCAGTCAGGCTCATGAGTGGTCGGAGGGGGCTCGGTGGTGCTTGACGCCGGAACCGTAGCCACCATTTGCTGGTCTGGAGGCTTGTCTGCCGTGGAATCTTTCTCTTCGATGGACGGCGTGAGCAGGTCTTGGACGAATATGCCATGTGGGATTTTTGCTCGGGATGATCCTAACTTTGACAGTGCATCCGCTGCTTGATTCTTGTCCCAGACCACGTGTATGTACTCGATGCCATAGAACCTGCCTTCCAGCTTTCTGATCAAACTGCAGTATGCTTCCATCTTTTCGCTGGTTGTGTCCCAGTCCTTGTTGAGTTGGTTGATGACCAGAGCAGAGTCTCCATAGACGTAGAGACATTTAACGCCAAGCTCAACCGCAATGCGCAAACCATGTAGGCATGCTTCGTACTCGGCATTTATTAGATGCTAGGAAATAAATCCTGAGGACATACCGGAGCTGCTCCTTGGATGGTGATATAAAAAGGACTCCTGCTCCCACACCATCAATGTTGAGAGAGCCATCGAAGTACATCGTCCAATATTCGTCGGATCCGGGAGAGGCAGGTGTGCTTAAGTCTGTCCACTCGACGATGAAATCGACAAGTGCCTGAGACTTGATTGTAGTGCGGCTTGCAAATTCCAAGGAAAAGGGGCATAGCTCCATTGCCCATTTGACGATGCGCCTGTTCGCATCCCTGTTGCTAATGATGTCTCACAGAGGGTACTCAGTCACGACCACCACACGATATCCGTCGAAGTAGTGTTTCAACTTTCGGGATGTTATCAGTATGGCATAGATCAACTTCTGAATCTGTGGGTACCTGGTCTTGGACTCGTTGAGTACCTCACTAATGAAATAGATTGGCCACTGTACCTTGTAGATGTGGCCGGGCTCGTCTCGCTCGACCACCATGGTCGTGGAGACCACTCGATTGGTAGCCGCAATGTATAGCAGGAGTGTTTTGTCTTCTCTTGGAGCAGTGAGTACCGGAGGTGACGTAAGGTATTGTTTTAGCTGTGTGAAGGCAACGTCTGCTTCCTCCGACCACTCAAACTTTTCGGACACTTTGAGTAGTTTAAAGAATGGTAATCCTTTTTCACCTAATCTTGATATGAAACGGCTGAGGGCGGCCATGCATCTGGTAAGCTTCTGAACATCCTTCACCTTTTTGGGCGGCTTCATGTCCAAAACAGCTTTGACTTTTTCCGGGTTAGGGCGTATGCCGTCGTGACTGACGACGTTGCCGAGGAGTATGCCAGAAGGAACACCAAAGATACACTTCTTTGGGTTTAACTTCCACTAGAATGTGTTAAGGGCTGCAAAAGTGCGTCCTAGGTTGTCAACAAGGGTATGAGCTTCCTTGGTTTTGACAACTATATCATCAACGTAAGCCTCGATGAGGTCATCTTTTATCTCATCTTTGAGGCAAGCTTGTATAGCACGTTGGTAGGTAGCCCCGGCGTTCTTGAGCCCGAATGACATGGTCGTGTAGCAGTAGGCGCCGAAGGGCGTGATAAAAGATGTCTTGATCTGGTCATCCTTTTTGAGAGCGATCTGGTGATAACCAGAGTAGCAATCGAGAAAAGAAAGGAGCTCGCAACCGGCGGTTGAATCTATGACCTCGTCTATGCGAGGCAAGCCGAAGGGGTCTTTAGGGCAGTGTTTGTTGAGATCAGTGTAATCAACGCACATTCTCCATTCATTATTCTTTTTGCGTACAAGAACCGGGTTGGCTAACCACTCCGGATGATACACTTCTTTGATAAATCCGGCTGCCAAAAGCCATGTAACTTCTACCCTAATCGCCTCCTTTTTGTCGCGAGCGAACCGTCGTAGCTTCTGCTTGATAGGTTTGGCCTTGCCGTTGACATTCAAGGAGTGCTCAATCAAGTTCCGAGGTACACCGGGCATGTCAGCAGGTTTCCATGCGAACACATCCACGTTGCTCCTCAAGAACCTGACGAGCGCGTCTTCCTATTTGGGATCCAGGTTGGCCCCGATAAGGGCCGTCTTGCTGGGATCACCGTCGACCAGCTGGATCACCTTGTGCTCCTTGGACTTGATGTTCTTGCGTGGAGCCTCGAGCTCCGAGATCTCCTGGTGGTCGATCGAGGTCTTCTTGGCGTTGAGCATGGTCTCGGCCATGCGAATAGAGAGGTCGTGAGCCTCTGCTATTTTGAAACTGTCATCTTCGCAGGTATAAGCTACGTACATGTTGCCTCGGAGGGTTAGAACTCCTTTCTCGGTAGGCATCTTGAGCACCAGATACCTGTAATGAGGTATGGCCATGAACTTGGTGAGCGACGGTCGACCAAGAATAGCATGGTAGGTGCTGTCGAAGTCGGCGACCACGAAGTTGACGTAGTCGGTGCGGAAGTGATCCGGGGTCCCAAACTGCACTGGTAGCATGATCTGCCCAAGAGGTGTAGAGCTCTGTCCGGGGAGAACACCCCAGAACTGTGCCTCGTATGGCTTGAGGTCCGCCTGAGCTATCTTCGTAGGCGGCGATCGTTCTTGAACAAGATATCAATGGAGCTGCCGCCATCGATCGATTACTCTGTCGAATCAACTTTGTTGATACAAGGATCGAGGACCGGGGAAAACGCCTACAGCTCGTGGTATTACGCCCATTGGTCCTTTCTGCTGAAGGAGATTTCGCGGTGAGACCACGGAGGGAGCCGCGGATCGGTGAGGAGATTGTCGGTGTTGGCCACGTTCAAGCAAGCGCGGGCGAGCAGCTTGCGTTCTCGTTTGGTCTCGATGGACACTTTGCCTCCGATGATGGTGTGCACGCGATCGGTTGGCTTGACGTACTTGTGACGGGGGTCTGCATCGTCGTCGTCGTTATCCTCGTTGCGCTGTTCCCCTGCGTCGTTAGGCTTGTCGGACGTATCCGGAGCTTGTTGACGCGTGTAGATAGACTTGAGGACGCGGCAATTCTCCATGGTATGGTTCGACTTAGGATGGAGCTGGCAGGGCCCCTTCAATGCCTTGGCGTAGTCGTCTTCATAGTTACGACGTCCGCCACCCTTTTTAACGGTGTTGACCTCGCCGTCGTCTTCCCGAGCACGCTTGCTCCTGTAATCGTCACGGCGGTTACGCCGCTGATTACGTTGGTCACGGTGGTCGCGGGAGTCGTTGCGCTGGTTGCGGCGGTCAAAATTGTCGTTCCGACCACGGTTGCCGCGGTAGTCGTCGCGGTGTGGGGGGTGGTCGGAGCGCGGAACCCTTGCTGCTTCTTCAATAATTATCTTTTTAGCGTCGTCGGCGTCCGCGTATTTCTTAGCGGTGGCCAGGAGCGCTGTGACCGAATCAGGTCTTTTGCGGAGGAGCTTGTCCCTTAGGGCATCGTGGAAGCGGAGGCCAGTGATGAAAGCCTCGATTGCCTCGTTGTCGGAGATTGATGGGACCTTGATGCGCATCTCCGAGAAACGCCGGACGTACTCGCGCAGTGGCTCATCTTTTCGATCTCGAATACGTTGCAGATCGTATTTGTTGCCTGGTTGTTCACAAGTAGCAATGAAGTTGTCGATGAAGGCTTGCTTGAGCTCCTGCCAAGAGTCGAAATAGTTCGCCGGCAAGCTGACCAGCCATTGGTGACCCGCATGGCCAACAGCGACTGGGAAATAGTTAGACATGACGTGCTCGTCTGCCATGGCTGATCTGCACGTAGTCTCGTAAAGCATGACCCATAATTCAGGGTTTTCCTTGCCGTCGTACTTCTGAAGTTTCTCGAGCTTGAAATTCTTAGGCCATATGACTTGGCGAAGGTGTGGAGTAAACTGCTTCAAACCCGGCGGGCCGTGGGTAGTGTCATATTCCATACGGCGATAACTTTTGTGGGATGCTCGATCGTCGGCTCTCTGGTTGATGCGAGCGCGCAGATCGCGTCCACCGAGGTAATGGCGGAGATCGTTATTGCCATCGCGGCGATCTCGATTGCCATCTGGATTAGCCCTGCGACCGTGGTTATCGCGGTGATTGTCGTGGTTGTCCCGGCGGTGGTTGTCATCCTGGCCACCATCATGGCCACCGTTTCCTCCTTGACGGTTGTCTGATGGGTCGTTGTTGCGCGAGCCACGTTGGTTGGGCGGCTGTGAGCAACTTGGGTGCTGGCGGCTGTGGCTTGACTCGACCGAGACGGATGGAGCCCGAGCTTGGTTTACAATCTCCGCGGTCTGGGCCATAGCAGCCATCAGATAGGCTTGTATTTCATCGCGAACTGCTTGGGTTTCTGGGGTGTTGTGTAACACCCCAGGTGTTTATCACCAGTTAAGCAATAGGTTTGAGCTCAAACATGACATGTCAAGTGGTAATCAAGGTGTCAAGATCAAATCTACATGATGGAGCTCCAACTTAAACTTGGGCCACGCACAATTGCTTACATATGGACCCTTGTTAAGATTATGCAAGAGTAATGTTAAACATGCTTATTCCATGTACATTACATCCACATGCATCCATCTAGACCCGTGGAAAAGTTTCATGAAGTTTGGAATCAAAAAGTCACATGAAATGATAAGTCATATCTTTGCATGAATTGCTTTATCAAGTGGATGGAAACCTATGAAGTCAACCAAACCTTGGTACCTTGCTCAAACAACTCTACTTGCACTCATGAACAAATGTTATGAAGGGTTCATGTTGAGCAGGTGGCCAGAAAATGCTCCAATGGATCAAAAGGATAATTTAAGCTTCATCGTGATCCTATTTTGGTCAAAGTAGAACAGTGGAGTTCTGTACCAGTTATGAGGTTTCGCCTTTAACAAAAGTTGTAGTTCATCTTGTGTAGAACAAACTTTGTTTAATGGTCAAGAGTTAGTTTGGCCTCTAACCTAGTCAAATGGAACTCACAAGATTCAATACAGGTGTTGTTTTGGAGCCCAGAATTTGGCTAAGTCCTAACTGAGGTTGAACTGCGGGTACCCTACTTTGGAGCTTTATATCTTGCAAACCGAGCTGATCCAGACCTTGATCCTTTAATAAAAATTGTTCTTTGTTTTGAGTACAACATAGTTTGTTTTTGGAGTATGCCCTAGTTCAGTTTGTAGATGATGCAAACAGAGGTTACAAGATCGAAACTGCTGCTGTTTGTAGACCTAAGTCTGAAATCTTGAGCATCGACGATGACATTCTGCGTTCTCCAAAATTTTGTAAGAAACATGTTTGGGTTGCAAAATAAAGTATGGAGATAATTATTTGGAGAAGAGGATACCCAAAGATGGGATCAATTGGACCAAGTTTGACTTCCCAAAATGAACAAAACCGAGCTTTACTTTGATCGACATTAATTCATTGACAAAGTGTCAAATTAGGGCCTAATTATCTCTTAATCCTTTGCTCTAATGGCTATGAACCTTTAACGAAATTTGTAGAGCATCGGATGGAGATCAAACTTCGTTAAAGGCCCACCATCAAATTCCCAACCGAACCAGCCCAAAAACGGCTTCCAAGATGCTGTTTGGATCGCGCCGCCACCGCTGCTCATCAAAATGCCGACGCGTGGCTGTGGCGTGGCGTAGCCGCGCATGCGAGCCGAGCACCCACCTCCTCCCGCCAAGTGCCTTGCCTCCTCCTCGCGTTTTGTGGACGCCGAGCCGCTCCCAGACGCTCGCGCGCCCCCCACGCTTCGCTCTCTGGCCTCTCTCTCCCCTTGCTCGCGTCCGCCATTGATGGCCGAAAGCGTAGCTTCGCCGCCGCAGCCTGTTCTCGCCGCCCCGCTTTCTCACTCCCCACAAGCACCACCCTCGCCTTCGCCGCCATCTCCTCGCACCGCCGCTCTCATGCTCGCCGTCAAAACCACGCTGAGAGCACTGCAGTCGCCGGCCGCCATCGCTTCCGACCGCCGGTGCTCATGGCCGGTCCACCACAGACCGCCTCTCGGCCATCCAAGACCACCAGCGAGTGCGGGAGGACACCCTGGTGCTCCTCCTCCACTTCACCGCCGCCGTTAAGCCTCCTCCGCCGGATTCCATGAGCCCCGACGACCTCCCTATTCAAAATCCCGTCAGGGACCTCCTACAAAAATTCGATGAAAGTCGGGGTTCTAATCTGCAAGTCGGTGACTCAGATGAATAGTGCCGATAAGGACCTATTTGCAGTAAATTTGCTGAATCTTTGGAAATTCATAGTAATTCATAGGAAATTCGTAAAATAGCAAATGAGGACTTTTTGGAATCCTTGTGAAATTCTCTACGCAATAGATCTATAATATTACATGTTTTACTTTAAAGTTTTAGCTGTAAAAATATATTTATGCAGCTAGGTTTGTAATGCTAGTGGTATTTGTCTTTTTCATAACTGTAGATCTAGGGCTCCAAATGAAGTGAAATTTTTGTGGCATGCTAATCATGTGATAGTTGATGTGTGGTAAAAATTTCATGAGTATTGGATGAAGTATGAGTGAGTTATTGGTTTATCTTGCTCTCACATGATTTCTTGCTTTAGCGACTTCTCTTTTTCATAGAGGGTGCTATACATATTAAAATGGAGTGAAATTTGGACAGTAGACTATTGAGAGGATATGTGAGCCACTGTAATTTTTGTAGAATTTATTGTATACTTTTGGTATATGTTCATTAAGTCACCTTGTTATCTAAAATAAATTAAGAAATGCATTAAAAGAATTTATTTGGTCATGGACCCTAGGTTTTCTGGTGTTCTTTAGTCATGTGTGACATGTTGGTAAAGTTGGTTTTGCCCAATTATGTGTTTGCAACATAAGTTAATAATTATTTTCTTGCCGATGTGGTTTATGGACAGATCTGAGAACTTAGCAAAGTTCTTCATGATAATGTGCTTTGTTGTGAAACTTGTTTATACAAAAGTTGTAGATAATTCATGTATCTAGCTACTGTTAAAATTTGGTGTCATTTGGCCAAGTAGTTTAAGAGTTACAACTGTTTAAAGTTAGAGTACAGGATTTGTTGCTCTCTGTTTTGTATGAACCAGTTTCTGTAAAGGTATAATTTCGACCTACTTAACTTGGGAATCATGCTTAGATGATTAAAGATGAAATGTAGATAATTTCCTAAGCTTTCCAGAATGTCTTGTTTCATATCATTTGGATTTATAAAACTCCAGATATGATTGATTTATGAAGCCGCTGTTTGCAAGTCTAGAAATTGGCATATTCCGGTTATAGTTGTTGCTTCACCTTGACTTGCTTTGCATGTTGCTAGGTGTGGTTCACGTCCTTAGTAATTAAGTTAAATACACCTGAGATCTTGTGAGACTTATGTGCCATGTATAATATTCTTTGTTATCTTAGCATGATAGATTGTGTGATGTTAAGTTAAGCATCGCAAAGTACTTAAGTGTGTTAGTGTAAACTATGCTTGTCTTGCTTGCTATTTTGTGATGCGTCTCATGGTGCTATTCTTCATATTTATGCACTTGCATCTTGCATCTCATCTAGGTACGCTAGATGCACCACGTGAAGGATGAGATGTTGGAGCCGAACCCGAAGACGGCGTTTGATGGACCTATCCCGAAGGTGGAAGGACTGGACAAGTGCTAGGACGGGAGATGCTCACTTAGCGAGTGTCGCCTAACTGAACTGACTTGTGTCGGATCCCAGGCAAGCCCCGGAGCATATTAAGCCTCCTAATTTTCGAAATGCAGTTACAATATTATTGTTACATATATATATTGTTGCATTAAGTTTAGGTGTTGGATGAAAACACTTGCTGCATTGGTTATCCAATCCTTGTCCAGATATTGATACCCTGAATCCTATGTAGCTCAGGCTCGTGTAGTGCTTAGCCCTGCTTAAACACGGTAGAAGTCGGGTGATTTCCTGTCACCTGCGAGATATAGGAATCTACATGTGGCACGGTTGGCTATATTTGCTATCGTGGAAAAGAACCAGTCTTAATTTGAAATAAAGACCGGACGGAGGCTTGCCGGATTGCAGTGACTCCGTCTGTGTCGCTTAAGGACTGATTCTTGGAGCCTTTCCTGTTCATGTTGAACGCATGCCTCTCTCTTAGGTGGGTCAGTGTCCGATGACCGACCATGGCCGAGTAGCTCACCTCGGTCGGGAGTCGATAAGTATAAAGTGCGCCTCGGAAGGGAGCCGTGGCGTGAGTCCAAGGGCGGTGATTTAAAAGTCCCGATCGTCCCGGCGGAAGGGTAATCCCCGAGAGTGTTGGGCGCTGATCAAACCATGAATTTGGTTCCTGAGATGTTCCAAAGGTGACCCACGGCTACCCTTGCAAAGTATGCCAGGGTGAGAGTTAGGAATACCCCCTCAGCTGAGTTGTAATTCGATTCGAATCGCCGTCTCTCCCGGTTAGTGAGAACTTGACGGGCTTATCTCCAATGTAGATACACTAAATAACCTAATGGTTCGGAAATGATGATATGATGATGACAGCCTTATTATACCTGCTATGGTTAATATTGTTTGCTCCTAATAAGTGAGTGCTCTAGTACAGGTGCTAATCTAGTGGATAGGTAAATGATGATAAGCTTGATGCTAAGTTTAAATTGATTACTATGCTCATAAGCTCTTTTATGCAAAAGTGTCAAGCTAGCCCACCTCATAAGCCTTGCATGACCCTTGGTGTCACTTGTTTTGGTTTCCGACGGTAAGTCTGGCCGAGTACATTCGAGTACTCGTGGTTTATCCCACCATGTTGCGGTGAAGTTCTTGGCTTTGTGAAGATGGTGGCTAACCGCCGATGGGCTCGGTGATTCTATAGTTACTTCTCATCTATATGCTTTTGTCGGATGATGTCACTTATGCTAGCAATGTATTTGGAACATATATTAATGTAATCTTTTGAAAGCTATGTTGTTTTCACTAATCGGTTTTGAAACCCAAACTTGTACTATTATTTTTGAATTCATTTGTAATATTATTTTCCGCTGCAACCCTGCGTATGTGATGTGTATTTGCTTAATCACGCGATCTTGGTTGTGATGTTGATTTACCGAGGTCTTTTGGGACACTCGGCGGACTACCGGGTTTATATGAGTGAAAGTATGTGTGTGTCAACGTGTTAGCGGGGACAGCCGTACTTGATCTTGTATAAATTGGGCGGTTCCATTACAGCTGGCATCAGAGCAAGATTAAGCATAATACTGTCATGTACATTGTTTTAAAAACAAAGTTTTGGTTTTAAAAAGCCTATTTTAACTAAAACTTTAGCTACAGGCAAATTTGTCAAAACTAATTTGCTAAACTATGCTAGCGACATCCTCCTTTATGCTCAGTTAAGGACTATTAGGTGGCTATCTAAGTACTAACATGGGGGTTTTTACTTTCGTCGTCCATACGGCGTGCTATTGTATGGATGCCATTCGCTTGAATGGTAATGTATGGCTCAAAATGTCTCTACGCCCAGGTAAGTGTGAGTTGTGAGAGCATGACCGTCCCACTGTCGGTCTAGGGAAGAGTTAGCTATGGTTACTGGAATATTTACATGTTACACACATGTATATATGAAGGTACTTAATTGCGGGTATATTTATCGGGTAGCTATGGATATCGAAGTATATACATTTGGGGATGTATATATGGAGAGTATCTTAGTTTACTGCTTTCATTGTATGCTTATTTATCTCTTGTGGGGATGGGCTGTAATGAATTTGCCTGCAGGTACGCTAACCACGAATGCGTAGATTGAATGTAGCTGACGACTAGCTATATATCGAGAGAGTACGTGGTTTGCCACCGACATAGAACGTGATTGCCACCTTAGGCTGGCAATTTCGTGAGGACGAATAGGACGAGCATGCATTATGATTGTGCTTGTGCATAAATATGCTTCCCTCACCTTGTCCTAATGCTAAGTAGCTTGTGATCAATGTGATGTCACTATTTTCCCTGTGTGAAGCTAGCCAAAATGCCTTGTCCCATGCTGCTTGAATAGCTATGCTTGAAGTTAGTGTGTGATTAGCTTTGCCTCGTATGTTGGCTTCCAAAGGAAATAGATGACGAGTTAATAGTTAACAAAAAACTTCACCCCTTCAAAAACTAAATTGTTAAATGTAAGTAACACTTGTTTTGTAGAGATATCCACCTACTCAGTAAAGAGGAAATAAAAGATAACAGTACCTTACCACCAGGTTCGCATGTTTATGTGTAGTGGTGTTACTGTAGGTGACTGCTTATTATGTACGAGCTTTGTGCTTAGTAATAGTCGCTTAAGCTAATCGGATTGAGTGTTTCAAAATGCTCACTTAAGACCATGAGGTAGGCGTGGATGCTTGTTATCTAGGTAGTGCCGTAGTTGTCACCCTTTTGTCCTCGGTAAGCATACGAGTGTCAAATAGCTTTATCCTAAAACAACGCTCAAGTTAAGTAATCGCACAGTTGTCGTCTCCAATTAGGTTCTCTCTTGGGAGCCTGAGCCTGTACACGTGGTTGCTAGTCTTGAATGTTGTGCTACGAAGACTTTATCTATGCCTTTGCTTGACCTTAGGCCCAAGCTTAGTTCCCCTGAATGCTTGCATGTTTCATGGTTGTCCCACTCCTATGTGGGAGGACCCTGCTCAAAAATCCTTGTTAGATCTTATTGCTCTCTCCTACGGATGAGCTAGTGCAACGTTAATCGCTATCTGCCCTGGCTTTGGAACCTTTTCCGCGCAGATCATGTCATTGCTTTATCAACTCAATCCCTAGTTAGTGTAATGGCTCTGTCCCTCGAATCTTGTGTATTTTGTCTTCAACTCTTTCAAGTCTCTGGATGTTTATCAGTCTTGATCTCATGTTGCTGCTCGACAAGACTAAATCTCATGTTAACCTTTATCTAGTAATCACTTGGGTGGACACAAGACGTATATGGAAATGAGCAAGAGTCTCCTGCTTAGTTGCCTTCGGCAATTAGGCTATGTTCTTTTGCGCTGTGTTTTGATCTTCTGATTGCCTCCTTGTTGATTCCTAACCTTGTGACTATCCTTGTTTGCTATCCCTCTTTTGTACAATGCTTGTTCTTACAATCTAATTGGTGCCACTGGAAATTTCGCTTTGGTTGTATGATCAGTAATGGTGCCACGATTAGCGATCTACGGTGCCGCGACGGAACCTAGGGCCTCCTTGTGGGCGGCCGACACATGGTTGTGCTGCTGGGTGCGCGCTGGTATCGAGGTTTCTAGTCATGATCCATTGCCGGACTGCATTGATGTGTTATTTTCACGTGAGCTCTTCCTTGGTTATCTCTCCATATCTTATCGAAGATCCATATATCTGACCAAAAGTAGTAGAGCTTCCTATTGAAGTCACAAAAATGATAACCTTTGAAGAACTGGTCATCGACATAAACATTAACAGACTACAAGAGGTGGTAGAAAGTGACTCCACTTGGTTGTCCCAGTAATGACGTCGATCGTCTGATGAGCAACTTATGTTATCCATGTTGGATCAGAAAGGTATCCAACACTTAATGTTGGACAAGATTATCAATCTAATGATAATGGATGGCGATATCATGTGGTGTAATAGGTCACGGGTGCTCATGAACCTCCCATTCAAGTTCTTGATCTGTAGGTGCATGGTGGTCATACAAATCGAAATCAACCATCTCTAGTGTGACTCCTTATCTGCAGAAATTCGATGGCGACCAAATGCTTGTGCCTCGATTACAATTATTGCTGTGGTAAAGAGTAAGAATTTGGAACTTTGAGTGTTGAGAGACAATTGATTAGTTACCCATAGTAAGGTTAATCTCCAGCTAGGTAGTGACTTATTGGTAGCTACTGAAGGCTATGTCTCACAGGGGATTTATGTTAAGCAAAAGAAACAACAAGGACGTTTAGCAATGCAACTATCGCTTTGTTTTCCAAAACCTGTGCTATCACGTCAATTCCATCTTGGACAACCACGTAGATAGCACAAGACATTGTATCGGCTACGTAAGGAGCTAGCTAAAGCATGTGCCTAGTTTTGATCAGCATCATTGTGCCCCTAGGTACCACAAACGGCTTTGTTCAAGGTTCTGTTGGACCAAGTGCTAGAGAATATTCAGAAACGGTTCCTTGTCTCTGTAGGAATGCCCTACATGTGGAATAATGCTTTGTGCCCTGCGAAAACAGCCCACAAGTCCAACACTTGTGCATCATCAAGTTGGTGTCTAGATCAACGGCAGAAATTGTTACCTAAGAAACATGTCAGGAAGACTATAGCCTCCATCTTCAGCTAGAGAAAGGCTGCTGCTGCTATGAGAAAGGTTAAAGAGTGCAAAACACACACCTCAACGTGTGAAGCAAAGAAAAGGGAGAACACGAAATCTGTCCAGATTTTGTGGCACTAAACCGGTTATCTTCAAGCCGGCAATTAGTGACTTAAACGAAGTTGGATT
This sequence comes from Miscanthus lutarioriparius, assembly GCA_904845875.1. Lineage (NCBI taxonomy): Eukaryota > Viridiplantae > Streptophyta > Magnoliopsida > Poales > Poaceae > Miscanthus > Miscanthus lutarioriparius. The sequence goes on from CAJGYO010000012.1 coordinate 46,456,649, forward strand.
GACCCCAAACTTGGTGATCTCATTCCTTGCTTAGGACCCTTCAATGTGTTAAGTTGGTTTGAGTATTGGTTGAGTAAAACATCGGATTTGAGAGATATCTTGTCGGCTCGGTTTGCTGCCATTTTAGAACCGAGCAGTTTTGGTAGATGAAGTGTTTGGATAGTCAAACGGTGTCCGATTGAGTTGAATTTTGGTGAGTAGTTAGACGACCCATGGATCTACTTGCCCACCAAAAATTTGTGCATATTGGAGCAGTAGTTTGTGAGATATGAATAGAAAACAAAAGGGTACAGAATCTGCAATTTCGCTGTGACTGCGATCATCCTTTCCATTAGACGGTTGTATTTGTAATTCATGCCAAGAAATTACAACTTGTAGATGTCTTGCTGTTAGACAACCCTCCATACCTTTGAGAAGACTAATTGCACCCCTATGTGCCTTGCTTTTGCCCGCTTAGATCAGCAATACGTGAGCAGTCAAGGTGTTCTAGAAGTCAAATTGTGCCCTTGCAATTCGAAAGCAATTGGAAAGATGTCAAACCATAGATTTTTGGATTATGGTTTTTGAGATATTGATTGGCCGAAGAATGGAAGCCTCGACGTCAAATATAGTTTAAGAAAGCGGGTTTTGCTACGATGCAAGTCAACCCAACTTGCTGTGCAACTGCACCACGAAGGCAAATTGTACTTAACATGCTTGGTAGTGAACTAGTCCCTAGTTTTGTGATTACTTGCAACTTGTGTTGCCCTCCAAGCCTCGCTAACATCCTTCTGCATCAATGGTTCTCCAATGCTAACATGCCTAAGGTGTCTTCCATGTGTTTTACCCAAGGGTTTGCCTCAGATACAACTCAGATAACTATTACCGTTTGGATATGAGAATTCCCTTAAATAATGGTCGTCGAAAACGCTGAGTCAATAGAGTCAGCTATCACATTCACCGCTCACTCAACAGACTCAGATAATACAGTGTCGTTATCAGAGAAAGAGCACTATATATAAGGAACATTATGTAGCTTTCCATCAGTGACATCTAAGTGATTGCACCGCTACAACCAGTTTGGATATTGGTTAACTAGCTTCTCATACCCTCAAAGGATGTTTACCCCGTCTATGATCACATCCTTTATGAGAAGTTGTGCTCAAACCACTTTAGTAGAGAACTGCTTTTCAAACCTTGGGAACAAATATAGCATCGTTGCAAGGAATATCTGTCAACAGACTGTGGGCTAGTGCAAAGTCCATAGGTCTATGTTATATCCACTAGGGAAGTAGATGTTACAAGTATTTAGTCTACGCTTGTATCACTCTTCGTACATCGTGGACGAAGTACGCAGGACAGTGCTATCTTGGATTCCTTCCAATGTAACAATGCTTTATGGACGCCAACGAAAGAAATTCTTCAGACAACAACTTACGACAAAGAGCAAGTATCAGAAAGTATCGTGACCAAATTAGTCTCTCTGATACTCCAAAGTTAAATAGCCTAATGCTATCACTGATGTTGGAAACTGGATGACAAGTTTTTCTTCCCTTAAGAGTCTTTCGCACCGAATCTCGGGATGCGATTCCTTTAAGGGGGGAGGGCTGTAACACCCCAGGTGTTTATCACCAGTTAAGCAATAGGTTTGAGCTCAAACATGACATGTCAAGTGGTAATCAAGGTGTCAAGATCAAATCTACATGATGGAGCTCCAACTTAAACTTGGGCCACGCATAATTGCTTACATATGGACTCTTGTTAAGATTATGCAAGAGTAATGTTAAACATGCTTATTCCATGTACATTACATCCACATGCATCCATCTAGACCCGTGGAAAAGTTTCATGAAGTTTGGAATCAAAAAGTCACATGAAATGATAAGTCATATCTTTGCATGAATTGCTTTATCAAGTGGATGGAAACCTATGAAGTCAACCAAACCTTGGTACCTTGCTCAAACAACTCTACTTGCACTCATGAACAAATGTTATGAAGGGTTCATGTTGAGCAGGTGGCCAGAAAATGCTCCAATGGATCAAAAAGGATAATTTAAGCTTCATCGTGATCCTATTTTGGTCAAAGTAGAACAGTAGGTTCTGTGCCAGTTATGAGGTTTCGCCTTTAACAAAAAATGTAGTTCATCTTGTGTAGAACAAACTTTGTTTAATGGTCAAGAGTTAGTTTGGCCTCTAACCTAGTCAAATGGAACTCACAAGATTCAATACAGTGTTGTTTTGGAGCCCAGGAATTTGGCTAAGTCCTAACTGAGGTTGAACTGCGGGTACCCTACTTTGGAGCTTTATATCTTGCAAACCGAGCTGATCCAGACCTTGATCCTTTAATAAAAGTTGTTCTTTGTTTTGAGTACAACATAGTTTGTTTTTGGAGTATGCCCTAGTTCAGTTTGTAGATGATGCAAACAGAGGTTACAAGATCGAAACTGCTGCTGTTTGTAGACCTAAGTCTGAAATCTTGAGCATCGACGATGACATTCTGCGTTCTCCAAAATTTTGCAAGAAACATGTTTGGGTTGCAAAATAAAGTATGGAGATAATTATTTGGAGAAGAGGATACCCAAAGATGGGATCAATTGGACCAAGTTTGACTTCCCAAAATGAACAAAAACCGAGCTTTACTTTGATCGACATTAATTCATTGACAGTGTCAAATTAGGGCCTAATTATCTCTTAATCCTTTGCTCTAATGGCTATGAACCTTTAACGAAATTTGTAGAGCATCGGATGGAGATCAAACTTCGTTAAAGGCCCACCATCAAATTCCCAACCGAACCAGCCCAAAACGGCTTCCAAGACGCTTGCCGGATCGCGCTTTCGCCACACACCCTGCATCAAAATGCCGACGCGTGGCCAGGGCGTGGCAGCCATGCGAGCCGAGCACCCCCACCTCCTGCCGCGTGCCTTGCCTCCTCCTCGCGTTTTGTGGACGCTGAGCCGCTCCCAGACGCTCCGCGCCCCCCCCCTGCTCTCTCTCTGGCCTCTCTCTCGCCCTTGCTCGCATCCGCCATTGATGGCCGAAAGCGAGCTTCGCCACCCGCAGCCGCTTCGCCGCTCCCAGCTTTCTCACTCCCCACAAGCACCACCCTCAGCTTCGCCGCCATCTCCTGCACGCCGTGCTCATGCTCGCCGTCCAAAACCACGCTGGGAGCACTGCAGTCGCCGGCCGCCATCGCTTCCGACCGCCGGTGCTCATGGCCGGTCCACCCCGCAGACCGCCTCTCGGCCATCCAAGACCACCAGCGAGTGCGGGAGGACACCACAGTGCTCCTCCTCCACTTCACCGCCGCCGTTAAGCCTCCTCCGGCGGATTCCATGAGCCCCCCGACGACCTCCTGTTGTTCAAAATCCCGTCAGGGACCTCCTACAAAAATTCGATGAAAGTCGGGGTTCTAATCTGCAAGTCGGTGACTCGAGATGAATAGTGCCGATAAGGACCTATTTGCAGTAAATTTGCTGAATCTTTGGAAATTCATAGTAATTCATAGGAAATTCATAAAATAGCAAATGAGGACTTTTTGGAATCCTTGTGAAATTCTCTACGCAATAGATCTATAATATTACATGTTTTACTTTAAAGTTTTAGCTGTAAAAATATATTTATGCAGCTAGGTTTGTAATGCTAGTGGTATTTGTCTTTTTCATAACTGTAGATCTAGGGCTCCAAATGAAGTGAAATTTTTGTGGCATGCTAATCATGTGATAGTTGATGTGTGGTAAAAATTTCATGAGTATTGGATGAAGTATGAGTGAGTTATTGGTTTATCTTGCTCTCACATGATTTCTTGCTTTAGCGACTTGTCTTTTTCATAGAGGGTGCTATACATATTAAAATGGAGTGAAATTTGGAAAGTAGACTATTGAGAGGATATGTGAGCTACTGTAATTTTTGTAGAATTTATTGTATACTTTTGGTATATGTTCATTAAGTCACCTTGTTATCTAAAATAAATTAAGAAATGCATTAAAAGAATTTATTTGGTCATGGACCCTAGGTTTTCTGGTGTTCTTTAGTCATGTGTGACATGTTGGTAAAGTTGGTTTTGCCCAATTATGTGTTTGCAACATAAGTTAATAATTATTTTCTTGCCGATGTGGTTTACGGACAGATCTGAGAACTTAGCAAAGTTCTTCATGATAATGTGCTTTGTTGTGAAACTTGTTTATACAAAAGTTGTAGATAATTCATGTATCTAGCTACTGTTAAAATTTGGTGTCATTTGGCCAAGTAGTTTAAGAGTTACAACTGTTTAAAGTTAGAGTACAGGATTTGTTGCTCTCTGTTTTGTATGAACCAGTTTCTGTAAAGGTATAATTTCGACCTACTTCACTTGGGAATCATGCTTAGATGATTAAAGATGAAATGTAGATAATTTCCTAAGCTTTCCAGAATGTCTTGTTTCATATCATTTGGATTTATAAAACTCCAGATATGATTGATTTATGAAGCCGCTGTTTGCAAGTCTAGAAATTGGCATATTCCGGTTATAGTTGTTGCTTCACCTTGACTTGCTTTGCATGTTGCTAGGTGTGGTTCACGTCCTTAGTAATTAAGTTAAATACACCTGAGATCTTGTGAGACTTATGTGCCATGTATAATATTCTTTGTTATCTTAGCATGATAGATTGTGTGATGTTAAGTTAAGCATCGCAAAGTACTTAAGTGTGTTAGTGTAAACTATGCTTGTCTTGCTTGCTATTTTGTGATGCGTCGTCTCATGGTGCTATTCTTCATATTTATGCACTTGCATCTTGCATCTCATCTAGGTACGCTAGATGCACCACGTGAAGGATGAGATGTTGGAGCCGAACCCAAGACGGCGTTTGATGGACCTATCCCAAGGTGGAAGGACTGGACAAGTGCTAGGACGGGAGATGCTCACTTAGCGAGTGTCGCCTAACTGAACTGACTTGTGTCGGATCCCAGGCAAGCCCCGGAGCATATTAAGCCTCCTAATTTTCAAAATGCAGTTACAATATTATTGTTACATATATATATTTGTTGCATTAAGTTTAGGCGTTGGATGAAAACACTTGCTTTGCATTGGTTATCCAATCCTTGTCCGGATATTGATACCCTCAATCCTATGTAGCTCGAAGCTCGTGTAGTGCTTAGCCCTGCTTAAACACGGTAGAAGTCGGGTGATTTCCTGTCACCTGCGAGATATAGGAATCTACATGTGGCACGGTTGGCTATATTTGCTATCGTGGAAAAGAACCAGTCTTAATTTGAAATGAAGACCGGACGGAGGCTTGCCGGATTGCGATGACTCCGTCAGTGTCGCTTAAGGACTGATTCTTGGAGCCTTTCCTGTTCATGTTGAACGCATGCCTCTCTTTAGTTGGCCGTGTCCGATGACCGACCGCTGAAGCGAGTAGTAGCTCACCTCGGGCCGGAGTCGATAAGTATAAAGTGCGCCTCGGAAGGGAGCCATAGGCGTGAGTCCAAGGCGGGTGATTTAAAAGTCCTGATCGTCTGGCGGAAGGGTAATCCACGAGAGTCTCTTGGCGCTGATCGAACCCGCAATTTGGTTCTGAGATGTTCCAAAGGTGACCCACGGCTACCCTTGCAAAGTATGCCAGGGTGAGAGTTAGAATACCCCTCACCTGAGTTGTAATTCGATTCAATCGCCGTCTCTCCCGGTTAGTGAGAACTTGATGGGCTTATCTCCAATGTAGATACACTAAATAACCTAATGGTTCGGAATGATGATATGATGATGATGATTTTATTATACCTGCTATGGTTAATATTGTTTGCTCCTAATAAGTGAGTGCTCTAGTACAAAAGCTAATCTAGTGGATAGGTAAATGATGATAAGCTTGATGCTAAGTTTAAATTGATTACTATGCTCATAAGCTCTTTTATGCAAAAGTGTCAAGCTAGCCCACCTCATAAGCCTTGCATGACCCTTGGTGTCACTTGTTTTGGTTTTCGACGGTAAGCTTTGGTGAGTACATTCGAGTACTCGTGGTTTATCCCACCATGTTGCGTGAAGTTCTTGTCCTGTGAAGATGGTGGCTAACCGCCGATGGGCTCGGTGATTCTATAGTTACTTCTCATCTATATGCTTTTGTCGGATGATGTCACTTATGCTAGCAATGTATTTGGAACATATATTAATGTAATCTTTTGAAAGCTATGTTGTTTTCACTAATCGGTTTTGAAACCCAAACTTGTACTATTATTTTGAATTCATTTGTAATATTATTTTCACACTGCAACCTCTGCGTATGTGATGTGATGTGTATTTGCTTAATCACGCGATCTTGGTTGTGATGTTGATTTACCGAGGTCTTTTGGGACACTCGGCGGACTACCGGGTTTATATGAGTGAAAGTATATGTGTGTCAACGTGTTAGCGGGGACAGCCGTACTTGATCTTGTATAAATTGGGCGGTTCTGTTACATGTTGGGTAGCCGTTGCATTGTTGCCATGGCGACGGCTACATTGGCACTTGGAGTTCTGAAGACCTGTTTGTCCCCCACCCTGTCGAAAGCATCGTTGAGGTCACGTGGCTGGACCCTTATGTGTCGTGCCTCCTGGTCTGCTTCGGCTTCGATTTGTCGGCGATTAAACCGGTCAATATTGCGTGCTTCGCGTGCAGTCCTTTCTTGTTCTGTTTCGCCAACTGCTGGCGGTTCGTCATTGCTGACAACATGGATCAAATCCACTCGTCTTGGCGGGAAAGACGGGAATTGTGAGAACCCCGGGGCGTGGTCTGGGATATCCAGATCGTACTTGACGCCTTCATCTTCGTGATGCTGAAGCTCGGTGTGGACAGATGCATTAGATGCGGTGCCAAACGAGGAGCTAGGGTTGCCCTCTTGGACTGTGTGAACGGATCCTTCTTGATAATCTTCAATTTGGATCATGTTGATGAAGTTGCGCGGCTTCGGCTGAGGTCGGTGCATAAGACACAGATCCAAGCGGCGTTGCAGGTCGTAGGCGTAGCTGGAGGCAGCGTTTTGCAGGCCGTAGGGCTGGACCTGGTAGTTCTCCGTCGAGGCTTTGTACTCGGAGAGCCGGAGACCCATCGCGAAGGCTGGTCGGCGACGAGCAGAGCGCCCTTGAGGAGTAGATGTGACCATGAGATCTGTACCAAGTCGTGTAGGACGACTGGTCCGAGCTGGTCGGGTAGATCTGTTGTGGGGAGCGGTTACCTGCTCATTAGGCTGACTTTGAATCATACTTACCAGAGCCAGGGTTTCAGCGAGCTTGGTGCCGACCCGATCGATGGAGTCGAGCAGGTCGGTGTTGTCGATCTGCCTCCCTTTGTAGCGGGGAAGCGGATGACAAGTTGTCGGCGTGGCTGAAGGTGATGCAGGCGTGGTCGGAGCCAGATGTACCATGGTTGGAGCCAGATCCATCATGGTCGGAGCCGCATCCAACGTGGTCGGAGCCGTGTCCACCGTGGTCGGAGCCGTGTCCACCGTGGTCGGAACCGTATCCACCGTGGTCGGAGCCGTAGCCGATGTAGGTGAAGCAGTGGTCGACGTAGACTAAATCCACGCCTCCTCCGGGGTCATGGCGATGAAGTCGTCGAAGCCGGTGGTCCAGGTGATCTGGCCAACGGTGAATGTGAGGTCGTTCGGCGTAGCCATGGAGCCAGAGATGATGACCGTCTTGTTTGCTTGGGAAGCAGTACGCACACCCCCTACCTGGCGCGCCACTGTCGATGAAATATGGTCGGCAGTCTACCTAGGGGTATACCCAAGGTAGTAGATTGTCGGCAGTCAGATGCGTAAGCCACAAACAAGACGGTGACGCAAGACAGACACAAGGTTTTATCCAGGTTCGGCCGCCAAGAAGGCGTAATACCTATGTCCTGCGTCTGATTTGTATTGTTGTATGTCAATGAGAGATGTTTTTTAGAGGGGTCCCCTGCTCGCCTTATATAGTTCGGGGGGCAGGGTTACAGATCTGGAAACTAATCCTAGCCAGTTACAATTGCCATATGTGGACGGATAAGGATTCCTATTCTAACCGACCAGGATCTTGATTGATCGCCAAATCCGCCGTGACTCCTTGCGTGGGACTCCGATCAGGTTAACCGGGCCGCACGTCGTCTTTTGGTGGACCGGACCCACCGATCCGGGCCGGCCCAAGCTTAGCCATAAGGGTATAGGGGTTAATACCCCCACACTATAGATAGGTGCGAGTGTCTTCGTTTTACATAAACATTCTTATAACAAATTTGAGGTAACTAACAGTCGTTCTATTCTTATAACAGGTGGAGGCCTGAGACCCACACGTTCCACCTACCTTACGGCGAGATGACCTTGACCATGCAGGACATGAATGCTATCTTTGGCCTTCGGTTGGGGGGACTTCCAGTGACAGGTATAGTTGACAACGATCACTGGAGGGAGCTGGTGGCTCAGTTCACTGGCTTTTTTCCACCGGACGATGAGGTTTCCAAGAAAAATAAGTGAGCAATTCAAGCCTATTTAATACTTGCATTGCTTTTCTGCAGCCATCGGGTCTTATTTTCTTTGGTGAATTTCAGGAAAAGTTCTGGTGTTTCGTCGTCGTGGATCACAGAGCGCTTTGATTACTTAGACCCACAGGCTGATGAGGCTCAGATCGACAAGTTCGCTAGAGTGTGGCTCTGGCACTTCCTTGGTGCTTTCCTATTCTTAGATGCTTTGGGCAACACCATTAGCTGAATCTTTGTTGACATACTACGCCAGCCGTGGGATAACATAGCGGCGTATAACTGGGGCAGCGCAGTCCTGGCATGGACGTATCGACAGCTATGTGTTGCCTGCCGTCACACCTCAGGGTATGCGAACCTTGGGGGTTGCTCCTACCTACTCCAGGTTTGGTGTTGGGAACGATGGCCCGTTGGGAGGCCCCTTGTTACTGGTTTTTCTGTAAGTACTTTGGTTCACTATATTCTTCGAGGCAGTTACATATGATAAAATTATTAATGGCTAATTCATTATTGTGTTTAATGCAGCATTGGAATGGGCAGGATACACTCCCTACAGCTCTGTATATCTGGACGCAAGTAGAGTTAGGTAGAGGGAATGCGAGGCTCAAGTACAAAGAGTACACGGACTGTCTCGACGTCCTAACACAACACCAGGTTACGCTCTCTTTACTATTATACATGTGTCTTGTTCGATGTACACTATATCACAACCTAACTCAATTATGAAATGTTTAGGTGCATTGGTGTCCTTGAGATGCTCCGGAGCTCCAGGACTATCTGAGTCCTGTCACTAGGGATGAGTCAGACGAGTATCGCTGCAACATCCCTCTTATTTTCTTCCATGTGGTCGAGATTCACTTGCCCATCAGGGTTTGCAGGCAGTTTGGAAGAATAACAGGCTACCCACCACTGCTTTACTCCACCAACCAAGAATTGTACGGGTGCGTTATCGATTAATAACAAAGTTATAATTCAGAGGTGTGTATGGTACAATTAACAATCGTTTTGTTGCAGGTATGACCGCAGGAAGAGATACAAGACCAATGATTGGCGCATAACACACAATGCGTACATCCAGTTGGTTATGTCGAACGAATATTATCGTCGCAGACTTAGTTAGTTATGTCGAACCAATAAAAATGTTACGTGACAATTTGTCAACTTGCGCACGGACTCTATTTATTTGCTTCATATTCGTTTCAATCCGTCACGGCAGCACTTGTAGTTGTTTACAGCACCGACAGCAGCTCCCGTTCAATTGAAATTGAGGTTGGTCGGCTTCTGTCTGCGTCCAGGTCCTGCCGCGCCGTGGGCCGTGGCGCGGCAAACCCTGCCACATCACCAGTCAGCGTCCCGGTCGTCGCCACGTCATCCCCCTCACCGCGCCACCATGCATGGCGCGGCACATGTGTTTCGCCGCGCCATGAAAATAGGCGCGGGCAAAAGTGTTAGTTTTGGGGGGAAAACAGTGTTAGATTTAAAATTAGTTTACAAAAAGTGTTAAAAATAAAAAAAAAACATCATTGGCAATGCATCTTGGATATATAATATTAGATTCAACCCAAATTAATTTGATTTAGTTCGACGTCCCTTTTTTGCCTGGAAACAATTAAGCTCACACTTAATGAGATCACTGCAGTTAACCAAACTATGTATACCGGCTAAATGAAAGAAAACTTCAGACTATGTTCTTCTGCTTAACTATTTCGATTTGTGTATACATTTCTCTACGTAATTTTAGAATGAAGGCCATGCAATAATAATTTATGCTTACTTAGGGGCTGCTAATTTGAAACCATGGATCAGTTCTGTTTCTTGGTAGGATCGGTAGAAACTGTACCAAACACATTAATAACGAAACGTTTCAGACCTGAAACAGTATGTATGGAACGATTCGTGTTTTCTCCATTGATCCTGAAACACCGAAAACCTGGTTTCATGGCGATTCTGGTCCGGCTATGGTGTACCGCCGAGCGAGTATCTCGGTGGTTGGAGAACCTCTATGCTAACCAACTGCTTGAGAGTATGACTCCTCGCCTCACACGCGCAAGAATTGCACATTGTTAAAACAATCCCCTCACCGACAAAAGTCGAGGTTCAGGGATTTTCTTGGCCATCATGGTTGAGGTCTTCTACCTTAACAGCAATTTCCTAGGGGAGGTTATACCCCCGGCTCATTGAGTTTTTTTCTTAGTCACAAAAGTTTATTCTTAAGCATATTTCATTTCTATGATTTTTTTTTTGAGAATCAAAATCTAGCCTAATAGCCAAACAATTTCATAAAGTAATTCTGATTCATCGCCCCAAATATTTCAGGAGAGAATCCAGATCCTAAATGTTTCTATGCAAATATGAATCACTATCAAACCCGCCCTTAGCTGGCCTTCAAATCACTTCCGTTTCAATGTTTTTTATTTTACTAAATTTCACCTCTTAAACATATATTGTGCAAAAAAAATTCAAATTTACATTTTGCAGAGGCCCTACAGATGTTGACTTTTTCAAGAAAGAACTGAGTACATCACTAATGCCCTTGATTAAGAAACAGCTTTCGCCTCAAAATATTGATGCAAAATCTAAGCTAGTGCTCTTTGATCGATTCAAGGTGCCTGCGCGTGAAAGGCCAGGTATGGGTGGATGCATATGCATCATACATGCTGAACACTTTTGGGCCGCTTATGATTGCCCTCTGATGCAGATGAAGCTTCTAATGATGAGCAAAAGCGATGGTTTAGATGTTTGATGTGAGTTGTGAGATGCAAAAGAAAAAGGAACGCATACATATGTATATATATTTATCTATATAAATACGGATGGGGCCAAAGGAACAAGTAAGCTCACATGATTAGTTGAGCTCAGATAAATGATTAGCATGTGCCTTCCCCTTTCTTTATTAGATGCCCTTCTTCTCTTTCTTCAATGCCGTAAAAAATACCCATGATTAAAGTAATGTTTCGATTCATTGTGCCTCTAAAGGTTTGTGTTAAAATATGATATAAAAAATGTGCCTTCTTTCATGCGGCTCTGGTTCCTATTCTCGATTGACAATAAGATCTTTGCATATATGGAAGCATCTTGCTTATAAAGACACTAATAGTATCTTAGGGCATTAGGTATTATGACTTTTGTGGCATTTGGTACCAGGCTCTATTCTTACATGCACTTGGAAACGCAGATACTGTAGTCCATGTTACTTCTCAACAAATACTATGAGCGAGTCTATGACCAGCTTCCTTTCTGATCTAACTTTTCGATTTCTTAACTTCTGCTTCATTCCTCAAGAGTCGAGGGAACAATCTATGACCAAAGTCTTCAAAGAATGAGAGTAGATGCTCTAGCTTGTTAATTTATCCCGTAGTTACTGCTAATCAGTTGACCAATCCAGTGGAGGTTATGGCAGTTGGTCTGAATATATGAAGGTCATGAGGTTAGCCATACAGAATCTTTGATTTGCAAATATTAATCGAAACCATGTGACGAATACCGACACAATACATCCAAGTAGACTACCTGAACGGAAGGGGCAAAGAATAAGTTGTAATAGTTTTTTTTTAGCTACCTAGCTAGTAGATTTTCTGAAAGATGCCACATTTGTTGTTTATCTTGGATATTCAAAATAGTACAGGCCAGCGAAATTAACCCAAGATCTCGCTATCGATCCATCCCTTTAGTATCATTGCAAGTCGTCTCAAAAGGGAGGCGCATGACAAATTTCAGTTATGATCGATGCAGATGTGTGGTAGCATGATAGGATGCTGTACCAGTACCATTCCTGCTTTGTTTATGGACCATCACCAATTTTTCTTGGAATATATTAGAGATTCTACATTTCACCTTCCTTTATGGAGTACTCCTATATAATAACTAACTGAAAATTTGCGTGCCGACATTGATATTTTAACACAGCTCAATGATCCCCACTAAAACGGAAGCCATCTGTACTAACAGTATGATATCCTATTGGCTCTTTTAGATCACCCCCATCATGTTACTAATCATGCAGGTTATTAGTTTTCTGGTTTTGACAATATAAGGGCATTATCATTGCCACTTCCCCATGCATGTGCCTGCAATCTCAGCCAAACTAATCATGGGTCACTTCCATGAGCATCCATCACCTTTGAGGCCTGGCAACACTTTTAATCTCAGCTCACTCATGGCTAGATTAGCTGATGCCTCACTCTTCTCTCTCCTACATACATATGCATTGATGTAAGATCAAGGCAAGAGGCTACCAATGGGTCCAAACTAGTTATGGGCAACATGTGAGCCAAGAGACCCAGCTGAATTTCCTAACGGTAGCCGAACAATGTACTGGCCAGTGGGCACTGCAATCTTCTGAAAACAAATTGGCAGAGGACAGTCTAATATCTTGCATGGGAAGGCAATGGATCAACAGACTGTGCTTACACTCTCCGATCATGTGTGTAATCTTCTAGAGATCTTCTGACACAAGCAATCTTTGCTTGATCCAATGTGTATGAAAGGTGAAAGGTATATCTTTGCCAGATCTGGGACTACATTTACTATTATCATCGCAGCAACAGCCATAGCTAGCCAGGATCATTGAATCTTGAGAATTGTTTGGGTTTGAAGCTGGTCATGTATATAATTTATCTCTGTTTGTGCTTCTCTGGCTGAATCACCTCAGGTGTCCCTTGTTCTTGTTAGATATGTGAGATGCAATCTTGCACTGTTGAGTTTTTTTTTTTTTTTTAGAGAGAGAAATATTAATGAACTCAACCAACATAACCATTTCAAGTATGGATGCAGAGTATGTGCGATATGATACGATATAATATTCAGCAGTTATTGTTCGTATCATATAGGCATTACTATATATATTTTTTCCTTTATAGATAGTACCTCAGAATTAAATAAAGCGGTGATCTGAAACTAGGAGCTTCTATCGACAAAAATCTGTATAAACCAAATGCAGGTCAAGTCAATCCTCCTCTTACGCTATAGTCACATGACATTAAAGACTGTATGTCTGATTCTGCAGAGTATTTGGCAAAAATTGACCGTTGACGAGCTATCCTGATTTAGTACAACAAAAGGTTCGAATCATATTACAAGCAAACAAATATCGTGTTCGATTTTTTTATCAAAAAATGTATGGTGATACTAGTGGTTTTGAAACGATCGTGCATTTCCTAGAATATTCACTTTACTTTCGTTGTCTTCAGCTGCTGCTGCTGCTGAAACTGAAGAGTACTATTCAAGATCCTGACTGGGTAAACTCCAGCTATTTATCTACCTTATATGCATCTTGAGAAAATCATTTTGATTGACAATTTTCATATATATCATCCATTTGGAAATGCAGAAACATTGCTCTTAAGTCTTAACCATAAACAAACAAAACTGAGTTGGTAGTAAATGGAATGCGATATGATAACCTATGTTCCCAAGTCTAAAAGTCTATCTGTGTAGTAGTATCAGAGCAGGTGTGTACTAAGACCCTAACCACTTACTGTGAAAAGAATCCAAAATACTCTATCCTTATGGCTACCTCTTGTGATTAGGTATCCTTGCGACTTCGCCGATGCTTCCTCAGATCAAAAAGCTAGCAGACACATAAAAAAACTGAATGGAGCGTGATTTCGAACAAATTCTCCCTGGAGCAACAAACAAGAAGCTTGGACGAATAAAATCATGTGCTCTAAGGAAAAGATTTGGACCTGATGCAACCTGTTCTCAACAAGTCGACAAACCTGTTGTTCTGAAGAGCCGTAGTGTCATGCTCTAAGAGTTAGCTATTCGGACAACAGTGCAGTCTCTTGGTAAACAAAGCGAGCACTTCAGTGCTGCGCACATGCATGAACCAAGGTTCCATGTACTAGTAAAAAGTCTCACTTGGGACACAAAACTTCAACAAGCTAAGCATCGGGGACTGGAAAAGGAGTAGAAGCAATGTATGATGTATCCTGAAGCATTAGACCCTGAAAGTCAAAGTTTACTACTGATTTGGTTATGTATGTAGTAATTAAATATGTCATGCAAGTAAAAAGCAATTAATCAAGAGGTGGATAATCATGGTGCAGCTACCACTACTACAGGCAACAGCATTTTCACCGCCAGTTTCTCCAGAACCGGTGGTGATAATATTTCACGCCACCGGTTCAAAGCCCGACGGGGTGCAATGGGGCAAAATACCGAGGTCAAAAATGTTTTCACCACTGGATTGGCGTATGATTGAACAGTGAAAACCGTAGTGGTTATCACCGCTGGATCATATGCTGACCCCACAGCCGTCATTATATATTTACTATTGATTCGGTTTTCAGTTATCTGCAGAGATTTGGAGTTGATTAGAACATAGGATTAACTACAGAGCCTAGATTATTTGCAGAACTCTTGGGTTCCATAGGAATAGGCATATCCACTAGCTCTATTAGCTTGAGCAAAGAAATGCACACATCCGCACCTTGTGACCTACTACTGTTAAGCTAGGAACAAAATAAAGCTAGTTACTAAGTGTTCACGGCCAAAGCTCAGTACTGTTGGCCAGTCAGCCCATGCAGTCAGCCATGTGCTGATGATGTGCAGGTAACCCCACTATGAAAGATGTGTAAAGCGTGAACTCCTCTTTTCAAAATAGCATGAACAACTTGAGGCCAAGTCAGCATTGCATTGCCTGGATGTTTATAACTGTACAATTTTTCATCATGAAAATGGAGAGGCGAATTTCCCTTCTTCATCTTAGCAACAGACGGACTTTAGGCTATATAGTATATAGCTTTCCAGAACTCAGGCTCCATTTTTCTTTTGGAAAATGGATATAGCTTCTAAAATGTCTGAAGGCTCTTTTTTTTTTTGGAAAGTGGAAGGCTCCATTAAGACCAAGAGAAAATGGTACCAAAGGGGAAAAAACGAAAACAGTTTTCAGCTGTCATCGGCTATCTGTCCATCACAGTTTTCAGTTTTCTTGAATTGCCTAAAATGTTGGAGAAACCCACAACACACAGGATCGAACTCGGGCGAAACACGCATACTGCAGGTCTGCAGCCAACAATGGACAATGACAAAGTAGTCTGCACTCTCGTTCCACAATGCAGATTCAGGGCACTGCGTTCTTTTCTCATGCTGATTGAAATGGTGAAAGGCTTCTGGCTGCTAGATGGACAGTACAGGCCGACTAAGCTAGGATTACGTGAAGCCTTGGGCCAAGTGTTCATGAGCAGCAGTGCGGGCCGACTATGTGGTGAGGAACTGAGGATACCAATTTGGAAACCGAAGTTTTGGTACTTGGTAGTTTCTGGATTGGAGTGCTGGTCAATAAGGGTAGCCCAGCCCACGAACAATCAATCAAGAATAAAAAAAAATATATTAAAGCTCTCCAATACATGCATGCCTTGAGTATAACCCTTACACCTGCTGCACTGCATATCGATCCATCAACGAATCGAACAGTAACCACCTAGCATCATGTCTGTGCCCGTACATGTTTTTCTTTATAAAAGGGATTTTTTTAAGAAGTACACAGTACAACGTAGCCCACGATAATCTTGTCAAGTCTAGGACTTAAATCCGGATGGACAGGTTCTACCACAAGTACCACAAGGAACACAACCAGCTGATATGATCAGTTCACTTGAAAAAGAGAAATCAAGTTGCTCTGTCCTACTTTTCCCGAAAATACGAGCATAGTTTAGCACAGAATGCCAGGTACACGAGCTAATGTTCGCATGGCGTATTAGTTAAAGAATCTTTGGAATTATGTTCTTCACCACTGATCTATGTGTCCTCTCTTGTGCGCAGCGACACTGTTTGATCGTCCTGACAGTCTGGATCATTTGGACTACAAGCAAGCAAGCAAGCAAGAAAGAAAGAAAGAAAGAAGCAACAGGGTCTTCAACAGGTGGTGGCCAAAATGTTTATAACTTTTGATCTATAAAAGATGAAGCTCGTGTTTAGAGTATGATCACCACACCACTCGTTGGTTTTCACTTATCCTTTTTCTTTTTTTGAAGAAAACAGGAGGAGCAAGGCCCCTACTGGAATTTAATAAGGACAAAGAAAAATAAGCAGAGAGAAATTTCAGGGGACAAAGAAAGAAAGCAAGAGAAGAGGCAGGCAGTCGATCTTTCTTCTCCTCTGCTCCATGCCAGTCTCCCAAGACCCAAGCACATCTCACGGCTAGCGCACCAATATGGACCGGACAGGGCAGGTGGGCTGGAGGAGTGGGAGAGCTGTTATACTCCGGACGCTCGGACGGAAGCAAGCTGTCAAGATGAATAACAAGAGCTATAACATATATAAAAATAGATAAATGTAATAACATAAATAGAAGCAAAAAATAATAAAAGATAGAATAAAGCATAAGGAAAACAAAAGGAATAAAAATAAAAGACCTCGTAATAGTAGAAAATTAAAAGAACATTACATGGATACTAATTAAATACATAAATTATATTATAGAACATCACATGTATACTACGTAAACATCACATAATATATGCTAGAACATTATATGTATACTACATGAACATCACAAAAATATATCATAAAACATCACGTGCAAACTACGTGTAAACATCACAAATACAATATAGAACATCACATGTATATTAAGTGAACATCGCATATATATTATATGAATATCACAAAATACACCATAGAACGTCATATGTATACTACATAAATATCACAAAAAAATATCAAACTCACATGTATACTATGTAAACATCACATATATCACATGAAATTTAGAAAATAAAAAAGTAAAAAATAAATTATTAAACTAATGAATTAAAATAACAAAGAAGAAAATAGAAATAGAAAACATGAATAACAAATGCTAAATATATAGAGAAAATGAATAACTTAAATGAGGAAGAGAAAAAGAAAACTGAAACAAAAACGCATGCAGACTACACGAACATGATATGTATATCATCTAACGTATGAAATAAAAAAAATTAAAAACATAAAACATGAAAATGATTAAATAAAAACTATAGTAAAATAAAATAGAAAATAAAAAACAAAAGTGAAAAAAATCTACATAAACAGAGAAGAAAGTAAATCGAACAAAGAAAAAAATAAAAACATGAGAACAAAAATGAAATAAACAAAAGAAATTAATTAGAGTAAAAGAAAAGGAATAAAAGAAAGATAAAAAGATAAAAGAAAGAAAAAGTAATAATAAAAGACCACATAACAGGAAAAAAAATAAGAAATGAATGAAAGTAAAGAAAAAAAGGAAACGTATCCTATCGGGCTGCCTACGTGACGTTGCCTGGCCACCGCTGCTCTGGGGCGCGCTTGCTCTAACTGGGCCACATTTGTTTGCGCTCTCTCTCGTCCTTGGTCGGCGCAGTGCTCGGGTCCGACCGGTTGGACCGGAAGAATCCCGGAGGAGCGGTGGCAGTGGACATGAGAATGAGGCAACGGCTCGCCAGGGAGGAGTACCATGGTGTGGAAGAAGTAGAACAGGGCATCGCTCTCTGCCTTTGGGTTTGGGCACTTGACACCACAGCCGCGTCACTAGCCGTAGCACTCGAGCTTCGCTCTGCCCGTCTGCTAATGCTTCACCCATGGTGTAAAGCAAGGGACAGAAGCGATGGGTTCAAGAGTGGTATGGTATGGTGTGGAGTAGGGACGGATCTAGCGGTGGGGCAAGAGGAGGGGCTCAAGCCCCCCTACCGCCACTGATCCCATGGAGCCGCTCTAGAGCCCCTCCAAGAATTTTGCCTTGATTGCTTTGAGGAGGAGAGACTAGAGGTTGAAGATGAACTTTTAGCCCATCTGAACTTTCATCCAGGATCTTCCGTCACTAGTGCGGAGGAATCAGATCCACCATATTCAATTCTTCTTCTTAACCTCTTGTATTCATTCAGGATCTGATTAGTAGTTCAGACATTGACTTCTGCGAGCGCCTTACCACTACTATAGAATGTTCATCACCGACGGTTTTAGCTCTCGATGATAAAAGTTGTTGGTGACGAAGAATGGCCATTACCACCGGTGGTGAACCGGCGGTGATGATAATCTATCACCACCGGTTCGTGTTACCAACTGGCGGTGATTAGAATTTCTAGAAATTTTAAAATTAGGTAAAAAAAAGCTAGAAAATTTGATTTAATCGTAGGAAGACCCCACCAGCGGTCGTGCGATTTTTCACGCGGATATCCACGCACTGCACGGTGGTGGGTTTCGAACCTAACACTTGTCCTTGCGTGTAGACGCTCTAACCACTCCACCCCTAAGGCCCCGTTCACGTGTCCTTAAACCCGACTTGATCCGCTTATTTTTTTAACCGAAACAGTGTTTTTCTCTCACAGATTCCTCTAAACCATCCAAATTCCTCCGAAATTCAGACAAGCGAACAGGCCCTAAGTCACTCTATATGGAATATTCATTCTCCTAGTGTTCACTTCTAAGGATTTTAAAATGAATATGTCGGACCCTAAATGACTTCAGCTGACAAAGTCATCAACTATAAAGTTGTTGTTCTGATCGAGATATACATCTTTGATGTTGGTTGTTTTGCCATCCGAGGTCGTTTGAACAATTTAAATTTAAAAGTGTAGAAACTTCAGCCATACTTTTGGGATCTCAAATGATTTCAAATGAAAAAGTCATCAACTATAAAGTTGTAGTTCTCATCGAGATCTACAACTTTGGTTTTGGTCAATTTTCCATCCAATGTCGTTTGAAAATTTTGAATTTCAAACTTTTAGAACTTTAGATACAAATTTAAGACCCTAAATGATTTTAATTCAAAAAGTCGTCAACTACATAGTTGTAGATTACATCGAAATCTACAACTTTGCTTCTGATTATTTTTTTCATCTGAGGCAATTTGTATAATTTGAGAAAATTGAATTTTAAAATACGAGAGCTTCAAACGAAATTCTGGACCGTAAATGATTTCAAATGAAAAAGTCATCAACTACAAAGTTGTACAACTTTGATGTAAAGTTTGTTTTCATACGACTTGGTTTAAAAAAGTTATGATTTTTTTTAGCAAGTTATGAATTTTATTATGCTGCAGCATAAGTCTAACCGTTGGTGAAAAATGGGTTGCCATCACCGCACCGCCGGTTTGTGTTACCATCTGATGGTGATAATCACCCCTAATTTCACCAACGGCTCGTAACACGAAATGGCGGTGAAAATCATTTCACTAATGATTTGGAATACGAACAATGCAATCTGGCGGTGAAAGTGATGGCGGTGATTATGAATTCTGTAGCAGTGTACACAAATTCACTTCTATACACTCCTATAAAACGAACCAGGACACCTGCGCAAATAAGGTGGGTATTTTGCCCTCAAAAAATAAGGTGGGTATTTCATTCTGTAACATTTAGAATTTTTTGTTAATAATTTTTATAAATAGCTTTGTTGATTTATTTGACTGTATTAATCAATAATCATCTCACGGGCCCATGAATAGGAAATCCTTATCGAACTGTTCTTCGTCTACCCCCGAGCGCACTCCCAATAGGAGACATGGGGGCACATCGTCGGCGCCGCTCGAGCACCCAACAGCCACCACACTGGCCGCTACCGCCACCGGCCCTCTGGCATGCGGCGGCGGTGGCCCGTGGCAGCCCGCAAAAGCGGCACCCCGTCGCAGCCCCTCCCTTCCCCCTTCCCACCCTCCCACCTCTCCACCACCCCTCCTCTACCCCTACCTTCTCTGGCGATTTAGCCGGCCGGCGAGGTGGATCCGAGGCCCCCCGGGGCTGGATCTGGCCTCTCCCTCCTAGGTCTTCACGTTCGTGCGGCGGATTGGGGCGACTGCTGGTGGTGCGGCCTCCGGGGCCTTCGAGGGCCTGCAGTTCGGCCGGCTAGTGGGAGTGGGTCTAGGTCCCCAACCTGGGGCCGAATTCTGCCTCACCCTTCTCGAATCGACGACTTCGCACGACGGGCTTCTCCGATTTGCGGCATGGTTCGCGAAACGGTACGACACGCAGAACGGTGGCGTCCCTGTATGGGCGCTCCTTGGCCTTGAGGCGCGGGGGTTTGGGGTCGTCGATGTGCTTCCCCTTGGGGGGCCTGCCATCGGTGCATGATGCCTTCCCCATCGGCGCGTCCAGGTGCACCAAGGCGACCTCGAGCTGGCGAGGGGCTTCAATGACATGCTTAGGGCGGCGTTGTCCCCCATTTCCTATCCAATCCGGTGGAGCGGTAGCCGGGCAAGGTGAGGACCTCGCGGTAGTGGCAGCGCCGACACCTGTCTCCGGTCGGTCTTGTGGACAGCATGGCCGCTCGCCCGCTTGGTACCCCGGCGTCTGCAGTCGAATAGTCCCTGGGTGAAAACCTCGCCTGCTTCCTGAGTTGGGTCGGCGATGGTGGCGCTGGCGTGGCCAGTGTCATCCTTGGAGGCGTCACCAAATTTTCTTTTCATCACAGGGGTCGATGGGGAAAGTTTGGGGATGAAAGTCCCTCGGGTGCTTCTCTAAACGTTGTTAGCATCCGTGGATGTCATCCCCATTGGTGTGCACTTTTTTTTTGTTCATCTGCTGCACCCCTCGCGTCGATCACCGGAGTTGCTTTGTTGTGCCTGCGTGTGCTTCAACATTCTCTTCACATTGGTCTGTCCTACCTCAGTGTTTGGTGTTGCCACACTTATTCGGGTCTTCGCAGCGGATACTTGGTCCTTGTCACTTTCTTTGGCAGATTCTTTGCACTGTTCCTGTTCTCGGGCAGATGCTTTATCGATGTCGCTTCGGTCTCCCCGCTCAGCCACTTACTGAGTGTGTGATGGCCCCCACTTACGGATCGGATGCTTTGCCGCCGATCTGTTGGTTGGCTCGAGCGAATACTCCACTACCATAGTCTCGTCTCTTCTTGGTGGATGCTTTGTCACCGTGGCTTCATCTCCTTTGTTGGCAGCCTTTGCGTTTAGTCGGTTAAGTTTGTGGCTTGGGGCTCTCTACTTTCGTCATTCTTTCTTTTCTATTGTTGTTTAAGGTAAGGTTCCTGACCACTACCTCTGTGATTATGTAATATGCACTATGGGTTCATCCGTAGCTGGGTCGTGTAAGCCATTCTTTGGTCTCTATTTCCTCTTAATTAAACACGTGTTAAACACGAGGTCGCTAGTTCTAGTTGCAAGGAACAGAAGAGCTTCAGATGATCGATTTTCTGGCTGCTACGTGGCACTGGCATTGTTGAGGTAGCAGCAGCGCTAGCAGAGCGCCACCGCTCGATCCGTGGTGGCTGCGGCCGGCTTGACCATGATGTACTCGCCGGCGTGGTCGCTGAGCCCCTCCGCGGCGGCGGGCTTGGGCTCCGCCAGGCGGTCCAGCAGCGCCGACAGCGCCTCGCGCATCCAGTCGTAGCGGCAGAGGCGGTACGCGTCCGCCGGCGAGACCTGCACGTTGCCATGCATCCAGCAGCCGTTAGTAACTCTAAGCACCAGCGGATTATTGCCTCTGCCAATGGTAGTGTTGGTACGTGATGAATGAACTGAACTGAACAGATCTGATGGATGGGATTAGACGGTTAGTTAGTTAGCAGCTCACCCACTGCCTGCCGTGGGTGTCCTGCTCCGGCCACTGCTCCAGCTCCTCGGCCACCTCCAGCGCGAAGATGTAGCCCTTGCAGGCGCCCCGGGGGCTGTCGTCGCTGCTCACCGGGCTGCTCTTGCTCCTGAACACCCACATCCCGAGCGCACTTCGCTGGGAGAAACAAAAATACACAGCATTCATTCATCAGTTAATCCGTTCTTCCATCTAGTGTTGGTTTCAACGAAGTCGATTTAGCAGCTGTTCGATTTCTTGGCTCTCTTTGCTTATATTCTATTATTCTAGACTGGGTGACATGTGTTTGCCAAGCAGGAGACACAGCACATGCATACTGGGCATGGATACAATGGCGAAGTAAATAAATAAATAAAAAGGGTGTGTTGACTGGCTCAGATCTCTGAAAAAGAAAACGCCTTCTCAGTTCTGAGTTCTGGGCTCTGACAAGAAGCCCAGGCAGGGGCGAATAAAGCGAGCAATCATTCACAATCTGGGATGCCCAACTCGATGACTGTAGCACCATTGTAAAAATCAAATTAAAAACGTCGCATTGCGCAATTGGCGTGCTCATCTTGAACTCGTTTATCAGAAAACTTCTTTGTTGAGCAAGTCAACGGCAAAGTCTCTCCTTTACTGTTGGTTTCTGACGATCCGCCGCAGCAATAGCTTATCTTTCGTGAGGGAAATTTCCCTGTCACTTTCGCTATCGAGCGAGAATCGTCGTTGTCGAATTCTTCAGCTAATTATTCAAGTGTGTCCTCAGAAATCTCTAGATGTCAATGACCTCAATCCAGGGTTCTTTGTTTTTTCGGGCCAGTAAGAAGCCGGTTCAGCTAACTAGATATCATAATCACAAGCAAACAAAGCAACCTGTACCATGACATGAGCTGCTCCGTTTCCTATATACAGACGGGCAGCTTTCATCGATGGATGAAGTGATTTTTTTTAAGCGGATAATCTTGCAACTAGTCAGCAGATGGTTGCTTGCTTTGCTAGGATCATGTTCGCCCACGTAACGATAACGGCGCGGACAGCAGGCGCCGGTCGCCATCAACTGCGTGCTTTTTTTTCACTCTCGGAGGATCGAGCGACTAGCTAGTAGATTGCTACGAAGAACGCCAGAGACGGACGACGCTAGCGACGTGGAGGCGAGAGCGAGACTGTGAGAGAGACAGAAGAGAGTAGTTACGTTGATGGCGCCCCTGACGCCGGCCTCCTCCAGCGCCTCGCGGCACGCCGCCTCGTGCACGTCCTCGTCGTCCTCCCACCCGCCCTGCAAGTGCCAGAGGAGGAACACGTTGTGCTTGCCCACTGAGATGTTGATCGCGTGCAGTTCTGAGGTGTGGCTGCTAGTTGGAATAGTTACCTTGGGGAAGACGAGGTCGTCCCTGCTGGGCGTGGAGACCATGAGCAGCTGCGGCTGGCCGTCCGCGCCCACGCGGTACGGCACGCACCCGGCCACCAGGCGGTACTCGCCGTCGTAGCGCTGCCGCAGCCGCCCCTTCCTCGCCACCAGGATCTTCTTCTTCTCTCCAGCTGACGGCGACGGCGACGCCATTTTCAATCTGCTGCACTGCACCAAGAAACCAAAACTGGAGACGGTTGGTGACTCAAGTTTTTTTCTGCAGAGTTCAGAGGAACAGAGGATGAAAACGTGAAAGCATGCACGATGTATACTACGATGGCAAACCTTACGAGCGACGACGAGAACAAGCAGAGACCGAGCAAAGGACAGAAGAGACGAAAGAGCAGAGTTCAAGAAAGGATCAGAGATGGCCAGAAGGGGTTTGAAGCTCTCATTCAGTGGTTTGATTTTGATCAGGGATATGGAGAAGAGCTAGGGAGCTGAGGCGACGTAGGAGACCCTTCCCGCCCGATTTAAAGGCGCGAGGCTATGGTGAGGAGGTCAACCGCCATTAACGCACCAGCACCGGCCAACCAGACAAAGCCACTATTCCTCTGCCCCGGAGCAGAGGCAAGAGGAGACTAAAGAAAAGAATTGCGGCCAGTTATACATATACAAATACAATGATTTGGGAGGAGGAAGAACCCAAGAAGAAGAAGAGGAGGAGGAGGAGGAGGAGGAGCACTGGAACAGTGCTACGTACCCCTAGTAAAGAATGCGAGGCCCGTTGAAATGGGCGGCACCTCGAGCCGGCCTAAGATTGGAATCCAGGAGAAAGCGGCTGGTTGGGGTTCGTTTCGTTTCGGGAGCAGCGATGGACGGGGGTGATATTGTAGAGGGGCAACGCTTTATAAAACGAGTCACCGAGCCGCAAAGCCTGTGATACTGAGGGTTTTCTTTTTCTTCGATATAACACACTGAAGGTTAATAGAGGGACAAGAAAAAGGACAAGTCCGCTGCTATACTAGACTAGTCTCGGTAGATAGTATAGATGAACATGGAGACGAAATAAGTTGTATAGAGATAAAACTTATCTACACTATTTTCAACAAATATACTTTTTACAATAACAATTTATACCAACAGCTAATAATAAAGAGGCAAAATTTCAGTCTATTTTTTTAATCCGCCCTTTTTTTTCCTCTTCATCTAACTACCAGACAATGAAGAGTTTCTTCCGATCGGGCTTATATACATGGTCATATGACGCCCTCGTGCTGACGGTCATGCGCTGCACTCTGTTTCACGCTCCACATGGGGCCCACATCGCCCGAGCGACAAGAGGGGAAGGGCGTGCGGTGCCTCCGATTCGGAAGGACCTGGCCATGGCATCGTATGGGTGCCATGCCGGCGCGGGAGAAACGATGCAGCAGAAGGTGGGGAGGAGAGATGCAACACCCGATCTACTTTTGAAACATCCAAATACAGAAGTTGCAACATACGTCCGAAGGCAGTTGAAACACTTCAAACTTGCTTCTGAAATACTTGAAAAGAACACCTAAAAACACTTGAAAACCATTGCAACCATACGCTACTTCCAAATGAAACACATGCAACGTTTGTGTGAAACATATGCAACATCCAGATAAACACACTTGCAACATGTGTCCAGAAAACACAGATGAAACATACATCTGGAACACTCGAAACATACGCTTGCAACATGTCTCTAAAACAAGTGCAGCATATGCAATATGTGCAACATCAATTAATCTACTTTTGCAACATCCATATGAAACAAATGCAACATACATCTGAAACGTCTGAAACACTTAAAACAAACATATGCAACATATGGGAGGGGAAGGCTGGGCCGGTCGATTCCAGCCGCCGGGATGGGGTGAGCTTGGTCGCCAGGGTGAGAGGGCGCCGCGCCGGGGTGGGGGAGGGTCATCCACTCCCCTGCAACACCGTCGCGCCACCTCCATAGATCTCGTCGGGGTGGGGGATAGGGCCACCGGATCCGCGGGGGTTGGCGCTCCCAATGGGTGAGAACACCATATTTTTTTATTTTTCGGCCCTTTTTTGAAAAATATTCACAAATAGACCCTGGTGGTTTGATTTTCATTTATGGACCCAGACCTCGACGCTATGGCTTTTGGCGCCAAGGAAACACGTCTTGGCGCCATGGCCAATGGCGCTGAGGTCTTGGCTAGGCGTCGGACGTGGCGGTGACCTGGCGCCGACGTGCACAAGGCCTCGGCGCCATAGATTTTGGCGCCGAGCTCGGCGCCGTAGATCTTCGCACCAAGTTGTTACCCTATAGCTCTTGGCGTTTGAAATGAAAGAAGTATAATTGTTCCGAGGAACATGCAACAACGCCATTGCAGTTCAGTTGGTTAGGACGCGCGACTTAGCTCAAAGGCTTGGGCTCGAACCCCAGTGCTGAATCTTTTTTTGCTACATTTTAGAGGAAGGCAAACGCTGTCCAGAGTGAAGTATGGCTTCGATCGTCATGTTGTACAAACATGGAGATGGCAGCGTCGATCTCAAAACAAACATACACAAGCTGTGTTTTCATCAATCAAATATCCAATTTATTTCACACTGGTGGCCTGACTGGAGCTACATGGAATGGAACCCAAGCGTCAGAGTGGCATTTCCACACTGACAGCAGAATGCTCAGCTCACTGCTGCGTGACTGATTCAGATTCAGGATCGATCGACGACTAACCAAAGAAAAACGCTCGCAATACATTCTAACTCCATCCAAGTGTCCAACCATTACACTAAAAGGCTTACTAGCTCAGTCCTAGGCATGCAACCTGATAAGTTCCAGCACATAGTCCTAACCATCCAATATAACAAGTTAGGATAATGTCATGTGTACCAACATACACCTACACTATGTCACAAGTGCTGGGCATCCACTGAAGTTGTTAACAATGCCTTGGATAAACAACTAATGCACATAAACCTACATGTAATTTCCAGTTCATGATGGCAGCTGCAAATTCAGTTCATAATGGCAGCTGCAAATTCAGCCTGGGCAATTTTTCCAAGGCCTTCAACCTGCAACAGTTGCTGGGGATTAACAAATCAAGGCACGAGAATGATCACATAAATACATTTGTATCAGTCCATACATTTCTATTGAACAATGGATGGCTCTAGATTCAGATTACATTTTGATTCAAGAATATTAAACTTGCAATACTTGTAGTTAGGCAACAACTTGTTGATTTGGAAACAGAGCAAAGAGGATCACATATATTTATAATCTGAAAAAAAACTATTGAGGCAAGGAACAATATGTAGTCCAAAGGACCTATTGTGACAGAACCTCCTAAATTATTGGGCCCACATGCATCTGTCACTGTCCAACGACCTTTGACAACTATGCATATGTTCCTGCTAACTTAAGAAGACTGTCGGGTGTCCTCGGGAACTCCGAATCATCCACGATTTTCGAACAGGATCACATTACAGAGTCAATGCAGTATACAACAGTTTATTCAAATATATACATGAGAGTAAAAATTAGCAGAAGACTTACAATAACATAGTTTATAAACCATTTGTTTCAAACCATACAACTAAGTTCGATTAATATTACAAAACGTAGTAGTGGAGTGGCATTATAACATATTACACAACACTCAAATAAGCTGCCCTGTCTAAGGGCCACACATTTACTTA
Organism: Miscanthus lutarioriparius; assembly: GCA_904845875.1. NCBI lineage: Eukaryota > Viridiplantae > Streptophyta > Magnoliopsida > Poales > Poaceae > Miscanthus > Miscanthus lutarioriparius. The sequence goes on from CAJGYO010000012.1 coordinate 46,483,613, forward strand.
TCGTCATCGCATTGAACAATAGTCATGAAGCACGATCAAAAATAGATCTGCTCATGAGGCTCACCTGCAACAAGGGTCAACGAACCCTGAGTACAAAAGTACTCAACAAGACTTAACCGAAAATAAAAACTGATAGAACTCAGGAATGCAGGCTCAGGGATTCAAGGTATGGCTTTAGCAATAATCAAAGTTCTTTTGCGTAAAAGCTTTTTAACAAAATTCTTTATATCAACATTTAAAACTTCATAAAACCATATACAAAGCTGACATGACCCGTAATGAGATCATGAAACTCCATATCCAACACTTTCTCAAACCTTACTCAAGTTTCAGTTATTAAACTATGATGATGAACAGTGAGTTGAGTCTCCATAACCGAGGAGCAACGACGATTCGAACCGATTAAACCTAGCTGAGAATTCCAGACCACACGACATATGCAGGTCCCTGACCTACATATACCAACCTACCCTCAGATCCTCTAAAACAAGAACGGGTCTGCGCCACCCGAGAATACAGTACTCCACCAATCCAGCCCATTACCACGTGGGTACACGCTATTCCCGCCATCTCTGCACTCCCAGTGCGCGAGTAGACATTCTCGTAATAGAATAGCCAAGTTAAGGCTTACCGGAGTATGTGGTTAGTACTACAAAGTCTCACCTCATGCAATTCAACAACGGACGGACCTTAATCGATACAGGTGAAAAGAACCCGCTCACAAGACTTCCATGCCTTGTGGCTCACACACACCGAGTCCGTCCGGTCTAGATTTATTACTCCACATGCTCATATATCATGATAACATAAGTAACCAAACGTAAACAAAGATCCATTTAAATCTCGCAGGTAACAGGTAATCACTCGACCTTTATCGGTCTAAGCATGACTAAACATAAATAGAAATTCTCGAATTGAAACGGTTAACAAGGTAGATATGAGAAAACAAGGTTGGTAATGCACCAACTAGGTTTTCACTTACTCCTAATCACTTAATGAAGTACAGAGAAGCAAAAGCGAAATCAAGCTGTAAAACACAAGGTAGGTTTAAATACATCCGGAGCTTGCCTTCGTTGACGGAAAAGTCTGGTTCCGGAGTCGTTCCACCGATTTCAAATCCAACCTCCACAGACGGACTAACCTCCTCAACCACTTGATTAACTACCACGTGCTCACCTTCATTCACTACACGTAGTAACAATGTCATGTTTAACATGATGCGGAATATAAAACATGATGCTTGACGATGGATACAAAATTAACAACTTGAATACAACTTTCCTTAGCGGTACAGTTACAAGTCAAATCAACTAAACCTTTTTCGTAACACCTAATTCAATTGTCAAGGATCATTATCAACTAATGACCCAAGGTCATCACTCAATCCAAAAATCCAAACAAAAACCTAAATCATTAAAGGTTACTATTTGCTTTTATGAATTAATTATTTAATTAAGAATTATGAAATAAATCAACTTATTCCAATTGACCTCAAAATTTTTATAAATGTTCATCATATGATAACTAAGTGGAAAAACAATTTTCATAATTTTTGGATAAATAAATAAGCCTAGAAAAATCATGGAAACTCATTTATTAATTAATTGAGCAACTTTTATCACATTCAAAAAGTACTAAAAATCAACATTTCATATTTTTCCTAAATAATATACATCATAGAGAAGTCACACAAAAATTTTCATAATTTTTGGAGCTCTAAATAAATCTACACATAAATAACAAAAACATACACTATTCATTCATCTCTGAAAATAGAAAAATTCATTTTCAAACCGATGAGTCACTGACAGCCCGACCCGACATGTCATCTCCTTCCTCCTGCGCTGTCCATGGCGGCAGCAGCTTTGACCGGCGAAATCTCGCCGACGACGAGGTCACTGGCGACGGCCAAGGTACTAACACGACCACAACACCACGGCGCATCGATTTGTGACACTAACTAGACCAAACACGAACTGGACTGAGCACGACGCCGGCCATGGCGGCCACGATGGTGCGGCTGCACAACGCCGGTGAAACCAGACCAGTAGCGGTTAAACACACAGCTCGGGAAGACTCAGGAGCTCACCCACAACACTTCCGAGCAAATGGCTGCGGTGGAGGAAATGATCAAACAACAAGATACAAAGTACCACGGCAACATGGCGAAACTCATGGTATGCTCAGCAAGAGCAGGGACAAACCGTGGAGCGCTGGCCACGGGGAAGAAAGGCGCGCACAACAGGTTCCCGGCGGAATCAGGCGACCAGAGCTGGCTGGCTAGGTGCGCAAGGAACTAGCGAAGCTATTGAGCGCTTTACTGAGACGGTACAGGCGCTAGATCGACGGCGAGAGCTCGACGGAGCAAGGCGACGGCAACTGGAAAGTAGAGGAGAAGAAAATGGCGAAGAACGGCGGTGGTGAAGACCATATAGCGCGGCCAGGAAGCAAATAGAAGCCACGACGCGGCCTTCCCGTGCCAGCGTAGAGCCGAAGGCGGCCACAGGCGCGACTGGAAGACGTCGGAAGATCACCGACGATGAGGTGGCTTCTACGAGTACTGTTCACCGTAATTACAAAACTACCCTTCGTTTTAAATCCCAAATTACTCCCAAATTTGTGTAACAACTCAAAAATCTCCAAAAACAAAAGTTGTTCAAAATTCAAAGTTCTACAACTTTGCTTTTATAACCACCCCCTAATTCGGTCTACATTTTCAAATGCAAATTTGAATTAAAAAATGGGACATTTAAAGAATTACACCTTTTCAAATTACTTCAAATTTTTCTAAACAACTGTGAAAACTCCAAAAACCAACTTTGTACAACTCGACAAGCTCTACATTTTTGCTTTAAGGCTCAACCCCAAAATGTACTTCAATTTTGAATTAGGTTTTTCGGGGAAAAACAAATCACTGGAAATCAGGGTTTTCGGAAATCCAAATCACAACAAATCTTTGAACTTGATCCAAACCATACAAGGCAACACTCATAACATAAATGTAAACTTGTTTTAGTGAATGCATATCAAAGTTTTCAATATGACCAATTGCTTTGCAATGCATATGATGACATGACAGTTTTTAGTATTTAAACACCCGAGGTGTTACAATCCTTCCCCCTAAAAGAAATCTCGTCCCGAGATTCAAAGTCATATGATAAGTAATGGAAAAGGAAATGTGTCAATCCAAAAATATCCAAAACCTGTTCATAAAATAGCTAAGGTTCCTTTACAAACATAGATCGCAACCACAGAGCAAAACTAACATTATTCTATATCGACGCAAGAAACTCTAGAAATTTCTCTAACATGTAATCTTTGGATTCCCAGGTAGCTTCTTCCTCTGAATGTTGATTCCATTGTATCTTGTAGAACTTGATTGTCCTCCTTCGAGTAACACGATCTTTCTGATCCAAAACTCGGATAGGATATTCGGAATAAGTCAAATCCGGTTCAAGTTCCACTCCTTCAACCTCAACATTCTGCTCAGGCACTCGGAGACACTTCTTCAATTGAGAAACATGGAACACATCATGTACAGCTGATAGATGTTCAGGTAATTTCAAGCGATATGCCACTTTTCCATACCTCTCTAAAATTTGAATGGTCCAATATATCGAGGTGCCAACTTGCCTTTAACACCAAAACGGGTAACTCCCTTCATTGGTGATACCTTCAGATATACAAAATCTCCCTTGTTAAACACCAATGGTCTACGTCGTTTATCCGCATAACTCTTTTGTCGGGACTGAGCTATCTTCAAATTACTTTGTATTTGCCTAACCTTGTCTTCTGTTTCTTCCACAAGGTCAACTGCAAAGAACCTTGTTTCTCCGGGCTCAGACCAACTCAGCGATGTTTTGCATCTACGACCATAGAGTGCTTCAAATGGAGCCATTCTAATGCTTTCCTGATAACTATTGTTGTATGAGAACTCGGCCAAAGGTAAGCATTCATCCCACTTATTGGAATAGTTAAGGACACAACACCTTAACATATCTTTAAGTACTTGATTGACTCTTTTAGTCTGTCCATCAGTCTACGGATGATAAGCTGTACTATATAGGAGCTTGGTTCCCAACGAAGCATGCAATTGTTTCCAAAAACTGGAGACAAACTGTGTACCCCTATCGGACACAATGTTCTTTGGTACTCCATGTAGGCTCATAATTCTTGCTAAATACATCTTGGCATATTGGATAGTAGGATATATAGTCTTGACATGAAGGAAATGTGCTGACTTAGTGAGTCGATCTACAATAACCCATATTGCGTCAAATCCCTTTGATGTCTTGGGTAGACCAACAATAAAGTCCATACTAATGTCCTCCCACTTCCAAGCTGGAATAGGTAATGACTGTAATTCACCAGCAGACCTCAAATGTATAGCTTTCACCTTTTGATAAGTATCACACTTTGCTATATATCTAGCAATCTCTATCTTCATTTTAGTCCACCAAAACTTTTGTTTCAAGTCATGGTATATCTTGTTACTTCCCAGATGGATAGATAACCTAGTAGCATGTGCTTCTTCAAGAATTAACTGTCGCAACTCAGGAACTTTTGGTACCACCAGGCGATCCTTGAACCATAGCACACCATCATCATCTATGCTGAAGCATTCCACTTTTCCATTCCTGACTCTTTCCTTGATATGGACTATACCCTTATTTTCCTTCTGAGTAGCAATAATCTGGTCTCGAATATTGGCTTCAACAATTATGTTGGTTAAACTACCTTGTTGAATTACCTCTATATTCAACTTCTCCATCTCTTGACATAAGGTCAGACCCATTGTTCTTACTGTTAGGCAATTGCAATAACTTTTGTGACTGAGGGCATCTGCAACCATATTTGCTTTACCAGGGTGATAATGTACTTCCAAGTCATAATCTTTAATCAGTTCTAACCATCTTCTTTGTTGCATGTTCAAATCTGACTGAGTAAAGATATACTTTAAACTCTTATGGTCTATATAAATATGGCACGTATTACCAAGCAGGTAATACCGCCAAATCTTCAGAGCATGGACCACAGCTACTAACTCCAGATCATGAGTCAGATAGTGTTCTTCATGTTGCTTAAGTTGCCTGGATGTATAAGCAATGACTCTGCCTTCTTGCATCAATACACATCCAATACCAATACCCGAAGCATCACAATAAACATCAAACGACTTCTCGATATCAGGTTGGGCTAATACTGGGACAGTGGTTAACAGTCTCTTCAAAGTCTGGAAAGCTTCTTCACAATCAGATGACCAGACAAACTTGACTTGGTTCTTCAACAACTCAGTGATGGACTTAGATACTCTAGAGAAATCTAGAATAAAACGACGGTAATACCCCGCCAATCCCAGAAAACTCCAAACCTGATGAACTGTGGTTGGCGATTTCCAATCAAGCACATCCTTAATTTTGCTTGGATCAACAGTAAATCCTTCAGCTGACAAGACATGTCCAAGAAATTATACTTCCTTAAGCCAAAAATCACACTTGCTGAACTTGGCATATAGTTGATGTTCTCTCAAGCGGGTCAGAACAATTCTGAGATGTTCCGCATGTTCTGTCTTATTCTTGGAATATACTAGAATGTCATCAATAAACATCACTACAAACTTGTCTAGCTCAGGCATGAATACTGAATTTATCAGATACATGAAATGAGATGGAGCATTTGTCAAACCAAAAGACATTACCAAGTATTCATATAATCCATATCTTGTGGTAAATGCCGTTTTGGGAATATCTTCAGGCTTAATCTTGATTTGGTGATAGCCTGACCTCAAATAAATCTTGGAGAAAACTTTGGCTCCAGCTAGTTGATCAAAAAGCAAATCTATCCGAGGTAAGGGATACTTATTCTTGATGGTCACTTCATTCAACGGACGATAGTCGATACATAACCTCAGGGTCTCATCTTTCTTTTTCACAAAAATTGCCGGACATCCCCAATGTGATGAACTAGGTTGGATAAACCCTTTATCAATCAATTCTTGCAACTAAGTCTTTAACTCGGCTAATTCCTTGGGTGGCATCCTATAAGCTCTCCGAGAAATCGAAGCTGTTCCAGGTTTCAACTCTATGTTAAACTGAACATCCCAATCGGGTGGTAGACCGGGTAAATCTTCAGGAAACACATCAGAAAATTCACACACTACCGGGATATCTCTAATCTCTTTGACGGCAGTTGCACAAACTTTGCCCACTGATCTTCTTAAAGTTGGAAGTTGGATGAGAAGTTGAGAATGACTATCTGGCAAACTCACCCTGATTGTTCTATTCAAAGCATCTATAACAGCCTTATGCTGATACATCTAATTCATCCCCAAGATTACATCTATATCCTGATCCTTTAGGATAATCATGGTAGTGGGAAAAAATGCCCACTCAGGTTTATGGGTACCTGGTATACCATTTCCTTAGTACATAGACGTCCCCCGGGCGACTGAATAAAGAAATTTTCCTTTGTTGCCCCAATTGAAATTTCATGCTTTACCACAAATGTTCTATTGATTAATGAATGAGATGCACCCGAATCGAAATGTATACTTGCAGGATGATTAGCAACAGGAAACATACCCATCATCACTGGCTCCCCTTTAGGAATCTCCTCAGCTTGAATATAGAAAACCCTTCCTGTCTTCCTTTCATCTTTGCCCTTCTGAGCATTCTGATTGTTATTCTTGTTCTGTGCCTGACCCTGTTGTTGATTGGTAGGGGTCTTCTAATAATTTGGATTAGACTGCTTTGGATATGGACATTCCCTCGAGAAATGACCAGGCTTGCCACAATTGAAACTGGGATACTTGTGACCCTAGGGTGTTGGAGCACTAACACCAGAAGTATTAGTCTGTTGTGGATTCTGATAAGTTGTAGCAGGACGGACATTTGATTGCTGCCCGGCTTGAAACTACGGCGGACGATAAGGAGGACGATTATGATTTACTGGATGATAAATCACCCTCTGCCTCTTTTGATTTCCCCCAAAAGATCCAGACGGCACATTCTTTTTCTTTTTGATCTCCTTATGTTGTTGATACTTTTCCTCTGAAACAATTGCAATATTCACTGCCTCATGATAAGTGACATTGGTACAAGTAGTCATCATTGTCTGCAGCTTGGTATTCAGACCTCTCATAAACCACCTCTTCTTCTTGGCATCTGTATTGACATGTTCAGATGCATACTATGACAGGTGATTGAATCTTCCCACATACTGCATAACCATTTGATCCTCTTGCTTCAAAGCAAGGAACTCGTCCAGCTTCATAGCCATCACTCCTTCTGGAATATAGTGGGCTCGGAAGGCAGTACGGAACTCTGCCCAAGTTATTGGAATGCCAGTTGGTTGCATAGCCGCTAGGTTTGCCCACCAAGCACCAGCTGCACCTCAAAGTTGCTGGGCGGCAAACACAGGTTTCTAAATCTCCGTGCAGGGAATAAGATCAAATTTTTGCTCCATAGTTTGAAGCCAATCATCAGCCTCCAGTGGTTCATCTGCCTTGGTGAACACCGGTGGTCTTGTATCTATAAAATCTACATACGTAGCCTCCTGGCTGTTATGATTGTGACCCCAGTTTCCTTGCACCATATTCTGATTACTCTGGGCTATCTCTCGAAGTAGTCGAGCATTTTCAACAGTCACATTGACAAGGGCGGCGATAGCATCAGCTAGATTCGGTGGAACTGGTGGCGGATCAGGAATGCCGTCCTCATCTTGTGAAGTACCAGGAATATGCGAACCCCGCGTACGACGCATCTGTTCATAACAAACTAAATTTTACTCACAAGCCTTTATTGAATTGCAAAAAGAGCTTACTCCAAAACACATTACATAGGGTTTACTAATTTATACACCAGACCACACCTAAACAAAACTACTTAACTTTAATTAGAACTAACTATTATCCAACTCTAATCTTCTCCTTGATCACCTCCAACTTCGGGCTCGGTACCATTCCGGAAATATTTCCGCCCTCATTATCACTTTCATCGACCATTACTAATTCTTTCAGATCTTCTTCTTGCAGATAAGTATTATGTTCTTCTAAGTCTTCTACATAGAATTCTAGCTCATGAGTTCTAGCTCTAGCTATATTTTCTCTATGCTAAGCTTCATTTCTTCCTTCCACCGTACAAACTAACATACGTTCACAGTTCCTGTGAGCGGTGGTGAGACGCCTCAATTGATCCTATAATTCTCCTACCTGGATGGCATCCCTGGCCCTATCCCTAGTAGCCTATGCTAACTCTGCAGAAATCCTCTATATCTCTGCCTAGGGATTAGGCCTAGAGCTGCTACTGCTAGCACCGTCATTACTAGGGGCAAGTTGGTGGCGAGGAACTCCTTTGGGCCCAACGAACTTACGGGCTGTCATCTTGGTACGAGACATACTGTAGGAAGCAAGATTAATCCCAGTCAGACAATCTAACAACAGTCTCAAGAGCAACAAGGGTGGACTACACAACTCAACCCAGACTCACTACCCAACCCAGACTCAGAGGTGAACGAAGTAACAAGTGAATTAATCATGATGCATGAATCGTTCTTACGAACAAAAACATCAAAGCTCATAAAGTACATAAACAACAGTTGTTTTTAATCTAATAATGAATGGTGAGAAAGAAATTAGATAAGTCGGAAGCAATTTGGACCAAATTAACAAATTAAATTTAGTTATCCCAAATCATATTGAAGTTTTTGTAAAACAATACAACAAAGACCTTGTAACGATGCTCTGATACCATTCTGTGGCAGAACCTCCTAAATTATTGGGCCCACATGCATCTGTCACTGTCCAACGACCTTTGACAACTATGCATATGTTCCTGCTAACTTAAGAAGACTGTCGGGTGTCCTCGGGAACCCCGAATCATCCATGATTTTCGAGCAGGATCACATTACGGAGTCAATGCAGTATACAACAGTTTATTCAAATATATATATCAGAGTAAAAATTAGCGGAAGACTTATAATAACATAGTTTACAAACCATTTGTTTCAAACCATACAACTAAGTTCGATTAATATTACAAAATGTAGTAGTGAAGTGGCATTATAACATATTATAGAACACACAAATAAGCTACCCTGCCCAAGGGCCACACATTTACTTATCGTCATCGCATTGAACAATAGTCATGCAGCACGATCCAAAATAGATCTGCTCATGAGGCTCACCTGCAACAAGGGTCAACGAACCCTAAGTACAAAAGTACTCAACAAGACTTAACCGAAAATAAAAACTGATAGAACTCAGGAATACAGGCTCAGGGATTCAAGGTATGGCTTTAGCAATAATCAAAGTTCTTTTGCGTAAAAGCTTTTTAACAAAATTCTTTATATCAACATTTAAAACTTCATAAAACCATATACAAAGCTAACATGACCCGTAATGAGATCATGAAACTCCATATCCAACACTTTCTCAAACCTTACTCAAGTTTCAGTTATTAAACTACGATGATGAACAGTGAGTTGAGTCTCCATAACCGAGGAACAACGATGATTCAAACCGATTAAACCCAGCTGGGAATTCCAGACCACACGACATATGCAGGTCCCTGATCTACATATACCAACCTACCCTCAGATCCTCTAAAACAAGAATGGGTCTGCGCCACCCGAGAATACAGTACTCCACCAATCCAGCCCATTGCCACATGGGTACACGCTATTTCCGCCATCTCTCCACTCCCAGTGCGCGAGTAGCCATTCTCGTAATAGAATAGCCAAGTTAAGGCTTACCGGAGTAAGTGGTTAGTACTACAAAGTCTCACCTCATGCAATTCAACAACGGACAGACCTTAATCGACACAGGCGGAAAGAACCCGCTCACAAGACCTCCATGCCTTGTGGCTCACACACACCGAGTCCGCCCGGTCTAGATTTATTACTCCACATGCTCATATCTCATGATAACATAAGTAACCAAACGTAACCAAAGATCCATTTAAATCTCGCAGGTGACAGGTAATCACCCGACCGTTATCAGTCTAAGCATGGCTAAGCATAAATAGACATTCTCGAATTGAAACGGTTAACAAGGTAGATATAGGAAAACAAGGTTGGTAATGCACCAATTAGGCTTTCACTTACTCCTAATCACTTAATGCAGTACTAAGAAGCAAAAGCGAAATCAAGTTGTAAAACACAAGGTAGGTTTAAATGCATCCGGAGCTTGCCTTCGTTGACGGAAAAGTCTGGTTCCGGGATCGTTCCACCGATTTCAAATCCAACCTCCACAGACGGACTAACCTCCTCAACCACTTGATTAACTACCACGTGCTCACCTTCATTCACTACACGTAGTAACAATGCCATGTTTAACATGATGCGGAATATAAAACATGATGCTTGACGATGGATACAAAATTAACAACTTGAATACAACTTTCCTTCGCGGTACAGTTACAAGTCAAATCAACTAAACCTTTTTCGTAACACCTAATTCAATTGTCAAGGATCATTATCAACTAATGACCCAAGGTCATCACTCAATCCAAAAATCCAAACAAAAACCTAAATCATTAAAGGTTACTACTTGCTTTTATAAATTAATTATTTAATTAAGAATCATGAAATAAATCAACTTGTTTCAATTGACCTCAAAATTTTTATAAATGTTCATCATATGATAACTAAGTGGCAAAACAATTTTCATAATTTTTAGATAAATAAATAAGCCTAGAAAAATCATGGAAACTCATTTATTAATTAATTGAGCAATTTTTATCACAGTCAAAAAGTACTGAAAATGAACATTTCATATTTTTCCTAAATAATATACATCACAGAGAAGTCACACAAAAATTTTCATAATTTTTGGAGCTGTAAATAAATCTACACATAAATAACAAAAACATACACTATTCATTCATCTCTGAAAATAGAAAAATTCATTACCAAACCGCTGAGTCCCTGACAGCCCGACCCCACATGTCATCTCCTTCCTCCCGCGCTGACCACGGCGGTAGCAGCTTTGACCGGTGAAATCTCGCCGACGGCGAGGTCACCGGCGACGGCCAAGGTACTAACATGACCACAACACCACGGCGCATCGATTTGTGACACAAACTAGACCAAACACGAACTGGACTGAGCACGATGCCGGCCATGACGGCCACGACGGTGCGGCTGCACAACACCAGCAAAACCAGACCAGTAGCGGTTAAACACATAGCTCGGGAAGACTCAGGAGCTCACCCACAACACTTCCGAGCAAATGGCTGAACCGGAGGAGCAATAGAGAGGCTCGACGTCGGTCACAGCAATCACGACGGCGCGAACCACGTCGGTGATGGAGTTCCGGTGGCTGCGGTGGAGGAAATGATCAAACAACTAGATACAAAGTACCACGGCAACATGGCAAAACTGATGGTATGCTCAGCAAGAGCAGGGACAGACCGTGGAGCGCTGGCCACGACGACGCGCACTCGACGGTGAGGTTGCTGGCAGCGGGGAAGAAAGGCGCGCACAACAGGTTCCCGGTGGAATCAGGTGACCAGAGCTGGCTGGCTAGGTGCGCAAGGAACTAGCGAAGCTATTGAGCGCTTTACTGAGATGGTGCAGGCGCTAGATCGACGGCAAGAGCTCGACGGAGGAAGGCGACGGCAACTGGAAAGTAGAGGAGAAGAAAATGGCGAAGAACGGCGGTGGTGAAGACCATATAGCGCGGCCAGGAAGCAAATAGAAGCCACGATGCGGTGTTCCCGTGCCAGCGTAGAGCCGAAGGCGGCCACAGGCGCGACTGGAAGACGTCGGAAGATCACCGACGGTGAGGTGGCTTCTACGAGTACTGTTCACCGTAATTACAAAACTACCCTTCGTTTCAAATCCCAAATTACTCCCAAATTTGTGTAACAACTCAAAAATCTCCAAAAACAAAAGTTGTTCAAAATTCAAAGTTCTACAACTTTGCTTTTATAACCACCCCCTAATTCGGTCTACATTTTCAAATGCAAATTTGAATTAAAAAATGGGACATTTAAAGAATTACACCTTTTCAAATTACTTCAAATTTTTCTAAACAACTGTGAAAACTCCAAAAACCAACTTTGTACAACTCGACAAGCTCTACATTTTTGCTTTAAGGCTCAACCCCAAAATGTACTTCAATTTTGAATTAGGTTTTTCGGGGAAAAACAAATCACTGGAAATCAGGGTTTTCGGAAATCCAAATCACAACAAATCTTTGAACTTGATCCAAACCATACAAGGCAACACTCATAACATAAATGTAAACTTGTTTTAGTGAATGCATATCAAAGTTTTCAATATGACCAATTGCTTTGCAATGCATATGATGACATGACAGTTTTTAGTATTTAAACACCCGAGGTGTTACAATCCTTCCCCCTAAAAGAAATCTCGTCCCGAGATTCAAAGTCATATGATAAGTAATGGAAAAGGAAATGTGTCAATCCAAAAATATCCAAAACCTGTTCATAAAATAGCTAAGGTTCCTTTACAAACATAGATCGCAACCACAGAGCAAAACTAACATTATTCTATATAGACGCAAGAAACTCTGGAAATTTCTCTAACATGTAATCTTTGGATTCCCAGGTAGCTTCTTCCTCTGAATGTTGATTCCATTGTATCTTGTAGAACTTGATTGTCCTCCTTCGAGTAACACGATCTTTCTGATCCAAAACTCGGATAGGATATTCGGAATAAGTCAAATCCGGTTCAAGTTCCACTCCTTCAACCTCAACATTCTGCTCAGGCACTCGGAGACACTTCTTCAATTGAGAAACATGGAACACATCATGTACAGCTGATAGATGTTCAGGTAATTTCAAGCGATATGCCACTTTTCCATACCTCTCTAAAATTTGAATGGTCCAATATATCGAGGTGCCAACTTGCCTTTAACACCAAAACGGGTAACTCCCTTCATTGGTGATACCTTCAGATATACAAAATCTCCCTTGTTAAACACCAATGGTCTACGTCGTTTATCCGCATAACTCTTTTGTCGGGACTGAGCTATCTTCAAATTACTTTGTATTTGCCTAACCTTGTCTTCTGTTTCTTCCACAAGGTCAACTCCAAAGTACCTATGAATGTACAGGTAGTAAAATCTTCAAAAAAAAAATTGTGCAATGTGCACATGTTTTTTTTGGAACTGCATTCTTCTATTCGAATCTTGTACAGAAGATTGTAGTTAGGTTCATAGTTTGAGGTTCAGCAGCAAGTATAGAAGTAGGAAAAATATTCACAGGACCACCATGGCAATCTGTCAGAGCTATTGTCTATAAACTACTTCAGCTAGGAAAAAAACAGAACTTTCTCCTTACAGGCTGGGCATATAAGATGGAAGAAATACTAAACTTGTATAGATAAGGATCACTCAAACTGAAGCTGTATACGAAAACAAAAAAGAAATCAATCTGAAGTCCATGACAAAGAAATGCACGAACTAATAAAAAAACATATGCAGAAGAGAATTGCTAAGATATAATGACATTGCCATCACAAAAACATATTGTGAAGGGATCAGACATAAAGAAAATATATTTTTTCTTGGTATGGCTGTTCATAGAAGGACCGGCTCAAAAGGATGCCTACAGTTTTCCTAAAACATATTGTTGATCGTTGCCACACATTCCAGGCCCCGTGCCGCCACCAAACTTCATTACATCATATGTGTTCAAAGTGCTAGCCTTCTCGAAGCCAAACTTATATCCTTATGTGACCACAAAATGAATGAAGTTACAGAATAGGCTGAGAACATGCGGAATTCAATACTAAGCTTATATGAAAAGACATCCAGAGTTCAATAGCCATTACAGATTATGATGTACACCTAATTTCGCCTTTCTTAAGGTGATAACATGCATAGTTCATATCACTGCACAACATCTTCATATTCTTACTCCGTTGTTCAGTTTCAAAGACCAACTCTAAGTACGATAGCATAATGTTCTTAGCCAATTTTTAATCTCTACTAGTACATAGCAGATAGACTAAAAACCCCATCATATCCTTCACAAGGAAAATACATATCAAATTTCTAATCTCTACTAGTACAGAGACCATAGAATATGACAGATTCAGTCATCTCTTTACACACATTTGGCCATATATTCCTTTGAGCAGAGGCATTGTCCAAGAAGGGGAAGAAAGAATCTACAGTTTCACCTGCCAGTTGCTGCCATAGAAAGCTCCTAAGAGCGCCGCAGCCAGAGGAGCTCCTTGGCCGCCGAGGTCATCGACAGCGGATCTGGCCGCGCCACCACCAGAGGCATGCTTTGGGGAACAGATGGCCGGATCCATGCCTCACTGGATCCACGCCAGAGCACCGCGGGGCTGTGGGGAGAGGGCGCGGTGCGGGGCTGCAGGTTGGCGGTGAGGGGCGCGGTGCGGGGCTGCGGGTTGGCGACGAGGGGCGTGGTGCGGGGCTGCTAGGATAGGGCGCGGTGAGGGGCTGCGGGATGCGGCGAGGGGCGCAGTGCAGGGCTGCAAGCTGTGGCGATGCGGGGCTATGGGGAGATCGGCGCGGTGCAGGTTTCGGGGGCACGGTGCGGGTTAAAACACCACCTCGGCGCCATAGATCTTGGCCCGTTCTCGGCACCAATAACCATGGCGCCAATAACCCCGGCGCCGTGCTGCCTGCCAGGTCAGCATCCATGCCACCAACGTGGCCCCGACCTAGGCGCCAAACCCTTTGGCACCGAGACTTGTAAGCTCGGCGCCACCAACAATAATGCCGAGCTAAGGGTCCAGATTTTAAAATGATACCTCCATGGGCATATTTGTAAAAAACTTTCAAAGGCAAAAAAATAAAAAATTCGGGTGAGAACACCGGGTGGGAGGTGGGGCGCCGCCGGGGTAGGTGAAGCAACCACCAGGCTGGGGGAGGAAGACGCCGAGGTGGGGGAGCACGCACATTGAGGTGGGTGAGGGCACCGTCGCCGGCCAGGGAAGCAATCATGGCCGCGTCATCGGGGTGGGGCAGGGCGCGAGCGCAGAAGGGATAAGAATGGGAAGGGACGTGAGCGCGTGTAGGAGTGAGCGGTGGAAGGCGTCTGTCCGTCCGAACGTCTTAATCGTATCATTATCCTATTTGTTTTCCTATTCCTTCTTCCCTGCGTCTCTTTTTATCCAATTTCGTTTCCTGCCCATTCGGTATCGTTCCCATCTTAGTTCCCCTTTTTCCTTTTTCCGTTTGCTATGCCGTGCAGTATCTATGCTGGTTTCTCTTTTTTCTTTTATTTTTTTTCATCATCTGTTTCCGTTTCTTTTTTTTAGTTTCCTTTTGCCTCTGTTTTTCTTCAACGTTGTGTTTCCGTTTTTTTTAGTCTTTTCTTCTATTTCCGTTTCTTTTTTTGCATCTTTTTGTTCCTTTTCTCCACGTTAGTTTTTTTCTATTTTTTGTCCAAATTTCCACCAGTCTAACTTCTTCTATCTTTTCATAAATACTAAAAATAAATAAGATAAATAATATTATGGATCTTTGAACTCTTGACCTCTTTCTTAAGAAAAATAAAGATTTTCGTTATGCAATTTTGTTGATTAGGAACAAAAATTATTTTGTTATAACCAGTTTAGCTTTTTGTCTAACCAATTAAACTGTGAGTTGAGTCCGTTCTAAATAAATTTATCTCTAAACTGTACATATGTACGTACCAGTGTAATCCCCAATGAGAGTTACCATGCGAAAAATCAAGTCATAATCGTCAAAGGACAGACTAGTACTTTGATTATGGGTCTACAAAGAAAGTCATGCAACTTGATATTTAACTATATCAACGCATAAATAGTATAAAAATATCTCTGTGCTTTGCAACATAAATAAATCTATCTAGATTGTATTTTAAATTTGATGCAGATTTAATAGGACATTGTCATACAATTGCCAATATTAGCTTATATTATAGATGTTACTATCATCATAAAATAAAGTATAACTTTTAAATTTTACATATGATAAAACATAACTAAGTATATATCATTTCAATCCTTGTTTTCATGAATATTTGATAGTTTTTTCTTCCATTGCAACGCACGGTCATATTTGCTAGTTCATGTTAAAATATCAAGCAAATCCATGCATCATGTCCACAAACAAATAGTTTGATTATATAATAAGGCACTGATCTCTACATACTTACATAACGAAAATAAGCTAGCTTTGCTCCTGCTACGTGCCACGAATATAATTAGTGCATCCTTCATATTAGTAGCCAATGCACCATGGAACCTCTCATCTTGATAACTGAAATAATCCTTATCAAAAGACTCCTTTTGGGGCTCCTAGCACAGTGTTATTCATTCTGAGCCATATTAGCAAATTTGTTAAAAAAGCACACATACTCCACAACCTGCACATAGTAGTAAAATTAATAATATTCAGCACACCATTTCTTTTGTTACTAAGCCAAAATTGACCTATATATATAATCAAAAGTGTGTTTTTATCTCAAAGCATGGAGCAAGGTGCAGTTGGAACAGGGTGTGAATTTTTTCCCAGCTTGAGTTTTTCAATAACTAACAAAATGTAACCTTATTATTAAATTAAACCTAAGCCCTACAAACAAATCATCACTCTAAGAAGAGTGTGTTGGATAAACTATCAGCTTGTGTACTCCCTCTTCCAAATTATAAGTTGTTTTGGCTTTTTAGATATATAGCTTAATGTCTTTGGAACAGAGGAAGTATTAAACAAACTAATTTTAGCCAAGTACTCCCTCCGTCTAGAAAAAAATGCAACTACGTGTTGCGTGTCTGCAAAAATAGTTCACATTTGACCAATTTTTTAGTAAATATTATTCACATTTAGTCTTCAAAATAATTTATTATAAAAATGCATTTTGTAATTAATCTAATAATATTTATTCGATATTATAAATATTGATACTTTTTTGTCTATAATTAATCGAACTTAAGATACAAAACCATGACACTGTGCTAGAATTGCATTCTTTTATGGACGGAGGGCGGAGTAACAGTTACCTCTAACCATTAGTTTTAGCTGTTCAAATCAAACAAACCATAAATAAGGAAAATTTATTCCAAACCTGAAATAATGTTCCAGCCTAGGCTGTGAGCCCGTGCACACTGCCAACGTGAAGTCCGAGAGTTATCGCTACCAGCCTACCAATGATTACTAGGCTGTTCAAATCTTGAGCCTGTTCGGGAGGCCGTATCGTATCGTGGATTATTTACTGCTGGCTGGTTTGGTGTGAGAGAAAAACACTGTTTCCGGCTGGAAATTTACGATCGTTTACGAGCAAACGAACAGGCTGCGTTAGGAACTGAATCTTCAATCACATCAACATAGTCAGTTGGAACCAACTTAACCACTGGGCTCAACGACTGTTCATTATTCTCACCATCCTCTACATGATTGCTTCAAGCTACCAGCCAACGTATTAGTCCTTTGATAGTCCAAATCAAAGCATCCAATTTCCTCAGAAATATTTTTACATACGGATATGTTGATATATATCGACATTTTTCTCTATGAAAAAACAAATATTGCCTATTTGGCAGCGAAGTTTCTTTTGCTGATAACATTTTGTGAGTACGAGATTGGGCTCCGTTTTGTCAAGTCAAGACCTACCAGGTTTGGCCGCATGATAAGGAGATAGATAGCTTCAACTCGCAAATTCTTTTAATTGGCTCCCATGGATATCAATTGAATTTTCAATGGCTCCTTACATGCAGTACCAACCCAAGACGCTTGGGAGTCAAGGTCGCTATCATAGATAGATTACACATTAGAGCACACATTATAAATTGGACCAGTTGTTGATCTCAAAATCGATTACAAAACTTGTGATTGGATTCCTTAGTCATTCTTTTTATAGGAAAAAGTAGCGACCAATATTAATAGAGAAGAAACAACACATATGAAAGGTCATAACCTAGGTGGACTAGTATGTGTTTATGTGACATACACAGGTGATTAGTCCACATGTACATGTATGTGAGCAATACATGCCATGGAGGTGAAATGGTTTTTGGATATGTTGCAAAGCTCACACATGTGATGAAGGAGTTCATTGCATATGAGACATGACATTGAGTCATGTGACTAAGGTGGAGAAGATCAAGACAAGACTTGGCTTGATGGACCGATTGCAAGTGTGAAGGGCAAGTTGAGTGATGACTTGGCATGATGGACTGAAGCAACGGTGAAAAGTAAGTGAAGTCAAGATCGATGAACCAATACGGTCACGTGATGATATGAAGTGGGTCATATCATTTGTGATTGGTTGGTGCATGTGTTGCATCAACATTGGAGGAGATGGAATGAAATGCGCAAGGCAAAGGTATATTTGTAAGGCATTTCATTTCATCGGACATAGGTGTGTAGAGAAGTTTATGACCGGGTTTAAGATAGATGACCGTACTATCAAAAGGGGCAAACTTATTTGCTTATCGGTCATTTAGTGCCACTTGAGTGATCTAACATTGCATACGGATCGAGTGGTGTGGTGAAGTGAGTGATAATCCTTTGGAAAATGTTTGTAAAAATACTAACACACTTGCACATGGTGATGTACACTTGGTGGTGTTGGCACATTTGCACAAGGGATGAAAAAGAGAAGAGATAGGGATCTCTGGGTGTGATCGGACGCTGGCTCCGGAGTGACCGGACGTGTCCGGCGGCTAACCTTAACTCAAGCGCGCAGTGAAACAGTAACCGAACGCTAATGAAACAGTGCCCGAATGGTAATGCAACATGTGACTGGACGCGCCTGTGTAACTATTCCTCGGCAGACAACACGTGCAGCAGTGCGACCAGACGCTGGGTGAGTCTGGTCAGTGGTGACCGGACACTTCCAGTCTCTAAAATACCTCTCTGTCCATGACCAGACGCTGGGTGATGGCAAGTCCGGTCAAGTAACCAGACACTGAGTTCGTTTGCACGCGTTGGGAGCCGTTGGCGCCCAACGGTAACATTCAAACGGTCACTACACGTGGCATGCACAGCGTGACCGGACTCTACGACCGAACGCGTCCTGTGTGACCGGATGCTACTGCAACATGCATCGGACGCTACTACAACTTCCATCGGACGTTGTTGCAACTTGCATCACACACTATTGCAACAATGCACTGGGCGCGTCCGATCACTGCAGCAGCGAGTCCGGTCAATGCGTAGAAATCAGGATGAAGGGGTAATGGCTATTTTATCCTTTGGGGCTATAAAATAAAATGGTGGCCAGCCATTTGAGAGGTTGAGCACCTTGGGGATGTGTTGCCCTTGTGTGTGCTTGGTTTGAGAGCCTTCTAACTTACTTGTGTTTGTAAGAGTGTGAATCGATTGCAAGTGAGTGATCCTAGTGCGATTGCATTGAGAGATTGTATCGAGTGACACTAGGTGATCGAGTTGCAACCTAGTAGTGCTTGTTACACTTGGAGGTTGCCACCTCATAGATGGCTTGGTGGCGTGGCCTCTGTCGTGAAGCCCACAAGAAGCTTGTGCGGTGCTCCAGAAAAAAATTTGTGAGGGGTATTGTGCTCACCCCGCGGGAGCCGCGAAAAGCAATTCTAGTAGAGCGAGACACAAAGAGCGACAAGTGGTCCGGCCGTGTCAAAGTGCTAGAGCTTGTGGTAAGCACTCCACGTGGGAGAGTGTGACTTGTGGGTCACCACTAGCAAGAAGACTGGCGGCAACCTTAGAGCTTGTCTCAACGGGGACTAGTTTGGTGGCAATCAAGTGAACCTCGGGATAAAAATTATTGTGTCATCCTTGTTCTTCCCGTTGGTTTGCATCTCCGTTACACAAGCTTATATTTACCTTTCATATATTGTGCTTGTTTAGTTGCTCTTATAATTAGTTAGCTTGTATAGCTTGCTAATTATCTTCTTGCTAGTGTAGCATAGAAGTAGCTCCCTGCATGACTAATTGGCTTGAGAGTAGCCTTATTAGTCATTTTGCTTAGTTTGTGTAGCTAAGTAATTTGAGCTCTCTAATTTCGCGTGTGTAGCCTTGTTATTGAGCATTGCTAGTGAGCTTAGGGGCTTTATGCTTTTACATACTAGCATGTGTAGGAGCTCCCCAGTTGCTTGAGTACTAATTGCATAGGTTTGTGTGACCTTACTCCTAGAACTGTTTAGGTGAGCTCTAACTAGCCCGGCACCTTTCTTGCCTAATTAGGATCTTTATAAGGTGCTTGTGAACTTAGATAGAGGGGTGTAGTTTTGGCTAAATCGATAGTTTTAATTCCGCATTTGTGTCAATTAGATGGCACATTTAATTTTTAGAAAGGACTATTCACTCCCCCTCTAGTCCGTCATCTCAACCCTACAACATATAAAACCACAACAAAAACCAACCACAAGGGTAGCGATAACAAGACAAGCACCCACCATAGCAACATGCCCATGAACCCTCTCCGCACTGGTGCCTCCTAGAAAGGAAATGATATCAACAAATGTTACCAACTCCAACAAAAGATCGTCATCTCCCCGCTCCCACCCTCTTGGCGGGTTAGCATCAAGATTCTCTCAGATGCTAGCCCAATACCCTAGTTGGTGGTGGTGCTAACCCGTGGTGTGTAGCCCCACAACGCACTTAGACACTTAGCCCATTGCACGTGCCAGCACCCAAATTCAGGCATTGACCATGCATCAATGTGCAACATCGTTGTAATAAGTGCATATATCAGTGGATGTTATGCTAGTTCGCTGTAGCACCACTACTCCTACCTCCCGTCACCAGTGCCAAGCCGTACCGCCACCACGCACGGCGTCATAGCAGCCCTAGATCCGACTGTAGGTAGCCCCTACCAAAGAAGAAGTCGACATCCATGCGCCCTGTCGCCATGAAGATGCCTAAGCACCGAGGCCTTGTTGCCACCTTCAACTTCACTTCATGGTCTTCTGACATAAGGCTTAGGCGATGGCAAGGAGACTGAACGGGGGTGGAAGGGGGCTGTAGTGTCGGGATGGAATGGCCACTCGAGCCACAGGTAGAGGCGGCACGAGGATTTTTTTACATATAGTCATTCTTTAGCATAGCATGTATATATAGTTTAGGAGTTTTGCTTCCAGTTTGTTCGCAAAACAACCTCCCAAGACCTGCTTAAGAAGATTTTTCTCTTTTAAGTGTTTGGGACAACTCAAAATCCACACTGGATCGGCACTACCAAGAAATAGAATCCATATAGAGTGCCTCTTTGCATGCTCCACCAAAATAAACTAAATGGTAGCTGTCTTAAAAATGTGTGTTTGGGACTGCTTCACTAAATCTATGATTGACAGGTGCTTGAGCACTCCTAAACAAGACCCTTATTGTCCATCATGCATGTGCCCTTGCGGAGCAGCATACTTAAAATATAATAACAGATCAACCTAGGAAACACTAGGTAGTTTTATATTAATAATATTAAAAAGAAAATAGCACCCAAATCCATTTGGAGGGGAACTTAAACTTAGATGGTTTAGGCCTACATGTACAACCTCACCCAACTGAGCCATGCTCAGCTTCCTAATAAGAGCAAAGGTTTATTACGGATCACATGTCAATTGTTTGCATGTACAATGCAAAGTCTACATTCAGAAAATCATATGCAACAGAGAACAAGTTGAAAGTATGCACTATTTGATTGGTACCCTTAATTTAGACTAGGAAATATTTTTTTTAAATGGCTATGAAATCTTTTGATGGATTTGAAAGTGATGTGTCCATTTAAATCTTTTACATCGTTGTGAAAAGTAGACGACAACTTATACTATGATCAAGTTGAATTTGTTTCAAGTTGCTGATGTTGGTCGTAGCATAAAACTAATGAGCAGCCTCCAACGGATGTGTCTTTATATAAATTCAAAACCCGGCCCGCACCTCTCATTTAGGATCGTAAGCACACACCACGTACCTCTCGAAATGCCAACAAGACATAACCAGATGGGCGCATCTTTACGTCGGGATCAGAATAATAACATCTTGGCCATTTGCCACCATTTTCTACTTTGATCTTCTACATATCCCTCGAAGCTACCACGCCTGATCCTGACATACTCCCTCTATTTCTAAATAAATCAACTTTTAAAGTTATCGTAAGCCAAACTTTTTTAAATGTAACCAAATTTTATAGAAAAAAGCTAATATTTATAACATAAAATTAGTATAGCGATACAACATGGAATATATTTTCATACTATACTTTTTTTTTTATCACAAGCACAGTACTCCCTGCATCTCTATACCGTTGAAGCTTTCTAAGTACACCTTGGCTTTTGCATCAGTCATTTGTTTAGGTTTGCATCTTGGAACCCTGAGTAAATTTCGGCGAGAAATGTAGTTTCGTCTGCACGCCATCGCCTTGATCTTTTATGAGAAAGAAGAACGAAAAAGGAAGGGTGTATTCTGCTTCCATTCGGCTCCATATTTTGATTAGGGTTCATCACACTACAAGGTCCTGGGAAATTTCCAGGAAACTTCCCTGAATGAAATCTATGATGGGGTTCCTACCCCCACTTGAGAAAGTCATGACAAAGGTAATGATCGCAAAGTTTTGCATCTATTCTCCTGACACAAAGTTGCAGTTCATCCCTAAAGGGCAAAAGAATAGAAGATAGAAATTGATGGCCATGAAACACTCAAATTTTATAGCTACAGGGTTAAGATCTAATGATCAGAATTAATTCAAAGATAGAACATATAAAATAAAAAATTACCCAGATTATTTCTATGAAAGCCAAATTAGAAGATTTCAAAGAAAAACCAAATAAAACAAAAAAAATTTGCCAGATTATTTCTATGAAAGCCAAATTAAAAAAATTCAAAGAAAAACCAAATAAAATAAAAAAGACAAAAAACGGTCAAATAAATATTCAAGTAATTCTGATCATTCTCATTTAAGAATAATCAATTTACACCAGTTGAATATAGAACTTACACCTAAATTAAAGATGTAAAATATGTTTCAATGAAATGTAATCTGCTCTTATATATACATACATGAGTAGGGGCTAGGTGATTTGACACTACCCGCCAGCTACTGTAGTCTCTGCACCTACCCTGCGCAAAAGCAGCATGGGTCAGCTAGGTGTCCGTCTCTCCGTGTCAAAGGTGGTCGCGCCATGCGCCGTGGCGCGTCAGTGTCGCGCCCAGATCCATGGCGCGGTAGCCCGGGCCACGTCAACATTCAGCGGCCCTAGTCGCTGCCACGTCGTCACCCCTGTCGCGCCCCCATGCATGGCACGGCAGCTTGAATTCGACGCGCCATGCGAATAGGCGCGGCAAAAAGTGTTAGATTTGAAAGACAAAAATAAACAGTGTTAAATTTAAAAAATAGTTTTAAAAAAGTGTTAAAAATAAAAAAAATCTATTCTGCTGCCATTCAGCTCCATCAGCCTGTTCGGCAGGCTGGTTCGTTTCGTTGCTGGTTCGTGAAGAAAATTGCTGGCTGATTTGTGTGAGAGAAAATTACTATTCCGGTTGAAAATTTACGATCGTATACGACAAGCTACAGCCAAACGAACAGGCTCCATATTTTGATTAGGGTTCATCCCACTACAAGGTCCTGGGAAATTTCCAGGAAACTTCCCTGAATGAAATCTATGATGGGTTCCTACCCCCACTTGAGAACGTCATGACAAAGGTAATGATCGCAAAGTTTTGCTTCTATTCTCCTGACACAAAGTTGCGGTTCATCCCTAAAGGGCAAAAGAATAGAAGATAGAAATTGATGGCATGAAACACTCAAATTTTATAACCACAGGGTTAAAATTTAGTGATCAGAATTAATTCAAAGATAGAACATATAAAATAAAAAATTACCCAGATTATTTCTATGAAAGCCAAATTAGAAGATTTCAAAGAAAACCCAAATAAAACAAAAAAATTAGCCAGATTATTTCCATGGAAGCCAAATTAAAAAAATTCAAAGAAAAACCAAATAAAATAAAAAAAGCAAAAAATGGTCAAATAAATATTCAAGTAATTCTGATCATTCTCATTTAAGAATAATCAATTTACACCAGTTGAATATAGAACGTACATCTAAACTGAAGATGTAAAATATGGTTCAATGAAATGTAATCTGCTCTTATATATACATACATGAGTAGGGGCTAGGTGATTTGACACTACCCGCTAGCTACTGTAGTCTCTGCACCTACCCTGCGCAAAAGCAGCATGGGCCAGCTAGGTGTCCGTCTCTCCGTGTCAAAGGTGGCCGCGCCATGCGCTGTGGCGCGTCAGTGCCGCGCTCAGATCCACGGCGCGGCAGCCCGGGCCACGTCAGCATTCAGCGGCCCTAGTCGCTGCCACGTCGTCGCTCCTGCCACGCCCCCATGCATGGCACGGCAGCTTGAATTCGCCGCGTCATGCGAATAGGCGCGGCAAAAAGTATTAGATTTGAAAAAAAATAAACAGTGTTAAATTTAAAAAATAGTTTAAAAAAAGTGTTAAAAATAAAAAAAAATCTATTCTGCTGCCATTCAGCTCCATCAGCCTGTTCGGCAGGCTGGTTCGTTTCGTTGCTGGTTCGTGAAGAAAACTGCTGGCTGATTTGTGTGAGAGAAAAATATTATTCCGGCTGAAAATTTACGATCGTATACGACAAGCTACAGCCAAACGAACAGGCTGCATATTTTGATTAGGGTTCATCCCACTACAAGGTCCTGGGAAATTTCCAGAAAACTTACCTGAATGAAATATATGATGGGGTTCCTACCCCACTTGAGAAAGTCATGACAAAGGTAATGATCGCAAAGTTTTGCATCTGTTCTCCTGACACAAAGTTGCAGTTCATCCCTAAAGGGCAAAAGAATAGAAGATAGAAATTGATGGCCATGAAACACTCAAATTTTATAGCTACAGGGTTAAGATCTAATGATTAGAATTAATTCAAAGATAGAACATATAAAATAAAAAATTACCCAGATTATTTCTATGAAAGCCAAATTAGAAGATTTCAAAGAAAATCCAAATAAAACAAAAAAAAATTTGCCAGATTATTTCTATGGAAGCCAAATTAAAAAAATTCAAAGAAAAACCAAATAAAATAAAAAAGGCAAAAAACGGTCAAATAAATATTCAAGTAATTCACCAGTTGAATATAGAACTTACACCTAAACTAAAGATGTAAAATATGGTTCAATGAAATGTAATCTGCTCTTATATATATACATATATGAGTAGGGGCTAGGTGATTTGACACAACCCGCCAGCTACTGTAGTCTCTGCACCTATCCTGCGCAAAAGCAGCATGGGCCAGCTAGGTGTCCGTCTCTCTGTGTCAAAGGTGGCCGCGCCATGCGCCGTGGCGCGTCAGTGCCGCGTCCAGATCCACGGCGCGGTAGCCCGGGCCATGTCAGCATTCAGCGGCCCTAGTCGCTGCCACGTCGTCGCCCCTGCCGCGCCCCCATGCATGGCACGGCAGCTTGAATTTGCCGCGCCATGCGAATAGGCGCGGCAAAAAGTGTTAGATTTGAAAGAAAAAATAAACAGTGTTAAATTTAAAAAATAGTTTTAAAAAAGTGTTAAAAATAAATAAAAAATCTATTATGCTGCCATTCAGCTCCATCAGCCTGTTCGGCAGGCTGGTTCGTGAAGAAAACTGCTGGCTGATTTGTGTGAGAGAAAAATACTATTCCAGCTGGAAATTTACAATCGTATACGACAAGCTACAGCCAAACGAACAGGCTGCATATTTTGATTAGGGTTCATCCCACTACAAGGTCCTGGGAAATTTCCAGGAAACTTCCCTGAATGAAATCTATGATGGGGTTCCTACCCCCACTTGAGAACGTCATGACAATGGTAATGATCGCAAAGTTTTGCATCTGTTCTCCTGACACAAGGTTGCAGTTCAATAGTTCATCCCTAAAGGGCAAAAGAATATAAGATAGAAATTGATGGCCTAATAAATAAAGAGATAAAACAAAGTAGCTAGAAAGGCTTACTCCATCGATAGAGAGAAAAAAAAGCTTGACCTCGAAAAATGCTAAGAGAAAGAACTGATACATATTGAAGTACAAACAAAAAGGAAGATGGATGTTCTTGTCCTTACTTTGAAGGCCGAACGTGATTTTATCTTGTTTTTCAACTTTATGATTTGTCTTGCCCTTATTCTAAACTCTGCTAGCTGAAGACCAAATATTAAATTAAAAAAGAAACATTTTTTTAAGACAAGATTTTTTTTTAAGACATCACCGGGGACGAAAAGTCCCCACCTGAAAAAAGACAAGACTAACCACTGATCATAAATCTAACCCTCCCAGTTTTCACCACTGGTTGATTAAGCATTTATAACTGCCATATCGAACGCCCAAGATTAATGGCAGCATCCTAGGAGCAACGAGAGATGAGTAGACAGATGACATATATACATGGTTGTGTAATCTGAAGCGTGAGAAGAATTGGAGGAATTAACACCATTAGTGGTGTTGGCCCTTTGGTATGCTGGGGGGAGAGGGATTGGAAGGAAAATTAGACTATTACTATATGAAAGAGGAGTATCGGCCCTTCCTTGGCATTAATCAGATGATGGAGTAAGAACGTGTGAATGGTGATTGCATTGCATGACAACTTGGTATATGGGCGGATTAGATTGGATGGTAAGCTAACAATCTAATTGTTGTTTAATTTCTTATTATGTGGCTCAACGTGAGAGCAGTTTTATTGCAATTAGTGATTTTAGTGGCTTCCATAATTCCACATATATACGATATTTATTGTTATGAATCAAGCTTCCACCATATATTTCTGATGTTAGAAGGATGTTCTTGGATCAAGAAACCACAAATGGTTGGATACCACTCTGTTACTAGCTAGTATATACCGTATCATAGAACAGGGAATCGTAAATGGTTTATTAAGGCTAGTTTGGTAGGGCTCTGCCAATTCCTCTTGTGAAGCGATTTCTTTGGTGGAGTTTGGAAAACGTTTGATAAAACAAACTCCAACAGTAGTTTTATAAAAATTTAGGCTAAGTTTGTGTTCGTAGCTCTAACAGTTTTATTTGGTTTTCATTGACTCTTTGCAATGAGCCGTTTTTTATATAGCCATTTGATATGGACACAATCACACAACAAGAAACCGGAGGTACTAACCGTGCTAAAGAAACCTTTAGTCATGGTCTCTCTGTGTCCATACAGCTATATATATATATATATATATATATATATACACGGATTGTCAACATCTACCCGGCAGGACCAAAGCACTCATGCGATCCATATCCGGCAGGCAAATAATCACCGCATGGAGATATTGGAAGGCAAGTAAATAAAATGGAATAAAACTCGCGGAATCACCGGTGTAGCAACCGGTTTGAAGAACAAAACCAGATACACACCATATGTGAGCCCAGAAAGTCAAATATCACATATAGCTACAAATAAGGGTAATATCAATAAACAATGCTCAATATATAACGTACTTAGTATAAGAATATAACATTTAGATAGCAAATAGTGGAAAGACATCTCCGATCTTCGGGTGAAGACTCCAATTCCACAGGGACAACTGACTGGTTGATCACAAGCCTAATTCCTCCAAACTCTAGCAATCTGGTACCCATCTGGGATTTTTATCCAAATAATTGAAAAATAAAGCAAGCGTAAGTACATGTCGTACTCAGCAAATATAACATGGGGTTCATGAGGCTCAAAAGGCTGACACTGGTTTAACTACGATTAGCTTTTAATGAGTCATCTTTTAGCAACTGGGTGGCAACAAGTTTATCATAAGCCCATAAACACATGATCAG
This sequence comes from Miscanthus lutarioriparius, assembly GCA_904845875.1. Lineage (NCBI taxonomy): Eukaryota > Viridiplantae > Streptophyta > Magnoliopsida > Poales > Poaceae > Miscanthus > Miscanthus lutarioriparius. The sequence goes on from CAJGYO010000012.1 coordinate 46,511,296, forward strand.
GTAAACATGAATAATGAATAGCATAAACAGTCATCATTAGTGAGCATCTTTATCATTAGTATCATTAATGTTCATCGTCTATTCCGTAAGGGTTCCAAGGCCGCTCGTGACCGTGAACACGGCTGATATACCAGTTTTACACTCTGCAGAGGTTGTACACTTTCACCATGAGTCGTGATACCTATATGCCCGAGTTTGCAACTCCCAAAACACTTCCAAGGTGAGCAGACATGGTACACTACGAAGCTTTTCCCCAATCATTCTAATAAGGAGCAGCCACTAAGGATTCCATCTCCCAAGTGTTATGAAGTCATCTCCAGAAGTGGCACTTATACACGCAGCATAGTACACACCCTGGGGATGAGGCCCATACCCAGCCTGGTATGCCCCTCTTGCCCTTTCGGTAAACTACTACAAATTAGAAAGAGCAAGGTACTAGACTAAGACCAGAGCCATATAGTCCTCATGATTGTATTGTAAGTCCCGAATGATCACTTACAGATAAGTTCTTAGAAAGAGGAATCTAGAGTACCATAAAAACAGTCCAATGCTCTAGCCCCCATGTTCCATGTTGCTAAAAAGCATCTGTTAATGTTTATTGCATATACCACTAGTCAAGTTACAAGATCGTGGCTTTAGTTAAGCACTAGCATCATACTACCCAATGCAATACCCCATAGGTATCAAGGTACAAGGTAACAAAGTACTAGTAAATCCTTAGTGGTAGTCAAGGTAGACACATGCAGTATGAATTCAATGATTAAAGGTGTATAGGGCAACAAGGAAGATCTCATGCTATACTTGCCTTAAAATTAGATCCTTCTTCAAGTCCAAAACTGCAAAGATTTGCTTCTTGATTCACCACGTATACTCACCGACTGTACATGATCATAAAGCACCACACAAGCATCCATGCAATCATACACGATGCAAACAATAGATCTAAATTAGAACAATAAATCAATCATAGAATAAAAGAGTTTGAAACACGATTCTACACATCGCTACGAACATATAATCGCGAGAGACGAGCTAATCTGAGCTACGGTTTGAGAGAAACGACTACCGAAAGATCTACTCATAAGAGAAAATATAAAACTATAAGCTTCACGTGTTTTAACTATATAAAAGCATATATAAACTAAATTAAGTCAAATTTAGATTTGAATTATAAAACTAAAGTAAAACAAATCATATTTTATTTATAAAATCTAGTTGCATAATTATTATTCAAGTTAGGAATAAACCAAGAAATTCCAAAAAAAGTGATCATGATAAACATTGTTACCAACAGGTAGATCTTGTTGCCATGAATCTAGCACAACTTGAACAGGTCAAATCGGAGCTAAAACATAGAAGATATGAATTAAACAAGATTTCCTTTAATAAAATAATAGATTAAATCTAACCTCGAATTTTAAAAGTTGAAAACCTACTTAACAGTAGTATGAACATATAGATTACGGAATTACGAACCTAACGCAAGTTGAACGGATCAAATCGGAGTTAAAACGGAGATTTTATGGCAAAAACAAGATCAGTGGCAAATCTGTAAATAAGGAATACGTATTTTATATCTAACCAAAACAAAGTACGCTTTCAAAAGAAGAAAACAAAATCTGGAAAGACGCTATGGACTATGGGTTAAGACCCGAATAGATGTAAGGGGGTTTTTGCAAAAACGTCGACGAAGAGGTATGTTCTAATCCTAACCCTTGATCTTAGGTTGGACGGGCGAAATTGAATTGAGCAAATGAGAGGTGACGCCGGCAAACAACGGTGTGCTCCACAGCGGCTCCATAGTCGGCGATGGGTGGTGCTTGTCGATTATGGTCTATGGTCCACCATTGAACGAAACAATGGCACGGGAAGCTAGAGGAGATGACGGTGAACTCATTCAGATACCTTAGCAAGGCGTGGAGCGAACGAAGACGACGTGGCACGCGGCGAGGCGGACGACATCGGTGGCGGTGCTAGGTCACGGTGGCTCGGCAGCTCGGCAAAGGTGGTTGTGGTGCTAGAGCTCGGATTGGGAGGCACGGGCATGGGGCATCCAGTTTTTATGAGGCGGGAACAACTTGGGGCACAAGATACGGAGGGGAAACATGGGCGGCGCGGAGTTGGACGGCGGCGATGGAATCCGTCCTGGTTACGGCGTGAGGTAGACGATGGAGCTACTGACAGGTGGGGCTCAGCTGTCAGCGGGAGGAAGGAGAGAAGAGACACGTGGCGTGGGCTGCTGGGCTATGAAGCTGGGCCGGTTGCTTTGCTGGGCCGTTGCAGCATGGCTTCGCGAGTGGAGGCGGGAGCGGGCCACATCCAAGAAGTAGGGAGGCGGCTGCGGTGGCGTGCTGGGCCAAACAGCGAAAAGAGAGAGGAGCAATGGGCCGGCTTGGGCTGCCAGCGGGAAAGAGAGGGAACGAGTAAAATTCCTTTTCTTTTATTTCAAAACCTACTCCAAATATGAACCAAACCAAATTTGAATAGAGTTTCAAATACACTTTTCAACTTAATTAAAAATAAGAAATTTTGGGAAGTTCTCAAAAATAAATTTTACAACCTTTTTAAATTCTTTTATTTTCTAATTCCCTCTTTTCTTTTACTTTAAAGCCATTTTCAAATTTATTTTTCAAAAGCATTTTGAATGTTTTCAATTTGAATGAAATCCACACAATTCAAAGAAACTAATGCACCGACATGTATGCACAAACATGTTGCTACCTTATGATGAATTTAAATTTAATAAAAAAATATTATTTCCCTATGTTTCATGAGCACAAAAATTAAAAATTGCATCTAATTCAAAAGAGCAAATTTTAGGGTGTTACAACCGGCAGGCAAATAATCACCGCATGGACACACTTGAAGGCAAGTAAATAAAATGGAATAAAATAGAAAGAGAATTATGGGAAGAGAAAGAAATTTATTGGAATATCACCACGCAATGATCATGATCGTGATCCAAATCTCATTCGTCGTCCTTCGCGTTGCATGTTGACAACAAATACATTTTCCCCAAAAAATGAATTATTGACATGCCTCATGCGGGCTAGGATATTGTAAGTCCAAGTATACATGTTTTGACAAGGCAGAGCATGGATAAATTCAATTCGATGCCTAGCAATAAATTTTCAGCCTTTGAGGCAACTGATGTTTGTCGTAACTTTCAAACAACAAGCTCTAAGCCTAACTTTTATTTCAGATTCATTACGATTGAAAGGATCAAGATACCCAAGAGGGGAGTGAATTGGGCTAATTCTTAAATTCTTTGTAATAATTAAACTCTACACTTAGCTCACTTCACCCCTTGTACCTAGAATGTGTTTCTAGTGTTCTACCGCACAAAGTTTTACAACCTAAGTTCCAATCCTACTCTAGCATGGCAATTCTAGGAATGTAAAGATAAGAATTGAATTGCTCAAATGTAAATGCTTAAAGTAAAGAGAGGAGAAGGAATGTGACGATGTTTTGCCAAGGTATCGGAGAGTCGCCACTCCCCACTAGTCTTTGTTGGAGCACCCGCACAAGGGTGTAGCTCCCCCTTGATCCGCGTAAGGATCAAGTGCTCTCTACGGGTTGATTCTTCGATATTCCGTCGCGATAAATCACCCACAACCGCTTACAACTTGAGTTGGGTCATCTACAAGCTCCGCCGGATGATCACCAAACTCCCAATCATCACCAAGCCATCTAGGTGATGGCGATCACCAAGAGTAACAAGCAAGACTCTCACTTGACCACAACAAGCCTAATGAGAAGGGTGGATACACACTTGCTACTCTCCTTTTACTAACGAGGCATTAATCTTGGATTCTCAAATCTCAATCACCTCACTATGTTCTTTCTCTCCTTGGCACTCTCAAGGGTGTTTCTTAGCTGTTGAAATGGGCAAGAGTACTCCCATGAATGAATAAAGGAAGTATTTATACCACCTCATTCAAAACGAACCGTTATGAGCTTGAGCCAGCATTCTGCGGGGTGACCGGATGCTCCAGTCAAGGTGATCGGACGCTCTGGTCAGTTATCCCCGCCATAGAGCTGTTAAGTTGTGACCGGACACTAACCTGCATCCGGTCATAACTGACCGGACGCGTCCGGTCACGAAAACTGCTCTCTGGAAACTTACTAATGTTGACCGTACTCTGGCACCCAGCGTCCGGTCACTTCGCTGTTCAGCATCCGGTTAGTAACCGGATCCTGACCAGCGTCCGGTCAACATTGACCGGAAACGTCCGATCAGGAATCGCCCTCTCTGGAACCTCTCTGAAGTTGACCGGACTCTGGCACCTAGCGTCCGGTCACTTTTCACTCAGCGTTCGGTCACAACTAGACGGCTCCAGTTGATCAAATGAACTGACTAGACTCTACTACCAGCGTCCGGTCACACTGGGACCAGCGTCCGGTCAACATTTGACCCTCCATTCACTTCCAACTCGAAATCATATGTGAATGAAGTTTGCTCCAATTGATCTTAGGGCTACTTCAGAGCTACCTAGTGCTAGTTTTGATAAGTGTGCACCACACCTATCCCACTAGACTCACCTAGGTCAAGCTACTAGTCCTTACCCCATTTAATAGTACGGTCAAAGGAAAAACAAAGTCCTAAACTACTCTAAGTGTCTCTCCAACGCCAGACGACACTTAGAACTAGTCCGTCCTTAACCTTGTCATCCATCATTTGAAAACCGAAATGATTTCCATCGTAGGGGCATTACAACCATGATTGCCCAATCAATTGCCATTACCATGACCTAACTTAATTGCCTCTGGAAAACACACGTTAGTCATAGTAATCTTGTATTGTCACTAATCACCAAAACCCAACTAGGGGCCTAGATGCTTTCAATCTCCCCCTTTTTGGTGATTGATGACAATACAACCTCGAGTATGTGTAGAGATAAGTGAGGTTTTCAACATGCTTGGTTAATATAAGCTTTTGACAATAAGTGCAAAAGAGTTAGACATGCTTATATGATCCAAGCCAACATGGTGTACTCAATAGATATGAAATAAGCATGAGTACAAGAAATAAAGCTCATTTGAATCGGAGTAAAATGCGGAAGCAAATCAAATGAGCATAATGAAGTGACATGACATATACATATAGATCAAAGTAGAGAGCACACATGTCACATATCACATAAATATCACAATCACACGTATATAGTTCAATGCATGAAAGTAAACGTGAATGCATAATAATGTATCTCACACATAAAAAGCCAAAAGTAATAAATCATAAGCTCCCCCTAGATATAGCGCCCCCTAGATCTAATCATACTCGATCCCTCTCCCCCTTTGGCGTCAAGCACCAAAACCTAAGGGTCGGTCGCCGAGATAGGAGCAGACGAGTCAGGCGCTGAGGTGCGATGAGCGATCTAGAACTATGTAGCATCATCCTCTGATCCGAAGCTCTGAGCTGTCTGACCCTCTGTCGCTAGAAGTGAAGCTGAAGCGGTCTAGGTCTGCTCTAGAATTAGCGCTGCCTATGACTCTATAGGTATCACTGTAGGAGCTAGCTCTGATGATGCAACAGATGATGGGAGCATCTCTGTAGTCCTAGTAACTGGAGCAACGGTGGTAGGTACAGGTACTCATATCTCTGGCGGTGTAGGTTGCCCTGTCAACTCACTGAATGTAGCACCAAGGCTCCTGGAGACTAGGGTGTCAGTCACAAGCACTGAGGAGCTCTAAGGCGGAGTGAAACCTGAAGTAATGGGAGTGAAGATAGGACCCTAAGCTGTCACTGGCGAAGCAAACCACTGGGACACCTGCTCTGTAGGTAAAGCAAACTGAGTAGCTAGTTGTCCCTGACTCTGAAGCCCATTGGGCTATAAAGATGGAGTCACTATAGTGGTGGCAGGCTGGCCAATCTAAGGTGTGAATTGTGGTGGTGTAGATCCAATAGCAGTGACAACATGCTGCATAAATCCAAGTAACTACTGCTGTATTAGGAGTTGCTGCTGTTGTATGGCCTGCTGCTATCTTTGGAACTCGTCCTATCTGGCCTAAACCTGTGCTAGTGTAGCTGCGGTCTCCTAGGCCTGGCATGCCTGATCTTGCCTCATCCGCTCAAGAATAGCAAGTAGAGCGGGGTCTACCTATGGTGGCTGTGGTGGAGCTGAGCTGGAGCCACCGGCCTCACTATCATGTCATCGAGGAGGCATCTGAGGAATAGCCTGATAGTCATCATCTGAACTGTCACTAGGATCGCTCTCGACCATACCCTCCTACTGAGTATCTAGCTACTCCTCCTCTGTCACTGCAACGCCCCTAATAATCTCATCATGCTGGGCTACAGTCTCTGGCACCTCTGGGCGATGGCGTGGCTGACTAGGTGTCCTTGCTCTGCTGTGACAGAGCATCTGGGTCATGTTGTATCAAGGGAACTCAGTAGTAGCACCAGTATACTCTGCCATCGTCTCTGGGGACTTCACTATAACTGCCTTGCGAATCAAACATGTGATCCAGTGAGCATAAGGCAACTGTCTGTGGCCTTTGAACCCCTCAGCAAGAGTGTCCTCCATCTCTGGAAGAATAACATCCTAGATATCAAACATTATCTGCTGCATTAGAGAGTTGATCAACCATAACTGAATGTGAGTCAAGCCCTCATGATAACCCATCCTTGGTAGCAGGGTCCTCCTCATGATAGCATCGAGAATCCGAGCTATAGGAGTAAGGTCTCTAGGTGTCCTGCTCGACCCCTCGCCAAACGGCTCTGTGAAACAAGGTCGAACTAGATCTATAGGAGGCACAAGACCGCCGTGAGGGCGTCTAGGAGGCTCTGTCTGACCGTAGCAAACCTCATGTAGGCGAATGGGTGACTCCTGAAGCCTGAAAATCTCTCTGACCCTAAAGCTCATTAGCCTGTAGTCACAGCCTCTATATGCAAAGTGTATGAACCTGTGGCCTGGGTCAATCCAAAGTGAAGAGTAGAACTCATGAACCCATGATGGAACACATCAGCCTGTCCATCCAAGTAAGTCTGTCAACCCTAGCAGATAAGAGAGATCAGGGTGGATCTACTCTCCTGCTGTTGCTACAAGTGCCTCAATAGAACACACTCTCTGTGATCTAAAAGCCACCCCACTGTTCAGATATGCATGATAGAAATCCTCCTGTAGTGGTGTATAGAATCCCTCTAAAGCACGCTCATCCTGCCTCAGCGGAAACCACTCCTCAAACTGCATGAACCTGAGCTGCTGCACCTGCTTGGCTGTGGCGGCCCTCAAGTCTAGGTGAGTCACTAGAGGTGGACCGTATGGTCTAGGAGGCAGACGAGAACCCCTTCGCTGTGTCTCTGGCCTCGGTGTCACCTGAGCACGAGTACGACCAGAGCGGCGTAACTGTGGCTGAGGTGCCTGCTCTGTCTCCTCGGTCTGCTCTGCCTGCTCTATCTGCTGGGTACCCTCTGACTGCACTGGTGGCGGTGTCTACTGCTGTGGCTCCCCCTGAGGCTGAGTCTCCTCCAAAACGACATGTCGTCCCACAAGCATGACAGTCCTAGCTAGATTACCATGACGACGCTCAACCCCCTCCATGGCGGCCCTCTGAGCTGGTGAAAGCTGGTCTGTAATGTGGACACCACTCCGAGCTCCTCCTCTCTCTGCATGCTCTACGGCGGCTACAACTGCTGCTGCTCTCTCAGTATCAGCATCTGCATACTTACACTTCTTCGTCATAAGCTTCTTCGCCTTGCCTTTCATCTCAGCAGATAGACGAGGTGGAGGTCTCCGATCCTCATCACTGGGACCACCTCCGGCATTCTTGACACATGCCATTGATGGAGCTAAAAAGAACAATTGTCACGGACAAGAATCGACTATCACTGACACTCGCGAGGCTTGGTCTTGATCCGTACTCGTGGGCTTGGCCCTGAGTTCACTGACAATTGCCAAAGTAACCTCAAGAACACCTACTCACTGCACGATAGAATAGATAGGATATATAAATAATCTCAATGTATATCTAGAGATGCGAAACCCTAAGAAGCAAGCAATGGATACGAAATTAGAAGCGATGGCTTGCTACCTGACGAACCAGTGAACCGAAGAGCTAAGGAACAAATCGCGGGGAACCACCAGGAATCACCTACGGTTAGGGCTCCGACGATGTGATGTGGCACTGGATGGGACGTGGAGATGCAAGTGCCACAATGGAGGTGCTGGCGGTGCTAGGGAAGACCAGGCGTGGTGCGTGGTGCAGCGGCTAGGGCTGGTGACGTGGGCACGTGGCACGAGCAGGCGGCGTGGAGAAGGCACGGCGGTGCGCGGGACGTGCGGCAGTGTGTGGGACATGCAGCGGCGCGCAGGCATGGGGAGGCGCAGTGCTACGTGGGACAGCGGTGCTGCAGGCGGCGGCTAGGGCACGGGCAGCGGTGGCGTAGTGCACTGGTGAGGAAGGCTTAGGCGGTGGCGAAGTCAGCACGGGTGCGGGCTTAGCTCAACTTGCGACGCGTTTATATGGTGGCCCCCAACGTGACGGATAAGGAAAGGAGAAAGAGTCCTGGAACCGCATGATTTCTACTAACTGGATGCTCCGGTGGCAACGACCGGACGCTGCCACCTAGAGTCCAGTCGACTATAGAGAGGTCCAAATCCCCTCAAGTAACAACCGGACATGTCCGATCACCACTGACCGGACACGGCCAGAGTCCGGTCGATCCTGTGTACATCTTCTTCACTTGACCGGACATAGGGACGCAATCTGACCAGATGCAGGAAAGGTACTATTTCAATGTCCGGTCACTCCTTCGCGCTTCTGTTCACCTCCTGTGAACTGACCGGACGCTAGAATCCAGAGTCCGGTGAAGCGTCCGGTCGCCCTTTTTCAGCAAATCTTCAATGTTCCTTCACGCTGCCTGTTCCCAATCAAGTCCCAACTTTAATAAGATCCAAATAAACACCAATTGAAACTGATGTGAGTGACCTCTCTCAAACCCTCAAATTTTTTCAAAATATTTTGCCTTAGGCTATACTTCTTTTTAAGAAATTAGGCAATAAAAGGGTAATTGAAAGGAAACAACAAAACAACACACATGCATATGTAATGCAATACTTAAAAGTAATTCTAGTTGCTTGTCAAGTTTGATCCAAGGTTAAGCTTCTTCACATGCTTTTCGGCGGTTATCTTAACCATATTAGACTAGCCCTAAGTGCATTACCACAAAGTAAATATGTTGTATATTATAATGCAATGCAAGGGACAACACAAGCTCATTTTCTAGTGAAGTTACTAAAATCAAGCACATTGAGCTCATTCCTCAACTGACAAAATGTGACCTCATCTAGCGGTTTAGTGAAGATATCCGCCAATTGATCCTCGGTCCTTACACCTTCTAGTGAAATATCATTTTTAGCAACATGATCTCTAAGAAAGTGATAACGGATATCTATGTGGTTGGTACAAGAGTGTTGAACCAGATTATTAGCAAGCTTTACTATGCTCTCATTGTCACACAAAAGAGGTACCTTTTCTAGAACTACACCATAGTCTAGCAAAGTTTGCTTCATGTAAAGTATTTATGCACAACAAGCACCCACGGCAATGTATTCCGCTTCGGCGGTGGACAAAGCCACACTATTTTGCTTCTTGGAGGACCAAGACACTAGTGATCTACCAAGCAAATGGCACCCTCTAGATGTGCTTTTCCTATCAACTTTGCAACCGGCATAATCCGAATCGGAATAGCCAACTAATTGAAATCTAGCTCCTTTGAGATACCAAAGACCAATGCTTGGTGTGTGCTTAAGATACCTAAGGATTCTTTTAATGGCAACCAAATGAGCTTCCTTATAATTAGCTTGAAATCTAGCACACATACACACACTAAACATGATGTCGGGCCTAGATGCGGTTAAATATAACAAGCTACCAATCATAGAGCGGTAGAGTGTTTGATCAACCATTTTACCTCCCTCATCTAGGTTGAGATGTCCATTAGATGGCATTGGTGTCTTGATTGGCTTACATTCATCCATATTGAACCTCTTGAGAAGATCCTTGGTATACTTTTCTTGAGAGATGAAAATCCCTTTTTTCATTTGCTTGACTTGAAAACCAAGAAAGAATGTAAGCTCTCCAATCATTGACATCTCGAACTCCTTCAACATCAATTCACCAAACTCTTTGCAAGAATCTTCATTTGATGATCCAAATATGATATCATCAACATATACTTGACAAATAAAGATCTCTCCATCAAGCTTCTTAGTGAATAGTGTGGTGTCGACCTTCCCAATGGTGAAGCCGAATGGCTTCAAGTCTTGCAACCGGTGCAAAGGTCTCTCCAAAATCCAAGACTTCAACTTGAGAGAACCCCTTTGCAACTAGTCTTGCCTTGTTCCTCACTACAACGCCTTGATCATCTTGCTTATTATGAAACACCCACTTTGTTCCAATGACTCTTGCACCTTGTGGTCACTCTTCAAGAGTCCAAACTTCATTGTGAGTGAAGTTGTTCAACTCTTCATGCATGGTATTTATCCAATTCGAATCTTGAAGAGCTTCTTCTACATTCTTAGCTTCAACATAAGAGATAAAAGAGTGATGTTTAATAAAAGAAGCAAGTTTTTGAGATCGAGTCATTACACCTTTTGAAGGACTCCCTATGATGAGATCTTGTGGATGAGCTTGTATTAGAGGTGAATTTCTTCTATCAACCACTTGAGGGGGAGGTTGTGGAGCATCAACATCTTGTGCTTGTACCACCATTTGATCATGGGAGACATGAGTATCTTCATTTTCTACTCTTCCATCTTTATCACCATCTTGTGGCACACTTGATGAAGAAGGTGGATCAATCACTTGTACATCATCTTCATCATCTTTAGGCTTGATGTCTCCAACCGGAATGTTCTTCATAGCCTCTCTCAATGGTTCATCACCTACATCATCAAGATTCTCATATGCTCCTTGGGAGCCATTAGATTCATCAAATTCCACATCATATGTTTCTTCAACTAAGCCAATGGCATGATTAAATACTCGATATGCTTTGGACTTTGATAACTAACCAACAAGAAAACCAATATCACAACGTCTTTGAAACTTCCCTAGGTGTTGCCGCTTCTTGTAGATGTAGCATTTGCAACCAAACACCCTAAAGAAGGAAACATCCTGCTTCTTCCCTTTGAGCAACTCATAAGGTGTTTTGCCAAGAAACTTTTGAAGGAATAGGTGGTTGGATGTATCACATGCGGTGTTGATTGCTTCCACCCATAGAGCTTCGGGTGTGTTGTACTCATCAAGCATTGTTCTTGCAAGAGTGATAAGTGTCCGATTCTTTCTCTCAACTACACCATTTTGTTGAGTAGTATATGTTGCAGAGACCTCATGCTTGATCCCAACTTCATCACAATAAGCTTCAATATTTGTGTTGTCAAACTCTTTTCCATTATCATTTCTAATCTTCTTGAGCTTCACTTCAAACTTATTTTGTGCTCTCTTGGCAAACTTCTTGAAATATGATGCCACTTTGGTTTTGTCATGAAGGAAGAACACTCATGTATATCTAGAGTAGTCATCAACAATCACAAGACAATAAAGATTTCCTCCCAAACTCTTGTAAGTTGTTGGTCCAAATAAGTCCATGTGAAGGAGCTCTAGCACTCTTGTTGTTGACATGAAAGCTTTTGTAGGATGAGTGTTTACAACTTGCTTGCTGGTTTGACATGCACCACAAAGCTTGTCCTTTTCAAATTTCACATCCTTCAACCCTCTCACCAATTCATTCTTCATAAGCTTCTTGAGTGAGCTCATCCCAACATGAGCAAGTCTTCTATGCCATAGCCACCCAAGTGATATTTTGGTGAATAGGCATGTCTTCAGGTTAGCATCTTTGGAGGTGAAATCCACTAGATATAGGTTGTTGTATCTAAATCCCTTGAATATAACTTGATCATCATCTTTCTTAGATACAGCCACTTCCTTCTCGATAAACAAGTTGAAAGCCAAGATCACATAATTGTCCAACGGATTACAAGTTGAAACTCAATGAAGCAACATATAGCACATTTGAGATTGAATGATCATTTGATATTGCCACTTTGCCCAATCCTTTAACTTTGCCCTTTGAGTTGTCACCAAATGTAATTCTTTCTTGACCATCTACTTCTTCATCTAGTGAGGTGAACATACGAGGATCACTGGTCACATGTTGAGTGCAACCACTATCAATTACCCAATGACTTCCACCGGTCTTGTAGTTCACCTACACACAAGAGATCGAGCTTGTTTAGGGACCCAAACTTGTTGAGGGCCCTTCATTTCCTCAACAAGTGACTTTGCAACCCAAATTCTGTTAGGCCTATTCTTGTTGAGAGGTCCTAAGAACATGACTTTCATTTTTTCATTACAGTCCTTCCTAAGCATATATTGAGCATTAAAAGCAAAGGGTCTAGCATGCTTGGGCAAGGGTTGTGGTGGTGGAGTTTGACACTCATGGGCAAAGTGACCTTTTTGTCCACACTCAAAACACCTCTTTGGCTTTGGCTTTGACTTATGTTGTTGTTGGTGTTAAGCTTGAGCCTTCTTCTCTTGATTTGCCAAATACCCAATTCCGCTTCTATCCATCTTCATGACGGTGTTCATTAGTAGCTCACTTTGAAGAGATTTGCCTCTTGTGAATTTGCTCAAGCCAATCTTGAGATGTTCTTTCTCCAACTTGAGCTTCTTGTTCTCTTCTTTGAGTGATCATTATTTTTCTTCTTCTTGAGTCTCTTGTTTTCTTCTTAGCTTCTCATTCTCAAGAATTAAATTACCATCATGATCAAGAGTCTCTATCACAATAGTGTTGGTGGTTGTTATCTCTTCAAGATCTTTCTTGAGCTTTTCATTTTCATTCTTGATCTTGACATACTCATCATAGTTATTGGCCTCAACCACTTGCTTGCCTTTGCTACTAGAACCATGCTCAATGCTCTCAATAATCAAATCATCACATGATGTAGCTATATCAATCTTAACAACATGGTTAGTAGCATCATGTGGCTCATTGGATAAAAACTCAATAGAGATAACAAGATTATCATGATTGATCTTGAGATTTATATATTCTTCTTTTAGCATATTGTAGCTAGTGATGAGCTCATTATGTATCCCCTCAAGTTTATCATGTTTTTCTTTAAGCTCTTTCTTAGAAGATTTGAGCTCCTTGAGTTTGGATGACATAGCTTCATTTGCTTCTCTAAGCTCAACACTAGCCTTTTCCGCTATGTCACATTTAGCTAAAAGAGAGTCATTCTTAAGTTCCAGCTTTTCATTCTTAGCTCTTGTCTTTCTAATCATCTTAGTGTATTGATTTAGCAATTTCTAATGATCTTAGTGTATTGATTTAGCAATTTTACAAGATCATCATATGAAGGTGATTCAAATTCATCATCACTATCGCTATCATCATTGCTAGCATGATCATCACCACTACTATCATCATCATTTGATACCTTTCATTCACCCATGGCCATAAGGCATAGGTGTGTAGAGGATGGTGGCGGTGGTGTCGATGAAGATGATGAAGAGTCAATCACAATAGCGGCCACCTTCTCATTCTCACTATCATCATTGGATGAGCACCTTGATGAATCAATATCCATGAGCCAATCATCGACGATGTATGCTTTGCCATTTTTCTTTTTCTTGTGGAAGTCCTTGCCATTCTTCTTCTTGTATGGCTTGTTTTTCTTCTTCTTATCTTCATCTTCATTACTTGAGTCATCTTTCTTGCCCTTGTTCTTGTTCTTGTATTTGTCTTTCTTTGGCTTGGGGCATTGATGAGCTAGATGACCAAGTTCTCCACAATTATAGCAATCCATCTTGAAGATTGGCCTTCTTCTATTGCTAGTGAAGAACTTCTTTTTCTTGCCATCAAATTTGACACCATTCTTGTTGAGCTTCTTAAGCATCTTGGCGGTTCTTCTCACCATGAGTGCAAGACTTGCATCATCAATTTCATCATCACTTGAGCTCTCATACTCAACTCTTGCTTTGCCCTTCTCTTGGCTAGCCTTGAATACCAAGTCTTTGTCTTTCTTCTTGGTAGAGGATGAGCCATCTTGTGGTGTGATGTGCATATACATCTCATGTGCATTTATCTTTCCCAAGATTTGAGTTGGTGTAGCGGTGGAAAGATCACCTTGATGAAGCACGATCACAATATGCCCATATTTGTCAATGGGGAGGACACTCAAGATCTTTCTTACAACATCGGATGGTTGCATTTGTGTAAGTCCGAGCCCATTGACTTCCTCTACAAGAACATTCAAGCGTGAGTATATTTCATTATCACTTTCTTTCGGAAGCATCTCAAATGAATTAAGCTTTTTCATAACTAGATAATAGCATTCCTCATGCTCGCTCTTTGTTCTCTCATGGAGCGCACAAATGTCCGACCATAGTGCATGGGCGTCCTTGTGGTTCCGTACATGATTAAACACATCTTTGCAAAGGCCTCTAAAGATGGTATTTCTAGCCTTTGCATTCCATTTCTCATAATTCACTTCATCGCCTTGAAGGTTTGTGGGTTCCTTAGGTTTTGGAAATCCTTGCGAGGCGTCTCTAAGAATTCCCACATCTAGAGTTTCTAAGTAAGCCTCCATGCAGATTTTCCAATAAGGAAAATTATCTCCCTCAAAGATAGGAGGACCATCCCCGTGAGACATCTTTCTCTAGGCGGTTAAGCCTAATTTAGTGAGCACAAGGCTCCAATACCAATTGAAAGGATCAAGATGCCCAAGAGGGGTGTGAATTGGGCTAATTCTAAAATTTATTGCAATAATTAAACCCTACACTTAGCCCACTTCACCCCTTGTGCCTAGAATATGTTTCTAGTGTTCTACCGCACAAAGTTTTGCAACCTAAGTTTCAATCCTACTCTAGCATGGCAATTCTAGGAATATAAAGACAAGAATTGAATTGCTCAAATGTAAATGCTTAAAGAAAGAGAGGAGAAGGAACGCGGCGATGTTTTGCTGAGGTATCGGAGAGTCGCCACTCCCCACTAGTCCTTGTTGGAGCACCCGCACAAGGGTGTTGCTCCCCCTTGATCCGCGCAAGGATCAAGTGCTCTCTACTGGTTGATTCTTCGACACTCCATTCGCGGTGAATCACCCACAACCGCTCACAACTTGAGTTGGGTCATCCACAAGCCCCGCCGGATGATCACCAAACTCCCAATCACCACCAAGCCGTCTAGGTGATGGCGATCACCAAGAGTAACAAGCAAGAACTCTCACTTGACCACAACAAGCCTAATGAGAAGGGTGGATGCATACTTGCTACTCTCCTTTTACTAATGAGGCCTTAATCTTGGATTCTCAAATCTCAATCACCTCACTAGGCTCTTGCTCTCCTTGGCACTCTCAAGGGTGTTTCTTAGCTGTTGAAATGGGCAACAGTACTCCCTTGAATGAATAGAGGAAGTATTTATACCCCCTCATTTAAAACGAACCGTTATGAGCTTGAGCCAGCATTCTGCGGGGTGACCGGACACTCCGGTCAAGGTGACCGGACGCTCCAATCAGTTATCCCCACCATAGAGTCGTTAAGTTGTGACCGGACACTGACCTGCGTCCGGTCAGCACTGACCGGACGCGTCCGGTCACGAAAACTACTCTCTGGAACCTTACTGATGTTGACCGGATTCTGGCACCCAGCGTCCAGTCACTTCGCTATTCAGCGTCTGGTCAGTAACCGGATCCTGACTACCGTCCGGTCAGCATTGACCGGACGCGTCCGATCAGGAATCTCCCTCTCTGGAACCTCTCTGGAGTTGATCGGGCTCTGGCACCCAGCGTCCGATCACTTTTCACTCAATGTTCGGTCGCAACCAGACGGCTCCAGTTGATCAAATGAACTGACCGAACTCTATTGCCAGCGTCCGGTCACAATGGGACCAGCGCCGGTCAACATTTGACCCTCCATTCACTTCCAACTCAAAATCATATGTGAATGAAGTTTGCTCCAATTGATCTTAGGGCTACTTCGGAGCTACCTAGTGCTAGTTTTGACAAGTGTGCACCACACCTAACCCACTAGACTCACCTAGGTCAAGCTACTAGTCCATACCCCCCTTAATAGTACGGCCAAAGGAAAACAAAGTCCTAAACTACTCTAAGTGTCTCTCCAACGCCAAACGACACTTAGAACTAGTCCGTCCTTAACCTTGTCGTCCATCCTTTGAAAACCGAAATGATTTCCATCGTAGGGGCATGACAACCATGATTGCCCAATCAATTGCTATTACCATGACCTAACTTAATTGCCTCTACAAAACACACGTTAGTCACAGCAATCTCGTATTGTCATTAATCACCGAAACCCAACTAGGGGCCTAGATGCTTTCAACGATTATGAATGTGTTTCTAGACATTATCATGGTATAATACACGTGAAAAATTGAATTGATATATTCTTAATTTTGACTTGTCTAACAAACATCTCATTCAATTTATGTTGCACCCGTTGCAACGCACGGGCACTCATATAGTATATATCTCCTACAACTAAAAAGAACAAAGTGTGGACACTTTTTGGTGCGACATTTGTTTTGGGTCTACCTCTCTACCAACGACGTGCGACCGTGACTCTTCTTCTTTCGAAGCGCCGGCAGGTGGGACTGAATCATCCATCTCGTTGCGCCCACTCCTCGTGTGACGCCTCCTCCTCCTCCTCCTCCTCGTGCGATGCCCTCGCGAGACCACAAGACCGCTGCTTCCTCCTCGCGACGTCGCCGCCTCGTGCGACGCCCTCACGAGACCTAACGACACCGTGGCCTCCTCCTCGTGACCTCGGCTCCGTCCTCCTCAATCCCGATCCATCGATCGGCCTGACACCACCGGACGTCGGAGTTGCGCCACCGACCCGACGCCACCGGACGCGTCACCTCCACGATCGCCCGCCCCTGCCCCGACACGACGCAGCAGGATCACCAGGTGTGCCAATCCTCCACCTCCTCTTCCTCACGACCCTCCTGACGCTCGCCCGCTCCCTACCGCCGCCACGTCTCGGCGTCCACCGCGGTAGGCCTCAACGGCACCATAGCTCCTCTGCTACCCCGCTCCCACTCCGATCCATGACTCTCGCCTCACACGCCCGCTCATCCAACAGGCCCTATCGGTAGATCTGGTGCCTTGGTACCGCACCGTGGGAGGAGACCAAGGTAATGTCGTCGATTCGCTAGAAAACTCGCTGGTGGTTTGGGGTACGGGGCAGCTAATGACATCGAGTCGCCGGACTACACCATTGCCGATCTATTCACTCTACAGCTGATTCATTATCTTGCCCCATTGTTGCAGGTCTTGTCCCATTGTTGCAGGCAGAACCCTGCTTTCCTAGAACCTCCACGTCGACGGCACCTCCGTTGGTTCCCACAGCAGGCTGCAATTCAGGATCCGTGGCTCAGTTATATGGCAGTGGCAGCACGGACAGAGGCAGTGGCAAAGAAGGGGTTGTGGCATCAATCTCGTCATGACCTCGGACTCAGACGAGGCATCAAGAGGTTGCACTCTATGGTTTGCTCTAGGAGTCATGCTTTGTTTTTCCAGTAAATCCACAAAATCAATTAGCTTGTAAGATGTTTCGTTTGGGCATCTCTTTTGCGCAACAATTTTTGTGAAACAGTTTGTAAACTGCAATTCGGAGTAGATGCATTCAGTTTGTTTGGGACATGTAACTCAGTTAATATCTAGAACTGTGATTCTAATTAATTCATGGATTACATTACACGAGATAAAAAACAGACAAACTCTATCTACAGTCTATAGGTTGTTGTTATGAGAGTAGATTTATGTTACGAGAGTAGATTTGTGTTCCTGAAGTGCAAAAAGGGTGGTCGGGCTGCTACACTTCCTTTGTTCTCTATCTGAGCAGAATTAGTCTCTCAAATTATGCATTATGAAAAATAGTTTGGTCCAGATGCAGATGAAGAGTTGATATATGGAAGACCTTGAGTTATAAATGCAATTTATATTACGTGACCTGAAATTGTGCAACATTTCTTGGCAGACAATTTGGTGGTATTGGACGCTAATGTTTCATTTCTGGTGAAGAGGTGTGACCTAGGTGAGAACACAAGCAGCTCACCAGATAATTTTGCTGTTTATTTAACTGAGAGAAAATATTTTAGCATGTGGAAAATATTATTACCACTTGGCTTATTCTCTGTATTTATTCTGTGCTGACCCTGTATTTCGAGCAAGTTGGCAGTATTGGTTTAAAAATGCTATACTGGTAAGTTTGATGTAAAGTGAGGCTTTTCTTTTTATAAATTTGATAGTACATAATTGTTTTATCCTAAATGCTGGATGTTTGTTAGCTTGCAAAATTATATTCTGGTAACACACACCGATGGTAGCACTATCCTCTGATAATCAGCTACCTCACTAAATATTTTGCTTTCATGTTTTCTTCGGCTCATGATATTTGAAGACATGAAATCGAATTATTGTTGTTGTGGTGATGCATTTTGCAGATCAAGAGCAGCTGGTCCGGTCATTGCTGGTGAAGCAGAGCCATCATTAGAAGTGTGCGTTTCAGATTCTTGATTCCTTTGGCTTGGTGTGCCTGGCATTACGGGAGGACAGATCTTTCCTTGGCTATCAGCTTCTCTATCCTCAGAATAGACCAGTGCTTGATGCAGTCTTGATTATCTGAAAGAGGGCTGCATGAAGAACAGAGTAAAAAACATGCTCGTCAACGAAAGTTTTTCATGATACATGAAACTGAGCATGTGTGTATCTATGGTCTCATCAAACCATTGCCATGTCATTTGTTGACTTCTCTATTCTACCGACACAGTATTAGAGTGGAATAGCTATTGCCTTTGGGTGGCAGTCAATACATGTAGAATAAACCATGAGTTCCTTTTGGGATCAATCTGTGAGCAGGGGCAATTCTGCAATTGCATTTTCTACCATTTAGCATGAGTGATTCAGAAACGATTACCATAGGAATGGAACCATGTGACTATTCACCAGGCAACATGCATGTGTTCCCACTTCTCACTCAAGAAAATGCAAATATCAACCATATTTGGATGCACAGCACTGCAAATCTAGCCTTGAGTTGTTTCTGTCTCAACAACAAAATGGTTCAATGTAGGGAAGCTCGACAACATCTGCTAACTGGAACTAGATAGTTGGTCTTAGGTTGGACGGGGAGAGAAACACAATATATATCGAGGCATAGATTAAGTTAATCCTTGTATTAGACAACATAAGTTTGATCCTTTTTGGATAATGATATAATAACCCTGTAAGTTTGTATCACTCCTTATTTTATAGCGCGTTTGGCTGTTACTTTGCATCACCTAAAATGTGATCGTGGTGTTAGCCCAGACCAATATACGCTCTTCACCAGTCTAAATTCTCATGGGCAGCTCAGAGGTTGGCAGGCGAATGGCGGTGATCCTTGTGGCCATTCATGGCAGGGCATTACTTGCTCAGGATCAGGGGTCACTAAAATGTGAGCCTTGTGATATGGTAGAACTTATTCGTGGATTTATTGGCGGACGAAAGAAAATTAATATCGGATATTTCTTCCTGCTGATATAAAATATTATATTACCCGCATCACGGAAAGGTCTATATAGATATACAATAGAGTTTGTAAGTCTGCGACGCCGCGATCTCTATGACTACGTTAATTTCTCGAACTTTGCTTTTTGAATTAAATGTCACTTTAACGTCGGTATTTAATTTCACAGTATTGTTATCTTATCGTGCGATCCGTGTGTTTTTAAGTACAAAAGTAAGCATAAAGGCAACGGCCGAAGACGACAAGATGCAGCAAGTGCAACTGGTGTGGTGTGCGTCTGGAAGCATGGTCATGGATGACCCGCCTGCTCCGCTGCTCGCTTGCGTCCTTCCATACGCCGAGCCGATTAGGGATCGAGGACTGACTGACGCCGCCACATAACTACCGGTTGCCAAATCCGGTAGTATTTTACAGCCAACCCGTGGGCTTCCTGCACCTTGTTTGTGTTTGGCAAGCAGCGCAATTAACAACTCCTAGTAGCACACTACCGGCTGATTAAGATTATCTCGTCATCTCTTCTGGGAGCTACCTTAGCGAGCGCTGTTTTAATTATAATTAGAGCCTCCATCGCTCGTCTTGTCCCCTCCCATGGGTTGGATTGATGCATGCGCAGCTACGTGTCTGCCGAGTTCAGACGTCGCCAGCAGCACGGTCGCATTCACATTCGCACTTTCGCTCATTCCAATCGAAGGAACGAGCACGAAGCTGCGCGAGCGGCTGTTTGGGACCTGGCTGGCTGCTGCCAAAGCAGAGACGACGAAGCTCTATATGTCAGCCGAGTAGCGTGGCGTGTATACTACATCAAAAGCCCAGAGCATGGGTTTACATAGTAATAGTCAATAGCAAAACTTTCAGACTGCATTCTGCTGCAAACTACTAGGTTCACATAATAGAATGAATTGATCTATCGGTACTTCATTTCTCACAGGTTAATATTAATTAGGATTAACATGAGATATAAATAATTATATTAAATTAAAAAAAAATCTTGTAATGCTTGATGCACTATCTCATCATCAAGAATGAAGTGATTTTGCGAAAAGGTCCCTAGCTGAGTTGGTTAGGTCAGGTCATGGGTTTAAATCATTGTGGGAGCGAATTTTAGGCTAGGGGATAAGAAAAAATGGCATGTCTACCGCCCAGACGTTTAGACGGGGGCTAGCGTCCGGACACCCACGCGCCCGCATAAGTATGCTGCTGCGCTCGCCCGCACGCCTGCACCTGCTCATGTGGGGGTCCGTGCCGCGCTGTTTCCCACGTCTGCGCACGCCCATGCGGGGCCGCGTCTCGATCTACGCCCGCACTGTTTCCCGTGCCTGCCGCTCGCGCCCCCTCCACACCCACTCTCATGTAGGCAGGCCTAGTACCTGCAGCAGACAGCTGCGATAGATAGGTCCCACTACAACATGTGCAACATCAGATATATTTTTGCAACATTTAGATGAAATACTTATAGCATATGTCCGAAACAGTTGAAACACTTGCAACATACGTGTGAAACACCAAGAAAACACGTGTGTAACGATTGGAAAACATATGCAACATCCAAATGAAACACTTGCAACATATGTGTGAAACATATGCAACATCCAGATAAAACGCATGCAACATATGTATGAAACATATGCAACATCCAGATTAAAACGCTTGCAACATATGTCCGAAAACACAGATGAAACATTGTGAATAGACCTTTGCAACGTACTTGTATAACCATTGCAACATATGTAACATCTCGATCTACTTTTGCAACATCCATCTGAAACACTTGCCACATATCTCTGAAACATTTGAAACACTTGAAGCATACGCTTGCAACATGCGCTTTCAGCGCAATATCACCTTGCTGCTTGGACGAATGGACTCGTCGTTGTGGAGCTCGACAACGGCGTAGAGGTCGGCGGCGGCGCATCAAGCTCGTCGATGCGCCATCGCAGTGGCGAGTACTGTGCGGGCGAGCACCTGCTCGGCGAGCACCACCTGCATGAGGCCGTGAGCACCCCTGGCGAACAAGAGGGCAGGGGGCGAGCACGTGCGGCTGGCACGGCATGGAGCTGCACAGGCAGGGCGAGCACGCACTGTGCAGGGCGTGAGAACCGCAGCTGTAGCGTGATTGGGAGGAAGGCGTGGGGTCCTCCCACGATAGTGTGTAGTTCGCGTGTGGGCAGTGATGCTGAGCAGTGTGCTGCTAGCCATGGAACAAGTGGAGAAGATGACCTTTCGGTTGGGAGTGGAGGAGATATTTTTGTGAGAGGGAGATAGAGGAGCCGTGAACGAGTGGAGTGGAGTGGAGAGGATGACCCTCGATCGGAAGTGGAGGAGATATTTTTGAGATAGATATAAGAGTTGTAGAGAGCTGGCGTTGTTGGACCGTTGCGCGCAGGCTCGAGAAGTGCCGCATTCGTCCGGTCCGGATGCCCTGAGGGTATCATTATCGAGAAAAAAAATCCTCTCGTTTGTCCGGTGCCTAACCATAGGTACAAGGCTCGGGCTAGGTCGTTGGTCACTCTCACACAGGGCTACCGTACCATTGTGTATGGATATGACAGGGGTTTATGGGTTTTCTTGACATACGTGAGAATGTTTTCTCTACCACACAATGCCTAGCCTAGGTGGTCATACCCTGCAGGTAAAGTTTTAGAATGAGTGATTTTTAAAACCGAACACCTTGCCCCTGTGGCTAGAGGAGCACACCTCACTCCCTCCGTTAGTGCTACGTCCCAATTGACTCGCACCAATTTCACTCAGATACGCTCCAATTTAGTTCACGGGAATCTAAAGACAAGAAAGCGTAAAGAGTAGCTGGCCACCCAGCGTGCCACGTTGTCTGCTTTTCGTGGCCGTTCGATCGGCCGCGCGGACGGCCCAGATCGGGCGAGCCGCGGTCATTTTAAAAAAAACCTTCTTTTTTCCGGAAATCAACCCGCGCTCCAGAGTCCCTCTCAGGATATTTTGCAAAAAACACCTCAGATTATTTTGAAATCAACCCGCGGTCCAGAACGGATGGCCTCCGGGTTTTTTTTTAAAAAACCCTTATCTTTGTCAAAAATCCGCCCGCGCTCCACAAACCCTCTCATCATTTTTTGCGAAAACCTCCTCGGATTTTTCTCAAATCAACACACAGACCAACTTTGATTATATCTTTTTTTCCCAAAAAAACGTGTGGCCAGTGGCCCGCGCGCATGGGCGCGTCCGAAGGACTAGTGAGTAGAATGAGAGGAAGTTCCGGGGAAGAACAGAACCGGGTTGGGGAGGAAAGAAGGAACAAGACGGTTACAGATTTCTGTTCTTCGCTACCGTTTTCTCGTTACACAGCGCTTATATACGCTGAACCAGGCACGAAGGCCCATAGTGTCTTGGGCCGCCACCTAGTCTGGACTAGGCTTACATTCACCCACTCGCATTCGTCTTGGGTTCTCTTCCGCGCTCCCGCTCTGGTGCTCTCTCCATGCCTGACGCTTCTTCAGTCTCCTGATCTGGCCCAGTTAGCTTGGCCCTCCCTGCCTGTTGGCTGGCAGCCCGAGCACACCACCACCAGAAACGGAGTGGTTGAACACGGTAGTGCTGCAGTCTCAAAAAAAAAAAAGCGTTCAAGTCAATGTGGTTGTCATATTTAAGCATTCAGTTCAAAGGCTGCCATATTAAGGCCTAATTCCATGTCTTTTGCAACAGCTTCAGAAGCTATTTAGAGCTATTTTTTACCAAGTGGGTTTAAATCGAACATGTCCTCAGGACAAATAATCAGGCAAAAACATTTTATAGTAGTATATAAATGGGTCACGGTACGATCACACACAAATGTAGTTCAAACGTGAATGAAAAAAATAAAGAAGCTTTGATGTTTATGTTCGTTTTGAAATGAAATGGTGGTTTTGTCCTGATTTTTTTAAGCTTTGTGATTTCATTCCTACGTTTTCAAACTGAAGGGAAAGTTTGCCCCTGTTCTGTTACCGGATCGCGACAATGGGTGCTATAGCGGACACTAAGTTCTAATCGTAAAATACTAACAAATATTAAGTTTTTGGAGCACTAATATAGTGTTTGCTTAAAATAATTAGAACCTTTTAGTTAATTATTACTTTTAATAACATAAAATCACAAAGAAGCATATAAATAAAGAAGATATAAAGAAGACACATGCTCGTATCAATTGAAAATAATACCATTAGTCATTTAATTATTCTTTATGATGGTCTAAATCACCATCTTAACATTTTTATTACCATTGGAACCATCTAAATTGTCACTTGAACTATTCACATAGTGAAGGTCCAACAATAACAATAGCGGATGCGTCAGTGGTGTTAATTTTTTGGACAAAAAGACAAGTTTGTTTATATGATTTTATCCATGTTTGTTAGATATCTTTTTGATTTTACCCTGTTTCTATATCAAAGGGTTGACATATTTGGTAGGGATATTGGAAACAAAAATAGATACACTTTGGTGCATACGCATTATAATACAATTCCGGCAGAGGTGCACGTATCTCTCCTTGATTGGCAGCGCTAGCGTCCGGACGTCCGGACGCCTGCGCCTGCTGCACGCACAGGCGGGGCCCGACTGCGCCACTCCCCCATGGTTCCCTACTTCCCGCGCCCCTCCACGCCTGTTGCGCCGCTCCCCTCCATGCACGACGCCCTAGCAGCTGCAGCAGACAGTTGCGGTAAGTGACTCACATTGCAACATGCATAACACCCTGATCTACTTTTGAAAACATCCAAATGGAACAATTGCAACATACATATGAAACAGCTGAAACATTCAAAACATGCACCTGAAACACTACAAACATATGCAACATGCAGATAAAACACTTGCAACATATGTGTGAAACATATGCAACATTCAGATAAACACACTTGCAACATAAGTTTGAGAAAAAACAGATAAAACATTGGGAACAGACAATTGCACTATACGTGTACAATTATTGTAACATATGCAACATCCCGATCTACTTTTGCAATATCCGCATGAAACACTTGAAACATACCTACAAAACATCTGAAACACTTGAAACATGCGCTTGCAACATGGGGAGCCTGGGGCCGAGCGATTCCAATCGTTGGGGTCGGAGCCGGCGCCGCGCGAGCACCACCACCACCACCACCACCATCGCTAGCAGCACCGGGCTTGACTCAGTCGGGTGGGCTAGCGCAACGGGTGGGAGCGAGCGACGCGGGATGGGCGCGGCAGGAGCGAGGCGGAGTCAGCGTGCGGCGTGTGGACAGGATGGCCGTGGCTGGATAAGGCCACCGTGTTGGAGAAGGCCAGCGGCGGGCGGATGGCGCAGTGGATGCGCCCACGGCGGTTGCATGCGTGCAGCAGTGGGGAAAGGAAATATCACTATGTTTTTTATTTGTTGGAGAAACCACGTCGTACCGAGGGTGGAGCAAAGGAAACCTGTTGGGCCCGATGGTTAGACAAGTCTAGGAACGAGACCGTATGCCAGCATTATCACTCCTTGATCGCTGCAGACAGGGCGGATCCAGTTAAGGTGCATGGGGGTACAGCTGTACCCCCAAAACTTCTATAGAGATATTAAGTATATATACGTGTAATACATTATTATATATCTATATACAACCCTATCAATAGTAATATTTTCTTTACTCCTCCATCTACCTCCTGGTGAGGTAGTGATTTTACTTCTTTTATCACTGTGTCATAATGAGTAACAACAGATCTTTCAATATTCTTGTGTGGAATGTTAGAGGTATTAATTCCAGAGAAAAATGGGATGCAATCAGAGCCAAAATCAATGAGAGTTCTTGTCACATTGTGTGTTTACAGGAAACAAAGCTAGAGAATTTTGACTCTTTATACCTCAGAAATTTCTATCCTAAACACCTCAATTCCTTTGCTTTCTTTCCCTCTGTTGGGGCCTCTGGGGGTAATGCCATCTACTCCGGTTCTGTAGTGCAAGCAAATGCTTATTGTGTTACTGTAAAATTCTGTAATAATCTGGACAGTAGTTGTTTCTATCTGAGCAATGTCTATGGCCCTTCACACTCTGCTGGCAAATTAGCCTTCGTTACTTGGTTTCTGAACCTGGATACTAGTACTTTTGAGGACTGGATTCTTGCTGGTGATTTTAACATGTACAGGTCTATTGATGACAGAAACAAACCTGGAGGTGATACAGGAGAGATGCAGATGTTTAATAGTCTCATCTCTGATCTTGAATTGGTTGAGATCCCTTTCAGTGGCAGAACCTATACTTGGAGCAACATGCAACTAGAACCCTTGCTGATTAAGCTTGACTGGGTGTTCTGCAATTCAAGTTGGAGCTTCAAATATCCTGCAACCTCTGTTCAGCCACTTTTAAAACCTATCTCAGATCATGTTCCTTATGTCATCAGTTTTGGTAGCTCTATACCCAGATCTTCTATGTTCAGATTTGAAAATCACTGGGCTGAGCATCCAGACTTCATGAAAATAGTTGAACTACATTGGAACAGCACTGCTTATTTTGCTAATGCTGCCAGAACACTCTCTGCAAAATTTAAACAAGTAAGGACTGGATTGAAACAGTGGGGAAAGGGATTCCTCAATTTTAATAAACTTCTTCATAACTGTGATTGGGTGCTTCTTCTCCTTGATGGGCTGGAAGAACAAAGACCTCTCTTTGATTTGGAATCTATCTTGAGAAGACTTGTCAAGCAACACATTGCCAAGCTGCTGGAATTAAAAGATCTTACGGGAAACAAAGGAATACTGTCTGATGGGTCAAACTTGGAGATGAAAATACAAGCTTCTTTCAAGCCATGGCCTCCATTTCCCACAGAAAGAACACCATTGCAAGCTTAGTTGTCCCAGGTGACAACATAATAACTAATCATGATAAAAAAGCTGGGATTATTTGGGAAGCTTTTAGGAACAGAATGGGATATTCTGATTTTTCAGGCATTTCATATGACCTGTCAACTATTCTTCAAAGGCATGAATTGGGACCACCTAGCAGATGATTTTGGTGAGGAGGATTTTCTTAAGGTAATCAAGATGATACCGACGGATCATGCCCCTGGCCCTGATGGTTTCAATGGAAAATTCATCAAGAAATGCTGGCCCATCATAAAAGCTGATTTTCTAAGATTGTTTGCTGACTTCTTCAACAATCTAATTGACCTGACTAGTATTAACTCTTCTTATATTGCTTTGATCCCTAAGAAAAATAATCCTGAATCTGTTGATGATTTTAGACCAATTTCACTGTTGAATTATTCTGTTAAGTGCATCACCAAACTTATGTTTATAAGGTTACAAGATGTCATCCTAAAGCTGGTGCATGCAAATCAATATGGGTTCATCAAGGGCAGGACCATCCAGGATTGTTTGGCTTGGACTTTCCAGTTCCTTCATTTTTGCCACCACTCCAAAAAGGAGATTGTCATTATGAAGCTTGACTTTGAAAAGGCATTTGACAAAATTGAGCATCAAGTCATTCTAGAGGTCATGAAATTCAAAGGCTTTCCTGATAAGTGGATCAAGTGTTTGGATGCTATTCTTAAATCTGGCAATTCTTCAGTTCTACTCAATGGACTACCCGGTAAAGCTTTTGCTTGTAAAAGAGGTGTCAGGCAAGGTGACCCACTTTCACCCCTTCTCTTTGTCTTAGCAGCTGACCTCCTTCAATCCATCATCAACAAAGCCTGGCAAGAAGGTGTTTTGAGCCATCCCCTGTCCAATGATTTTGAGGAATTCTTTCCTATAATTCAATATGCTGATGATACACTTTTGATCCTCCCAGCTGATGCAAGGCAACTGTTCATATTAAAAGGACTGTTGAGATCCTTTTTCAGATTCCACTGGACTCCATGTCAATTTTAAGAAGAGCTTCCTGGTGCCTATAAATGTGTCAATTGAAAAAAGTTAGCACCTAGCCAGAACATTTGGATGTGAAGTTGGGAATATGCCCTTCACATATTTGGGTCTTCCTCTAGGCACCACCAGACCTTCTGTCCAGGAGTTCACTCCCCTTTTATCCAAGATGGAAAAAAGACTGGCTGGTGTTAGTAAATTTCTTTCTTACCAAGGCAGGCTTGTTTTAGTGAACTCTGTGTTCTCTGCCTTGCCAACCTACTACATGTGTAGCCTGGTGATTGCTCCTTCAGTCATACACCAAATTGACAGATTTAGAAAGCACTGCATCTGGAGCAAAGGTGACATAAGTAGAAGAGGCACCTGTTTGGCTGCATGGGAATTAATGTGTAGACCTAAGGAGGAGGGTGGACTTGGGATCATCAATATACAGAACCAAAACTCAGCTCTGCTCATGAAGTTTCTTGATAAGTTCTACAATCATGCTGATGCACCATGGGTCAATTTGACTTGGGCCAAGCTCTATCACAACTCCAACATTCCCCCTCATGCTAGAAGCCTTTGTGGTTCTTTTTGGTGGAAGGACATAATCAAATTATTTGGAAAATTGAAGGTTTTAGCCTCTTGTGATCCAGGCTCTGGGGCTTCTGTTTCACTTTGGAGTGATAATTGGTCTGGACAGTCTTTGGAACTTAGCCTACCCCACCTGTTCTCATTCTCTAGAAAGAAGAATTGCTCCATCCAGTTTTATATAGAGAATGACCTAAACAGATCCTTTTTCTTGCCTCTATAAGATCAGCTTTTTGAACTTCAGCAGCTTATTCTTGATCGACAGTGGAATCAAACTCAACAGGACACTTGGAAGTATAGCTGGGGACCTGTCTTTTCTTCAAAAGAGGCCTATAATCACCTCCAAGGAACAATTGAGGCCACTCCTCTCTTCAAGTGGATTTGGAAATCAGGCAATCTTGGTAAACATAAATTCTTTGCTTGGCTGCTGATCAAGGATAGGCTTAGTACCAGGAATATCCTAAGAAGGAAGCATATGCACCTTGATGATTATAGTTGTGTCTTGTGCACTAATGGGCCAGAGAAACTTGTTTTCATTTATTCTTTGAGTTCCCGTTTAGCTTAGCCTGTTGGAACTCGATTGGCATACACTGGGATTTCACTTTACAGCCCTTGGACATGGTCATCCAAGCTCGAACTGATTTTGGCAGCCATATCTTCAGAGAGATCTTTATATCAGCTTGTTGGACAATCTGGAAAGCTAGAAATGGTATTATTTTCGATAACAAATCCACTTCACTGGTTGAATGGAGAGCAGCCCTCAGGGAAAATCTTAGCTTGGTTTGCATCAAAGCTAGGAAGAGCATTGCTGATCCTCTCTCTTTGTGGCGAGATAGTTGCTTATGATGTTGTTTCTCTTTTTCTCTTGGGCTTTACAAGCCTTGTATTTTGTTATCTTTGTACATTTGTACCTTGTACCCCTGTTCATACATATATAAAAAAGAAAAAAAATAGGTAGGGGGCTTCCCTGCCGGTTCCTCAAAAAATATTTTCAGCCCAAGTACTCATCCATCATCCAAGAGGAAAAAACACTCTACAATACCATAGTAGCATTTGAACCCAATGTACCGATGCACACAGAACAAGACTAAAAAAGATGGAACAAATTAGAAAAGGTAAAGACATTAAGTTGAGTTTTTGTTTTCCTTGGAAAAAGTTTATGAAGTTTGAGTAGGGTTAATTTTGGCTTTTCTAGACACATAACATTTTGCTATGTATTTAGATACACACTATGTCTAGACATATAACAAAAGCAATATATCTAGAAAGCCAAAACGTCTTATAATTTAAAACAGAGGAAGTATTACTTTATATAGTTAGTGATGAATTGCTTTATATACTCATCGATAAAATACTTTTTTATGCTTGGTGATGAATAATATTGTGGAATTGAATCCTTAGGTGCATACACCTAAACTATTTTATCTTTATTTGGTGGCATATATTATCGGCAAGTTAAGTCACGTAGGTTAGGTATGTACCCCCATAATTAAAATCCTAGATCCGCCACTGGCTGCAGAGTAGCAGCACCTGCCAGGCCAGGCCGCATCATTGGAGGCACCTCCGATCCATATTCCACCGCTCCATTTCGCGCGTCCAACCGCCCGCGCGAGGATGCCCGCCCACCGCGGAATCGCCTGCTCGGCATACCATATCGGCCATGCCACCAATCAATGGCCGACACCTTCACGGGAAGGGAAGCCCCTTCACGCACACTCCTATGGCGCGGCTCTGGTCTTATTCAAGGCGACAGATGGTGAAGCCAAGGTCGGCGGCGGATTGGAAACAGAGAGCGGCGATGAGGTACTCCAGGGTGATTCCCATGTGGAGGAAAAAAGGTCACGGGCCCGGGGCTACTGTGAAGATGGGCGACGTCCACTCCAAGTCCTCTCGGCGTGCGTGCCTGGGTTCCAGACATCCAGGTCGAATCGAGCGGAAGGTGGGACAGAAAGGAAGAGAAGAAGGGTGCTGACGGGCAAGCCCCGCGCGGTAGTGAGACAAGGGAGGGCCGACCCATGAAGAGGGAGGCCTACGGCGAACGATGTCGCCGCCATGGGCCTAGACGAGCTAGGCCGAGAGCTGGGGCGGGCCAAAAACAGAGGAGAAAAGAAAGAAAGAAAGAAAGAGAAGAAAAGGCTTTTCTGGTTCTCAAAAAAGGCTTCTCTATTTTAAACCATTTTTAAAATTAAAACCTATTTCTAAGCATGCTCTAAAACATCTTTAAAATACATTTTAAAGTTTTTTCAAACTTGAACTTGTTTTATATAATTTTCTGAACATAATTCTGAAGTTTTATTTTTGAAAATTTGTAGCATCCGCTTTTAAGAACAAAACCAGATACACACCATATGTGAGCCCAGAAAGTCAAATATCATATATAGCTACAAATAAGGGTAATATAATAAGACAATGCTTATTACATAGCGTATTGGTATAAAGAATACAACCTTAGAGTATAGGCAACGGACTCCACTTCCACATGGACAACTGATTGGTTGATCACAAACCTAATTCCTCCAAACTCTAGCAATCTAGTACCCATCCGGGATTTTTTTTCCAAATATATGAAAAATAAAGTAAGCGTAACTACATATCGTACTCAACAAATATAACATGGGGTTCATGAGCCTCAAAATGCTGACATTGGTTTAACTGCGATTAGCTTTTAATGAGTCATGATTTTAAGCAGTTGAGTAGCATCAAACTTATCATAAGCCCGTATAAACATATGATCAGGTAAACATGAATAATGAATAGCATAAACAGTAATCACTAGTGAGCATCTTCATCATCAGTATCATCTGTGTTCATCATCTATTCTATAAGGGTCCAAGGCCACTCATGACCGTGAGCACGGCTGATATATCAGTTTTACACTCTACAGAGGTTGTATACTTTCACTGTGAATCATGATTTACCCTTTCGTCCGAGGTGATCAGCCTCTTGACCCACTATCAAGGAAGGTCGGTAGGGTTCACTATGAAGCCTTTCAAAGGTTCGTCTAACATGTTATGGTCATTAGATTTACTCGGTAAACATATATAGAGCCCCCCTTCCTGATGGTACAATGACGCGCAGCCTATACACAAGAGGACAGATGTCACACTATACCCGATTTAGCAAGCCATTCTTACGCCAATAAAGGTAACCTTTAACAAGCTAGAAGAGGTCCTCATACTGAGCTAAAGCCAGAGCCATGTAGCCCTCATAGTTGTACTGTAAGTCCCGGATGTTCGCTTACAGATAAGTCCTTAGGGAGAGGAATCAAGAGCACCATAAAAATAGCACAATGCTCTAGCCCCCTCGTTTCATATTGCTCAAAGGCATCTTTTAGTGTTTAATTGCATATACCATTAGTCAAGTTACAAGATCATGACTTTAGTTGAGCACTAGCAATGCTACCCAATGCAATATCCTAAAGGTATCAAGGTACAAGTATAAAAGACTAGGATATCCTTAGTGGTAGCCAAGGTAGACACGTGTAGTATAAATTAAATGATTAAAGGTGTATAAGACAACAAGGAAGATCACATGCTATACTTGCCTTAAAACACCAATCCTTCGATAAACTTTAATCTTCAACGTTCTTCTTCTTCTTCTGGATCACCACGTATACCTCACCGACTGACGTAATCGTAGAACATCACACAAACATACATACACATACATGCATAGCATACAATTACATCTATATTAGAACAATACACCAATCACCAATCATAGAAAAATAAGTAAAAGAGTTTAAAACACGATTCTACGCATCGCTACGAACACACAGTCGCGAGAGGCATGCTAATCGAAGCTATAACAAAAAAAGATACAACTACCGAAAGATTTACTTTATACGTGGAAAAGAAAACTATAGTCTTTATTTATTTTAACTATATAAATTCATATATATATAAGATACTTTATAAATAATATAAATTGAATTAAGTCAAATTTAGATTTGAATTATAAAACTAAAGTAAAACAAATTATATTTTGTTTATAAAATCCAGTTGCATAATTATTATTTAGGTTATGATTTAAACCATAAAATTTTAGAAATAGTGACATGACAAATATTGTTACTAACGCGTAGATCTTGTTGTATTGAATCTAGCGCAACTTGAATAGATCAAATCAGAGCTAAAACGTAGATGATATGAATTAAACAAGATTTTCTTTAATAAAATAATAGATTAAATCTAATCTCAAATTTTATAAGTTGAAAACATATATAACAGTAATATAAACATGTAGATTATGAAATTACGAACCTAACGCAAGTTGAACGGGTCAAATCGGAGAAGATATGGCCTACAGAAGGTAATGGCAAAACTGTAAATAAGTGGAACTTAATTTTTGAAATAAAATAAAACAAATTCTGATTTTAAAACGATGGAGGGACTGCGGTGGAAATAAGAAGAAGGGCAGGGGCTCTTTAGAATAAGTGCAGGGACGACGGTTCTATATTAAAACCCCAAGGGGCTCTTATGCAATTAAGCCACGCGAAAGGGGTATCGGGGATTTTGGGCCTTTGGATCAGATCTGGACGGTCAAGATTAAACAGAGAAAGGGGAGAGACACTGCTGCCGGTGGGAACAGTGGAGGTGCGGTGGCGAATATGCCGGTGTTGGTGATTTCTCGTCGGAGCAATTGGGGAAAACATCTACGGGCTTAATTAGGCTTGGTAATGGCATTGGGAGATGGAGAACACCACTGCAAACTCGATTCTGCAATCTATGGTAACTATTGATGGACAGAGACGGCGGGCTGCAAGCAACGGCGGCGGCGGAGCAACGGCGACACGGCGGAGCAACGACGACACGGCGTAGGCCTAAACAGAGGGAGACAGAGGGAATTAAGGGGTTCTGCGAGTTCGGGAACTTGACTAGAAGCTCTAGGATGTTCTTACCATGACCGAGGACCAACTAAGCAACGCGGTGACATAGAGCTCTTCTCGGTGGCTCGGGATGGCGGCACTAGGGTTCCAGGCGGTGTAGCTGCCGGTCTAAAGCTCGGTGGAGGCGAAGCAGGCATGGAGGTTGGTATTTAAGGGCCGGCGTAGCGTAGGGCGGATGCTACTGAGAGATGTCATAGCCGGGGCGGACATGGACACCATGGAGTCCGCGTCGAACACGAACTGGAGGATGGGGACATAGCTGATAGGCGGGCACGGGCATTCGGCGATAGAGGAAGAGGAGAGCCGGCTGCGCTGCGGCATCGGCTGGGCCAGCCCAAGGAGAGAGTGTGGGTGGGGGGCAAGCGGGCCTACAGCTTGGTGACAGTGGCCCAAGAGAGGAGGGAGCGAGCCGCTGGCTGCTGGGCTGCGCGAGGAGGGGAGGAGGAGTAGTTGGGCCGCGCGGCTTGCGGTAGGAATACATTTTTCTATTTTCCAAACCTTTTCTATTTTCCTTTTCAATCCAAATTCAAATATGATCTAATTCAAATTCAAATATAGTTTCAAATGTACTTTTCAATTCAAACAAAAATAAGAATTTTTGGTAAGTTTTCCAAAAATAATTTTTTTACAACTTTTATTTTTTTTTTTTTCAAATTTTCTTTTCTTTTACTTCAAAGCCATTTTCAAATTTATTTCCAAAAGCAATTCAAACCACTCTTCTAAATTAAATGCACCGGCATGTATGCTCAAACATATTACTAAATTCCTATAATAAATTTTAATTTAATAAAATTTTTATTTTTCTATGTTTTTATGAGCACATAAATTACAAATTAAATCATTTTAGCTCTATTTCCAAAAATTCAAATTTTTTAGGGTGTTACAAAAATGGAACAAAACCTATTCGTGTCTTTAATCGAATTTTAAGAAATTCATTTCCCACAAACAAAACTAATTCAAAGGCATAAATGCAACAATGACATTTTCATTAAGTTGTACAAATTTTATAAAACCACATTTTCATTCTTTAACTTATCAACCATTAAATAAATCTTGGATTTTTTTACAAAAAATCATTAAATTATTTATTTCTCTTTTGTTTTTTTCTATTCATAACCCAAAACAGGAACAAATCTAATTGGCTATCCATTGGCTGAGCTATCTTCCTTGTTGTGTCAAGAGCCATCACTATGCAGATGAAATATATGCCATACAAACGACCAATTATGCATAGTAGTCACTGCTGCCCGCGCTTCGCTGCGGGTGATGTGCTTGGTATAGAAAAATTATGAGAAATATGTCTCATATGTCTAATATGTTTTCTCATCGTGTTGGTATGAAAGATTGGTCTCAATACTGTAAACGAACATAAAGGTTGGCTGTCATTACATGGTGCCTATTCTAGGCTAGCAAATCAATGACATGTTAGTAGAAAGAAGTATTTGATGAAGTTGGGCTCAAGCAACTAACACACTTAGGTTTAAAGCACAACATTGGCTATGATTACATTATAGGTGAAAATAGGGAAAACTACAACATAAGTACTTCTTCTAACGCGAGGGTTTACAAAAGAGTGAATTAGAATCCACTCCCCTTAGGTGAAACTACGACATATTTCGTAAATCAGGAATTACACGAAAGATTACATGGTGTCAAACACTAAATTACACTGGGATTTAAAGTTACATGGTTAAGAGCAACCTAGCACAACCAAGGCTTTTCTAAGCATTCCCTTCCTGGTCGAGCTGGGCACAGTGCCTGGGACTTGACATCCACCCAGGCTTTTCTAAGCATTCTCTACTATCCAAGGCTAACTTTTCCCAGATGTTCTTCTTTCCTTCCCTTCATTGTCCACAATAAGCGCCAAACTTTGTATGAAGTGAGATCGCAACATACATGCTTCCTCCGAAACCACCTCCTCTTATTTACTTTGAGAGAATACTATTTCATCAACCCGTTGTGGATTTCTCGTTCAAACACCCGAATATTTTGTATCAAAAGTGGTATAGCGATGTAACTTGGTAAAGGTACTTGGTCAACAACCTCGATACCAGCGCATGGCGAGTAGCGTCACCATGTGGCAGCTGTTCCACAGAGAGCCCTCGGTTTCATCACGACACCATAAGCTACTAACCAGGCAACTACTACCAACTTCATGGCCGGAAGGCGGTAGGGTCATAGACCACAGAATGAGGAGAGTATTGCAAGGGAAGATTCAAACAACAGGGGTTTCCTTCACAACAAGGGGCAATGAATTCAAATCCAACATCAGATTTGATTTAAAGAGATTCAAGTGTTCTACTGGGATATCCACAATTAATTGATACAGCGTCCTATATTATCCAATCATGACTGGTTTGCTGATATCTGGATGGCAACTTCTCTTGTAACCCACCTACCATCGCCCTTAAAAACTCTAAGCACGTTTAACGGGAATTAAGTAGATGGATGCAATAAACACAGGGAAATAAACCAAATGCATATTCAAATGGGCTTATACGGGTACATCATACAGGCATCCAGTCTCCCATTCACGACATAGCATTCACCTTCCCTACGACGGACGATCTCAACAGTACGAACAAAAACAACGACAAGAGTATAATACCAGAAGACAGCAAAGAACATCACTACTACTACGGGTACAACATCTCAAGGCAACTAATCTACTTGGAACTACACATCTTCATTCCCGGGCTTGGCGGATTCTTCAACCGCCTTGGCTATGGATCTGCATCTTCTCTTGGCGATGGCTGAGTGAGAGGAATCAATGGCTCTACTTCTGACACTTCTAAAGGTGGAGGTGCTGGCGGCACTGCAACACCGGTCCTCCTTCTTTCAGGTGGGTGGACAGGGATTTCTTCCAAGATCGGGGCATCCTGCCTTTCAGCAACCAGCATCCTCTGCTTGGCCCTAGTGATAAGATAGGCCTCCCGTAGCTGATGGACATGCCAATCTTTAGCCTCCTTCAGAGCTTTGGACATGGCAGTCTCCTGGCTCTCAGTAGCTGCAGCACTCGCATATGCCTCGGCGAGCTACACCTAGACTATTCGGGTGAAGATCTCAGCTTCCTCCACCCACCGAAGGTAGATCCTTAGTTCCAAGGCTTGCCGATCATACTACTCATCTAGGGCAAGAAGGTACGCGGTCAAATGCACCACAGTAGGACTATCCTCTTGCGCATCCCGCCCTTGCAAAGCCTCCATGCGAGCCCTCCATGCCCTCCGATTTTGGTCCAAAGGTGGAAAGAACCGCATGTGGGTACCAGCAATGGGCTCCTCATAGATCTAGCAGAGGTACCGCAAGGCTTTGTGGGCCACAACCTGGTAGGTGTTGATAAAGCTAAACCCGATTGCGGTCACACTCCAGGCTCTAGTGAGGTTGAGGAACTCCTCACTCTTCCCGATGTAGAGGTAACCTCACACCGCTCGATGCCTTGCTCCTCATACTCACGGCCCTCATACTCGGGACAATCTTTGACTCCGAGCTTTTGCAGGGTGGCATGCAGGATTCTAGGAAAACCCTCAACGTTCAGGCAGTAACTACTAACCTAGGCTCCTACCATTTCCGGTGGTGGTTGTGAGGAAGGCTGAGCGAAAAGCTGGCTCAAAGGAAAAGCTAAGCAAGCTAAAGTGCTCAAGTGGTGGTACCAATGGCTAAGCCAGGCTCTTCTTATAAAGGCGGAGCGGTCTGTGGTCCTAACGCGGTTCACTAGGGTTCCCGCGTGGGATCACTACGAACAAAGCGACCAAATTCCGCATGTTCGAGGTGAGCGACGTGCGGTGCCATTACTGAGTAGTACGACTGCAGGGCAAGGGTTCAACAAGAGCATAGAAAAGGGGTACGAGGAGACATGGGTCACTATAGGTGTGAACCACAGGCGAACGCGGAGGACGAAGCCACAGCGCAGACCTAACTCTGGAACAGGAACGAGTAGGTCATGCACAATACGACATGCGTGACACCTATGGATGGCGTATCTACCAGCAATACGGCACTATAATGCACTAACAGGATATGCATGAATGCACGTCCTATATGTCCTTTCACTGTTGCCAACATATAGGGAAACCGTTCTTAGCTTTT
Source organism: Miscanthus lutarioriparius (assembly GCA_904845875.1). Lineage (NCBI taxonomy): Eukaryota > Viridiplantae > Streptophyta > Magnoliopsida > Poales > Poaceae > Miscanthus > Miscanthus lutarioriparius. The sequence goes on from CAJGYO010000012.1 coordinate 46,548,197, forward strand.
TGGCACATCGTTCTCTCCCTGTTGGCGACCAACCCCAACCACCAACCACCTCGGGAGCAACGTACACACAAATCAAGTCGTGTCTTAGATGCATGGATGCATGTGTAAGTACAAATGTTCCTACATGGTCGATGAATCATTTTTATCTGATGGTAAGGAGGAGAGGCATTAAATGTGTCCACCTGCCCGACTTGTTTTTATCTGATGGTAGCATGGAGGGGAGGCATTAAATGTGTCCACCTGCTTTCGACCCACCCTACGTAGGTGAAGATGGCAAGCGCTTTTAAATTTACTGAGTGAATTTCTGGATAGCTTAGGGAATGGCCTCGGACACTGCTCATCTCGTGCGCGTAAAAATCCTACCGCTTTCCTTTTATTGTTCTCTATGGCAGACTAATGGTGGACTGCGCCAGGCCCAATGACGGTTCCTCCATTACAAAAGGCCTAGCCTAGCTACTTGGTACCACCACTCAGTGAGTCTCAGCTCACCTAGCCTTTCTCCCGAGCAAGCTTCTAGCTCGATTCTTCCTTGTAACCATCATCCACCAAGGATGGTAGGAGCCTGGGTTAGCAACTATTGCCTGAATACTGAGGGTTTTCCCAAAATCCTGTATGCCACCTTGCAAAAACTCAGAGATAAGGATCGCCCTGAGTATGAGGGTCATGAGTATGAGAAACACGGTACTGAGCGATGTTAGGTCACCATCTACATTGGGAAGAGTGAGGAGTTCCTCGATATCACTAAAGCCTAGAATGTGATCGCAAATGGGCTTCGCTTCGTCGACACCTACCAAGTTGTGGCCTACAAAGCCTTCGGCATCTTTGCCAGATCTATGAAGAGCCAATTGCTTGTACCCCCATAAAGTTCTTTCCACCTTTGGAAAAGAATCGGCGGGTATGGAGGGCTCGCATAGAGGCTTTGCAAGGGCGGGACGCGCAAGAAGACATCCCAACTATGGTACATCTAGCCACATATTTGATTGCTCTAGATGAGCAGTATGACCAGCAGGCCTCGGAGCTGAGGAAGTGCCTCCGCCGAGCCAAGGAAGCCGAGATCTTCTCCAGGATGCTCAAAGTGCAACTCGCTGAGGCGCACGCCAATGTGGCAAGCACAGAAAGTCATGAGACTGCCATGGCGGAAGCCTTGAAGGAGGCTGAAGATCGGCACACCCAGCAGCTGGAGGATGCTTATCTGGTCACAAGGGCCAAGCGTAGGACGCTTGACACAGAAAGGCAGGAACCCTTGGTCTTGGAGGGAATCCCTGTCCACCCACTAGAAAGGAGAACCGGTGTTGCAGTACCACCAGCACCTCCACCCTCGAAGGTATCAGAAGTAGAGTCCTTGCTTCCCCTCACTCAAACACCACCACGAGAGGAGACAGATCCTTAGCCTGTGTAGAAGAAGAACCAACCGAGGCTGGGAATGAAGCCGTTTGGTCCAACGAAGTAGATGAGTTGTCCTAGGGGACATGTACCCGTAGTTAGTAGTGTTTTTCCATTGCCATCCTCTAGTGTTGTAATCTTTCCATTGTATTTCAGCCTTAGATGTTAAGAACCGTCGGGTCGTAGGAGCCAAACGATGTGTTGAGAATGGGAGAGGGAGTGCCTATATGTTGTACTCTTATAAGGGCGTTTTGGACGTGCATTTTGCTTTATCCATTGTGTTTGTTATGTCGATTTACTCTTAGACCTCGTTAGACTTGCTTAGGGTTCTCGAGGCAAAAAACAAATGGGTTACAAGAAAAGCAACCATTCAGATGCAAGCAGACCAGCTATGATTGGAAATGAATCGCAAAGGAGGTAACAAATTAAAGTTGCCTTTACACAAATTAAAGACCTCCCACTAACATAGTGTAGGCTTTCATTTTCAAGTTGTATGTTTGACCTAAGATCACATACAAATTAAAGCCACGCACACCGCCATTGGCCACTCACCCGCGCTCCTTTTCTCATACACTGGTGCCGTCCTCTCAGCGCCACGCTGCTGTCTCTTCTGCACCGCCACCCACCGCATGTCGCACCATCGCCCCACGACACCGCTCATGATGTCATCTCCATTGGGCCGATGCTGTGTCCCCCACAAACCTAATTCCCTCAGCCCACGATGCTGCTCAGTGCCGCCGATAATGGCGCACACCCACCCTCTAAACCCGTCGTCAATCGCCTATAAAATGCCCCCAGCCCCCCCTTCACAACAAGACACTCCACACTCGACACTAATCACCCGCATAAGCCCCCCTATTCAAATGCCAACCTATTTCAACATTTTAAGAAGAAGCCTGAGATAAGTGCTACAAGCTGGAGACTATCGAAGAAAACATCAAGCAGGAGCCGGAGTACATTGTTAGAAGCAAGAAGCTGACACTCTCAAGATGTGCTTAGATGAAGATGAGCTCACTATGACCATCTTTGCTATCCTAACTCCTACTATGGCGGCATCAATCATATTGTATATCCTTGTAATGCGCCCGCTACCCTACGAGAGGCCCCGAGATAGTTGTTGAAATAAGAAGAGCTAAATAAATATCCAAGCTTCATGGATTTATTCAAATTTCAAGGGCATAGGGCCTATCCACAACTTGACTACACATGATTAAGTTATTTCTTACATTCACCAAATAAATAGCGGCGCAATTCCTATACCAGCTATATTGTGATGCAAGGTCGTTTGCAATTGTCATTGTGGTTAAGTTTTTACGTACCTAGCATAGTGGCAGTGTTGGGTATCCATGTGAGTTCCTTGTCAGTAATAATTAAATAAAGTTCGTACAGGCTGCACTTTAACTGCTTTGCTATTTCGAAACCAAGGATTATAATTCCGGTATATTGAGGTCAGGCATTCTTGTCATGCTTCTTGGGCTTGGGCAGCACGCATACATGTTTTAGGAAGTCTCATCAGGCACAAAAGCAAGTCTAAAACTCTGATGTAGATCTAAAAATGTAAGATTCTTTTTTTTCGCGACCACGCTTAGGCACATTTTTCATTAAAGGAAAGAAGATTTACAACAAATGGTCTTAGTAAGCCAAGGCTTACCAAAACTAGAATGATCCCTGTAACGTTTCACAGGGATCAAGAATTCATAATTAGGCAATTACATACAAACAATTCACGACCAAGACCAAGACCACTATCAACTCTAAGAGAAGCAACGGATGTAGTAGCACAGCTAGCCACTGAAGGCGACACCTCTAGGCAACTGAGATCTCTATGCATCTCCCCAATTGAAGCTAGCATCTCATTGATGTCCAAAGGTGACGGAGCAGGAGCACCAAAGCATCCGATAATTGAGGCAGCGACATGGTCTTTTCTTCTTTTCTTTGTTTGTTTTTTTCCACACCGGTAAAACCATTACTGCAACAACGAAATTACAAGAAGTTTTCTTTTCTTTGTTTGTTTAGGAAAATACCAATGCAGTTCTCTCACAGAGATGATTGGCGTGCATATCTTTTCCACCTCCCGATTTTCTCACATCCCTAGAAACAGTTTAAATAATTAGGTAAATAGATCAAGTGACCATAGTTGTAGGTATAGATGTCGGTTGAGTAGCTGATGAGTGCTCATGCATTAAGAATGTGATAATGTGGCCAAGCCATGCCGACAGAAACTGTGGGCAACATGAAGTGTCTTTGTACTATATAAGATGACTTATAATGAGAAAATGATGTGTACCTTCCGTGGTTTAATGGCCACATCACCTGTCTTCCATAAGAATGGCCTTCAAACCCAGCAGTTCCAGTACCTTCTGATAACTGGATAATGAATTCCTTCCCTTACTCCTATATTACCATGGCTAGTTGTTTGTTGAATTCGGTGTATACATTGTCCATGATATACACATTGTTGATTAAAATACATAATCTGGAGCTTTAAGGAGATTCAATAAACAAAAAAAGGTCAAATACAAATAATATTACTCACCATGGAAAATAGTCACTTCGAATGCCCAAAGTTGAAGCTAGCAATATGTCAATGATCCACGGGGTTAGTGTCCTCAATGGCTTCCGGTCAGATTCGTTTCCTGGAGAATTATTAGATTTATTATCTGTGGAATCACTAGATGTTGCCTGATCAGATGTGCTGCTACATTCAGCTTCACTATGTTGGTGCTCAACTTTAAATATTGGCCTATTATAGTGAGTCAAGACTCTAAGAATTTCTCCATAGGCCAAGGCCCACTGCTCTGAGTACTCTTGCTGCGTTGAAAATTGTTAATGAGAAACAGTATAGAATTGTGAAACTCAAAGTCAACACAAAGAGAACTGGAACTAACCACGATAGTAATGGCCTCACCTCAGAAGTATGGCTAAATAAAGAGATGAAGGAGCTGAATGGGGGACCATGCCTATCATAGCACAGCGTCCCATCTATGATGTGTGAAAGAATTGGATGTACAATTGCATGACCATGCTCCGGATGATGAAGAACAAAAGCTGTTGTACAATGTAAGTAAAAGCAATATGTCAAATTCTTTCTTGGATTTCCAGGCAATTGTCCATAAGAAGTTTGTATTACCCAACACTTCATCTACCAAGTGACTTTCTTTTGATGCATGCATGGACGAACTTTTCCTTCAAGAGATGTCTTTGCTTCAATTTCTCAAACATCTACACATGGAGAAGAATCATAAGTTTCTTACACTGCTTTTGTGTACAGTGCACCAAATTTCAGTAAAAAAGAATACAGATTTAGTCAATGCACTAGACAAACAAGTTCACGAAATTGCATATACTGAGCGCCTAGCTATACTCACCCATCTTCATGCCATCCTAGAATTTTCAAAATAGAAGCCATTGGTGCACGAAATAAAAGTGACTTGCTGAGATAAAACATGAAAGGTGCCTGGGAATCTAGATACTTTTTTTGGACTTATGGTAGAGTGATATACTGTCATCAGGGCTCTATAAGTGGAAACAAGTATAGTTGTAAATAAGTAAGATCACCTTTGTCAAGAATCCATGACAAAAAACTATATCAGGAACACTTAAACCTGCTGACATTAACATGGCTGGCCAATAAACAGCATGAAACCGTAATATGTCCTGAGACACACGCACAAAAGTCATGTAGATATGTGCCTCTGCATCTCTGTTCATGCAGAAAGGTGGTCATGGTTGTTTGGTTAGCAACAAACATTGTTGTACAGGCAAATCATTGAGCACGCGGTGTAAAGCATCCATGAGTGAGGCATTCGTTAGTAGAAGATGGGATCAAAGAGAGATAATCACCATGGTGTCCACTGTTGGTGGACCACGTCGCGGCGGAGGCGCTATGCCGCGCTGCGCGGTCCGGCGGGGGCCACGGGAGGACTGAGGATAGCCAGGCTCTCCTAGAATCAGGATCACGATATGAGGTGGTTGAACAATTGCACTCACCGAACTGCTTGGGGTAGTTGGCAAAGGACATGGCGGCGCCGTAGTAGTCGGCGTACATGATCCTTGCCTATGGGTTCTGCTGGAGCACCGTGTTGTGGTGTTGCGTGAAGTCGTTGTACGTCTCGTGGCAGCCGGCGGCGTCGTAGTCGCCTTGTTCCGCCGGGTGTAGGGTCGAGTGCGCCGATGAGCACCCAATAGGCAGTTCCCCCGTGCACCACCAGTGCGTGGCGCCGCCTTGATCGACTCGTTGTTGTTGAGAGCGAGTAGCAGCCCAAATTGTTTAGTGCAAAATGCACGAGAGAGCGAGATACAGATGAAACAATGGGGAGCGAGATTGGGTGACTGACCTCGGTGGCATCGGTGACCGCATGCGGCAACTGTGGGAACGTAGGTTTTAAGGCGTCGTCCGTGGTCTTGCCCTTGAAGAAGGCGTAGTTGTAGTCATTTCCCCAATCTCTTCGACGAGGAACAGGGGACTTGTTTGAAGTACTCCTTGCACTCTGTTGTCTCAATTCATTCGAGCGAAAAAAGACATTGCAATCAGTACGCACTTGAATCTTAATCATTGGAGAATCTCTTTTTCTTAGGACACTCAAAATCCCAAATGCAAAATCAGATTTGGAGTACCGAGAAGGCATGCAATGCGAAGGAACGGACTTTTGGGGGCTGCAGAGGCGGCTTGAGCTGCTCGAACCAAATGAGCCGACGCCGAGGGAGAGGTTGGTCCAGAGCTTGTCGGACGCTTGATCTCCCGGAAGAAGGGCGGATCCATGGCGATGGGCGCCCGCCGACGGCGAAGTTGATGCCCGGCAGAGGTCCTTGCCGGGATCGCAGTGTACGGCCGCAGCAGCCGCAAAATAAACGCTTATGTTACCGCACGTGGGTGGGCGGCGCAGCACGAGGAAGTCGCGTCGAAACCCGCGGCAACCGCCTATCTTGCGCGTCCGTCTGCGCGCCGCAAAGCCAAGAAAGCGGGCACTGCCAGATCCTATCGCTGTTGTGTGCTCCCCTCAGCAGGGGCTGCACCAAGGCAAGGTGCCGGGAGGGGGAGACCGACGCAGGGGGATCGATCAAGAGGCCATGGCAGGAGGCGACGACGAGGAGGGCGGCTACGGCGGTGACAGGGTCGGGGAGCTCATCGGGGCTAGGGTTGCAGGGGGAAGGAGGGAGGAGCAGAGGAGGGGGAGGCCGGCGGGGGAGGGACCGGTGCCGGCGGCGAGAGGAGCTCGTCTGGCTAGGGTTAGAGGCGGCGGGTTCGGGTGCTGTGCGACTAAGAAAAGGAGATGGGGATGGGATAAGAACTGGAGACGGGGACGGGATGGGAGCCGTGCCGAGCGTACAAATGTTCCTGGCCCCAGCAGCATCGCTTGAGTGCCGACCACTACGGTAATTAGGCACCGACCATGCATGCCGACAATCATCGTCCCCTACTACGCGCCACCGTCCATTTGCATGTTGCGTACAATCACCAGAGACAACTGCTTCATCTATCCACTGCGGAATGCATGGATGAAGGCCGGTTGTGACGCGCCTCATCTATACCGTGCAATTTCGATCTAACGCACCGGATAAAAAGAACTTACATGGACACCCTAGAAGGCCGCCGATTCGGCATGCCTTCATATCTTTAATTGGCTAAGAGCCTGTTTGGTAAGGCTTCTAGAGGCTCCGACCTCTCCTAAACCAGCTACTGTAGTAGGGAGCCGTTTTTCTCTCTCCTCACGAAATGAACTAGGAGCAAAAAAAAAACACGTTTCTAGCTCCTCCGTCTCTGGCTCCTCCGCACTGTAGCATGGAGCCGGAGCCAGGAAATACCATATAGATGGTTCGGGTAGTGTTGTAACATAAAGAAAACAAGAACAAAGAATGATCGATCAGGTTTATGTACAAACTGAATGGATGGGAAGGCATCGTTAGGAGACGGGGGCAGCTTGTGTTTTGCAAGGAATAAACAATAATCGTAGGATTGAATGTACGGCTAAAACCAAATCCAAATCACTAATTCATGGGGTACGGTCACCGGCTTCAATCCTTGTGATTTGTGAATGTGATCGTTGTTCTATTATTTATCTGTTCAAATTGCTTCTTTAACTCTTTTCCTTGATCCAATTACATAAGCATAGAACAAGCTTTCCCCATCAAATTAAAGTAGTAGTAGTTTGAAGACATAGTAAAAGGCCTAACTTGTGCCTTAAGTAGCACATGCATCTAAGTCCTAGTTTATGATGAGCCTCCCGCAATGCCTCGTGGTGATATCTCTAATGATGTTGTCTTGCTCCTTGTTGTGGGCCCTGATTGGAGTAGAAGTAGAAGCTGCCATCCTCTTTATTGTTGGCCCGCACTAACAAGAGATTATGTGGCCAAAGATGTAGATATTGGCCATGTTCGCTTCTCTTATAATCCGTACTTTTCAGCTTGTTTTTCAGTCGGAACAGTATTTTCTCTCTCACAACAAATCAGCCAAATTTTGGTTTATTTTTCAGCAAAGCGAACGGGGCCATTGTTGTTGATGTCTTCTTAGAGTATTATTAGAGTCCAAAGTACTAGACTTTTCCTTTCTTTTCCTATAAAACAATTAGGCAATCAAGTTATTTCTCAATAAAAGAACAAACATATAGACAAAAAGTGATAGGAACAGGTTTAGCTCATTTTGTGCGGCTCTCACATAGGCTTCTCCACCGGCTCCGTGTGTGGAGCAGGTCGAGCCGCACCAAATGCCCTCGCATGGAGGAACGCTTCTGGGCGCTAAAACTTGGAGCCAGAGCCATTTTTGTGTACGCACGTGGAGTCACGAAAACTGGCTCTGCCCGAAGAGCTTCGGCTCCAGCTGTGGAACGCGCATGTCGGAGCGGTGTTTGGATGGCTGCATGCAGCCAACCTGCGCAAGTGGATGTGTATAAACTTTGGAAGAAGCGTGTTTGGATGGATGGTTCCACTGTAGCTGCTTGCATCTGCCCGTGCATTGTATGCCCAATTGCTGCGTCCACTCGTCATCCATTTTGAGCTTCACTGCCAAGCCAGACCCAGTAGATGTAGGGATGGATTGTGCGGTTCGCCGTAAGTCTCATAGTACAGACATGCCAACTTTACTGAACACTCTCTTTTCTGAAATAAGGTCCCACTAAGCCTACACCTCCTCACCCAAGATATACAATGCTCCCTTTGTCCAAAACTTAGATGTAACTAGACTTATAGAAAATAATATTAATATTTGTATCTCAAAATATGTTTACTATGAAAATATATGACATAATTAATTTAATGATTTTGTATATATTTGATGAAACTTAGGATTGATGGACTCCTTGAAGTATGAGATGTGCCTTTATTTTATAACGGAGAGAACAACCTCCATTCGACAACCAAACACACCTTGCGGGTTGTTTAGTGCAGCTACTATCAACTCTGGCTCCGTCACTACTGAACCACTATAGCAATACTATAGCACGTAGGACCCAAAGTCAGAGGAGCTAGAAATCGTGGCTCTACCTCTCCCTCATTTTATTTTTCATCTCAGAACTTAAAAGACCCCCCCCCCCCGCGCATTACGATGGTAAACAGTTCTGATACATTGTTTGTCAATGAAGAGCTAGAGCCACCAGTGCAAACAAATCCGTCTGTATCAACTATTCGTCTAGGCCTCTTGCACTCACAACAGCCCTTTCCATGCGCCCAAGTCTCCGGCATGCAATCCAGGACAGAAAAACGAGATCCCATTTCATTTTCGAGGAGCCATTTTTTTTTACACTCTACTTCATTCAGACAAACAAAGAGAAGAAGGTGTATCTTAGGTCAGTATCACTGACAGTTTCATCTGAGTTTCATTTGTATTTAATAACGTGACATGTCAACAAATTTGATGATTTGGCTGGTTAATTATAAAGAGAAAGAGAGGGAGAGTTTTATGGAGAGTAAGGTTAATAATATTAAGCCGACTGAAGCTGATTTATTATGAGAGAAAACTACTGTAGATTGTAGCTAATAAGCCTGGCTGATAAGTTCAAACGAACAGTTGTCGACATAAAAACTGTTGTGACAATCTTATTATATACTAGTATAATGCCCGTACTAACGCTACGGATTTTTCTTGAGAATGTCTCTTAAAACAATAAAATTATTTTTGCATAGTCTAATGTAAAAACAATTGTACTTGAGTCTACGTATAATTTTCTAATATTATGACCATCTAAGTTACATTTTGCATAACTCCTTAATCATCTCTTGAAGATATTCAGGGATGTTGTCGGAACATTCGTTTGCACGACTCGCCAAAACGTCTGCCAAGAATCCCATCCTCAGTGAAGTTGAGAGCTGTGCATGGTATATAGATTAACAATAAGTTATTGTTTTATATGCTTACATTGTTGATCGGTGGCAATCTTTCGCCGTCCCAGAACTTCATGAAATTGTATACAAGAAAGCCTCCCAGTTTCCTGGACAAGATCAGTTGTTTATTTGATGTAAATAAATGAAATAATTTTTTTTGTGATATAACAGGTGAAATATATTACAACTGGTTACCAGTATTTATTATGTGTAACCTTTGTTACACATGTAGGGTATTCTTTCTTCCAGTCATAAATATTACCGTTCCACTTAGAATTTGATAGCCCCATGGCGAGACTGAACATGCTAGCCATTGTGTGGAACGTAGGTATATAAGCCATTGTTTGATCATAACCCTTGAAACATGGACCATCTTGAAGGGGGTCCATAATGTACACGGTTTTGTTTTCCATGTCTATTATGAATAAAATGTACAGTCCGCTTTGATAATATGGTAGTAGAATCTAAAAACAAACATCGAGAATATAAGTACTAAACAAAATAAATTAATTTTGTACAGTAGTACACATAACATAACTTATGTTGTTACAATCTTTAATTTTGTAATCCATGTCCGGCCAACACTCAAGTACTTTTCTCAATTTCCCGCGGTATTCGTTATCAATTCTGCCACAACATCGTGGATCTTGTCCAAACCCTTATTTCTTGAGGATTGTGCAAAAATAAATTTTAATTAATTATACAATTATTGTAAGTCTTTGATAAACAATAAATTTATATATCAACTTACAGCAAATTTGAGGTCCATGAAGTGGTATTTTTGTTTCTTACCAACCATATGTTGGTTGCACGCAGCCATCCGATTAGCCATATTTAAGCATTCATGATCCATCTCTAGATCCTCATCTATAATATTTTTAATCTTGACAAGATTCAAAGAAATTAGGTACGGTCGTGTACTTCGTACCCACTCTTTGCTATAAAACAAGGTTAATCCACAAATTACTTTTTGTATAAATTCTAGAATGGATAACTAAAATATCTAAATTAGAACAAAACAATTTACTATAGAATGACTTACTGAAGTAAAGTTTTGTCGCTGGCGATGAATTGGATGTTTGTGCATATTGTGGCCAATATTTGTTCCCTACTTTTCCACTTTATTGCACGTGTCAACTTAATTTCACCCGACATTATTATATCCAGCTCATCGAGCTCTATGACATCACCATCTAGCTCATTGTGGGTCTCTAACTGTTGCCCATGATCCGGTAATCCTCTTGCTTCATTTAACGGGGAGTTATACAAGATCGCAGGTAGTTTAAACCTGAAGTTACTTATATCTTCCTGAAAATTTGAGCAAGTTCTGATATATATTAACCAATCCAAAAGACATGATTATGTTTAGAAATAAACTCTTATAGAATTACTTGGGTGACATGGTCAGATAAAGCAGTTCCAGTCCAATATTCCATATAATTAATCAGCCATAATCCACAACTACAACTAAGCATATATTCCAAAAAATGAATAAAATATGAGTTTTAGAGGTACTGTTGTTGGTTGTGCAATTGTATATACGCGAAATGGAAAGATAGTTTACCCATCTTTTTGCATTTGTTCGGTAATCTTATGTTTAATCTCCCAAGATGACACTTCGATACCGTGTAGCCATTTAGTTTGGTTTAGTAGTTTAGATTTCAGTGCATGCTTTATTAGTCTTTCCATTCCTATTAACTGGAATGACCAAAACACCAAGGTTAACTAAGAAAGAGATAATGAAGAATTTTAAAGAAGTTTGTATATCAATTGTTAAGCCATACCGTATATCTGAGATCTTTCCAATCCGTCATATTTTGTCCGAAGGAATCCAAAACATGTATTTCACCTTCATTTGCATTCACGACCGCCAGGTACTAGTGAAAATTTGTAATGTTGATAGGAAGGAAGACCTACAGTAATAGACATTTATCTAAACTATTTCCTTACATTTGAAAGGGTATAAAATTAGCATATGTGAAATCTTACCATATCAGCATTTAAATAATTTTGTACCCTTGTTTCAACCATGTCCTCTTTTATCCAGCTCTTTTTCATCTCATCTTCCTCTCCCTCTTGTTGTAGTAATTGAGAGAACCACGTATTCTCCAAGTAAACATCTCCACCTTCTCTATGTAGTAGGTGTTCTTCGTGCCGCATCAATTGGATATAAAGACTCATGACCTACAAGTTTTTATTTTATCATTTCAAGATTGGCAGATATTTCCCATGGACATTAGTTAATGCTGAAGCAAGTGTTAAACATGCTTACCGCGCCATTGACTTGCTCATTCCCAAGAAAAAGACAATCCATGTCATCTCTTGCTCCCCAACAATCATCGATTCTGACAAGCAGATGCTTTTTACTTTTTCCTTTCATATATTCAATTACCTCAACATCTTGTTGCGTACACGCATAATCTAGAGAGGTATTATTTTTTATTAATAATTAATTAATTCCCAAATTTAAAGACATATAGGTTTAAATTGATGGTGGATCACCTTGAGGCATGACTTGTACATTGTTTGCTTTCTTTGGCTTATTATACTGAGGCAACACCATCATCTTACTAAGAACATGTATTGGATTTTTATTGGCTTCTAGCCATGGCATTTGTACATCATTATCTTTGTACTGTACTTCATTTCCATCTTTTATAATAATCTGCATATGCAATATATAATATCAGTTTTATACGTTATTTTTTTACATTTAGTATGCAATGGGCCATAGGGGCAGAAAATATGAGAGGATATTTGAGTTGCTTGAGAGATTGTTACGTACGTCATCCTCGTGTGCACGCTTCCGCTTCTTGTATCCGTCTTTGGTTTGGACATCTTCATCAGTATAGCCCCGCTCTGGTAGGTGTACTTCTGCAAATATTTTTAAAATAAGTACAGTAACATAGCTATAAATAAATGCCTTATATATATTTTATTAAAAAATTGCATGAGGTTGTTGTGCTAATCTTACTCACCGAAAGTAGGCAATGGATTAGTGTGGATCGTACATGGCCCTCTACTTCCTGGAACATAAATATCATTTCTGTGTAGCCAATTCGTGGGCTCTATGGACTCATCAGTGTCCACTATGGTTTTAGTCTCCAAAACATCATCTTCACAATTACGAGCGAGAGTAATTATATTAGCATCGTCTTTGTTTTGCATTTGTTGGGTAGAGGCCTCGATTCTTGCATCATTCTCTATAAACTTTTTAATGTCTTCTGTATCCAGATGAGCAAAGAATAATTAAACAATGATTATTGTAACTGTGGATAACTGTGGTCTAAAGAGCGTTGAAATAGTCTGTATCCATCTATTTCACCTGGTGTATCCATTTCTTGGTTAGAGGCTGATCGCAATTCCTCCTCTTTAACTATCTGATAATTGCCAACAGGTTCGGTTCTTGCCTCAGTCTCTATATCTTTTTTAGTTTCTTTTGTATCCAGCAGAGCAAATCATAAATTATTTTAATTTTGGAAACCAAATTTATGATTTTGGAATATGATTAATAATGAAAGATAGTCTAAGCTGACTAATATAGTCTACACTGATGAAATATTATGTGTATCCATCTATTTCACCTGGTGTATCCACTTTTTGGTTAGAGGTTGACTGCAATTCCTCCTCTGCAGATATCTGATAATTCCCAACAGGTTCGGTTGTTGCCTCAGTCTCTATATCTTTTTTAGTATCTTCTATATCCAGATGAGCAAAGCATAAATTAATTTAATATTTGAAACCAAATTTATGATTATGGAAGATGAGTAAAAATGAAATATTATAGTCTAAGCAGACTAAAAGTAGTAATCACACATAGTTTAAATACAATGAAATATAGTACACGCTGTCTAAAAAATAGTAATCAAACATAGTTTATTTTATGATGCAAATTTAAAGTAATAATCATAGCATTGATTGAACCTACAGGTTCAAAGATTACATATGGAATTCACCTGAGTCGACGGGCACGGATGTTGGTTCTTCGGGTGCTACCTCACGTGTGAACAAGTTTGGACTAACAACTACCTCAGGCTCCTCCACTGGTTTGTCAACTAAGTCACGATCATGCTCCATTTTCTCGCGCCTGTGACTCCAAAAGAATATGACAATCAGCATACAATACCATTAATCAAGGTTCAGGACCTCCGTTTTGCACAGCAGGAAGGCGAGAGAGTGGGGACCATACCTTGCTTATTGGCACGTCCGTCTGGACAGAGACGGGTCCGACGATGCGTGGACCGCGGCGAGTAGGGCGCGGCTGTGGTCGTCAAGGACTTTTTTGTAGAGTTGATGGTCGCCGCCAGCCGAGAAGTCAAGGTCGTCGTCGTGCTGTTCGCGGCTTCCTCGATGTCATACGTGCAAGGACTCTAGGCCGGCGGCGCGCTATTCGCTGCTGGCGGTGGGCAGGGCTCGTGTGGGCGATGGGTCGGGAGGTAATGGTGGCGCGTATGGTGGGCGAGGACGCACCGTTGTTGTGGCCGTGGCTAGGGCAGGCAAGGACTCTGGGCAGAGGTCTTTTAAGATGCGATGATCATGAGCGCTTCAACAAAGGCCGAGAGGCCCAATAGAAGAGAGCCCATTAGGGATGGTGGCCATGAGTTTGGTGCTGCTGGGCCGGAGCTGGCGTGGTCCGTCCGTACCGAGCAGGGAGCTCGCGTTGATTTACGGCAATTGCGGCGGCGGCCGGAATGGTCTGGCGAGGTTGCGGTGCCTTTGTCAATGCGTCATCGCTGGCGTGGCCGTGCTAAGTGAGGTCGAGGCCTGCGTCGCCGGTGCAGGGTCGACGAGGCCGATGGCAGGGTGAGACCAGAGCTCAGGGCTGGAGTCTTGCTTCTAGGCGGGGGTCGAGGAGCTCCACTCCGAGATGGCCGACGGCATTGCGTTAAACTTGAGCACGATACACATGGCTACGGTATAACTCTGCATGTTTTGGCAAGGTTTTGTTTCTAGGGAGCACGTCTTTCTCCTCTAAGTTGTATGTCAATGTGCACAATTATTATTTCAAGAGTTACATGTTTCAAGTTGGCCAAATTGGTAACTGTTGGTGCATATATTTCGAGAGAGAGAGAGATATGTTTCAAGCGGACAAAATTTTGCCGGTATATTATCAGTGCTTAACTTAATAACAAATGGCTGGACTAATGGCTCCCATCTCTCACTCTCTCTTGCGAGTATGATGATTATTAAAACTGAAACTATGCACCGGCACATATTGAAACTGTGCACTATGCATCTCTAAATGTAACTTAATATCTTAATACTGTGATTTCTAAATATAACTGAATCTCTGAATCTCTACTAAGAAGGCTAGGATTTCTAAAACTCTGAATATAACTGAAACTATGCACCATGCATCTATATAACTGCAAGAAGGCTAGGATTAAAACTATAAGAAGTCTGAATGTCCCTGGCACCATGTATAGATATGCCTGATTGCAAAAATTCCCTCCTCGTGGGTCATCAGCCTCCACTCTTGCCTTTCCGTCTGTTGTCAGACCAGCTACAAGAACTGGCCTTTCCTTGTGTTTCCTCACCGACGCTCCAGAAGAACCTAAAAGTTTTGAAGCAAGCAATTTCCTCATCAATTGTTGATCGACTACCAAGCAATTCAAACACTACTACATAGTAACATGTAGTCAGTAGGTGCAGCTCGTACACATATATAAGAGACATGGTAGTTGGATTTATTGTGAAGCACTATGGAGTTATGATATGTATCTATCATAGGATCTCGCCAAATCACTCCAATCAAGGGCTTTAAGCTATAAAATGTTGCAACAAGTTTGCACTCACTATTGTGTTAATCAATCACATTAGACAACATGGCATAATGTCGTGTTAATCAAACTAAACATATCGTGTTAATCAAATGAAGCAAACAGGGCACTATATATATATATATATATATATATATTCAAATAATTGATTTGATGGAAGAGGATGAGAAAGATTATTGGATGGTTGAATCATCTTATTCGATGGCAAAAAAATTGAAGTCTACCATCCGGAACAAGTTATATCTTGTCTTTAAATTATCATCTAAACCTCCGAGGTCTACTTCATTAAGCGACCCCATCCAAATAAGCTTAGCGAAAGCATACCACGACCATCTATGAGCAAGTTAAGATTGCAAGTTTCCTTGCTCGTTGTCACACCCTTTCATGAGAACCGGCCTGTCCCGCTTTCTTCACAATTGAAATGAACCTAAAAGTTTGGAAATCAAATGTTGTATATAAGAGACAAATAGGACTCGATGCTAAAAAGTAAAAGAATCAAGCATACTGAGCAGCAATATTTATTCTTACGAGGACTTATAAAATTGTCTAAGTATACACACCGTCAATCACCAATTTAGGACGTCTCTATAAACTATATTCTTGGTGCTCTTTCACAGTAGCATCCAAGTCATTTTAGGCTTTGCCAAATTCTTGTTGTTGATCTTGACACCCCCTTGATAAACCAACATAAAAGTCATCCATGTGAAAATACGGTTCGGAAGGTAGATCCCAACATTAGGGATGGTCTTTCCTCGTGACTTGTTGATGGTCATGGCAAAACTTAACCTCACTGGGAATTGTTTTCTCTTAAACTTAAAAGGCAGAGAAATATCATCCGAGGGAGACAATGGTAGCCTTGTAAGAAAAAACTTTTCCCCACATGCATCCACCAACGATCTCAAAGATCAATTGCGTTGTCTTGCAATGCTCTGACCATAAGCCTTGTACCATTGCACAACCCATTGTTAGGATCAAGATTGCGGAGAAGAATCATAGGACAATTGATTTTTAGCTTTAGCTCATGCGGGGGGGGGGGTCCATTTGGAGTTATTGAATTCAAAAAATCAATAGGGAAGTGATTATGAGGATCGTCAATAATAGTGTTGAAAGGTCCTAATATGGCTAGAGGGGGGTGAATAGCCTATTTAAAAACTACAAATCAACTAGAGCAATTTAATTAGTAAGACAAATAGCGAAATGCAAACTTGCTCTAGCTCTACAAGAGTTGCAAGCCACCTATCCAACAATTCTAGTTGTAATGATCAATTGGCACACAATCTACTTGACTACTACTCACTAAGAGCTCTCACAAATGCTACACTAAAGAGCTCCACTAGATATGTTTAAAGCACAAGGCAAGCTCTCAATTATAGTTACACTAAAGAGCTTGCTATATCTAGTTTGCGGAAATGTAAATGAGTAAGTGATACGATTATACCGCCGGGTCGTGGAGTGAACCAATCACAAGATGAAGATTGAGCCAATCACCAAGAGAATGCAAATGACAAGAGACAACCGATTTTTCTCCCGAGGTTCACGTGCTTGCCAACACGCTAATCCCCATTGTGTCGACCAACACTTGGTGGTTCGGCGGCTAAGAGGTGTTTCACAAACCTCGTCCACACGATAGGACACCGCAAGAACCGACCCACAAGTGAGGTAACTCAATGACATGAGCAATTTATTAGAGTTACCTTTCGGCACTCCGCTGGGGAAGGTACAACTCCCCTCACAATCACCGAAGGCGGCCACGAACAATCACCAGCTCGTGCCGATCCTTCACCGCTGCTCCAACCGTCTAGGTGGTGGCAACCACCAAGAGAAACAAGCGAAATCTGCAGCGCAACACGAATACCAAGTGCCTCTAGATGCAATCACTCAAGTAATGCACTTGGATTCTCTCCCAATCTCACAATGATGATGGATCAACGGTGGAGATGAGTGGGAGGGCTTTGGCTAAGCTCACAAGGTTGCTATGTCAATGAAAATGTGCAAGAGATTACCCTTGAGCCGGCCATGGGGCTATAAATAGAGCCCCAATCAAATAGAGCCGTTATACCCCTTCACTGGGCAAAACGCGCTCTGACCGGACGCTCCGGTCATACTGACCGGACGCTGGCCCTCAGCGTTCGGTCGCCCGATGGACGCCACGCGTCACCAGCTTCAAACGCTGTTCGTCAGATTTCAACGGCTACGAAGCTGACCGGACGCTCCGGCAAAACTGACCGGACGCTGAAGCCCCAGCGTCCGGTCGTTTTCAGTAAGCTCCCCGGGGCGTATTTCTTCGACCGGACACGTCCGGTCCACCTTGACCGGACACAGACCAGCGTCCGGTGCTCAACCCTAGCCACTATGCCGTCTGACAGCACGACCGGACGCAGCCTTTCAGCGTCCGGTCGCTGAGTGACCCAGCGTCCGATCAGTAGACCGACGCCAGCATCATTTCGACCAACTCTATTTCAACTCTAACTTCTTCACCCTTGCTCAAATGTGCCAACCACCAAGAATTTTCATCCGGTGCAATAGAGAGGGACCCAAACCCATCTCAACACTGCAAACACCACCTCCTTTGTAAATGTGCCAACACCACCAAGTGTATCACCTTGTGCACAAGTGTTAGCATATTTTCACAAACATTTTTAAAGGTGTTAGCACTCCACTAGATCCTAAATGCATATGCAATGAGTTAGAGCATCTAGTGACACTTTGATAACCGCACTCCGATACGAGTTTCACCCCTCTTAATAGTACGGCTATCAATCCTAAATGTGATCACACTCTCTAAGTGTCTTGATCACCAAAACAAAATAGCTCCTATGGTTTATACCTTTGCCTTGAGCTTTTTGTTTTTCTCTTTCTTCTTTCCAAGTCCAAGCACTTGATCATCATCATGGTATCATCATCATCATGCTATGATCTTCATTTGCTTCATCACTTGGAGTGTGCTACCTATCTCATGATCACTTGATAAACTAGGTTAGCACTTAGGGTTTCATCAATTCACCAAAAACCAAACTAGAGCTTTCAAGTGTCAAAGATGTGGTAAACCTTTTCCTCACCTAGAAACCATCCCATCATCATTGCGTTCAGCCTATCAACATGTTCATTTTTTATCGATAGAATTGCCCGTCTGCTCATATAGGCGGCTGATGTTGCATGCTCTTCAAGTGACGGGAACACAGAGGAAATGAGTCTGTTGACTGCGACATCCGTGTTAGTATATACAATCACAATGTCATCAGGGAGTCGAACATAATCATCTCCAATCGTTTCCTCGGTTCCATTTCCAATTCGTAGTAGGTACTCAGAGAACCAAGGGTCTGATTGTGCTCTCATGTTTTGTGACAATCGTATCTTCCTTATTTTATCCCACAAATAGGATCTTTGCAACCTTGTCCCACATGGCACCACAGGAAGGACCTATCTAAAGTCTCCACCAAATACCATGACCTTTCCTCCAAATGGCAAAGCACATTCCATGATATCCTGTAGGGACCTATCTAGTGTCTCGATGCACTGACGCTTGGTCATGGCAACTTCATCCCAAATAATCAAAGACGCCCTACGAAGCAATTCTGCAGTGCCACTTTGCTTTGTAAAGTTGCACATGGTGTTGTCCCCAATTTTAATTGGAATTTTAAACATGGAGTGTGCAGTGCGTCCTCCGGGCAATATTGATGCTGCTATACTAGATGTGGCAGTTGCGATGGCTATTAATCCTTTGGTGCGAACTCTAGCAAGCAAGGCCTTGTATAGGAACGTCTTTCCTATGCCTCTCGGACCGTCAACAAAAAAAACTTGGCTCTTTTTGGTAAAGACATGCTGAATGATTTCATCAAACCCTGCTCTCTGCTCCTTGTTAAGAGAATCAAAAATATCTAGGTGTTCTTGGTCAATAGAGACATTCTGCTCCTCTCTAACCTCTTTCATCATGTCAATGGAGGTTGGACCCATATCGCAAATAGGTGGCAGACCAAAATCTCTGATATCTTTGCCCATCGAGTGAAGCATATCCCGTATGTCCCTGAGCACCATTTGCTCCACTGTCGACGTGTTGGTGTTGTCCCGGCTAAAGTCTTCACCTAACGCATCCTTATGCTTGTCCCATAATCCACGTATGTTAGTGGCCTCACCGAACACAAGAATGGTAGCAAACAACCTCCGCAAGGCACACGGCATCTAGAAAGTGGTGGCCTCAGTCAAGCAGTCATCGATTGATCTATCTGTCTCGATAAGCCCTCTTTTCTCACATGTCTCCCTAAAAGTAGAGTATGTTACACCAACCACTGTTCTCAAATCCTCAAACGATGTTGCACCTCTCACATGATTTAGTAGTACTCTTAGGAAGTATCTCTCACCTTCAGCAGGGTTAGCATAGACAATCCGCCCTATCTGTGCTGACGCTTGTTTTCTTCCTTGCCACACTTTTTTCCCTGCGATCCATCGGTAGTGTTCCGGAAATTCTCTATATAATATTTTCCTTGCTGCCCTTTCTTCACGGTTTTTACTAAAATATTCCGTGAGTGTTGTCCTGTTAGAACCCGGGCGACTCACAACATCCTCCAGGTTTTCATCATCTTTATATGTCACAGACTGCATATTTGGCAAATGTAGCTGGAGCTGCAATACTGAAGGATAAACTCCAAACATCAAGAATCCGAATATCCTGTGCACAGCTTCTGGTGGAGATATGTACCTAGCATTCCTATACTGCTTTATCTCATTAATGACCCCATCATCTCTATCATCTTGGTCTGCATTTACCGAGAATGATGCTTGGTCGTGGCCTTTATATACGTACTTAAACAGATACTTCACTGCTTTAATGCTTGAGCATGCATCAACATTTATGTGACAGTTGTATCTAAAGAGCAGACCGGGGTTATATGGCACAACCCACCTGTTATCTAACTCTGCTCTCCTGATCCTAACTCGACGTCTGGCATCTCTTCTTCGGTAGGTTGGATATGAGTCCTTTCCTTGTTGGGTTGCCTCACAGAACTGTCTAGGGTACTGAAAGCGACACTCTCCATTCACCATGCATGCACAATATTTGTTTAGCACCCCACATGGGCCATGTAACATATGGCGAATAACCAGATCATGCAACTCTGGATATTTATCCTTGTCTGGTATCTCAGCTGAAACAACTCGGTCATATGCATCTAGGGTTGTCAACTTACTCCCTGATTTCATGATCAACAAGAAATGCTCATGTGACAGACCCCTTTTTTGGAACTCGGTAACATAAACATATGCAGCAACTTCACCAAAGTACTTCCTCTTGATTAGGAGTTCTTTTAGGTCCCGCAACTTTGCCCTATATACTCTTGCAACTAGTTCTGGCCTATCTTGTGGATCCTGCCCCGGTTCGAGATTGCTTGTTATCTCTTCCCAGTACGGATTGCATGTCATGGTGATGAAGTAACCAGGCTTGCCAAAATGTTGCACAATAGCCATTGCATTAAGGAATCTTTGCTGCATGTCTCGATCGCATCCATGGAATGATCTTGGCAGCACAATTCTCTTGCCAACCTTAGAACCGTGCGTCTCTCCCACAGATATAACATCAACAAGTCCCTATAATACATTTAAGCACTTAATTTTAGCTTTATGTAGTAACAAGCATGCAAAGATCATAAAAAACAATTACAAACAATAGATTATGAGTGTTTACACCGGTATAGCTCTCGCCGTATTAGTTTTTGGTTATCGAGGATTAGAGTACCAATCTAGCCTCATAGACTCAATCTTTATATACATATCCACATTACTTTGTTGGAAAAGGCGTCCTCCGAATAATAAAATATTAAAAATTCCCTTCGACTTGCAACTTGAAGCGAGTAGTATTCTCGCATGCGATTACATATTTTGCAGATTGTGCTCAATCAACAACTCCACCTAGGACGTCACCTTGTTGTACTTCATTGTCGCCATCTTCCACTGGATTCTCATTATTATTATCAGTGGGGAAATAGATAAAATATTAGAACATTTTATAATATGGTACTATAGCATCAAATCATTAGTATAGCAGTAAGTATTATAGGAAAAAATATTATTACTAAGAGATAATACCATGATTACCATCGAGACGTCCCTTCATCTCTACTCTCTGGCCATTGATTATTAGTAGAAGCCATGGTTGCAGATGGTGGAGTGAATGGACTCCCACCTGTCGGCATATATTTGTTCCATCCTGTCTCCCCTCGTGGGTTATATACTGAGGATAAGCTAAGGCGTCATAACAACCATGCCATGCCCGGATATATCTGCGGACGACGATCGGTCTTTCCATATACAACCACACTTCTATCAAAACATATTTGTGGATCGTTCCCATCCATCCAAATAGTAGTAACTTGGGATGCGAGTTGGGGCATTGTACCTTCTTTGGTCAGCGTGATATTTGTATTGAGTTCAATCCGGTACTCATCCAAGTTTGGAAAATCCCCATTTCTCCTAAAAGTCCGAACATATGGGTTATCTTGCAAGATTGCTAGGATAGTCCGAATGATGTTGATATCAAGATCGGGGACCTTTTGACTCTATGTGATAAGGCCTCATCTTCTCGTATCATAAAAGTAGAGTTTGCCAAATGCCGAGCACCATGCCACCACAGCACCAGTGGTCAAGGCGATGGTACAGCCCACCATGAACTCAAAATGTATAAACACCGTCCCTCTTGGACTTTTATATATGTCATCGGTGGTAACCCCTAGACTTGCAAAGGAGAAATGTGAGTTGATATAACGTATATGTTTTGTGAAATATTTTGCATCATCGTGCACTTGACTTGTGAACAACCTTTTGAGCTCTGCAGGGAACATTTGGTATATGTATCTCATACTTTTCCTTTTCTACAACAAAACCAGGTGTCTCACTCTGAAACCTCATCGCACCACAATAAGCTGCAGATCGGGACCTTTCTCAATTTATGTCGTTTACGGCGAGGTTACGGTAGATGTAATCATATGGATCATCATGTGTCACCTTGTTTGTAGTTGGACCCTCTGGAAGCACGCGATATGACTCATAATCATGACCTGTGTAGACATTGCAGTAATTATTTTCATTTAATATATAAACACGCCAAAGTGAAGCTAGACTTGTAACCAGGCATATATATTGTTGTCACAGTACCTTGCGCATGTTGGTGAATGACTCCATCATCGTATAAGTTTTCATTCTGCAATCCATGGCCGGCGTCTATGGCATCTTCATCACCGTCCCAACCATCATGCGTTGGTTCAAATAGTTCACGGTCAAATTCTTCTTCATTGTGTAGTTCGGTAAATGAAGTTACGCAAATATTTTAAAAATAAGTATGCTAACATATATTTAAATTATATTTTATTGAAAAAAAGCATGACGTTGTTGTGCTCGCTTGACTCACCGGAAGTAGGCAATGGGCGGGAGGGACCGTACATGTGCGTCTAGCTCGTGGAACGTAATTATCATTTCGGTGTAGCCACTCTGTGGGATCTGCTAATTCGTCATCTTCCAATATAGTTGGTAAGCCGGTTCCAAAAGCTGCACCTTGACATAGCAGGGATAACAATTAATGATGTATCGATTAGGTTGAGAAAATGCACAATTTGAGCAGTTATTATATCTCACCATTTGTTGAAGACGCCTTGCAATGTTTGGGACACAACAGGTGGGGCTATTATTTTGCATTGCAGCTTTCCTCCGTGCTTTCGGTATTCACGTTGTTTCCTATTAGCTTCCTCCCTTTGTTGATCGGTCATTTCAGCTCTTCGTTTGCGTGCACGTGCATTCCTTCTTCCCTCCTAGCATCGACACTGTTTGTAGGTCTCATCTCTAGAGACAAAGGCACATGTTAAAGTCAATATATAGAGATGGGGTGTGTAGACATAAAAAGTGTGTTTCCTTTACAAAATAACCATCACTTATACCTAGGTCATTGTCGCTTATGTCCATAGACAGCGTACTGACTCTTGTGTTCGCCATGCCTACGCCAACATCTCTACTATTTGTTTCCATATCTCCGTTGGAAAATATATTTGGCGTGTTTTCATTATGTGGGTTGGCAGTTTCGTCAAGTCCTATGATTGGGTGGCACAAAATGGTTGACCTCTACTTAATCAAAACGGGTTATGGTGTAATAATAAGTGTCCAAAAATAGAAAGAGATTAAATACCTATGGACGATGCTGAAGTTAACGGCACCGTCTCACGCAAAGCAGCGGAAGTGCTACTATTCAGGGTTGCATCTTTCTTCCGTTCTCGGTACTCACGCTGTTTCCGATTGATCTCGTCCCTTTGTTCCATGGACATATCAGCTCGACGTTTCCATTGCTGCATATTCCTTTGCTCCCTCCTCCACGATTCCTCATCTAAAAATATGAAAACGTCCTTCCAGTAAATAGTGAAAAATATGAAAAGGTTTGCATAGGAAAATATTTTAAGCATACCTATGACATTGGTGATATCACCTAGTGGTTCGCGTGTATATGTCGGCGTAATCATTTGGCTGACGTTGGTGATATCACTTAGTGGTTCGCGTGTATATGTCGGCGTAATCATTTGGCTTTGCGCTCCGCGCGTATCTCTCGGCGTAGACATTTTGCTCTGACCGTCGCGTGGATCTCTCGGGGGATCTCCCGGCGTAGGCATCGCCTCTTCCCTATGTACACAATTATTATTATCTCCGCTTAAATTAACATTAACATGGACACAGAATTACCTTGAACTCTTATGCGTGGTAGCTACGATGGTGTACCCAGGCGTGTAGTACAGGTGATCTCCAGATCGTTTTAGCAGCGAAACCAATCACCACCGAGCATCCAGAACCTGGAGACAAGCAGTGGAGACAAGCAGGATTAGGTGTTGTCAACCAGAAGCTACAATGTTAAGGATAAAATGTCACATATAGGTATAGCAATCATTCGATGTTATGATTCATTAGATTTGGGAGGCTCAGTCACACCAAACAAACACAATAGTCATGAGATGAAATGATAGTGCAGATAAACATATTGGAGCTATAGCTTTAGCTTCCCAGTGTACACCCATGAAACAGAATCATGTTTTCACAATGGCTTGGCTTCACAGGTGCATCAAGTTTTAAGCTTTGAAACTATGTAGTGCCAAAGTTTACGCAAAGCATTAATCAATTCATTGTCACTGGATCTAGATTTGAAGAAAGGTAAGGCAAACCTAAGCCCAGGCATGCAGGAATTCAAATAAACCCTAGCCTTCACGGAAATAAAAGGATAAAAGGAAGGCAAGGCAAACCTTCAAGTGTGTCAGGTCTCAGGCTTTGTCCGTGGAGGTGGGGGCACTGGCCACGCGCATGATCTCCATGGAGCTTTTGGAGTCGATGTCGCGACGGCACTCGATGTAGATCACGATGGAGGGACATGTCGCCGCCGCTGATCGTACGTCGCGGAATCGCCGTTGCTGGCTTGCCATGATCAGGATCCCGGTCGTCCTCCATCGTGGACGGAAAAAAGGAAGGCAAGGCAAACCTTCAAGTGCGTGAGGTCTCAGGCTTTATCCGTGGAGGTGGGGGCACTGGCCACGCGCATGATCTCCGTGGAGCTTTCGGAGTCGACGTCGCGGACGGCACTTTCGATGTAGATCACGATGGAGGGACGTGTCGCCGCCCGCCCGATCGTCGTCGTCGCGCGGAATCGCCGTTGCTGGTTGCCGTGATCAGGATCCCGGTCGTCCTCCGTCGTGGACGGAAAAAAAAGGAAGGCAAGGCAAACCTTCGAGTGCGTCAGGTCTCAGGCTTTGTCCGTGGAGGTGGGGGCACTGGCCACGCTCATGATCTCCGTGGAGCTTTCGGAGTCGACGTCGCGGACGGCACTCGATGTAGATCACGATGGAGGGACGTGTCGCCGCCGCTGATCGTACGTCGCGGAATCGCCGTTGCTGGTTGCCGTGAACAGGATCCCGGTCGTCCTCCGTCGTGGACTGCTAGCACGGGCACGTCGCGGAATCGCCGTTGCTGGTTGCCGTGACAGACGGGCGGGCGTCGGGCTTTCTTTATTTTCGTCGATGACGGACGGGCGGGCGTCGAGCGTGCTCGCGCGGAAGGGAATTTTTGTTTTTTTTTTGTCGATACAGGTGGCATTTATTTCCTTTTATACGGACGGGAGCGCTGAAGCCTCCGTGATGAGTCTCTAAGTTTTTAATTATAGTAGAGATGGTACGAAACTACGTTAAAATCGACCTTCGATCAATCGGTGCACGCAAACAGACCGGAATGTACGAGGGGCTGGCTCCGGCTCCACCAAAATCCAAACCCCTGAAACTGAAACGAGGAAAAAAGGTTGGGAAAGAAACCCAAAACCCTTCCTCCCCCCGACCGCCGGCACCCACCAATGGCGAGGCCGCCGCCTGCGGCGCCCGCCCCGGTGAGGCTCCGTCTGCTCTTCGAAAACAGCCGCCTCCTCCGGCGTGTGCAGAGGGATGAAGGCCTTCGGCGCTGCTGGCTTCTCCTTAGCCCGGAGCTCGCCACCGTCGCCGACCTCGCCGCTCATGTCGCAGCCCGTTTCCGCCTCCGCCGCACCTGCCCGCGGGGCGTTGTGCTCTCGGTACGTCGCCTGGTCATCTCTCTTCCTTTATTGGTCCCCTTTCTCTTCCCCCCCTCCCCATTTATGCAGGGGTACCCTACCCCGAAACCTTGATTGCTCCATTCTTGCGGTTTTTCCCCAAAATCAATGGCTTCGTACAACAATGTTTGAGGGTTTTCCGTGTGGACCATTGATGCTTCATTTCTTCCTGATTTTTCCCTTGCATTTCTTTGTTATATCTATATTCTGTACAAAGACTAGCATTGTGCATAAATCATGAATGAAATAGTCTCTTGTGCGCAGATGGATGGGTTTACCTTGCCACCATTTGAGTCAACCTGCATCTTCAGGGACAACGATATTATAAGGTAACTGTTGCCTTTGGTGAGCTAATTCGTTCTTTCGATATCTTTTGTCATTCCCTTTTCCCACTATATCATCTTGATATTTCGGCACTTGGCTTAGAGGAAAGGTTGGGGATGTGGGATTGTGTCTACCCAGAGAACTATGTGAAATGCACTGGGCATGTTTGCTTCAAGCTCAGGCAAGATTGGCTCACCTGCATCCCCAGGCGTCTGATTCCGGTCGCCTGGGGTGCAGATCGATGCCTGGGAATCTATCTGCCTGAGCCCTCCAGGGTGCTAGGTTTCATTACCACGATTCTGTACCATTCCCATCTTGGTAAGTAAACAACTAAGCAGATATAAACACTAGTGAATCTATTATGTCCCAGAATAATAGTTGTTTGGAAAATCAGGGACATCCATATGGCAAGCAATATTGTACATCGGATCGTATGCTTAAAATCTATGTTATCACCTTCATCTCTGTTTGGATCCATGAGCTGCTAATAGTTAACTCTGTTTGGCCCAACTAGTGAGATAGTTGTTAGTTGGGTATTCAGCTAACAATTAACTAGACTATTAGCTGGACCTGTTTGGATCCAAAGGAGCTAATTATTAGCAGCTAACTATTAGCTCTATGGATCCAAACAGGGGCTTACATGAAGCCCACCTATCGCACGGGAATGGTAGTAGGGTTGTCGAATCATCGTAGTGAGCGATGTGCAGAGGTGTGTTGACGGCGATCGTGTGTTAAAGTCAATGGCGAAGAAGAAAGGGCTTATCGGGTAGAGGGGTAGCATGAGTAGGAGCTTAGGATGTTTGATTGATTTATTCCTGTCTATTATCTTTCATTCTGTCGTTACTTACTGTGCAATATGGATGATATGGTGTCGCTATTTCCTTTGAAGTCAAAGGTGGGTCATTGTGTATTACGGAAGAGCAGATAATGTCGAGTGGTAACATAGAGCTGCAGTATCGAATGAGTGATGGTGTATTTGAATTAGTAACACCTTCTTGGTTCATAAAAAAGGTTACACTGAAAGGCTCAGTTATTTTTTAGCTACCAGAAAAATCATCCCTTATATTTGATTATATATTTCCTTGCATCATGCATCTCTTTAGTACAGAACAGTGGGCTACTTCTCACAGAAATGATGACAACAATCCCCAATTTTCTTTTGTATTGCTAGGGTTAAACAAAAATCCTGCACGAAGCAGGTAGGGCACAATGATGTGCACTGTATTCAAGATCATGAGATAATAGAGAAGAGGCCACTTCCAGTTGATGACAGAATCCTTGCAATCCAGGATCAAAAGGATGGCTGTAAACACCAAGAAGAAGAGGCACATGATCACCAGCTTGAAGAAAATGCCACTGCTAGCCATAGCATAGAAAACAATGAGACAAATTCGAAGAGGAAGTGGAGTGATGGGATTGCAGAAATACCTGAGAGCTCAAAGTATGCTTCTATATGTTTGTTGTAGTATTAGCATTTTTCTTTTCCAACTATGGAATATCACTTTGGTCGGACGTCTTCTCCATTTTTCTGGTTTACTGGGTTATATGAGTTCTTGAATCCCCAAAACCAGCTTTACTCACCCAAATAGTCTGACTTGCGCTCTTATGAAAGTTCTGTTAGAATCATGAAACAATTATTGATGTCTGCATCTATATTCTGTTAAGTGATATGTCTATCCTTTTTCATCGGTGTTTAGATGCAGGGGAAAAAGGCTGAAGGTGACAAATTCTGGAAAGCAGATAGATTACAGCAAGGAGGAACAGAGTGAATCTAAAAAGTTGAACTTGTCAGTTATTGATATTGAAGCTAAGAAAGCAACTCCACAACATGAAACTACCACTACCTTGGTGGAGCAGCAAAAATCAGAGGGGTATTATCTCAAGGCATATGCCAGTTACTGCTTTTAAGTTTTATAAGGCACTCTGGTTTGAGAAATAGTTTTAGTTTTGTTCCCATTGACCATAACCAGTTTGAATTGTATTCCTGTGTTGTTTATCTTCATGTTATGTGTTGTTTTAAAAACATGTAGCAGTTCGTTCCTAGCGAGTTTAACCCTAGTTATCACTTATTCTAGAGTTTAGGTTAATAGCATGTTGGGTTGGTTGCTTCCTACTTCCAGTGCCTCTCCTTTAATGCCTAATTTCTGATTCAAAACTTGTTATTTCTGTTTTTGAAATGCAAATTAGTTGTCTGTTTGGAAAACAAATGATCACAAGTCATAACCAGGAAGTTTCGAGCGCCAGCAACATGTGGCAATCCACTTTGTTGGTTATGTCTACAAGATCCTTAATTGTAACAGTCTTAATATGAACAAGATTTTAATGGAAAGCCACACCAACATAATATATTTTTATCTTACAAATGACATAGTTGATCTCAGTGATACTTTTATCACGATTTTGCATTGTATTTGATTCTGTTTTGGTTATCAACCATGTTAATCTTAAGAACAATTCAATAAATCACAATATTGTTCAAAAATTTGGTATAACAATAAGTAAATTTTGTGTATGTTAGAATGGTGTAAATCAGTATACTCCTTTAAATTGTGGTTCTCGTGGCTTCCTAGTATAGCTTCAGAAAGGCTATTGCGCAGCTATACTATGTAGTGTAAACATAGCTAGCTATTCTGTAGAAGTGTAGATATTTAGGGTTCCTGTTGTTTTTGCCACTTCACAA
The DNA here is from genome assembly GCA_904845875.1 of Miscanthus lutarioriparius. Classification (NCBI taxonomy): domain Eukaryota; kingdom Viridiplantae; phylum Streptophyta; class Magnoliopsida; order Poales; family Poaceae; genus Miscanthus; species Miscanthus lutarioriparius. Next base: position 46,577,265 of record CAJGYO010000012.1, read on the forward strand.
CAAGGACCGTAAAGATCTATAGATAGCTACTTAGAACCCTGTTTATAAGAGTCTGCTTTTTGTCATATTGCATTGTTTGGTTCATGGGCAAACTTTGCCAAGCTCGAATTAAGACAGATTTGACTTTTTTAGGCAGTGGTCCACTGTTATATCTGTTGCAATCCTACGTGCCAGAGTCTCTTTTTTATGCTCTAAAAATGTGAAAGGTTCCAATTTCTTTCCCAAATTTGCCTCATTGTCATGATGATTTCATCAATTGTTATATCAAAAAGTGTTTTGCGCTGTGCTCCTTAAGTATAGTGGTGGTAAGATCAGTCTTGAACCAGACATGCTCATGAAAAAAGACCACACAGGATAGTCTTCAACATAACACGAGGACATGTGAGGAGTGAGTGAATGCGACAGGAGTGGCAAACCGCATGTTAAGTTTATTTTGTCATTTTATGGAATTGGGGAGTGTTTGTACATGGCATGGTCCGTAAGCAAAAATGAGATGCAGGGATATATTGACCACAGCAGGGGTCTATAAGGGCTTATATACTGTATCGGTCCTTGTTTGTTCTATCATATCACTGCATGCAATTCATATTATGTTTTTTTTAGGAACAATCAAACTGAGTTGAAATGTGAGGCAATGGTGGTAGACTATAATGCTCAAAGTGACACAAAAAAGGTATGCATGAGTCATAATGCAGCTCTTGATATGCCAAGTGTTTGACTCTGCTTGATTATATCCAATTTCCTGGTTGTGTGTTATGCTCACCAATTTTTTATTCATAGATGGCAAGTATAATCCATTATGATGCTGATGGCTAATCTATTTTACCTCATTGCAAAATAGGCATCATGTCAAATCTCAAATATCTTTCATGTCTACCTTTTAATGCTATCTTTTCATGTGTTTTTTTGTCTTGTATTGAGTAGTTGGATAATTTTCCTTTCATTCTGCTGTTTTATACGGAAAAGGAAATGCAGGCAATGGGCAGCTCCTGCCAGAGTCCTACTTTTCTGGGCTTGTCAGGCTGGTCCGCTTGATATGCTGGTATAAATGGTGTCCCAAATGTGTGCATAATAGGAATTAGGAATCAATATTATATTACAATAATAATAAAACATGTTTTTGGGCCTTTTTGTCAGGCTTTCAATCCTCTTATATTTGCTGCCTTTATTTATATTAAAAGTTTGATGCCAGTACGCCCTTTCTTAATCAGGATGAAAGCTAACATTGTATTTTGATGGGATAAGTCTCTGTGTTGGTTGGTCTTTGTGGGGCTGTAGCTTATGGTCCTTGTGGCTGCATGGTGGTGGTCTTGCTGTCCATCAAGGACAACATCCTTGACTGGCATCTAGGACAGCATCTAGGACAACATCTAGCATCTAGGACAGCATCTATTTTAGGACAGCATCTTAGCATCTAGCATCTTGGCATATGCTTGGCTAGCTAGCAGCCTATAAATATGTATTCCCAACCCCTCATGTTGGCATGGCATTTGTGTGAGAAATAAACCAGAAAATTGCCTCAACTCCTAGTGTCATCCTCTCTCGATGAGAGTAAGAATTCTGCTACTACCAAGAGTAAGAATTCAACGACTAACAAGCCCAGTATCGAGCCGTGCTATCCTCAGAGCTTTGAGCATCTCCTGCTCATCTCCTTTCCCGACCCATACTGACAGCCCGGGAGCAAGCGGCCGACTCATTGCTCCTACTCCTCCTCTCCCCTCTGCGTGAGACAAGCGGCTCGTCTGGCGATCCTCTCCCCACACAAGAGCCCCAGGTAGCGCGTCATGTCCGCCGAAGGCGATCTCGGCCTTCGATCGCCTCGAGCGCTGCGTCGTCGGCGAGGTCGAACTTGCATGGCAGAGAGGCAGCGAAGCGCGGCGGCGGAGACCATTGTGGCGGCAACAAGCGTCCGAGGTGGCAATACCGGAGCTGGCAGCGGCAGAGCGGAGGCCGAAGACACGGCGTGTGCGCCGCGGCGCGCGACGTTGTGTTCGACGAAGGGCGAGATGGGCGTGGGACAAGCGGTGGGCGGCGGCTTGGCTCGACGCGTCTGGCGACTTCATTGCCGAGTATGTCCACCGAGGGAGCTAGGGGAGTAGGCGGCTCTTCTTCGACGAAACACGTCTACCCCGATCCCCGAGCCTCCACCGACCCGGCGCTGCTACTCAAGCGGCACAAAGCTCTCTCGGCCGGGACCTCGGTACGCGCGATGAGTTCTTCGCCGGCTCCACCACGGTACCGCCGCCACGCACTCCGGCACCGACAGAGCACCTCTCCGAACGCGTCTACTCCGACACCGGCTTCGTGTCGAGCACGGCCCGGTTGAGCTTGCTACTCGCTCTCTCGACGAGGAGCGCGATCGGCGCGCATACCACGGCGGCGAGCCGTTCGCGGATACCGTCACGATGGAGAACCTTCTCGGCCCGCCGGCCGGTCTGCGGGACCGGTGCCTCCACGACCTGAGGCGCGATTGCACCTTGCGTGTGGCGACGGCGAGCCTCGATCGTTTGCGAGAGGCGAGAGACACGTGGCATGGCGCGCCGCGATGCAATTGGAGATGGATGCGGTTGAGAAGAACCGCACTGGGGAGCTTCTTGACCTTCCTCGTGGTCACCGCGCGATCACCCTTAAAGTGGGTGTACAAAGTGAAGAGGATGAAGCCGGCGCCATCGTCAAGCACAAGGCTCGCTTGGTGGCACGAGGTTTACGTCTGCGGCGGAGAAGGTCGACTTCGACGACGCCTTTGCTCCGTGTACGGATGGAGTCCGTCGCGACTCCTCCTTCGCTAAGCCGCCCGGGAGGGTCTGGCGTGTTCATCACATGGACGTCAAGTCGGCGTTCCTTAACGGCGACTTGAAGGAGGAGAGTCTCGTGCACTAGCCGCCGGGATTTGCGATCCCGGCAAGGAGGGGCAAGGTGCTCACTTTGCGCAAGGCCCTCTATGGCTTCTGCGGCGAGCAAGGCGTGGAATGCCAATGCCAAGTTGATTCCACGCTAAAGGGATGGCTTGAGCAAAGCCCGCACGCAAGGATGGGATAACAACGATCGGTTTTTGGGCGGATCCATGGGTTTGAGGGTTCTGCGGGTTCGAGTTTGGGGATGGTTTTCCACCCACGGTTTTTGGGTTGGGGCCCCGAAACCAATCGGAGTTCGATTTGGGGTTTGGTTTTCACTCGTGGATATCCAATGGATATCCAAATAAATCATTTGGAATTAAAACTCATGTTTTATGATATACTAATAATAATTTGTTTACTTAGATTATTAAATTTATTTAAAGTTGACTCATGAAAATATTTATTATTTGTTGCCTCTTGTTTATACATGTGAATATGTGTATATATATCCATGCTGGTTTCGTATCCGTTTGGTTTTGGTGTCCATGGGTTTGGTTTAGTGATGGATTTCCACCGAATCGGTTTTAAATGGCTTCGGGTTTCGATTCGAGGTTTGGTTTTGGGTGCACGGAGACTCCACCGATCGAACGACTTCCATCCTTACCTCCCGCACAAGTGATCATCTACCGGCAAGCGGCAAGGAATGCTCTGCTCATGGTGTCTCGTCGACGACTTGGTGATTCTGGCACCAAGGATGCGGAGGTGGCGGCATTCAAGGAAGAGATGAAGGCCACCTTCGGATGAGTGACACAGGTCCTCTCTCCTTCTACCTAGGAATCGAGATGCACCAGGATGACTCGGGATCACGCTTGACAGACCGCCCTCGCCAAGCGCGTCGTTGAGCTAGCTGGGCTCACCGATCGCAACCCGACTCTCACTCCAATGGAGGAGAGGTTGAAGTCGAGCCAGCGACACGACCTGACGCGGAGGAGGTGGGCGCTCTGCAGATCTGCGGCGTCTTGTGGGAGCCTTCGCTACCTTGTCCACACACACGGCGGACTTGGCATTCTCCGTCGGCTCGTTAGTCGGTTCATGCACGCGACCGACGATGGAGCACCAAAGGTGTGAAAGAAGAGGATCATCCGCTACGTTGCGGGGACTCTCGACCACGGCCTCTACTACCCTAGGTGCCACAGGGCGGCATACCGCCGGCTGCACGACAATGATCACGCCGGCGACATCAACACTAGCAAAAGCACGGCGGGATCCTCTTCCTCCTCGGCAAGTGCCTCGTTAAGCGGGCGATCGGTCAAGCGGCCAGTGGTGGCTCCCCCCATGCGGTGAGAGTACATAGCCTGCCTCCGCTTTGACTCAGACGCTCTGGCTCGCTCGACTGCTTGGTGATCTCCTCGACAGAGACACTAGAGCGGTGGAGCTCAGGATGGACAGTAAGTCCGCTCTGGCCCTGGCAAAGAACCTCGTTTTCCATGAACGGAGTAAGCACATTCGGTGAGGTACCACTTCATCCGAGGCTGTTTGGAGGACGGGAGCATCAAGGCGAGCTACATCAACACCAAGGACTAGCTTGCGGACCTGCTTACCAAGCCTCTTGGGAGGATCAAGTTCCTTGAGCTCTGCTCCAGGACCGGGATGGTTCAACTTTCCCGCAAGACGACGCACAAGACTTAGGGGGAGAATGATGGGATAAGTCTCTGTGTTGGCTGGTCTTTGTGGGGCTGCAGCATATGGTCCTTGTGGCTGCATGGCTGCATGGTGGTCTTGCTACCCATCAAGGACAACATCCTTGACTGGCATCTATGACAACATCTAACATCTAGGACAACATCTAGGACATCATCTGTTTTATGACAACATCTTAGCATCTAACATCTTGGCATATGCTTGGCGGGCTAACAGCCTATAAATATGTATCCCCAACCTCTCAGGTTGGCATGGCATTTGTGTGAGAAATAAACCAGAAAATTGCCTCAACTCCTAGTGTCATCCTCTCTCGATGAGAGTAAGAATTCTGCTACTACCAAGAGTAAGAATTCAGCGACTAACATATTTGGTCCTTCATTTTTACTTAGACCCAACTGTTTGTTGGTCTGCTGGGACTAGTTCATTAAAAGAGGTTTTCACTTAGCAGAAGTGCAAAATGAAGTACAACAGAGGTCCTTAAAAAAATGTTGGAGCAACATCAAGCTCACCTTAGCTTGTTTTGCAATTAGTTTAGTGAAACACAGTTACATTGTTTTAAAAAATGTAGTGGAACTGCCTGCATGTATCTTTGAGGTAGTCTGCTATTGCTAATAATCCAATATTTCCAAAAAGAGAGCCATAAATGTGTTTCTAATGAAGCTACTCTAAAACGCAATGCCAGGCAAAACCAAGTTAGTAGTCATGTGCTGCTGCAATAGTTCTTGAATGTGCTCTTAGCCCATGCCTTGTATCCCTGAAGATGTTACCTATCTATTTACTTTTGTTGTTCCAGAACCCTTTCACATATACTTGATTCAGGTTACCTTTTGTAGTTTTGTTTATTGTATTGATAAGGCTAAGTTGTTGGTTATCTTTTGTAGTTTTGTTTATTGTATTGGTAAGGCTAAGTTTTTTTTTTTCTCATAGTCCTATCTTTTTCATTCCTGCATGCTGAGGCCCATACGTTTCCCATCTATTAAGATTTGATACTGGGCTTTACTCTGTTCTATTTCCCCTTCATTTGATTTGTTAATCAATATAGAAATTTCAGTTCTTAATTTATGATGTAACAGTTATGCCAAAATATTTTAATTTAGTTAACATTTGTATCTCTCTTTGCTTTGTATTTTTGCCTTGTCAGTTGGAGAGTCGAAGTGCTCGACGCAAGAAAATTAAAAGGCTAATGAGACAGACAGGAAAATTACAATCAGAAAAGGTATTTTTTTTTCTCGAACGGCGCAGGAGAGCTGTCATTTTGTCAAGGAATACTGAAATGTACTATACCACACAAAATGCACACAACCCACACCGAACTAAGTTCACAGCAATAAGACCAATAGTACACAACCTCTTTGGGGCAAGGTTCCAAAAAGCGCTAGGCGCTAAGTGAGCGGTGACCTTCTGCCTAGAGCTTAAGTGTGCTTGGGGGTTCCTAGGCCTGCCTAAGCATACTGTAGCAGAAGTTCAGAACTCAAAGCATCTATGTCTTGAATGTGTCAAAAGATAGGTAGTGTTTGGTCTGGGGACAAGGTGGGACAGGACGAAACAGTTCCATTCTTGTTTTCTGGGTTGGGATGATCCCATCTGTGCTTGGTTGAGGGGATGGGGTCGTCCTTGTTCTGCGTTTGGTAGGAGGGATGGAGAGCGAGAGGATGGATGGATGGACTGTTTTGGATCCGTTGGTTGCCGTCAACGTGGGCCCCAGATATCACCCACCTTTTACTTCTTCCTCCCTTCCCTCGTTTGCATGCACACCAGCCTGCCTCTACCTGCTCTAGCTGCCTCCACCTGGCGGTGCACCTCTGCCTGCCCGCCCGCCCATAGCGACAGCGGCCCTCCTCTGCGCTGACCTGGATCTATGCCTCTCACCGCCCCCACCTAGTCGCCGCCTCCCTACTCCGCCACTGTGCTGCCCACCTGCTCCCCGCTCACATGTCTAGAGGATGCCCGCACAGACGGACTCAAACGGCGTCGGGAGGGGTGAGCTTGTCCTCCAGATTTTGAGGTACGGGGACCGTCCCCCATCTAGATGGAATATTTCTCTTTGCTGGTGTCCCCCCTACATACCTTACTCCCTTAGTGAAGGAGACAATATGGTGGGGTGTCTGACGATTGATAGAGAAAGTTGTAGGAGTTGCACATGTGGACATGCAGGGATTGAGGGTTAGATTCTTGGTTTATGTGAAATCTTAGTGGGGAAAATTACTCCAGTTTATGACAAAAAAACATTATTATTCTATTGTATTCCGGTTGTTAAATGCGTATGTTGCGTTGGATTTGCGGTCATACAAGAAGGGATCGAGTTCGGAACGATGATATACGTGATAGATTAGAGGTAGCACCAATTGAAGAAAAGCTTGTCCAACACCGGTTGAGATGGTTTGGACATGTCCAACGGAGACCTCTAGAGGCACCGGTGCGTAGTGGAATCCTAAACCAGGATAGTAACGTGAAACGAGGCAGAGGAAGACCGAAGTTGACTTGGGTAGAGACAATAAAAGGAGACTTGAAAGGATGGAATATACCAAAAGACTTAGCCTTAGATAGGAGTGCTTGAAAAACAGCTATTCACGTGCCTGAACCTTGATTGCTTCTGCTGGGTTTCAACTCTAGCCTACCCCAACTTGTTTGGGACTTAAAGGTTTTGTTGTTGTTGTTGTTGTTGTTGTTGTTGTTGTATTCCGGTTGTTGGATGCATCGACTTTCATGGTTTGCACGTTTGCACTTGGAACAACATTCCAATAGCTGACTGAATGTTCTGTTGACCAAGCTGCTATATTATGTTGTGCACTTGTGCTGATCAGAAGGGCAGGCCTGGTGCAGTGGTGAGAGCTGTCTCACTGAGTCACCAGGTCGTGGGTTGCCTCTCCGCAGATTTTGCGGGGGGAAGGGCTTGCCTCGGTTTTTCCCTTCCCCAGACCCCACTCATGTGGGAGCCTCCGGCACTGGGTCTGCCCTTTACTTGTGCTGATCAATATATTCATGTATGTATACTGCAGAATGTGCATGAAGATTCACCAATAGCTGCTGGTTTTCCATCATCGAGCAATCAAGATGGCTTGCCTGTTCCATCAAGCAATCAAAATGGATCACATGTTCATTTTTCAAGCCTCAAAGCAGATGAGGAAGAATCTGATACATCGGAAGAGATTGTCCCAGTTGTGGTTCGGCCTGGTCACATTCGCTTTGAACCAGCAGGTATAGCTCTACCCATAAAGAATCTAATAGTACAGGAATTTGCCAACTCGTGGGCTGCATCTTAATCTTCTATTCTTTCTCTATCTTGATAGAACTAACCTTTCCCTCTTTATTTTTTTATGTTAATTCAAGTCTATGCATTACTTGGCTGGGTTTACCACATGGGAAATCTGTTCATGGTCTTGTTAGAGGGGGAAATGATGATCAGATAGTCCTGGATGCTTGCCTGCGTATGCTTTGAATAACTGCCTCATGTTTCTTCATATTTGTATGTGCACCATATGCATGCAACCAGGCACATGCTTATATTTCTATATGCGCCTCTGTGACTGATATTAATGGAGTGCCATGTTATTTGTGTTTTTGTCAGTAGGTAGAAATACAAAATGTTGCTGACCTACATCCTGTCTTCATTACATTTTTTTTCATCCTGAATTCCATTACTTCACAACAATGGAATTACAAGAATTGTACGAAACAAAATTTAAAGGACATTAAAACGACGAGCACACACATTTAAGCGCAAAGGGCTTAACATGTGTGGCAAACAAACCACTAATATCTGACCAACAAAGCGTGCTTTTAGACAACAGGCCAGCTAAAACTATTCCACGTCTGATCGGCATGCTTTCCTAACATTTAACAGTAGTACACTTTGAGGGGGAGAAGAAAAACTATGTTCTGGAGTAAAAGATGAGCATATAGGGAAGGCAATAGGCAAATTTAGCAGTTTAATGAGTTTGACAATTAAAAGTGGCACAAAGCAGCATTATTTTCTTTCTGTTGGCAAAGAAAAGTACAGCACCACTGATAGCAGGTAAACACAATATCATAGTCAGTTTCATAACAATTCCCTTGACACTATCATAAGGCCTCTAATTTTCCTACACATTGCAGAACTCTGGTGTTGTGAGCTGCTGATTTGCTTGCAGTAAGAATTATCACCATTGATAACTAACTGTGTTCTCAATTATAATGCATGTGTTTCAGCTGAAATTAAGAAATAAGAAGTTTGATTTTTTTAGTAGTGCACTGTATGAAACCTAAGCGTTTTGGATGGAAGTTGGAAGTCAAAGCTGTTGTTAGGGCTGGCATGATGGACCAATGTTAAAATCTTCAGTTGCTACTTGATGTCCATGTGTTGTGTTAAAGGCAACTTAACATATATACTCTCCTTGCAGGTGGAGAACCTGACAAATCGCCAGCAAAGGAATTACAGGTTCGCCACAGTTTCTCTGGTTCTCCTCATCGTAGTTTCATGCCTTTCCTAACAATAGCTAAAAAATTTTAGGCCTTTTTTTTTTTTAATTTCGTTGAGATTGCCATCTTCTCTTATGGAGGAAATATTAAGTACATAATAGTGCATTAGTGAATGTATGCACCAAAAACTTGTATGTAGAATCTGATCTGAGTGGGGTTTGGGGGTTCCATCATCTCTCTCGAGCTGACTTAGAGCAATTCCAGCAATAGCCCTTAAAACAAGGCCCCTACTTTTGATTTGAGGACTCCCCTACTTTGAGGGTGCCATGTTTTCTAAGCTCAAATCTAGCAAGGGCCCCTACTTTTTCTCTTCATTTTCACACATACTCTATGTATTCTATTATTTTAACACAACATCAATTCAAACTATAATATTGGTAGTTCATACAAATGGTACATATTTAAATTCACGATTTCATTTAATGACAATTCATAATTTACAAAATCTCAAACAAATTGTCATCTCAAGGCAAATATAGTCTCATAGAAAACTTCCTGCTTTCTATTCTATTGAGATGACAAATTCTTTCTATTCTAGGCTGCAAAATTCAGAACATCACAACCATAGTATTACAAACAAAGTTCATAAATGTAAACAACCATCAAAACAAAAATAATCCATACAGTCCACAAATGCTCGACAAGATCATCTCATGTGCTTGCCTACCTTCAATCTCATGTATCCTTAGGATGAGGGCCCATATAAGGACATTGCTGAGAGTTGCTCTTAGGACTTATTAGTTTTAGGAAGAAGTCTATTTTTGGCCATCGGACAATCGCCCGAGTTGTGTTTTGGCCATCAAACTCCAAAGCCAAATATCTTTGGCAGTGGAACATGACAATTTTGGCCCCTCGATTGGTTTCAAAGTTGGGTTTGCCTACATATGTATTTTTCTAAAAAAAGAATAATATGATTAAATCTCTAAAAATTCATAACAAATTCATTTTAAATATAAATATACATACCAATTTTTTTTTCTAAAAATACATTCCATCTATTGGTGTAAGTTGGGGTCTTGTTCCTGTTGCTAGTGTTTTGTTGCTTGTAGTCATGACTGTTATCTATTTAAATTATCGTTTTGTGCTATGTTAGTCTAGATCAACCATATTTCTAAAAATATGGTTTCGTGTTTTTCATTTAAAATGAGTTAGTTGAATTTTAGAGGTTTAACCATATACTCCGTTCTAAATTGTAAGTCGTTCTAGCTTTTCTAGATATATACTCCCTCCGTCCCAGAATATAAGGCGTAACCACCACTAGTTCAAAGACCAAGGAATGTATTAAATTATCTCTCTCAACACTATTATTACTGCATCGATGTACATGTGTCTAGAGAGAGCACGCCTTATATTATGGGACTTGAATAAAAAGTGGTTACGCCTTATATATTAGGACGGAGGGAGTAGTTTTTACTATGTTTCTAGACATAATGTATATCTAGATGCGTATCTAAAGGTATGTACCTAGAAAAGTCTAAATGACTTTCAATGTGGAACGGAGGGAGTATTTTTTGAGAAAAATACATATATAAGCAATACCGCCTTTGAAACCAATCAAGGGCCAAAGTTGTCTGGTTTTAATAGTTCTATGGCCAAAGATGTTTGGTTTTATAGTTAGATGACCAAAATCAGACTTGGCCACACTCAAGTTCGATCTAATGTACAAGGTTAAGTTTCTGTGTATGTTCGCCAGTATGATCTTGTACACCTGATATTTTCTCTAGCTTATAATGATATTATCACAATTAATGATACCATCATTTTGTTTCAGAAGATAATTTAGGGGATCAATAGCATCGTTGAGTTTTTAACGATTGGTTGGGATCAAGATAATAGGAAATATTGCAGTTTCTTCCCTAACCTGAAAACATGGAAAAATGGTCAGCAATTGGTTGGACCTGCTGTCCCATTGATGGTTTTTTGTGGTTTCAGGGCACATTCCAATGGAGTGGAACAATGAGCAAAAAGAAGGGCCAGAAGTGGGGAATTGATAGCTCAAACAAGAAAAATGCTGATATCGTCTATCATGCAGGAATAGCTGGAAGCAGCACAGAAGTTAACAATCATGTCAGGGACATTAAGATTACTGAAAATGGCTTCTGTGCTGTCAGTAATCGAAGGAACAATGAAGGCAGTAATATTGAGTTGTCCAGTGCGAAAACTGTTGCTAATGAAGAAAAGTCTAGTGGTGAACCTTTCGATTTTGAGAGCTTGTACCCCCTAACGCGACTTCCAAAGGTATTTCATTTGTTTTAATTGGGATGGGAGGCTACTGATTACATCACATGTGCTGGAATTAAATAGGATAATATATCAATATATAAACTCAGAAAGAGGATGCTATCTTGCAAAAACATGAATATAGTCTACAGATAGACTTTTTTTTGTATTTATATATGATGAGGGAATAAGGGATAATCTTGCTACAAGGGCAGAAGATACAATTCTGTGTCCATTCTAACATTTTGCCAATATATAAACCCAGAAAGAGGATGCTGTCTTGCAAAAACATGGTTATAGATAGGCTTTTCTTATATTTATATGTGAGGGAATAAGGGATAATCTTGCTACAAGGGTAGAAGATACAATTCTGTGTTCATTCTAACATTTGCTATGAAACAATTGAACATGTCTACCATTCGTTGATCAGTTGAGAATTAACTTATCTGTCATACATGCAATTGGTTGATAATTTGTACCTTACCCTGAATCAACATATGTTTTGTACTAAAGTGAATATTAATAATGGCTGAAAATAGATAGCTAACAGTTTGGGGATTAAGCCTCTAATTGGCTGTCTGTTCTTGTGCTTGAAGTTGTAGAAGTTTTGTGGTATATCAGGGCATAGGGTCACGATAATGGCAAACTTGCTTTCCAATACATAATATTGGGCGTTAACTTTTCTATCATAGAAGTAATTGTGAGATATCGTTACTTTCAACCAGTCAGTACATTAAGTGCTACAATGAGTGTTTTCTTTCTCTATTGGAAGGAAGGACTAGAGGTTCCAAAATGATTATCTGTTCTCATGCTTGAATTCAGAGAAGTGTCGTTGGTAGAATCTAGATTAAGGCACAAGGTTACTAAAGCTTTTTATATATTTTTTACATTCTTTTTTGGGACAGAGGTAGTATATCCTTAAGAAACTGAATAATGGGGCAACATCACAGTTCACTTTCATTTTTTCCCTCATTCAAGAGTTTACCTGTCTTTTGGACCTTGCAGGAGGGAGATCTGATTGCCTATCGATTGGTTGAGCTGTCTTCCATGTTGTGTCCGGAGCTGTCTGCGTATCGTGTATGATATAATTTCATTTGCATTGTCTAAGTACTTTTTTTTTCTCAGGGTTGTTTGAAACAGAAGTGATATTAATGCAAACTGGACTGAGCAACTTTTGCATGCTTGGGGCTTGGGGAAACTTGTAATAAAAAGGCATGGCGCATATTGGACTAATTGGCAGGGTTGAATTTTGGCAAAACTAAGTCATGTCTCACCCTGCTATTTCAGGTCGGAAAAGTTCTTATATATGATCCCATATCATCGCGTATCATTCTCTTACCCGTTCAAGAGTATCCAATCACCACCGAGGAAAAAGAAAACAAGGACGAGTCAGATATGCTTGCAGACTTGTCACCATACAAGGAAGATGGCTCCTTGGAGGTAATCAATATTTCTCTACTTCCTAGCCTTGTTACCAGCTAGTATAACCTGGAATGCGTCATGCTTAATATCTTCTGCAGATCGAGTACTCTTCACTTCTTGATGTAAGGCTACTGAAGGGTATTGAACCATTGCTAGGGGCTGCCAGTACTCCCTCTGCAGAAACATGTAATGAAGTTGGATCAGCACTGGCTGGAAGGCCAGTTACCTTACACAAAAATGAAGGCAATATTGAGAACCAGAAACCACCCTTGGTGGCAAACAACACTAAAGATGAAGAACGCACACTAGGTACAATAGTTCATACCAAGCATTGTCCCTTGAAGTATTTTGGTTTTATACCAAGCATTTTTGTTATACAATAATTCGGATACGTTATGCAGGAAAATCAGAAAGCACGGTTTGGGAAAAGAATGATGAGCCCAGTGATAAGGTCGATGTTCAGGAAAATGGCTGGGGAGCATGGAAACAAAATGCTAGTACGTCAGCTTGGTCTTACAGAGCTCTCAGGAGCAGCGCCCTTGGCCCGACAATGGCAATGCTAAGAGGGAAGAACAGCCAGAGGGGTAAACCACCCTATCGAAAGAATGGCAAGTGATGCCCAAGTATCTAACTTCAATGGTACCTATGTAAACCTAGCAGCTGATCTTATATATGTAAAATTTGGCGAGGAAGAGTGACTGCCATTACTGTCCTGGTTATTTTGAAATCTGACCTAGCGAATTCTGATCCTTTGCAAAGGATGGTTGTGATTGGTTCCGACACTTGTCAAATGCTGGTTTTAGAGACCTTTAGCTGTGCGCCACTAAAAAAGTTTGAAATTGTATTTCTGCCGCTAAAAAGACTCTGGCGCCTAACGCCCCACCGAGTAAAAATTTCCGTGTCCTAACTCCTATCTCCTATGTGGTATGTGCCACTGCCTTTAGCGTTTTCTGACTATTCGGTTTGATGTCTTTTTTTTTTCCTTACCTAAAAGACGATTGTGCCCCTTTCTACTGCTTTGTGTGCTGTCTCCGAGGTGATAGGAAGTGTTGTATTTTATCCTCTGACGAGTCCATACAATATCTACTCTTTGAGTGTTATTTTACTAAATTTATGTGGCGAATTGTTTATGTTTATAGGCTGGTTAGAGGGGATAAATAAAAACTAAAATCTAATATTTTTGTGGGTGCAAGCATAATTTGTTGGACAATATGGTTAACCTAGAATGATATAGTTTTTGATAAGATCTTAACATCATCTTATTTGCAGATTAATTTTAGGGGATCTACTGGATCAGGTTCTGGTCCCTATCACAGAAAGAGGAGGATCGTCAAATGATGAAGATGGGATGTAGGAATATTGAGACAACCGCGATGGAGGTGTTTGCAAGACACGGTTGGAGATTTAGCAATAGAATTACTTTATAGATGTTGATTTTGGAAACTTTTCTTTTATTCACTTTGACTCAAAACTTCGTTTTTGAGATTGCATGGACCCCAGTGCTTGTATTTATAATAAGGAATAACTATATGTATTGGTCGATATAGAAGTTAAGATATTAATATATTCCCTTTGAAAAAAAATGCAGTCTCCGAGGTTGGCCCTGGTCTGATCGTCACCGCTGTGGCAGGGAGAGCAACCTCCGCCGCCCAGAGTTGCGTGGCCACCACCGCCGGAGGTGGGCGAAGAGGACTGGCACTGGGCCTGTGCCAGGAGTCCCAAATGTACTCAAGAGGAGGGACCGTTACAATGCAGAGTGTGGGCTAAAGGATCAAAATCTAAGTAGGATCTGAGGCAAAACAATGGTGCCTTGATGAGATTTCAAACACCTTTGCGCGACCTAAGAGTACCATTTGAGGAGAAAAATATGAGTTACGTTTTTATTGCAAAATGTAAAAAAAAAAAATCCAAGTATACTTGTTGGAAAGATAGTGATGACTTTATGTCAACACCGTTCCGCTTTGCAACCATTCAAGATGATATGGTACCACTTCAAATCCACAGTATAAGAAATGCCATGGAATAACCTTTATACTAGCATCATATTTTTTTGAAGTTAGGTTTTATAATTACATTTACGAGCAAAAAGAGCTAAGTATGGAAGAGATTGTTGACCGTCATTGCATCCAACCGTCAAATATGTTTCTACGTCGGTTGGAGATCAATGACTAAGGATGTGTATCACATGGATTAAAAGACCCACCACGTAACCACCATTGAGCGAATTGACCGAAGCAACCCATAGTTGATATGCTCGGAGGGTTAAAGATGGATAAACCGATGCAGACAAGAAAATAACAAAAATGATGAAATTTGGATGAAATTGGGCAAAAAAATACAAAATTTCTAGAAAAACTAGGCCGGGAATCTCCGCGGTGGCATGGAAAAAACAGCCTAAAGTTCTGGCAGTCCGAAGCTCCAACTCGTGTTTTCTTTGGAAATCGATGAGATCTCATAGGAAACTTGCAAATTACATATGGAATACATTTTCTACCAGGATAAAAAAAAACCTCTGTATTTATATAAGAGGATCCATCCATCCTATGGTCAAAAAACATCTATCTTTACTTTTTTATCCTCTGCCTCAAGCTTTTCAACCCTTTTTTTCTAGCACGTCTATCTTGATTATTTGGTGTTCTATGTAATCTTGCTGATCCTAGAGCACCCCTTGTGCGTCTCCCCGATGGACGTTCATGATTTTTCTGGCAAAGAACAAGCGTTAAATCAGCCTCAAGCTTGAAACGTTAGCTTCAAAATCCCAATAATGTGTTATGTACTACCACCCCTGTACCAAATTATAGGTCATTTTGGTTTTTTAATACATATCTTATACAATATCTCTGATACATAATAAAACTTGTGTATCTAGAAAAATGAAAGTTGTAATGCAATAATTTTTCCTTGCTTCCATGAAAATGGATTTCTTTTTCTTGTAATTTTTTCGCTCCTATAACAAGGGAGAGGTTTTAACCAGGCATACAATCTCTTGCTTATACTGCTTGTTGGGTATCAGTATTAGGGATACCTAGAAGAAGGAACCTGATGGTCGCGAGCGCTAACTCGCCCGGATGGTCAAGAACGTATTTTGGTCTCGCCTGACCCCGAAGGCACGGGCTCCATCACGCTCGACCCCGAGGGTGTGGGCTCCGTGTCGCCCGACCCCGAGGGTGTGGGCTCTGTGTCGCCCGACCGCAAGGGCGCGGGCTCCATCACACCCGACCCCGAGGGTGCGGGCTTCGTGTCGCCCGACCCCAAGGGCGCGGGCTCCGTCTCCCGAGGGTGCGGGCTCCGTCTTGCCCGACCCCTCGGGCGCGGACTTCACCTCGCCAGACCCCTCGAAGGGGGATTCCGCCTCGTCCGACGAGGGTCCGTACCGTCTCCAACCATTACAGGTCTAAGAGTACGAACCCAGGGTCAAACTTCTGACACCAGAAGGGGAGTAGGCGTGTCTTGACGAGACCCGCGGCCATGACGGGCCATACCTGAGGACTCACATCACCAACAGTGTCGGACGTGCCGGTAATACGAGCAACCTCAAACTAGACGTAGGGACATTCCGTCCGAACCAGTATAAACCTTTGTGTCCTCCGAGCACACCATCCGTGGTAGACGCGTAAACACAAATTTACTAGTTAGCAGTTCGAAACACCGACAGTTGGCGCGCCAGGTAGAGGCCTTTTGCGCATCTCGTCATCCACAATAGGCCATGGATCGTTAACCACGGCGTCATCTGGGTCCCGGGCACGCACGTGCGCTTCGGGAGCCTAGATTTCTTCGTCACCGCGGAGGGAGAGCTGGTGCGGGCTCCTACCCCCGTCCAACTTCTTCGCTCCACCGGCCTTGATGCAACCGTCGAGGCCCTCAAGGAGCTACAGCTGCATGCCCTGGAGGCCCGTGCCCCTGGTAGCGACCAGCTCCTCGGCTTCGATTACGGGAGGCTAGAGCGCCAGCTCGACGCCTTCCTAAGACCCCGACCGTCCCGGGAGGACCTGCGTTGCCTCACCTTCTCGTTCGTCAATGTCATGACGTAGCTTGCCGGAGGAGAACCGCTCTCCCCGGAATACCTCACCCGGAGTGCCCCAACAACGTTCCGGTTCGGTCTGCGTAACACTCGCTAGGACATTGGTCACCTTGTGGCATAGCGCATGCACCCATCCCCCATGGATGACGAGTTTGTGGGTATGACGGACTACATCGTAGAATCTTTCCACAACCTTCTCATGGGAGATTCAGAGACGATCTCCGACTCTGACTCCAGCAGGGGACGCCATCACCCCTTGCGAGAATGCTTCATGGCAGGCACCCCGAGGGATGCGCGTCGAAAGCATCCATGAGGGAGGGGCTATTCCTACGAATGACCCTAACGACGAGGTCGAGGGAGATACATCGGCCTGCCTGGCCTGCGGGTAGAACAGCTGAGGCACGGCACAAGGAGATCGAGGATGCATGACTCCAGCCGGAGCAGGAGCGTGTGGAGCTCGAGCGTGAGATCGAACGCCACGGAGACGGTGGTCGTGCACGCGCCATCGCCTGTGACGTAAACCGAAGGATCATCGAGGACGACAGAGGCCTCTCCCACTTCGTTCGGGCAAGCCAGAACATAGCTGCCGCGGCGGCCTTGCTCTAAGGGCTCCCAGAGCCTGTGACACCCGAAGACCGTTGGGCCCATCACGAGATTCGCTTGCTGCTCGAGCGCGCGACAGTGCAGCAGGCGGAAAAGCTCGCTGTCTCGGTGACGCGAGCTCGATGCCAGTCAGCGCGCGTCCTCGGGACGACATGGCTAGGACGTATCCATCCACCAGGCACCACGCGACAGCGGGGGGCTTGCCATGTTCTCGGTGCATGAGCGTCTCGGCCCCAACCGTTATGCACGTAACACCCTGGACGCTCATAGGCGTGGACGGGGGAACAAGAGAGAGGGGGCCAGCCATGGCTACCACCCTCGTCGTGGTGGATGCTATGACAGCGGCGAGGACCAGAGCCCAAGCCCCAATCTATTGGGGTCCTAGGCTTTTGGCCGGCACATCCTCAACGCGGATTTCCCATCGCGGTATCGACCACCGACCAACATCCCAAAATACTCTGAGGAAACGAACCCTGGCTTGTGGCTCGAGGATTACCGGCTTGCATGTCAAGCCAGCGGTACGGATAGTGATTACTTCATTATCCGCAACCTCCCCTTGTTCCTGGCTGATTCGGCACAAACATGGCTAGAGCACCTTCCGCCCAACCGGATTCAAAGCTGGGTGGACCTAAAAGAGATCTTTGTGGAAAATTTCTAGGGCACCTACGCGGCCCGAGGAACCCCTGGGATCTAAAGAATTACAGATAGAAGTCTGGGGAAACTCTCCGTGAGTACATTCGACGCTTCTTCAGGCAATGCAGCGAGTTGCCCGACGTCGCCGACACCAATGTCATCGGAGCCTTTCTATCTGGGACCACCTGCGAGTCCCTGGTCCACAAGCTAGAACGCAAGGGCCCTTGGACCACCAAGGAACTCCTCGACATCGTGGTTAGATTCTTTCATCAGAGCCTTCCTATCAGACGAGGAGGCGGTCGGAGCGATTTTCGACCGCCCCAAGGGCAAAGCGAAGCTGGACGAGGACACCGACTAGGGCGCCTCCAACCGTCCAAACAAGAAGAAGAACAAGCAGCAACACATGGGCTCACTCGTGGCCGCTGCCGAGAGAAAAGGTGGCCGGGCACCCGGCGAGGGTGCTCCCGACCACTTCAAGAAGCTACTCGAGGGGCCATGCCCGAACCACGCCTTCCCTATCAAGCACCTATACAAGGATTGCACCCTCATGAAGCGTTTCCTATCCGGCGGCTCCAAAAAGGGGGACCAGGGGAAGAAGCCTGAGCTAGCGATGGACAATGCTGAGGGGAAGGATGGCGGCTTTCCGACGCCTGATGGTTGCCTCATGATCTTCGGTGGGGCAGCAGCTTATGACTCTAAGCGCTGCCAAAAGCTCACACGTCGGGAGGGCTACATGGCCGAGCCAGCCATGCCATCTTTCCTCCGGTGGTCAGAGTTCGCCATCACCTTTGACCGATCCGACCACCCAGAGAGCATCCCACAGCCGAGAAGGTACCCGCTCGTGGTTGACCCGATCATCGGCACAAAGCGGCTCACCAAGGTGTTGATGGATGGAGACAGTGGCCTCAACATTATGTACACTGAGACGCTAGATGCCATGGGCATCGACCGGGCGCGCGTCTAACCGACCGGGGCACCTTTCCATGGCATCGTGCTAGGGAAACAAGCCGTACCGCTTGGGCAGATTGACCTGCCCGTCACCTTCAGGGATCCATCCAACTATAGGACGTAGACCCTCATCTTCGAGGTGGTCGGGTTCCACAGAACCTACCACGCCATCCTAGGATGACCGTGCAACGTGAAGTTCATGGCCATCCCCATCTACACTTACCTGAAGCTTAAGACGCTAGGCCCGCGTGGGGTCATCACCATAGACACCTCCTTCCAGCACACTTATGAGTGCGAAGTTGAGTGCTATGAGCATGCCTCGGCGATTATCGCCTCCGAGGAGCTTCGCGGTCATCAAGGAGGGGACCGTCGAGGAAGCACCCGACTCTAAGGGATCGGCCAAATCTTTTGAGCCCACGGAGGGTGTCGACGAGTTCCTCATAGACCCCAGCAACTTCAAGGAAAAAGTGGTGCGCATCGGCACCACCGTAGGGTCGAGATGGTGGACTAGAGGGGGGGTGAATAGTCCTTTCTAAATTTAATCACGCCGGCTAACCGAAATAAATACGGAATTAAAACAATCGGTCTAGCCAAGACTACACCCCTCTATCTATGTTCTCTAACACCTTGGAAAGATCCTAATTAAGTAACAAAGGTGCTGGGTCTAGTTAGAGCTCACCTAACCAATTCTAGATTTAAGGTCACACAAACATATGCCACTAGTACTTCAAGCAACGAGGGAGCTCCTACACATGCTAGTAAGCAAAAGCACAAAGCCACCTAAGCTCACTAGCAATGCTCAATAACAAGGCAACCAATGCCAAATTAGAGAGCACAAATACTTAGCTACACAAACCAAGTAATATGACTAACAAGGTTACACAAACCAAATTAGCCATGCAAGGGAGCTACTTCTATGCTACATAGGCAAGAAGGTAACTAGTGAGCTACACAAGCTAACTAATTACAAGAGCAACTACACAAGCACAATGTATATGAAAGTAATCACTAGCTTGTGTAAGGGGATTGCAAACCAACGGGAAGAACAAAGTTGACACGGAGGATTTTCTCTCGAGGTTCACGTGCTTGCCAACACGCTACGTCCCCATTGTGTCAACCGCTCACTTGGTGGTTCGGTGGCTAATTGGCATCACCCGCCAAGCCCGCACGTTGGGCACCGCAAGAACCTACCTCGAAAGTGAGGGTAGCTCAATGACACACTCAACTAGAGTTGCTCTTCGTGGCTCCCACGGGGCGAGCACAATGCCCCTCACAAAGCTCTTCTCTGGAACACCGCACAAGCTTCTTGCGGGCTTCAACGGAGACCACCACCAAGCCATCTAGGAGGTGGCAACCTCCAAGAGTAACAAGGACCACCGGCTTGTAACTCGATCACCTAGTGCCCCTCGATACAACCTCACGATGCAATCACACTAGGTCACTCGATCGGATTAACCCTATCAAGCTAGAGTGAGTTAGAGGGCTCCCAAGCACTCTCAAGCATGGACACAAAGTCACCCAAGGTGCTCCGCACCAGCCATGGCCGAGACCACCTTTTATTTATAGTCCCACGGGCTAAACTATCTATTACCCCTTCACTGGGCGTTTTTCGGGATGACCGAACGTGCCGGTCGTATCGACCGGACGCACCCTGCCAGCATCCGGTCGCGCTACGCCATCCACGTGTCACTCTGTGTTCAACCAGAGCCGCCCAATCTCAACAATTAAGTTGCGACCAGACACAGCACAGCGCCAAGAACGGACGCGCCACCGCCTGAGTCTGATCATTTCCAGAGAGCTCCCCGAGCCTCTGTTTTGCGATCGGACACGTCCGGTGCTGCACGATCGGATGTAGACTAGCCAGAGTCTAGTCATTTCTAGAGAGCTCCCCGAGCCACTATTTTGGGACCAGACGCGTCCGCTCCTGCATGACCGGACGCAACACCTGAGTCCGGTCATTCTCCGATGGCCACCCGTCAATGCTGTTCCTCACGCCACCACATCAGCGTATGTCAGCACTGACCGGACGTAGGCCCTGAGCATCTGGTCACTTATAGAGTCCGGTTACCAACACATTTCTACACAACTGATCGGACTCGCCTTTCTCCTACGACCGGACTTGACTCTCTCAGCGTCTGGTCACTTACAGAGAGGTTCCAGAGACATTTTTCAGCGACCGGACACGTCCGGTCATCACTGAACAGACTCTCCGTGCGTCCGATCGCTTCTGGACACGCTAAAAACACGGACCGGATGCTGTGACCGGACTCGCAGGTGCTGACCGGACGCGCGGGTCGCAGAGTCCGGTCATAGACCTTTCAGCGCTAAAACGGCTATAACTCTTAGCTCCGAACTCTGATTTCGATGATCTTGGACATTTTAAAAAGCTTACTCAGAGGGCTACACATCCCACATGCATACTTGATCCAAATAACAATGGATCAAAACAGTATTCCAATCCAAGGACCACCCTATAGTTCGGAGTACACCGAAAAACCTTTTCCTCTTCTCTAAGTTGATTCACAACAACTCTAACTTCTTCTCCTTTGCAAATGTGCCAACACCACCAAGTGTGCACCACCATGTGTATGTGTGTTAGCTTTTCACAAACATTTTCTAAAGGATTAGTCACTCAACTTCACTCGATCCTAGCGATGATGCAAAGTTAGATCACTCGAGTAGCACTAGATGATCGATATGCAAACAAGTTTGCCCCTCTTGATAGTATGGCCATCTATCCTAAACCCGGTCATCAACTTCTCTACACACCTATGACCGGTGAAATGAAATGTCCTAGGCTATACTTTTGCCTTGCGCATTCCATTCTATCTCCTCCAATGTCGATGCAACACATGCACCAACACGATCAACAATGATATGATCCACTTCATATCATCACGTGATCATATTGGTTCATCGATCTTGACTTCACTTGCTTTTCACCATTGCCTTCGTCCATCGGCGTCAAGTCTTGCTCAAGCTTCACTGCCACGTGGTCCATCGCTCCAAAGCCTCCGAACGCTTCCATGCCAAGTCTTGTCTTGATCTTCTCCACCTTGATCACATGACTCAATGTCATGTCTCATGTGCAATGAGCTCCTTTATCATCACATGTGTGAGCTTTGCAACATCTCCGAGCCATTTCCACCTTCATGGCATATGTTGCTCACACACATGTACCTGTGGACTAATCACCTGTGTATCTCATATAAACACAATTGGTCCACCTAGGTTGTCACTCAATTACCAAAACCATACAAAGACCTTTCAATATCTCCCTTTTTGGTAATTGATGACAACTCTACAAAGATATGGTAATTAAGCTCTTTTGGATTCATGTTGCTTGTCCAAGCAATTTTATCATGTGTAAATGATTTTGGACAAGTACCACAAACCCAAAATGGTAGTATTAGCTCCCCTATATATGTGCTAGAGTGTTTGGTTTGAAGCTCGCACATATGCATAGATTGAAATTATGGGAGAGTAATTACTACCAAATGATGCTAAGGTGTATAGAATAAACCTTTAAAGTGTGATACCAATCGGAGTTGCACTTTTAACATCATCCTTAGCACCATGAGTAGCTAGACAACAAAAACACTAGAAACCCCGTGAGATCAACATTATAAGCAAGGTTCTAGTACCACGTGTAAAAATACAAGTCTAGCTACCATCTTATGCATGCTAGTTATCAAATCATCATTCAAGTTCTACAACTAGTATACACCACACAGGCATGCATATTAAATTTAAAAGCTTATGCAATGCAAACAAGCACATGACTTATGCACATATCAAATGCAACCAATCAAAGTTCATGAGCTTGCTCCCCCTACTTGTGTGCTTCTCTTGTCCAAGAATTTTGTTGATCCATCTCTTTTCTTCAAAGTTGCTCCCTCTTTGTCCATGCCCATGTCCAACCTCTACTTCTTTGTCTCAATCTCTCCCAAAGCTTTCATATCTTTGTACAACAATCTCTCCCCCTTTGTCATCAATTTCCATAAAAGGTGTGCTTCTTATTGATGCAAAGACTTGCATTTGGGGTAGATGGTTGAAGTTTGAATCTTGCATTTTTTATGGACATCACTTGATTGTTGGAATGACACCACTTGTATGTACCACTTGTAAGGCTTCTTGAGATACCACACATAGGATCTTTGACCTTGATACCAATTTTGTGGGACACCTCCCCCTATGTGATAGCATGGGCCATTCATTTGATACACTTGAGCTCTTGTAAGTGAGGGATGCATTCTTCATTTGATGATCACTTAAAGTTGAGGATCACTTATGGAACCATCGTCTTGCATGATTGATACCACATGTAGATGTGATACCACTTGAAAGAATTTTCTAGTATGGAACCACTTGTTGGATTTATCAATAAAAATCATTTCTTGAACCTTTGCTATCTTCGTGAGTACCACTTATAAGATATCACTTACGAGTTAATCTAGACATCACTTGTGAATTCTTGATGAAATACTTGAGTCTAGATACCACTTGAAACAAACAAACTAGATATCCATTTTCATTGTTGTCTTGTGCTTGTACTCTTGTTACTTATCATGAGCTTCTATGGTTGACTTGAACTAAGTTGATTTGTCTAAGCTTCCAAGTCCGGTTTGAACCAATGACATGCTTCTTCACACCTCTTACAAGGGTTATCTTGCCAATGTTGTACTTGTCATTTGTTAGCAATCCAAATTAAATCAAGTACTTGGGTTCACTAGCTCATGAACAATTTCATATACTAACCACTAGATCAACTAATCATTCAAGCAATAGTGGTAGGCTATGAATTTAAACATTTCATTTGTTATGCATGATCCTATGAAGCATGTACTATATGCACTAACCGCATACTAGTAAGAGATGAAATGATCATGCACATTACAATGATACCTTTGCTATGTTGGAGTAGAGGATAGTCACATAGACTCCAATCATTTCTCCAATAGCAATGTGAAGTCCAATTATAAGCTTGGTGAAGACCAATCATGTATAATGAAATCTATTCTTCACCCATATGATTTGAGAACCACTAATATGATTATGTGCATGATCTTGTTGTGGTTAGCTTGCTTTATCATTTGATCAATGTTTGCATGAGAGAACTATTTGGAATACCACTTGAAATATCATGACTAGCTCTCTTTTGGGTGTTGCTTGCTTTTCTTGATCAACCCTTTTGATTGCTTCAACTAAGCATCTCAAATGTCCCTCGGATCACCACTTCCATATTAGCCTTCTAAGTACCACACTTGGTTTACCTACACATAGGTGGCAAGCCCCTACACTAGGGAGAAGTGACCTCTCTCCAAGAACCATTCTTGACACTCACTTGAAATAAATTTGTTGATTGATCCAAGTGATGGACTTATCTTGATGAGTAACCTTTACTTCTTTAAGTCCTTTTTTTTTCTACGTGTTTAATTCCTTTTACCAAATAATTTACAATAGTCATTAGAACTTAAACTTCATCTTCATCTTAAGTTTGATCTTGATCTTCCAATTTGAGTATCAAATGTGTGTAAAGTACACTCCACAATCAAATGGCCTTGTACTCTTTGCTTGTCATGCTTTTACATCATCTCAAAACCAAACTTAGGTGCCTCAATTACTTATAAATATGTTTCTAACTTGAGGACCTTTCAATCAAAGTGACTCTAGATCAATCCAACATTTATCACTTTTCTGGCAGATTCTGTACTCTTCAAAGAAAAATATATATCTCCCAAAGTACAAATCCAAATAACACTAAATTTGGTGGATATGTGCTTCACTAAGTTATCTAGCAGCTGTAAAAATTTGAGCTTCATTTGACTTTTAGATTGCTACCAGATTTCGATTCTTCCACATTGTTACATGCTGAAAACTGCTGCACTATAGCTGAAAAGATCCACTCCAAAACCGAAGCATTTCTTATCTAATTCTCATGAAATTTATACAAAATCTTATACCATAAGTCTAGAGAATGTAAACAAATTTTTATGCCAATCCAATAAGTTTTGATCACTCAAACATGGCTAAGATCACAGCTCACTCAGATTTTCAATATAGGACATATTTCAATCACTTGAGCTATAATTCATCAAATGTGAATCAAACTTGAAATCAACTTGTTTGAATACTTTCACAAGACATAAATCCATTCAATCTTACTAAATGTCATCTTATGAACTTATCTAACACAAATCAATCCAAACTTGATTACTAAGCAATTATCCATTCAATAATCTTATAGCAAGCAACATTGTATATTTATCCAATTCAATCAACTCATATGCACCCAAATGAAATGATCAACAAGAGATATACCTTGGTTAGCTCATGATTATCCAACTAGCAAGCTTCAACTCAATTATTTGCAAGCCATCAAATATATCCAATGAATCACCAATAGCTTGTATTATAGCACTTGTATGATGTAGCACATTTGGACTTCACTCAATTATCATGGCATTGGGTTTGGATGTGCACTAGGCATCATATATTGACTCAACATATGATGATCAATATGAAATCAATTGAATCAAGTCTCCAATGCCGATAGTACCTACAATCAATCATCCACTTTTTGATGGTACCCAAACAAGTTTGAGTCCTCTTAAGTTAGGAGTAACATACTTAAGCAAAGCCTTAGTATGAGTAGCGGGATGTTTTGCAATAGCAACCATAGAGGTACCATTACCATCCTTCCTAAGCATAGAATCATCATCAATTGAAATAGGCTTTGGAGTGTTACCTAGGGGACATGAATGTGCCATGTGTCCCCTTTTCCGGCATGAGTAGCACTTTCTCTTTGCTTGAGCCTTTTCTTCCTTGCTCATGTTGTGCTTCTCATTGCCTTGCTTCTCCTTGTTTGCTTGAGCCTTCTTCTTAAGCTTGTTTGGGCAACCCAAACTAGGTGACCCAATATGTCACAACTATAACATCTCATATGAGCAATTTTCTTCATTTTCTCTTCTTTGTTCTTGCTTATTTGCTTTGCATCTTGATTCATTCTTGGACGCATTGCTCTTTCTCTTGCTTTTCCACCCCTTCTAGTTTTCTTCTTCTTTATCATCAAATTACCACCATCTTCATGGTTGATCTTGATTTGCTCTTGGGGTGTGTTCTCTTGCTCAACTTGTGGCTTTGGTTGAGGCTCTTCTAGTTGCTTCACCAATTGCTTGGTTAGGCACATTGAGGTAAGATGACCCCAAGTGCGGCACTTGAAGCACTTCACATGCTTGAGCGTCTCTTCTTATTTTATCTTCTTGAGCTTCTCAATGTTAGGGCAACAATTTACAAGGTGTCCTGCTTCATGACACCGATAGTACATGGTATGAGAGAGCTTTGTTTGTTGTAGCTTCTTCATCTTTCTTTCTCTCTTTCTTTCACCCTTTGTTATCTCCTTCTTGAAGCCAAGGCCACACTTGTCACCATAATTTCTTTGAGTCTTTAACATGTGCTCAAAGGTGACTTTTGAGTTGTAGACCCTCTCTAACTTGTTGCTCAAATTCTTCACTTCATTTTTGAGCTCATTGTTCTCCTTCAAAAGGTTAGTCTCACAAGACATAGAAGTAGAACAAGCATTTATGTGTAAAGAACATGGCATTTCTAATAAATCATCACAAGAGGTGGATACATGCTTCTTGCCTACAACACAAGGGTTAGCAACAATATGTGATTGATCAATTGACCCATGTTATGAGCTCTCACTAGTTTTAGTTTTTCCATTGGAAAGCTCCTTAGTGCGAAACGCATGGTTTTGTACCAAGTTATCATGAGCAACACTAAGTTCCTCATGAGCCAATTTTAGCTCCTCATGTGAACAAGTAGTAACATAAAGTAGATGCTTTTGTTGTTCATATGTGTTCTTTAGAAAAGAGTTTTTATTTTCCAGTTTCATTGTTTTAGCTTTCTCATTTTCTAAAGACATGGTCATGCTAGCAAGTCTACTCACAAGCTCATCATATGAATCAACATGATCAACCACATTAGCATTTGATACCTTGGTGTCACATTGTGACATGAAACAATGTGGTGTAGTGGATGGGCTTGTAGTAGCATCACAATCATGGCTTGAGCATGAAACAACATCATCAAGATCACCACCAAGTGTGGTTGAGGTAGAATCTTCATGTGCAACACTTGTGGCATCACCATCAACTTCATAAAGTGAACTTGTGATATGATCATCATCATCATCACTTGACCATGAGGTGGAGCAATCATCCACAATTACCAAATTGTGGCTATGCTCAACATCCTCATGTGCCTCCTTGGGCTCATCCTCATTGTCGGAAACTGTCCCATATTTCTCATTGAGATAACTCCATATCTCATGGGCGGTCTTCATGTCTATGATCTCTCCAAATATGTTATCATGCAAAGATCTATACATGATGTTAGTAGCATGGATGTTGAGATCTAGGTATTTCTCTTGTGCTTGAGTTAGATTATCTTCATCCAACACATGAGAAAAACCTACATCTACCATCCACCATATTTGAGGGCAAATAAACTTAAAATTGCATATCATCTAATTTTTTCCACCGTGCAAAGTGTGTGCCATCAAAAATATATGGACAATCATCTAGCCCACTAGACGCCATCCTCTCGGGTCGGTGAAGACCACAAATGATAGACCTAGCTCCGATACCACTTGTAGGGTCGAGATGGTGGACTAGAGGGGGTGAATAGTCCTTTCTAAATTTAATCGCGCCGGCTAACCGAAATAAATGCGGAATTAAAACAATCGGTCTAGCCAAGACTACACCCCTCTATCTATGTTCTCTAACACCTTGGAAAGATCCTAATTAAGTAACAAAGGTGCCGGGCTAGCTAGAGCTCACCTAACCAATTCTAGAAGAAAGGTCACACAAACCTATGCCACTAGTACTTCAAGCAACGAGGGAGCTCCTACACATGCTAGTAAGCAAAAGCACAAAGCCACCTAAGCTCACTAGCAATGCTCAATAACAAGGCAACCAATGCCAAATTAGAGAGCGCAAATACTTAGCTACACAAACTAAGTAATGTGACTAACAAGGTTACACAAACCAAATTAGCCACGCAAGGGAGCTACTTCTATGCTACACAAGCAAGAAGGTAACTAGTGATCTACACAAGCTAACTAATTACAAGAGCAACTACACAAGCACAATGTATATGAAAGTAATCACTAGCTTGTGTAAGGGGATTGCAAACCAATGAGAAGAACAAAGTTGACACGGTGGATTTTCTCTCGAGGTTCACGTGCTTGCCAACACGCTACGTCCCCGTTGTGTCGACCGCTCACTTGGTGGTTCGGTGGCTAATTGGCATCACCCGCCAAGCCCACACGTCGGGCACCACAAGAACCTACCCCGAAAGTGAGGGTAGCTCAATGACACGCTCAACTAGAGTTGCTCTTCGCAGCTCCCGCTTGGCGAGCACAATGCCCTCACAAAGCTCTTCTCCGAGCACCGCACAAGCTTCTTGCGGGCTTCAACGAAGACCACCACTAAGCCATCTAGGAGGTGGCAACCTCCAAGAGTAACATGCACCACCGGCTTGCAACTCGATCACCTAGTGCCCCTCGATGCAACCTCATGAAGCAATCGCACTAGAATCGCTCACTCACTCGATTGGATGAACATTATCAAGCTAGAGTGAGTTAGAGGGCTCCCAAGCACTCTCAAGCATGGACACAAAGTCCCCCAAGGTGCTCTACACCAGCCATGGCCGAGACCACCTTCTATTTATAGCCCCACGGGCTAAACTAGCCGTTATCCCTTCACTGGGCATTTTTCGGGATGACCGGACGCGCCGGTCGTATCGACCAGACGCACCCTGCCAGCGTCCAATCGCGTTACACCATCCACGTGTCGCTCTGCGTTCCACCAGAGCCACCCGATCTCAACGGTTAAGTTGCGACCGGATGTAGCACATTGCCAAGACCAGACGTGCCACCGCTCGAGTCCGATCGTTTCCAGAGAGCTCCCCGAGCATCTGTTTTGCGACCGGACGCGTTCGGTGCTGCACGACCAAATGCAGACCAGCCTAGTCTAGTTGTTTCCAGACAGCTCCCCGAGCCACTGTTTTGCGACCGGACACGTCTGCTCCTGCATGACCGGACGCAACACCTAAGTCTGGTCATTCTCCGACTACCACGCGTCACTGTTGTTCCTCACGCCACCACGTCAGCGTACGTCAGCATTGACCGGACGTAGGCCCTGAGCATTCGGTCACTCTTCACACCAGCGTCCGGTCACGTGACTGAGACCGTGCACTCACTATTGCCACTGACCAGACGCGCTAGTCCTACCGAGGCCAGCGTCCGGTCACTCACAGTGACCTCCTTTCACCTCATTTTCTTCACCGAGTTGATCCGTTTCAACTCTAACTTTTTTCTCCTTTGCAAATGTGCCAACACCACCATGTGTATGTGTGTTAGGATTTTCACAATCATTTTCAAGGATTAGCCACTCAACTTGCCACGCCACTCGATCCTAGTGACGATGCAAAGTTAGATCACTCGAGTGGCACTAGATGACCAATATGCAAAAAAGTTTGCCCCTCTTGATAGTACGGTCATCTATCCTAAATACGGTCATCAACTTCTCTACACACCTATGATCGGTGAAATGAAATGCCCTAGGTTATATCTTTGCCTTGCGCATTCCATTTCATCTCCTCCAATGTCGATCAAACAAATGCACCAACACGATCAACACCGATATGATCCACTTCATATCATCACGTGATCATATTGGTTCATCGATCTTGACTTCACTTGCTTTTCACCATTGCCTTCGTCCATCGGCGCCAAGTCTTGCTCAAGCTTCACCGCCACGTGGTCCATCGCTCCAAAGCCTCTGACTTGCCCTTCACGCTTGCAACCGGTCCATCAAGCCAAGTCTTGTCTTGATCTTCTCCACCTTGATCACATGACTCAATGTCATGTCTCATGTGCAATGAGCTCCTTCATCATCACATGTGTGAGCTTTGCAACATCTCCAAGCCATTTCCACCTTCATGGCATATGTTGCTCACATACATGTACCTGTGGACTAATCACATGTGTATCTCACATAAACACAATTAATCCACCTAGGTTGTCACTCAATTACCAAAACCACACAAGGACCGTTCAACAACGCTTTCCTCCAAATAGGAAAGCAAGCTCGTTGACTTCCTCCAAGCCAATAGAGATATCTTCACATGGAAACCATCGGACATGCTAGGCATTCTGAGGGAAGTCACCGAGCACGCCTTGAAGATCAGGCCAGGCTCCAAGCCGGTAAAGCAGCGCTTGTGTCGCTTCGATGAGGAGAAGCACAGGGCCATCGGTGAGATCGCAAAGCTTTTGGTGGCTGGATTTATCAAGGAAGTGTATCATCCCGTGTGGTTAGCCAATCCTATCCTCATACAAAAACAGAATGGGAAATGGAGAATGTGTGTTGACTAGACGAGTCTCAACAAGGCATGTGAAAGCTCTAGTTTGGTTTTGGCGAATTGATGAAACCCTATGTGCTAACCTAGTTTATCAAAGTGATTATGAGATAGGTGGCACATTCTAAGTGGTGAAGTAAATAAAGATCATGAATTGATAATGGGGATGCCATGGTGATGATCAAGTGCTTGGACTTGGAAAAGAAGAAAGAGAAAAACAAAAAGCTCAAGGCAAAGGTGAAATTGATAGGAGCTTTTCGGTTTAGTGATCGAGACACTTAGCGAGTGTGATCACATTTAAGATCGATAGCCGTACTATTAAGAGGGGTGTGACTCATATCAAAATATAGTTATCAAAGTGCCACTAGATGCTCTAACTCATTACATATGCATTTAGGATCTAGTGGAAAGCTAACACCCTTGAAAATGTTTGTGAAAATATGCTAACACACGTGCACAAGGTGATACACTTGATGGTTGGCACATTTAATCAAGGGTGGTGAAGTTTTGGGTCAAAAGAAAAAGTTTCGTATTGACCGAACTCTGCTTTGGGCAGTGACCAGACTCTGACCCCGCGTCTGGTCAGTGGCGTGTAGTGAAGGCCGCCCTTGGTTCCTTAACTAGACGCTGAAGAGAAAGAGGGACCGGATGTGCAGGGGGTGCGTCCGGTCACCTAGTGACGTACGCTGATGCAAGTAACAGAGAGAGGCTAAGTTGACCGGACGCTGGCCTGGGTCCGGTCATGAGCCACCGGACGTGTTCGGTCATGAAAAACCGTATCTGGAACCTTACTAGAAACGATCGGACTCCAGTGATTGAGCGTCCGGTCACTTTGAGCAGAGCGTCTGGTCGTAACTTAACATGTGGCGCAAAGCAGACTAGCCATTAAGATCGAGCGTTTAGCATTTGTGGCTGATGACATGTGGCGAGCATCGGGCGACCAAACACTGGGATCCTGCGCTCGGTCAACCTGACCGGCGCGTCCGGTCAGCCTGTGTTTCACTGGATAGAGGAGCTAATGGCGCTATTCGTGGGGGCTCTCTATTGAAGCCCCATGGCCAGCTCAAGCTCACCCTCTTGGCCATTTGCATTGACATAGCGACCTTGTGAGCTTAGCCAAAGCCCTCCCACTCATCTCCATCATTGATTCATCATCTTTGTGAGATTGGAAGTGAATCCAAGTGCATTGCTTGAGTGTTTGCATCTAGAGGCACTTGGTGTTCGTATGTTGCTGTGGGATTCTCTTGTTACTCTTGGTGGTTGCCACCACCTAGATGGCTTGGAGCAGCGAGGATCATCGAGCGGAGGTTGGTGATTATCTTCGACTCTGATCGTGGTGATTGTGAGGGGTTCTTGACTTTTCCCCAGCGGAGAGCCAAAAAGGTACTCTAGTGAATTGCTCGTGGCTTGTGTGATCCTCATCTTGTGTTGGTTGTGTGGCACCCTATTGAGGGTTTGGCATGTGATGCCAATTAGCACATGAACCTCCAAGTGAGTGAATCGCCACAACGAGGACTAGCTTGCCGGCAAGCAAGTGAACCTCAATAAAAATCATTGTGTCATCATTTGATTCTGAGGTGATTGGTATTCATTTTTATGATTGATTGGTTAATTCCTTGACTCAGCGGTATAACCATCTTGCTCTCTCTCTTTACATTACCGCAAACTAGTTGTCAAGCTCTTTAGTGTAGATAGTCATGAGAGCTTGTTAGTTTGGTTAGTGTGGCTCTTTAGTTAGCCTTTGAGAGCATACTAACTTAGTGTAGTAACATAGCCATTGTGTGGATAGAGACTATAGAAACTAGAATTGTGGTAGGTGGCTTGCTTTTTAGTAGGCTAGCGCAGCACTCGCTTCACCTCATATTTGTCTAACCGGTTTGCTAAGTGTTGTTGTAGAAATTTTTAATAGGTTATTCGCCCCCCTCTAGCCATTAGGGCCTTTCAAGTGGTATCAGAGTCGTGGTCACCGTGATTTGAGGCATAACAACCTTCAGTGTCAAAATGGCTTAAATCAACAACACCAAGAAGCCACCCCAATTTGATGGCTCAAACTATCCCTATTGGAAGGCTAAGATGACAACATATATCAAGTCAATCAATAGAAAGGTTTGGAAAGTGGTGGAGACCAAGATTGAGATAGAAGATCCGGAGAATCCCACCGCCGCTGAAGAATTGCTTCTCCAAAACAATGACATTGATCTTAGTGCCATTCATGAGAGAACATTTGAGCAAATAAAAAACATTGAGATGGCTCATGAAGCATGGAAGAAGTTGGAGGAATCATTTGAGGGCACTCAAGCCGTGAAGGGCGCCAAGGCATATATCCTCAAGGAGAAGTTTGCTAGTTTCAAGATGAAGGAGGATGAAAGTGTGCCGGAGATGTTCCATAGGTTACAAGTACTTGTCAATGATCTCAAAGCACTTGGTGAGAAGGTGAAGGACAAGGACTTCTCCCATAAGTTTTTGAGATACTTACCCTCAAGATTTGGCACATTGGTCACTATTCTAGTGAGGAGTGGTTTGGACATCATGACACCAAACCAAGTATTGGGAGATATAATAACCGATGATACATATAGAGATGATGATGAGAAGGAAGAAAAGAGGGAGAAGAAAGATGACAAGAAGAAGAGTGTGGCGTTTAAGGCCACATCATCCAAGGGCAAGGCAAAGCAAGAATCATCAAGTGAAGATGAAGACTTAAGATTGGATGAGATGGATGATGAGAAGATGACTCTCTTTGTCAATAGATTTGGCAAGTTCATGATGAAGGACTACCATGCTAGAAGAAAGAAGTCATCATCCAAGAACAAGGAAGAACCAAGAAGATGCTTTAATTGTGGAAGCAAAAATCATCTTGTTGCTCAATGCCCATACAATAGCGACAATAGTGATAACAACAAGAAGAACAAGAAGAAGGACAAGAAGAAAAAGAAAGAGAAGAAGGACAAGATGACCTTCAAGAAGAAGAAGAAGAAGGGTGGTTCATATGTAGTCACTTGGGATAGTGATGCTTCCTCAAGTGATGACGATGATAGTGAAGATGACAAGACCACCAAGAAGAAGGTACTTGCAAGCATTGCTATCAATGAGAAGCCTTCTCTCTTTGATATTCCATCATGCTTCATGTCTAAGGCCACTAAGGTACAAACTTGTGATGATGGAAGTGATGAGAAACATAATAATGAAAATGAAAATGAAAGTGATAGTGATGATGATGAACCAACTAAGGATGAACTACTTGACATGCTAGATGATGCTAAAGAACACTTTGACATTAAGAGAAGGGAGTGCAAAAGCTTGCGTAAGGAACTAAAAGCCCTTAAGCAAGCCTTTGGTGAGCTCAATGCATCTCATGAGAGGCTAGAGGAAGCCCGTGAGAAGCTTGGCAAGGTTTATAAGAAGCTTGAAAAAGCTCATTCCTCTTTGCTTAATGAACAAAATGAGAAGAAGCATGTTCAGACATGTGATGTAGGCTTAACTTGTGATATAATTGATGAATCATTCTATAAGTCTATCATTGTTGTTTCCACTAACCCTTCTTGTAGCACTTCTACTTCCACCTCATCTAGTAGTGATGGTTTCACATGTGATGCCTCACTAATGGTTAAGAATGAGACCCTCAAGAAGGAGGTCAATGAGCTCACTCACACCTTGGCTAAGGTCTATGGTGGTGAGGACAGCTTGCTTATATGCTTAGGTAGCCAAAGAGCTTCTCTCTATAAAGAGGGATTGGGCTATACTCCCAAGAAAGGCAAGGTGGTCTTTGCTCCTTACAAGACTAGTTTTGTGAAGAACAATGGTCGGTTTTGCACTAGTTACAAGCAAGTTGGTCATAAAGAGCATGAGTGCAAGAACAAGAGCAAAAATGCTAATGTATCCTCAATTAAGATTAATTCTTTCTATGTGCTTACTAAGGGTACAAATGGTGTGAAAGATAAGTTCATTGGTACACCATGGATGAGCTCAAAGAAGAAAGTCATTTGGGTGCCAAAGAGCTTGGTCACTAACCTTCAAGGACCCAAGCAAGTTTGGGTACCTAAAAAGAATTGATCTTCTTTTGTAGGTCAATTACAAAGCCGGAGGAAGGCATTGGGTTCTTGATAGTGGGTGCACTCAACACATGACTGGTGATGCAAGGATGTTTAATTTAATCAACACCAATGGCAATGATGGTTATGATAGTATTACATTTGGTGACAATGGCAAAGGCAAAGTCAAGGGGCTTGGTAAGATTGCAATATCCAATGACATGAGTATTTCCAATGTATTGCTTGTTGAGAGATTGAACTTCAATTTGCTATCCGTGGCTCAATTGTGTGATCTTGGATTCAAATACATATTTGGGGTAGATGATGTAAAGATCATAAGTTAGATGGCTCTAACTTGATCTTCAAAGGATTTAGATATAAGAATCTATACTTGGTTGATTTCAATGCTAGTGAAGCTCAACTATCTACATGTTTGTTCACTAAGTCTAGCATGGGTTGGTTATGGCATAAAAGACTTGGTCATGTTGGAATGAAACAATTGAATAGATTGGTTAAGCATGACTTGATTAGAGGCTTGAAAGATGTGTTTGAGAAGAATAAGCTTTGTAGCTCTTGTCAAGCTGGCAAATAAGTTGGAAACACCCATCATAGGAAAAGCATGATGAGCACTAGTAAAGCATTTGAGTTATTGCATATGGATTTGTTTGGGCCAACACAATACACTAGCATCGGTGGAAATAAATATGGCTTTGTGATAGTAGATGATTATACTAGATACACTTGGGTATTCTTCCTAGTGGACAAAAGTGATGTGTTTGCAACATTCAAATCATTTGTCAAGGACATTCACAATGAGTTTGAAACAACCATCAAGAGAGTTAGAAGTGACAATGGTAGTGAGTTCAAGAACACTAGAATTGATGAGTTGTGTGATGAATTTAGAATTAAACATCAATTCTCGACCAAGTACACTCCACAATCAAATGGACTTGTTGAGAGGAAGAATAGAACATTTATTGATATGGCAAGGCCTATGCTTAGTTAGTACAATGTGAGTTAATCTTTTTGGGCCGAAGCTATCAACATGGCTTGCTATTGTAGCAACCACCCCTATTGTCATCTATTGAAAGAGAAGACACCATATGAGCTCTTGAATGGTAGAAAGCCCAACATTACATATTTTTGGGTCTTTGGTTGCAAATGTTATATCTTGAAGAAAGGCACTAGATTGGGAAAATTTGACAAGAAATGTGATGAAGGATTCCTACTTGGATACTCAACTACTAGCAAAACATATAAAGTTTGGAATTTGGATAGTGGTACTCTTGAGGAAGTTCATGATGTTGAATTTGATGAAACCAAGGGTTCCCAAAATGAGAATGAGAACTTGGAAGATGTTAGAGGCATTCAACTTTCAAATGCCATGAAGAACATGGATGTTGGTGAATTAAGGTCTAGGCAAGTGAATGATGATGAATATGAACAAGTGCAAGTGCTCTCTAACACAAATATGCAAGATGATACAAATCAAGTGGCAAGTACATCATCTCAACCCAATAATCAAGCAAGTGCAAGCAATCAAGTTCCAATACTCCAACCAACCAATATTGTAAGGGATCATCGACTGGACACTATCATTGGTGATATTTCAAGAGGTGTGCAAACTAGATCAAGATTGGCTTCATTTTATGAGCATTTCTCATTTGTGTCATCCATTGAACCAAAAGAAGATAGATGAAGTATTGAAGGATATTGATTGGGTGAATACTATGCATGAAGAATTGAATAACTTCACAAAAATCAAGTATGAGAATTAGTAGAGAGACCAAAGGGACACAATGTCATTGGGTTTTTAGAAATAAGCAAGATCAAGATGGGATAGTAGTAAGGAACAAAGCAAGATTGGTAGCACAAGGATATACACAAGTTGAAGGTCTTGACTTTGGAGAAACATATGCCCCGGTTGCTAGATTGGAAGCAATTAGAATCTTATTAGCCTATGATTGTGCCCACAACATCAAGCTCTATCAAATGGATGTGAAGAGTGCATTTCTCAATGGTTACATCAAGGAAGAAGTATATGTTGAGCAACCTCTCGGTTTTGAAGATGACAAGAAGCCCAACTATGTGTACAAGTTGAAGAAGGCATTATATGGCTTGAACCAAGCACCTAGAGCATGGTATGAGAGATTGAGGACTTCCTACTCTCTAAAGGGTTCATGATAGGCAAGGTTGACAACACTCTTTTCACCAAGAAGATTGGCAAATACTTATTTGTGTTGCAAATCCATGTTGATGACATCATATTTGGATCAACCAATTAAGACTTTTGTGAAGAATTTAGAAAGATAATGGCTAATGAGTTTGAAATGTCCATGATTGAAGAGTTAAGTTACTTCCTTGGTCTTCAAATCAAGCAATTGAAGAATGGTACATTTGTGAGTCAAGGCAAGTACATTAAAGACATGCTCAAGAAGTTTGGCATGAGTGATAGCAAAGCCATTAGCACACCAATGGGGACAAATGACAACTTTGATAGTGATGCAAGTGGCAATATGGTGGATCAAAAATTGTATCGGTCTATGATTGGAAGCCTACTCTATGTGACCGCATCAAGGCCGGATGTCATGTTTAGTGTATGCATGTGTGCAAGATTTCAAGCCTCACCAAGAGAAAGTCATTTGAAGGCTACAAAGAGAATATTAAGGTACTTAAAGCATACACAAAATATTGGTTTGTGGTATCCCAAAGGAGCAAAGTTTGAGCTAGTTGGTTACTCCAACTCGGATTATGCGGGATGCAAGGTTGAAAGGAAGAGCACCTCGGGCACATGTTAATTGTTGGGAAGATCACTTGTTTCATGGCCATCAAAGAAGCAAAATAGTATTGCATTATCAACCACCGAAGCCAAATACATATCTCCGGTAGTTATTGTGCACAAATACTTTGGATAAAGGCCACCTTAAATGACTTTGGAATCAAGTTCAAGAAAGTGACATTGCTATGTGACAATGAGAGTGCAATTAAGTTAACCAACAATCTGGTTCAACATGCAAGAACAAAGCACATTGATGTATGTCATCATTTCATAAGAGATCACCAACAAAAAGGGGATATTTGCATTGAGAGTGTAGGCACCGAAGATCAACTTGCCGATATATTCACCAAGCCATTGGATGAGAAAAAGTTTTGCAAGCTAAGGAATGAGTTGAATATATTGGATTTCTCAAATATGTATTGATGCAACCCCCCCCCACTTATATGACATGCCTTTCCTTTGAGCAATCCAAGGTAAAAGTTGATTGGCATGGCATACATCCTTGCTAAGGACATGTTTAGTGCATCTAGTCATCTTTCACATTTAATAGGCTCATTCATGTAAATAAAATGATTTTGATGTTTGTATGGTACCACTATTGTTTCTATGCTTAATTTGGTCTAGTGGTAGCATATGACATGTTTGTGGGCTTGTAAACCTAGTGTTTGATCTAGAAAATGAGCTCTAAGTGTTTAACTCAACATGGTACAAGATAACCCTTATTTGGAGGTGTGAAGAAGCTTGTCCTTAGATCAAACCAAGTTAAATATCTTTCTCAAGTGATCTAGATTGGACCAAATGATCCTCACCCCATTGATTGATATTGATAATCC
Source organism: Miscanthus lutarioriparius (assembly GCA_904845875.1). NCBI lineage: Eukaryota > Viridiplantae > Streptophyta > Magnoliopsida > Poales > Poaceae > Miscanthus > Miscanthus lutarioriparius. The sequence goes on from CAJGYO010000012.1 coordinate 46,615,175, forward strand.
TAACCTATCTATAATTTAAGCCTTTGTGGTCATTGATGACAAAGGAGGAGAAAAACAAAGATATAAGTGATAGGGGGAGAAATAGTAAAAATTGACATAGGAGGAGAGATATGACAAAGAAAGGGATCAATTAAAATTTTGAGCACACAAGTAGGGGGAGCAAGCTCATAAACTTGGTGGATGCATTTGAATGTGCATTTCATATATTTGCTTGCATAGCACAAGTTTTAAGAATGATGAAATGAAAAACTAACATGCATAGGTTAAGTAACTAGACTCATGCTCACTTTATGAAAACTAGACCCTTACTTCTAATGTTGATCTCACGGGGTATTCTAGTCTTTTTGTGAATGTCTAGTTACTCATGGTGCTAAGGATGGTATATTGGTGCACTCCGATTGGTATCACGCTTCAAAGGTCCATCTTTTATACCTTAGCATCATTTGGTAGACATTGTCTCCTATATTTCCTATCTAAGCATATGTGCAAGCTACAATCCAAACTCTTAGCGCATATGTAGGGGGAGCAATTGCTACCATATGGGATTCATGAAACTTGTCCATATCCTTTTACACATAGTAAATATGCTTGGGCAAGCAACATGGATCTAAATGAATTTCAATTTATATCTTTGTGAAAGGGTTGTCATCAATTACCAAAAAGGGGGAGATTAAAAGCTCTAGTTTGGTTTTGGTGAATTGATGAAACTCTATGTGCTAACCTAGTTTATCAAAGTAATTATGAGATAGGTGGCACATTCCAAGTGGTGAAGCAAATAAAGATCATGACTTGATAATGGGGATGCCATGGTGATGATCAAGTGCTTGGACTTAGAAAAGAAGAAAGAGAAAAACAAAAAGCTCAAGACAAAGGTAAAATTGATAGGAGCTTTTCGGTTTAGTGATCGAGACATTTAGCGAGTGTGATCACATTTAGGATCGATAGCCATACTATTAAGAGGGGTGTGACTCGTATCGAAATGTGGTTATCAAAGTGCCACTAGATGCTCTAACTCATTGCATATGCATTTAGAATCTAGTGGAAAGCTAACCCCTTTAAAATGTTTGTGAAAATATGCTAACACACGTGCACAAGGTGATAGACTTGATGGTTGGCACATTTAATCAAGGGTGGTGAAGTTCGGGGTCAAAAGGAAAAGTTTTGTATTGACCGGACTCTGCCTTGGGCAGTGACCGGACTTTGACCCCACGTCCGGTCAGTGGCGTGCGGTGAAGGCCGCCCTCGGTCCCTTGACCGTACGCTGAAGAGAAAGAGGGACCGGATGTGCAGGGGGTGCGTCCGGTCACCTAGTGACATACGCTGACACAAGCAACAGAGAGAGGCTGAGTTGACCAGACACTGGCCTGGGTCCAATCATGAGCCACCGAACGCGTACAGCCGCAAAAAACCATCTCTGGAACCTTACTGGAAATGACCGGAAACCAGTGATTGAGCGTCCGGTCACTTTGAGCAGCGTGTCCGGTCGCAACTTAACACGTGGCACAAAGCAGACTAGCCATTAAGATCGGGTGTTCAGATTTGTGGCTAATGACATGTGGCGAGCATTGGGCGACCGGACACTGGGGTCCTGCGTTCGGTCAACCTGACCGGCGCGTCCGGTCAGCCCGTGTTTCACTAGACGGAGGAGCCAATGGCTCTATTCATGGGGGCTCTCTATTAAAGCCACATGGCTAGCTCAAGCTCACCCTCTTGGTCATTTGCATTGACATAGCAACCTTGTGAGCTTAGCCAAAGCCTTCCCACTCATCTCCATCATTGATTCATCATCTTTGTGAGATTGGGAGTGAATCCAAGTGCATTACTTGAGTGTTTGCATCTAGAGACACTTGGTGTTCGTGTTTTGCTATGGGATTCTCTTGTTACTCTTGGAGGTTGCCACCACCTAGATGGCTTGGAGTAGCGAGGATCATTGAGCGGAGGTTGGTGATTATCTTCGGCTCCCATCATGGTGATTGTGAGTGGTTCTTGACTTTTTCCTAGTGGAGAGCCAAAAAGGTACTCTAGTGGATTGCTCGTGGCTTGTGTGATCCTCATCTTGTGTTGGTTGTGTGGCACCCTATTGAGGGTTTGGCGTGTGATGCTAATTAGCACGTGAACCTCCAAGTGAGTGAATCGCCACAACGAGGACTAGCTTGCCGACAAGCAAGTGAACCTCGGTAAAAATATTGTGTCATCATTTGATTCCGAGGTGATTGTTATTCATTGGTATTTATTCTTGTGATTGATTGGTTCATTCCTCGACTCGGTGGTATAACCATCTTGCTCTCTCTCTTTACATTACCACAAACTAGTTGTCAAGCTCTTTAGTGTAGATAGTCGTGAGAGCTTGTTAGTTTGGTTAGTGTGGCTCTTTAGTTAGCCTTTGAGAGCACACTAACTTAGTGTAGTAACATAGTCATTGTGTGGATAGAGACTATAGAAACTAGAATTATGGTAGGTGGCTTGCATTTTAGTAGGCTAGCGTAACACTCGCTTTGCCTCATATTTGTCTAACCGGTTTGCTAAATGTTGTTGTAGAAATTTTTAATAGGCTATTCACCCCTCTAGCCATTAGGACCTTTCAGCGTGTCCAAAGGATCTGTTTCCTTTGGCATGTATAGATCAAGTAGTCGACTCAACCTCGGGGTGCGAAACCCTCTGCTTCCTTGATGCGTACTCTGGGTACCATTAGATCGCGATGAAAGAATCTGACCAGCTCATGACTTCTTAAATCACCCCACTTGGATGGTTCTGCTATGTCACGATGCCGTTAGGTCTGAAAAACATAGGGGCTACATACCAGCGTTGTATGCTCAAGTGTTTCGGGGACTTCATCGGGTGAACCGTTGAGGCTTACGTAGATGACATCGTGGTCAAGTCCAAATAGACTGACCAGCTCATAGCAGACCTGGAGCAAACCTTGGTGACACTCCAGGCAAACGGCATCAAACTCAACCCTGAGAAATGCGTTTTCGGGGTCCCGAGGGGTATGCTGCTTGGGTTCATCGTCTCCGAACGCGGCATCGAAGACAACTCAGAGAAGATCTCAGCCATCATGAGGATGGGCCCAATTCAGAATCTAAAGCTAGTACAGTGGGGTGCCTCGCCGCGCTTAGCCATTTTATCTCATGCCTCGGTGAACGAGGCCTCCCCCTATACCAAATTCTGAAGAAAACCGACCAATTTGCATGGACGCCCAAGGCTCAGGAGACGCTTGAGAAGGTTAAGGAAATCCTGATGAGAGCCCTGATTCTGGTCCTACCTACCGATGGGGAACCACTCCTGCTTTACATTGCGGCCACCACGCAAGTGGTCAGTGCTGCCCTGGTGGTAGAACAGGAAGAAGAGGGACACACCCTCAAGGTGCAGCATCCCATATACTTTGTTAGCGAAGTCTTGTCCGATTCTAAGACTCGCTACCCCCAAATCCAGAAGCTCTTGTATGCCGTCCTGATCGCCAAAAGAAAGCTCTGTCACTACTTCGAGTCGCACCTGATGACGGTCGTGATGTCCTTCCCTCTCGGTGAGGTCATCCAAAACCGGTATGCCATAGGGAGAATCGCGAAGTGGGTACTCGAGCTGATGGGTTAGGGCATTTCATATGCTCCTCAGACATCCGTCAAGTCCTAGGTGCTGGTCGATTTCATTGCAGAATGGACCGAGATCCAAATGCCGTTAGCAGCCGTCGATTAAGAGTACTGGACGATGTACTTTGGTGGATCATTGATGAAGAAGGGCATCAGTGTGGGGCTGGTCTTTGTTTCTCCCCTTGGAGTGCGCATGAGGTACATGGTTCGCATTCACTTCCCTGCCTCTAACAGTGTGGACAAATATGAGGCACTCATCCACGGCCTACGCATTGCCGTCGAGTTGGGCATCTGATGGCTTGACGTCCTAGGCGACTCACAGCTAGTCATCGATTAAGTCATGAAGGAGTCAAGCTGTCGCATCACCAAGATGGCTACGTATTGCCAAGAAGTCCGCTAGCTAGAGGACAAGTTCAATGGCCTCGAATTGAACCACATCCCGAGATGACTCAACGAGGCGGCCGACACGCTAGTGAAAATGGCGTCTGGACGAGAGCCAGTCCCGACTAGCATCTTCACTAGTGATCAGTACAAACCCTCGGTCCACTATGAGGAGCCTGCCCTGGGCTTAGGGGCTGACCAACCATCGGCTCCTTCCGACCTCAAAGTCATGGAGCTTGATGAAGACCCAGTGGTAGAGCCTGACCCTCTAACTGACAAAATGGAGGTGCTCCCGACTGACAAAACGGAGTCTCGACAGCTCGCACGCCACGCCAAGTCCTTCATCATTATTGAGGGGGAACTCTACAAGCGAAGCCATACCAAGATCCTACAGCGTTGCATCCCCATTGAACAAGGTAAGCTATAGCTGAGAGATATCCACAGCGGGGTCTGTGGACATCATGCCACACCTAGGACCCTGGTTGGGAACACGTTCTGATAGGGCTTCTATTAGCCAACCGCGGTGGCTGACGTCGAGCAGACCGTGCGCACCTATGAAGGATGTTAGTACTACGTTCGTCAAACCCAGGCGCTCCAGACGATCCCCATCACATGGCCACTCGTGATCTGGGGGCTTGATCTAGTCGGACCCCTCAAAAGGGCGCACGAGGGCTACACGCATTTGCTTGTCGCCGTGGACAAGTTCACAAAGTGGATAAAGGCTCGGCCGATTTCTTCCTCGACATCACTCACCGCTTTGGAGTCCCAAACTCCATCATCACGGACAATGGCACGCAGTTCACCGAGAAGAAATTCCTCCAATTTTGTGATGACTACCACATCCGTGTCGACTGGGCTGCCACGGCACACCCCCACACAAATGGGTAGGTCAAGCGTGCGAACGGCATGGTCCTACAAGGCCTCAAGCCTAGAATCTTCAACCGACTGAACAAATTCGGCGGACGATGGGCTACGGAGCTTCCCGTGGTACTTTGGAGCTTGAGGATGACCCCTAGCCAGGTGACCAGCTACATGCCTTTCTTCATGGTCTATGGTTCCGAAGCGGTCCTCTCGACCGACCTCGACTACGGAGCACCGAGGGTCAAGGCATACAATGAGCAGGGAGCCGAGACGTCCCTCGAGGACACCATGGATCAGCTTGATGAAGCATGCGACGTTGCCCTCCTCTGCTTGGCCAAGTACTAGCAAGCATTACGCCAGGTACCATGGCCGCCATGTGCTGGGCTGGGCCTTCAACGTCGGGGACCTGGTGCTCTGCCTCATCCAGAGCAACAAGAACCGCCACAAGCTCTCTCCACCATGGGAGGGACCATACATCGTCGCAGAGGTGCTTCGGTCGGGCACCTACAAGTTCAAGTCCATCAACGGCAAAGTCTTCACCAATGCTTGGAACATCGAGCAGCTACATCGCTTTTACCCCTAGTCTATGCGTGTACTTATGAAAATTAAGAATGATATTTCTAAACGAAAAAAACAATTTCTCTTATCGGTTTTGCTATCGTTTCCTCGATCTTTAGTGACACCCGACCCCAGCAACAGCAAGGGGTCGGTCCTCACTCAGGGGCTGATAAGAATATATCTACTTAGAAACATTCTTTGTGCCCAAACCCCCCTTATGTTAAGATCTAGAAGCAAGAGTTGCAGAAACAAATGCTGAGTAAAACTGGTCGGACCGCTAGAAACCTACGACCCAGCGGCTACGGCATTTTTGCTCACCAGCGTGATCAGAGTTTTTTTGCCCGCACCTCGAGCTTTACAACCTTAACATTAGAAGGGGTTGGATCGCATCAACCTTTTTATACATAAAAAAAAGAGAAGGGCCAAAAGTCTATTCGGCAAAAACAAAAAATAAAAACTTGTCCATTTATTACAAGTTCACCGCCCGGCTCATCCAACTAACTAACCCCTCGAGGGGATGACTTCATCCTTGATCTTTATAGATAGGTTCTGCGCTAGGGGGGCCACTGACTCCTTAATCTCCTCCAGCTCAGCCTTGGAGTAACCGGGCACGAAGCCATGACTCATCGTCGCCAGATTGATGTTCTCGTAGTGAGAACGAGCGATCGCAAATGACTGATGAACGCCAAAGCGAAGCGCGTTCCTCATGGTCTCACACGCTCAATTTGTAATTCGGATGGCGCAGACCACGAGCGAGCTCGTCTCCTACTCCGAGGCTAGCTCGAGGTCGTCGCATAATAGCTGGACGGCAATGCATAGGGTATCATGCTCATCGCTCTCCTTCAGGAGGGAGGCCTTCATCATGCTGAGCTCCTTCTCTAGGCCATGACTCTTCATCACCACTGCCCCAAGCTTGTCGTCAAGACCACGGATTCTAGGGAGAAAGACAACAAGGGAAACTGGAGGCTTACCGTCCACGTCTGCCCAAAGCTTGCTCACCTCATCGCGCTGCCGGGTCACCTCGGCCTCCAAGCGTCGGACCCCTTCCTGGCACTGACCAACCTCCATGGCGTGCCTGACGAATAGGCCATCAGCCGCAACATTCAGATCCCTCTCCCCCTCAAGCTCACCCTCGAGGAGATCGATCCACTGCTGGGTGTCGGTGCGTTCCTCTACGGCCTAGAGCAAATCCTCCCGCTCCTTCCGTAGCCGCCCGGCCTTCGTGGCGTCCATGCACGCCCTCTTGATCAGGGCCATGAGCTTCTTCCCGGCCTTGCGGGCATCATCATGAGCGTCCTTCTCCCTGACTCAGAGGTCAGCCAACTCTCGGGTGGTGGGGGCAAGCTCAGCGACCTCCTGACGGGCGGCAGCTAGCTGTGTGGCTAGCCCCTCACTCCGCCGTGTCTCTTCAGCGAGGTGGTCCCAAACGTCCTTCTCACGACGAAGGAATTGGAACTTCTCCTGGCTATGGACCATAAGAGACTGTGGAGAGGACAAGACTTAGAGGTGTGGAAAGAGGAAATGAGAGTCGAAAACATGGCCACATCATACCTGGCCAACCTAGGCAATGACGTCGTGCAATGAGCTCAGCGCGGTGGTTAGGGTGCGAACCATGGTCCCAACCTCCATGTGGATGCTCCCCCATTCCCTCTTCTCCATGGCATCGTCAAGGGCAAAAAGCATCGCCCCTAGGTCCCACCAATCTATCCACCGGATCTGGGATCCTCCCCACGCATGTGGGTCGCCGCCCACCCAGACCAGAGATCAGGATGGCTCCATGCCGATCCTAAGTGGCAATGACCCCTCTTATGGCAACAACTCCTCCAGAGAGGCTCCTCCGGTGGTAGAGGGGGCGGGTGATGTGGACATAGAGGCCTGTGCCATCACCACATCCGTTAAGGACGCCTCGGGTGTGCCCTCTCCTGTCTGCCCCACTGTAGACGCGGCCACCTGCACGAACGACGACTCCGGTTGCGCCGTCTTCGCCTGTGACATCGTGGCTGCACTCGATCATGCCACGGATGCCTTGGGTGCATCCTCCTCCATCTGCCCCACCGTAGAGGCAGCCACTTGCATAGATGATGGCTTTGGCTACGTCGTTTCCGCCTATGATGTCATGGCCACCAGCGCGGATGACGGCCTCGGCTGCGCCGTTTCCTCCTATGACGTCACGGCCACACCCGGCTATGCCACATCCACCATGGGTGCCCCGGATGTGCCCTCCTCTATCTGTTCCTCCACAGACGTAGCCACCGGCTGCGCCCCTCTAGTCGATGCCACGGCCGCCCCGGCGCCACTCTCGCTCGCCTCCGGCGTAACGCTAGCTGGCTCCTAGCGCGTCTACCAGAGGGCGAGGCTCTTCTTCGGCACAAGCCTTAGGAGAGTCTCACATCCTCCAATGCTGCGAAGGACATGACAGTCAGTTTATGGCAAAAATTTGTTAGAGCGAAGGAGCGAAGAAATTCTTAACTCACCTCGACGCCATCAGACGGTGATGTTTTGGGGTCAGCCCGCCCAACCTCGGCCGCACCTCATCGGCACATTGCCGTTTTGAGCCTTCCCTCTACTTGGAAGGCTCAGACGGAGCGAAGTGGATGGATCCTGCCGACTCCAGGGGCGCCTCAGATGGGCCGAATGGAGCGAGCGGCCTGATTCTGCCAGCTCTAGGGGCCGTCCTCCCCCTCCTGCCCCGGGGCATGCCACGGGAAGGGCCCCGCCTGTGGCAAAGATGAGTCCTCATCCCTATCTCCCAGCTCATCCCATTGGACGGGTGACCTAGAACCATCGCCTCCCTCTCGTTCTTCTTCTTCTTCCTCCTCCGAACCTTGCCGCCACCTTCCTCGATCCAGCTTCACCCGCTCCTTCGCCCACCGCTTTGCTTTCTCCTCATCCTTCTTCTTCTTCCTCTTCTTGTCTATGGGACGGTTCACCGTCCTCATGGCCGCGTGCTCTGGCAATAGCACGACAGAGGCCAGAAAGCTCAACCTCGCTGGCAGCTCGACGAAGCCCACGTCGGGCTGCATCATGGGATGTCCTAGGACCGGGAACACGGCGTTGGACTCCTCTGTCACCTCCTTGATGCACTACATGACCTCGCTGTCGTGGAGTGGCCCCTGGGAGAGCATCGTCCCATCGAGCTGCGCGTCGGGTGTCATCCTGTATAGAGGGAGGGTGCGCGCCATCAGCGGTGCCACCCTCCTCACGTTATACGCCTCGATGACACCGGCCCCGCGGAGACCATGGTTCTTCAAGAGCACGATGGCATCTACGAGATCATGGAGCCTCTTCTTTCCTTCTTGGGAGGTCCCCACCCCCACACCGGCAGCGCCTCTTCGATTAGGTGTCTGGTGAAGTTCAGCAAGGGAGCGGTGGCTTCGTTCTTCACGTAAAACCAAAGCGTGTGCCATCCCTTGTTGGACCTCGATAGTGGACATGTCATGTACTCAGAGGCCCGGTGGCCCTAGAGGTGGATACCTACGGATCCCATCGGCACCGATAGGTCCCCACTTCTTTCCCTTTTCTTATGCAGGGAGATGGAGAAGAAGTACCTCCAAAGCTCGAAGTGGGGTTTGATCCCTAGATACCCTTTGCACAACGCGATGAAGGCCACGATGTGCGGGATCCCATTGGGATTCAGGTGCTGCAACTCGATCTAGTAGTGGTGCAGTAGTCCTCGAAGGAATGGGTGGGGAGGAATCGTAAGTCCACGCTTGTGGAAGGGCATGAAGGACACGACGTAGCCATCGAGAGGCGCCAGCGCCTCCTCACGACTGGGCACGAGCCACTCCACCGCCTCAGTTCTCCCATGGAGAAGACCACACTTGATGAGGCCCTCTATGCGTATGTGGGTGACGTCGGAGCGATACCATGACTCCATGGGAAGCAAGGGCGGAGGAACGAGAATTTTGCTAGCGGTGAAAGAGCGAAAGCAAGAGATCCAAGTGCTTGCGGTGGAGAAGCAGAAACGACGAGGCTGTAGTTAGGCGTATCAAAGACGAAGGGAAAACCCCTAGTTATAGGGGAAGGTGGAGCGAGAGGCAAACCGTCCACCTCGATTGACGCACCTACCGCACCTTGTCACTTTGCCTCTCCAGAAGTCATGCGCACGCCACCCCTGGCTGCCCCCTCGAAGGGCGCGCCGGATGATGGTTCGCCCCTCGATGGGCCAAAAATCGCCACATGTAAGGAGGGATACGGAGCTAAAAATGCTCCCACGGCCCATTAAGGCCTAGGAGTTCAAAGGTTGGCCCATCGATGGGTTCACAACCGCTCCGGGGCACCTTTAGAGTGAGGGGTGATTAAGGATGGGTCTGCTAATGGCCAACACCCGGGCGTACGAGCACCACGGGCATCCCAATCCACGTTCAAGTCTTGGCTAGTGCACGGTCCATGGTTTTTCCTCGTAGAAAGGCAATGAGCCCTTGGGACCAGTCAAATGGACCCAAGAACTATATGGACTAGCCGTCAGGAATTTGGAGTCGGTCACCAGCTGACCCATGCTAGACCCCTATGAACAGGAAGCCAGGGCCCTACTCGGACTAGCCCATTAACAGCTCACCGAGCACCATGATTCGTCCATCGAGGAAAACATGGCACGGCTCAATCGCTCCGTTTTATCAAAAAAAAACGCTTGAGGGAGGACAACCACAAGACGAGCTGACCCTCGACTGGACCCTTGCTACGCGCAGGGGCTCAGGGGAAGTTGGACTCGCAAGGAGACCGAATACGTGGTCGCATGATAATGGCGGATCGATCGGATCCTAGGGAGGGATCGGAATCAAGAGAGATATTTTTCGACCCCCCGAATCCTGCAGCTGCATGCTCCTAAAGAATTCCAACGCGATGGAATGGAATCGTGACCCTACCAAAGACATCCCGTAGCCCGCAAAGGGAGATCAAGATCCTCAGAATCCTTCTGTCCGAAAAAGCGTTCGAAGGAGTATCCTACTCCTCCGTAGGCTCGGGGGCTACTGTCAGGTATCAGTATTAGGGATACCTAGAAGAAAGAAGCTGATGGCCGCAAATGCTAACTCGCCCGGATGGTCAAGAGCGTATTTTGGTCTTGGTCGACCCCAAAGGTACGGGCTCCATCCCGCCCGACCCCGAGGGTGCGGGCTCCATGTCGCCCGACCCTGAGGGCGCGGGCTCCATCACACCCAACCCCGAGGGTGCATGCTCCATGTCGCCCGACCTCGAGGGCGTGGGCTCCGTCACGTCTGACCCCGAGGGTGCGGGCTCCGTCTCGCCCGACCCCTCGAGCACGGACTTCACCTCGCCTGACCCCTCGAAGGGGGATTCTGCCTCCCCCGACGGGGGTCTGTACCGCCTCCAACCACTACGAGTCTAAGAGTATGAACCCAGGATCAAACTTCTGACACCAGAAGGGGAGTAGGCGCGTCTTGACGAGATCCGCGGCCACGACGGGTCATACTTGAGGACTCACATCACCAACAGTGTCGGGCGTGCCGGCGCTATGCTACCTAATCCCCGTACGACTTCCGACGGGGGTATCTGCTAACCATGCTGCTCGTCGGAACGAAATGGAGTGCCACGACCGGCTGACGACGCCCACGTATAGCGTCAGTGATGAACAGGGTCGCGACGTGGGGCCGTCCATGTCATCATCTATAGGACCAGCGGGACCCGCGTAAAGGAGATGAAGGACGCCGCGACCCTAGAGGCCTTCTTCCTCCTCGCTTTTCTCTCTCTCGTGTAACCTGCGCCTTCCCCTTCAACTATAAAAGGGGAAGCAGGACGCTCACGAAGGGCACGACTCAACGTTGAATGGCTCAAGGGACTGAGTTCAACTAGACTCAACTCCATTCGATCCTTCCATCAGAGACTTGGGAACTTCTTCCTCTCTCGTCCGTTTGTAACCCCTATTACAAATAAATGTTGGTAACACAAGCAGCCTCAAACTGGACGTAGGGACATTCCGTCTGAACTAGTATAAACATTTGTGTCCTCCGAGCACGCCATCCGGACCAGACGCGCAAATACAAATTTACTAGTCGGCGAAACACTGACACTACCGCACCATGAACTTTGATATGTTTATTAAAGGCATTTTAGCAAGTTTAAATGCAAACAATTTGTTTTTCATTTTTGAAAGGCAACAACTGAACCATCTGTCGACATGTTAATGACCAAAAGGTGTAGGTAAATAAAAGGGAAAATTGCTAAAAAAGTTGGAGGTCAAATAAAACATTGAAAGGCAACAACTGAATAATCTGTCGACATGTCAACGACGGAAAGGTGTAGGACTGTAGGTAAATAAAAGGGAAACTGATTAAAAAGTTAGAGGTAAAATAAAACAAAGGTGCGGGAAATGATTAAAAAAGTTGAAGGTAAAATAAAACAGAGGCATCTGTAAATTAAGGGGTAGTGATTAAAAATAAGATAAAATAAAAGCACATAATAAATTATTGAGAGAGTTGGAGGTAAAGTAAAACAAAGGTGCGACAAATGATTAAAAAAGTTAGAGGTAAAATAAAACAGAGGTGTCGGTAAATAAAGGGGGATGGTTAAAAATGGAGATAAATTGAAAACAAATAATAACTGTTGAGAGTGGGATTTGATTGGAGGTAAAATGAAAAAAAAAAGCTATAAATTGTTGAGAGTGTGATTTTGATTTGAGGTAAACTGAAAAACAAATATAATTTATTGAGAGTGGGATTTGGTTGGAGGTAAAATGAAAAACATATATAAATTGTTAAGAGTCGGATTTGAACCCACGCCCTTTCGGACCAGAACCTTAATCTGAAGCCTTAGACCAACTCGGCTATCTCAACTGCTGAAAATTCGTACCCAAATTGTCTTATTTGTTTTGAGATACAGAGTATAGCAACAAACCGTCCCCTGCGTGTACTCTTCTTCACACGTTCGTCGTGGAATGCTACCGGCAAAGCATCCGTGTCGTATGCGCGGGCTTCCGACACCAACCCAGCCCAAGAAGCCATACCAAGGCCTCATTTAGTTTGGCCACCGAATCGGCGCCACCGAATTTCTACAGTACCGTTTTGTTTTTATTTGATAATAATTGTCCAATCGTTGACTAATTAGGCTTAAAATGTTTGTCTCGCAAAGTACAACCAAACTGTACAATTAGTTTTTAATTTCGTCAACATTTAGTACTCCATGCATGTACCGTAAATTTGATATAACGGAGAATCTTCTTTTTACATAGTGTCAAATTCTGGAATTGAGGGAACTAAACAGGGCCCAAAGTCCACTGTCGGATATGCGCGTGATCCCATTTTCCTGGCTGTATAAAAAGACCTTCGCCCTTCTTCTCGGCTGCCACGATCACCATTCACAAATCACAAACGACCCATAGATACATACTCCAGCCATGGCCGCTGTCCATCGTCCTGCCTGCGCTTCCTGCAGCTCACTGCTGCTCGCCTCCCTGCTCCTCATCGCCATGGCCATACTCGCCCTCGCCGCCGTGGGCAAGGGCGTGGGAGAGCCCGACCCGGACCCCGAGCGCGGCGGCGGGAGCCCCATGGACTGCCCGATAGAGTGCGCCTTGAAGCTGACCGGCTACATCATGGAGACCATCAAGTGCTACGCGGCGTGCATGGGAGGAGGAGGAGGGGAGCTGAGTGCCGCTGAGGAGAAGCACGCGGCGGCCGTCATGCGTGGGGTGTGTCGTCAGCGCGTGCTGGGGTGACTCGCTCGTCACCGTCACAGGCTCACGGCGTGTAATATAGAAATATATACAACGGAACTCGATGTATCCAGGTAGCGCGTGAGCGCATATTTATAGACATAGTCACTTCCAAGTGTATGAATTAATGTACCACAGTCCACAGTACGTGTGATTATTTGAATTTGTGATGCTACGCACAGTACTTGTACTACTCATCCACGTACCCCTTCCGAAGAGAAATGCTAAAACAGGTGTGGGCACGTGATTTCTGGGCGGTCGGACCCGCACGGGGATGCGGTGGAAGCCGTCCGATCCCGCGACTCCCGTGCCCGCGGCTCCTTCCTCTCTCCCCTCCAGCGGCGCCAGCGTCGGGTTCTGGCGGCGCCGGCGTTGATGAGGTAGGTGTCCGACTCCTCCTCTTCCACCGGAGGCGAAGACGACGGCGGCGGTAGCTAGGGTTTCGGCGAGCCTCTCTCCTTCTTTCTTCTTCAACTTCAATGGGTATGGAAGGGGCCGACCAGGGGAGACAGATAGGTCAGGTGGTGGGATGGTGGTCGGACGGTTTAGAGGAGCTGGCGATGGTAGCGGTGGCCGGGTCAGGTCGGAGTGGGGGAGGCGTGCCGAAGTTGAAGAAGATGACGGTGGCCGAACTCGCTGGAGCTGGAGAAGATGGCGGCAGTAGGAGGAGGGGAAGAGGGAACCCTAGCGCCCACGGCTGGACGGTGGTCGGCGGTGGGGGCGAGGACGAGGTCCGGCGGCGGCGAGCAGAGGGAGGAGGAAGAAGACCCGTACAAAAAAAATCGGGTGCTCCCTCCCTCTCAAACACTCGGATCCAAGATAGATAGACTCCTTCTGAAACGTCGTCACCGTCTACTCGTCTTATCTTTTTTTCGACACGAGGCAAATTCCATTCCTATTCATCAAACGACGGAAATACACCAGTTTTGAACAGCACCATAGAAGAGACAGCGACCAGAGACCAACCGCAACCTGTGCTACCGTACGACTGGAACTCTGACTCAGAACCCAGCCTGACCACAGTGCTACACACCAAAACCAAATGGAAACATTCAGTCATAGAACCACCATCACAAACTACCGTTACAGACTCCACCGAGCTACTGAAAAACACATCGTCAACGACCTGTGTCCAGCGGCAGATGGTTGATCGAGGACCGTAGTAGTAGTACTGAATAGCCGATGACCGGCAGCAATCGCTGGCAGGCGTGGCAGCATTGGATTGCAGCTGATAACCGGTGACGGTGAGCGCCTGCCATCTTTTCACACGTTCCTCGTGCCAACCCTACTCCAAGCTCCATCCATCTCGATCATGCTTATCCAATCATCAGCTGGGGAACAAAAGGGTCTAAATAATAAAGATTTAAAGTTAGGGTTAGAGATGAATGATGATTTGAGGTTAGGTAATTATGATCTAACGAAGAAATCAGGATCACTGGGGCTGTAGCCCCGGCAGCCCCATTTTGATCCGCCCCTGCCTATAACTAGTACAAAACGCCTCTCACACACCCTTCCGACTTCACTTTAATTTCACTTCCTCCTACATACGGTATATTGTGCTTCCGTCGCAGGGTCCAACACAAAAACGAAACGCGCCAAACAGCCAGAGCCCTGAGAAGCCATGGTTTCTGCCCTTGCCACCATGCGGTATGCCCCTGGCGTCGCCATCGCCGTCGCCCCGCTCCTCCTCCTCCTCCTCCTCCTCATCGCCACGGCCTTCGTCACGACCTCCGCTGGTGAGACAGGCGAGGCCGACGACCCGGACGCCGCGCGCGACGACAACCAGAGGATCATCCTGGACTGCACGATGAGGTGCGTGACCGAGGCGATGGGCTGCGCCACGAGGTGCGCGGGCGCGCGCCCCGATGAGGCGCCCGTGTGCGCCGCGGCCTGCGTCCAAAGCGACATCGGCTGCCTCGCCGGCTGCAGGGCCGCCGCAGCCTGGACGACCTGATCAGTCGTCTCCGCCCGCGCCCGTGCCACCAGCCGCGTGATGGGCGTGACGCAACCACTCCGTCGTCCCTCCGCACGAGCGTGCAGTGAGCGTGTGTGCATGCATAGTCGATATCGATCGACAGGCGGCCCTGCGGTTGCCATGATGCGCAGCTAGCGGTAGAACTAGAATGGTCGATTTTGTAACGTCTTTCAATGATATCCGACTCATGTCTGCAATTCATGTCTTTGCCGTTAATGAACATCTTTTAATCAATTAACTTGTTCACGGTCCCAACATAAGCCCACCTTAGGCTTATATTGTGAAAGTATATCCACGATGTATATAATGATACTTATTACACATCATGAATACTACGTAATAATTTTGCGTATATTTTTTGTTAAACTTAAAAAAGATTTGACTCCTCGATAAATAAGATGTGCATTTATGTTTAGGATGGAGAGTGAGTACATGACATGCCATAAACCGAGTTGCTCACCAGTCAAGCAGGGTCAACAAGTTGATATATATGAATGGAACGTTTGGACGTTTGGTTTGAGGTACGGGGGTGCTATATTATCTTCTCATATCTCTCTCTTTTTTGAGGTTTATAGTCAAATAGTATGAGTTGATTTATAATAACCCTCGTCCCTAATACTAAGTGACGTAATTCATCATGAGTTAATCTAATGAACCTCGTACCAAACATGAAGTGATCATAAAGAACTAGCAGTGCTCTTCTATAAAATGTTTGGTTTAAGGAACCACCTCATTATAGTTGATGGTGCGCCATGAGCTCTTCCATAAAATTTAGTTGAATGCCTTATCTATTACTTCTCTTAGTCTTCTAATATAAATCTTCCTCGCAAGAGGATGTATATGATGTTGTGGATGGCTTGTTTCCTCCGATTTTTCTTCTCCCCTTATGTTCTCCACGGTGCGGGGTGACAAAAAAATTGGGCCTCATCGTGAACTAGAAATTAACAGTCTATCTTTTAGTGTGGTGCACCATTTTTTTTGCTTTTTGATGGCCCCCATAACAAGCCAACAAAACACAAAACTAAGGATGTGTTTGTCTCTGCTTATTTCGTGGTGGCGGGAACGTGAATCAAAGAATCTTGCCAAACATCTTGCGGCAACCATGATTCTGCCGACCACCCATGAAAAGAAAAATCGAGGAATGAACTGCACCGTCGATTCCCCGTATCACAACCATGGAGCCACGCCTTGACTACCGGTTCCAAATAGGGCCTAATAAGTCTTTGTCAACATGAGAAGTTTCTCTCTTACGTATTTTTGTGTTTGTTTGGTAGAACTTCTACTCCTGATCTCAGTGAAAGAAGTGATTTTATGCTTAAAAGTGATTCTCTTGGATTGTCTAAGATAAAATATATATAAAGGTGATTCTATGCAAGAAGTGAATCAGGAGAGCCTACTTTTTTTTAGCTTTTAGTTTTATAGTTCATTTTTTTAGAAAATCACTTCACAAAACTAGTATTAGAATCACTTCTATGAAAATATGGTTTCACATGGCTCCTCATGGATTTAGTTTGGAAGCGATTCTAAGAGCCCTGCCAAACATGTGTGCTATATGCATATCTTTTTGGCCCCATAGGAGCAATGACAGTGCCAATGAGAGGGCGAAGCTCACATTGAAGGGCGGTTATAGTATGTATTTGTAGTTTCACATATGGGAGAGCTCACTAGTTTTAGTTTTGTTTGGGCTAAACTATTATGCACTCCCTCAGTCACACAGAGAAAGACATTATAGGACTTGTAGCATAAATTAAGGATCCGACAAAATGACCTGGGTACCCTTTAAAAAATACTAGTAGGCAGTTTGGATACCCTTCAAAATGTCTATCTTTGATGACAGATTTTCAATGCTACAAAGTATTTATGGGACGAAAAAAGTATATCTATGTTGGGCTCTTAGCAGCCATGTTCCTGAAAATAGGAACAAGAATGCTATGATTATTTTATAATTTTTTGCACTGTAGAAATGCAACTGTTCCTAAAACAACGTTTGTTGAACCAGAAATGTGGTCATGTTTGACGTTCTCGAGCGTTAAGATTGCATCCTTTGCGCAAAGAGAAAATGTTGAAATTATTTTATTTTGTCCATAATGTCCAACAGTTTTCATGTAAGATTTTAGCCCTTGGAAAATACATATTCTTTTAATAATAAATGAAATCTATATACTCTCTTTATTTTAAATTATAAGACGTTTTAATTTTTAGATATATAATAAAAACAATGTACTCCTATCTTAGAAAGAGACTAGGTAGCGTGTTCATGCGTTGCTACGGGATAACTAATAATTTATACTAAAAACACATGGATCGCACGATAAAATAACAATATTGTTAAATTAAATACCAACGTTAAAAGTGACATTTAATCAAAAAGCAAAGTTTATGAATTTAACATAGTCATGGAGTGCGCGACGTCGCAGCTCATAAATTCTAGAGCTTCCAGAGATTGGGTCGAATCCAACCTAGAGCCTCGGAACCCTGCATCTTTTCCTGGACGGGCTTCACTTCGGATGCGCTGGTAGCAATATCAATGATCTCCAGTCGATGGACCAAGTCGCATGGATCCTCATAAAATGGCTCAGATATGTAGATTTTGTAGATTTTTGTTACTTGTTGTACTTGGATACACTTGTTCCATCAAGCTTTCATTACTCGTAACGGTCGTGGAGGTTGCGATCACCGATGTCCCTCACCATGGACCACTATGTGCAAATGCATTTCGTGGAGGTTGCACTTGTAGATGGCGCGCAATTTGGATTTCTTCAAGAAGTCGATGCAGGGGTGAAGCTCTGTGTCTCGTGGAACGTGCTCACCATGGCACCCACAATGTGCAGCTCATCGTTTGATTCTGTAGTGCGCAGTGGCGGATCCCGCCGCCGCAGAACGTATGGCGGCACGGGCCCCGACGATGGCGGCGGCAGCACCCACAAGAGGAGCAAAGACGCCACCCTTGCCGCCAAGGTTGGAGTAGACAAGACGCCTCCGGGACGCGTTGTTGCAGAGCAGACGGAGATTTCTCCAGTGTGAGTCGATCGTCAAGAACTTGTCTTGGCAAAGGGACGATGGACCCCACAATGCAAACTCCAATTTGGTGTCGAGTAGCAATGCGTCCATGTTAGTGTGTCGACTCCAACCCAACCAAGCATGCAACGCGACTAGCTACACTGGAGCACCTAAGCATAAAGCCATGATCCACGGCCATGGAATCCAATCAATCACGAAGATGAATAACAATGATGACGCCTCGAATCAATGAGAACACGATCTCACTTGAAGAACATGTCCCTCATGTCTTCTAGCTCGATGGCTCAATAGGGTGCCGCACAACCAACACAAGATGAGGATCACACAAGCACAAGCAATTTACTGCTTTTGCATCCGCGTCCTCGTGGCCATTGGTGGGATGGAGGACCCACATTGCCGTCGATGGACCCTAGACACATGTTTCGATGAAATGAGGACGCCGCCGCACGTATTCGTCTGCTGGCGGGAGCTCAAATGCGGGGCACGGGCCCCGGCAATGCACTTGGATTTACTCCCAATCTTAATGGATTCAATGATGTAGATGAGTGAGGTTTTGCCATACACAAGACGCCGCCTTTTGAGCGCCCCATGAACGCCACCCCCCACACGAGGAGCAAACGCGCCCTTCCGTCGCACCGCGCGCCGTCGGCGGCGTCTTGGCTTGGACAAGACCTTCTCCGGACAAATGATTCAGATTTCAACGGTCGCTGGTTTACTCGACGCCGACGACGTCCGGTCCGGTGCCGCCGTTTCTAGTAAGCTCCCGAGGCATGATTTTTCGATCGGACGCGTCGTCCGAGACCGAACGACGCCGAGCCAGGTATGCGAGAAGGTCAGCTTACGTTCAACGAGAACGCCAAGGCGATCAACTCCATTTCGTTTCATGGTGAAGCAAGCGGATCGAAAAAATAGACGCCGCCCACCGCAAGTCGTATGGTAGCATATTTACACCATACTCCACTAGATTCTAAATGCATATGCAATGAGTTAGATCTAGTGGCACTTTGATAACCGTGATTTCGATACAAGTTTCACCCTCTTAATAGTATGGACTCAAGGAGATCCTCTCTTTATCATGCTATGATCTTCATTTGCTTCACCACTTGGAGTGTGCTACCTATCTCATGACCACTTGATAAACTAGGTAGGAACTTTTTTCATCAATTCACCAAAACCAAACTATTCCGGTCGAGAGAGAGATAGTGACATTCTCTTGGGATTGGGAGGCTGAGACATGGAAGACAGATGACATCAACTATGGTTCACACAAGAAACAACAAGCGAGGGCGATGGAACACGTAAGTGTGAAACCAAATAAAAGGAGAAAAAAGCT
The DNA here is from genome assembly GCA_904845875.1 of Miscanthus lutarioriparius. Classification (NCBI taxonomy): domain Eukaryota; kingdom Viridiplantae; phylum Streptophyta; class Magnoliopsida; order Poales; family Poaceae; genus Miscanthus; species Miscanthus lutarioriparius. Next base: position 46,634,560 of record CAJGYO010000012.1, read on the forward strand.
GTCCCTTTTGCAAATGCAAAGAGGGGAAGTAATTAAATGTAGGCAGATTTGGCAAGGTTCTCAGAAATGCAAAGATGTTCTTTTTGTCTTAATTCTCTTTTCTTCTATGTTAATTCTCTTTTCTTTTACTCGTTGCCATATATGCTGGTGCATGCAAACATGTAATATGTATATGTATATCACAATAATTTTCTACTTCCTATTTTGCCGTGATTCCTTTATCACATGATAGACAATATTCAATCGAGGAGAATGGCACGATCAATCAGTAATTAAGATGTCGTGGGATCACAGACGTGGACAGAAAACGAACCAAAATAAATGTCGCACTAAAAAATGTTCATACTTTTTTTATCTTTTTACCTTCTTTTTATTGCAGGAGATTGTTGTCTTATATACGAAGGCTACGTTCGCATTCCCACGTGGTAAACCGTCTCTGCGTGCACAAAGCGGAGAATGTCTTGCATTCCGTAACCGCTGTTGGTTTGCGTAACAGCAGCCACTTCGCCTCTCGGCGTTCTTCTTCCCGACCGATCCGACCCCGTGAGCTAAACCAGACAACCCAGCCATGGAGGAGCCTGGGACAAGCCGCCCGCCCGCCTCTGGCACCGCCGCCGGCGACTTCCCGGAGCTCCTAGGTTTCTGCGCGCGCGCGGAGGCCCTCATCGCTGAGCTGCTCCTGCTCTCTGACCGCGCACCTCCACTGTTCGCAGACCGCCGATTCGACCCCGTCCTCTTCGACTTCCGGTGACATCTCTCTCTGTTCTCCGCCATATATAATAAACTCCGAGCCGTCGCAATGCGAAAGTGCAACTGTGTTAATTCTCCTCCTATTCGTAGATAGAAATCTGCACATCTCGAGTACCCACCGTAGCTTTGAGTTTTAAACTGAGGTTCACTTCGCTCGCGGCGCAGATACTTCGATTCCCCGGGCGATTTTGAGGCGAGGATCGAGGGCAACATCGAGCTGGAGGCACTGGAAGACCAGCTCCGTGACTCCTGCGGCTCGTACATGCAGAGATTCTTCTCCTTTCTGGATGGCGCCGTCACTTACCACGGGGAGCTCTGCAATTACCTGAATGATCTGCAGGTTAGGCTACTCTGCTCTGTTGCGCCGTTGCACAGTGTCTTTGTAACTCGTAGATTGATGCCATTGTTGCTAAATATTTTTAGAGGAACGAACCTGAGCGTCAAACATGATGCCCCCTGTCCCAATTTTAGTGACACTAAACGAGTGTTCTTTCTTGTTTAGGAAGGGTTATATATCCATTGCACATTAGATCATGTGTTGGAGAATAACTGCGCATGCCAGTTACTCGTGGAGTCAATGACTCTGTTCGGATGCATGATTCTAATAATGGAACACAAAATTGGCGGGTTGCTGCGCGAGAGGCTCCTCGTGGCGCACCTGCGGTACAGACGCTGTTTTAGTTATCCGAATCTAGAGCAGATATGTGAGCTCTGTCGTCAGCATGTGCCTACCCCTGGTACTTCTGCTAGTTCTGGTTCATCACCATTTAGCTCGGACATTATTTCTATTCAGAAGCCCGAGGACCTACTCAGGAGGTTTCCGTTGCCCGAACCTGTTGTGAATGCTGTCATAACCTGCTTGAGGAATGGAGATGTGTACAACAACCTCCGCTTCTATCCCGATCCGCAGCACCGTACTACTGCTCTGTCCCTGCAAGGTGGACATCTGTATGTTCTTTTGTTTTACTCTCATGACCTTCTGCACAGAGGTTTGGCTATGCGGGAGATTGTTGACCGGTTCTTCAAAGACAACTGGGTGGTTCCCATATTCTTGCATTTCTCAGTGGACTTGCTTGTCTCTTGGGATGCATACAAAGAAGCAAAATCATCATTAGTTTCCTGCCTTTCTCCCACTTCCATTCGTGATATCAGTCTTCACCATTATACAAAGGTGAGTATAGCAAAACATTTTATTCTATTGTTATAAAAGATTTTCCTGTTTTGGATGTTGGTTGTGAATTGCAGCTCAATACCTACTTTTTTCTCTAATTCTTAAATTAGTTGAACTTGAAATTTTCTCTGCTCCTCTTAGATTGACTATCTGTATTCTTTTCCTGATATTTTCTCACTTTCCTTTTTTTGACTTCTGCATGCTGTTTTTTTTTCAACTTCAGGTTCTTTATTTTTTAGCTGACTTGGATATTCACATGCATGCCATAAACAAGGAGTATGTGCTCGATAATTCTCAGAGTCTTCTTTCTGTCATTAGAGAATGCAATTTCACTCTCTGTTGGCTTTTGCTTCACCGCATGGTATAGCTCTATATTTACATTAATCATTGCTGTACATCTTGTGAAGCAGCAAACCATTGTTATGCTTGTCTTTTTGTTATTTTACATTCTAACATGCTATATCATAGACCAGTGATAAGAAGGCAAGGGACCTGGTGATCTCTGTAGGGTCATCGCAGCAAGTAGATGAAGGAAGTCTGTTACAACTTTTATTGAAGACTGCTAAAGTGAAGACTATTCTCAGAGAAATTGAATATTTTAAAGTTGTATGATTTTTTCTGATTCCAATGTTCCTCGGTTTTGTTTGTATATTATAGCTTGAGTTTGAGGTGAAGCAACTGCATATTGAACTGTTGAAAACTAGAGAAAGTATGTGGTATGAAAAGAAAAATGGTGCTTTGGAATGTATAAAGGACTTGTCTCAGAACTATATTGGGACTTGGGTACGTTCTGAACTTCAAATATACCTTGCTAGACATTCACTTGTAGATGCTTTGTTCTCATTCTCTGTTACTTTGCTTATTATTGAGCTTATTGCTTGAATTAAGTTAGGGTCTGCACATGTATATCAAGCTATGAGTTTATCTTAAAATGTGAATGAGTACCATAAGAATGATGATGTTTTCTTCTTCTTCTGACTTTCTACATAGGCTGCATCATGCAAATTCAAGAATAAGACTCTGAAAGACTGGTTGGAGCAATTGTTGTCAGAGGTCAATACTGTTTATTTTCCCTTTACATGTATTTACTGAAGATGCAGCATTAGCAATTATTTGATGAGCATGGCAAGTTTTATATGTTGAATTTTGTTAATTTGTGGTGATTATTTTCTGACAGCTTATTTCCCTGAACTACGCCTCCATTGGAAGTTGTGGCAGGACAATCCATCGAGTGCTGTCTACACTAAAAGATATGGAGATGATCCACCAGGTGGAAGCTTACTAATCTGTTTAACATAACAGTAATCAGTATAACCATAGTAATATTTTTCTTACTCCAATTTTTGTGCAAAAGGTAATGCTGGCATACCATATTGGCTATTTCCACAAGAAAATAACATAGGGTTAGTTGCTTCGGATTTCAACTTAGGCTTGAATACTCCGGCATTTAGTGGGTCTAAATACTAAAATATGGTATGGATCCCAATCAGTAAATGGAAAAATTAGACAACACAGTACCAAAACGTTGTTAAATGCTAGGGAGAAGGCATTGCTAGAATCTAGTATTAAGCCATCATGCCTTTTGATGGTGTTAGAATGCATCTGGATTGTAGATTCTTTTTCTATGAAGTTTCTTTGACCTAGTCTTTTAGATATCCATATTTATCACCCCATATGTTCTGAAATAACAGCTTTTACCTTTGACGAATGACCATTATTACAGATAAATATATGTACTCCCTCTTTTCAAATTGTAAGCCGTTTTGGAGGTATATTGTTTTTGCTATGCACCTAGATATACGCTATGTCTAGATACATAGGAAAAACTATGTACCTAGAAAGTATAAAACGACTTATAATTTGGAATAGAGGGAGTATATTAAACTATGAAGTTGATGCCATGATATATATTATGATACATGTTTTGAAACTAAAAAAAAACTAGACAAACCTAGGAGGAACTAGGTGGTATTTTATTAAGAAGAAAATAGGCACCCAAGTTTGCCTTGACAAGGACTGAATCTGGGTGGTTTGGGTCTACATCCACACCCTTGAACAACTGAGCTAGCTTAGCTTCCTGTGTTTTGAAACTATAATATTTCTAAATTTTTGCTGGGGTGTTGCTATGGGAAATCGGGAAGTGATGGTCAAAGTTGCATGCTGGAGACCATGCCTTGTTCAAAGCGTGATATCTTTTTGAACAGAGGGAATAAGTTTCTTGAGTAAATGATGCAGGTCAAAGAGAGTGTGCAGATAAAGCAAGGCTTCTCCAAAATACAGAATAATCTCCATGATATGATAAAAGTCCTTAACCTAAACCAAGAGGCAACAAATATTTTGTCAGTGGTAAGAACTTATCTTTTTCTATCTGATCTTTTGATTCACCTAAGCAAAAATCTTTAGCATCTTATATATAAGTTCTTCATTGACTACTTGGAAGTTGACTAAAGTGTCGCTAATAGTCCCCACATAACTAATGTGTTTCTAACTGTTAGCATAGGCGCCTGATAGGGCTGTTATGGGCCTGGTGTTAAGGCCCATGCGGCTAGTGCCTTAGGGGTTAAGTTAGATTGATAAGGCAAGGATCACCGTTGATTGGGTGTTTCTATAAACCCTCCGGATCCTTGCCTATATATTGTACCCTGTACTCTTGATAATCAATCTATCAATCCGAGACATATTTGCTCTCATGGTATCTGACGCCTAGGTCAGGGGACCTCTCTTCCGCTGCCTCCGCGCCGCCGACACTCCGTCGCGCGCGTCCACCCTCTCCGGCTTCTCTTTGCCGTTCTGCACCCTCCCCTGCACCATGTCGCCTACCTCTCCCTCCTCTCCCAGGGTCACCGACGCCTCCTCTGCCACCATCCAGGATGACGCCATCGCCCAACAAGATCCGCAGAGGAGCGCCTAACGCCGCCGCCGCCGATGCCCAACGCGATCGAAGCGAACGCGGCAACCGCCCGGACGCAGCCCTTGCCCGCGCCAGAGGCCGAGGAGAAGCCGCCGCCGCTGCCGCGAGGCCCGCGACGAGGCGCTCAGCAGCCGCCACCAGCCACCTTCGCTCGCGCGCTAAGGGCGCTGGCGCGCGCCATGCTTTGCCGTCATGGCGCCACCAGAATCTTCTGGCGCGACCCCTGGCGGCCCTACTCCACCTCCTACCGATCTGCGTGCCGCCCTCCTCCATCATGAGGCCGTGGCTCTGCTGCAGCTCCACTCCCAGGCCGTCGCCGTGAACAACATCCGCAATCACGCCACCACGGTCCTTGACGTCGACTCCGCAAGAATTTCAACCGCGGGCGTGATCGGGCTTGCTCATCCTTGGCAAGTTCTCCCTTCGGATCATGTCCACGCGAACCTCCAGGTCCCTATCTCTCCTACACGATCGGATGGATCAAGTCGTCAAGGCTCGATCATCGCCACCCTCCACCGAAGCGACTTGGCGGAGATCATCTCTCGCCAAGGCTCCACCGCACGCCATGCTTGGCTTGCCGTCGAGTCTCGATTCCTCGGCAGCGGGAGGCTCGCTCCATCCACCGAGACGCGCTTTGGAACTTCATCCAGGCGACCTCTCCGTCACCGACATCGTCGCCGGTTGAAGAAGATGGCGACGATCTCACCGCCCTCGGCGAGGCGTGGATCGACCGGACCCTTGTCCTCAACGTCATTCGCGGTCTCAACGAAGCGTTTGAATACGCCGGCACCCTCCTCCGTCGCACGCCCCTTCCCTCCTTGGAGGCACGCGACGACCTCATCCTCCTGAGGAACTCACCTTGGAGAACAGGAAGGATGCTCCCGCCACCGCTCTCGCTGCTACTACCTCTCGGCGAACAACACCACCTGCGTCTTTCCTCGGGCTCCGAAGGCGGGGGGGTAACTCAAAGTCCTCCAACAATCGCCGCAACAAGCGCGGCAAGAAGCGCGGTGGCGAAGATCAAGGGCGGCGGTGGCGGTGGCGAGGGCGCATATCATTGCTTGTCACAACCAAGAAGACCCCATCGCCAAAGGCGGCAAGCAGCCTTTACTCCCGGTGGACGCCGCCCACTACTACAATCCTCGGATTCGCACCATCCAGATGTGGCCCGGCGGCCCCCCGCTCCTCATTGGCGCCGATCCCGTGTGCCCCCTCATCTACAAAGCGCAATAAAGCGGAAGGCGTAGCAAGCGCACTTCTCACAAGCGGCGGCAGCGACGCTTTCGTCACCCACAACCAGATCTGCCACGCAGCACCCGACGGCCCAAGACACTGGTCGCCCCGGTACTACAACCCGTGGCCGGCTTTCCCTCCTGGGATCCGACGGCGCTTGCCTCCGCTTTCGATTACCACGCCCCTCGACTCCACCTCCGTCCAAAGGATCGGTACTTGACTCAAAAAGCTACCTCCCACATGACCTTTCAGGTCCTCCTCTCTTTCACATATTCTTTCTTTGCGGTATCCTACTCCTTCATCTATTGTCGTAGGTAATGGTTCTATCATGCTGTCACCGCCACTCGGCTCCACAGAGTTGTCCTCCTCTTTACGCCTTAATAATGTTCTTGTGTCACCACAACTTATTAAGAATCTCATCTCTGTTCATCAATTTACTATCGACAATAATTGTTCTGTGGAGTTTGACCTCACTTGGTTGTTGTTTTGTGAAGGTTCTTCCTCCCGACCGAGATCGTCAGTGCAATAGCTCCGGGCCGCTATACCCCTAGCGCTTACCTCCTGCTCATTCCCTTGTCGCCAGACTCCTCCCCGCTATGGCACCGATTTACTTGGCCACCCGGCCATGAGGCGTTGTCCAAACTTAAATCGCCCAACACCTCGCGTCATATTAGTGATTGTTCGATTTGTGTCATGCTTGTCGGTTAGGGCGCCATGTTCGATTGCCCTTTTATTCGCCCACCTCTCGTAAGCGTCTAGCAAGTTTGATCTTATTCACTGTGATCTGTGGACCTCCCCGGTTGTCAGTGTTTCTGGTTATAAATATTACTTGGTTATACTTGATGATTGCACTCATTACTTGTGGACATTTCCTCTGCGACTCAAATCTAACACTTTTAAAGCACGCCGGCCAGCCTCCTCGCCCACGTCTCCACTCGGTTTGACACACGTGTCAAATCATCCCGATCGACAATGGGAAAGAGTTCGACAATTGAGCACTCGCCACTTCTTCCTCGCCAGGGCATTCATCTTCGCATGTCCCGCCCCTCTACACCTCGCCTCGAATGGTAAAAAGTCGAACGCATTATTCGTACCATTAATAATGTTGTTCGCTCACCGCTTCTCTTCGAGCCTCCATGCCTCCCTCCTATTGGGTGGAGGCCCTCTCCATCGCCATCGTCCTCCTCCTCAACATATTGCCTACCAAGACTCTCCGCTTCTCTCGCCTCACTTTGCACTATTCGCAAAGTCGCCTACGATGATCATCTTCGGTCTTTGGTTGCAAGTGTTACCCCAACCTTTCGCCACCGCTCCTCATAAACTCGCTCCCTAGGTCTCCGCTCTATGTGTCTTTTTAGGCTACTCGCCCACCATAAAGGATACCGCTTTGACCTCTCCAAAGAATAGAGTTATCATCTCCGAGCACGCCATCTTCGATGAAACGACTTTTCCCTTTGCCGAAGCGTCATGGCCCCAAAGAATCCAAATGAACTCGAGTTTCTTGATTTTATCGATGATGTTGTGCAGCCCTATTGGACCCTCGCACACGTTGTTTCCTCAGAGGCATGTCTCCCAAAGACCACCGATGTTCCTGCTTGCCCGCCGGCCCTCGTGTGGCCGAGCTTGGCGCACTTCTCAGTGACACCAGCGCCCTGCCAATCCTTCATGATGGATCGTGCTCGGGCGCCCGAGGCTATCGACAACGTCCGGTGCGCAAGCGCTTACATCCGCTGCGCTCCGGCCACCGGGCGACCCCTCCAAGCGCGCTGCGGCCACGGTGCAGCGCGCCAGAAGCCCTCCTCGCCCGCGCGCGTCCCCCGGCAACTCCTCTCGCGCCACGCGCTGCCCCCAAAGACCGGCCAAGGCTCGCAAAGACGTCCCGTGGGCTGCCAGACGTCCGCCCCCCCACACACAGCACTGCTCGACGTCCCTCGCAAGGCGATCGCGGGTTTCCCGCCCTCCTCGGCGCCCACGGCCTCCACCGGATTTCCACCGCTTCACTCGGCCCGCGACTTCACGTATTATTACTCGCGTCGCGCGACCTCCACCGGACGTCCCAGCTGCTCTCGCTCCGGTTCTGCAAAGAAGAAGAGCCGCCGCCGGCTTCTTTCATCGGTCCTCAGCGGCCCGCCTCGCGCCAAAGCGCGCGTTGTTGTCCCTCCGGTGGCCAACTAGCACTCTATGGGCACCCGTTCAAGAGCGGCTTCCGGATGCTCGCCGCTACCATGTTGTGCCACTCTCTCCGGTGTCAAGACCTTCCAGTGCGCGCTCTTGCTTGATCCCAATTGGCGGCGGCTATGGAGAAAGAACACAATGGTTTCCCCAGAACCACACCAGCGCCTCTGCCCGCCCCGGCCAATGTTGTCACCGAAAGTGGATCTTCAAGCACAAGCTTCATCGATGGCTCCCTCGAGCGGTACAAGGCACGTTGGGTCCTCCGTGGTTTCACCCAATGACTTTGGTGTGGATTTTGATGAAACCTTCACCAATGGTGAAGCCGGCTACTGCTCGCACAAGGTCTTTGTCCTTGGCGCTCTCCGTCGTTGGCCCATTCACCAGCTGGACGTGAAGAACGCCTTTCTTCATGGCAATTTGACTGAGACGGTGTATTGCCAGCAGCCATCCGGGTTTGAAGATCCAGCTCATCCGGATTTTGTCCGCTTACAAAGAAATCACTCTATGGCTCAAGCGGGCTCCTCGTGCTTGGTACAATCGAATGGCTACTTTCTTGTCAGTCTATTGGGTTTGTTGAAGCCAAGTCGGACACCTCACTCTTCGCTCTACCAAATAGTGGTTCCGACCACGACCTACTTGTTGCTATATGTTGTTGACGACATTGTCCTCACAGCTTCATCATCGACCTTCTTCTTGGATCATCTCAAAGACTTCAAATGAGAATTCGCCATGAAAGATCTTGGTGAACTACATCACTTCCTCGGCATGCATGTTCGTGAAGTGGTGATGGACTCCTGCTCTCACAAATGACAAAGACATGCTTTGGATATCCTCGATCGCTACCGAATGGCCGAGTGCAAGCCATGCTCTACTCCAATGGACACCAATCCTAAGGTTGCTGCCGCTGAGGGGGCCCCTGTGTCTGATGCTACCGACTTCCGCAGTCTTGCTGGAGCCCTTCAGTACTTGACATTCACCCGCCCAGACATTGCATATGCCGCTCAAAGAAGTCTGTCTTCACATGCACGACCCTCGAGCCTCACCTCGTTGCTCTGGCGGATCCTTCCTATGTTCGGGGCACACTCCACCTCGGTCTCTGCTGCGACCTTCCACTTCGACCGATCTTGTCGTCTACACCGACGCCGATTGGGGTTTGGTTGTCCGGACACTCGCAAGTCCACCTCGGGCTATGCAAAGTGTTCCTTGGTGACAATCTTGTTTCTTGGTCCTCCAAGTGCCGAAACACGATATCAAGATCAAGTCTTCAAGTCAATATCGCTGTAGCCAACGGAGTTGCAGAGGCAACTTGGCTACGCCACTTTCTCCTAGAGTTGCATGCCCTCTTGGCGCCGCCACACCGTGTCTTCGCGACAACATCGATTACCGTCTACATGACCTCCAACCCGGTGCAACATCAGCGCACCAAGCACATCGAGATTGATCTTCACTTCGTCCGGGAGCGAGTCACCATTGGTGACCTTCGTGTTCTGCATGTTCCCACCTCTTCGCAATATGCAGACATCTTCACCAAGGGGCTGCCTACCTCAGTGTTCACGGAGTTCAGGTCCAGTCTAAACGTGCAGAGTGGCTGACGATTCGACTGTGGGGGCGTGTTAGCATAGGCGCCTGATAGGGCTGTTATGGGCCTGGTGTTAAGGCCCATGTGGCTAGTGCCTTAGGGGTTAAGTTAGATTGATAAGGCAAGGATCACCGTTGATTGGGTGTTTCTATAAACCCTCCGGATCCTTGCCTATATATTGTACCCTGTACTCTTGATAATCAATCTATCAATCCCGAGACATATTTGCTCTCACTAACTATGACTATTTCTCATTGTTTCTCAGATTACTGATGCTAAATATGCATGGGTTTATCTTACATTGTTTGAGACACTTCTTAAGAAGAATATCAGTCATGATCCATCGGAAACAATATTTTTGCATACGGTGTTTCTTAAATTTCAATCATGGCTGAGTGCACCGCTCCAAAGGATCAAGCAATGTGAAAGGTGTTTCTTCTGATCTTGCACTTTCATGGTCATCGAAGTTCAGATCTAGAGCTACAATATCAGCTGCTGTCAATGCTACTATGCTAGGATATTCTTCTTCTTGATGCTACCATTGGCTGTATTCATTTTTGCTCTGAATGAATTCAACAATCTTACAAAGTATATTACCGTCACAATTGGGTGATTATTTTATGAATGAAGTATGCTATGACTTTGATGCGTAGCTTTGTTTTCTGTTTCATATTTGTTTTAAACACATTTGAACATTGTACTATGTTGTTATAATATAGCTACTTCTAGGTTTGTTCTAATTCAAACTATGTTATGTTTGACCAAATTTATAGGAGGAAATATCAACATCTAGGACACCAAATTAGTATGATTATACCAATTATGAAATAAATTTGCACAATTTACTTATTTGGTGTTATAGATGTTAATTATTTTTATAAACTTGGTCAAAGCTAAAATAGTTTGACTTAGGAAAAACCTAGAAGTTGCTAGATTTTGGAATGGAGGTAGTACCAAAGTTGTCAGCGGACAGTTAGGATTAGCTAATTTTCCGCTTTTGAAAATGAAGTTGGCTCCTTTATAAATGATACAAGCTGGAAAGGGAATCAGAGAAACCTTGATTTTTGTCACATCTGCTCACATCATGTCCTAGCTCTATTTGTATGTTGATTGTTGAACACTGTATAGGTTAAAGAAGTTTTGGGTCCTAGAGGTGTGATTTACTACTGTTTACCCTGTTAATCTTGAGGTTAGTTGAATTTTTATTATAATTTAGAAAAAGATTATCTAGATCTGTCCTGAAGTTTTCTTTTTCCAAGAAAATACAAAAGTTGTGGCTAAGATTTGGATTCGACCCCTCCACTTCTTAAACATGTGCAGTTTTCTAAATCTTAATTAGAGATACTGTACAAATGAGAAAGATACGGGATTGGTTTTTTGAAGCATGCACATTATACCGTCTGTACATCCACGCATGATGCACCACTCCCTCGAAAATTAAATTAAAATTAAAAATACCTCCACCCACCCAGAAGTGGTTATTTCCTACATAATGAACTTTGATATTATAAATGAAAAAAAGGGCGTACCCAGTGCAGAGAGCTCCCGCTCTGTGCGGGGTCTGGGGAAGGGTGTTAGTGGCAAGCCTTACCCTCGCCTGTGCAATGCGAGGAGACCGCGATTCGAACCCGGGACCTTCCGGTCACAGGCGGTAAGACTCTACCGCTTGCACCATGCCCGCCCTTCTTTGATATTATAAATGATCTACAAAAATTATTTCCCCCTTCAGTGTACATGTATTTTCCTCTACATATTGCATATCTTGATATTTGCTGTTCTATCGAACTCATTTTGTTGAAACATATCTTACTCCTTGAGTTTTGAAAATTTGACAGCCCTGATCTTCATTGTGTCTCAACCTACTATTCTTCGAAATATGCATCTAAGATATTTGCAGTTTTGGATATTATCCCGGTAAGTTCCTTCTTTGTGGTGCTAGACAGTGAAACACAACCTTTGTTTATCGTTGGTTAAGCAAGTTCTTCACTTTTATTTGCGTGAGATACGTTGAACCTTTTTATCAGTTTGTGGTCCATTATCCTTCTGAATCATATGAATTATAAGGAAGCATTAGAAATATAGGTACTTGTGCTGATTTTTCTCCAACATCGCCAGGAAAAATTGCTTAAAATTTCCAATGCTGTGGATTATGCAAATGCAGAACAGCCTACTCATCTAGTAAATCGCATCAACCAGGAAGCATTGCAAGAGTTCATGCAGGTATTGGCTGTATAGTTGTACCTAGCTAATCCGTTTGGTATTATCAAGTTTCTAAGTTAGTTAAAGCATAGAAAGTTTATGCACCATCTATTTATTCTTCTAAAACCATATGCTCAAGTCCAGTTCTTGTTAGAGTATCTTGGGATATCTCCAGATATGGTAGATTAGGATCGTGTAATCCTGGCTTGCCTTATCTCTAAGGGAGGCTTCCCCCTAAGAAATGTACTCCTATATAATCCGTCCACGAGCGCTTGAGGTTCTTGGGACCTTTGACTGAAGGTCCCTGGCGGTGATCCTCCATTTTTCATGTGGAGCGGCGTCATATTGGTGTGCGGGTGACGAGGAGATCCCCTCCCTCGTGTGGAGAAGATCTGTAGTGTACATGTCAAGGTGATCGGAAGAGTCGGGTGGCAGTGGTGAGACTTTGTGACTCACGACACTAGCCTTTGGTTGGTGGAAGCCTTGTGTGGAAAATGAAATACCGTGATTGGGAGCGTACCTTGGTGGAGCTCCAACATGGACTAGGGGTTGCGTTTTGGCAACCAATACCATGGGATACATCGTGTCTGGGAGTTTGCGCTCTCTATCCGTAGCTCTTTACTTAGCAAGTTCATTTCTTCTGCGCGGGCTTTGCTTGTGTGACCTTTAGTTTCCTAGATTAGCTATAGGCTAGTTGATGCTAAAAAAGATGCTAAAAAACATTTCTTTTGGACTGGAAGTGACAATATGGTTCACTTGCATTAATTTGGTTGTTTGGCAATATTGTGATAGATGTGATGCTTTTCTTTCTAACAGATGGATCATCAACTATGTCAAGCACGGCAAGCTGCACAATTATGCACTATTTCGAAGGTATTTAATACTACCTACATTATTTGCCACCACATCATCTTTCATCTGCTTGAATAAAGAACCATTATTTGAGAAGCATGATTATTTAGTAAGGAAACCAACTTCCTATTTTCTGAAAAAGCTATTTCCAGTAATGCCTTGAGTTGTTTCCAATTGACACTAGAAGTATTGCCTATGTGAACCATAATATGTTGTGTGATCATTGGTTTCACTGACATGCTACTGGGATCTTCTTGTGTAATGCAGGGCCTCAGGACCATGTCAAATAAATTTGATGACCTTGTGAACCTGGTGCGCCTTTCTCTTTGATCATTTTAACTTAAATGATCCTCCTTTTCTTGAGCTGAATGTGCCCTTCTCTTTGCTCATGTTAGCTTTATAGCCATTAATTGTGATGTTAAACTGCACTCACATCAATGTTAGGAAGCTGAAAGCCATGAGTGGTATTGTTATTTTAAAACTACGGCATATTGTTTTAAATTGCGAGTGCATTGGAATGTTCATTATGCTTATTATCATATTTTTTGCATGAAAATTATATTATGTTGACAAACATGATCAATTTATACTTATTTGGCATGTTGAGCAGAACAATTGTGCTGAATCATGACAAACCTGATAATTTATGTGTTCTATAAGAGTGAGAAAAACTGATCTGAGGATGTTAGTTGTCTTGCAAGATTAGATGTAGTTCAACTTTGTGGCATGTTCTCTTTTTCATTTTGTCTTTTTTCCCCTCTTTCATCCTGATGATTTCATACGTCTTACTTTTTCTCGAACAACATATGTCCACTTCATATGAAGAATTTAGGTGGATGGCTCAAGCAGATGATAAGAAAGGAACTAGCGATTCAGCTTGAAGGAAAATTGAAGTGCTTATCATCTTATGGTATGAAACCGACCTACATTGACTTACACTCTAACTATTGTGAACATATATTATTGTTATTGTTTAAGTCTACTTGTTTCCACTTAACACTTGATACTCCCTCTGATCCCTAATATATGTCCATTTGGACTTTGGACAATAATAAAGGTGAGTGGTACAGTGACCCTATTTCCCATTAATCATTACTAAAGATAGGTGGCAGGTTTACTGCATTGATTAGTGCGCATTTAAATCGGCAGGCAATGAATAATGAGGCAAAAAACAATACTGGAGTTACAAGGGACATATATTTTGTGCATCTGAGAGAAAGTTATATGCAATTATATTGGGATCGGAGAAAGTACTACACATCTAAGCTTCAAATCAACCCTAAATATGACTCTTTAATCTTATATGTTCTGCAAGCCTGCTACTGAAGGTGTGAATGAGGCAACCAGTTGCTGGATATTTACTCTTATTTCAATGAGATAGTGGCTATGTATTAGAAGATAATACATACATATATGCCATTCTTTTAGGAACTATATGCACAGTTTTTTTATTTGTAATTTTACTTTTGAGAAACTGGATTGGCTGTGTTTTCTAAGCTACACTGCTGGCAGGTGACATGGAGGCCAACCTCAACTCTTTGTCAAACTTTATGCTTTTCCAGATGCAGAGGATGGAATTCATTGAGGTGATTGTTTGAATTATTATTTTAGTTTCCTTTTGAAATTTATCAATCACATTTATTTTCAGTTAAGTTAAGAAGACAATTCCCTGGAAATTACATGGTTATGTTCCACACTATTGTTTTTCCTATTTAAGATGCACAAGAACATGTTGACATTTTTGCCAATGGATAAAAAGGGCAGACCCAGTGCCGGAGGCTCCCACATGAGTGGGGTCTGGGGAAGGGAAAAACTGAGGCAAGCCTTCCCCCTGCAAAATCTGCGGAGAGGCTGCTTCAACCCCGTGACCTGGTGACTCAGTGAGACAGCTCTCACCACTGCACCAGGCTTGCCCTTCTTACATTTTTGCCAATGGATGTACGTGAAATTAAAATTATGGTTTCTCTTATGAAACCTGAATAGAAGTAGAGCTATTTTGTATTTATCAGATAAAGCGGCTATATTCTAGTGATCAGTTAGGTTTATTTATTGGGGTGATCAATCACAGAGATTAAACTAATAACAGTATTAGATTTTTTTTTCTTGAACAACGCTGGAGAGCTGTGTCCTGTGTATCATTTCATTAAGAAAGGAGTTAAAGTACAAAGGGAGATGCTAGAACAGCCCCTCTGAAAAAACAGAAGTACAAAAAACAGGCTAAACAAAACAAAAGTACAAAAAAAAGGCTTAACAAACTCCACAGACGAAACAAAGGAGACGACCGAAAACTGCCAGGCCACTACCAAGAAGCTGAGAAGATCTTGCAGTGAAGTAGCACCCGTCAAGCACAATAGACTGCATTTCCTCTGCCACAAAATTCAGCAGGTTCTGAATATTTGGCCTCCCTCAAACACACAAGCATTCCAGTGCTTCCACACCTCCCAAGAGACTAGGATAATTAGAGAATTGTGTAAGACATAATCTGTTGCTCCCCAAATCTCTTTGCTGCAGATTAGGAGATCAAGCTAGTCAACTCGGCTGTCCAGTCTCTGTTGCTGTAGCAGTATGGCAATAGGCCACCTCTAGTACAACAGTTGGTAGCTAGTACATCAGCCATGTCTTGGTAGCGGGCTGATCTAAGCTTTGTACTGCTAGTACTAGGAGTAGTTGGGGATGTGCTCAGCAATATTCATGTGTACCTTATAGTTGGTACATGAGTTGTATATATATCTCACCTAAGGCAATGCAAAGGGGCAGTTCAGTTGCCACATTCAGAGTTCAGAGCTGCTGCTGCAGCTCGTGCAGTGTGTGTGAGTGCTGAGCTCAACTCCTTCTACCCCTAACCATAGTGAGTGTGTGGGTGTGCTGGTAAGCCAGTTGTTTACCTGTGCAGGGCAGCAAGGGACCAACAAGTGGTATCAGAGCCGTACAACGGCATCGTTGGACTAACCGCCGGCGATGGCGGGTGACAATGGCTCGGAGACGGGCGACAGCAGCGGTGTTGCTGGGGCTGCCAGCCACGACAGGAGGTCGTTGTGCGTACGGTGCGGGAGGTCAGCGGCACCAGTTGGTCAGCTAACTCGCACCAACTATGGCGAGTGGGCGGTGTCCATGAAGGTCAAGCTCAGAGTCCGACGGCTCTGGAATGCCATTGACAAGAGCACCGACAATGAAGAAGACGACATGTCAGCGATGGAGGCTATCCTCGCTGCCGTGCCGATGGGGTACAGGGAGCCGTGGGGGGGCGAAGAAGACTGCTAAAGAGGCTTGGGGGGCCATTGCGGCGATGCGCGTCGGTTCCGATCGTGCAAAGAAGGCGACGTCCCAGCTGCTGAAGCAGGAGTACGCCAACCTCAAGTTCCGCGATGGAGAATCGATGGAGGACTTGTCCCTCCGCCTGCAGTCGCTCATTAGCAAGCTGGGGAGCCACGGCGTCACCATCAACGAAGAGGAAGCGGTCTCCAAGCATCTCCACTCCGTGTCGGTGAAGTACATCCAGATCTCTCTCTCCATAAAGACGATGCTGGACCTGTCCACCCTAACCATTGAGGATGCGACCGGTCGCCTGCGGGCGGTGGACGAGCACATGGAGCAGGCCACGGCAACGACGGACAGCGGCAAGTTGCTGCTGACAGAGGAGGAGTGGCCTGCCCGGATGAAGGAGAAGAAGTCCGGGGAAGCCTCCTCTAGCCGCGCTGGCGACGGCAAGCGCCACGGCAAGGCTTCTTCGGAGAAGAAGAAGGTCGACCCCAACACCTGCCGGCGCTGCGGGAATACGGGGCACTAGGCAAAGGAGTGCCCAAACCGCAAGCAGGAGATGAAGGCCGAGGCACATCTGGTGCAGGCTGATGATGATGATGATGAGGCCACTCTCCTGATGGCGTCGTTCTGTGCACTGCACGACGTCGAAGCAGAGGAGAAAGCAGAGGTGGCGGCGATGGCGGAGCAGGGGAAGGCTCTAAAGGTTGTCGACCTCGACGAGCCGCGCGTCCAAGTCCACCTCGGACATGTGGGCGGCGAGCAGGAGCAGAGGTGGTACTAGGACTCCGGCGCCAGCAACCGCATGACCGGCTCCAAGGCTGCCTTCTCCGAGCTTGACGAGAACGTGATCGGCACGGTGAAGTTCGGCGACGGCTCAAGGTGGCTATCCGAGGGCGCGGCACCATCATCTTCAGGTGCCAGAATGGCGAGCACCACACGCTGACGGATGTATATTACATCCCACAGCTGTGTTCAAGCATTATCATCATTGGGCAGGTGGATGAGCGCGGAGCGAGGTGCTGATCAAGGACGGCGTCCTCAGGATCAGGGATCGGGAGAAGCGGCTACTCGCCAAGGTGAAGAGATCTCGAAATCGGCTGTACCTGCTCGACTTGAAGGTGGAGCAGCCCATATGCCTGGCTGCGCGGCGCACGAAGGAGCTGTGGCTGTGGCACACCTAGTTCGGCCATCTCAGCTTCGACGTGCTCGGCAAGCTGGAGAAGATGGTTCGGGGGCTGCCTCATATCAAGCACGCAGGCGAGCTGTGTGACAGCTACCTGGCCGGGAAGCAGAGGAGGTTGCCGTTCCTAAAGACGGCGAAGTACCGCGTGGTAGAGGCCCTCGAGCTGGTCCATGGCGACCTCTGTGGGCCAATCATGCCGGCGATGCACGGCGGGCGCAAGTAATTTATCCTGCTCGTGGATGATTGCAGCCGCTACATGTGGTTGCAGCTCCCGACGAGCAAGAGCGAGGCGACGGAGGCGATCAAGAGGTTCAAGGCGCGTGCAGAGGCCGAGAGTGGGAAGAAGCTGCGCGTGCTGGGGACGAGAGTGGGAAGATGCCGGTGCAGTTTTGGGGCGAGGCAGTGACCTCGGCGGTGTTCATCCTCAACCGCGCGCCCACCAAGGCCCTGAAGGGCAAGACACCATTTGAGGCGTGGCACGGGCGCAAGCCGAACGTGGAGTTCCTCAGAACGTTCGATTGCGTCAGTCATGTGAAGAACACCAACCTCACCTCGGCAAGCTGGAGGACAGGAGCACACCCATGGTGCTCCTAGGCTACGAGGAGGGCAGCAAGGCCTATCGGCTCTATGATCCCAAGGGAGGCAAGGTCGTGATTTGCAGGGATGTGGTGTTTAACGAGATGGCGGCCTAGGATTGGGAGGATTCGGGCACGGGGGAAGCCGGTGGCGTCAGCGACACGTTTGCCGTCGAACACCTAGTGATCCAAGGAGGAGATGGTGGCGTTGGAGAGCAAACTGCGGACGGGCCAGGTCCGGCAGCTGAGGCGGCCGAGGAGGAGCCGCCAAGTCCGGCCAAGACAGGCGCGGGCGAGCAGTCTCCACCGGCAGCGGCGCACTCGCCTCCACCACAGTTCCCTGCTTCGGCTGGACAGGGGACACCTCCGCTCGAGTTCACTTCCCCGCCCACTGACATCGACGAGTACGTGGACGCTTTCCACGACGGCGAGGAGGTGTGTTTCTGCCGGGTGGACAACATCGTCGGCGACAGGGGAGCACCTGGGTTGGCCACTCGCATCCTCGACGATCCAGAGCTGCTTCTCGTCAGCGCGGAGGAGCCGCCCACGTTCGCGGTGGCTGAGCGTGACGCAAATTGGCGGCGGGCGAAGCTCGAGGTCATGAAGGCGATCGAGGACAATGAGACATGAGAGCTGGTTGATCCGCCGGCTGGCTGCCGGCCGATTGGGCTCAAATGGGTCTACAAGGTGAAGCGGGACGAGCGCGGCGCCATTGTCAAGTACAAGGCTTGGCTCGTTGCTCGCGACTTCGTGCAGCTTGAGGGCTTTGACTTCGAGGTCTTTGCTCCGGTGGCGCGCATGGAGTCCGTTCGCCTGCTATTGGCCATGGCAACAGCGAAGGATTGGCGCGTCCACCACCTCGATGTCAAGTCGGCGTTCCTCAACAGCGAGCTCGCGGAGACGGTCTTCGTCAAGCAAGCTCCAGGCTTCGCCGTCAAGGGTGCTGAACACAAGGTGCTCAAGCTGCGCAAGGCGCTCTACGGGCTTCGGCAGCCCCTCGGGCGTGGAACGCCAAGCTAGTCGCCACCTTGGGCGAGCTTGGGTTCACTCGCTGCGCCATGGAGCACGCGCTCTACACGCGGCGATGGGGAAGGAGGAGCTCGTCGTCGGCGTGTACGTGGATGACCTGATCGTCACCGTAGCGCGCCTATGTGGAGAAGCTGCTGGAGCGCGGCGGCATGGCAGAGTGCAAGCCGTGCGCGACTCCGATGGAAGAGCGGCTGAAGCTATCCAAGCACAGCACGGCGGCGAAGGTGGACGCGACACGCTATCGGAGCATCGTTGGCGGGCTGCGCTACCTCACGCACACTCGGCCGTGTTAGTCGCTGAATTCTCACTCTTGGTAGTAGCATAATTCTTACTCTCATCGAGAGAGGATGACACTAGGAGTTGGGACAATTTTCTGGTTTATTTCTCAATGCCATGCCAACCTGAGGGGTTGGGGATACATATTTATAGGCTGCTAGCCAGCCAAGCATATGCCAAGATGCTAGTCTAATATGCTAATATGCCGTCCTAATATGCTGTCCTCTAAGATGCTGTCCTAGCTAAGATGCTGCTGCTGCCAGCCCCACAAAGACCAGCTGCAAGGATGTTGTCCTCTCAGTCAAGATGCTGCTGCAGCTAGCCCCACAAAGACTGCCAACAAAGACTTATCCCATCATTCTCCCCCTAAGTCTTGTGCGTCGTCTTGTGGGAAAGTTGAACCATCCCGGTCCTGGAGCAGAGCTCAAGGAACTTGATCCTCCCAAGGCGCTTGGTGAGCAGGTCCGCAAGCTGGTCCTTGGTGTTGATGTAGCTCGCCTTGATGCTCCCGGGCGCCTCCGTGGGCATCACCCTCACCACGTCCTCGCGCCCCGGCCTGGGCGTCTCTGCGCGCCTTGAGCGGCTTGCCACGCTTGCGGCCGCCTGTCGCGGAGGAAGGCTCCTGAAAGTTCTAGTTTGGTTTTGGTGAATTGATGAAACCCTAAGTGCTAACCTAGTTTATCAAGTGATCATGAGATAGGTAGCACACTCCAAGTGGTGAAGCAAATGAAGATCATAGCATGATAAAGATGATGGCATGGTGATGATCAAGTGCTTCGACTTGGAAAGAAGAAAGAGAAAAACAAAAAGGCTCAAGACAAAGGTATAATTTGTAAAAGCTATTTTGTTTTGGTGATCAAGACACTTAGAGAGTGTGATCACATTTAGAATTGATAGCCGTACTATTAAGAGGGGTGAAACTCGTGTCGAAATGCGGTTATCAAAGTGCCACTAGATGCTCTAACTCATTGCATATGCATTTAGGATCTAGTGGAGTGCTAAACCCCTTGAAAATGTTTGTGAAAATATGCTAACACTTGTGCACAAGGTAATACACTTGGTGGTGTTGGCACATTTACAAAGGAGGTGGTGTTTGCGGGGTTGAGATGGGTTTGGGTCCCTCTCTTGTGGTTTGCACAAGGTAATACATTCGGCGCTTTCGGGAAAATGGAATGCCTATTTTCTATTGCGCCGGATGCAAATTCTTGTGGTTGGCACATTGGAGCAAGGGTGAAGAAGTTAGAAGTGAAAACGAGTTGATCGCGAAGACGCTGGCTTCGGTCTTCTGACCGGACGCTGGGTCGGAAAGCACCGGACCCTGGCTGCGTGTGTCCGGTAAAACTGACGGATCTACGCAGTGCCGAAGGTATTGCACCGGACGCTGATCTGTGTCTGGTCAAGGTGGACCGGACGCGTCCGGTCGAAGAAATATGCCTCGGGGAGCTTACTGGAAACGACCGGACGTTGAAGTCCAGCGTCCGGTCACTTTCTAACTGACGCGTCTGGTCAGTAGACGACCGTTGAAATCTGACGAACAACATTTGAAGCAGGGGACACGTGGCGTGAATCACGTGACCGGACGCTGAGGGCCAGCGTCCGGTCGATCGGACCGGAGCGTCCGGTCACCCCGCGTTGTGCCCAGTGAAGGGGTACAACGGCTCTATTTCGTGGGGGCTTCTATTTAAGCCCCATGGCCGGCTCAAGCTCACTCTCTTGGCCATTTCTATTGACATAGCATACTTGTGAGCTTAGCCAAAGCCCTCCCACTCATCTAGATCATTGATTCATCATCATAGTGAGATTGGGAGTGAATCCAAGTGCATTGCTTGAGTGATTGCATCTAGAGGCACTTGGTGATTGTGTTTCGCTGCGGATTTCGCTTGTTACTCTTGGTGGTTGCCGCCACCTAGACGGCTTGGAGCAGCAAGGATCGTTGAGTGGAGGAGGTGATTGTCTCCGACTCCGATCGTGGTGATTGTGAGGGGTTCTTGACCTTTCCCCGGCGGAGCGCCAAAAGGTACTATAGTAAATTGCTTGTGGCTTGTGTGATTCTCATCTTGTATTGGTTGTGCGGCACCTTATTGAGGGTTTGGCGAGTGATGCCAATCAGCGCGTAAACCTCCAAGTGAGTGAATCGCCACAACGAGGACTAGCTTGCCGGCAAGCAAGTGAACCTCGGTAAAAATCATTGTGTTCATCATTTGATTCCGAGGTGATTGGTCTACATTGGTATTCATTATTGTGATTGATTGGTTCCTACCACTACACGGCGATATAACTCTCTTGCTCACTCTTACATTACCGCAAACTAGTTATCAAGCTCTTTAGTGTAGCTAGTTGTGAGAGTTTGTTTGTTTGATTAGTGTTGCTCTTTAGTTAGTCTTTGAGAGCACACTAATTTAGCTAAGTGTCATAGCTATTGTGTGGACATACACTATTCGAAATAGAATTGTGGTAGGTGGCTTGTATTTTAGTAGGCTAGCGCAACACTCGCTTCGCCGCAAAATTGTCTAACACATTTTGTTAAGTGTTGTTGTATAATTTTATTAGGCTATTCACCCCCTCTAGCCATTAGGACCTTTCAGCTCCCCCTTCTTCCGGTTACCTTGGCTGGCAAGCCACTGCTCCCGAGTGAGAAGGAGCTTCCCGCCAGTGGTGATGGGCTCCGAGAGAGGCTGTGGCTCATCGCTGTCGGCGACCTTGAGGCGACCTATCGCCTCCTCGATCGACATCATGGAGAGATCCAGCAGAGACTCGATCGAGCGTGCCATCTGCTTGTACTTCTCGGGGACGCAGCGGAAGAGCTTTTCGACAGCTCTCTCCTCGCCGTAGGTGTCATCGCCGAATCGCACCATCTTCTCGCAATGAGTGTTGAGATAGAGAGCAAAGTCATCAACGCCCTCACCGGCTTGAAGGCCGTGTTCTCCCACTCCTCGCGAAGTGCTGCGGTGTGGGACTTGCGCGCGCGGTCGCGCCGGCGCGTCGCTTGCAGCGATGGCGTCCCAAGCCTCCGTGGCGATCCGCTTGTTGGTAAGCGAGAATCGCATCTCGGGACGGATCTGCAGCGATGAGGGGGCATCCAAATGCCGTCGATCTGGTCGTAGTCGACGCCGCCGCACGGACCGCCTCCCACATGTGCCGCGACTGGAGTTTTACCCTCATCAACGTAACCCACTCGGCGAAGTTGGTCTTGGTGAGGGTAGGCCACCCACCGCCGGGCCGACGCCCCGACAACGACACGCAAACCGTGGTAACCATGGTACCGATCCGGGAGAGAGCCACACCGCCTGTGAAGGTCGCGCTTCTTCATCGACCCGTCCGTCACCTTTTTGCCGCGCGCGCCTCCTCCAGGAGCTCCACCGCCGTGCGCGCCTCCTCCAGAGCGCCCGTCGGCGCTCCGCCTTTATTTGAAATTGCCGCCGCCGCGCTCGCGTGGCGTGCACGCCCTCCAGAGGGGTCGCCATCGCGCCGCCAAGCTTCATGTTGCCTCCTCTCTAGCAGCCGAGGTCCGCGTCGGTGGTGTCGTCGCCGAAATGGAGCGCCGCCGATCTTGCCAGCAGAACCTCGACCTCCATTGCCAGCCGCCCAGATCCGCCGCCGCCACGCTTCCGCTTCGCCTCGGCTCTGCTGCTTTGCTAGCTCACCGTTACCGACCTCAACGCTTTGCCGCCGCCAAGAAGTCTCTGCCGCCGCTGCGCTTCGCTTCTGCTGCAGCGTGCTCGAGGCGCACTCGAAGGCCGAGATCGCCTCATGGACATGACGCGCTACCGGGGGGCTGCTGCGTGGGGAGAGGGCTGCTTCAGACGAGCTCGTCTGCGCAGAGGGAGAGGAGTGAGCAGGAGCGGCCGGAGCTGCGGCTGCTCCTAGTTGGGGCTGTTGCGAGGCTAGGAAAGAAGATGAGCAGGAGATGCTCAGGCTACAGGATAATACGGCTCTAATACCAGTTGTTAGTCACTGAATTCTCATTCTTGGTAGTAGCAGAATTCTTACTCTCATCGAGAGAGGGTGACACTAGGAGTTGGGATAATTTTCTGGTTTATTTCTTAATGCCATGCCAACCTGAGAGATTGGGGATACATATTTATAGGCTGCTAGTTAGCCAAGCATATGCCAAGATGCTAGTCTAAGATGCTAATATGCTGTCCTCTAAGATGCTGTCCTAGCTAAGATGTCACTGCAACCAAATTTCCACAAAGACTTCTTTGCAAGGATGCTGTCCTCTCGATCAAAGATGTCTTGCTGCCACAATTTCCCACAAAGACTGCCAACAGAGACTTATCCCATCAGGCCGGACATCGCGTTCGCGGTCGTGTACGTCAGCCGATTCATGGAGGACTCGCGCGAGGATCATTGGACGGCGGTGAAGAGGCTGCTGCGATACGTCAAGGGGACGCTCGATCAAGCGATCATCGTCCCCAAGCACGGCGGAAAGGGTGGGCTGCGCTTCACGATCTTCAGTGAGGCGCCCTCCGAAACAGAGGAAGGTAAGCCGGAGCTCATTGTCTTCAGCGATGAGGACATGGCGGGCGATGGAGCACCTACGGCGTGCTCGTCTTCCTTGGAACAACCCCCATTGCTTGGCAGTCGCTGAAGCAAAAGATCGTAGTGCTATCGATGTGTGAGGCGGAGTACGTCACAACGGCCACGGCGGCGAGCTGACTGGCGAGGAAGCTCACCCGCCAGCTCTGATGTTGGACAACCAGCCCGCCATCGCCCTCGCCAAGAACCCTGTCCTCCACGACCGGAACAAGCACATCGACGTCAAGTTCCACTTTCTCCGGGACTGCGTCGATGGAGGGCAGATCATCATTGTGAGGGATATACCCCCCGGTATCCATAAGACAAGACATGGGCCGCATCATCAGAGGTGGTCCCAGCCCACAAGATCAAGGCGTGCGGCGCACATCACTAGTCGGCGTGCACCGCAAGGCTACAAGAAGATATTGTAATACTAAATAGGATATTTTCCTTGTAACCCTACCCCTCCAGAGTATATAAGGACCTGCTGCCTTGTGCCCTTGCTGAGTTCCCATGCAAATATTTAGGTTTGCCTCTCCTTGAAAAAACTAAATAAGAGTCAAGTGCAGCCCATTGTTGACCGCATTGCTGATCAACTACCGGGCTAGAAGGCGGAGTTGATGACACGGGCAGGAAGGAGGATTCAGGTTCAATTTGTGCTCACTGGTATGCTTATATACATTGTCATGGCGACTGACCTCCCAGCTTGGGCTATCAAAGCAATTGACAAAATAAGGCGTGGCTTTCTTTGGCGTGGTCACAAGGAAGCGAGGGGGGGACATTGTCTTGTAGCATGGGTAAAGGTTTGCCGGCCAACTGAGCTCGGTGGACTAGGAATTTCAGATTTAAAAACCCTCGGCTGGGCATTGAGAATGAGATGGTTGTGGCTGCAGAAAACAGAGCCAAACCGCCCCTGGGCTCATCTCCCAATTCATGTCCCTGATCAGGTGAAAGCCTTCTTTGAGGTGGCTATTATTTCTGAAGTTGGTGATGGCGAGCATACCCTTTTTTGGGCTGACAGGTGGCTGCATGGTCAGTGTATTGCAGAGCTGGCTCCTCGACTTTTTGCTATCATCTCTAAGAGACGGATCAAGCAGCGTACAGTCAAGGAAGCTCTCAATAACCGGGCATGGATCACAGACATACAGGGGGCTACAACTGTTGGAGTAATGGTTGATGTTCTCCAATTATGGGATATCCTTTCAGACTTTGTTCTACAGCCAGAAAGGGAGGATAAACATATTTGGAGGTTTTTTTCAAATGGCCAATATTCAGCCAAGGCGGCATATGAGGGTTTTTTCTTAGGTGCTACTCTCTTTGCACCATGGGAAAGGATTTGGAAGACTTGGGCGCCACCAAAATGTTGTTTCTTCATGTGGTTAGTGGCACACAATAAGTGTTGGACGTCTGACCGCCTTGCACGTCGTTGAATGCCTTGCCCAGAATGCTGTCCACTTTGTGATCAAGAGGAGGAAACAATCAACCATCTCCTGGTTGAATGTGTCTTCGCTAGGGAGTTTTGGTTTAATTTGCTGCGGCAGGTTGGTCTCCAGGCCTTGTCCCCACAACCTACTGAAAACTCCTTTCTTGATTGGTGGGAGAGAGCTAGTAATGCTACTTCTAATATGGTTAGGCAAGGGGTTAATTCCCTAATCATTCTAGGGGCCTGGATTCTTTGGAACCATCGTAATCGTTGTGTTTTTTATGGAGCGGCTCCTAGTGTTGCTAGGGCTTTAGTAGTGGCTGGGGAGGAGCGCCGATTGTGGACCACGGCAGGAGCTCGTGGTCTTTCCCTCTTGTCAGCCCATCTCCCAGGAGATTAGTGCTTTGGGTCTGTGTGGGTCGTTTTGCAGCCAGCTTAGGTGTATATGTGTTTTGGCTGCTGTAGCGTGTGTTGTGTGAGTGAGTTGTGTTTGGGTGTCTTGTAAGTGTTGGGTTCTTATACCCTCTTTCTTCTTAATACAATGAGACACAGATCTCCTGCGTTTTTCGAGAAAAATAAAAGGTGAAATCGCCTATTGTATAGACGGCAAGTGCATCACTTGATTCCAGGATGGTGAGTTCCATTTGTGAGGCTACGGACTTGCTTTGCCGTATGTGCTTTTGCCTTGCCCCTAGAGTCATTTGAGGATGAGCCCCTAGCTGAGTCGAAATGGTGAAGTGACAGAAAGGTCCAAGCTGCCATGGTCCATGGGCATCAATTGTCCTATACTCCTATCCCATGGTTGAAAGTGACTCTAAACCTGCTTCTTACCTAGCGTTTAGGGTTTTGTTTAATACTTCATGTCTTTCTTGCAGTTGGTTTTGTTTGAAAATTGACCATACATACCATTTATACTCTGTCGTTCTCTCTCTGGTTGCTAGGTGCTAGCTATGAACCTTAGTATTTCAGAAAAAAAAATCTCCAAAGATAAATGGAGGTTTGCTTCTCTTTCAATTATGTTGAGATAGTTGGCCATATGCCTAGTTCAGCACGACTGTGTTTGACTAACACAAACCCCATTCAGATTGGATTTGTGTATCTGTATTTTGTAACAACTTGTCAATTTGTTATTGAGCGCAGAGACATTTAACAGCGTACCAGGGAATGATGACATAATTAGTCAAGTCCGTCCCTTCATTATTCATGAGCTGATGCTCCTTTTGTTTAATGTTGCAGGATATACTGCACATTGATGGGAGCTCAATCTGGCAAGAAACATTCACTACTGTGTTGGAACAGTGTGCTAAAAAAGTATGCCTGGATCGCCCCTATTAGCTGTATTGTTTCTCTTATCAGATTATTAGATTAATCATTATACTTCTTTTTTTTCTTCTTCTTTTGAGTCTCTGATAGGAGGCTCTGGAGCTTATGGCATGCATGCAAAAGTCAGCTAATGTGGTGAAACAGTTGAATAATATGTCTAGCCCAAGCACATTTTTTGGTAATCTTTTAGATGTGTACCTCTCAAAGAAGCATGTTCCTTGTAGGTTTTACTACAGTGACATTTGTAGATAGCAAAGCATGGTTCTCTTCCCCTTTGGCTGCCAATAGCAGAAGTCATTTCTTTCTGCAAGTTAGGAACATTTGAACTTTTGTGATACAAGTATCACATTTTCAATTTTTCCAAAATGTAGGTGTATATATTATTGCACCTTAGCAATTTCCATGTAGTGAAGTCATATCATTCATCATCAATGTTACTGAGGATGGCAGCTTGTGTCTTCACCTTAGAGTGAGTCCCAGGCCTAGTTTGGCAGAGCTCCCAACCCACTCCCACTCCTACCCCCTCCCGCTCCAGCTCCCCACTGCTCCTGTTCCCCTGTGCTCCAGGTTCAGAGCGGCATTGTTTGATGGTGCTCCCACGACAGCTCCCTCCCCAACCCAGCAGAGAAAGAGAAGGGCAAGCTGCGGCGGCCTTGGTCTCGGTGAGGGCGGGCTGGATCTCGGCGAGCTCGGCAATGGCGGGCTCGGTCTCGGCAAGGATGGGGAAGCGGTGACGGCGGGCCAGCAGCAGGGGTGGGGAGGCATTGCTAGAGGCAGGGGAGGCAACTCGGGAGGCGACGAGAGGAGGGTGAGGGAGTCAGAGCAGGACCGGAGCGTGGAGAGCAGGTTTTTTCTGCTCCCCACCTGCAGTGCAAAGGGCCAGGAGCGGAGGGAGTGATTCTCCCGGGGAGCAGTGCAGAGTGGCGGCGTTTGGCAGTGCTCCATGGCTTCTCGCCGGAAGCTCTGCCAAACAGGCCCATAATCTGTTCTGCTTGTCATCTAGCAGACCATCAAATAAGCCATTGGCTGTGGTCCATTATGCAAGATGGATGTTTTCTAAACCTTAATGCTCACTGGATGTTGACCACCTTCACCAGTTTGACGCATTTATTATTACAATATTTGCTAGAGTCCCAAGTTTCTGCACTCTTTGGATAACAAAGTTGTAGCTGTATGGTACTGTGTTTGTATCAATTAGTGCTACCTGCATGATAACAAACGATTTCATCATATTGCCTCCATCGCATAAATATAAGGCATACATTTAAAAAAAATATATTGCTGGCTTCAGTTCATAATTTGATGTGTTAAGTTATAATGAATTCATCCACCTTTTCTTGTAAATCTCTACTTTTAAAATTTAAAGGTTTAAAGTTATTGAAAGATTGCTGCTAAACAAGGCAATAAGCTCTCATGTAACATTTTTTTTAATCCCATGTAACAATATTCTTGAGATATACAAAACAAAGATGCTGCCGAATGTTTTGAAATTTAAATAAAATGCCCCCTTTTGCACAGTTTAGAATAGCACAAATTATGCAAGGACATTTTCTCTGTGTTCATGCTGTTAAACGTCATCAAATTGCAGGCAACTTGCTGCAATATATAGTTCAGTTGACAAATCCATCACACTCCATGTTTATAGAGGCCACGATTGGTTGGTAAGTGTTATTTTGTTACATGGTGTACTATTTATACACAATGGCTTTACAACAGAAGTATTGTCTAGTACATTCACAATTTGGAAACATGTTTAAGTTTTAAGTCCTAACATATGCCTGGATGCTTGTCGATTTATATGGAGCCAACTTTCCTTCTTTTTGTAAATTTTGAAGGGGAGAACCAATTTTCTTCTAGGTAATACATAATTTATTGGCTTAGTTGCAGTTCATTTTTTAAAGCATATGCAAACTTCAACTTATAATATCGATGTATCTATTGCCATAGAACTGGCATGCTGTAATGTAGTTTTTACTGTTGCATCGCAACTAGACATGGCTGGTAGTTTTTTTATTAGATGCTGCAAGGCATTTCCATATTACAATTTTCAAATTTTGCTACAATTAGTTTCAACATATCTGTGATTTATATATTCTCCTTTATGTATTTTTCTACTTGTTCATTGTAATTTTCTGCTCCAGGTTTGATGCAGGAGGCCATGAATTGCTTGGCATGCGTTTTTTCAACCTTCTGGAATTATGGTAACTTTTCATCTTTACCTTTTATCTGGAATTATGGTAACATCTTTGCATTTTATCATTTTATATGGGATGACATAATGTTTGCGCTTGTGCCGTGAATTATGTCTATCCAAACATGTCCTGACAAGTCATATGATTGCTTGCTTAATGCATTATGAGGGTGCTTTATTCTGGAAATAACCTAATGTTAATAAATTACATACCTAGATTCTGTTTATAGATTAACGAAAAATGTGCAAGAGCTCTATTTGCCTCTGTCATTCTATGAGTCGCTTCCTTTTTGTGTATGGCACCTCCACTCCCTTTGGCAGCATCTACTAATTCGGAACTTAATTTGAAAAACATATTTCGACCCTTTCTTCTCATTGCCCAATGTTTTTCATATTTGTTTAATTCTGCTCTCTGCTAGAAAGACATATCTGCTTCTTTGTGTAGCTCAGGAGAACTGACATGCAAGTGTGTTGTTTTTTCAGTTTAGGACAGGTTGGGTTAGCATGCTTGGACTCCTTGGTACACATACTCATAAAGCATAGCATAGAGAATACTGTGACAAATTTACATACTTTGGTATGAATAATTTAAGGCACAGCTTGCAGATAATGAAGCTTATTTTATTCTTCGTTTTTGTTGTTGTTCAGTAACACTGATGACAAGGTTGCAACATTTGGCTTCAGGTTGATGCTAAACGCCAGGAGGATCTGGCCAAGCTGGATGATTTTCTAGGCCCTCCTGCGTCTATTCCTCTGATGGGTCAGTCATATAAGCAAATGGTAGACATGCAAATTATGCTTTGGAAACTCATGCTTTCTGTCATATTTATGGAACTTACGTGTAACCCATAACTACTGTGCAAAATTATGCATTTTCTTTGCTTTGTTCTGTTGGCCTGCAGTCTCTTTTTGTTTGGTGGGTGGTACCAGGCACAAATGTCTGCATGAAACAATTTTATTGAAATAAACCTGTAAACTGTTTAGGCGCCACCCTTGTTTCAGATAAAAAGCACCCTTGCTACCCTTGGTTAAGATTTGCAAGTAGTTATGGTTTGCATGTTTGGTATGACTACAAAGAGTGATCCTAAGCTGTGAATACAAATGTACTATTTTAGTTATTGAAAGGATTGCATTTTCATGCAATTCTCTACTTGCATATGGCAGGATTTGATGAGGAAAATACTAAAGGGTGGACAATTAAATCTGTATCTGTATTAATTGCTGACTTATTTGAACTGATCTCGATAATATGTGGAGTTTTTCTGCTGTATAATATGGCATTAGTCCATGTTGAATCTGATGTGAAGTGCAATTGTGTATACTGCAACATTTTGGGCATAAAACGGATACCTATATTGTGGATGTCGTCATAGCAAGAAATAAGAAGATTGAGGCGAGGGCATGGCTACAGATGCTGCTGATTCCATGGCCGGATATAAGTTTAAGTTAATTGAGTTGTTTTGACTTGTTAGCTGGTTATTTGGTTGAGATAGGATTGAGTTAGCATGTTAACTCGAGTCATTAGCCAAGTTTGTTAGGGCCAGCTCTATATATGGAGACCAGGCACATTCATTTGAGATCAAACAAAGAATAATCCTGTTTAATTTATACTCTCCTGCATGTCCGAGAAAAAAAATCCTTAAACCACATAATTTGGCAGTTCACAGCTGAGAGCGCGTAGTAGCCTCCGTCTCTTTGCTACCTTTCTATCTACTAAGCCGTAACAATCTATACATGTGATCTCTAGTAACTTACAGTCAGTTCTATGTTGTGCATAGGTGAAGATTTTATATTCGTCATGGGGATCACTGGTTGAGGAATTGGCAACAATTGGACAACTGCAGTTGCTTCGGACTCTTATAGCCTTCCAACTGAGATCAGCATGCAAGGTAAGGAAATTGAAAGCCAACCTTTGTTTTTCCATGATGTAAAACGTCTTCCAAGGGCCTTCTTTATGGCAGATTATTGTTCAGTTGTTCCCTAAACATTTTCTGTACTGGAGGTGGCAAAATCAAAGTTGTCACTTATTACTAGTTACTAGAGTAACCTTCCGGGTGTGAACCAGGAGAGCATTAAAGTGACTAAGTTTCTGAACTTCAAAATTGAAAATTTTCCTTGTAAACAGAATCAGATTGGTAAGGTTTCAATCAAATTTATGTGTAAGTTTAAACCAAAATAATCTTTTCTTTTGTCATACTTCTCTGGCACCACTAAATTGAACCATGATTTGAATCAAGATTCACGCTCATATGTGCTCTTTAATAAGGCATTTTTGTCAGAAGCATTCACATCATGACATTTGTGGATTTATCAAGTTCTCCATGTTTCCCTTCTGTTCTGCATTGCATATATAGTCTCTTGTTGTTTTCTTCTAAACCTTGTCTGGTGATATGTGTCTGGCAGATCAAAGCAAAGACTATAACCTCAGTTGTTGAGGTTTTGGTGTCTTCACTTTCTGTGCAGAAAGGAAAGTCTGAGGTCAGTTTCAACAATGCCAACAATTCAACTTCGTTATAGATCTGGTTGGTACTCATAAGTTGTGATTCGATAGTATGATCATTCATATAGACAGGAGAAGAGGATCAAAGTGTGAGATTCTTACTTCATGGTATAAAGGAGCAGCAAAACTTTTGTGGTTTATGTTCACCTCTTCAA
Organism: Miscanthus lutarioriparius; assembly: GCA_904845875.1. Lineage (NCBI taxonomy): Eukaryota > Viridiplantae > Streptophyta > Magnoliopsida > Poales > Poaceae > Miscanthus > Miscanthus lutarioriparius. The sequence goes on from CAJGYO010000012.1 coordinate 46,665,864, forward strand.
GTTATCTATATCTCGGAGGAGCCTCCAATGTTCTTGACCAGATTGCTGTCCCTCTTTTCAATATCACAGGTTTGTTCATGAAAAATTAAGGCATATCGTGAATTAAAATCATATGTTGAATAAGTGCATGACATTATATATACATTTGGCTGAGTGCAGTTGTCAAGATATGCACTTGATGTTCATTTAGGGAATTTGACAAGTCCACTAAAGAGGTCCACCACCGATTTCTCTGCCGTGGTACTGAACTCAGGTCCATTGTATCTGAATACTGCATTGTGTTACGTCACTGAGTAATCACATTTTTCCTCTGCTAGATCATAGGGCTTGGGACACTCTTGCGGCAGTTTGATTCTTTCTATATGACCCAGTATATTCAGGTAATTCTGTTCCTGTATCATGTGATCCCCTTTCTTAGACATAAACTCACGACATAAATTTGATCTATTTGGGTTTCAGTTCATGGTTCAGTACATTCGGACGACAGAAGCAGCATTCAATGACACAAGTGGTACACACAAGGGAGCTACTCATTCCTCTGAGGTTGTACGTGCTCAGATATCTCTGTACTTATGAAATCATATAGTGAGGTTTTATTGTATCAACCCCCATGTCTTAAGAACACAACTTGCACAACATTTATCAAGTACTATGCTAAATATATGATGCCATCATTTAGTGATTCTAGATGCTAATATTCACTTGATGCCTACATTTAACTGATAGTGTTTTGTTGAGTCAGTAAATACATCCTTATCACCTTGTGTTCTGTTACTCTTCTTTTTTAGTATTTATTAACTTTGTTATTTGTCTTGTGTGGAAAACTTTTTTGCAGGCGCCAAAGGCAGTGTTTTGGTTGATGTCCTTATGCAAGTACATGGATATCTCGAGGGATGTAGTGGAATCGTGCTTGCCCGCTTCTGCTCTTGCTATCCTCCAGTCATGAGTCTTCTGTTGTTGTACACTAGAACATAATTCAGCGGGACCTAGGGTTAGTTAGCTATCGTTCTTTTTTTTTAAATGTATTTTTCTTTCTATTTCATGTAATCATGTCCTAGAATATGGACACAGACAATGTTCTCCAGCAAACATGCTGGAAAGGAGAGTCGCACCTGATGCTCATGCATCACTGGAATGCAAAGAATGCTGGACATGCGAAATTATGCTTTCACTCACGGGGTGTGCTACGGGTTCTATGGATGAAAACGGTCGCGCTTAAATTGTTTTTTGCTTCATATATTTTTTTTCATCGAAACAGGATTAAAAGGATGTAAAAAATGAATACAGCACGGTATTACAGTAGGTCGATATCGATAGTAAAAAAAAAGGTTATACAACACCATCAACACCACATATAGCGTAATAAGCCATACAAGTTCATACACACATGTAAACTGATAGATTCAAATAGCACAAGACAAAGGAGGATGGTGTATATATATATATATATATAGACAAAAACAGTATACAATAATGTCCTCGAAAATTTCTAACCCAAAAGGGTAAATCGTTGAAATGGTTGAAAACAGTAGAAATCGTATTATTATTTTCATATTTGCAGTTTCTGTTTTCTGTAAAAACACAATAAAACCTTGGAAACAAGCCCTGATAAACGATATGTTTGATTTACGTTTACAGAACGTACTCCGGAATCTTAAAAAATTTAGACGCTCTGCTCCGTGCTCGCTCCAGCACAACGATCGGCCCATCTACGCTCTCTCCTCTATCTACTCCATCTACGCTGCGACAGCTGAGAGAAATCCCTCACTTCTCGCTTCACTTGTCGCGGCTCACCTCGTCGTCCGCCCGCCCCAAGTCGTCGCACCCCCATCCCGCGTCGAGCCACACCACGTCTCGCCGCGCCATGCTCCATCCCCTGTCGTGCCCACTCCGCCTCGTCGCGCCGTGCCCGGTCCCTGCCCCTGCGTGCCATGCCTCGTCCCTCGCGGCGTCGAGGTGCTGCTAACGCCGTCGTTCCCCATCAAGAGGTCGTGGCCGTTGTCGACGCCGGCGCCGCCACGATCCTCGACCTTAGCTCATGACATCACGAGATCCGGAGTGGCCAAACCTGGAACAGGCTTCTCCAGCTGCACCTCGCATTTCCTTCCTTCCTTGGATGTTGCAAGCGCATGTTGCAAGCGTATGTTTCAAGTATTTCATGTGTTTTATATGCATGTTGAAAGTGTTTCATGTGATGTTGCAAAAGTAGATCGAGATGTTGCATATGTTGCAATGGCTATACATGTATGTTGCAAGCATCTGTTCTAAATGTTTCAGCTGTTTCAGATGGATGTTGCACGTGTTTTATCTAGGTGTTGCATATGTTTCACACTTATGTTGCAAGTGTTTCATCCGGATGTTGCACATATGTTTTCACACATATGTTGCAAGTGTTTCATCTAGATGTTGCATATGTTTTGCATTGGCTACACATGTTTCCCTCATGTTTTAGACGTATGTTGCAAGTGTTTCAACTGTTTCGGACGTATATTGCAAATGTTTTCTCTAGATATTGCAAAAGTAGATTTGGTGTTGCATATGTTGCAGCGAACCCTATCTGCAGCAGCCGGCTGCAGCTGCTGGGCCTGCCTGCATGCACATGGGTGTGGAGGGAGCACGCGCGGTTGGCATAGGAAACCGTACGGGCACAGATTGAGATGGAAGCGCGCGTGGGACAAGTGGCGCGGAACACATAGTAGGCACAGGACACGAAGCGGGCGGGACCCCACGTGAAGTAGGCGTGCAGTAGAGGCGCTCTGGACACTAGCCCCCATCCAGACGCCCGGGCGCTAGCCTTTCCCTTTACGTTTTCATCCTTAAAATGGGTTCATTCACATTTTGTCGAGACACGAAGGGGTTGATTGGTTGCTTCGGGGGAGGGGATCTAGGATGGAGGGCCAGTCCTGGGTGGAGTGAGACAGGCTGAAACCATACACCTAGGTGTGTTTGGTTGCAACTTTGAGAGTGATACTCAGTGAGTTTGTTTGGTTGCCAGCTTGCACCAATTTTAGGAATGAGCTGGTCCTCCTCCTTGTGTTTGGTTTGCAGCATGGCACAAGATGTGAGCACCCATATATCATTTTGGTGAGGTTACCACCATTTTCATAAAAATAAGCATGACAACACAAACATTGCCTCAGATCAATTTGTATCATCATCAACTAAGACCTTGGAGCATAAGAGATATTACAAAATAATTCAATAGTCCAACCAGCTATTAAACATCAACAAATTGGTCCCAGTACCTCACAAGGTCAAAGTAAATTGATGAGTACATGGTTATAGGTTAATCATCACGTGCAGTTCTTCCCACGTTTAACAATATGAAAGACTGAACCATGCAAAGAAGAAATAGCCAAGATGGTTTGGCAACGACAGTGGTAGTAGGCTTTTCAAGAACTTTTTCATCTTCATAAGTGGTTAACAGATTGACCTTAGATAACAGTTTTTCCTCGGTTGACCTTGAGCTTGGAGCATAAGAAACACAGAAGGCAACACAGCAATGGTAAGAACACAAACATGAAAACCAATAAGAACTATACTAGAGTTCCAGTACCTCACAAGCTCAAGGTCATCAGGTTTTTGTAATCTAGTACACATGGCAGTTTAGTTATCATCATAGGCTTGACAAGAATATCAAAGACAGTTACAAAGAAAAAAGTTGGAACTGAGGGTCAGAAAAGCCATGAAGCCTTGGGACACATCCATCCCCTGCAATCAGGCACTCTAGCCGAGGAGCAAGCAAAAATTCAGATAGGGATTAACAGATAAGGATCATGCATTTGTAGCATACCACATATGTAGATCAAAAAAAAGTTAGCCGTACCATAGATCTAAGCGTGGAACAAGAGGGAAACAACTAGGAACAAGTAGATCAGGAATAGCAGGTCATAGATCTGAGTATGTAAGAACAAGAACCATAGAATCATTGCACGGCTCAAACAAAATCCTTACATAAATCAACAAAAGCACTGCACAAAGAGGAAGAGGAGAGAGGCGCAGGTGAGGTCTACCGTCGCGGCACTAGAAGACCACCATGAATCCGCCGGTCAAGGTCGACTTCGACGGTCAACCGAGATCAAGGGGGAGCAAGAGGAAAGGCGCACCGAGCAATGGAGGAATGAGAGGCGTGAAACGGGGGGCGGTAACCCTAGCCGACACCCACACTCGCCGGGACGGGGGCATCACCCGCGCTCGCCCGAAGCATTCGTGCCAAGCATCGAGTCGTCCTACATCGAGAGGGAAGTGAAAATCGAGAAAACGGAGGCGTACGGGTTGGAGGGGGGCAGAGGTATGAGACCGAGCAGGCGAAAAGGTGCGAGGAGGGGAACAAACACGACGCTGAAACGAGGCCACCCAGGTAAACCGTGCGAGGACAGCCCGCTCCGGGCTACCAATCAGCCCCGAAGCGAATGGTGTTGCACGGCAGGCGGGTGATGGCTAATGTCTCGTTTCTCTACATCAGTAACAGCAGTTTTTATATTAGACAGTCTTTTTTTTTTTTTACAAATGCAGCATAGAAGTCGTCCGAGTTTTGTGGACTGCTGAGAAACTCAACCAAACTGACAGATTTTCACCATATTTCACCTTCCCATGCCACCAAACCAGGTCAAAACGGCTCTCTCTCTCTATTTTTCGAATAGTCAAAACGGCTTTCTCGTTGCCTACTATCTCTACGGGCAGCCAGACAAATCTTCGGGTCTCCCAGGTTATTTAAGGACACCACGGGCTCTGTTGCGAAACCAGGCTAGTTTCGCTACCCTTCGTCTCACCCTCCCTCCCTCACCAAATAAAAGGTCTCGCCCTTTTCCAACAACAATTCACGGGGGAGGGGAAAACACATTCATCCGGCGGCCATGGCCTCGACTCCGGCAACGACCACCGCCGCCATCCTCCTCTTATGCGTCCTCTTCTGTGCCGCGGCTGACAACACCGCCATCGCCACCAACAACCCCGACCTCCCCGACTACGTCATCCAGGGCCGCGTCTACTGCGACACCTGCCGCGCCGGGTTCGTGACCAACGTCACCGAGTACATCGCGGGAGCCAAGGTGCGGCTGGAGTGCAGGCACTTCGGCACCGGCGAGCTCGAGCGCGCCATCGACTGGGTGACCGACGCGACCGGCACGTACACGATCGAGCTCAAGGACAGCCACGAGGAGGACATCTGCCAGGTGGTCCTCGTGCAGAGCCCGCGCAAGGACTGCGACCAGGTGCAGCCGCTCAGGGACCGCGCCGGCGTCCTGCTCACCAGGAACGTCGGCATCTCCGACAGCCTGCGCCCCGCCAACCCGCTCGGTTACTTCAAGGACGTCCCGCTGCCCGTCTGCGCCGCGCTGCTCAAGCAGTTGGATTCGGACGACGACGACGACGATCAGTAAGACCACGTACCGTCGACGACGACGACCGCGCTCGTCGCGGACAGCCTGCGCAATCACCTGCTGGCCTACAAATATAATGGTACAGAGCGAACGCATGGATAGCAGTATCTGAGAAAAGAAAAGAAAAAAAGGAAAAGAAAAATGTAACTGCTGTATCTGAGAAAAGAAAAAAAAAGGAAAGAAAAATGTAACTTACAGTTTACAGTCCTGTGGCTGTTCTGAGTGCTGGATTCTTGCTATTGTCGCCCATTCTTCGTTTTAACATACAAGTTGCACTGCGAGATGGCAGAAACAGACAGCAATACCAGCTCTGGCGAAAACTCGCAGACAGAAATAACCAATCTAAAATAACCTGCGGTTCTGATAGCAAGATAAACACCATTTCATTTCTATCAGAAATTAATAAGTTACATCATATTCATAAGGACTAGGCACGGCCAAGGTGTATTTTTGCACCTAAAGCACAGCATTTTGATCACATCGCATTTCATGAAGTATGCACTAGTCCTAGGGGATTCTCATAGCAGAGCTTATCCAAGAAGAAGATAGCTCTTCTCTTCTCTACCACGGCTTCAGATCTCCCACTGGTCCGGCGGTCCAGTTGAGACGCTGATCGCCAGGTTGTAAGTATGTACCCTCCGGGTGCGGGAGCTTCCGAGCAAGGCCGTTCAAGATTTGGTGGAACGCGTCCCTTGGTTGCGCTGGCTGTGGGAACAGCATGGCCTGCTTCATCGATGGATTTGCAAGTAACCTTTGCTTCCTTAAAATATCATCTATAGGCATTGACGTGAGGATTGTGTCTAGCTTTGGGACATCCTTCTCCACAACAAAGACACCGATTTCCTCCCATGGGATTGCATCCGCAAATGGAAGCACGATATCATCAGCTATGATGACTGGAATGCAGCCAAAGACCACAGCCTCAACCAACCTAGGGCTCCATGGTGCCCAGCCCAATGGGCACAGGCAGAAGACAGCACGTTGCATGTCTTCATAGTAAGTAGCAGGGTGGTCTGTGGAAATGTCAAATAGAGGGTTGCTCTTGAAGTTCTCCCATAGCGAAGCTCGTGCACCTCTGTATACAACAACATTGAAGTGAATAAAGGTATCAAACATTAACACAAGATTCAAATATGTTCAAACTTGAAAAGCATTGCTACCTTGCATAGTATCCGCCCTCAGGGTCATTCCCAGTGTCATAGAAAAGTCCCCGGAAGTAAACGAAGATTGAGCGTGGAGTGTCAGGGGAAATCAAGTGAGCTTGCATTTTCTGCGGAGGAGCATAGGGTGGAATAATGATGGAACCCTCCTTGAGACAAACATGATTCTCCTGTCCAAAAGTTTGGACCAATGTAGCATGCCGCAGCAATGGAAGAATTCCACGCTCAATAGCCTTTTCTTCCTGGAAATGTCAGTACAATCGTTACACATACAACTTCTGAGTGAAATGGTAGTCAAGGCAATGAAGGGAAAGATTGAAGATTGCACACAATGAAAAGCATGATGAACATGGGTACTCACCTGATAGTGGAAGCATGCTGCAAAATCATGTGGAACAACAAAGAAGTGATCTGCTCCATCAGTCCTATTCCAGAAGGGCCATTTGTTTGAAATATATTGGATTGCACTCCTCATCACCCGTGGTGACTTAAATGGCAAGGGCAGCCCAGCATTAGTTAAATCACAAGTAGTGTAAACTGGTGTATAGAACCAATCAGCTTCCTTGGGGTTTAGTGTCCGGACAGCACTTGAGAGCAAGAAACGATGCATGAAAATTTCGGCGGCAAACATGTGACTGAGGCACCGTGGATCCTTGGTGACCATCTTCTTGTTGTACTTCCTTGGTAAGTCATAAATGAAGACCTTCAACCTCCCCACAGGATTATCTTCTAACACATCACCAGCACTCCCTACAGTTTCATTGCCGTTTCAGTACACACAAGCAATACACATGAACAAAATATGAAGTAGACAAATTCAAGAGCAAAACAATCGTATGGAGATTTTTCTACATAAAATTGCGAGCAACCTCTCCGTGTTGACTACAGTCTAAGCTTATGATAGAATAGCCTTTTTAAAGTTGAACCAATTCATGTCATTAAGTTGGGCTCATCTTTGATTCCGTACCATTTCAGCCAACCGAACCAAATTACCTGTATACAGCTGCATATAAAGAAGGCTCCTTTTCCATGTTTAGATATTTGTTAGGGATCAACCTAACAAGTACTAACAAAAGCAAGAAATTCTGGTGGATTAAATGAAGGAGGACACCCAAAATTAACCCTACAGATAACAATTAAACGGTGATAGTACCATCCACAACTAACTACAAAAGGATCGAGCTTGAACCTGAAAACTTTCACGGCGAAAAAGTTAAAAAAAAAAGCAAAATGGAAAGCAAATTCGGCTGAACTGATACAGATTTGTCCATCAGCCCCAAAGACGTCCTAGTCCACAAGTCTCATCAACAGCAACAACTACCCATATTCAGCAATCAACCTATTCAATCTCCAACTCCACAGCTACAAGAGATTAGTATCACACGGAACGAAGAAATCAACAGCTACGTAGGCCTCGGATTCCATGGTAGGCTACGAGAAGCAACACGTCGAAGGGGAGGGGAAAAAGTTCCTAAATCACATAGAACCAACTTCAGAAATGAAGAGGGGAAGAAGGTGGGGCACCTGAGATGCGCTCGCTATGCTGCTGAACGGCGTGTTCGGCCTCGCCGCTGCCGGCGGCTGCTGCTGCGACCGGCGGCCTGAGGGCAGAGGCGGCCAACAGCAGGAGGGCCACGATGGGGAGCCACCCCTTTCGTGATCCCATCCCGGACGACCTCTTCGGCCTCGACCTCCCGCAGCAAAGAGAGCTTGACGAGGGGATTGGATTTAGGAATTCGATAAACAGGAGCAGGTTGGGGAAACTAACCAAAAGGAGAGATTTTGTTAGAGGGACTGGGGAGGAGGATGGAGGAGTGAGAGAGAGAATGGGTCCAGTGACCAACTAGTCCACAGTTATTATCAAACGGAAGCTGCAGCCCTCTCTGAATCCACAGTATCTATCCCCCCTCTCCCTCGAGTCATAGTTTAGGAATAAGGTTGACCTAGTGTTAATCACAATAATTAATAGTCACTAGTGTTTTTGTATTTACCTGTCTAGTGAAGTTGTAATCCTCTCTTTCTACAGTTTTAGTACTGAATGCCTACTTAAAAAGTTCTCTTCTTGCCTTGATTGAGAAAGTTAAAGAATTATAATTATCGCTGAAGAGTGGTAAAACTAAATATCATGTTTACCGGGCTAATGCCCCTTTGAGTCGCGGGAATGTTTTTCTAAATCCTATATTTTTCCGTAAAAATGGATTGATTCGTAAAAGATTCGATGCTATTTTTATTAAATTCATGTGTTCATGTTTAAACATGATTTTGTTTTAATGTAATTATAATGAATATTAGTATTTGACTGAACCAAGTTCAAACTAAAAATCCATCCTAGGAGCTTTTGGCTAAAAATTATTTTCGTAGAGTGCTACTACCCACATCATATAATAATCACTTTAGTTGGAACTCTAAAAGTCCCGTTTAGATTTTAGTAATTAATAATAATACTTATGGACTAATGTTTTTTATATGAGACGTGAAAGGTAAAAGCGATAGTCCACAAGCAAGGTTGAACCACAAAGTGGCTATGAGGGGGAGATGTCATGACCATGTAAAAGATCAACAAGTTGAGAGTGAAGATGAAACACAATGGATGCTAGAAGCGGAGAAGATGAAAGACGTATGCAAGGCAAATGTATAACATATGGTTTTGTTTACCACCAGCCATGAGGTGATTAGAGAAGTGGAAATGATTGGGTTAATAGGATAGATAGTCATACTATAAAGAGGGACAAATCTAATCCCTAATGCAGTTATCTAGTACCACTAGATAGAGTGATCTAATTTTACCTATATACATTAGGATTGAGTGGCGTGACCCTTTGAAAACTGTTTGCAAATGCTAACTCAGTGCTAAGGGTGTTGGTCATATGTGGGAGACCTTTTAGAATTAGCCATTTGAAAAGATTTGAGAAAAGGAGCTTGGTAGAGTGTTTTTACACTCATTGGAGCCCTCCTGTGTTGGAATCTCTAGTTTGGTTTTGGTGAATTGATTAAATCCTAAGTACTAACCTAGTTTATCAAGAGATCATGAGATAGGTAGCACATTCCAAAGTGGTGAAGCAAATGAAGATCATGACATGATGATGGCGATGCCATGGTGATGATCAAGTGCTTGGACTTGAAAAGAAGAAATAGAAAACAAAAGGCTCAAGGCAAATGTATAAATGGTAGGAGCTATTTTGTTTTGGTGATTAAGACACTTAGAGAGTGTGATCACATTTAGGATCGATAGCCGTACTATTAAGAGGGGTGAAACTCGTATCGAAATACGGTTATCAAAGTGCCACTAGATGCTCTAACTTATTGCATATGCATTTAGGATCTAGTGGAGTGCTAACACCCTTGAAAATATTTGTGAAAATATGCTCACACATGTGCACAAGGTGATACACTTGGTGGTTGGCATTTGAGCAAGGGTGAAGAAGATAGAGTTGAAAAAGTGTTAGTCACGCTGGTCACGCAGTGACCGAACGCTGGGGTCCTGCGTTCGGTCAGTGGAAGCAGTAAAGACGCTGGCGTCGGTCTTCGACCGGATGCTGGGTCACAAAGTGACCGGATGCTGATGGGGTGCGTCCGCTCTTGCTGATGTGGCAGCACACAGTGAAGAAGGTGGCTGACCGGACGCTGGGTGAGTTCGGTCAAGGGTGACCGGACGCATCCGATCGTGAAAAATCGTCTCTGGATGCTTACTGGAAACGACCGGATGCTGAGGTCCTGTCTCCTGTCACTTCGAAGCAGCGCGTCCGGTCACAACTTAAATGTACTGATGACCGTTGAGATCGGGCGATCAACATTTGAATCAGGGGACACGTGGCATGCATCGTGCGACCAGACACTGAGGTCCAGCGTTCGGTCAATCTGACCGGCGCGACCGGTCGCCCCGTGTTCAGTGCAGTGAGGAGCCCAACGACTCTATTCGTGGGGGCTCTCTATTTAAGCCCCATGGCCGGCTCAAGCTCACTCTCTTGGCCATTTGCATTGACATAGCAACCTTGTGAGCTTAGCCAAAGCCCTCCCACTCATCTTTATCATAGATTCAACATCTTTGAGAGATTGGGAGTGAATCCAAGTGCATTGCTTAAGTGTTTGCATCTAGAGGCATTTGGTGTTCGTGTTTCGCTACGGGATTCGCTTGTTACTCTTGGTGGTTGCCGCCACCTAGATGGCTTGGAGCAGCGAGGATCGTCGAGCGGAGGTTAGTGATTGTCTCTGGCTCTGATCGTGGTGATTGTGAGGGGTTCTTGACCTTTCCCCGGTGGAGAGCCAAAAGGTACTCTAGTGAATTGCTTGTGGCTTGTGTGATCCTCATCTTGTGTTGGTTGTGCGGCACCCTATTGAGGGTTTGGCGTGTGATGCCAGTTAGCGCGCGAACCTCCAAGTGAGTGAATCGCCACAACGAGGAGTAGCTTGCCGGCAAGCAAGTGAACCTCGATAAAAAATCATTGTGTTCATCATTTGATTATGAGGTGATTGGTCGTTATTGGTATTTATTCTTGTGATTGATTGGTTCACTCCTCGACTCGGCGGTATAACCATCTTGCTCACTCTCTTTATATTACCGCAAACTAGTTATCAAGCTCTTTAGTGTAGCTAGTTGTGAGAGCTTGTTAGTTTGGTTAGTGTGGCTCTTTAGTTAGCCTTTGAGAGCACACTAACTTAGTATAGTGACATAGCCATTGTGTGGTTAGAAACTATAGAAACTAGAATTGTGGTAGGTGGCTTGCATTTTTAGTAGGCTAGCGCAACACTTGCTTCGCCTCATAATTGTCTAACCGGTTTGCTAAGTGTTGTTGTAGAAATTTTTAAATAGGATATTCACCCCCCTCTAGCCATTAGGACCTTTCATGTGTGCACTAGAGAGGCGACACTAGAGCTTGTCTATAGTGCTCTTGCCAGGCTATTGTCGAGTGTGTGAATGTTATCTTATGGTGCCACCGGAGTTGTGAGCACTGGAGCTTTGAAATAGTACTTGTGAAAGAATCTAGATGGCTAAAGGGAGGGTGAATAGCCTATAAAAATTGCTCTACAAAGCACAATTATTAGAGCAAGTGGTCAGTACAAGATATGATCCTAATAGCAACTACAAGCACTAGCTCTAGTTCAAACAAGCAAGCTCCTAGACAAATTCTAGTAGCAATTGGCTTCTATGCTAAGGCACTTCACCCCACAAGATCTACTAACCACACTAGCTAAACTAACTACTCTAGGAGATGTTGGGCTATAAATACTCCCCAAGGGGCTTTCTTATAGTGCCTTTTGGCATTGGGAAGGCTGAGGAGAATACATGAGCTTAGAGGAGAGCAAAGTGAGGATCAAGCATGAGATGTAATGTGTTAGGGCCATGAGGGACACATGTACATATGATAGTGATCCTGTTGTATGTGAGTGTTGCGTGGCAATGAGGGTTGTAGTTATTGTGAGCCAAAGCACTTGATATCTTGGCAACCTTCCCGTGAAGGTGAGGTGTCCTTCTAGGTGGCAACTCTTCGTATTGGTGTTTGGGGGATGAGGAGAACCCTATCTCAGTGGAGAAGCTTAGAGTGTACATGACACTATGGTGATTGGGATTGGGTGGAGGTTGTGAGACTTGGTGACTCACACCTGCCTTTAGTTTGCAATCCAACACCATGATCATATCGCATGACAGTGGTGTCAATTGAGACTCCATGATTCATGACACTATATTTGATTGGTTGTAGTTCAACACCATGATAAGAAGAGTTGGTTGGAATGAGAGATTGTGTGACTTCATTGCCTTTGGTCGGTCAGATAAACACTATGATTGGAAGAGACTTGGTGTTCAAAAGCGTACCTCGGTGGACCTGTAGTGTGGACTAGGGGCTACGTCTTTACTACCGATACCACGGGATAGATCTCATTGTCTCTTTGCCTCGCTCTATGTCTTGCATTACTTACTTGTTCTAACTTAGGTGTCAGTGCTAGTTTATGTGCAAGAACCTTGTATATGACAACTAGGATTGCATAATAGATTGTGCTTAGCTATAGGGTTAACTCCACAACTAACAAAAATATCGTTGTTTGCACTTTTGTAAGCACATGTTTATGTGATGGCCCTAAGGACTTGATATTAGTGTGAATCTTTCAGTCGCTAGGCAAGAACCACAAGTAGGATGGCTAAGGTTTATCGAGATTAAATTTTTTATAGTCCCAATTCACCCTTTGGTCCTTATATTTTGGATATTAACATCATATCTTGTGCGTGTCAATTAGAGGTGGGACTTGGCCCATGCCATGCTTGGCCCCCTAGTGTTTTTATGCTGCTTTGAGCATGACTTCTAGCCACATGAGACACGTTGAGTCATGCCAGCATGACAACTAGCCTACATTCGTGCCATGCTATCCTAATTATATTCTCAGCGACACTATACTAGTTTTCTTCATCCACTCATCGGCTTGTCATTGCGTCAAGATCCATAGATTATGTGGTTATTCTAGAGGATTTTGTAGATAAGAATGTCTGGTTACTAGCATTTATCTTTTATATGGTCTAGCATAAAAGCAATCATTCAAGAAAACATGAAATATCTTTTATGCGTGGAATATATAAGACAAGTATCATCGGATGTGTAACTTCGTGCCGTACTTACCCAAACACACCCTAAGATGCAAGCCATGCTATACTACCCATCCTACCGAGATTCTATTTTGTCGTCGTACTTTGGGTAGGGATGAAAATGGTACATATATTTTCCAATCGTATTTGCGACCGAATCCGTTTAGAGGAGTTTAAATTTATCCGTATCCGAGTACGGATATTCAACATCTGATACCGTATTCGTATCCGAATACTCAAATCACATATTTATGATGTCGATATCCAATCGTATCCTATCTGGTATGGTTGACACTATTCGTATTTGAATCCGAATCAAGACAGAAATATGAAAACAAATGTAATATCAATGATATCCGTTAGTATCCGATCCATTTTCATCCCTAACTTTGGGTCTGAAAGGTCCTAATGGCTAGAGAGGGGTGAATAGCCTATAAATTTTTTTATAACAACACTACGCAAAGCGGTTAGACAAATATCAAGCGAAGCAAATGTTATGCTAGCCTACCAAGAATGAAAGCCACCTACCACAATTTTAGTTGCTATTGTCTATAAGCACTCAAAGGCTATGTCACTATACTAAATTAGTGAGCTCTCAAAGACTAACTAAAGAGCCTCACTAACCACTAGACACGACTCTTGAGTGCCCTCAAAACTAGCTACACTAAAGGGCCAAGCTACACTAAAAAATGTAAATGCGTGGGAAGGATGGTGTGTTATACCGCCGTGTAGAGGAATGAGCCAATCACCAAAGGAGCCAATAAATCATAAGAATGAATATCAATGAAGACCAATCACCTCGGAATCAAATGATGACACAATGATTTTTTACCGAGGTTCACTTGCTTGCCGACAAGCTAGTCCTCGTTGTAGCGATTCATTCACTTGGAGGTTCACGCGCTAATTGGTATCACATGCCAAACCCTTAATAGGGTGCCATACAACCAACACAAGATGAGGATCACACAAGCCACGCGCAATCCACTAGAGTTGCCTTTCGTGATCTCCCATGGGGAAGGCACAAGAACCCCTCACAATGTCGACGATCAGAGCCAGCAACAATCACCAATAGCCTCTCAATGATCCACCAATCACCTGGCCGTCTAAGGTGTCGGCAAACACCAAGAGTAACAAGAACTCCACTAGCCCAAATCACCCAACTAGTCACATAAGATGTTAGAACACTAAGCAATGCACTAGAGGCTCCCAATCTCACTCAAGATGATGAAATCAAGTGTGCAAGTGAGTGGAGTGGTGTGCTCAGCTCTCAAAGGTTGTATGTAGCTGCTAGAAGTGCCAAGAGAGTGGCCAAGGCCAGCCACTAGCTCTATTTATAAGCCCACAAGCAAATAGAGCCGTTACCTCTTTGAATCAGCTTCTGCGGTGTCACCGGACATGTTGGTGTGGCACCGGACATGGGGTGGTGGTGCCCCTCCAACGGTCATACAACAGGGGCACCAGATAGGTGGCGGTGGCACCGGATAGGGGCGCAGCGCCATCCTGGCCAACACCCCCGAAAAGCATGCTCTCTGAAAAAATGGGATGGTGCACCGCCATGGGGTGGCGGCGACCACGGCGGTGCCAATTCTAGAACCCCCGCTCTCTGTTGAAAAGGGGTGGTGCCACCGAATAGGGTTGGCGGTGCCCCTGGTAGTGCACCATCGCACCTAGGGCGGTGTACACCATCACTGGCGGTGCCAGCCCTAGCTCCAGCCCTTCTTGGCCACATCCAGGTGGGCACCGCCCTAGGGGTGGTGGTGCCATCGGACAAGGGGTGATGGTGCCCCCCCCGAACACCTCCCTCTTGGCCTCCTTTGCCGGTCCCGCCACAGGGGTGGCGGTGCACCTTCACAAGGGTGGCGGTGCCATTGGGGCAGCAACACAAGCCCGTCTACACCTCATTTTCTTCACCTTTTTCACCACCTTTGCAAATGTGCTGTGGTAGAACCGCCCGAAATGTAACACCCCGGTGTTACGATCTTATTTAGCACTGACGATTTAGGCCTAAAAATTTTTTAAAACGATTTTTCTTGGATTTTGAAATTTGACTTATGTATGTCTGATCGCAAATAAAAGGGTGAATGGTTTGTTCTATTAGATTAAGCATGAAAAGCAACTTTTATAAATAAAATAAAATCTGTTAATAAGATGAACGATGTATATATATATATGCTCATGTGTTTATTTTGAAAAGCTTTGGTTTAGTTTTGACTTGCGAGCGAATGACTCCACAGCGATGACGGGACGTCTCCCTGCCGTCCTCCATCGCTTGTTGTCAGTAGTGCGTTTCCCCCCTTGTTCGAAATTAATCCGTCATTCGAATTATTAATGTCGCGCCATGGCAGAGTTAGGCCGAGTCAGTCCTGCCTCTCCGCTTGCTTGCTCTCTTAGACTCTGCTTGTCTTTTATGCCAGTACTCCATGCTCTTTGCTGCTGCTTCCATGTACTACTTTTTACCTGCCACTGTTGTCTCGTCGGGCCTTGTCGTGCTGCCTCTGCTGCCTGTCTCAGTGTTGGCTCTATCTGCCTTGTATCCTCTGCATCTGCCCAGCTGAGCCAGGCTGGCCTCTCACTCTCTCCTCGTGCTGCTGTCTCCTGCCTACTCTTCCTCCCATCTCTCACTTGTCCTCTTTCTTTTAATCCTCTCGGTTTCTCTCTCGTTTCCATCGATCTTCGTCGCTGGCCTTTCCGTGCACTAGCGCGCGCCTCCTCTTCCTTCCTAGCGTTCGGCGCCCTAGCATCCGCGCCCGTGTGCCCGCGACGCCGCGCCTCCCTTCTCCTCCCCATATCGCGCGCAACCTCGGCCACGCTGGCCTACTGCTCCGGCGTTCCCTCCTTTCTTCCTCTGCTTGTCCGCGCCTGCGTCGCACGGCCACAGCGCCATGCCACCGCGACCCGCACGCCACCCGACCAACACCGTTGCCATGCCTTCTGCCGTGTCTCATGCCCGCAGGTGCCGGCTTCCCCCCGTGCGAGCGCACACAGACGTCCATGGCTCCATTTCACCACGGCTCCTCCCGTGTACCACACGCCGACGCCCCCGTAGTCGCCTCTCCTTCTTCCTCCTGCGCTGGTCCCACTACCTCTCGGCACAACCGCGCTCGGCCGTACCGAAGCGCCGCCATGGCCAGCCAGCGTCGCAGAGCGACTCTGCCTCGGCCCGCGCCTCTCTCCTCGGGCGCGTGCGAGCATGCCGCATCACCCCGTGGACATCCCCACCGTGTCCGCGCTGCTTCCTCCTCCAGCCCCGCTGCGTTGCCGGAGCCGTAGCCACCCGCCTGGTTGGCGCCGCCGCAGCATCGTGCCGCCACCACAGCTCGCGCGGGCGAGCTACCGAGGGGCCAGCTCGGGTCTCGGCATGGCCAGCCCAATGCCGCGCGGGTCTGGTGCTACCCCCGGGCGGGACTCCCACCGCCGTCATGCCTTTTCGGCCGGGATTGGTAAACAGCCGGGGCTCCTCTGCCTCTGCTCTGTATCGAAAGAAGAAGAAGGGTAAGAATCCAAGATGGAAATTTATACAGGGTCCTCGGTGCAAAATACGTGACACAAGGGAATAGTGAGTATGTCATGCGGAGTGATTTAAGAAAAGCGTAGGGGCCTCATCGCAAAAAGACCACCGCCGCCTTGCTGGCGGCCGACCGGCCGCTATATCTTATCATCGCTATGGGCCGACTGTCTTGTCCGCGCCTTAGGTCTTTGAATGCCGGCCGGCCTATTGCTAGGGTCATGCTCATCACTTGGGCCGTCTCTGCTTGATTCTTTGGGCTGCCGGTGATGCACCCCGCCTGGGCCGACTGGTGCCGCACGCCACCGCTTGGACGGACTGGAGCCGGCTAGGCTGCCTAGCTGCTGGGCCACCGCACGCCTGCGGGCCGAGTTGGCCGCCCAGGTCTTGTCTAAATGTTGTTTTGGTTTTATTAATTTAGTGCCTTTCAGAAATTGAAAATAAAGTGTAGAAAAATTGAAAAATGCCAAACCAGTTTTGTTAGTCTCCTAAAATCATAATCTACCTAGTAGTGTATTGTGTTCACATAGACTCGAAAAGTTTTTAGGGTTGCTCTAATTATTTTAAAATGCTTAATATTGTTAAAAGGAGAACTTGTATGAATTTTCGTGGTAAATTGGTAATAGTATTGGATCTAAAATTTGTACAGTAGACTCCTAGCCAGATTAGGTATTCGCTGTAATTTTCATAGCTCCAGAATAATTAGTTTGCTAAATAGATAATGATGTCCTAGTGCGAATAAAGATTAAACCGATGGAATAGAAATAAAGAAACACCTTGGGTTTATATAACTAAAATAATTGTTGGGAAATAACGTCTTATTCAACAACATGGATATATAGCCTAAGTACGGTCGTCGTTAGAACTAGCTCGTTAGCTTGAGTGGCGTAAATCGTAGTTTACGAGTCACGGTTGCAGTCGATTAATTATGTCTTTGCATTGCATTGCATTGCATGTCATATAGGTACGATGATGGATCAACGGATCAATTGGAGGATGATTGGGAACCTAAAGATGGTGTAATGGTATTCTCTCCAGGAGATGATGCAATGGGCTCTCTATTCAGATGATGTGGAGGATCTGAAGATGCAAATACTAACTTTTGGTTATATTTTACCCAGGCAAGCCCTGGTGCATAACCCCTACTTTTTGCAGTTTAAATTATATTTGTGTATTAAGTTTTAAGGAGTTGAATGAAAACCACTTGTATATATATCTTTATCCTATGAGTCTTACTAGTATGACAGGATCATGTAGATTGCTATGCTACAGGACTTCGGTAGAAGTCGAGTGATTGGCTGTCACTCACGAGAGATAGGAAATATATGACTGTATTATTATCACTTGGAAAATATAAATGGTGGAAAGGCAAACTGGTGACTGGGCAAGGATATGGATTGGGTATTGGTGGGTGTAAAAGGTTGTGTCGCCGTGGACACGGGGCATGGCTTGGTTACACTACTTTCCCTGTCTGGTCGGTTAAGGACCGATCATTGCATAAGCCATCGAGGCAAGTCACAGACTTATTATCCCGAGCACATACTTGGGTATGGGCGCTTGGAAGACTTGTTGCTCTCTTGTCGTGGATCCGGCTCTTTCCAGACCGACTGTTAGGGTTTTATTTTGGTGGAGGAGGTCCTTGCACCGCACTGAGTTCGAGACTCAGGGGCAGGGGCTTGGAGTCCTAGTTTGGACGGGGACCTACACACCCGGGATAGGAGAGTGATGGGTTGGTCCTGCTTGTGCCTTGGGTACAAGCGGGGCATGTGTTTTCGGGGTACCCAGCTGGGGGCATTGATTTGCGAATCATCGGACGATCCGATATGGCTTGTTTCGTGCCTAGCACCGTAGTAAGAACTAAAAGATGAAAGATGGAATGGAAAAGGAAGTATGATTGCTTACCACCTGCTTGAAAGTAGTACAAGTGCTTACATAGAATGGTTAGTTAATGAACCAATGCGGCTATTAATAAAAAATCAAATATAAAGACGCACTCTTAGTAATGCTTCCTGCAAATGCAATAAACCCATAAGCCAGATAGCCTTGCATATCCTTGGAGTCTTTTTCTTTTCTACTATGTCAGGTAAGTCTTGCCGAGTACAATTGAGTACTCAGGGTTTTATTTCCCCCTGTTGTAGGTGACAGGTGGATGCTAGAGCTGAACTTGTGTGCGGATTCCTCCTGGTGGCTCAGCGAGGATTTTCTTTACGCTGCGATAGTAGTTTTTATTTATAACTCTTACCAAATGTTTTTATAAATGAAAGTTTATAACCTGTTGTTGTAGTTTATTATCCATACTTCATCATGTCATGATTAGATATTCATTTCCGCTGTAATACTGATCACATGTTTATATTCCGCTGTTCAATTAAATTGTTATAACTCTGATAATATGATTTCATTCCACTATTATATTAATAAATATTATACTATGATGTTGTATTAAAAGTGATGTAAGAAATGGTTAAGAATGATGTAAGCTTTATTCTCTCATTTGTGATCCCGATGGCAAAAATGTGGATTTTTGGGTTCTCCCCTGGGGTGTGTGAAAGGTTCTAATATGGCTAGAGGGGGGGTGAATAGCCTATTTAAAAACTACAAATCAACTAGAGCAATTTGATTAGTAAGACAAATAGCAAAATGCAAACTTGCTCTAGCTCTACAAGGGTTGCAAGCCACCTATCCAACAATTCTAGTTGCAATGATCTATTTGCACACAATCTACTTGACCATTACTCACTAAGAGCTCTCACAAAGGCTACACTAAAGAGCTCCACTAGATATGTTTAAAGCACAAGGCAAGCTCTCAATTCTAATTACACTAAAGAGCTTGCTATATCTAGTTTGCGGAAATGTAAATGAGTAAGTGAGACGATTATACCGCTGGGTCGTGGAGTGAACCAATTACACGATGAATATATAGCCAATCACCGGGAGAATGCGAATGACAAGAGACAACCAATTTTTCTCCCGAGGTTCACGTGCTTGCCAACACGCTAGTCCCCGTTGTGTCGACCAACACTTGGTGGTTCGGCGGCTAAGAGGTGTTTCACAAACCTCGTCCACACGATAGGACACCGCAAGAACCGACCCACAAGTGAGGTAACTCAATGACACGAGCAATTTACTAGAGTTACCTTTCGGCACTCCGCCGGGGAAGGTACAACTCCCCTCACAATCACCGAAGGCGGCCACGAACAATCACCAACTCGTGCCGATCCTTCACCGCTGCTCCAACCGTCTAGGTGGTGGCAACCACCAAGAGAAACAAGCGAAATCCGCAGCGCAACACGAATACCAAGTGCCACTAGATGCAATCACTCAAGCAATGCACTTGGATTCTCTCCCAATCTCACAATGATGATGGATCAATGATGGAGATGAGTGGGAGGGCTTTGGCTAAGCTCACAAGGTTGCTATGTCAATGAAAATGTGCAAGAGAGCTCCCTTGAGCCGGCCATGGGGCTATAAATAGAGCCCCCATCAAATAGAGCCGTTGTACCCCTTCACTGGGCAAAACACGCTCTGACCGGACGCTCCGGTCATACCGATCGGACGCTGGCCCTCAGCGTCCGGTCGCCCGATGGACGCCACGCGTCACCAGCTTCAAACGCTGTTCGTCAGATTTCAACGGCTACGAAGCTGACCGGACGCTCCGGCAAAACTGACCGGACGCTGAAGCCCCAGCGTCCGGTCGTTTCCAGTAAGCTCCCCAAGGCATGTTTTTTCGACCGGACGCGTCCGGTCCACCTTGACCGGACACAGACCAGCGTCCGGTGCTCAACCCCTAGCCACTGTACCGCCGAGTCAGCGCGACCGAACGCAGGCAGTCAGCGTCCGGTGCTTCTGGATTCAGCGTCCGGTCACTGGACCGACGCCAGCATCATTTCGATCAACTCCATTTCAACTCTTACTTCTTCACCCTTGCTCAAGTGTGCCAACCACCAAGAATTTTGCATCCGGCGCAATAGAAAATAGACATTTCATTTTCCCGAACCCATCTCAACCCTACAAACACCTTGTGCACATGTGGTAGCATATTTACACAAATATTTTCAAGGGTGTTAGCACTCCACTAGATCCTAAATGCATATGCAATGAGTTAGAGCATCTAGTGGCACTTTGATAACCGCATTTCGATACGAGTTACACTCCTCTTAATAGTACGGCTATCTATCCTAAATGTGATCACACTCACTAAGTGTCTTGATCACTAAAATAAAATGGCTCCTACATTTTATACCTTTGCCTTGAGCCTTTTGTTTTTCTCTTTCTTCTTTTCCAAGTTCAAGCATTTGATCATCACCATGCTATCACCATTATCATGATCTTCATCATTGCTTCATCACTTGGAGTAGTGCTACCTATCTCATAATCATCTTGATAAACTAGGTTAGCACTTAGGGTTTCATCAATTAACCAAAACCAATCTAGAGCTTTCAGTGTGCCCGACGGAACTGAGTAATTTAGTGTTCTCCCTTGAGTGCTTAGTGTCTAATGGAAGGCAAGCACTCCTGTGAGGCATTAGATTAGGCGGTTCTGCCACACAAAATAACGTACTTATGGAGGCGCTCGTCTTTCACCAGACACTAAGCACCCTAAAAGCGAGCTACAGCGGGCGGATTCCGTCGGGCACACCCCAAGGGAGAGCCCGAATAGTCCACATTTTCCCCAAGGATCCAATAATGAGAACGAGTTACAATACTTTATCCATTTCATACATCCAGAGTTCTTACAAATTCATTATTACATTGCCAAATTCAGAGTGCGGAATATTAAACAGCGGAATGATAATAAACATCTATCGATAATGAACAAGGATCCGTCTGTGCCCACCAGAAGAATTCTTCACACAACAGGTACTCCTAAAGTTTAACCTGCAACAGGGGTAAATAAACCTTGAGTACACAATGTACTCGCAAGACTTATCCAACTAGTGGGAATAATTTCCTGACTCCAAGGGATATGCAAAGCTTTAGGGTTTGCTGGGTTTCTTTTAGCAGAAAGCAATACTAATAGTGAATCCTTATTTATGTTATTATCAGCAGTCATGATTAATTCTTTATCTAGCCATTCTATGTAAGCACCTATTCTACTTTCAAGCAAGGGTTGAGCAATCAGTTCCATTTCATCACCTCTCATCTTTCAGTTCTTACTACGGTGCTAGACTATAGACAAGCCGTACCGGATCGCCCAGCGATTCACGAATCAATGCCCCCAGCTAGGTACCCTAAAAACACATGCTCCGCTTGTACCCCAGGCATAAGCAGGACCAACCCATCACTCTCCTGTCATGGGGTCCAGGTCCCCGTCCAAACTTAGACTCCAAGCCCCCGCTCCTGAGTCCCAAACTCAGTGTGGTGGAAGGACCTCCACCACCTCCGCCTCCAATCAATCAGTCTAGAAAGAGCCGGAACCCACGACAAGAGAGCAACAAGTCTTCCCTACGCCCAAACCTAAGTATGTGCTCGGGATAATAAGTCTGTGACTTGCCTATAACCCAATGGAACGCCCGGTCCTTAACCGACACAGACGAAAAAAGTGTAACCAAGCTATGCCCTGTTGGCTGTAGGACACAACCTCTTACACCCACCAATACCCAAACCATATCCCTGCCCGGTCACCATTTTCCTTTCCACCATTTTATCATGAGTGATCATAAATTTTCACCTATTGTGAGTAACGGCAGGTTACTCACGCTACTGATACCCTAAGAATAGCAACTACTCGACCTATACTAGTAGTACTCATAGATAGGTATATCTATGCATGTAGTTTTTATAAAATGCCTATAACGTAAATGCACATCATATATATATTTAGTGATCATTCAAAAATATGGGTTATGCACCGAGGCTTGCCTTGGGTAGGCGAGGTGTCAACAAAGTCAGCAACGAATGACTCCGGAGCTCTCTCCTGTATGAGAACCTTCTCCTCGTACTCCTCAATAATCTCCTCATAGTCCTATTAGTCAGCAGGCACAAACTCTAACAACTCGTGGTCTACATGCATGAAATGATGATGCAACACTTAGTAACATGGCAACAACAACTTTTAAAATAAGAATACATCTGTCAAGTTACTAAGCTAGTTCTACCGATTAAGGTGCTAAGTTATCTACTATTACCACTAACAAGTAAGAAACATGACATGTACTGTCTTAGCAACTAAAGGTATTCTTACTCTTAATACCGATTTACTCTATATATGATAAAATAAGGAGTACTAGCTACTCTATTTATCATCCTACTCTAGTGCTACAAAAATTACAGTGACACAATAATCTAATGAGCCTACTGTAAAAAATTCATGGCTAAAACTATCACCGATTTGCCACAAAAATTCCTATAAATATTAAGCTAAGTAATACTAGGCTTTCTAAATTGAATTTATGAATCTATCATTATCACAACTAACTGTAAACTAACTACACCAACATATAGATAGCATTTTTGTGAACCTAACAAATTTTATTTCACTATTTTTGACATCTACAACATTTACTATTATTTTCCAAAGATCAGCTAAAAACTGAATTGAATAAACCTTTACTAATTCACTGGAAAAAGAAAAACCAAATTCAAACCGTGGCCCACTACTCGCGGCGCGGCCCACGTCCGCGCGGCGCGCGCGCTCCCCACCGGCGCAGCCCATGCGGGGGCGTAGCCCAACCGAGCGACGCTGGCCCATGACGGGAAGGCCCGCACGCTATGGCCATTTTGCGAAAACATCCCTAACCTACCGGTGAATCACCTTGAGATCCATGACACTATTCCTACAGTCAGCTACTTCACAGATAAGCCCTCGGAACAATCTATCTTCGCAACGGCGATACCCTCGGGCACCCGCGCGCGCACCGACGTGGCGGCGCTAGCACAGGGCGGTTACGCCGGCCAGACCAGCCCTTCCCCGCCCCTAATAGCGAGCTGATGCTCACCTAGGCGCAAACTCGAAGCATTGGGCGGCAAAGCGGTGAACGGAGATGCTGTCCCGAGCTTCCTCCCCGGCGTTGGACTCCTCCCTACGACGGCGGCCACGTCCCCGTGAGCCAAGGCACAGACAACGTGAATGAGCTCAAGAATGGGCATCAGCGACTCTCCCCGAACCTACCAGACATGGTGGATTGACCGGAAAAGGGCCAAGTGAGTCTGGCCATGCACACACGGCAAGCCTTGCGATGGCGGCGGTGGCGTGACTACGTCAGCAGCGTTGAGCAGGCAGTAGCAGGGCAAATTGGGGTGCGCACGGGATAGAGGGGAATAGGGTGAAGACACAGTGCCAACGAATTAGACGGAGGTGGACAATGCAAGGTGAATTGGGCGGGCGCTGCCGTGGGGTCTTAAGGTGGCCGACGGCGGGGGATCGTCAAATTGGGGCTCGACACCAGCTGGCAGCAACAGTGGGAGGGTTCGGCATGTAGCTAGGTTCCTACTCAATCCTTTGGCGCATGCAATTGCATGGATTTGACTGACGCTACGAGCTAGACTTGGCGTGGCTCGGTGACTCTGGCGCGACGCCATTAAAGGCATAGATGATCGTGGGCATAGAGCGATGCTCGCCATGCAAACACAACGGACAAGGGCACACACGGGGAAGATACATGTGCTCGTACGAGTTGGCACGGCTCGGGTGGCCGTAGCGCATTAACTTGCAAGCCGACGGCGACACGGTCATGTGCCAGCGCAGTGGCTCAGGCGGACGCGACGCGAGCGGTGCAGCGCACGTGGGCGATTCAGCACTCACGGCCGCAGCTAGCAGCAGCGCGGTGACGCGATGCAACGAAGGTAGCGACACGGCGAAGCAGGCGGCAGCAGCATGGTGATGGGATGGCGGCGCAGCGATGCAGGCGGACGCGACGCTGGCGGTGAGAGCGCACGCGAGCAGCCCAGCGCTCACGACCAAGGCTAGCAGCCACATGAGGACCCAGCGAGGCAGATGGCAACGGTGGAGCAGAGCGGCTGCGGCCGCCGACACCAGCGTGGTGGCACGCGTGAGTGCGTGCTTGGGCGCGGCAGCAGGTGGCAGTGGCCAGCAGCGCGGAGCCAGCGGCAGGCCCAGCCAACACGGTGGCATGAGTGCGTGCACGTGCGCATCGGGCGAACTAGCGCAGCACGCCGAGCCGAGGCAATGGTGACTGCGTCCAAATGTTGAAGCTGTCCAGGAACGTGCCATGCACGATTTTTAAAAAAGCCCCAAAAATCCATCTCGATGCTTCAATTGCTAAACCACCTATTTACACCCGAGATGGCATGTTAGGCTACTAAAACAAGCCCTAATACCATACCACTACTTCACCCGATTCTTCTACAAAAATTGCCGAACTTAGCTTCGTCAAAGCGTTTTCTGACTTAAGAAATTTGACTAAGTCTTGATCGGTTTCGCGTCAAATTCGATTTCCAATCTATTAAGTATGCTAGCTAGTGAATCCCGTTCTCGACCACAAGTATTTCACCGCCACCTATGAAGTTTGTACTACAAACTTTATTAAAGTTTCGTATATGCGTTCTATAACATTTTCGTTCAATAAAAAATCATTTAGAACCCTAAGTGATATAACGCGACATGAAATATAACATTCGTTTCGCGTTTTTGATGAACGTTTCGAGTCTTAGAAATTGATTTACACACTATAATTCATACACTCACACATAAATATGATGCTCATGCAGTGTTTTAGCAAAAGACTATACAGTGTAACACCGAGGGTGTTACATGTGCTAACACTCCAAGTGTTTCACCATCATGTGCAAGTGTGTTAGCATTTTCACAAACATTTTTCAAAGGTTAATCACTTCTCACCAAATGTGCACTTAGCCTAAAA
Source organism: Miscanthus lutarioriparius (assembly GCA_904845875.1). Lineage (NCBI taxonomy): Eukaryota > Viridiplantae > Streptophyta > Magnoliopsida > Poales > Poaceae > Miscanthus > Miscanthus lutarioriparius. The sequence goes on from CAJGYO010000012.1 coordinate 46,691,305, forward strand.
TGCAATGCAAGTATTTCAACACCTAGTGGCACTAGATGATCGAGTTGTCCGATAAGAGCTCTCCTCTTAATAGTACGACCATCTATCCTAAATATGATCACACTCGCTAAGTGTCTCGATCATCAAACCAAAAAAACTCCTATTAAGTTTCACCATCGCCTTGAGCTTTTTTTTTCTCTTTCTTCTTTTCCAAGTCCAAGCACTTGATCATCATGGTCACCACACCATCATCATGATCTTCACCATTGCTCCATCACTTGGAATAGTGCTACCTATCTCATTATCACTTTGATAAACTAGGTTAGCACTTAGGGTTTGATCAATTCACCAAAACCAAACTATAGCTTTCAATCTCCTCCTTTTTGGTAATCGATGATAACCCTTTCACAAAGATATGAATTGAAATTCAATTGAATTAATGTTGCTTGCCCAAGCATATTTACCATGTGTAAAAGGATGTGGACAAGTTGCATGAACCCCAAATGGTAGCATTAGCTCCCCCTACATGTGTGCTAAGAGTTTGGATTGAAAGCTTGCACATATATATGGAATTGAGTTGTGGGAGAGTAATGTCTACCAAATAATGCTAAGGTATAAGAGATAAACCTTTGAAGCATGATACCAATCAGAGTGTACCAATATACCATCCTTAGCACCATTAGTAACTAGACATGCACACAAAAACTAGAATACCCTGTGAGATCAACATTAGAAGCAAGCGTCTAGTTTTCATAATATAAGCACAAGTCTAGTTACTCAACCTATGCATGCTAGTTTTTCATTTCATCATTCAAACCTACAACTAGCATACACCACACAAGCATAGAATTTTAAAATTAAAACTTATGCCATGCAAGCAAACATATGAAATGCACATCCAAATGCACCAATCAAGTTTATGAGATTGCCCCCCCTACTTGTGTGCTTAAATTTTAATTGATCTCCTTACTTTCTCATATCTCTCCCCCTATGTCAAAGTTCTCCCCCTTTGTCATTTAACCTTATCTTTGTGCAATTTTTCCCTTTGTCATCAATGACCACAAATGTTCAATTTTAAATAGGTTAAGATCATCAATGTCAATCAATGGAGTGAGGATCATTTTCCCAAAATTGGTTCAATCTAGAACACTTGCCAAAGATATTTAACTTGGTTTGATCCAAGGACAAGCTTCTTCATACCTTCAAATAAGGGTTATCTTGTACCATGTTGAGTTAAACACTTGTAGCTCATTTTCTAGATCAAACACTAGGTTCACAAGCCCACAAATATATCATATGTTACCACTAGATCAAGTCAAGCATAGAAGCAATAGTGGTACCATACAAGCATCAAATTCATTTGATTTTTATAAATAAGCCTAAAAGACACGAGGAATGACTAGATGCACTAAACATGTCCTTAGCAAAGGATGTATGCCATGCCAATCAACTTTTACCTTGGTTGCTCGAAGGAGAGGCATGTTATACCAGTGGGGGGGTGCATCAACACATATTTGAGAAATTCAATATGTTCAACTCATTCCTTAGCTTGCAAAATCTTTTCTCATCCAATGGCTTGGTGAATATATCAGCAAGTTGATCTTCGGTGCCCACACTCTCAATGCAACTATCCCCTTTTTGTTGGTGATCTCTAATGAAATGATGACAGACATCAATGTGCTTTGTTCTTGCATATTGAATCGGATTGTTGGTGAGCTTGATTGTACTCTCATTGTCACAAAGCAATGGCACTTTCTTGAACTTGATTCCAAAGTCATTCAAGGTGGCCTTCATCCAAAGTATTTGTGCACAACAACTACCGGCGGATATGTATTCGGCTTCGGTGGTTGATAATGCAACACTATTTTGCTTCTTTAATGACCATGAAACAAGTGATCTTCCTAATAATTGACATGTGCCCGAGGTGCTTTTCCTTTCAACCTTACATCCCACATAATCCGAGTCAAAGTAACCAACTAGCTCAAACTTTGCTCCTTTAGGATACCACAAACCAATATTTTGTGTATGCTTCAAGTACCTCAATATTCTCTTTGTAGCCTTCAAATGACTTTCTCACGGTGAGGCTTAAAATCTTGCACACATGCACACACTAAACATGACATCCGGCCTTGATGCGGTCACATAGAGTAGGCTTCCAATCATAGACTGATACAACTTTTTATCCACCATATTGCCACTTGCATCACTATCCAAATTGCCATTTGTTCCTATTGGTGTACTTATGGTTTTGCTCTTATTCATGTCAAACTTCTTGAGCATGTCTTTGATGTACTTGCCTTGACTCATAAATGTACCATTATTCAGTTGCTTGATTTAAAGTCAAGGAAGTAACTCAACTCTCCAATCATGGACATCTCAAACTCATTAGCCATCATCTTGCCAAACTCTTCATAAAAATCTTGATTGGTTGATCCAAATATGATGTCATCAACATAGATTTGCAATACAAACAAGTCATTTCCAATATTCTTGGTGAAAAGAGTGGTGTCAACCTTGCCCATCATGAATCCTTTAGAGAGGAGAAAGTCTCTCAACCTCTCATACCATGCTCTAGGTGCTTATTTAAATCCATACAATGCCTTCTTCAACTTATACACATGGTCGGGCTTCTTGTCATCTTCAAAACCAAGAGGTTGCTTAACATAAACTTCTTCATTGATGTAGCCATTGAGAAATGCACTCTTGATATCCATTTGATAGAGCTTGATGTTGTGGGCACAAACATAGGCTAGCAAGATTCTAATTGCTTCCAATCTAACAACCAGGGCATATGTTTCTCCAAAGTCAAGACCTTCCACTTGAGTATATTCTTGTGCTTCTAATCTTGCTTTGTTCCTAACTACTATCCCATCTTGATCTTGCTTGTTTCTATAGACCCATTTGGTTCCAATCACATTGTGTCCCTTTGGTCTTTCCACTAATTCCCATACTTGATTTCTTATGAAGTTGTTCAATTCTTCATGCATAGCATTCACCCAATCAGCATACTTCAATGCTTCATCTATCTTCTTTGGTTCAATGGATGACACAAATAAGAAATGCTCACAAAATGAAGCCAATCCTGATCTAGTTTGCACACCTCTAGAAATATCACCAATTATAGTGTCCAATGGATGATCTCTTGTAATATGAGTTGGTTAGAGTATTGGAACATTGCTTGCACTTGCTTGATCATTTGGTTGAGATGATGTACTAGCCACTTGATCTTGCACATTGTCATGAGAGCCACTTGTACTTGCTTGATTAGTGTCATCTTGCACATTTGAGTTAGAGAGCACTTGCACTTGATCATCTACATCATCATTCACTTGTCTAGGCCTCAATTCACCAACATCCATGTTCTTCATAGCATTTGAAAGTGGAATGCCTCTAACATCTTCTAAGTTCTCATTCTTATCTTGTGAACCCTTGGTTTCATCAAATTCAACATCATGTACCTCCTCAAGAGTACCACTTATCAAATTCCAAACTTTATACACTTTGCTTGTAGTAGAGTATCTAAGTAAGAATCCTTCATCACACTTCTTCTCAAACATGCTCAATGTAGTGTCTTTCTTTAAGATATAGCATTTGTAACCAAAGACCCGAAAGTATACAATATTGGGCTTTCTACCATTCAAGAGCTCATATGGTGTCTTCTCTTTCAATGGGTGACAATAGAGGCGGTTGCTACAATAGCAAGCCATGTTGATAGCTTCGGCCCAATATGATTGACTCACATTGTACTCACTCAACATTGATCTTGGCATGTCAATCAAGGTTCTATTTTTTCTCTTAACAAGGCTATTTGATTGTAGAGTGTACTTGGCCGAGAATTGATGTCTAATTCTAAAATCATCACACAACTCATCAATTCTTGTGTTCTTAAACTCACTACCATTGTCACTTCTAACTCAATTGATGGTTGTTTCAAATTCATTATGAATACCCTTGACAAATGATTTGAAAGTTGCAAATACATCACTCTTGTCCACTAGAAAGAATACCCAAGTGTATCTTGTATAGTCATCCACTATCACAAAGCCATATTTGCTTCCACCGATGCTAGTGTATTGTGTTGGCCCAAACAAATCCATGTGCAATAACTCAAATGCTTTACTAGTGTTCATCATGTTTTTTCTAGGATGGGTGTTTCCAACTTGTTTGCCGGTTTGACAAGAGCTACAAAGCTTATCATTCTCAAACACATCTTTCAAACCTCTAACCAAGTCATGCTTAACCAATCTATTCAATTGTTTCATTCCAACATGACCAAGCCTTCTATGCCATAACCAACCCATACTAGACTTAGTGAACAAGCATGTTGACAATTGAGCTTCACTAGCATTGAAATCAACCAAGTATAGATTCTCATATCAAAAGCCTTTGAAGATCAAGTTAGAGCCATCTACACTTATGAGCTCTACATCATCTACCCTAAATATGCATTTGAATCCAAGACCATACAATTAAGCCATGGATAGCAAATTGAAGTTCAAGCTCTCAACTAGCAACACATTGGATATGTTCATGTCATTGGATATTGCAATCTTACCAAGCCCTTGACCTTACCTTTGCCATTGTCACCAAATGTGATAGTATCATAACCATCATTGCCATTGGTCTTGATTGAGTTGAACATTCTTGCATCACCGGTCATGTGTTGAGTTCACCCACTATCAAGAACCAAATGCCTTCCTCCGGCTTTGTAATTAACCTACAAAAGAAGGTCAATTCTTTTTAGGTACCCAAACTTACTTGGGTGCTTGAAGGTTAGTTACTAAGCTCTTTTGGCACCCAAATGGCTTTCTTCTTTGAGCCCATCCATGGTGCACCAATAAACTTAGCCTTCACACCATTAGTACCCTTAGTAAGCACATAGAAAGAATCAAGCTTAATTGAGGATACATTGGCTTGAGGCTCCTTTTTATGCACTTTTGCTCTACATGACCAACTTGCTTTCAATTTGTGCAAAACCGACCATTGCTTTTCACAAAACTGGTCTTATGAGGAGCAAAGGCCGCTTTACCTTTCTTTGGGTTATAGCCCAATCCCTCTTTGTAGAGAGAAGCTCTTTGGCTACCCAAGCATATAAGCAAGCGGTCCTCACCACCATAGGCCTTAGCCAAGGTGTGATTGAGCTCTTTTACCTCCTTTTGGAGTGTCTCATTCTCAACCATTAGTGAGGCATCACAAGTGAAACCATTACTACTAGATGAGGTAGAAGTGGATGTGCTACAAGAAGGGTTAGTGGGAGCAACAATGATAGGCTTATAGAATGATTCAACAATTATATCACAAGTTAAGCCTTTGTCACATGTTACAACATGCTCCTTCTCATTTTGATCATTAAGTAGAGAGGAATGAGCTTTTTCAAGCTTCTTGTGAGCCTTGCCAAGCTTCTTATGGGCTTTCTTTAACCTCTCATGATATGCATTGAGCACATCAAAGGCTTGCTTAAGGGCTTTTAGTTCCTTTCGCAAGTCTTTGTATTCCCTTCTCTTAATGTCAAAATATTCTTTAGCATCTTCTAACATGTCAATTAGTTCATTTTTAGTGGGTTCATCATCATTGTCACTTTCACTTTCACTATCATTATCATGTTTCTCATCACATCCATCATCACAAGTTTATACCTTAGTGGCCTTAGCCATGAAGCATGATGGAGTGTCGAAGAGAGAATGCTTCTCATTTATGGCAATGCTTGCAAGAGCCTTCTTCTTGGTGGTCTTGTCATCATCACTTTCATCATCATCACTTGAGGAAGCATCACTATCCCAAGTGACCACATATGAACCACCCTTCTTCTTCTTTTTGAAGGTCATCTTGTCATTCTTTTCTTTCTTTTCCTTCTTCTTGCTCTTCTTGTCATCATCATCATTGTCGCTATTGTATGGGCATTGAGCAATAAGATGATCCTTGCTTCCACACTTGAAGCACCTTCTTAATTCTTTCTTGTTCTTGGATAAAGACTTCTTTCTTCTAGCACGGTAGCCCTTCTTCACCATGAACTTACCAAATCTCTTGACAAAGAGAGCCATCTTCTCATCATCATCATCATCCCATGAACCATCATCTTCACTTGATGTATCTTGCTTGGCTTTTCCCTTGGATGATGAACCGGCTTTGCATGCCACACTCTTCTTCTTCTAATCCTTCTTCTCTTTGTTCTTTTCTTCCTTCTCATCATCATCTCTATAAACATCATCGGTCATGATATCTCCCATGATTTGGTTTGGTGTCATTGTGTCCAAACTGGTCCTCACTAGCAAGGTGACCAACATGCCAAATCTTGCGGGTAAACATCTCAAGAACTTATGGGAGAAGTCCTTGTCCTCCACCATATCACTGAGTGTTTTGAGATCATTGACAAGCACTTCCATCTGATGAAACATGTTTGACACACTCTCATCTTTCTTCATCTTGAAGCTAGAAAATTTCTCCTTGAGAATGTATGCCTTTACACCCTTTATTGCCTTGGTGCCCTCAAATGATTCTTCCAACTTCTTCCAAGCTTCATGGGCCATCTCAATGTTCTTGATTTCCTCAAATGTGCTCTCATTAATAGCATCATGAATAGCACTAAAAGCAATGTCATTGTTTTGGAGAAGCACTTCTTCGGTCGCGGTGGGATTCTTCGGATCGGCTATGTCAATTTTGGTCCCCACCACCTTCCACTCTTCTATTGATTGAGTTGATATGAGTGGTCATCTTTGACTTCCAATATGGATAATTTATGCCATCAAATTGGGGTGACTTCTTGGCGTTGTTGATTTGAGCCATTTTGACATCGAAGGTTGTTAAGCCTCAGATCATGGTGACCACAGCTTCGATACCACTTGAAAGGTTCCAATGGCTAGAGGGGGTGAATAGCCTATAAAAATTTCTACAACAACACTACGCAAAGCGGTTAGACAAATATGAAGCGAAGCGAATGTTGCCCTAGTCTACTAAGAACGCAAGCCACCTAGCATAATTCTAGTTGCTATTGTCTATAAGCACTCAAAGGCTATGTCACTACACTAAATTAGTGAGCTCTCAAAGACTAACTAAAGAGCCTCACTAACCACTAGACATGACTCTTGCTTGCCCTCAAAACTAGCTACACTAAAGGGCCAAGCTACACTAAGAAATGTAAATACGCGGGAAGGATAGAGTGTTATACCGCCGTGTAGAGGAATGAGCCAATCACCAAAGGAGTCAATCAATCACAAGAATGAATACCAATGAAGACCAATCACCTCAGAATCAAATGATGACAATGATTTTTTACTGAGGTTTACTTGCTTGTCGGTAAGTTAGTCCTCGTTGTGGCGATTCACTCACTTGGATGTTCACGCGCTAATTGGCATCACATGCCAAACCCTCAATAGGGTGCCGCACAACCAACACAAGATGATGATCACACAAAGCCACGCGCAATCCACTAGAGTTGCCTTTCGTGATCTCCCACGGGGAATGCACAAGAACTCCTCACAATGTCGATGATCGGAGCCGGCAACAATCACCAATAGCCGCTCAACGATCCACCAAACACCAAGAGTAACAAGAACTCCACCAGCCCAAATCGCCCAACTAGTACCACATGATGCTAGAACACTAAGCAATGCACTAGAGGCTCTCCAATCTCACTCAAGATGATGAAAGCAAGTGTGCAAGTGAGTGGAGTGGTGTGCTTAGCTCTCAAAGGGTGTATGCAGCTGTTAGAAGTGCTAAGAGAGTGGCCAAGGCTGGCCACTAGCTCTATTTATAAGCCCACAAGCAAATAGAGTCATTACCTCTTTGAGTCAGCTTCTACGGGGTCACTAATCATCGAACATGTCGGTGTGGCACCGGACATGAGGTGGCGGTGCCCCTCCAATGTTGGGGCATCAGGCAGGCGGTGGTGGCACTGGACGGGGGGTGGCGGTGCTAACACCTCAAAACCATGCTCTCTAAAAAAAATGGGGTGGTGCACCGCCATGGGGTGGCGGTGACCATGACGGTGCCCAATTCTAGAACCCCCGCTCTCTGTTGAAAAGGGGCGGTGCTATCGGACAGGGGTGGCGGTGCCCCCGAGCGGTGCACCGTCGCACCTAGGGTGGTGTACACCGTCACTGGCGGTGCTAGCCCCAGCTACATGCCTTCTCGACCATGTCTAGGTGGGCACCGCCCTAGGGGTGGTGGTGCCACCGGACAAGGGGAGGCAGTGCCCCCTAGAACACTTCCCTCTTGTTCTCCTCTACCGGTCACCGCCATAGGGGTGGCGGTGCACCGTCATAAGGGTGGCAGTGCCCTCAGGGCAGCAACACAAGCCCGGCTACGCCTCCTTTTCTTCACTTTTTTCACCACCTTTGCAAATTTGCTAACACTCTAAATATCACCATCAGGTGCAAGTGTGTTAGTATTTTTACAAATATTTTTCAAATGTTAATCACTTCTCACCGAATGTGCACTAGGCCTAAAATGCAATGCAAGTATTTCAACACCTAGTGACACTAGATGATCGAGTTGTCCGATAAGAGCTCCCCTCTTAATAGTACGACCATCTATCCTAAATATGATCACACTCGCTAAATGTCTCGATCATCAAACCAAAAAAGCTCCTATTAAGTTTCACCTTTGCCTTAAACTTTTTTGTTTTTCTCTTTCTTCTTTTCCAAGTCTAAGCACTTTATCATCATGGTCACCACACCATCATCATGATCTTCACCATTGCTCCATCACTTAGAATAGTGCTACATATCTTATGATCACTTTAATAAACTAGGTTAGCACTTAGGATTTCATCAATTCACTAAAACCAAACTAGAGCTTTCAGGGTCACGCTAAAATATCATGTTGTGGATTCTAAAACAAGAGTAGGGATAGATTTAGATCATATTCGAACGGATACAGATTCAGATTCAGATATCACTATTTCCACATTTTAATTTGAATTCAAATACGAATACAGTATTGTCATATACTAATGCAAAACGAATATCTTGGATTCGGATATCTATTTAATTTTGAAGATAGTATGTTTCTATTTGCTTATCGATAGTTTCAAGGTATAATAAAATCATTATGGATGAAGGGATTTAAAATAGAGCTATATAACACCATGGGTAAAGACAACTACAAAAAACAAAATACTTTAATCAATATTTCAATTATTATATATATATATATATATAATAAAACTATAGATAATATTTATTAATTATTGAATTAAAATAATACTAGAAGTATATAAATAAAATATAATACTAATTAATATGATTAGCCATATCAAAATTAATTAAACTTAATATTTATGTATCATTAATAATATTAAAATTGTATTAGCCATAGATAACTTTTAAATAATGATACATACATATCATTTGTTATATCAAAATTATTTTCATTTACATAGTTAATTAGTCATAATCATAAGATTTATATGGCTTCAAAATAATTTGTACTTCGCGCATACGATTAATATTGGATATTTTATATTTGGCAAATTTTGCTCAGGAACATTGGAAAAACGCGTAATTGGTTGGCACACACCGTCAAATGGAGAATTTGCCCAAAGACACCGTAAATCTGTGATTGTTTATTTTATTCATTTCTTAGTTTTGGAGAGAGAAGGCGGCGAAAATGTCCGTGCTACCCATGTCTCTTCACTGATATTTGCCGCAACACATAACGGTGCAAAAGTGCCGGCTAGGACTTTATTGAAATATATAAAGTTTATAAGGGGGTTATTGGGATGATTTGATAGACTCAATGAGCAGTGAAATAGATAGAAAGAGAAGGATGGGGCTTTCTGCAAAGGAAAAAGTCCGTTTTTGGCCCTCCAACTATGACAGTAGTTTGGTTTTAGTCCTTCAACTCTAAAACCAGACACCCGTAGTCTATCAACTCTGTAAACCAGATAGAAAATGGCCCTCGTGCCGGCGTGACGGCGGTTTCCGCCCGGTCAACCCGCGACGACCGTGGTATTGGGCCTTTTTCATTTTCTATCCCTTCGCGGGCCCGCTTGTCAGGCCTTAGAGAGAGAGAGAGGGAGAGCAAAGCGGCAGAGGGGACGGAGGCAGAGCAGAGCGAGAGAGATGGAAGGCGGGGCGCCGGCGAGCGAGTAGCGAGCGAGAACTTCGCTCTCGGTGCGGCGTGGGGCGTCGTTGGGCTTGAACGCGTCCGTCCATAAATTGAGGAGGGAGATAGCAAGGAGAGAAGAGCCGCCATAGCACGGCGCCCTCGCCGCCGCCCGCCCTTTGCGCCTAGGGAGGGAGATAGCAAAGGAGAGAACCGCCACCCCGCCTCTCTCTCTCTTCTTCTCTTCCCCTCTCTCTCTCTATCTCTCTCTCTCTCTCTCGGAAAGCAGGAGAGATTTGAAAACGCCTACACACGGAGAGTTTGCAGCCGCCGCATCCCCAGCGTGATGAAAAAATTGAGGGAGGGAGATAGCAAGGAGAGAATAGCGCGCAGGGCTGGGGATGCGGCAGCTGCAAACTCCGGCGTGTAGGGGCGGTTTCCCGCGCTAGCGTCCCCTGTTTCCAACTGAGAGAGAGAGAGATAGCAGAGCGAGGGGGAAGAGAAGGAGAGAGCAGAGAGAGGGTGGTGGCGGTGATGGCCTTGGTGCCGGCAGCGACGGCCTAGGCGAGGAAGGCAAAGGGCGGGGCTCCCGGTGCGGCGTAGGGCGTCGGTGCTATGGCGGCTCGAGGCGCGAGCGCCTGTGGGCTGGAGTAGCCCATCTCCGGCGTCGGCGGCTTCAGCACCGGCGGCTCTAGGCTCCGGCGTGGAGCTGACTGCTGCAGCCGGGCAGCATAAAGAGAGGAGAACAAAGACGTGGAGCCCCTACGCGGTAGCCATTGCAGGATGAGGCGGAGCTACGGCGTGCTCGAACTCGAGCTCGATCCTCCAAGCTTGGTGAGGCGATGTGACGAGTTGTGGGCTCCTACTACACCGACGCCGACGCCGCACGCAGTGCTGAGTTCGAGCTGTCGCTGGAGGTCCTATCGCGGCCTCGACGCCCACCCTCCCCGCACGCCCGCCCTTCGACGCCATGGAGCTCTGGCTGCGTCCTGCTCACCGCTTCGCTGCGCCGCCGCGCGGTGCCACCTTTCGCTGCGCCCGTGGGCCCCACGTCCCGCTTCGCCGCGCCGGTGATAGGAAGCTCAAAGTCCAGCGCGACGGGAAGAGGACTCGAAGTCATGGTACATGCTCTCCCGCGCGGCTCGACGCATGCCGGCAAGCCGCCCGCCTAAACCGTCCATCGAGCTCCATTAGGCCGAGCCGGCGGCCTCCGAAGCTCCGGTGCTCTTTGGGCTCGTCGCCACGGCGCTTCTGCGCCACTCCCGGCGACGCACCCGCACGCGCGCGAGCGTCTGGCCCGTCTGAGGAGTTGCAGGCGGCGGCGCCGCACGCGTAGTCTGCGGCAACGGAGGGGAAAATAAAGTAGCACGACGGCGGTGCTTGGCTGTTGCGTCAGCGCCTCTGCGGCGCTCGGTGGATCTAGTCGCTGCGGCGCAGATGGTGGTCCAGTGGGCTGGGCGAGGGCAGCTTCGGCAAGCGCGGCTCCGGCGTCCTGCGGTGCGGTCGGCGCTTGCCTTCGGCGGGTCCGTGCCGTGCGTGTGCGAGCTCGAGCTCGAGCTTGGAGTTTCGCAGGCGAGGGTCGGGCCCACGCACGGCGAGGGCAAGGGCTGCGCTGGAGCAAGCAGCCAAAGAGAAGTAGAGCTCGCTCGCCCCTGCCCCTTCCATCTCTCTCGCTCTGCTCTGCCTCCGTCCCCTCCGCCGCTCTGCTCTCCCTCTCTCCCTCTCCCTCTCTCTCTAAGGCCCGACAGGCGGGGCCTGCGAAGGGATAGAAAATGAAAAAGGCCCAATACCGCGGTCGTCGCGGGTTGACCGGGCGGAAACCGCCGTCGCGCCGGCGCGATGGCCATTTCTATTTGGTTTACAGAGTTGATAGATTGCGGGTGTCTGGTTTTGAAGTTGAAGGGCTAAAACCAAACTGCTGTCATAGTTGGAGGGTCAAAAACGGACTTTTTCCTTCTGCAAATGGACTTTCTTCCTCCTTGGAACCACGCCAGCCTGGGTGGCCGCGCCACCGCGCCCCCAGCCACGCCGCCCTAGGTGGCCGTGCCATCGCGTCGGCATGGGTGGCCCCGCAACCGCGCCCCAGCCGTGCGGCCTGGGTGGCCGCGTCACCGCGCCCCCAGCCGCGTCGATCTGGGTGGCCCCGCCACCGCGCCCCCAGCCGCGCCGACCTAGTGGTAGCGCCCCCAGCCACGCTGGCCAGGGAGCTCGCCGGAGTTCGCCGATCTCTGCGCACACAACAACAAAAACCTCCCCGTTTCTTCCGTTGACACCACAAGAGCACGCCGCGGCCACCCATCCTCCTTTCTGTGCCAATTTGAGCCGGATGCCTCGCCTTCAACCTCGTCGTGTCTCCATCGCCGCCGAGCTCCGCTCATTGCAGGAGCAGCCGCGACCAGCTCCTATTCAGGTGTCATGAACCGCACCAACGAGTACGCGCGGCCTTGCTCGACCTACTCCGCTGTTCGTCGGTGTTCTCCGGCCACCACTGCGCCGGCTGCCGCTCCGGCTCCTTACACAACTGGCGGTGTGCCATGGCAAATTTCAGTGTATAGCCGGAGGTCGAAGACGAGTGCAGTTTTGACATTTTTCCTACCTTCTTTTTTTAAAACTGAGAAATGAATAAAATAATTGATGTGGTGTGTGAGCAAACAACCACGAATTTACGGTGTCTTTGGGCAAATTCTCCGTTTGGCGGTGTGTGCCGGTTAATTACACGTTTTTCTAGTGCCCCTTAGCAAAATTTGCCTTTATATTTTTTTGTTGAATACGGATGTAGAATCGAATAAAGAATAATCTTCAAAAACAAATGCGGATACATTTCTTTAACATTCATATTTAAATTGAATACGGATATGAATATCCATATTTACAGAAAAAATATAAGGATATCGGATATTTCGGAGGGCCAGGCTTCCCTTTATTCTATCATATGTGTTAAATAAACACTTATGTCACTATCGCAGGTGCCATATTGATTACCGTTGAACATGTTTTTTATAAATCATACTGTTGTCTAGGATTTGCATTAACCGTGAGCGATCGAAATCATGGGTGAGGGCACCCGGAATTCAGCGTGGACACGCTTTTCCTTGACGCTACCGTTGAAGCCTTCCCCTTGGACCGTCGAGTTGGACGCCGGCTGACAGTTGACGAGTTCATCGAGTGGCCATGTGCGGTTTGAGTACCTAGTTTCTTCGTTATCACGATACGTAATTCTACTTTGCCACGTATGTGTATACTCTCCGATCCCTAGAAAATATTTTGCCTTCTGTTTACGTTTATGTTTCGGTATATAAATATGCGTGTAGTTGTTTAGCAACCCAAGATGGAAATTGTTTATTAGGGTAACACACTGGTTATGGACTTATGGTTACAATATTAGACGTACTTGCAATACTGTGTGTAAAGATAATGATAAGCACATTTTCTAAGTTTGTCGAGCGCGGGAAGCAACTGCAATGCATTTTGTGCTTTCTTTTAATGTCCAAATAATCCTATAATTGAGTTTTAAGTTATGCTTGTTATGTGTTGAGTTAAACTTTTATAGTAAGTTTCTCTTGTTTGCTAGGGACGAAGTGTAATTTCACTTGCTTGCTAGGGATGAAACCAGATTCAGATTCTTTTATCTAAAAAGCAACACGGCTAAAGAACTCGAGGTCTACAAGGTTTCTGAGCCTCTAAGCATGATAGGACCTTGATTTGAGTTCAGTTTGAATATATAAAATGAGTCTTTCGTAAATATTGATACTTTTGGTATCATAAATATTTATTTGGTATCATAAATATTAATACTATTATTTATAACTAGTCAAACTTAATGTACTAGAACATAACACTATGCTATAATTGTATTCTTTCTAGGCCGGACATGTTAACCATTTGATCACACGGCATGACTCTAAATGTTGGCAGACCCGCAGTCGTCTTGTCATGATCTTGCTTCCATGTTTGTCGGCCATAAGCCCACAACCTGAACGTGTTGTCATCGGCCGTAGCAGACAAGAACGCCACATGAAGATTGCCTCATCAGTTATCGTATCACTACCGGCAGTAGAAGCGGAATACTCTCTTCGTTCCATAATAATTGTTGTTCCGTGATTCAAATTTTGTCCCATAAAAAATGTCATTGTAGACTACCGATCCTACCATCCACTAGTGCAACATTATCTCTTCCAACTCATCTTAGGTCACAAGCACTCCTAAGTGGAGGAGTGGCATCGGACGCTGGAGCACCAGGGTTGGAGAAGCGCAGGAGAGAATGCCATCACCGTGGGTACCCAATACAACTATTATTGTGAGACAGAGGAAGTATATGTCATTCCACAATAGCATCAACACGGTACAATCAGCGAGCTCATGTAATTCGACCCCACACATCCAAGGCAAAACTATAACTAGTAACCAGTTCATTCAGGGTGTGTTTGGTTTGAGGAATCACTTCATCTCAGATGAGGTGGCCCATCATGAACCCATTCCTCAAATTTGGTGGAATGACTCCATTTCTTATACTGTACTAATTGGCTTATAAGGAATGAGGTGATGATACATCAACCTATTCCATCCCATAAACCAAACAACAAAAAAAGTGAAATGGGTAGATGATGGACTAACTTATTCCTCAATCCAAGAACACCCTTTCACCCTTACTTCACATCAGACAGGACGAATCAAAAAAATAATAGTGAGTGCTTATTCTTCACACGATAATGTGCCAGAACGATGTAACCAATATCCTTCCTACGGTATCCCAGAAAAATGAAGTTCCAAATGACTTCCAACTTACATTTTAGTAGCAGCACAGTATCACATTATTTTGTACTTGAAAAATGCACTTTGGCAGATAACAGTCCACCATCAAGGCATGGCAATGATCCTCGTGAAGCAAAAAATTTAGCCAAACCATAAAAAGAAGAAACAATATAACAGCACAGCAGGGATTCACCTGAGTGAAGTAGATAAATAGACAGGTGGTTTTTGAGCTCTTAGCCTATGAGCAGTTTGTTCTCCTCCATGAAACTGTAGGTCGGGACCTCGAGGTTGAACGGCGCAGGGCCCTTGCGGATCCTCCCAGAAATGTCATAGTGGGAACCATGGCATGGGCAGAACCAACCGCCAAAGTCTCCTGCATTTGGCAGTGGGATGCAGCCGAGGTGAGTGCACACGCCAATGACCACCAGCCACTCAGGGTTCTTCACACGCTCTGCGTCCTGCTCTGGGTGGCGCAGGGATGCCACGTCCACACTGTTGGCAAGCTTGATGTCATCCTCCGTCCGCCGTCTGATGAAGACTGGTTTTCCACGCCACTTCACGGTCACTGTGGTCCCTGGCTCGATGCTGGAGAGGTCCACCTCAATTGAAGCAAGGGCAAGCACGTCCTTACTTGCTGACATGCTCAGGACAAACTTCAATATGAGGAGACGCAGCAGTGATGCGTATATGAACCTCCCACCACTCAGGACAAAGTAAGCAAAGGCACGCTTGCTGGGATCTCCAGGAGGATATCTTTCATGGTTGTACTCATCATAAACCACCTTAGGGTTAGGATTCTTCACAGCAGCCACAGTTGCTGGGAAGCCAGCATCTTGGTTCCTTGGGACAAGTGTTTCAGTTGAAGAGAAACCTACATAGAGTAAGAAAAAACTGTCACGCAACCCATGTGCAGATATAAACAAAGAACAAACGATAGCAGAGCATTCAACCTCCAGACAAGTAAAAGGTATATCAACATGGGCTACGTTTGGATAAATCCAGTGAAGCATTACATGGAATTAAATGGCAACACTGAGTAATATATGCATCCCATAAAGTTGGAACATGAAGGAACCACATGTGCTCCAGTATTCTTTTACTTGGCCTACTATTGATCTTAGTAATAACAGGCATATGCTATTCTTGGACAAACAGAAAAATGAGGAATATTTTTAAAACAAGCAAGTACCATAAACTATTTCTTTAACCTTTAAGACAGTGCCCACTGTTGTGGTCCTTGCCAGCAGGACCAGGAGAAACAGATATATACACACTAGATTGTCATTTGCAGCACAATAACACAAGTAAATCACCAAAGGTGACATGACACAAGTAACGACAGGAATATTTAGGTCTCTAGAACATTAGGAAACAAGGGAAGCCATCCAAGCAGTAAAATTAGACTTGCACAAAACATGACAAATGCAGTAAAATCAGAAGTTCAGATACTAGCTCTTTTTTTTTTCTTGTGACTATGCCTGTAATTGTATCCTCAAATTAATGTAATAGTACAGCACTGTCATGATAGTAACCAAATTCACCATCAATTTAGCAAGCTGTTACCGACATGCTAAAATCAAGGGAATAGAAGTATGAAGATGGTCTCTGGACAGAAACAAAAGTCTTCAGTTAAGAGTCAAATCATTCAAAGGAAATTGAGGAATATCGATAAAATCTGGAGCTGCATACAAGTGCCATAAGCACCAGAAAGCTTCTTAATAACTCAATTAATACCACTTTCTTTACAACAGAACTGATAATGATTTCTTTACAATAGTTGCAGAGATCATTGATCTACATATCCTCTAAATATACCGACAAAACTCTAAAACTAGTTCTTTAGGGACCATTTGTTTGTTCAAAGCATCATTTAACAAGCAACGTTTTCACTTCTGTTTAGTTTCAACTTCTCACGGAAATAGAAAGCATATAGCATTAGATAAAACACACACTTATAGTATGTAAGAAAGATAAGAAATTTATGGGAGAGCTATATGTACAGAAAATGGAGAAAAGGAAACAGATGAGAATTAGAGTGTTGGGAGATGATGCAGCAACAACGAAATGTCTTTGGCAAAGGCACCCCAATCACACAAGGAGGTCAAATGGTGAGGGATTATTATTGTGGTCTGAAGGATCTTGGTGGGAGTTTGTATGGTCAAAGGAGATTTCCTTACAACCCTACTACTCAAGACGACAAGACACAACGATACTACCTCGCCGCTTCAACCTCCACACGTGTGGCCAAGATATCATAAAGTCACTGCACCACCTCCCAAGACTCTAAATATACATATGTTTCTCTTCCCACCATCAGTACACATAGTTCTCGTGTACATTTCTGATCTTCCATACATATTATGTGTTTTCTCTAGTTGCTCCAAAATACTCATTTATAAGAGAAGTTACAAATAAACTGAGCAAATAGACACTAGTCTAAATAAATAAATACTACCTTTGTGAGCGCCAGCTCTCTGGTGCTAACAAACCTTGCAGTTTTAGATTCAGATTTTAGTCATATACGAAGGGCAGCACTAGTGCAGTGGAAAGAGTCTCTCATTTGTGTCATGAAGGTTCGGGGTTCAAATCAGCCTCCTTGCAGAATTAGTTAAGGGTAAGGCTGCCTACAAAATTCCTTTACCAAGACCCAACTAGTGGGAGCTTTGAGCTTGGTATGACCTTTTTTTTGTACCAGTTGAAATCTTGCCCATCTATCGTTCACAAGACTGATTCAGATCAGAATTATTACCACAGTTTCTCATGGTAACAACACTTAGGTTTGCAGATTTTAGTAATATATCTCAATTCAAATAAACATAGTCCACTGGTACAACGACATGTAGCAAGATTAATCCATGCTAGAATGATCACTACAACATAGCAAGTAAAGGGAAGACAGGTGAGTGCAAAGCCCCAACACACAAATATCAAGGTTTTCGGGGTAAACTAGGGCATCCATCAGAACATAGACCACCCATCTCAAGGGTATATACTTGTTTTGCAGAACAAGGAACCCTCCAGAACTCGAGGATTCTGATCCTCATCCAAGGCAAACCAACATGAGAAGGCGGAAGGACCTTGTGTTTTATCAATGAAATGTTCATTCTCTATAATACTATAATCACAGTAACAATCAGCATATCCTATGCAGGCTTTAGGCTAAACAGAACCACGCCATCATCGAGAACCCAAACAATCATCCACAACTTCGCAAAACTGGCAATCCTCGTATCGCAGATCAAGCCCGATGGATCCCGATCCCGATCCCAATCCGAGCCAAATCTACACGGAGACAAGGGAATCAGGCGGAAGGGCGCGCGCGCTTACCCCTGGCAGCGACAAAGAAGGGGGAGTCGATGGAGAACCGCGGCTGGCTCAGGCAGCGAGCCGAGTCGTCGTCCCGGTCGGGGGCGCCAGCGCCGGCAAGGGGGGCCCTGGCCGCCGCCGCCGCGGCGGGGCGCCAGGAGAGGGAAGACGAGAGCCTTCTCCCCGCAACCCGCAGCATCGTGTCGTCCTCTTGCTCTTCTCCGCCTCCTTCGGTGATCTAATCTCGGCTAGGGTTCGCGCCTGGACGCACGACGCACGGAGGCAGAGAGAGAGAGAGAGAGAGAGAGAGAGACTAGTGGAAACACGAGGCGGAGGAAAAATATGGGTTGGGGGCGGTGGGCTACGCTGGCCCAATATCAGTAGCCCAGTTTGGCTGTATGGGCTTTTGGCTTTACTTTATTGGGCCTAAATCCTCTGGCTAGCCTGCTTTCAAATGAGATTGCATCGCCAATAAAAAAAGGGTAGGCTTTGTACCAATGACAAGTGGAGCCTCAACATAACTGCAATTCTGCTGGCGCTCGCTCGTGACTACTCAACCAGGACCGTGCACATTTCAAGCTAGCAAACAATACAGTTCATCAGGGGTGACACAGGATGAAATGAGGTAGCAGAATTTACGAGTCCAACATAACAAAGAAGCTACTGTTTGTTTGTGGAAACTAAAATGTTCAGGAATCTGGCTACTGTAGGTTTACACGACAACGCATTATGTTTCTGTTAAGAAAGGAAGGAACTGTATCAGGGACCAACGATTGTTGGGTGGTGTTGTGGCTGCGCCTCTTCAGGGCTCTGCCTCTTCCTCGTCGGCTGCCGAGGTGGTATGCGCCGGGTACCTCCACATGATGTCAGCCCAGGTGCTCTGCCCGTCCGTCACTTCCTTCACCACCGAGGCCACCTCATCCACCTCCACGCGGATCTGGTCCTTGCTGTCACGATCGCGCACCGTCACGCTTGTAGTGTTATCGACAGTGATCGCCAGGGGGACACCAATCTCGTCCGTCCTTGCATACCGTTTTCCTATTGTATTACCTGTAACAAAAGCATCCACGGATCAGAAGGATTGAAACTTAGACCTTAATTGCAGCATTGGACCCGCCTCAATAACTTTATCTCAAAGAACAAATTCCATGCTTTGTTTCATTCAATCAAAATATTCTGGAAAAAGGAAGAAGAGCAAGCACATCTGAGTCCAACAGCATAAGATTTAGAAAAAATGAACTACTAGGGGCAATGTTTGGATCCTGCATAGCTAATAGTTAGCTGCTAAAAATTAGCTGAGGTCCTAGAACCTCAGCTAATAAGCCAGCTAATGTCTTACCTATCAGTCTATCACACAGCTGACAATTAGCTGTTACATGGTTTCTCCCAGCTAACACAGCTAATAGTTAGCTAGGTGGATCCAAACGGGGCCTAAGAGACATAACCAACTTAACAATCAACCAAGAAAACATGGAAAGCTACGTCTTATCTATTACAACTTCAAATGTACAAGTTGCCAAAAAAACCTAACAAGATATGAAAAGTAGAACTTAGATAAAAGTGCCATAGAACATAAGCACAAGTCTACTTATTTGGTCATGTACCTGTCATGTCGATAATATGTGAAATCCCTGCTGCTGTCAAGGCCTTTGAAATTTTCTTGGCAACAACCTCAAATTTCTCAAGCTTGACCAATGGAAAGACAGTGCACTTTATTGGAGCAACAAGAGGGGGAAAACGGAATATGTTTAACTGCTCATCCTCTGTCTTTCCAGGCCTTTGGTAGAAGCAGTGCTCGAAAAGGCAGTATATAATGCGCCCAATCCCAAAAGATGGTTCTATAACAGAAGGAGTAAATTTTCTTTGGTGTTCCTTTTTCTTCTCGATGTTAATTGAAACCATGTTTTTCTTTATGGTAACATCCTTCCCAAGAGTACACACCTTGAACTCAACCTCCCCCTTGGATTCCAACACAGCTTTCATATCCAAAGCTTCGGTCTCAGTCATGGCCTGTAAGAAGATAATAAAGTAAATGAAGATCAACGCAACAAGAACATAATATAACAAGTCAATGCAGGTATGAAACTTACTTCCAATGATTCAAGAACCATCTTCTGGTTCCCTTTGAATGCAAGACCAAGTTCCTTCTTTGATGGTGTTATAACTAATTTCTGAATATGCCAAAATGAAACTTGTTAATAGCAAAGCAGATAATTTAAGAAACTGACCAAAACATCACAGCTTCATAGCTATGATAATGACTGAAACATTTTTTAGAGGAAAATAATGACTGAAAACATTGGTGTACAATAAAAGGAAGGGGCAATTGCATGGATGCCCCTGTTTTGAACTCCAACTACTCATTTGCCCTTGTTTTTTCCACTTTGCAAGATTGCCCCTGTTTTTCAAACCTGAAGCAACGGCATGCCCAATTGCATGGATGCTCCTGTTTTGAACTCCAACTACTCATTTGCCCCTGTTTTTTCCACTTTGCAAGATTGCCCCTGTTTTTCAAACCTGAAGCAACGGCATGCCCCTGCTCCGTCTATGGTCTGTAACGGTGTTAAGTCAAGACTGAAAAGACACTTTTGCCCTTGCATTGTTGCCCCTGTTTTTTAAATGAATTTGCAAATATGGACCTATTATGACTATTTGGACTGCATTGTTATCAAATTTTGAGTGGATTCAAATATATTTCGAGTTATAGTTGGCATTTGAGTTAATTTTGTTGCTATTTTGTTAGGATTTTACTAGAATTTGACAACAAGTAAATTGCCCCTAAAAGGAAATGTAAAACTCACCTCCACTTCTCTGGGTTCTGAAAACTTCTCATGTGCTTCAAGTTTCTCGCCGCTTTTATCCTGTCCAATACCAACATTAGAAAGGAGTTCTATTATGATGTAGGTGCAAAAGAAAATTTCAGAATGGGGCAAATAAAGTCAGAGCTTTAGTTATCGAACTCAATTATTGTTTAACTATTTAATTGTACAACACAAAAACAAAGAAGGCTACCTTTTCATAGCAATAACTATTTGACGATAATAAGGATGGGGTTTTTTAAAAGAGTAATAACTTTATTTAATTCAAAAATAAGAGATGCACCGCTCCTTGCTCCTTAGCTTGATAATATAATGAAAAACCAACCAGCAATTCCAAGAGTGTACATATTCGATGATGATACTGATACATACCGAGTGGGCACGTAAGTCAAAGGCAGACCTATCAGCAATTCCAACACACTCAATCCAACCATAGGAGCATTCAATCTCTGCATCCCAACAATCAGCAGCATAATGAGCCATTTCATTTGGCAGATGTTGACGGAAACGGAGACGATCTTTGTCAATCCCAAGTTGTGTCAAGAAAAGGTAGACCCTTCCAATGAAGTAGCCAAGGGTCTCATTGTTCACAGTTCCCTGCAGTTGTAGCATAAATTACATTGAAACAGCACAGGTTTAGAAAATTATATCAATAGTAGCAAAAGAAGAGCTCAGATAACATACTGTCAAAATAAATAACAGAGAAATATCTTAACATAATACCTCAGATACAGCATTTCTGAGTTTAAGTCTTGTGGCTGACCTTCCGGCCATTTGATCCTCTCTTGGAAACATCAAGAACTCTAGATCAGAAACATCACCAAACTTTGGATGGGATTTGTCCTCTGGGTCCACAAAGTGCTCAATTTCCGCTAAAGTAAACTCACGGACTCTCAGAAGGCCTTGACGGGGAGATATCTAGCAAAAGAAATTTGCTTCAGTCGAGAGAGTATTTTAGTAGGGCTCTACGGTTACAGGCTTACAGCTAAAGGCAATTAATGTGATCATTCCCATTTTACTTTCCAGTTTACCTAAATAGTGAACAGGTTATTCAAATAATATTTTATACTATCTGGATACCTTAGTAAATAGAAGATGGCTTTAAGTGTACCAAACAAACCATGATAACCTTTGATGTGCCACATTACATTTATGATGGCAAATATGTTAATAAGAGGAACTAAATACTACAAGATATGTTAATAAAAAACACAGGTCATGAACAGAAGCTTAACGAAATCATGCCTCATTCCTGAAGGCTTGACCAATTTGGGCTGCAGCGAATGGCAGCTTGTTGCCATTATAGTAATACAAGTCTTTGAAGTTCACAAATATACCCTGAGCTGTCTCTGGCCTCATATACCTGTAAAACCAAGGAAGCAGATGCACTAAGCTAGAACGAACATAGTGGAAATATAGTGGAATTTATTCAGCCATTATTGTCTTACCCTGGGCTCAAACCTGATGGTCCAATGGAAGTTTGAAACATGAGATTGAAAGGGTACGGATCTGATAATGGGTTCTTGGTGTCCGGAGCAACAATCCCATACTCCTTAATCTTAGCACCCAATTGTTCTGCAGAGAGATCATCCAGGATAGCAAGAACTCTATTGTATTCTTCTAGCATTTTTTGTGACAATGTGTGATCCTTCTCAAGCTTATCCTTACAGAAATCCTTCAGCAAATGATCCGCACGGTAGCAGTTGCCTGTCTTTTCATCTTTAACCATTAAGTCTGTAAATTTATCAACATGTCCAGAGGCTTTCAAGACAACTTCTGGTGTCACACATGGACAGTCAACCTCAAGCATCCCTTCCTCCAATACAAAATGCTAATAAAGAAGTTGAGCAGATAGTAAGCAGTGATCTATAGTACATTCTCATAATGTACTGAAGACATTATAGCTAATACATGTAGGCACTGGGGCAAATAAAGTGAAAAACAACATAACTTTCAAGAGTTGAGAACTTAAGGATGCAAATATAGTTTGATCTTATTGCAAGCAGTGTTTTTTAGCAGAAGTTTTTGTTACTACCTGCAATAAAATAGGACACTCCTGACAACAGATTTCATCTTTTCAAAGCAAGGTGGTTTCCACCTCGTACGTGTCCAACATACATTTGGTTAAAAAAATACATGAAGGATACTTTACCACATGTCCCATGTCATGATTTATGCAAATGTTATTCTCATTTTCCCCCTTACACGGATGGAAATGGAAACATTTTTAACAACCGTGCTAATGTAAGAAATCATAAGTTCAGGTGGATCCAGATTTGAGAGCATCTGGTTATCCATACATAGAATTGGAAAGTTGCAACTTGAATTAAGACCCCTTCCCTTAAATGTGTGTGAGATATAAATATTGAGTAAATTTCGCAAGACTACAGGTACTCTGACAAAACAACATACTTAAGCCACCTTATCACAGAAGTACAGATTGAAGTCAGCTTACCACAAAACTACCAAACTTAATGTTTTCCTTTAGAAGATTTAAACACCTACAGGTACCCAGGATTCTGTCCTCTAAATCTCTGGTTTTGTGATACTATTCCAAATACTCAGTTTGGTGGCACACAGATGCATATAGATTAAATGTGGTTTCAAAATACAATTGACTGTAAATATGTAGTTTTGCGATACTATTTGATACTGAATATTCAGTTTGTTGAGACTGATACATAGATTTAAATATGTAGTTTCATGGTACAATCGACTCTAAATGTGCAGTTCTATGAGGTGGCACAGATTGTGATAACTTTACTGTAAAAGTAGTAGTTCTGGTAAAGTTTACTCATAAATATATTATAGTGCATTCCTTTAGTCACAGCAATAAAAAATAATTCATCTAAATATCACTAAAATAAAATCACAATACGCATTGACATTTGAGAGCATCCTAAACAATACATGCACTTTTGACTTGTACACCTCAGTACCAATTGATGGCAACCATTCCCACTAACATCACAACACACTAGATTTAATTGATTATTTTATACAGCACAAGCATGAAAATTTTCACTATATGACCCCTGAAACATTGAAACTGAGAACATTAATCTTCTACAATCCAGGAAATCAATGTTAGTCTCCTAATCAGCAAGCTTATGAACCAGAGCAATTACCAAGGTTTATAATCAGCAGAACAAGCATAGTTTGGGTGCTAGCGCATCCAGTAGCCACCTTTCCCTTTCACTAAAAGGTAGGTAGCCAATTTCAGCAATCAACTGATACCACACCACACATGTCGACGTGCAAATCCAACACGGCACAGCGAAGGTACACCATCGCAAACAAAGGCCCAGCCAACCTTCTAGTCGAGATCAGAGCAAGTAGATCAAAATCCAGCACCCAGCACTCTAGCAGCTGCCCTCTTTCGCGTCAATCCAGAATCAATCAAAAACTGAAAAATGTGACGCCTTTGCCTCGAACGTACCAAGTAAGAGAGCTAGGTAGCTCGGTATCTATCTGCGGTGTAGTAGTACAGTACCTGGCGCCAGAAAGCGAGGACGTTAGCTTTGACGGCGCAACCTGGGGGGCCGTAGTCGTAGAGCCCCGCGACGCCGCCGTAGATCTTGAAGGAGGGCACGAAGAAGAGCCGGCGCTCCAGCGTGTTGGTCACGGCTGCGCGGAACGCGTCCCGGCTCATCGTCCCCGCCCCACCCGCCGACGGGGCAGGCGCAGCCATAGCCACGAGCTGCCGCGCTGTCGGGGCTAGGGTTTTGGGCGGGCGTCGGAGCAGGAGAGGTTCTGCGAGCGGCGCGCGAGGCGAGGGCGACGAGAGGAGGAAGAAGACGCGGCGGAGCAGGAGCATCAGATGGGAAGCGGATCGTGGGGCTGACGTGTGGGGCCCACTAGTCGGTGGCCGCGGTTGCCCAATGCCCACACTCGCTGGCCTGGTGAGTGGGGCATCGGTGGCGTACCCCCGGGCCCACGGGGAACCGGGTATTTCCCAGTACTGATAGCAAACAGAACCATTGTATAAGTAGGCCGAAATTTAGGCCCGTTGCAAGGGTGGTTCTAGGAGTAAAAACTGGCCCATTACGAATTAGAGGTATGGTGGCGGATTCTGAAAGTAAGGTTAGTGGGCTATCTGCTGTGGGCCCCTGTTAAACAAGAGATGTGAAACTTCTATGGTCCTTCTGTGATGCCATGTTGTGTAATGTGAAGTTTAGTCAGGAGAACATTAAAGATTTCAGTAGAAATTCTGTTTATATAAATACATTTATGAATAGGCACACACTCAAATACATATACGTACAACATATATAGATTTTGGTATTGATAGGATCATAGGAATATAGTTTTGGTGAATAAACAGCCTACCTCTTAAGGCCAATTTCAGTAGGAGTTTCACGAGAGTTTCATTTGCATTTAAAAGGCTACCACGTATATATTTTTTATGACATGGCAATGTTTTAATAAAGAAAGAGAATAAATGAGTTTCATGGGTATGAAACTCTCTTGGCATAATTACCAACCCTCTATGAGTCTTAGAATTAAATGCCAATGAAACCATGAAATAAAATTTTACATTGAGAGTGGGTGTTTCATCCGAGTTTCATTTCATTCTATGTGACATGATAGTCTTGGAAACAACACAATAAAACTCTCCATTGAGACTGGCCTAAATAAAAAGAACTACATCTCAAAATCCTCTTGTAGTGTAGGTGTCGGGTCCATGAACCCGGGGTCTCTCTCGAACCGGCTTTTCAACAAAGACTCGGCCCAGCAGACAACCTTGCGAACGACGCGCAAACTCATGGGCCGGTCCAAATACCTAAACGACAGGTCAGAAGGGCGATCCAATCTCCGACTGGAAGGCCTGGCCAAAGAGGAACGGCGTCCGCTTCCGACTCCGGCCACATCTCCGACCGGAAGGCCTCGCTAAGGAGGAACAACGCTCGCTTCCGACTCCGGCCCGCCTCCGGACAGCCTCTTCGACCGGAAGGCCTGGCCAAATACCACTTCCGACTCCGACCCGAGTCTCCAACTGGGGATGCGCCGAACTCCTGTTCACAGCTCTTCTCCAACTGACGCAATCAGAGCCGACTAGGACCAACCGACCGGGGACGCCCGCTCGGTAAGGACCAGGAAACGGACAGAGAAAGTAAGGCAGGAAACTCAAGTCAACGGCAATACCAAAGACCGTACCCTATGCACTTACAGGATAGTACCCTGCGACCTTCCTGGCATGACAGAACCCAAGCAGTGTTGTAGCCGCCGACATTTTCCCTACAGTGTTGTGGGCGCCATCAACTCCCATACCAGACAAACACAGTAAAGCTCCTGCCACATGCCTCTAGGCATCAACAGTGTTGTGGGCGCCAGCATTTACCGTACCAGGCGAACATGGTAAAACCCCCTACATGCCTCTGGCATCAACAGTATGGCAGGCACCGACGTCTGCCATACCAGAAGAAGACGACGCAATCTTCCACGTGCATCTGACATTAAACAGTATTGTGGACGCCTACCATTATCTAGTACCCATCGGCGTGGGCAACAAGACTTAGTAGCATACGTATTATTTCTCTCTCACTTGTAAGGTCGTCCCCTTCATCTATAAAAGAGGATGCACCCTCTCCCAACCGGGGAGAGCTCTCAGTTCACTTACATTGATTCACCCTCTGTAACTTTAAACACTCTAAAGTTATACAGAGCACACGCTCGAACACTTAGCACATAGTGGAGCTCCCGTCACTCTCGTCCCTTTAGACCAGAGTCCGACCGAACCTCTTGTACCCCCATCTTTCTCCCTTCCGTTTGTAACCCCATAGCAAACTTCGAGCACCTAGGCTCAAGAATAAAGTCACCGACCGACTCAAACTAGACATATGGCACGTTGCCTGAACTAGTATAAACCCTGTGTCATTAAGTGCTAGGCCACCTCCGATCACAACGTATAGCAAAACTACAAATATTTACATGTTGGTCACTTTCTGCATCGACAGTTGGTGCCGTCCATGGGGAGGACACTGTACGTTCACACTTTTTGGTCATCGAATGGCCCACTTTTCCACCACCTTTGCCATGGCGGGCTCAAGCGATATGACTCGCTTCGGCTCACTGGAGTTTCCCGCACTCCCACCTGTTGGGATGCGGATTCCACCTATCTTTGAGCCATCCCAGGCCTTCCTCTTCGGAAGCTTAGACTTCGTCGTCGACCAGCTCGGCGATACTACACCTCCGTGAGAAGGCAACCATCTCGGTGCCCATCGGAGGGGCGCCCTCCGTCGGCTCCGGGACACCCAACAACTTCAACGACGAGGCGCCTACGCTTCATTCTGAGCAAACACTCTGCTCAAACCCCGCTGTGAGTAATGTACATATTGTTATTTACTCGCTATTTACTATCTTCTACCGATTATCTGGAGGGATCCCGTTGTCCCTACCGCGACCGCCATGCGACCGGTTCCCATATAGCCTCGCGTCCCCTACGGATGTGTACGCCCGAGGGCCCCGAAGGATGCTGGCGCCATCCCCTCTCACGTCCGAATTCGTGGGGATGGCGAGCTATGCTCCCACCTATTTCCTCGACCTCATAGATGACGATGTTGAGAGTGACGACTCCAGCATTGGCGACGTGGCACCTAGCTACCGTCCGTCCCGAGAGTGCGCTATGGCGGACGCTCTGGGATAGCCGCCGGTGGTAGCGGAGTCATTGCAGACTCACACCCCTCCAGACCCTCATGCGGGGACCCTCGCGCTCACACGAGAGCATGGTGAGGAGCTATGGCAACGGTGGCAGAACCAACCGCCACCTACGCCGACGCGCTCGGCGCACCACACTACGCCCCGTGCACATAACCCGATGAGCGGCGCCTGGGGTCGCGCTCGCCAGGTCCAGCGCAACATCATAGACGGGGGGAACGATCCCCCACAGTTCACTCGGGCTAGCCAGAACATCACCACTGCGGCAATGCTTCTGCGCGGCCTTCCCGAGCCGAACGACCCCTAGGAACAGGCGATCCACCGAAACCTTCGGGCACTAGTGGAAACCGCGCCGTTCAATAGGCGGTGAGCTCCGCATCATGACACCGACTCACGGCCTCTCTCCCCACCAGGGGAGTGGGGGCGCACCAGACAATTGCACCACTCGCTCACCACTACAGCCGTCGAGCGCGGCACAAGAGGCCACATCTATGCCTCAGCCTGACTTGGCGCCCGCTCCGCACCGACCACCTGTACGCGAGCACCTCAGGCCGAACCAAGACGCTCACAGCGTCATCAGCAACCGGCATCGGTCCTGGCATGATGATGACGTCCATTGAGCGACAGTGATGGTAGGTGACACGGACCCTAGCCGGACCATCACGATGAGTGGTGAAACGCACCCCAGGCGTGGTCACCGGTCGGACGACTAGAGTCCCAGCCCGGATGGCCGGGACCATGGGCCTTTGGCCTATGCATCCAAGAGCGCCGTTCCTACAACGCTTTAACGGAGGCCATGACAAAGGCAAGGCCAAGCATGAGGATTAGGACGAGGGCCCCTCCACGCAGAGGGGCAAAAAGAACAAAAAAGATCATCGCCAACCGGCCAACTCCGCATTGGTTGCCGCGGTTGATCACACGGCAAGTAGCCCCAGCAGGGCCTTCCGGACCACTTCAATGAGCTCATGGAGAGCCCATGCACCAACCATGCCTACCCCGTCAAACACCTCTACAAGGATTGCGAGCTCCTCAAGCGCCTTCTACGACAGGCCAGCGGGCCGAAGGAAGAAAAAGGCAAAGAAGTAGCGGCCAAGAAAGGGGGCGTAGCGGGCATGGATCCGGATGACTGAAGGTCCCTATATGGCGACTAAGGTGATCTAACCGGATGCCTACCTGACTAAAGGACAACAACGGCAACGTTCTCACCAACACTTGGAATAGTGAACAGCTATGTCGTTTCTTCCCCTAAAATTCAGTCTTATCATTTTTAACTTAACGTTTGCTCCTATAGAGCGCCCCGACCCGAACACTTTCGGCCCGGGTCGCTCGAGAGCTCCATGGGGGTGCAATGCCACCTCTCTTTTTACTATCATATGATAAAATACATTTTCCCCGAACGAAAGGGTAGTCCATCCTTTAATTACCTTACGTAACTTTTCTTTAAATATTCCGACCGATCGCACCCCGCCTCTTCCTACGGTTACGAGCGGCTGAGCCTCGTAGGCCACACCCGGGCTCTTAAGGTTGCAGCCTATGTTGTGAACGGGTAGGTGCAAAAAAGAAAAGAATAAAAAACAAAGTTATGCTAAGGTAAAAATAAGGAACGGATGGGACAAGCTTCCCCAAACGAAGTAGTTCCATCACAAAAACAAAGTTACTATATTCATGAATACACAAAAACACTTTACACAAGGGGCTCCTCCATGACATTATCTTCTACATTTGCTAAAGTATTTCAACTCTAAAACTTCTACTATGGCTCCTCGGTGGCATCGACTACCGCTCGACCGGCGAGGGAAGGGCCTACTCGTCCTCCGACTGGGCAACATTCGGCTCGGTTGGAGGTGGGGCGACGCCCGCTTCCAACCCAGGCTCCACGCCATCCATAGGCTAGGCGATGTCCTAACGCACGCTGGCGGCCATGTCCACACGGTGAGCATCCATCACCCACTGCGCGGAGACTTGCTTGGCCACCAACTTTGCGTGTGGCAACAAGCTCTCCCCGAGCGATTGGATGTCCTCCATGCTCGAGCCGTCGGCATACCCGCAGCAGATGGTGGCGAAGTCTAGGTCCGGTGGTACGTCACCACCAGAGGTCAACACCCCCGATGTCTCATAGAACAGTCCGTCGATGATGAGGTCCCAAACCTCATCCGGAACCTCCGCTAGCCGGATGGCGGGTCGCGCTGGTACTTGGCGCCGACCCAAAGACCTCCGAGACGACGAGCTGGGCAACATTGCATATCTGGTCAAGTTCCCCCTCAAGAGCACGCCACTCTTCAAGGGACTTGGCCAGCGCCTCCGCATTCTAGCCAATCGTCGCCTTGGCCATATCTAGGTCCCACTCCAATGACTCCACCTTTCCACCCAGCTCTAGAAGAAGGATGACAAGCTCAAAAACAAGCTAAAGGAAGAAGCCAACACACCGAAAAGTAGAAAAGGTATGTACCATGGTGGGCGTTCTCGAGGATGGAGAGTCCCTCCTTCTATCGAGTCACCTGCTCGCACAGCCGGGCGTTCGCCTCCTCTATTCCCATCACCCGGCCTCGAAGCGCGAGCACTTCCTGGTCTGCCTCTGATCGGGCCTTTCGCTCTGACTCTAGGGCATTCCACTCCATCTCTAGGGTCTCTAGGGATCTTTGGAGCACTGCCTCGGTGTCCGCCAGGGACTTCTGCAGCGTCTCCTCGGTCTCCGCCTAGCAAGCCTTCGCCGCCTCAAGCCCCCACTCGGCGGCGATCACCTGCTCTGCCACGAGTAGCTCCGCCGCCCGTGCCTTGTTCACCTCTGCCGCTCGGTCTTGGGACTCACGGCGGGTGTACTCCAGCTTGTGCTTGAGCTTGGACATTCGGTGTGCTCCATCCGGATGAAATAGGACTTGTGGCTCGACATCTCCTCTAGACCCTGCAAAAACGAGAAGCAAGCATGCTGAGGCAACCGACAAAAGACCGAGGGGTCAAGGACGAGCGCGGGAAACTCATCGCTGTGGCATAGCGTAGGTCGACCAAGCATGTTGACTCAACCCGCTCCTAGGCCTCCTCAAGCTTCACCGACAGTTTGGCGAGATCGGACTCCATGGTGAATCCTCTCCCCCGAAGGATGTCTCAGAGCTGACACTCCTGCGTATCCCAAAGGATGAACCGAACCTTCGTCGGGTCCTCGGGGCAGGGCCACACTAGGTCGGTCTCCTCCAGCCCGACTGGAGGGCCCAACCTCCGCCCGGACCACCACCAGCTCCTGCGACGGCGCCGATAGCTCCACCTCGTCAACTGCTTCATCGTTGGAGGGGATCTCCACCTCCTTGGTTTCACGGGCCATCGGCAGGCGTTCCAACTCCATCCCGGCCGCATCTCCCCTCGGCACCTCCAGCTCCGACCAGGAGGGTGAGCCATGTGGCCCCTCGCCCGGTGAGGCAGGGAGCCCGATCTCCCTCTCCTCTTCCACCCGTAGCTAGTGGAGGAGGGGCCACAAGGGATACTATTAGGGACCTAATACCGGGGTACCCAATGAGGTGGAATTAATAACCATCAAACATTGATGCTTCCGGTCAAACAAGAATGCTACTATGTTCTTGCCCCAAACGAGGGAAGACTGGTTCCGCCTTGCCCGACCCCCGAGGGCTAGACTCTGCCTCGCCCGACGGCTGAGGGTTCGCTCCACCTCACCCGACGGCTAAGGGCAGGCTTTGCCTCACTCGATGTCCGAGGATGGGCTCCGCCTCTCCCGATGGCTGAGGCAGACTCGCCTCGCCTGACGCCTAGGGGCTAGCTCTGCCTTGCCCGACGTCTGAGGGCTAGCTTTGCCTCGCCCGACGCCCAAGGGCTAGCTCTCGCCTTGCCCGACGACTGCTCCCTGCTCCTTCATAAAGATGAGCACAGGGTACGACAAGACATTTGAGTCAACCATAGTACCGAGGGCCATGCCCTGCATGCCTGCAGGAAGGTACTGTCAGGATTCGACGGGATGAGCGCTTTAGGCCCTTTCTGACTTGGCAAAGCCCGAATAGTGTTGTAGGCACCTACTTTTGTCCCACAGTGTTGTAGGCGCCACCACCAGCCCTCGGACTCGGATACTAACACAAGCATATGACAACCGCTACGATCCAAGATAGAACTCACATCATCTACAGTGATGGACGTATGGTCACTTCCCCGTCTACTCCCTGAAGGGTCACAACTCAGCTCTCTAGCATGCCGCACCATCCGCCGGTGTAGGGTGGGATGCACCCACTTGCTGAAAGAGGCCAGGGCACGGCCCTATAAGGATCAGCAACACATGCCATTCCTGACATGGTATGCCATGTTAGCAAGACAGTTGGATAGGGGAAAAGGAAGACCCGACTCCCTCGAAGGACCTTCTCTACCTTTGGTTTTTTCCTCTTTCTCCCATCTGTAACCCCTACTCCCCCTAGGTCTATAGAAGGGAGGGCAGGGCACTCCACTAGGGGGACCAATCAATTTCATATAGAAAACGACGGATCAATTCCACACACAACACACAACCAAGCAGCAACCAAGCTCTTAGCATCCTTTCAACCTTTCCATCAAGGACTTGGGACCTGTCTCTCTCTCGACCATTTGTACCCCTACTATGAACCTTTTTCGGTACTAATAACACGAGCAGCAGCAAACTAGACGTAGGGACATTCTGCCCGAACCAGTATAAACCTTGTGTCTTTTAGTACACCATCCGAGCCTAACGCACAACAATTATAAATTTACTAGCCGGTGTTTGTTTGAAACACCGATAGTTGGCGTGCCAGGTAGGGGCCTTTGCGCATTCCAAATCAGGCCTCGAATGGCTAACCACACAATCAGCTGGGTCTCTAGGCGCACACGTGCATTTTGGTGACCTGGACTTCATCATCACGGTGAGAGGAGAGTTGGCGTTGGCCCACGCCACTGTCCAATCTCTCCCCTCTGTCGACTTCAACTACGAGGAGGCTTGAGTGCCAGCCTAGCGTCTCCCTTGGACCCCAGCCGTATAGGGAGGACCCACGCTGCCTCACCCTCTCTCCAAAACACTCTGCACGGAGCGCCCCGATGGCGCTTCCGTTCGATCTCTGCAACGCCGTGGCGGCCGTTAGCCACCTTGTGGCACAGCGCACGAT
Source organism: Miscanthus lutarioriparius (assembly GCA_904845875.1). Lineage (NCBI taxonomy): Eukaryota > Viridiplantae > Streptophyta > Magnoliopsida > Poales > Poaceae > Miscanthus > Miscanthus lutarioriparius. The sequence continues at coordinate 46,723,970 of CAJGYO010000012.1, forward strand.
CCCATCCCCCGCGAACAACAAGTTCATGGGGATGATCGAAAGCATCATGGAATCGCTCCATGGCCTCCTCGTGGATGGGCCAGGGTCGGACTCTGGCTCTGACTCCAGCAGGGGGAGCCATCACCCCTCCCGAGAATGTTTTAGGGCGGGTACCTCCGAGGGACACGTCGAAAGTGTCTCCACGGAGGAGGCTACCCCAGCAGGCAACCTCGGTGGCAAAACCAAAGGGGATACAGTGGCCCCACCTCGCGTAGGGGTGGAGCAGCTGAGAGCCTATAAGCGGGAGATCAATGAAGCCGGACAACAGCTTGTTCGGGAATATGCGGAGGTCGATTGGGAGATTGAACGCCGTGGAGACAGTGGGCGCGCACGTGCCGTGGCCCGTGACGTAAACCGAAGGATCATCGCCGATGATGAGACCCTTCCTCACTTCGCTCGGGCAAGCTAGAACATCACTACTGTAATGGCCTTGCTTCATGGCCTTCTAGAAGTCACAACGCCCGAGGATCGTCGGGACCACCACGAAATTCGCACGCTGCTCGTGTGTGCGGCGGCGCAGCAGGCGGAAAGCTCATTGTCTCGGCGACACGAGCTCAACACCAGCCAGTGCATGCCCTCAGTGCACCCCGCTAGGGACGCATCAGTCCACCAGGCACCACAAGGCGGTGGGCAGCTTACTGCGGCCTGGATACATCAGCGTCTTGGCCGTAACCGCGACGCACGCAGCACTCTCGATGCCCGTAGACATACCTACAGCGACCCAAGAGAAGGAGCCTGCTGTGGCTATCATCCTCGTCGTGGCGGATGCTACAATAGCGGTGAGGACTGAAGCACGAGCCCCGGCCTGCCAGGCCCTCAGGCCTTCAGCCAACACATCCTCAACGCTACATTCCTGCGAAGGTATCAACCACCTACCAATATCCCTAAGTACTATGGGAAGACAAACCCCGGACTTTGGCTTGAAGACTATCAGCTTGCCTATCAAGCCGGTGGTGCAGATAATGATGACTTCATTATCCACAACCTCCCACTGTTCTTGGCCGATTCGGCATGAGCATGGTTGGAGCACCTGCCGTCCAACGCAATCCAGAGTTGGGCGAATTTGAAGGAGATCTTTGTGGAAAACTTCCAGGGCACATACATGTAACACCCTAGGTGTTTGGCTTCCACATTTGCACTGCATTTCATGAACATGAGCATCATGCATCCATTCGTGAACTTATATCACATGAAACATGATTTCGAAATATTGCAACATGTTGTATATTTCATGTGTGTTGTTTCTTTTATGAAATGTAAAGTGTGCAACACTTAAGTGCAACATGTGCCACTCACTTAGTGAAACAAGGTTAGTTAATATTATGCAACAAGATCAAGAAACATGTGAAACATGACTATGAAACCATTGTAACAATTCATGTGTTTTGCATTATTTCAGTACATACCTTGTTTGATTTTGTTGTGACCAATGTGTGGTGTGGCTAATAATGCTCTTAAGCAACTTAGTTATACTTAGAATGTCATTAGGAACAAGGTTCATGTTGATCATTTTGCCTAATTAGGTTTCCAAGTCATGGTTTGACCAATTTGGACCCCTAAAGCTCCTGCGTTTGATTGTTTAAAAAGTGTAGCTTAGGATGTTTGCATGTCTGAGCAACCTAAAGCAAAGTTGTAGCAAATTTTATAAGAAACAAAAGTTGTAAAGGTGCCAAGCTTTGAAAATGTGCAGAACATGCTCAAAATTGGATTACAACACGAAAGTTACCCCTGATTCCAGAGACAAAATTTTTCTAAGTGTTAACTCTGAAAAACAGTTTCATGTACTCGACTTGTCAGCCCTGTAGCTACCAAACCAAGCCGAACTAGCTCGAGCTCCAATTGATAAAGTTGAAGATCTCACTTGGTACTACAACTTTGTCAACTACACCTTAACCTGGATCATCACGGATTAGGAGATTTATTGTCACGAACTTGCGCTGTCAGGTTGTTCACCGGCGCTGATGACTTAACTGAAACAAGCGAACAGTGCCGACCGGCATCAAGATTCAAACGCTGCGCGTCGCCGGCTGCCTGCCTGCTTAGGCCACATCGGGCCAGAGCGCGCCAATTGAAGCACCAACGCACGCCTGTGACTCCACCGCACACACATTTCGTTTTCCCGTTCTCCTTCGCTCTCCCGCTGCAGCCGCAGCGGACCACCGCCCTCGCCATTGCTCCACCGAGCTCGCACAAGCTTGCTGCTGCACCACATCCAGCAATATCCCAAACAGAGCTCTGCTAGCACCTTGCGGACCTCGTCGACCTTTTCTCTGAGCCATACGAGCCTTAGCTGAGGGCCTTTGGCCATTTCCGACGCCGTCGCCATGACCATTACCTCACCAGAGTTGGAGCTCACCGTGGCCAGCACAACAGAGACCCTCTCCTCCTTCCCTAGCTCTCGCCTAGTCTTCTACATCACACGTAGATGCTCTGGTGATGGTGCTACCGCCAATGCCGGTCTGGCCGAGCCAGAACACGGCCGAGCGCCGCCGTGCGCCATGCCCGCCTTACCTAGAGTCCGCTAGAGCTTAGGGTTAGTAAGCCAATCGACGCGGGAGGTCGAGGCGGTCACTCTGGTGCCATCCTCGTCGCCATAGACACCGCCGTCGGTGAGCCCCGCCGGTTCCGCGCCGTCCCAAGCCGCCGTGCTCTGTTTCGTCTCACTGTCATGCGGGCCCGGCTGACCGTTGGGTCCCGCCTGTCAGTCACTATGTATAAGAAGCTAGCTCATTTATTCCAGTTGTGAGGCTGTTTTGTAAAATCCATATCTGGAGTTTGGTAGATCCAAATGTGGTGGTTCGAATTTTGTTAGGATCTTAGGGAAGTCTAGTATTTAGTAAAAATATGACATGAGCACTTGTAGTGGAAAATTTGGATGAATTAAATTGAAACTTGAAATGTGATTGTGAATGCATGCAAACTTGGTTAAATCATATCTGGAGTTTCTGTGATCCAAAAATTATGAAATTTTGTGGGTAAGCTAGTCTTGTATAGTAGAAGCTCTGGTTAAAATTTGACAGTCATTGCATGTGTAGTTTTTGAGTTATAGATTTTCCTTTTATCATTGGTAGATACTTGTGTGAATTTTTGTAAATTATCTAGGAATCCTATGGCCATGAAACATGGTAGGTAGTATCTTAGTACCTTGAGGATGCTAGAAAAAATATGAAATCTGGTGGTCGACACTTTTCACTAAGGTTTCCTAATTATGCCATTTTAAGCCATTCTGTCTTGCCATTCGCCGTCACGTGGCCCTTCGCGGTTCGGGGACTCGATCTGGTTGGGCCTCTCAAAAAGGCACTCGGGGGCTACACCCACTTGCTTGTCACCGTAGACAAGTTCACAAAATGGATCGAAGCTCGGCCGATCTCCATGATCAAGTCCAAGCAAGCTGTGTTGTTCTTCCTTGACATCATCCATCGCATTGTAGTACCGAACTCCATCATCATGACAATGACACACAGTTCACCGGCAAGAAATTCATTAAATTCTGCGATGAACAACACATCCGAGTTGATTGGGCCGCCGTCACTCACCCCCGAGCGAACGGGCAAGTGGAGCGTGCAAATGACATGCTCCTATAGGGCCTTAAGCCCAGGATCTTCAACCGGTTGAACAAGTTCGGTGCACGCTGGGTCGCCGAGCTCCCTGCGGTGCTCTAGAGCCTAAGGACAACTCCTAGCTAGGCCACTAGCTACACACCTTTCTTCATGGTCTACGGTTCTGAGGCCATCCTCCCGACGGACCTCGACTATGGAGCGCCAAGAATCAGAGCATACGACGAATAGGGAGCCGAGACATCCCACGAAGACACCATGGACCAGCTAGACAAAGCCCGCGACATCGCCCTCCTCCGTTTGGCCAAGTACCAGCAGGCGTTGCGATGGTACCACAGCCGACGGGTGTGGGACCGAGCCTTCAACGTCAGGGACCTAGTTCTCCGCCTCGTGCAGAGCAACAAGGACCGCCACAAGCTCTCCCCACCCTGGGAGGGACCGTACGTCGTCGTAGAAGTACTCCGGCCAGGCGCCTATAAGTTGAAAACCATCGACGACGAGGTCTTCACCAACGCCTGGAACATTGAACAGCTATGTTGTTTTTACCCTTAAATAAACACATACTTTTTCTTATTAGTTTTTGTCTTCAGAAATCCCCGATCTTTAGTGACATTCGGCCCATACAAAATGGCGAGGGGTCGGACCTCACTCGGGGGCTGATATAAGTACGTTTATCTCGCAAACACTCTATGTGTTATCTTTGCAAACATTCTCTGAGTCTTCCCTCTTTTCTCATGGCAAGTCCTAAGGGCTAGGATTTCGGGAACAAAATCTGAGTGTAACTGGTAGGACTGCGGGAAGCCCATGCCCCAGCAGCTATGGCCTCCTTGCTCACCAGCGTGATCAGAATTGGCTCACCCGCACTCCTAGTTTTTTGTGACCTTAAATATGGGAAGGATCGAAAGGCACCAAACCTCTTTTACAAAAAGAGGGAGAAGAGTTGAAAAGCTGTTTGCCGTAACAAAAGTTGAAAGCTTGTTCATTTTTTGCACAAATTCATTGCTTACAAAGTGATTTCATCACAAAAAGGACTAATATATTCATAAATACAAAAGACTGTTCACTCAGGGGCAACCCCACAACTTATTCGATTATAGTTTTTGACCAGTTCTACTATGAGCGCTACTACGGTCGTCGTGCCATGCTCTCCATCAGTGATGTCCTACCGCTCCATGGGATCCTCGAGGGCACCGTCATCTGCAACGTCAAGCACCACGTCGGTGACTGTGGTGCCTCCGCTGGGGCGTCCAGGGACTGCGCCATCGTGATCAGCTGCAACCCTGACAACGGCACCTCAGCCGAGGCATCCAGGGACTACGCCATCGTGATCAGCCGCAACCCTGACAATGGCACCTCCGCTAGGGCATCCAGGGACTACGCCATCATGATCAGCCGCAACCCTCACAATGGCACCTACGTCGGGTGTCCAGGGACTATGCCATCGTGATCAGCCGCAACCCTGACAACAGCGTCTACGTGGGGGCCATTTCTCGCCGAAGAAAGGCCGCCACGAACGACAACAAAACCGATGATGCTCAGCACCCTCCAGTGCACCTCCTCCTTCGGCGGAGGTGGCCCCTTCTCGGCGAAGGCGGCTGACACCATCTCATCTACATTGGATGACCGCCAGCTCAACATCGCACTCTAGATTCATGAATGGATCTGTGAGTTCTCCTCCCCCTTGCATTACCCTCTCTCACTTAGGAATCACCGCGACATACAAACGTGCTCGGTGAGAAGAGGAAAGGAGGAGAGGTACCAGCTCAGGAATAGGCGAAGGAATGGGACGAGAACTCCCCTCCCCCTCCCTATTTAAGGAAGAGGCGCGCTGGCTAAGGAAAGGCGAAAGGTTGGATGGAAAACTCTCTTCCTTCCCCTATTCAATGCAGACAGGAAATCAATGCTAACGGGAATCCGAGGGGACACGTCTGGACCGACGGGACGTGCTCTGGTCGACAAGACGTCGCCTGGTCAAACAGGACGTTTCCTAGGCATGGCCCACCACTACCACGCACCGGGCGTAAGAATCAGGGCACACCCGCATGCAGGCGACTCCCCGCTTCCCCAGGTAGGACCATGGAATGACCTAACTACGAAACCCCCATCTAGGGGTCCCAATGGGCCTCCTAGGTCTATCGAACGACCCAGGTAAATCGACGAACGAACGACCCCTAAAAGATAAGCACCTTTGTTTACTTACTTTGCGTGTTAATTTCATTACCGAGCTTCCGACCCCAGCAACGGTAGGGGCACGGACATCGCTCAGGGGCTGCTGAGAGTGTCTAACATCCTCATCGCCTGACCCCTCCTTACATTTAAAAACCAAAGACACGGGGCGGGGCTATAGAACTTTGAGTAAAACTGGACGAACCATTAGACCCTACGCTCCGGCGGCTACGGTGTTTTTGTTCACCAGCATTATCGAATTCACAGTTCCCCGCGCCCCAATCTTTAGCATCAGCCTTCTTGAGAAGGGTTTGGAGGGGTCCTCCTACAGAATCTCCTTCAAGGAGAAGCTATTAGGTCGTCGAAAAGTCAATCGGACGGCTCGAATCGCCACCGAGAGACGAAAACTAAAAATTGCGATGCTTGTGCAGGACACACCGGCCCCATCACGAACATCGGTCTTGAACCCCGCACAAGCATGTCTGGTAAGAGCCTCTTGTCACTCATACCGCCGAGGTAACACTACCGACCCCTGGTCTCATTTCAATTAAATCATACATTAATCGCATACATCCAAAACGTTGCATATGCAATCGCTGCATCTCAACGCTTCATGTCACGTCACGAAGCGGCAGTTGCCTCATTCGATATGAGCGGCAAATGACCGAGGTTCGAAGGCCGGCTCGCAAAGGGCTCGAGGCCGCCTCACGTCGAATAGAGCCAGGGGAGAAAAACCGAGATGAGCCCCAGCGGCCTTGCCCGACCCCACTCAGAAGCGGACAGGGACATCTCGACCTTTCTCGTTCGATTCTAACTTCGAGCCAAACCCACAGAATCTCTATCGAGGAGAGGCCAACAGGCCACCTGAGCCTATCGAACGGCTCAGGCATATGCCGGGAGGCGGGTTAAGAAGTAGTGGAATGCCACATGAGGGCTCTGCCGACCCCGTCAGTGAATGATGGACCCAGATTTCACACGAACATACGCATTAGTGAGCTCATTGTGCGCGACACTCGAGCCATCGAGGCAAGTGTCATCAACTCAGCCCCTCCGGTTGTGGAAACCGAGGACGGGGTGACGCGCGAAACACGACCGACCCCTATCAGACCCTAAGGGGCTCGGGGGTTCGAGCCGCTCTATCCGAGATCGAGGGACCGAGGTTTGAAGGCTGACCCGCGAAGGGTACGAGGCTGCCTCGCGTCAAACAAGAGACAGGGGAGAAAATGCAGATGAGCCTCAGCGGCCTTTGCCCAACCCACATTGAGGCGGATAGGGTCATCTCAACCTTCTAGTTCAATTCAGCCTTTAGCCGAGCCCATAGAATCCCCATCGAGGGGGAATCTGTTGGAAGGCAGGTCAAGGACCAACGAAACGCCACCCAAGGACTTTGTCGACCCTGTTGCAAAGCCACAGGATCGGATTTCGTTTGAACAACCCCGTTAGCGAGCTCATCAGGCACGTCACTCGAGCCATCGAGGCAAGTGACGTCGCCTCAACCCCTCTAGTTGCAGAAACCACGGATGGGGCGACAGTCACAAAACAAGCCGACCCTTGACCGAACCCCCACCATGCGTGGGGGCTCGTGGAAGGCCGGGCCAGCAATGAGACCAAACGCACAGTCATGGAATGATCATCAAAATCCTAAGTTAAGGGGCACGTGCGAATACAAGAGCAAGTTCGCTACCCTCGCTCTGGTCTCTAGTAACATCCGGCCCCAGCGACAGCAAGGGGTCGGATCTCACTTGAGGGCTGATAAAGGTACGAATACCTCCTCTTTTTTCGAAATAGTCGTTGCATCCGACCTTTTCCTCGTGGTAAGACTGGCGACAAGGTTTGTGGGAAGAGATAAACGAGCATGCCTGGTAAGACAGCAAAAAGCCCATGCCCCGACGGCTATGGTAACTTTGCTCACCAGCATAATCAAAATTTCCCCCTTATACACCTCGGGCCCTATGGTCTTAACGAATGGAAGGGTCGGATCTCATAAACCTTTTTTCTCAATTGCAAAAGGGAAGAAAGTAAGCTCAAACGAATGAAACAAAATTATGAAACAAAACTATTTTTGAACACAAAAGTACCAACACTTGTCCACATATTACAGATAAATGTTTATCAAACTTATTGAACTAACTACTTCCTTGGAGGGAGAACTATGCCTTTCAGCCTGTTCACCAGGTTTTGCGCAATGGGAGTCACCGCCTTCTCAATCTCATCCAGCTTGGAGTTTTCATAGCCAGCCGCGAAGCCAAGGCTCATTACCTCTAGGTTAATTTCGCGATCATAATGAGAGTGGGCAATAGCAAAGGCTTGGGTGATCCCGGCGTGATAGGCGTTCTCCTCAAGCTAGCCCACCCGCGCCGTGATATCCATGGCATGGGCCGCAAGTGAGCTGGTTTCCTCCGGCCGGGCCACCCCTAGGTCATTGAAGACCACCCCGACGGCGGCGCGTGGAAGATTGTGTTCGTCACTCTTGGCCTGAAGAGTCCCCTGCACCTCGGCAAGCTCCATGCCCAGCCTAGCAGAGATGCTCTCGGCCTCCAGCCTTTGGGACACCGTGGCTCCAAGATCTGCCCGGAGGGAGTTGACCACCTGACGCGCCTCATCACGCTCTCGGACGGCCTGGTCGCACTCCTCGCGGACCATGGTGCGCTCCGACCAGAGCCTTTCTGCGGTCTCGTGCAGCTCGTCTCGCTCCCTGCGCAGCCGAGCGATCACCTCGTCATCCTGATTCGCCCTCTGCTGTAGGGCCATGGACCTTTCCTCGGCCTTCAACTTGAGATCCCGCTCCATCTCCAGCTCAGCTAGGAGGTCGATGGCCCGCTCGGCAGCCTCCGCATCCTTCTAGAGTAGCTCGACTCCTTGTCCCGCTGCACCCTAGCCGATAGATCCTAGAACATCCCATGGATCTCCTTCGCGTCCCAACGCGCCTCGGCTTCCCGCTGTTGGGCGGCAGCAGGATGGGCGCTCACATCTCCGCATAGCCGGGCCTCCTCGGTAAGGCGGTGCCATTCCACCTTCTACTCGCGAAGGAAACATGACTTCTCCTAGCTACGAGCAACGAGGGACTGAAAAGAAGACCTGTGTCAAAAATACAAAAACACATGAAAAAAGAAGAAAGCGAGAAGATCAAGTGGATACCCGGCCATTGGGAACAATGACGTCACACAGGATGCCCCTGGCCTGGTTTAGGACATCCATCATCATCGAGATCCCTTTGTTGAGACTCCCCCGCTCTATGCTCTCGGTAGCATCATCGAGCGAGAAAAGAGTCGAAGTCGGATCTCGGTGATCCATCCACTAGAGCGGCAGCTTGCCCCGTGTGGGTGAGCGGCTGCCCCCCGACATTAGGGCCAAGGACGACCTCCCGCTGGTCCTCTCCACCACTACCACGGCACCCGAGGACCCTCCGGCCGTGTCCCCCTCCATCCGGCCGCCCCCTCAGACACCACCGTGGCTGCGTCCGGCTGCTCCTGGCTTGGCATGGTCATGGCCACCTCTACTTGCGACACCAGGGCCTCGACTTGTGGCCCCGCGCTCACCACAGGAGGCACCACAAGCGCGGGCGGTAGCTCTGTTTGCTCCAACATAGGCAGCGGGGTCACCAACGCCGTCGTTCGCTCGGCGGCCCCCGAGGGTGCTTCTTCAGCCCCGGCGCCTGCTTGACCCACCGAGGGCACGGGCGCCACCACTGGGCGGCACCTGACCGGCCAACGAGGCCGCAACATCGGATCCGCTCCTGTCCAAAACAGGAGCGACGTCAGGCGACGACACCCATTCCACCTGAAAAGCAACACTCTTCTTGGGCGCCAGTGCCAAAGAGCGACCCCGTCTCAAGACTCTGCAAGAGTTAAAAGACATGAGTCACACTAAAAATAGAAAAACGAAAAACATGAAAAACAGAGGAATCGGTGACTTACTCTGGCGCTGGTGGGTGGTAGGAATGTTTTGGGGATGAACCCCCAGACTCCTGCTCCAACTCGACTGGGCGGGACCACTTCGGGCTTGCCCCTGCTCTTGGGCAGAGCGTTCGCCTCCCTTATCTCCGAGGGAGCGATGGCAGATCCACCCGCCCCCATCGGCACCTCGGGCGTGGCGGCATATCCGTCTCCCCCATCCACCGATCCTCCAACGACACCCCGGGTGTGGCGACGGATCCACCGGCTCCCACCGTTCCTAAGGACAGGCCAACGATTTGGCCCGTCTCTGCCGACCTCACAAACTCACTTCCCCCCGCGTGGAACGGGAAGGGTCCCTGCATGGACAATTGGGTGCCTGTCAGCGAATCCTTGCCCTCCAGGACATCCCAATCCACGTCGGCTACTACATCGTCGTCACTGCCTGTCTCCTCTCCTCAATCTCGTGCTTGCTGCTTCCATAGCATCTTCTTCTTCTTGAGCTCCCTCGTCCTCCTATCCCACTCGGCCGCTGTGCGATTCGCTGTTGCCAGGATCCGGTCCTTCAGTAGCGGAGCCAGGCTATCCTTGAGGACGAGTCTCTTCGGCTGGTCCTGCTATCCCAAGGTCAGTATCAAGGGGTCAGAAATTCAAGTAAAAAGGAGGCACGAGAAAAGAGAACTTACGAAATCGATGAACCCCGGTTCTGGCCGCATCGGGGATGCCCCGGCACCGGATACACGAAATCAAGGACAACGCCGGTGTTGTCCTTCGAAGGCTCCATCGCCTCCTTGATACGCTACGCCACTTTGGTGGGAGGGAGCGCTTCGTCGATGAACGCCGTCCCTTCAAGCGACGCCCCAGGCACCATCAAGTACAGGGGAAGTGCATGGCTCATCAGCGGTGCCACCCTCCACATATGATAGGCACCGATGGTCCCCGATCCCTTCACGCCCCTCTCCTTCAGGATTTGGACAACGGCGAGATGGTCCTTGACCCTCTTCTTGTCTTTGTCCGGGACGCCCCACTTCCACGGCCCTAGAACCTCTTCGATGATGCACCCAGAGAACACTAGCAAGGGGCAACAAACGTCGTCCTTGACGTAAAACCAATGCGAATGCCACCCCTTGTTGGAGGTTGACAGACGCATCGATGGGTATTCGTTCACCCGGTTGTTGCGGAGGTGAATGCTGGTGCATCCTATCGCCACACTCAGCTCTTGCTTCCCAACCCGCTTCTTCGACAGGTTGACGGCGAAGAGATACCACCACAGGTCGAAGTGGGGACTAATCCCCAGAACCCTCACACAGGGTGACGAACGCCACAATGTGCTAGACCCAGTTGGGGGTAAGGTGCTCCAACTCCACCTGGTAGTAATCCAATAGCCCCCGAAGGAACTTGTGAGCAGGTATGGTGAATCCCCGCTCGTGGAAGTGAGCGAAGGACACGACATACCCTTCAGGCGGCCACGACTTGTCCTTATCACCGGGCAGCCACCACTCCTCGGCGGCAGTCAGTGGGCGAAGGAGGCCACGGCGAACGAGGCCCTCCAAGTGCTGAGGGGTGATGTTAGATCTGCACCATGGCTCCATTGGAACGATTGGGAGGGGGGTGGATGCAAGTTTAACGATGGCTATGATGCGGATGCGAGCTTGACGGCGGCTGTGATGTGAGTAAAGGAGGTTCAGGCGATTGGCGGTGGAGGTTGTCGATGAGAAGACGAGGAGGCAAAGTACGAAACCCTAGGGACGAACCCCTCGGTTTTATAGGGGTGATGGATGCGAGAAGAGCAACCGCTTGCCTAGGTCTCTAAGCCTGCCACGATACACCACCGCGTCACATCGCGGGATATGCGCCCATGATCCCTATCCTTTCTCACCAAAATCACGCCAGAACGGTTCACCTTCCCAAGCAAACTGGGACTCTTTTTCCACAGAGGGGATACGGGTCAAAAAGGTTTTTCTCCACCCATATGGGCCCAGGAGTTCAAGGGCTGGCCCAATAGTCTCGATGGCCGTCTCAATGAGGGATGGGCCCACGAGCGGCCAGAACTCAGGAACACAAGCCTCAAGGGAACCTTGATCCGCAAATCAGATCCCAACCGGGCTAAACCTGGATGAATCCCCACAAACAGGATACCAAGGTCACCTTTAAACTGTCTAGATTGACAAAAAACTAAATCTCACAGCCATACCCGCGAAGGGTCCAAAATTACCCCCTGGGTGATTCTGCCCGAATCACCCGGGGGCTCGGGGCTACACCCGTCGGGTGCGCTCGTGCGCACCCTCTGGCAAGTCAAAATACCCCCCGGGGGAATCTATCCGAATCATCCAAGGGCTCAGGGGCTCTTCCTCGCCCGACGTCCAAGGGCGGGCTCCGCCTCGTCCAACGCCTAAGGGCAGGCTCTGCCTCGCCCGACGCCTGAGGGTTGGCTCCACCTCGCCTGATGTCTAAGGGCTGGCTCCGCCTTGCCTGATGCCTGAGGGCTGGCTCCACCTCGCCCGACGACTATGCCCTGCTCCTTCATAAAGACGAGCATAGGGTACGATAAGACATTCGAGTCAATCGTAGTACCGAGGGCCATGCCCTGCATGCCTGCATGAAGGTACTATCAGGATTCAATGGGATGGGCGCTTTAGGCCCTTTCCGACTTGACAAAGCCCGAATAGTGTTGTAGGCGCCGACTTTTGTCCCATAGTGTTGTAGGCGCCGCCACCAGCCCTCGAACGCGGATACTAACACAAGCATATGATAACCGCTACGATCCAAGATAGAACTCACATCATCTACAGTGACGAACGTATGGCCACTTCCCCATCTACTCCCCGAAGGGTCACAGCTCGGCTCTCTGGCACGCCGCACCGTCCGCCGGTGTAGGGTGGGACACACCCACTTGCTAAAAGAGGCCAGGGCATGGCCCTATAAGGACTAGTGAACATGCCATTCCTAACACGGTATGCCATGTTAGCAGGACAGTTGGACAGGGGAAAAGGAAGACCCGGCTCCCTCGAAGGACCTTCTCTACCTTTGGTTTTTTACTCTTTCTCCCATCTATAACCCCTGCTCCCCCCTTGGTCCATAAAAGGGAGGGCAGGGCACCCCACTAGGGGGACCAATCAATTTCATACAGAAAACGATGGATCAATTCCACACACAACACACAACCAAGCAGCAACCGAGCTCTTGGTGTCCTTTCGACCTTTCCATCAGAGACTTGGGACCTGTCCCTCTCTCGACCATTTGTACCCCCTACTACGAACCTTTTTTGGTACTAATAACATGAGCAACAGCAAACTGGACGTACGGACATTCTACATGAACCAGTATAAACCTTGTGTCCTTTAGTACACCATCCGAGCCTAATGCGCAACAATTATAAATTTACTAGCCGGTGTTTGTTCGAAACACCGACAGATACCTCCGACGCGGCCTCCGCCGTCACCACCGGGATCGCCGCCAACACCATCATCGCTGCCGCCGCTGTACTGACGACCGACCTGAGGGGCGCCGCCCCTAAAAGGGAAGGACCCACTGCCACCACCCTGCTCTCCCCGCCGCTCACCATGGTGTGCTGCAAGGTGGGCCTCCAATCCTCCCGCATGGGAGTTGGGGCGATGCTCAGCCCTGTCAACATTCGGCCGCTGTAAAAAAAGTATAGGTCAGTCACACTCCAAAAAACTCAACAGCAAGATCAAAAAGAAACAAAGAAAGGCATATCGGGATGTAAGCGGTACGACTCTGAAACCCTGACCTGACTTCAACGGGCCCGCAGGGCGAGGACCGCTCCCGGGCTATGACCCACACCCCCTCACTTCAACCAGGGGCGGAGTCGACCCAACCGGCTCCTGCTCAGCCCGTGAATCACCACGACCTTCAGCTCGGGGCACACCAACCGGAGCAGCTGGTGGGGCATCCTCCCATGGCGGGTCGCTCGCTGGCGCCGGCTTTGATGATGCGTGGGTGCAAGCCCGCTCTTCCGACCGCCTGGCCTATCCCACCACGCCCATAGCAGGCGGGGACAAGACTAGCGACGCCTCAGAAGGGCGCGGTGACCACGTTCGCTTCGCCTCTCGTTCGTCGACGACGTCCGCGCTCGTGGCACGCTTCCTCGGCACAGGAACATCATCGTGCCTCTCTACCTCCTGCTTACCGCTAGCGGACACGACCGTAGGATCGCGACGCTCCGCCGAGGTCGCAACGACCTCCCAGCTTTCCTCCTCCACGGAGAAGATCATGTCATCACCCACCTCCGTGGGGTCCTCCGACTCGAGTTCTAACTCGACGTCGCTCCTGTTTTCCCCAGCCCGCACATGCCGGGCGATCTCCATCTCCTTCACATGCTTCTGCCGAGCCTCCTCGGCTTTCTTATTCTTCCTCTCAACCGCCGCCTCCTTCTGAATGGTTTGCCGGGCCGCACCCTTCGGTCCCTTCGGAAGGTGCGGCCAGGCCTTGTAAGCTTCGAGTCCCTACAAAACAAGCTACTCAAAATCGAAAAACAGGAGAGCAAAGGGGAAAAGAACTTGAAGTAAAGGAAGGGGAGCATACCAGTTTGGACACCATCGCGGCATTGAGAGGTCCGGGCTTTCCATCAAGGTTCTCTTTGGGCCTCAGCTGTAGCACCCGGTCAAGGCGACTCTAGACCTCGTCGTTCGGCTGCTCCTCCACCAATGCACGGTCGAGGTCTGTCGGGCCATTGTACTTCCACATCGGCCGCATCCTCTCTGCCAGCGGAGCGACCCAACGGTAGAAGAGGGTGTGGAACACCCGCAACCCATAAAGGCCGCACCGCACGAGCTTCTGAAGCTCTGCCTCGATAATCTCCACCTTCTTCTTCTGCCAACTAGCGGGGCCCCACGACCAGCTCTCCAGCTTCTCCGGCCTCCTGCCAGTGAAAGGCGGGAACGGTGCCTCCACCGGTTTCCTGATGTAGAACCATTCTCTATGCCACACCCGATTGGAATCGCAGGGGGTATACACAGGGTACGAGCCCCCCGCGCTCGGTTTCTTCTGCAACGCGAAGACCCCAACCAACGCGATCATGAGTGGCTTCCCCTCCGACAAAGCTCGCCCAGAGAACATCCACTGGAAGAAATCCATGTGCGGCTCCATCTCGAGGAAGGCCTCGCACACGGTGATGAAGCCGGCGATATGTAGCACCCCAGTCGGATTGAGGTGCTGCAGCTCCAAACCCCACTCATTAAGGAGCCCGCACAGGAACTAGTGTGCGGGGTGTCCTAATCTGCGCTCATGAAAAGCGAGGAAGGAAACAACGTCACCAGCCCGAGGTTGTAGGGAATCCTCCCTCCTAGGAGCCCTCTAGTGCGCCACCTCCTTCAGCAGTTGAAACCCCTTCTCGGTGAAGGCAGCCAGCATCGACTCCCTCACGATGGATGACCTCTAGCTCAACATTTCGCTCTAGGTTCGCTAATGGATCTGTGAGTTTTTCTCCTCTCCCTCGCTCTCCCCTTTTCTCTCATAGGAACTACCACGGCACTCAGACGCTCTTGGCAAGAAGGAAGAAAGAGAAGAGACGGCAGATGAGGAATAGGCAAAGGAACGGGGCGAAAGCCCTCTCCCTTCTCCTGCTTAAAGAAAGAGGCACAACAGTTGGGAAAGGCGCAGCGATCAGGGAAAGGCAAAATGACGGGGGCAAAAAATCCTCTTCCTTCCCCCATTCAATGCGGATGGGATACGATGGGAAGCACCCTGACCGATGGGATGCACCCTACCTGACAGAACAGTGCCTGGTCAGACGGGACATGGCCTAGGTATGGCCCACCACTACCGCACGTTGGGCACATGAAACAAGGCGCCATTGCGTGTAGGCGGCCCTTCGCCTTCCCAAGCGGGACTTGGAAAAGCCCAACGACGGGATCTCCGCCAGGAGAGACCAACAGGCTTCCTAAGTCAATCAAACGGCTCAGGCAAACACCGAGAGACAGGTAAGGAGCAGAGGGATGCCCCATGTGGGCCATGCCGACTCTATCATGAACGATGAGTGTGGATCCCGGTCGGACATTTCCGATTGGAGCTCTTCAAACCCCATCACTCGAGTCACCAAGGTAACATTACCAACCCCCACTATTTCTTTATATAATCATTCGTTCATCTATACACGCATTCATTCATTCCATACATTGAGGCATCGCATATGTAGTTAAATGCATCACAACGCC